>OY829913.1:130342410-131714054 GCA_963691935.1 Nephrotoma guestfalica | reverse complement strand
CTTGGGGCATACAAGTAATTTGCAACTGCAATACGCATGCATCGCTAGATATAATAAATGGAATAATCTCGAACAATGATGCACAAGTATTGGGTGTATTAAATATGACTTCGCAATTTTTTTATTAAAATAAAACAGATTTGTTTGTTTAGAAAATGAAAGAATTATTTATTGAAAGTATGCTCCATTTGCAGCTACAACTTTCCCCCATCTTTCAGGCAATTTACAGATTTCCTCTCTGAAGAAATCCTGGTCTTTCAAGGCGATCCAATCAATAAGCCAATTTTCGATCGCTGCGCGAGAACTTAACCGCTGTTCAGAAAGAAATGCTGCTTCGAACGGAATAAGTAGTAATCTGAAGGAGCTATTCCTGGTGAATACGGCGATGGGGTAGAAAAGTAATGTTCTTTTAAATAACTTTCCCCATCGTGTGCCACATTTGGATTTGTGTCTAATTACTCATTCTGATCGTTTATTCTATATAGCTAACTTCAAACGTATTAGTTGACGTCAGTAGACATCACCATTGATAGTTTCATCTGATTCCACCAGTTCATAATATACCACACCTTTCTGATGGGATCTGGTGGGATACAGAGTATAACCTTATTGCAATGAACATCTCGCTTTGGTTGCGATGGACCAGCTTCACCAGGCTTCACGCAAAACTTTTTGTGCTTGGGATTGTCATAATAAATTCATTTTTCATCTCCGGTAACTATTCGATACAAAAAAACCGTTACTTTGTTGTCTTTGAAGCAGTATTTCACAATGGTTTTTCGACGTTCGGAGGTCTCTTTCTTTTAATTCATGTGGAACCCAGTTTCTAGCCGTGTTCATGCTTTCCAGCATCTCCAATTCTTTTTGTGGTTTTCCATGTTCTCTATCTTCAATGCTAAAATCTTCATTTTTAAATCGTCGAAACCATTCTTTGCATGTTGTATTCGATGGAGCATACTCGCCGTAAATTTCCAAAAGCAAACGATAAGTTTCCGCTGCACTTTTTTGTAATAAAATAATGTAATAAAACTTCCCGCAAATGATGTTTATTTGGAATAAAATGCGATATTTTCAACGAGTTAAAAAGACTAGTTGTTTACAACTCAACATGTCGCATACTGCGTTTGACAGCTAACATGAAGTACTATCGAATGCCAGGGCATGAATTCCGGTTCAATGACTAATGAGAATGACTAATGATTTTATATTTTGGTCATTCATTTAGTTTGAAATTTTAAAATATTTATATTTCCGGTCCTTTATTAAAAACTAAAGCAGAAATTACCAATAAATAATGAAATTATTACTCATGTCATTTATCATTAAACCAGAATTTGTGCCCAGTATTGCCCATCTATAGTACACGTAAGCAATACTAGTAACGACACTTATTGGGAAAGGGAGGAGTCATATTCACACGCCCAACATATGACATCGCTAGCGATTTGGAATAGTTGTAATTTAACAATGAACAATCACAGTTAAACAGTAGAAAGTGAATAGTGTGAAGTCAAAGTGAAATAGTGAACAGTGATACATAGTGAAATAGCGAATTTGTTGAAAAAGTTAAATGTGTTGGTAAATCAAGTTTGTAACTTTAAACACAGAGTATACCGTATCGTACGCCCAAAATTCGTAACAATATTGTTTCCCTATTTTTGTTTATGGTCGAGTAACTAATTAATGTTGTAAATATAAAATTTCAGATTTCATTAAATAAATAACCGACCTTTTCAAGACAACCATAAAAAATATATTTTATTAAAAGAATACATTTATATTATAAACCAACAATAAATTAAACAAAAAAAAATCGCAATAAGTAATTACAATTTCAAGATGTCGAGTGTATATGACTTATAAATCCGGCGGGTTTTTATTTTATTGGTTCCAATCAAAACATGTAATAAATATATAAAAAAAATCGAAATAAATGCCTGGTTCCATTTAGCACCATGTTACGAGTATTCAACATGTTCAAACCCTACTTCAGCTCTACACACTCTTTCAAATATGAAAATAATCGGTTGAGAAACGCGTAAGTTTCATACCCCCACCTTAATTTGATAAGAAATGGCCTAGTTTAATTTATTTTGACCAAAATTCAAAATTTCTTTTTCTTCCAATTTATGTATGTTCCTGCGAATCCATCAATTATTTGCATTTTCTACATTGTACTGTCTTCAAACAGTCTATCAAACTCACCCTTTTATGAAAATCGAGGTTCTGAAAAGTGGGATTTTAAAAAGCTGGGTTTTGATTTCGGGATTTTGATATAGACAAAGAATTTTTTAAAGGTTGTTTCTTTTGGGTCAATCAAAGATGGTTTAGTGGTCGCGACTTGAGCGCAAAGTTCGATAAAAACGGATTTTTTTCAATTTTTCACATTCAAACGAACAGAAAAATTATTTTCAGCCTAAATTGTGGTGAATAGAGGAGATAATTACCTTTCCAAAACATCAAAGATATCGAAAATCGGTTAACAAATAGCGACTTTATTGCTAATTTCCCTAATTTTACTAAAAAAAACCCAAATAATAAATGGACTTTTTAAATCCTGGATTTTATATTAAAAATTACAAAAAATAAATAAATAAATAAAAATGAGGTATAACGACTAAACAAAGAAATGTTTTATGATGTCATAAAATCCGTATGAGTCATAATTACTTAACAGAGTTGTGTTTTATGATGTCATTATCATAAAACAGCTATGTTAAGTCCTTATGACTCATTCGTCTCATTAGTTATTGTATTTAAATCCGCCTACCGCATTAATTATGACCTGCTATGGCCAATATGTTCACTGTATCATAATATATAAACAAATGTAAATTAATTTCAGTTTAAATCCAAATCTCTCGAGAAAAGGACACAAATTTGTAAAACTAAATCTAGTCCATTTAATAGTTTTATTAATATTTTTACGAAAGTGCTACTAAAGTTGACAAAATGGCAGCTAATTTACGACCCACTACAGAAATTTGTCTTCTTGGCCATGAGTAATGTCAAATTGTTGGTGCTTACCCTCAAAAATCAAGTGTTATATCTTTTTTTACTTTTCTTAATTTTGAAAATTAATCCCATTGGCTGATAAATACCTACATGGGTGTCATGCTTGACTGTCGCGGATGTGTCATTAGTGTCTGGACAATGTATTTCTTGCTGGGTATAAACCGGGATTGGACAATCCTTGGGTTGTCAACTGGTAACCGACAGCTCTATCGTAAAGTTTGATATTTTAGGCGGTACATTTACTCAGAACGTTTCTTATACCGCCGCTATTTTTGTGTTATGTGTGTGATTTCAAAATTTCATTTCAGTGCAAAAATGGAACTGAATCGGGAACATGTTCAACGTGGATTAACTCAACAACATTGCATTGATGAACTTAATTCGACTTTTAGCGAAGCAGCTACATCAAGGACCAGTCTTTATCGATGGTTTACAGAATTCAATCGTAGCCGCAAATCGTTCAACAACGAATTTCATAGAGGTCGACCAAAATCGGTTGTTGTTCCGAAAAACATTGATGCTGTGCATGAACTGATACTGCAAGATCGTCATGTGACTTATCGTGAGATTGAAGCATCCTTGAGCATTAGAGAGACCAGTATACATTCAATATTGCATGCACGTTTGGCCGTTAAAACGATTTGTTCATGTTGGATCTCACATAAGTGGACAAACGCTAAAAAAACGTCGTGTCAATTGTTCGAAAGAAATGCTCAAAAAATATGATCGTGGCGCTTTAAAACAGGCAACCGTACCATTGGTGCAACTTAGAACGAACAACTGAATATTTGAGCGATCAAAACATCGAATTAATGGGTCATCCGCCGTAAAGTCCTGACGCACCGAATGACTTCTTTATATTCCCGCTAATCAAAAATAAATTGCGAGGTCAGCGTTTTTCGACACCTTGATGCTTTGTTCAAAATGCATATTTTGGAGGTACCGTAATCGGAGTGGAAAAGGTACTTCGAAAATTGGTCCAAACGCATGCAAAAGTATATTGATCTTCATGGAGAATATTTTGAAAAATAATAAAGCCATTTCTGATAAATAAATATTGTTTTTGTTCTCTAATCACGAAATATAAAAGGCAACCTTCTGTTCGTAAAGTCAAAATGAACTGATATAGTATCGTTTAGTATAAATCGCCATTTTTTGGTCTAATTATTTATTTGAGTGTAACTTCCGTCTCTTCGTCAGTTTCTGCAACAGCTAAGATGGCCGGATCAACACGAAAAGTTGCTGCAGTAGTATTATTTGATAATGCTGAAAGATCATTGGTATACAGTAGGTATAAAACTGGCCCTAATACAATGCCCTGTGATACTGATCCCCTGCGTCGATTTCCTTCGATTCAATATTAATAGGTATCGCCTAGTTTTACTCTGAAGAATATAGGGAACTGTAGAGGAGTCTTAACTTATTTATTCAAGTATTATTTAACATATTTAGGTTAGGTTACCTAACCTAACCTAACATATTTAAGCTACTAAAAACTTTTCCAGATGTGTGGTGATCAAATTAGTAATATAATTTTTTCAGATTCCCTTCAAAATTGACATTTGTGTTCAGTGTTGGTTGGGAAATCACACAGTTATTACTATTTATTTATTACAAAAATATTGAATCTATTCGGACTACGTTTCGTACATTACGTGAAATTTAGGTCAACATAATCGACCTACAGAGCTTACTATTCGTAATGTAATTCGTAATGTAAAAAAGGAGACAAATGATAGTGATTGTGTTGTACAACCCGTCAAAAACGTAAAGGTACTCCTGAAAATATCAATGCTGTGAACCTAAGTGGATGAAAACCGAGAACGATCAATTAGACGTCGTTCAGAAGAACTTGTATTTTCTTATGGCAGCATAAGCAATATTCTTCATAAAGATTTGCATTTTAAGCTTATTTCTGGTTAAATGGCTTCGTAAGCAAGCACAATTGTCGCATTTGGAATGAAAACAATCAACATGCTGTTCATGAAACATGTTTACATCCACAAAAATTATTTGGTTTAGTTTATGGTATGGAGGTGTAATTGGACCATATTTTTTTGAAAATGAAAATGGCATTGCAGTTACCGTCGATGGAGAACGCTGCTACTAAATGATTACTGATTTTTTGTGGCATGAATTACCTGATTTCGACTTGAACGATATATGGTTTCAACAAGATGGTGCAAGATGCCATACATCTCATGACACAATCAATTTATCGAGAGAAAAGTTTAATGACCGTGTAATCTCCAAAAACTCCGATGGGAACTGGCCACTCAGATCATGTGATATAACTCCATTGAACTTTTTTATTTGGGGTTATGTTAAATCATTGGTTTCCTCCAATAAACCACAAACCCTCAATGTCCTTAAAACCAAAATTATTCGTGTTATTGGTGAAATAAGTGCAAATTTATGTGAAAAAGTGGCCAAAATCCAAGATCAAATTTGTAAAAAAATCCAGAGGCGGTTATTTAGATGAAATCATTGTTAAATAAAAATATCATGAACCAATATCTAATCTTTATTTCAAATTAAAAATATATAACCCTTATTTGATCACCCTAATTTTTTTTTTGTGTATTTTAATAACCTAACTTATATCTAATCCCGAGGATGCAAGTGGATACTCTTTAGGATACTGAATATCACAATGACAACCACACTTTTAAATTATTCTTAGAATTAAAATTATTAGAAATATGTTCATACAAAAATATTTCGGGTTAAAATTGAAAATTCGGTGATACTTTTTCTTAAAAGAATCCGATGATGTAAGTTTATTTCACAGGTGACTCCATGAACAAAGAATGATGAATTAAAAACCTGCGTTTTATTATTCTTGGGAACAAGTATATTTTTAATGCTGATTGATTACAGTTTTGTTGGCCATTAAATAATCACTGTTTTCATTTTATTAATTTACTTATTAAACAAAAAAAAACGCGAAACTCATAATAATCCGAAATACCACAACCCAGGATAGATTTAACGAGGGGTGACACATGATCGTATTTACGCAATCCATGAACGTATCTTACACAGGCATTAAACATTAATCCTATTTTATGTAATTCTTTTTTCTTCCTTCCAAATAGCATCGTTACACCAGATTTCGTTAATAGTTTAGTACTAGATTTAGTGATTTAGTTACTAACCACAATAAACGTAAAATTGTGAAAACTTTCTTACGCACGACATTAATATGTACATTCACGTCATAGACCTAGATCTTTCATTTTATCATAAGACCACGTCGACGGATTTATCTCAAATTATGGTGGATTGAGTCTTGGTTTCGTTAAGTATGAGTTTATTTTAATAGTTCTAATTAAGGCTTCCATACTTTATCATAATAGCCACTTGAGTATAATTGTAGATCGTATATATGGTAAAGGGAGTTAGAAATTTCATTGGGCAGATCATTAATAAAAACGAATAGCCCTAACACAGACGGTTCTAAGTTGTTGCGAAACGTTCGAATTATTTACTTGATAGCTTTCAGTAAAATATGAGAAGATTAATTGGTAAGATGTTGAATCAAAATTAAATTTTTCTTTAAGTTTATTAACTAATCGATGGTGATCTAGACAATCGAGTGTCTTGCTGAAGTCTAGTACCAAAAACCAAAGCTGTAATTTTACGATAGTCCACAATCCTTTTAATATCATCACTATGGTGCAATTTATCTAGTAGCATATTTTCTTTAAAATATTACACTATTTGTTTCTGTAATACTTCGTTCGAATACTTTCGACAACCCAGGAAGAATGCTAATAGGACAGTAATTTGCGGCGCTTCTAGGATGAGAATTAAACTTATGATTAATTACCTTGTGCCAAATCTTGTGACCACTTCTGTCATCCAACAGCAAGCCTTTCTCATGAACTTTATTCACCAATTTCACTACAGCGGTTCCGCTTGGCGGTCTTTCACGAACCATTTTTTTCTTAAAAATTCTCACGGTTTCGGCTACACAACACTGACTTTGAAAACAAGTTTTCAATATTTCGAAACGGAACATCAGACTGACAAAGCTGATATTATGCGTCACGAATCAATCATGTTTTGAGCTGTCAAAATTTCAAGCAAATCGTTAAAAAAAGTGTTGCCATAGTCTATGATTTAAAAACAAACCAATAGATAGTCCACGCCCACACTTTTTTTTTTTTTTTTTTTTTTTTTATTGGTAACTATGCGATCTGTTTTGGGGCTCAAGGCTCACCCTGCTCTTTCGCGGTTATGCTTTTAACGTCCTTACTTTACGCCTTGCGGCCAACTCGAGGACGTACGGCTATAGGACCGATTTTAAGACCATCTGCACATTGCAAGCTCCATGCCAGCCTATACCAGCATGGAAGATGGGTCGGCCCATGAGTTTTGCACACCGACAGGGGGTCATAGATGTGTTACATTTCACCACAGATCGAAATCTGTTGATGAAATTTCACTTTGCATCCTGCCCCTATCGGGATTCGAACCCGGTACCTCCCGATCCAAACGCCAAAGCTTTAACCACTGTGCCATTTGGTCGGTCACGCCCACACTTGATTTTAATTCCTCATAATGACGAATATTTAGCGTCTTACTTTGGTAAATTTACAACAACAATCCCATATATTTTATACCATATTGGAATAGTTTTCAACCAAGTTTTTTGCTCGTATAAAACTTCTACCTGTAGTTTTAATGTTCACCACCAGGACAGTTTATTGGGTACTTTTATTTTTAAATGGTAATAAAAATATAAAAGTGATTTTTGTTATTTTGACATCGAATTTTTCTAAACAAAGGCGAACAATTATTTATGATTTGTAATAATATTCAATAATGTTCTGTCACATTACTATTTATTTGAATTTAGTTGCGTTTTCACGTAGTTTTGAAATTCAAAATGTAATTGTTACCACCTAATAAAAATAAATAAAATTGTTGGTTGTTACTTGGAGCACAATATTTATTCCTATTCAGAATGGGAATTGCTTGCACCAAAGTAAGACTAGCACCAAAGAAGATTTCTAATTATATCTTAGAAGTATTTATTTCTTGGTTTCTATTGGGAATACAAATTAATTAAATCTGTTTTCAAAAAGTGGCTCTGACTATAATACATTTTTTATAGTGACAACTGATTTCCATTGTTTCAGACAGATTAGACATTTGCCGTTAACATTCACTTTGTATTGCTTTGAGTTTCATACAAAACGTGTTTTTTACGGTGTTGAATATGTCGGATTTTGTGATAACTAAACAGCAGTTGCGGGAAGTGTTAATTTTTTGTTTTAGAAAAAGTGCAGCTGAAGCACATCGAATGCTTGTGGAAGTTTACGATGACAATGCTCCAACCGATAAATCATGTAGATAATGGTTTGAACGCTTCAAAAATGATGATCTAAGTGTTGAAGATCAGCCTCGCTTGGGACAGCCAAAAAAGACGATGAATTGGAGACATTGCTCGATGAAAATCCGACTCAAACGCAAGAGGAGCTTGCCGGTACATTGGGGGTGACCCAACAAACAGTTTCCGTACGATTGAAATCTATGGCACATACTGTCTGTTGGCTAATTTTTCTTAATTCTCGTCCTTCAAGCGAGAGTTTCCTATTGTAATTTCAGCATAAGTATTTCTCCTCACGTCATTTTGAACGATCTTGGGAACTTTTGGCTCGTAATAATTGACACACCTGGGTTCCATGTTACAATATTTATTTGTGTGTGTGCTCATATGCTTGTCATTACACACTTTGTGGTATAAGCTTAGATCTGCGGCAAAATATGAACGCATGACACGCGTCTAGTGTCTAAACTAAACTGGAAAGAGTATGACAAAAAGAAAAGAGAAAAGTTAAACATTAAATACAGAAAGATGGATTGGCTCTAAGGAAGAAATTCTCAGCTAACGTTACATAAATTGCTACTATACCGCCTAATTCTAAAACCTGCGTCGACTTACAGTATTCACCTGGGGATGTACAAAGAAAACCAATGTCAATATCAAAATGCTGAGACACGTCGTATGTTGGGTCAATCATTCAAACATAGTAAAATGGCGGCGAAGGAAGAAACCGCTTGAAGAGAAGGAGGAATTATAAAATATAGTAAAACTGTAAAGGAGACTAGTCAACGCGCTGCAAAGCTCCAAACGAGAATATAAATTCTGAAAAATAAATTACTTGATGATTTGTAAATCAGTTGTAATAAATATAATTAAAGAAAAAAAATTCCTATAGGTTTCTCCATCTTTTAGGTTTTGTTTGATTTATTCCCATTCGTCAACTTTAAATTTATTTTATTGCTTTAATTTCCTCATAGAGTAGATATAAATTTGTAATCTCATTTATTACTATTGGAGGTGATAATGGTATCTTCTTTGCTTGTTTTTGTTTATTTCAGAAACTAGATGCCGCCGAGTTTCACGGCTGAACCAGTAATTCCTACTAACCAATTAATATGCCTCATTAGATCAGGCTACTAACGAGAATTAGCAATGGAAATAATAAAAATAGAAGAAAAAAATTCGATCCGGAGTACGATGTATAATGGCAGTTGTTCTGAACTGAATCACTTGAAATGTATCAACATAAGAAGAGGCCGAACGGCTAGGCATCCTGATCGTGTGAAGTTAATTAATTCTGCTGAGTAAGGATTTGTTAAAGGCCCTAAAAATAGAAGAACTCCTACAGTAAGAACTCCTACTTCTATTTTTAGTACCCTTTAGCAAATCCATATCCAGAAGAATTAAAGAGCTCCTCAAGATCAGGATGCCTAGCATTAGAAATAATTCAGTTGCTCGCCAAACGAAAGACAGAAATAAATCTGTAAACGACGGACATTGAGTCACCAATTGCACAAAATATGTTACGGGAAACCATGTATCAATGTAAAGGGTTTTTTAGAGATTCACATCTTTAAGTTGGCAACACTTTTTTGTTTGACAACCGATTTGACAGCAGACGTTTGCTTTGTCATTAGTTTGGTTTTCCATTTCATAATGAATAGACTCACGCCAGAGCGCTTGCAAATTGTTCCCATTTTTTATCAAAATAATGGTTCAGTTCGCTAAACTCATCGTGCATTACGTTCATTTTATGGTCGTCATAATCGACCATCAATCAGAGCGGGTAATTTTTTTTTAATAACACAACATTGTTACAATAAAAATTACAATAAAATAATATTAAATAATTTACAACGTCAATTTCCCAATGGATATTCTGTCCGTTAAAGGGAAATTAACATTATAATAATAATAATCATATTTCTCATACATGCGTCAATCATAAGCATATCGAAATTATAAAATTTAAGAAATGTAATTATTTACCAATTCTCTATAGTAGATCTTTAATTATTTCTTGAATTGATGAATATTTATTACGTTTTTCAATTATTCAGGAAATTTATTGTAAATTGAAGGACCGGATTGATCTGCGTCCAAATTCGTTTGTAATATATCGGCATGATATTAGCAAATCTGGTTCCATATATTTATGGTTACAATTACACCCATCCCTCGCTTAACGAATTAATTCGTTCCTACGTAAATCGAAATTTCGTTAACCAAATTTTTAGTATATTTTTGAGTATTTTGTTGAAATTTTAACTAAGGCAACTAACAAAAATAGGAGAAAAATAATTGCCTGAACGAGCATAAATAAATATTATTTAATTCAAATTATTTATATATTATTTTATAAAATTCGTAAATCGATCTTTTTTTCGTAAACAGAGACTTTTCGTAAAACGAGATTTCGTTAAGCGAGGGATGGGTGTATTAAATTCTAAATTAGATAAGGTAGAAGAAACATTTAAGGTCCTGTACATATATAATTATATAATGAAACTTGATAATCATACAACGGCAAAATTCCTTTGGATTCAATTTCATATAATTCCATTCCAATGATGAAAATCGTAATGGGAGATTCAAGATAGCTTTCACACTTTTGTTTTGCATGATTTGGAGAGGTTTTAATTTGCTCCGACGTGCCGTTCCGTAAACAATAATTCCATAAAGGATTCTGGGATGAATAAATGCGAAGTATATCAGTCTCAATACTTTTGCACAATACTAGGCACAACATACGAGTTTTCTTAACAATCCTACTAACGGAGCCATTTTACTACAGATGGATTTAATGTGTTCAACCCAAGTCATATGCGTATCAAAAGTTACTCCTATGTACTTGAAATATTCAACTCTGTCAACTACAATGTTATTTATATTAAGATATGGCAAATCAAATGGACTTTTTAATGGTGAATGAAAGATCATGAATTTCACGTTCGATTTGAAGTATTCCAGTAAGATGTTCATATCATGTTTCATGCTATTATGTATTATAGAAGAGATATTTGTTTCATACAATATTGCCGTATCGTCTGCAACAACTTGAATTTTGCCAATCAAAGGCAAATTCGAGATGTCATTGATAAATATCAGGAACAGTAATGGTCCTAACACACTGCCTTGAGGAACCCCACATTTTACAGATAAAATATTACTGCTTGTTCCATTAATCATAACATATTGCTGACAATTAGTTAAGTAACTATCAATCAATTTATAGGTTACTCCACGAAATCCGCAACAGTATAATTTATAGAGAAGCAGCTTGCAATCAATAGCATCAAAAGCTCTTTTTAGATCAAGAAAGGGGGCTCAACATACTCCTTCCGATCAAAAGCATTATAAATCATGTGTCATTTCAACAAGAGTTACATCAGTACCCGCATCTTCTCTAAATCCATACTGATATGCATAGAAAAAGTTAAATTCTTTTAAGAAATTCCTGCATCGAGAATTTATAAATTTTTCAATGATTTTATCGAACAAAGATAGAGAGAAATAGGTCTGAAGTAAAAAATTTGATTTTTCTCACCACTTTTAAATACTGGGACAACTTTGACAATTTTTAGTTGATTAGGATATTCACCGGTTTGAAAAATTGTATTTATTAATTTCGCTATTTCAGAGAATAAGGATACATTACGCTTCAGAGCCTGATTACGAATATTATCTAGTCCATCACCTTTACCACTATCCACAAATAATATTAGAGATCTCCGCAGGAGTAGTGGGCGATAGAAATATAGAGTCAGGATTCGAACGCAATGTGTTAAATTTATTAATATCCCTATCACTTCCAATTGCTTCTCCCAGCGAATTGCCTATACGTACAAAGTAATCGTTAAATATATTAACTACTCGTATATCAGATATATTACTATATTTTTCATCGTTAACGACAATAGTTTGAATATCGGAATTATAATTATTTTTATTTAAAAACTTGTTGATATTTTACCATAAGTGTGTTTGGTTCACATTACTAAACATAATTTCATAAAACTGTTTCTTTGCATAATATTTCTCAGATGATATCTTTTTATTTAAATTACGTAATTGTTTTCTTTAAGAAAGTTAATAATTCTGTTTTGCAATTTTCGTTGGAAGAATTTTCCTTTGAAGTAAACCGATGTAAAGATAAAATTTTGATCACTAATATTAGAGAAAATAGTGGAGTTTTGAACTGTGCTAATAATAGTAAAGCTAGATACAACATGATCAAGAATATTGCTACTAGTTGATCTTGTAGCAAACGTGTTAGTAACAATAATTCCTCAGCTCATCAGAATATTTTTATAATCAAAAACTATATACGATTTTTTATTTACAGGTATATTTATGTCTCCAATAATAATTGTATCAGTCTTGCTTATATTTAAACCGTCCAAAAATTTTAGGATAAGTTAACGTCTGAATTTGGTGGTCTATAAACAGCCAATAATTTAGTCGATGTATAATCAGTCAGCTCAATACATATAAAATGAAAGGGAAACTGATTATCATCGCACATAACAGTATTCAAATTCAGATTATTTTTGATAAATATAGCTAAACCACCGCCTATTCTATAGCACGACAAGAGAAAATACTCCGAAAATTATTTAGTTGGAATGAAATGGTGTTGTTACTCTGAACCCAAGTTTTACCAAGCACGAAATCAATGCTTTCTTTAAGATTTTCGGTTAACTATGTCGTTTTCGCACCACTTTTTCTCTAGGAAGACCCAAATCAATCCATTCGACGTCGTTCTCAGCAACTAGAGATGTGTCCATCCACTTTATGGAAGACTTTATCTAAGGATCTTGGTTTACGTGCTTACAACAACTTGTGCAGGAATTAAAGCCATCCGACTATCACACAAGAATTTGCCGAAACACCATTACATCCAGAGAAAATCACTGTTTGATGCGCTTTATGGGCCGGCGGAATCATTAGTCCATATGTCTTCAAAAACGATGATGATCGAGACATGATTTCTAACTTTTTCGTACCCCAATTGACTGGCATAAATCTTGCTGATATGTGGTTCCAACAGGACGGTGTCACATGACACACAGCGTGAGTCATTAATTTACTCAAAGAAACATTTGATGAAAGACTAATTTCACGTTATGGTCCTGTGAATTGGCCACCGAGATCGTGTGATCTAACTCCATTTGATTATTTTCTTTGGGGATATGTTAAGTCACTTGTTTACGCCGATAAACTAGAGACGATTGAACACTTGAAACACAACATTCGGCGAGTTATTAGCAAGATACGGCCGCAATTGCTGCGAAGAGTGATCGAAAATTGGACCTCCAGATTATGTCATGTACGCGGCAGCCGAGGCGGCCACATGGCCGAAATCATATCCAAGCATTAATGGCATAAAATTATCTATCCAATAAAGCTAGTTTCACTGATATTCAAAATGTTTTTCTTTGTTCTATTTTAATTTAAAATTGTGAACCTCTAAAAAAAACACCCTTTACGATATCAGCATAATCTTCTGATTTTTTAGAAGAATTTTTTTCATACATAAGTTTTAATTACCTCGTGAGGTTTCCGTCCCTATCACTTTAAACCTTCAATGAAAATAGACATTTAAAAATAATTTTAAAAGCATTTAGGAAAACAAAATTTTCGCAGACTTCCGGTAAATCGGGTTATTCCTAAAATAATACATTTGGTTGTATTTAATTAGGTAGAAATGAAGCAAATCATTGGTCGGTGCCTGCCTCCGGTGATTAAATTGTCTCCAAATTATCAAATTAGATTGCTAATAAGATAACCAAAAGTATAAAAACACAATTTTTCTTAGTTCAATGAACCACTACTAAAAAACCAAACAAATATTTTTTTTATTCTTGTAGTTTTGGTTAGCATCTTATTGATTAAGAATGTTTCTTCTTCATCTTTCTATAGTGTGGTAAGTTCCAAACAGATCTTGTAACATACTTTAGACTGTTTTGGTAATACATAGAATTTTCGCATCTATTAATTTGTAAAATTTCTTTAATATTTGATCAGATGATTGTAGTAGTTCTTGTCTCAGTTTATCTTCAACGTCTATTTTCATAGATAATTATTGCATATTTATGAAAGGCTTTCATATGAAAGTGTATATTTTTGTTTTTGATTTATTTCCAGATGTTTTTGAGTTTTGCTCTCTGCTGGAATCATTACTTAACACTTAAGAAATAACAAAAATTAGCATCAATATTCATAAAAAATTTCATGCATAAGTTTATTGATACTGACTTGTAGTAATTGTTGTAAAAAAAACTGTCGTGGGAGTATTGAACATCGTGTAGAGCAATAGGGGTCTTAACATTTTGCAGATTAAATTTTCGACAATTTATTACTACCTACCCTCTTTACATTAATGATAAGAGAAACATTATAAAATTTAAATTTGAGTGTTGGTTGTTTTTAAATGACTTAATAAAAAAAATTATCAATTAAATAAAATGGAAATTTTCACTAATGATCAAAATTGTTCCACACACGTAAGCCAGGTTCAATAATTTGTTCTGAGTTCAACGAATTGTAAGCCAGAGTGACCAATTTATGACGTTTTCAGTTCATTCTTCATTCAATTGATTTACTTGAAGTAACAACATTGGCATTAATCTAACAGTAAACAATTTTTTGTGGACAAAAAAATTTAAATACGTAATAAGAAAAGAGGATCAAAAATAGCAATTCTTTATTACTTAAATGCATAAAATAACATCACATATGAACATACGTACTTAATATTCTTAATACAGTTAAAATAAATGAGGTTGGCTTAAAGAGACACGATGTTGTACATCACAGTATTATTAGTTATAAATTGTATATCAGTATTCGTTATGCATATATTAAATGAACAAACTCAAAATTAAATATTTTTTATTACTTCTACCACAAGAAGAGTAAAGAAATTGATTAAAGAAATACACCTTGATGTTTCATTTCATTTTTGTCACTTGTGAAGATTGGTATATAAAGCTTATCAAGTGCTTCAGTAATCATTTGCTTTCTTTGAACTTAACCTTGAATGGTCATTCACTCTGTAGTGTTTTAAATTATGACAAAAAATATTTTTATTTTAATTAATTTATTATTATTAGTTCTAAGTGTAGCAAAGTGTTCAGTGATATATAGTGGAACTAATAGCGATGACGCATTAGTGGTCGAACCTCAGCCGTTCTCAAATAGTACGGAACCAATAATACTAGAAGAAGATGAGGATATTTTTTATGGAAACGAGCCAATTAAATATGATGGGGCACAATTGTGGCGTGTAGAATATGATAATCAGTACAAAAAAAATGTGGTTGCCGCACTCCAAGAAAATTTTGGTAAGTAACGTGATAAAAATATGTTTATGCAGAAATTACCATAAGATAGTAGTGTTTGAAACTTAGGTCTCACTTATCTCGAATTGGTGAAATTATTTTAAAAAAAATGAAATAAAGAAATCAATAGTGAAATTCTGGGTGATGATAATATGAACGGTTTAATTTAAAAATATAAATTTGCTAGTCGGCATGAACACCTACGACTTTTGAATAAGCTTGAAAAGCTGATAGATTGAGTTTATTGAAAAATCAAAATAAAAAAAAATCATCTAAGAAGGGTATTCGATGTCAATAACCCAACAGGTGTATCGTTCGACTAAAATATTACTTCTTTGAAATAACTTCAGGATAATGTGTCAGCTAGGCTATGATTTGATTTAGAATATTTTTATGTCTGCTTAATTGCAAAGCTTAAACAATACTCAATTCTGTAGTATTTCAAAATGTAGATAAGGGCAATGTTGATCGATAAGAACAGTAGAAAATCCTATATTTGCCCCTGAAGTTACATAGTTAAGCAGATACAGCTTACTTTTGTTGAAAATAATCGTACCATTACCGTTATAAAACAGATACCTCTTGAATATCGTCCCAGATTGGTTCTAGTGTTCTTGGTTATATTTCGACCACAATTATGAAAAAATATTAAAAAAATAATCGGAACCCAAATACTCACACCAAGATTACAAGACCCCACATCTTAAACCCACGATTTCGGATCATACGTACTAACTAAAGTATTTCACTTTTCGATTTATGATTTTTTAGATTATGTAAAAGTTCAAAATTCCTTAATTTTATGTTTTTTATTGGTCTACCAAATTTTAAGAAATATTCCATTTGTGTATCGTCCAAAGTCCTGTATGCCGATTTGAAAACTCCCGAAACAAAAATACAGTTTTGAAACATGGTTTTGTGAATAATCCCATATTTTGTGTATGAAATTCTTTAAAATCGTAAGGGAAATTTAAGTAGATTGCATCTGGTTAAGATTCTAATTTTTAAAATTTTGGAACACTAAAACATTTCAAATCGTTTGGTTAACAAAATAGACCAAAAATCCAACATCACCAACGCTTGTTGATATTCGACAAATAGGACAATGTGGACCAACATTGATGGAATACCCATCTCCGTGAGCTCATTAAACCGAGATCGTACGGTTATAGTTCCGATTTTATTTCCATCTGCACATTGCCTAGCTCTATGCCAGCCTATACTGGCATGGAGGATGGATCGGCCCATGAGTTGTGCGCGCCGGGGGTCATAGTTAAAGCTAACAATATGCGAATAACATGTTTTTTAAAGCAACCAGTTTTAGAATCGCAACGAGGATTTTTAGTTGATCCTTCTTTAAGGAAATCGCAAATGTAGCGCAACCTAGGTTTGGTTCAGTGATAAAATGCTTAGCGATGCAGCAAGTATCACTGGATAGACACTCTTGCTCCAGCAAACCCGAAAAGTAAGTTTTTATTACAGCCCTATGACTATTAAAAGATAATGGAGAACCAGCTTTGGCTAGTAGTTCAGTGATCTCATTTCCTACAATGTTGCAGTGAGCTGGCACATAACCGTGATACTGTTAGATCGACAGAGAAGATTAATGGAATATTTGCACTCCTTAACAAGTTTTGAATCAACCATAGGATTAATCAACAAATTGAGCACAGCCTCAATCAGTTCATAAAGTGATTTTAGACTCTGTGACGTTACGTTTCAAAGACTCAAGTAAACAAAGAATTATAACCGTGATCTCAGCAGCCCTACAGAACAGGCCTACGCTACTACCTGATGATCTTAGATCAGGTGTGGAACAGTAAATTTCAAAAACTGCCTCCAACCGCGAGACATCAGAATAGGAAATAAGCCATTTGGAAAGGTAATTTCTGAAGTCCTGAGACAACCACAAATCACTAGACGGAAAGGTTAGGAAAATGAATTAGAGAAGTTTGACTCTGGGATATGCCTATCGTTAATCAGATTAGCTACGGGTATTAATGGATCATACTTGTAACAAATTTGTCGATATCCCACAAGAGCAGCACGATTATTCCACGCTTCATGCTGTACGTAAAATACAGGACTGCAGCTGAGGAAGGTAAAGATTGAACTCCATAGCAATAAGTGGAGTCGAAAAAGCGCCAATTATTGCCCTACAAGCAAAATTTTGCAAGCTACTGAGTATCGCAATTGTACCTTTAAAGATAACTAACGGCAGAACAAGCAATTTGTGTTCGAGAGTCAGCGTCGATGCCAGAAAAGGGCGATATACCTTACACAGTCCGATTTAGAGATTGTGCTACCAAAGAGAGTGATATTGATAAGGCTACCTAAAGTACTACGTTTAGTAAAAACTACTATATCAATATTAGATGGATTTAATGTGAAGGCTTTGTTTGACACACCAATCCTCCACAATGCGTAGAGCTTGCTGCATCAATTCAGATAATACGGTTATGTGCTTCCCTGAAACCGTAAGCACGAGATAATCCGCATTTCACACACCCAATAGGATAACCATGCTGTTACAAAGCAGGAAAAATTCGCTCAAGACCTCCAGAATTGTAGGGTGCAAAAGAGAACAAACTCCAATGTACAGCAGTATCGTACTTAGTCAACTTTTTTGCCAAATTCTGGTTAGTAGATTCGGCATATGCGTTCAGGAAAATGAACGAAAAGAAGATAGATGTTGGGGTCCTTTGACGACGAAGTAAACCTACCTTTAGATAGTCGAGACTTAGCCAAGATTTTTTTGAGCCTATGTGACAGCCGACAGATAGTTGATTTCTTCACAAAATTTAGATGCAGATCTTAAGCTTTTCTTGGGAGCCTTTTGCGCCGTCAAGAAGTTGTCCCAGTCGATCAGGGGTTCATTCTCCTGGCTGTTTTTTAACTTTGTAGCAGTTCACTTTTGCAAAGCAGATCGTCAAAAACGATTATTTCGAAAATTGTGATTGGTAATAAGACGAAGGCAGTAAAGATTCCATTCGAAAGCGAAGATGCCAGAGAATTAATATCATCTACCGATCTTATATTAGTAGGTGTATATAGTAGACTCAGTAATGTGGTAGAGAAGGTTTTCCAGTTTGTCAATTTCCAGTTAGTACAGCATAATCGGTGGTCTCTTCAAATTAACATTAAAAGAGAGATACACCTGTGTTCAGAAGTCAGAAAATAATTCGTAGCCCTCCAATTGAGAATTAAATCGATAAGAGAGACCTGGAACACCAACTAATATCAATAACTTCGAGTGGAGTTGACAAACGTTGGTTCACAGTCACGATTAAGAATTTCAAACTCGGTAGAGTTTAGAAAGCTAAATAAAGAATTACCTCTACTGTTAGTATAGCAGCGAGTGATGGAGCGGAGTGTTGTACAAATTAGGATCACATCAAAAGGAATTTTCTTATTCTTACTCCAACTTACAAGAGTTGAAAGTTCCTCCGACGGATGGAGGGTCAAGAGAATCATACGGTAGATATAATAGAAACCAACAGAAAACGGACCAGAGATAATCTTAAAGAGAATCCTGCCCAATACGTTTTGCAAAAAATGTCTGGAACCAGTACTGGTCCCAAAGGACTTCTGGTCAAACAGGAAGACAATTCCTGGCGCATCATTTTATCGATACAATCGGGCTCGTCAATCCAGTGTTAGTTAATACAATTTTAAGATCCTCCGGAAGACCTCCCGGTCTTCCGCCCAAATATATATTAGCAGAGGTTTAATATGATCTCTTTGACCTACAGACAGTTGACAACCTCTCCAGATATATGTAGTATTAGAGACAACTTCACACAACCACTTGTATGTAACGTCGTTTGCGCATTTACAAATAATTACCTTATCAGAAAGGTAACATCCCGCAATAAAGTTACTAGTTTGTACGGAAATTAATACTTTATTTCGAACGAAAATTGTTAAATTTGGTTTCATCCAGAATGACTTCCGAATCGTTTTCACGTATCGCTACCTTACCGTAGACTCAGCGACAGCAAGGGCCAGAGTGTGCGATTTCTTGGCTTCCATTTCAAGAGTAACGCCAGATGGAACTCGAGTACGTGGCATCTTATTTTGTAGACGCCTGCGCTTCCGTTTACCGTTGCGTCTGGTTTCGCGTAGCTGGGATCCCTTTTGGATGACCTCAGCAACCGAAAGAAGCAAGGGCCTTCAGAATCTAACGTTATACCTGAGATGAAAATACCGACACATCAAGTGTAGAGGATCTCAAACTCAATGTTGGACTCCGCGGCTCCCATAAGGTTCAAGTTCAGTAGAACAAAAGTTTAACAACATGTGGAGATAAATGTAAACTATAGATAAAAATGGCCGACAGTTGCTGCTTTGCTATAATGATGCATTTTACTTTCGATTTTTGAATAAATAAAGTACTGGTTTTGGCCGAACGAGTATAAAAATGGAAAATAGAAAATTGGGAACAAAATGTAGGGAAAACATATTTTAAAGCGGGAAAATTTGCGAAATATGAATTCTGAATGAAGTAAAATCCAGTTAACTCAGAGTTCTTCCTGTTTCCTTACATGTCAAAAAAAATCCTAATTCATTATTAGCCTTATTTTTTGACGCTTGATCTGATGCGGTTCAGTTTAATTTACACAAAACAACACAAAGGCGCTTACTAGATTTTAGCTCAATATTTTTGATCCAAAACAAACTGTAGCTCAAGTTTTCCGACCACAACATTAAAATTACTTGCAAAAGGACACACAACTAAATTCTGTTTCAAGCCATATCAACGAGCTACAATGGATTCGCACTATTATATCGAATTTAATCGTAAGATCAGTTAATCGTAAGATCAATTAATCGTAAGACAACTTAATCTGATGAGAAAGAAATTTTTATTATCAGTGTTTCTGAGTTGGATTTTCGAGTCGACCAAGCGTAAACCAAGCGGATTTGGAGTTTATTATTGTAGTATAAAGCGGTCTTTACACGATCAGTAATAATGCAATTACCCAAAACATTATTACCTTAAAATATCTTATTTCCATTGCAATTTTTTAATCTTAAACAACTCGCTTTACTTCATTAGGTATATGACAGATTCAAAAGTAAAGAAAGTAAAGGAAATATTTTTTTAAGTAATGATGGTTTAGGTAATGACACTATAATAAGTCAATTTAATTCAAATATTAAAACAATTAGGGAGGGAGAACCGTCTCATTTAGCCGAAAAAAATAATATGGACTGACTAAAATTTCTAAACTTATTTTTCAGTCATTCATGCGTAAAGTGTTCCAATGCTAAGCCGCTTTGTCGAATTCATTATTTTAGTATGAAGATTATAAAAAAGGCTAGATCAGGATAATTGAACATTTACGCATAAGACGTCAATTTTTTATTCACATACCAAAACAATTTCATTTGTGTTTCTCAAAATTATGAAAATTGAAGAAGCGGGAGTAACCACCACCATCCGTAAAGTACACAGCGAGTTAAAATAACTAATCGATGCAAAAAAAAATATTTTTTGAATTATTTTGTTTCGTAATTTTTTCTCGATTAATCTCGAAATCAAGTGTGGTGTGTTCGAGATGTACGTCTACATTCGTGCTAACATAATGTCGGGTGTTGACCCCACCATATTCACCCCTCCATTTTTTTATTTAAATTTTTTCTTTAATATAAAATTAAAATACTTAGTGATAGTTTATTAATACAAATCCACGCCATACACCGACTTATCTGGAGGAAACTTTTGCCATCCACTGTAAGATGCTATACACCATAATTGCGGAACACCATTGGTCATTATCTAATACAATCATCATAGTCCTGGAGTGTTACAGTGAGGGAGCTACGTATTATCGACCACTGCTTCCAGCTTTGTTAGGGATACTCATCTCGAATCAAAATTTCGAATTTTTTCATAATACTTCTTCACTGCTTCCAGACTTGTATAATGATTCAGGATCTTTTGAACATGCAAATAATGTCCGCTTACATAATTTACAACTATTAAAACCGAAAATGAAATTGAAATTTTTAAATAAAATTTGCGAACGGTAATATAAATAAAGGAAATTGATTTTTGAACTTATAGCCTAGCCGGCAAAAATTAAACACTTATGAAGTACGACTTAGGAAACATATTTCAATAATGTTTATTCGAAGATAAGGATGCTCTCAATAAACCCATATTCCAGAAGGATAAGAAAAAATATTGAAAGTATTCGACATTAAATTAATTTTGACGTTCGAAACATACAATTTCAGGAAGGGCCAACCAAAGGAAAATTATGAAATTTAAAATTTTTTTAAATTTTTACGAAACTAATTTACTCTGATGTTCCAGCCAAACTCGCCGTAAAATTTGTGGAGATTGTTAGAATCAAATCAAACAACTTTCTTTATTCTATTTGACACCTTATTGTTTATTTTTAGACATTATGATCTTCCAATTTTTTTTAAGTTTTGACTCAAAATTTCGTTCCAATACATTTTGTTAAGTGACAATTGATATTTAACCAAGCTTCTTTAAACTTTTTAATTTAAATTAATTTTTCTATTATCGAAAGCAATGAAATCAACATTTTATCGCAATCTTAATTTTTTTTAAATGTTGAATGGTTACCACAAATGATGAGAAAAGGAAGGATTAGACGAGCCTTGTAAAATCTATGTCAAAAATTGCAACAAGTTTTTTAACCCTACATTACCGTAAAGTGGAAGCGGCACAACTGCATGGAATCTAACCAAATTATATCAATTTTTCCGCTAAGTAACATATTACAAACCGGACAAGTGCTGCAGTGGTTAAAGCTTCGGCACTTGGACCGGAGGTGCTGGGTTCGAATCCCATCAGAGGCTAGATGGAAATCGAATTTTCATCATCGATTACGATCGGTGATGCTAATAAATACAACTAAGATCCTCTGATGGAGTGCGGAATTCCGTGTCACGCGCCGACCCACCTTCCATGTCAATGTACAGGTTGACATGGAGCTTGCAATGTGCAGGTGGTATACTGTAGTTGTGTGAGTAGGTGAAGTAGGTGGGTTAATGATGTGGAGTATCACAATGGGCCTAAAAATTGGCCTAAGTGTGCAGTAAGCAAGCACTGAAACCTAACCTAACCTAACATATTACAAATTAGCTTAAGCTTAAACTTTAATTTTCATTTTTCTCAAAACTATGATTTGGTGCTTAGCGTATTCTTATCCTGACGCGACGATATAATAATAATTGGCTCGGTTTTCCTCACTTTTGATTAATATTATAGAGCGATTAAAAACGAATTTATTTAATATTTTTTAAATATTCACCAACAAGAATTGGCAATTGAGAAAATTGGTTTGCGCAGTATGCGGATCTTAACTTTTAGATCTTGACTGTAATGTAAACAAATCAAAAACAATTTGGCGTACCGGAAATATTATCAATGCTGAAAATAATGTAAATGTTTCTCGGTGAAACGTTGTAGTCAATCAATTAAATCGTGCTAAAATTTCACATGTGGTAGAATCAGCGTTGTCATGTACATATTTCTACATACATATATCTAATCCAAATCAATTACGAATCTAGTGAATTTTCTTAATGTTTTAGTTTACAATATTCTCATTCTCGTCATTGGGTATACAGTTTGAATTTTCAAATTGCAAAGGGCAAATACGATTTTTTTAAATATTAAAGGCAAATACCCCTACGAGTACTGATACAAATATGTATAATTTTTTAATTGCAGAGGTCACGATATGGAACTTAAATCAAAATTTTTCATCGGTCGACGTCATGATAAAACGGCAAATCATTGAGGGTGTGCGGCAATTTTTAGACGATTCAAAAGTACCATATGTTATTCAATTGGAAGACGTTCAACGGGCAATAGATACAGAAAATCCACCGCAAGAAGAAATAGAACTTCTTCAAAATCGTAAAGGTAACTAATAATAATAATTTAATGGCAAGAAAGGCTTAATTAAACCGAGAAAATACAAACATTTTAAACTAATATTAGACTTACATATACAAACACTAATTTTCGTTTGCAACTTTGACGATTTACAGCAAGAAAAAAATACTTTAGGAACAATAAGAATAGTAGACAAAGTGGACATAACTTTTATGTACCGAGTAACTATTTCAATCGACTGAAAGATGTTTATCTAGGTTATAACTCCCTTGATCCACCAATGGGTCGTTGGCAGGACGATAATTGGGGTAATGCAATTTTACATTTGATGACTCGAAACCTTTATCCAAAAATTGACTTAAATTTGAGGACTGTTAAATTATTTTATTACATTAAACACGGCATAAGAAATAAAAAATAATATCTATTAATTAAACAAATTTTTAGGACACAGACTAACTTGGAGTGCATATCATCGATTAGAGGATATACTTGGATTCTTAGATTATTTAGCAAATACATATCCAGACATTTGTAGCGTCAAGTCAATAGGTAATTCAGTTGAGAATCGCCCATTGAAAGTATTAAGGTAAGTCACGAACAAAAATTTTATGAAGATATAAAACCAACAAAATTGAACCTTACAGGATTTCGAATGGTAACCCACAAAATAAAGCAATCTGGATTGATGGTGGGATCCATGCTCGGGAGTGGATCAGCCCCGCAGCGGTAACCTACATCGTCAATGTTGTTGTTGAACAATGGGAAGATCAACCAAGTTATATACAAAATACGGATTGGTACATTCTACCAGTGGTAAACCCAGATGGCTACGAATACACTCATCAAATTGACCGATTATGGCGCAAAAATCGTGGAGGCCCTGGTACCGGAAGATGTGCTGGTGTTGATTTGAATCGTAATTTTGGTTATCGTTGGGGTGGACAAGGCGCATCACGACAACCATGCACGGAAACATTTGCAGGCGCTTCTGCGTTTTCGGAGCCCGAATCTAAAGCACTTCAATCGTTTATGCAAACATCTGCAGCCGATTTTAAAGCATATTTATCATTTCATAGTTATGGCCAATATATTTTACATCCATGGGGTTATGATCGTAGTGTGCCACCAGATTTCAAAGACCTAGAGATGGTAGGCAAAGAAGCCGCCGAAGTACGTATACATTTTTAAAATAGAACAGTTATTTAACATCATAACATAAAATTAATTTGTAACTTTTAGAAAATCCTAAAACTTCATGGGGCTCAATATGCAGTTGGACCCTCAGGATCATTATTGTATCCTGCTTCTGGGGCATCAGACGATTGGGCAAAGGGGGCAATTGGAATCAAGTATTCATATACGGTTGAATTGCGCGATAGTGGACGTTATGGATTTGTATTACCGGCGAGTTTAATTGAGAAAACATCACAAGAGGCCATGGTGTTTGTAGATACCGTCGCCAAAGCTGTATCAATCCTTTAATTCAGTTTAAAAGCATAAAGAAATACATTTTAGACATTTCTTACAGAAACAAAGTATCATAATACCGTAGTAATATGTTTAAGCTAAATCAAATATAGAGAAATTAATTTATTAATCAAAATAAATAATAAATAATTGTATTGATTTTGGCTCATAAATATGGCTTGTTTTATATTAATCCACCGCTCTACTCTGTCGCAATCACATGAAGCGAATCAGGAAAAAGAGACCCACACTGTTAAGGTTATAACAATATTATAAACATTAAGTTCATACGAACGAAGCAGATTATGTAAGGAAAGGATCTTGTTGATTGCATGCATCTGGAAATTTCCTTCAAATTTAATTATAATTAATACTTTTCGGCTTCCTAAACAAAATAAAAATTTATTAACTTAATATATTCCGAATTCCTTTAAGTTCAGGAATTAAAGAACAAATTAAAGAAATGCTAATAGTACTGAAAGTTACAAGAATATTTACTATGAAACGGGTGCGCCATCTTTTATGTCGGTATGTAAACATTGAATAACTTTGAAAAAAACAACAGATTTCTGTACATGAGGTACTTTTATTCAATTTGGTCCTTAGTTTTTGAATACAACATCAATTAAGTGGCCGCCTTTATTGGCCAAAGCAAACTGTGCCTTTTTTGCTGCGTTTTTCATTACCATTTCGAGCATCTCGGGTGGTATAGCGATGATTTCGGCACGAATGTTTGCATTGAGCTCGTCAATGGTCTGAGGCTTGCTGGCGTACACTTTGCTTTTCAAATAACCATACAAAAAGAAGTCTGAAGGAGTAAAATCTGGAGATCTGGATGGCCAGTCAATGTCACCTCTTTTTGACATCAGACGTCCAGGGAATTTTCGTTACAGAAATTGAATTGTTTGATTTGCAGTGTGGCATGTTGCACAGTTTTGTTGAAACCAGTAACCGTCAAGGCCTTTTTCACGCATTTGCGGGCAGACATAATGAGCCAACATCCACCGATATCGATTTCCATTGACTGTTTCGTTTTCTCCTAAAAAATATAACCCAGCGATAGTATTGGCGCAAACGCCGGCCCAAACAGTCACTTTTTGGTCATACAATGGCGTTTCATGGATCGCGTGTGGATAAAGTGTGTCAAATGAACCTCGTCGGTCATCAAAATTTGCTTCTAAAAATCAGGTTGTGTCAACCATTCGAGTGACTGTTTAGTCGTATTCCAAGCGAGGTGGGCGGTCTGTCGGCAATATTCTTTGTGACATTGCTCCAACCGATAAATAAATCATGTAGAAAATGATTTCGACGCTTCAAAAATTATTTCAGTGTTGAAGATAAGAATCGCTTATCGATGTATTATAGGCATTGCTCGATGAAGATCCAATTCAAACGCAAGAGGAGCTTGCCAGTACATTGAGGGTGACCCAACAAACAGTTTCCGTACGATTGAAATCTATGGGCATGATTCAAAAGCAAGCAATTGGGTCCCTTATGTATTGAAACCAAGAGACGTGGAAAGGCGATTTCTTTCTTGCGAGCAGCTGCTTCAAAGGCAAACAAGAAAGGTTTTTTTTACATCAGATAGTGACTGGTGACGAGAAGTGGATCTTCTGCGATAACCACAAGAGGAAAAAATACTACGCTTTGTCCGGCCAATCGTTACCATCGACCTCAACAACACCAAAGACGAATATTCATGGTTGGAAGTTTATGCTGTGTATCTGGTGGGATCAAAGAGGCGTTGTGCACTACGAGCTGCTACAACCTGGCGATTCTATTATGGGCGGGCGGTACAGACTAAAATTAATTCGTTTGAGCCGTGCATTACAGGAAAAACGACCGGAATATGAGGAAAGGCATGATAAAGTTATTCTTCTACATGACAACGCTCGACCTCACGTTGCAACAGTCGTAAATATCTTTGGAGACGCTCAAGTAGGATATTTTATCGCACCCGCTGTATTCTTAGGGCATTGCTCCTTCTGATTACTGGTTGTTCCAACGGATGCAACGCGATTTGACTGGTCACCGGTTCACTTCTTTAGAAGAAATTGAAAATTGGCTTCAAACTTCGATCGCCTCAAAAGACGAAACGTTTTTCCGAGATAGGATTCGAAAACTGCCTCAGAGGTGGGAAAAATTCGTGAGCAGCGATGGACAATATTTGAATTAATCTGATCATTCATTTTATTTTAAAATAAATGCATTTTTAAAATTAAAGAAACGAGCCAATTTAATTTGTGCTCCCAATACATTCAGTACGATACCATGGTATTTTTTCTGAAATAACTCCCAATGTCAGGTACGCAGTCTAATGCATCTAGGTTTTACAGTAGAAGAAAATTTAATGATGCTATTATCAAGTTAAACAACGGCAGACAGGCCCGGTCCCGATGGAGTCCTCGCATGCGAAATCCGCATGAGTTACGAAATAAAACAACTTAACGGATAATATATTCGTCTATAAAATATATCGACTGTGATAGGTCAAATCGAAAACCACCTGCGAGGATTAAAATAGGTCTTCGGACCTCCGTAATATTCAAACGTCAAACAAAGCAACAGGCGACAAAATCCCTCCATAGGCCTTGGTTGCCAGAGAGAGAAAGATACGCCTAGTGGTCACATTGGGTTGCGAGCCTTGGTCGCAAACAGCACTTGAAAATATGGTCGTCTCCATAATTAAATGACATAGTAATGGGAGTATTGCTTACAAATCGTGAAAGTTTTAAATGATTACATTATGTTTTGAATAAATAAAATGTCTTAAACCCATTCCATCTACTAGAATTGCTAATTTTTAGGACACCCATTTTCCGGCTCTAATTTTATATGGAAATATTTAACCAAGTTTTGTTTTGAATTAAAAATTTTGATTTGAAATCTAGTGAGCGTCTTTGCATTGTTTCACAAAACATGAAGGATACGATCAAGCTTTAAGAAACACTAATATTATTGAGATGACTCTATATAGCATCAAAAGAATTTGTTCCTTACCAAAAATTATAATCCGCCTTATAAACGACTTTTTGAAACTGAACGTGAAAATTTAGGGAAACATCTAAACTACAATATAATAGCAGAACCCATTAACATCCGATTGTCAGTAAGGCTTATAGCAAAATAGATATCTTTTCAAGACATGGATTTTTACCTTAACAAATTGTATATCAATGACTTGAAATTTGAATAGTATTAAATGTTTTAAGGTTAATTAGATAATCGAAATAGAACGAAGAATTTGAGAAAGCACACCTACATCGAAAAACAGTATATGATACGCTACAAAATTTTTAATTTTTTCGGAATTTCTCAATAAATTACAATTCACTCATAAGCAGATTTTAATTCAGCCTCATTCCAACAATAAAATTCGAAGCGATTCAATGAAAAATGTGGTGAACGAAATTAAAAACGATTTCACAGTTAAGTGCACGTTCTTGAAAACCAATCATCTTTCAGGTGGATATTTAAAAACAAAATTGAAAGAAACTCCGTAAGCCGATGTTTGGAAATGGGGGACCGCAAAAAATTATAAATGGGCCGAGGTTTGTAAAATTAGGTACGGACGTCTCTTTAACAAATCTACTTTTTTCCCACAATAAGGGGGCACGGCATCAGTTAAATTCAAAAAGCACAATAAATTTCTAAAATGAATTAAAACCTTTATAAAATCTAGATTAGAGAACACAGATAACCGGAATCTCGAGTTGGATATTGATTCAATGGGAGCTATCAGGTCCGCCAACATGATATCGCTACCTATCAATATCACTATCTTATTATATATGTTGCCAACATAATACATCCTGAATGCTTGAAATTTGTTTTGAGAACAAAAGTTTTATATTACATATAACACTAAATGTAATAAATAATTGTTTATGATCTCTATGGTTGATAGGAGTTAATTTGTTGAACTGTTTAGTTTAATAATAATTTTGTGTGATAAATTGTTTTAATTGAATAGACTTCTGTATGAAAATTGGGATACCTAACTGTATCAACATGAAACACCGATAGAAAAAATGACATTAAGCTCAACAGTATTGCCTTATGAATTATAATGTATGGGTCGCGTTGAGGATTCAAGGCACCTTCAATGAGCGGGATTAATTTTAATCCAACTATTTAGACAATCTAATCTTTATATTCAACTAAGCCCCGCCCAATTTAATCCAGGTTTAGTTGAAATATTTCTTTCCATCTTTTGAACAAATAATCTTGGTCGTATCCATCCATCCATCAATCCCAAATATTTTATTCCAAATTGGGTTTTCACCCAATGTTGTTGCTGGTATAGAATAATGGGGCATTTACATGCGACCAACATTTTTGTTCTGCAAAATGAAAGAGATATAACATTGACATTTTGCACATGAGAGACAAGAAAAGAAATATATCCCAACAAAATTTTGCAGTTTTTTTGAGCCACTACACGGCAAAAACCACTATAAAAATGAAAATGTTGCCATAAAATATATTCGATCCGAGTATTTTTATGGCAACATTTTTAAAATTAACAAAAACAAAATATTTTATATTTACAAAAGGTTAAGGAATCATAATAAAAACAGACGCCATAGATAAAAATGTAAGTTTCTCATTTGAATTAATTAAAAATAAATTAATAATTTTCCTATAAAAAAATTATGGCATTACTGTATATGTTTATTTCTTTCTCGCATATTGACTATTTTTATATAGCGGATGCCTCTTATTTACCTGCAAAAATTTGCAGAAGAAAATAATTTTCTACATGTAAATGGGGCATAATTCTATTCAACCTGTAGTTTTCATGTTCACCGCCAGGGCAGTTTTATTGAATACTTTTATTTTTAAATGTTGGCAATAAAAATTTAAAAGTGATGATTGTTATTTTGACATCGAATTTTTCAAAACAAGGCGAACAATTATTTACCATTTGTAATAATATTCAATAATGTGCTATCACATTACTATTAATTTCAATATATTTAGTTGCATTTTCACGTTGTTTTGAAATTCAAAATGTAATTGTTACCACCTAATAAAAATAAATAAATAAAATTTTTGGTTGTTACTTTGAGCACAATATTTATTGCCATTCAGAATCGTAATTCCTTGCACCATACTAAGCCCACAAAAATCTATCAACCATATTTAGGCATTAATCTATAAACGATTAATTCCCAATTTGGTTTGTTTCTTCGCTAAACAGGTGCATGTGTAGAATATTATGACGTATTTGTAATTTATTTGTTTACTGAAAAAAATTTTGAATCAAAAATTTGTATTCAATAACGGATCCCGTTTAGTTTTACATAAAACGAAATTAGCAATTAATCGAGTGTATTCATTAAACTGGTTGATATTTGCTATGTTTGAACTTACCGTGATCCTTTTAGGTGGTGACAATCTTTTTAATTTTGGATCTTCTGCAGGAATGAAAGCTTCCGACGTATTTACATGATTTTTCAAGCATTTTAATTCTTTATCACACTTAGTATTAATTTTATTGTTAGCACACTTGTTCAAATTATCAAAAGTTTCATTATTTAAAAGGCATTCAACCTCTTTGAGTATAACATCCACACTACGATCGTCGCTGTTATCCGACAATCGATTTATTTCTTCGAATATACTGTCCACATCTAGAACGGTCCCATTCATATCTAAACATTGCTGTTCTTGATTTAAGAACTCTAAAATTGAACTGTTTGTGAATTCATCGGGAGACAATTTGGTATGATTTTCCGGAGAAATTATTTTTAGGCTAGAATTCACATTTGATTTATCAGTCATTTTTATTCTAATTTAATTATTTTTATTTCATAAACAGTGTATTAATATATTAAAATGGCAAAATGTTTATATTATTACTATTTTTATAAAATAAAACACGAGAGGCCTTAATGATTTACAAAACAAATCTGTTTAGCCTTGAAAACAAAAAATACAACAGTAACAGTACACTAGCATAAAAATCAGAGCTTTTACTTCAAATTTTATTTTTATTGACAGCTTTATTTTTACCCTTTAAACCTCGTAACTAAGTACCCAAGTATCAATACATATAACTATCAAATTTATCAAGTTTCCACCTTTGTTGGAACTTAGGCCGTTTGCAATTAAATATTTAAGGCCGATCCAAAAATGACGAGTAGTGAGAACAATATGATTGTTTTTCTCAAATAATGAAAGAAAAATAATGAAATAGATTAATCAATTAATTTCAAATGAATATATTTTATACGAGTATAAAGGCGATGATGGTTCATGTAGAAATTTTGTCTGGCAGACGTAAATAATAATCGCTCCGATTGGTTTATATATTTTACGATAAAAACGAAAATCACACTTGAAAGACTTTTTTGACATTTCATAAAAGCATAACCTAAAATGGTGTTTTTATTTTTGTTTTGAAATTTGAACCATATTGGTTTGAATAAACGTATCATACATACATTTTAGTGGAAAAACGATAAAATCCGATAAGATTTTTATTTTTTTATTTTGATTGACACCTATGTAATATTTAAAATATGTTACATATTAATACGAAAACAATATTAATAATCCATAAAACTCACTATGCGAATTCATTTCTCAAAATATTTTATTTTAGGATTTTTTTTATATTTAGAATATGTATTTTTTTGTTCTTACGGACGTCGAAATTTTTAATCGTATGCAAAATTGAGCAATGTTTAATTTTTAATTTTTGTCGTACGATAAAAAATATAGCCGATCTTTAACCTTTCAAAGAGATCATTATTTAGGTCTGTCAGACAAAATCATCGCCATAAATGTTACAAGTTATATTATGTTAAACACATATGAACCTTTAATTTATTATTTACAATGTAACTTATCGTTGCCAATTCAAAACTATCGACGATAAATACAAATTTTCATTCAAAATTAAGCTATTAAAATTATATATTTTGTATAAAATAAATGTAAAATTTATAAGTAATCGCTCAGAAAAGTTTATCTATTTGGACAATAATATAATTTTTTTTTATTATTTCGTAACATAAAACAAATCGTTCTCGCTTCTTCGTTCTCGTCCGTTACTTATTTGTGGAGACTTGTTGGCGATTTTCTTCGAATGTAAATAGTATTGGTTTCTACGTCTACAAGAGGGACGAAAATTGCCAAATCCATTGTTATAACATTTTCCATCTCCATTTCTTCATAGCGAACTGCAATTCACGTTTTTGGAAATTGAAAATTTAAATAAGAACCTGACAAGTGACAAGGCGATGATACATGTACAATTTTTGACAGGTAACCGCGATTATACTTTTCCATAGTGAAAAAATTCGATTACATGAGATTTTTTGCCAGGTAAGTTTAATTTTGTTTATATCTCTTTAAATATTTAAGTTTTTCTTATGATTTTTCATTGACATAATCATCATTTATCCAAGTTTCAGATTATTTTTAATCCAAATTTAAAAACTTTATTTCACAGTTTCAATTTTTTCTAAAACTTTTCTAAAACTTCATTTTTTTTTAATTTTTTACTGCGTTTGGGTTTGCGCAGCGCTAGTTACATGAACCAATTATATCTTTGTTTACGTTTTTTTATAGAAATAAAATAAAAGCAGAATTGTAAACACAGATAAAAAATACTGTACAATTTTAGTGTGAAAAGGAGATGACACCTCCATATTTATACGTACTGTTTAAGGCATAATACCTCTGCGTTCTGATTAGTTAATTTACAGTACCTTATAAGGCAAAAAACATAATTCTTTTATAGAGAATACATGCAATATTTTGCCACAAGGAGCTTTTGTGGCGTACCCATTTTTTAATGGATTTGTAAAAATTAATAGACAGATAAAATAAAATTGATTTTGTTATAAGTATTAGTAATTTTATTATAATTAAACAAATTATTTGAAGATGGCCGACTTTTAGCCAATCAAGGCGCAGAATTTTTATGCCTTAAAGGCTAAATCTGTACATGTATCATCGGCTTTATTGTCTAGCCCTTTCTGTTAAAAAAATCACAATGATTTAAATGTTTTATTGTTGGTTGAAACTTATTTTATATAATAATATGAACTAATGATATAAGGAAAATGATAAAAATATACATGAGAACAATTAAAAATATAATATTTTTTAGTATTCATTTATTTTTATTTATTATTATAATTATTTAATTTTATAATTATTTAATTTAACATAACATTCAACATTTATTTTTACTTGAATTCAAGATAAATAAAACTTTAAATTGGAACGGTTTCACTTGCATTTGTTAATTTATTTATATATTTTTTCAATTTTGATTAAAAGTTACACCGCATTTTGAGCGTAAAGCTCATTTATAATGTGATGCGAACTCTATAAAAATTTCCAGTATATTCCTTCTTCGTGTCAAAAACCATATCATATTTTTTATCTGCATTTGGCCGATGAAATCATAACTTTACAAGATTATTTATCGTTAATTAATTTAGATGGTACCGCCTTAACTTTATTGTGATTTCGGTGGGCAACACCACAACTCCAAATTGTGAATATCTGCGATCTACTGGATAAACTCATTGCTATTTTTGCTATCTTGTCATTATGGAACAACTTTATGGAACAACAATTAAACAAGCTGTACCCCGACGAATTTTAAAAATAATCAAAACAAAAAATATCAAAAAAAACAGGAACAAAAATAAATAGGACTATTTGACACGAAATTCAAAGCATGTCCCAATATGCAATGCCGACGGGATTCCGTGTACATTCGCGTGAAAAAATACACTCTTTCTATAGCAAGTACTACAAGAACTATGTAAAGTTCACGGAAATCAGTACTACTCGCCAAAGAAAAGTGTCACAAATATTCGGTGGTCGGTAAGAAACTCGGCTAAAAAGAGAAAAAATCAAATTGGAAAGAAGGTGGAATTTTGCTGGAAACTCGAAGTTTATTCCATATATTTTTCCATACTAATTACACATACTTTTCTGCATACTATTAGAGCAGATTTTCAAGTACGTTTCACGTTGTGTTTATTTTAAAATTAAAGACATTTTTGTTGCATTTTTTTTGTAAAATTTAATTATATTTCATTTTTAATATACACATTATAATTTTTAATTTAAATTTAATAAATCCCGCCTATGTATTTACATGTTTCTCGGCAATAAATCATCATCTTAAATTTACACATGATTATTGAAATTCAATTTTCTATTAAGTCCAATGTTATTAATCGCGATGATGATGAAATACGATCATAATTAAACTTAAAATTAATAAAATTTTACTTTAATACTTAAGAAAAATCCGTAACTGCGTTCATGTTCATTCGTCGACATGTCTCACGAAACTGAAGATACGAAACAAATCTAATAAAACATTAAAAATTGCAAATTAAAAAGAGAAAGAAAATTATTTTTACTCAAATGAAGTTTTTTGTGTCTCTGATAATTTGTAGTACGGAATTTAGTGTGGAATTGGAGCTTTTTTTCCACATATTGGAAAAATTGCATACTGGGTTTTAGTCGAGATTCAAACCCACGCTGGAATTTTTTGTGGCACTTTTCTCTGGTGAGTAGTTTGAATTTTCCTGCACTTATATGGAATAATGATTCTTTCAATAGAAAGAGTGTAGTTTTTGCCCGCGAATGTAAACGGAATACCGTTGACATTGCGTTTTGGGTAACATGGGTAACATTAAACATTTTATAATAACACAAATTTATATGGGATTCATATTATACAAAAACAAAAAAATCGTAATTCCAATTCGGAATGAAGAAAATATGTTTTCACATTTAGTGGAGAATATGATAACGCTTTATGATTCATATAAAGCAAATTTTTTTTGCTTAATTTTTATCGAGTTTTACTTTATCCAATGGAATTGCTGTTGTAATCGTGTCAAGAAAATATGCCAATTATACATGATATATTTCGAATGGAATCAATAAAAATATATTTTATGTCGTTTTTCGTCGAATATTCCAAATGAATTAAAGAAAACTCTCATCAAACTAAATATTTATTGGTGGCCGTTTTCGTGTAAAGGCTTTGCTATTATGCAAATGATTTTAGGTTATTTGGGCATTTTGTTAATTATCTCTATTGACGACTCAGCGCTGGTATGCTTGTGCTTGATTTTTAACGTCAAAGTATATCGAGCATTTTTGAATTGTATTTTTGTTCGTAAAAAACTATTAAATTTCCTTCCTAGCATGAGTGATACGGTGGAAGTATTATTTACAAGTGACTCCAATGGTGCTCCATGGACAATTACGGCATGGGATCCTCATTCCGGCTCAAATCTAATGTATTATAAAGGAGGAGGCGCAACTAATCCACATGGTATAAATCTAATCCGTAACGAATATATTGTTTCCGCAAATTCATTAAAACCTTTGCTGCATATTTGGCCCCTGAATAAACAGGAGCAAGTAACGAATACAAGATTTGTTTTACCAGGGAAAGCATCATGTGTCGCTATGTCAAAAGATGGAAATTTTTGCATAGCCGGCGTGGCCGAAAATTTATACATATGGCACGTTATAACAGGGAAATTGTTAGCTGTTCTCTCAAAGCATTATCAAATGGTGGCAGTGATTAAATTTTTGGATGACGATACCCATTTTATAAGCGGTGGCAAAGATGGAATGGTTTTTGTTTGGAATCTAACCGAAGCGGTTAATCGTGAAGGAAATGCCCAGATCACACCTCTGTATTCGTTTTCAGATCACACATTGCCTGTCACAGATATTATCATAGGTCATGGAGGAATAAAAGGAATATTAGCATCGGCGTCATTGGATCGAATTTTAAATGTTTATAATTTGCGAACCGGAGAATCATTACTGAGCTTAGTGTTTCCTTGCGCATTAACCGCGGTGGCTATGAATAAACTGGAAACTGAAATATTCGTTGGATCGAATGAAGGTCAAATTTATGCTATTTCTATTATTAAACCGCCAAGAATGAAAGAATACCATCTCGAGACAACGGACTTGGAAAATTCATTTAAAGGGCATGATGGTGCAGTTACGTGTATTTCAATATCATTAGACGGTGAACATATGGTATCTGGAGGCGCAGACGAAAAAGTTGTTATATGGCATATATCGTCGAGACAACCGGTGCGCACTTTACCCCACAAAGGATCAATAACCAATGCCTTTTATGTGCTCACGCCACCTGATATATTTCAGCAAGAGACTAAATTTAATTTAATCATCAATAATTTCCAGCGAATGATAGATAATAATAAATCAAATTCCGAAATATTTGAAGTCCTCATTACAGACACAACAATACAGGAACCGCAAATTAAAATTGCCAAATCGATTCAAAGTGGTTCATTATTAGCAGCAGGTGATTCAGAGATTCAATCCCTGAAAGATGAAATAAAACTAATTAAGACTGTTAATCGTGATTTATACCAATTTAATTTGAAGAAAATCTTAAAATAAAACTATTTCTATCAAAAAACTATGATGATATATTTAATTCGTTTTTTCTTATTATTTTGCTCATTTTGGTTGAAATTTGATGTTTTTACAATTGGGCACATACCTACTTGGGAAGTGTTTCCTAGGTAAATGGTCTTGGATAAATAAATTTATGTTTTATTTGTTGCGAGATGTCTTCTAAAGGCTAAAAGTTGCTAATATGTAGTTTGTTCAATGTACAACAATAAAGAGATATGCAATTGTATTTACATGGGCCAATGCCCATAATTCTTCGCTTCTCAAAATCTCGCCAGAACGTAAGAAGAATTTATAGGCTTAAGCATGTGCTCTCGTCCTGAAAAGGACGGTTGTTTTTAATAAAATTTTAGGTCATTAATTAAAATTTAACGTGGCCATAATATCGAGAATCTCATCCAAAATTGATGTTAGAACTCAGCTTTACAAATCAAATTTTATGATAATTCATAGAGAAATGATATAGTTCCATTCAGAATGGGTAAAATTCAGAACTTCGTCCAAAATTCATTTTAGAATGCTAGTGCAAGCCTTATCTGACGATAACTGATTAATAAAATATCCAAGTTTCACACGGATTGCATAGAGCTGCAAAAGCTTTGCTAAGTTCACGAGACAAATTTGAGGTATCGTAAATGTTCACATAATTATAAAAATCTGAGTCTCCGTTGGATTTTAAAATTGTTTGCCAAAGTTTATTTCTGAGATTGCGCATTCTACACAAGCCTCGATTGTACAGTCTGAATTTCAAAATTATTAGGTATTATTAATTAAAATTGTTTTAAAATCAATGTTCGTTAGTAATTCGATAATTCTCCCAAAATCAGTTATTCGAAAATTAAAGCGTGGCAGCGCCTCAAAATTAGCGTTACCATTACCAGAATGGTAATATGTAATATGTTATTAAAATCGAGTGTAGGGTACTTACATCTAATTTTATATTATTCTACGTGAAATAACCATTCGTATTCTACGGTTGGTTAATAACCGTTCCCTCCCGTAAGTGCGAGAATTGCACATGCGTTCTCAGATAATAACGCACAATTAGCATTATTGTAACTTGGAACATTATATGGTATTTTCTATGTGGAACCATGCGATATCTTTACCTGACCCAAAACTTCTATCGGATGACCACCATAATTTGGTAGCGTTAATTTTGAATTATCTAACGTAAAAATATTTTTAGTCATTCTAAGCTGCCATTACACAATCAATATTAATGTCGTTACTTGTAATGATAATACTACCTGAATACTAAATGTATGGACTAAAGGGTGGCCAGACGTACCCCTTTCTGGAGTATTGTACCCCTTTTCTCAAAGCCAATCTGCAAAATCCACTAATTCAAAAATATAACATGAGGTATGGAAAATACCACAAAACGATCAATTCTCTTGTACATTTAAATTTACGAAGCAGTTTATGAATCGAATAGGATTGGCTGTTACTGACTTTCATCAAATATATTATTGTAAAATAATAATGTATCTGATGAAAAATCACAAGCATTTTATAAACAACTAAAATGCACTTCGGGTCATTTATTAAATTTTTTGGATTCTGCGACTTTGTTATCCGCAGCACAAAAATTTATTACGTAATGTTATGACTTAAGCTTGACCATGATTCTAGCTAACGAATGTCCAACAAGGCAAAACTAACGTATCTTTTGCTTAGTAAAAACTATTGTTGATTGATGTTGTGGCCAACGTGCGACCCTTCCATACCACGAATACAAGTTGTATATCATTTTTATATCAATTTCCATACTCTTGATATCGTATCGTTTTCCCTGTTCACCCAGCTAAGGAGAAAACGTTAAGTGTTGTGCACAAAAATATAAGCTACAAATTCTCATAATCTCAAACCGCGGCCGTCTGCCCGTCTCCAACATAACAAAAAACAAAAGGTTTGTTTCGGAAACAAATTCTTCCAAAAATACTTACATACAAAACACTAGCAAAAAATTTGAAAGTTCCAACGAAAAAGTTTCACAACAAAAACCGCCACATCCGCAAAACCAACAGAAAATCAACAGGAACCATTCCCTTTCCAAATCGAATCCAGAACTTTCCCACACCTACGAGGCCTTTTGCAAATCCTGCATCCCCCAAAACATGTCTAAACAAAAACAAGCTCCCACAAAACACGGCACACGACCAGACTTGCTACAACTTCACTTCTTTTATTTGTGATTACACTTACAACATCAACACATCGACCCATTCCTAACCGACTCCGCCGCAACTGCTATACCAAAATACTGCAAAAAAGCTCCATTGGAAGTTGCCACCTCCCCCAACTTAATAAAAACCTCCAAGTATGCAGTTCTATCCTGATCAGTCAACCCACCTGGGACGCAGAGTGGCTGAACTAAGGCGAAAAATAGTTTATTACCCAAATCATCACTTCCGCGTAAAATTTTGAAAATGATCCTAACCAGCCCTATTACGCATCCCATCCATAATCCTTCCGCTCTCAAACGATTCCTTCGCAGACGCTACCTTCCAATTAATTGAAAACACATTAATAAGATAAGATAAGCTGTCACATCCGGGACCGACCTCTGCCAAAACCCATTTTGATCACCTCATGAAAAATGCCCAAGTATGAAGCTTCATCAAAATTAGTCAATTCACATGGGCTGCAGAGAGACCACAGACCGACACATAGACAGACACCACATCGAAAACTGCGCCCTCACATTTCCACACTTACTCTTACCCTATAAAATAAGTGTACCTTACAAAAGAAAAAACTTCTTATTAAAACTAATCCAACAATAGTCCACAATACAAATTTGTGGGATTAATTATGAAAATAAAACGTTAATTTAAGAGTACCCCAATTTAGGAATTATGGTCTGAGCACTCTAGCATCAATACTTCATAATTTATTTTTGCATTTACACGATCATTATACTAATTATAATAATATAACTTTATTGGCTCTAATTTCCTGAATAAGCTTTTTCAGAGTTAAGTGTCCGGATCATCTGACAAAAATCGCCTTTTAAGATACGTATCCCTCTACTCTACTCTGTACGGAGTCGCCGCAAACCATCACCTGTGCAGTCTTGAGTGTATTTACATAGGTCTAATATTTTACGAAACTGAATCAAATACGGAACGAACGATTAGTTTTCATTCTGATTACGGGTGTGGAACAAATATCTATCGTAAACATGATCCCTTCTAACACTAGACGACTTGCACCAAGTTAGAACATTCTCCGTTGTATGTGTTTTCTCCTCGGTTAGTGAGAAATGAGAAAATTATGATTTTCGCTTCATTACCAAAGAGTGTCAATCGTAAAGTGATTTTCTTTTTTCTTCCGTGATGGACCGTTTGGCAATGCCAGTTGCACATATTTGTCCCAATTTCAATTTGAACAGTTCAAAACTTTCATTTATATTGCCTTGAGTATTCAGAGGCTTCGGAAACGGTACGTTTTGTACTGGTGTGTGATTCCAAGCAAATTGGTTTCAAAATCCTCACGTAATGCTTTTAAAGCACATACATTTAGGGGTTTAACACTGTTTACCGTAGACACTTGGCGAAACACACTTACACTTAATAAACACATTTTTAAGCATTTGTATTTTGTTTCGTAAAAATAAAATTTTGAATATTTTAATTAAAAAATTTTTCCAAAAAAGTCATTCGATCGAATGATTTATAAAAATTTTGTTATATTAGGTTGGGAGAAAATAAATTCATTACTTTTACGTTTATTTCGAGGCTTTATTTAACATGGCTACAATCAATAATTTTGGCTCAAATATGCGCCGTTTTTTTCGATAATTCGTTGTCGTTCAGAAAGCAATTTTATTATACTCCTTCCCAAAACGCCTTGTCCTCAGTTTTCACGAGCCTCTCTTGAGGCAATTTTTACACCACCAAAGGCGCTTACCATAGAAAAAAGAGATGATAATCGCTTGGTTTCAGGTCCGAACTGTGCATAATAACTTCCCAACCGCTCCCGGAGCGTCAGGCGGGTCATCATGGACGTGTGTGGCCTCACGTTGCCCTGGTGGAACACAACGCCTCCCATTTTGGCTAATTCTGGCCTCTTCCGGTCGATTGCTGCCTTCAGTCGGTTAACAGCAGCTCATAGTAAATGATTCCCTCCCTATCCCACCAAAACATACAGTAAAACCTTCCTGGCTGTCAATTCTGGTTTGGCCACCGTTTGGACCGCTTCACTGGTCTTCGCCCATGATCATTTCCGCTTGACATTGTCGTATGTGACCAATTTTTTGTCGCCAGCCACCATCCGCTTCAGAAATAGCTCGATTTCGTTCCGTTTGGCCAAGGTCACTCCATCAAGTTTTTTACGTCAACTCGTACGGCACCCAAACATCGAAGTTATTTTTGAAGTCAGCTTTATGCTAATGGTTTAAAACTGTTTTGTGGTCGATCTTGAGCTCCTAGGCGATATTGCGACAGCTCACATGCCGGTCTACTTCGATAATTTCCAGGGTTTTATCGAAAAGTTCAACGATAGGCCATCCAGTGCATGGCGTATCTTTGATATCGAAATTACCGAAACGGAATCGATGAAAACAAAATTGCGCGTAATTGTCTGTGACAGATTGGACCATAGACACCATTCACAATTTCAGACGCCTGATTTGCGTTTTCGCCTTTATCGAAACAAAATTGTAAAATATAGCGAATTTTCTCTTTGTTTACCTCCATCCGTGACACGCTATAACTCACAACTAAATCGATCAATCACATCAATGACGAAAGGTTTTTTTTAGTACATGAATCCCTCTTTCCAATGAGTATAAGTCTGGTTCACTGCGACAAATACATCACGAGATATACGTCACTAAAGCCATCTAGCGACATCCGTTGGCTAGTTTTTCCTATATACTCTAAGCGACGCAAATTTTCCTGCGTTGGATTATCCGGTGGATAAATACCCGTTAGAGCTTTGCGCTTTAGCTTTTTATTTAATAACTTTAATATAGTCTTAGTTGCATATCCGTTATTCGTTGTTATTTATAGAATTATATTAAGCTCTATGTAATAATTTGAATTTGTCAAATGGATGTTTATTAGTCTATCTATAAGTGAGTGGACATTTTAATATTATGGGGATGGTTTGATACACTAGGGATAATACTTTCGATTGTTTTTCTAATAGCTTAGGTCATACTGAGATTACGAGGAAAATTTGGGGAAAATTGATGGATTAGAATTTTCACTATAATTTTTTGATTTTCTGCAGCCATATAAGATATTTTCAGTTTTTGGCCGATATCTCAAAAACTTCCACTAGTAACCAATACTTTCGATTGTTTAGCTAATAGCTTAGGTCATACTGAGACTACGAGGAAAATTTGGGGAAAATTGATGGATTAGAATTTTCACTATAATTTTTTGATTTTCTGCTGCCATATAAGATATTTTCAGTTTTTGGTCGATATCTCAAAAACTTAAGATATTGGCCAAAAACTGAAAATATCTTATATGGCAGCAGAAAATCAAAAAATTATAGTGAAAATTCTAATCCATCAATTTTCCCCAAATTTTCCTCGTAGTCTCAGTATAACCTAAGCTATTAGAAAAACAATCGAAAGTATTGGTTATTAGTGGAAGTTTTTGAGATATTGGCCAAAAACTGATAAAAAAATTTAAATTTTCAAAAGGATTGGTTATGAAATGGCCTAGTTTAGTCCAGCATGAACAGATCCTAGAATTTTTTCCTAAGTTTTGGACCCCTGATCAATACTTTTATCCAAATTTCATCGTCATTCTTTTAGTATGGCGGAAAGACGGAATATTGTTAAATTTCAAGATTTCATTTTCCGAGTTCCTTTACTTCGGAGATCAATCAATTTATCATTTTAAGGATCACTTTTAATATTTTATTCCGCTGGGATGTTTTATTTAGTGAAAAAAGAGATACAAAATGAATAAAAAATTTTCGCGGGTAATTATATAACAAATTAAATTCTCTTTTGTGATTGTGCTGCCAGTTGCGGTGAGTAGCGAAATCTCTTGTTTTCCGCTGAGAAATTTCCGCTATCTTATACAGCATAATCGTCGTTCTCATTTATATGAACACAAATGTCTACAACGGGTTCTCTACTTCTGGGAGGGTTTCAACAGAGTTGGTTTCTCCACTCTTCTCTTCAGAACAGCGTTCTTGTTTGACATCCTCTAGCCGCACCGGTGCAAAACAAAAAACGAGAATTTTCACTAATAAATTCAATTCATACCGTCCTTTTCTCGGCGTTGATTTGATTCTGTAATTAAAAATTGGTATTTTAGAGATGAGCTCATTTATTACGAAAAGCGCATAAAGGCGTGTTCGTTAATTGATATCTACAGTAGGTGCAATAAGAGTGTGTACGGCAAAAATCTAATTAAAAATAAAACTACGATTTTTTTTGTTTATTTTGAAAGTTTATTGTATTTTCTTTGACGCTACCAACTAATACTTAGTAAAGTCACCATCACTGCTAATAATTACCTGGCTCCTTTTGTCTATACTATCAACCAAATTCTCTGCATGCATACTGGGGTGACAAATTTTTCCATATCTTCCGGATGACTCGCGCTAGACGACTCAAATTTTTTATGTGATACATTTTCAGCTTAATCTTCATGAGTGCCCATAAACTTCGATCAGATTGGCATCAAATGACTGAGATGGCCAATCCTGAGCTTGGGCGAATGCTTCACAGTTCTGACAACCCTTTTTAAGCTTAGTTGACCAAACCCGCCTTTTAACATTAAAACTCCAAAAAAATGACTCATCGGTAAACACAACATTCTTCCAATCTTTGTTTTTATGTTCATTCGCCCACTGTAGTCGCTTTTCAATGTGTTTTTGTGTTAGCGGTGGTTTGACCAAAGAAAGTATTTCGATTTGCGTAGCCATGTTCTATAGTTCCTTTTCGTATGGTTGTTTTTGGTATAAAAATATTCTTTTTCGCAAATTTTTCCACTGCTGCATCCCGCGTAAGCGAAGAATTTTCATCAAATAACTGTATGATGGCGTCATCCTGCTTTTTTGTAGTGGTTCCGATTTTGCGTCTATCTGGCAAATAGTCAACATTTTTATTCATTGAATAATGTGTAATCCTCTTCTGTACAAATGTTTTCCGCTTTTTTTTGTATATTTTGCTGCACTTGCAATGCAATCGACATTATTAGTCCTTTCGGACGTACACTTAAAAACATCGCTTCAAATCGTTTTCTATAAACGGTACTCATTTCTATTTTCGTTAAACTAAATTTTGTTTTTAATTTTGCCCCGCCCATATTTGGTTCTATAGTTTTAAGAACAGTAAAGCCTTACACGGTCTTGTTGCACCTACTATAGGTCGAATTCAGGGCATTACATCTCACAAACGGCTAATATATTTTTACTTACTTTGATATTTCAAATTTGGTTTCATTATCTACGAGCCCATAAAGCAGTGCTCGTTAATTCAGGACACTAGGTACATCTAACAACTAATAGAATTTTTAGTTACGTTGCTATTTGGGTACGTAGATAATGAATCCATCTATTACATCGCCTGGAAAGTTCCCATTCTGAGACATAGATGGTGCCACAAATTTAAAACCCATATGATTTTTAAATTCTACCAACCTTCAAATAATACCTGTTAAAATTTCATGCCATTTCTAACATTAAGTTTACAAGATACAGTTGTTTAGTGACGTTACTATTGCTAATTTCAAAACAATGAAAACAAATAATTTTTGGTGTTGATTAAACACTGTTTTTTGATGGGAAAATACCGTTCAAGCAATCAAGCAAAGCAGTGGCTTGATAAGTGTTATCCGAACTCTGCACCAGGAAAATCAACCATCATTGACTTGTATGCTGAATTTAAACGTGGTCGTACAACCACCGATGATGCACTACGCTCTGGACGCGCAAATGAGATAAAAAATCCACGAAATTGTTTTGAAATACCGTAAAGTGAAGTAGCGTGAGATAGCTGACATTGTAAAGATATCAATGAAACGTGTTGATCATATTTTGCGCGAACATTTATCTACGAGAAAGCTGTGTTCAAAGTGGATACGCGATTGCTCATAATGAATCAAAAACGACAACGCGTATCGCACATTGAATTGCTTGCGCATCCACCGTATTCGCCAGATTTGGCCCCCAGCGATTATTACTTGCTTGCAGACCTAAAAAAAAAGCTCCAGGGAAAGAGATTTGGCTCCAATGAAGAAGTTATTTATATATTTTGGTATTTTGGAGATGCGCAAAACGTTCAATATAATTTTTTTAGATCTTACATTACTGTACTGTAGCTTTGTGAAAAAATGGTAATGTACAAAATTAAAACTCTTTGTACCTTTAGGCCATCTACTTGACGGAAGAGCACAACGGAAAAGATCGTCTGGAATAATTATCCCGAATGACGTATGATCTCTGTTAACACTATTAATCTCTTTACTTGTTAATCTTTTCAAAGTAAAGTTGACTATTCTGTATATTTGTTGGAGCTTTTATTAGGTGTGCAAGTAGAAACTCGGCTCTGAAGTTGGTTTCATTAAAATATACTTGAATGCATCCAAATCGCCCGTCATTGCATTCTATTGTTTTCAAATGAAAAAAAATGCTGCTTAAACTATGGAATTGATTAATTCGACTTTGAGTGAACATTCTGTGAGTCATTCAAAAAGTGGTGTGCAAGGTTTCGTGATGGCAATTTTAGTCTTGAGGACAATCCACGCCCAGGAGTAGTAAAACAATTTGAAGAATGAAGAACTTAAAGTTTTACTGAATGAAAATCCGTGTCAAACTCAAAAAGAGCTTGCAGAACTCATCAAGCAACATCATTTCGATTGAATGCAATGGGAAAAATACAGAAGGAAGATAAATGGGTTCCTCATAAACTAACCGAAGAAATCAAAAACCGAAGAGTTGACATCTGGATGAATTTTATTTCTACAAAAGAAAGAAAAGAAGAATTGTTTGCACAACATCATTATAGGTGATGAAAAGTGGATTTTGTACGATAATCCTAAACGCAAAAAAACATGGGTTGATCCAGGCCAGCCATCAGCATCAGTTCAAAAAATGAATGTTCATGCCAAGAAAGTGTTACTGTGTGGGTCTGGTGGGATTGGAAATGAGTCAATTACTACGAGCTTCTGGAACCTGGTCAAACGGTTAGAGCTGAACGTTACTAGGCCCAATTGATCAAACTAAGCTCTGGAGGACGGGCCAAGGAAGGCGGCTTCAAATATTGCTGCATGACAACACTCGTCCACATGTAGCAAAATCAACCCAAGAACTCATATTCTCCTTAGGACGTTTTACAGCTTGCGACGTACTGTCCAGACTGGGCTCCCTCTGATTACCTCCCTACGAAACCAGCAAGTTTCTATCGCGAAGGTATTCATCATCTTTCTGATAAATGGCAAAATACCATAGATAGTAATGGCGAATTACATTACAATTACATTTTCAATAAAGTTGAATTTGACCAAAAAAGCAGAGTTTCTACTTGCACACCTAATAAATTGTGTGCCCATAACTTCATTGCGAATTTTTTTGATAAACATAAACCTGTTACTTTGGTTTGATTAACATGAGATCAGGCTGATTATTACTCGATTATGTTACATCGACAGGTTCAGTTTCGTTTACACGATCAACATCAATTGCTGATACATTGTCGAACATTAATGAGCTCTTCAAAAGGCAACGTTTATCTCTACCGCCTTCAAATGATATTAATCATAGTACTATGGAAATAAACTTCAATATCTCTGAGATCAATGCTTCATGCAGTCGTGACTTGACATCCAGAACTAGATACAACTTCAATAAAGCCGACAACGGCACGCTAAGCAATTTCTTAATGAATACCAATTGGACCGATGTCGTTGCGGCAAGTCTCAGTATTCGTCTCACTAAATAAAACTACACGAAACACCGTGTACACCGTTTCGACAACTGTAACACCTAAATCTATGATCTCATTGACTCTTTGCAATATTTCGTTGTTGACTTTGTATGAAGTAATTAAAGGATTTCTTTTATGATGGAAATACGTGATTTTGTATTTCTTAATATTATAGTTAAGCGAGCTTCGATCACACCACTCACTTAATCTATCGATGTCTTCTTGAAGTTTCTTCGGATCTAGCAATCCATTAACAGAAAAACGAAAAAATTTCACGTCATCAACAAATATGAGCTCGTTTGAGTTTTTGATTTTCTCGATTATTCGATCTATGAAAACAATACACGGCCCGATAATCGGATAGAAGGGACAATATATCCTCTATATCTTTCAAAAAATCCCAGCAGACTGACACTATTTAGACCGACTTTCGAAAGGCGTGTGATTCCATTGGTCACAGACGGGTAGTATCGAAACTTGATGGCTTTGAGTTTTCTTCATCTTTTCACTCTGGTCTTATTAGAAGACAGCAGTTTCTTGAAATAGGTGTGGAAAAATCAAAACCCATCCTGGTAACATCTGGAGTTCCTCAGGGATCTCATGTAATTTTATTTACAGATGACCTCAAAATCTTTCGTAGAATTAGCCACCTTACCGACGCAGAAAAACATCAAGAAGATTTAAACCGAATCTGTAAATGGTGTAGTACTAATCAGTTCCCATTAAATATTAATAAATGTAAGGTCCTTCTTCTTCTTTCCATAGAAAAAAAACACCAGTCACCTTTAACTATAACATCAGTGGGACATCAATTTTGTCAGTAATAAAAGTCTTTCTCTAGGCATATTGACTTATTTATATCTAAAGCAAACTCAATGTTTGATTTTCTAGACCGTTGGACTATCGGTATCAAACACCAGAATGTACTTTATACTAGTTTGGTGTCCATACCAAACTATGAAATTCTTGCTGTTTTACCATCGTATTCCGAACGCTGCAATAATTTTAAATTAACCACATTAACAAATCATAGGCATCAACTGATCGTTAGCTTTTCGGTAATGCGCAGCTTGGTTACATTGACTCTTCCTTTATTCTTGATAAATATCAGGATTAATGTATCTAGCAGAAACCTTAGACAACGTAGTCTCTTAAAGCTAGAGAAACATCGTACAAACTATGGTCACAGAATATACTACAGAAACGACAGTTAGAAACCATAGTTTTTTGACAATACTCCTAAAGTAGTTCCTACGTAGGCCAATAGATGGCTCTAACTTAAAAAAAAATCGTTGTAAACATTACAAGTTTTTAGCAGTGTAAACATAAATTCTCTCTCTTCGTGATACAATTTTTACTCAAATCAGACCACTTCAAATACTTTGCAGAGCCATACGGATATAAATTCGTTTCAAATTGTGAATCTGCACGCGAAACATTTTATTCGATTTGACCAAATTACACCAAACCGAAGATCACGATACATTAATTCGATACGTTATTAATGATATCAAATGCAATAGATTATCCATACAGGTGAAGAACCTTGTATATGCACAATTGGTGGTAAAGGTTTTTCCAGATCAAACAAACTTGATCGACATGCGTATTCATACTGGCGTTCGGCAATATAAGTGTACACATTGCGATCGAGCTTTTACCCAATCAAATGATTTAACACCACATTCGGCGATATACTGGAGAAAAACCATACGTTTGTGGAATATGGGGGGATCGGTTTATTCAGGATATACCGCACAAACAAATCACAGAGTGCACGACCATAATGAAGAAAACTAACCAGCGCCATTTGCGGCAGAGTAAATAATCCTAATCGGTATACAAATACGAATCGAGTAAATCGCATTGGGTACATTCCACTAAATACTACAACAGCATACTACAAATTCCGTTATAAAGCCAATAATATCAAATTTCTTGATATTATTGGCCATACCAAATATAAAAAATTTATCTGAGTCTAGTATCAATATAGTCAACTTCACTAAACTTAATGCAACAACAGCAGCATCAAATGAACTCACCAATGCCAGTAAATCATATGAATGATATACATTCACCAAGATCCCAACTCTCATCTAGCTTGACAACTCCTACTCCAATCGGGAATCCCCAATCTGCAAATCTAGTGGGGAATAATAATATCCATCACAACCTATCCTAACACCACCTCATCCCACATCACAACGAATTCTACCAAATCTTGGATTCCCATATGCTCCAAATCTAGAAATATTTACAATATTAGAAATGTAAATAAATACAAAACTATAATTACATATTACGACTATAAATATGAAATCAAAAATGTAAACATTTCTATTTATTTTATATAAAAAATAAAGAAGAGATTTTAATGCACCAAGCAAACAAATTTTTAATTTAAACTACGAGTATATTTTAAAACGCGCCGCAACATTTCAATAGTAATTGCAAGTGACCGAACATCCTTAATATTTCGCTGGCATATATATATTTCCCAGTGGTGGAATCCCCTTCGTTCACCTCAATCACTTCCTTCATATAGAATACGATTTGTTTCCAATGGGTTGATTTGCATGCGGGCGATGTGGAAAAGCTAATCGGATTCGGTAACTTAAAAAATGTATCAAAATATCCAACTCCAAAATATCCAATTTTCCACCCCTTGTAACGTTTAATTTAAAATCGTATATGCAAGTAGGGCAGTTTATATCCATCGTCATTAAATAAAAATCCGCTATAACATTCGATGAGGTAAGAACACGTTCTGGTTTACAGATTTCTATGGTCACTGATCAAAAATTCCAATACATTTTTTTACATATATCAGCACTAAACGCATACATATAAGCGCGAAAACGAAGTATCACAGCGAATAATTCGTTCTGCACTACAGAACCGTTCGTCAATAGATCATTCAGTGAATAACCACTGGACGATTTTGTTGAACCGTCGAAAACGACTCTTAGCTTAGTTGTAGTTGAATCGGGCTTAACTACCGAGTGATGGGGTAAATAATATTTTAAAGATTCGATATTTTTAACCAATTTCATATGGTTCAGTGTCTCGTACTCTGACATGAATGATTTGTATTCATTCTTAAGTTCTGGATTATTATTGAAATGTGTTTCCATCTTCAGAAACCTTTTTCTTGCCCAAAATGAAGAATCACCCAACAATGACGGACTTTTAGAGAACGGAAGTCTTACTGTAAATTTACCATCTGTATCCCGACTGAAATTCTCTCGAAAGTGGTTGTCGCAGTCCGAGCTAAATAATGAAGGTTCATCCGTGTGGCATTCCTCGACGTTCCAGAACCGTTCCAATAATTAATCTAACTGATTTGATTCAGAGGAAACTAGATGGCAATTACTATGTTGCTGTAAAGAAACTGAAGTTTCACCTGCTACCACCCAACCTAATATCGTATTCTGAAGAACAGGCAAATCTTCACCAATTTTTATTTGCCCAATAGATTGCAATTTAAAGAAAATATCCGCTCCGAGAAGTAAATCTACTACATATGGCTCATAGAATGATAGATCAGCTAATTTGATATTTGCGGGAATTGACCATCTAGACGGGTCAATTCGAAGTGACGGTTGTCTATCAGAAATTTTATTCAATAAGTGCACTTTATTTTTGGCAGGAAACTGGTTTATTCGCGAATGGATAGTAATTGTCGAACTTTTCGACGAAGAAGTAGAAGCACAAGCAATACCCTTGATGTTGACCAACGACTTATGAGTTTTAACTCCTAAAACCTTTATCAACGACTCTGTGAGAAAATTCAGTTGCGAACCTGAATCGAGTAATGCACGTGCTGTAATTGACCGACCATCCTTATCAATAATTTTAACAAGTGCTGTAGCAATGAAAACAAATTTTGGAATGGATGTCCCAACCAATGTTGTTAAGTTTGGATTGCTCGGAGAAGTAGTTATACTGGTCAAGGCTGATGATTCAGAGTTGATTTGAGATGGGATCGTAACGCTATGAGACCTCAAACAATTTGTACACAATTTTAGCTCGGTTGCCACTTTTTTTCGTTCATCAACCGACATTGCAATATATTTATGACATCGAATAATAGAATGACCGAATTTGTTACAAATGACGCAATTATATCCCGTTTGTACTGAAAATGCTATTCGTTTAAATGGTTTCGATTGATATTGTTGAACTTTTGAATCATTTACACTGTTTGATGTAGATGGCAATTCCGATTTATGCCCAGTTATTTTGTGACTTCGAACTTGAACAAACTTTGAAATGTCATCGAATGATGGAAGCACATTCGGTAAAGACGCTTCTTTCCATTTAGCTTTTGTATGTGAATCGAACTCAAGTACACTAGAAAATCGTCCCAATATTGTACTGGACGACCTAAAGTTTTTAGAATTGAAGTCATCCAACAAGTTCAACAATTTTTGGGAAGTTGGCTTATCAATCGGTTTAATAGCAAACAACGCTTTTATATGTTCTTCAACAATTTGATTGGGTTTATCGAAACTTTCGATAACCATGTGCATAACAACCCCAAATTAAACGATTTAACTAGATTTCAATATTTGAAAAATTCAGTTAAAGGTTTCGCGGCCAAATGTTTTGAAAATTTAGATTTTATAGCGGCGAATTATGTTGAAGCTCGACGTTTATTGGTTGAGCTGGTGTCAGATGTGGGTTCGGTCATTGCATTTTATACGGGATCATCTTCATTCAGGATTATTTGGCGTGTTAAACTACCGCAGTCAGCTAAGTATCGATTTATTTACAAGTTTTAACTTATTTATTTAAGTGTTTGTTGTGCAATTAATGTACTCGCACATTAAGTGATTTCGAAATCGCGTGATTAGTCAGATAACGGTCTCATTGTGTAACGGTTCAAGTGTCAGTTATACCTCGTGGTTGTGTTAGTTGTTTTGAGTTGTTTCCTGTTTCATTATGGCGACTGAAACCCAATTAAAACGCAAGCAGTGTAAGGGAAATTTCGATGAGTTTCTTTCCGACTTTGTTGAAACTAAATTGGAAACGGCACCCAGGTCTCAGGTTCAGCTTCGACTTAATGATTTAATTCTCAATTATGGGAATTTTAAGAAAAATCAAAGCCAATACGAATTGTTAGACGAAACACAGTTAGATTCGAAGGTCCGAACGAAGGTAGATCGATTATATTATGTACCATTTGCGACCAGCATTAGAAGATAGAATATCAGATCTCGCGAAGAAGGAGGGAATTCCGGTTGCCAATACTGCGGAGGAACTCTCATTTATTCCGAAATTACCAGAAATCATGCTGGATTCATTTACTGGAGAGATTACCAAATGGAAGGGATTTATCGAAACTTTCGATAACCATGTGCATAACAACCCCAAATTAAACGATTTAACTAGATTTCGTCAATCGGTTTAATAGCAAACAACGCTTTTATACGTCTTGCAACAAAGGCTGTCCATTTGTTGGTTATTTATTGGTGCATTTCGTCGCTTCATAGCTACAAGAGGGCTATGCAAAAGAGTATTCTCAGATAATGGGACTAATTTTGTAGCCGCCAACTCTGAATTACACGGTTTATATCAGAAGCTTCATAATTCAGAACTTCAACAGCAAATCAATTTGTTAAGCATTGAAGACCAAATTATCTGGAAGTTCTCGCGGCCAGGTTCTCCACATTTCGGCGGCATATATGAATCTGCTGTTAAATCAGATAAATAACATCTTCAACGGATGATGGGTAACGCCAACCTGACCTACGAAGAACTTAATACTTTAATAAAACAGGTCGAGGCAATATTAAATTCACGTCCCATCACTCCGCTCACTACCGATGACAACATGGAAACACTAACACCGGGTCATTTTCTCATCGGGCGACCATTATCCACAATACCGGAATTAAATAAGACAGATTCTGTGACCATAAATTATGTTAAACGTGTTAACTGTTAAAGCCACACAAACAATTCTGGTCGAGATGGTCTACAGAGTATTTGCAACAATTACAACATCGGTACTTTTGGAAAAATCAACATAAAAATATTCCGAATGGTACAATCGTAATCATTAAAGATCATAACTTACCCCCTCTCAACTGGAAATTTGGAAGAATTATCGAGCTGCCTCCTGGTTCAGATGGCCTAGTACGAGTGGCATCAATAAAAACTTCAACTGGAATAATTAAACGAGCCATTGTAAATCTATGTCCTTTACCAGTAGCAATTGAACAGCAGAGTGTTCAAGATGGGGGAGAAATGATAACGACTAGCACCGGCTAGTACAATTTAAAATTACAATTTAATCAAATTTAAATTAAAAATTATCAAAATCAGTTAATTTTCAATGTACATATAATAAATACATCCAAGTGACCAGTACAATTTATATTATATACTTACTCGTACCTTTGTTATATACCGGGTGTTTTTTTAAACTGAGACGATCAAATATCTCGAAAAATAGCCACTCTACGGAAAAAATGTCCATAATCAAAATTTAATCATACCGCGGGGAAAATACATTAGTGCAAAAAAAATAGTCCCCCACCCCCCGCTTTGTAGGTGGGGCGGGGGTAACTTTTAAACTAAGATAGGAAGCCATATTTTTTATTGCAGATACGGATTTTACGACTAAAAGTACGTATGATTTAAATGAAATATTTTGTTCGGTTCAGGATAGATGGCGTTGTAATCGACGAAATTCAATTTTTTCAATTTCTCCTTCTTAGAACACACGCATTGGATTCTGCAATACGTTTGAAATAAAAAACATCACGTTTTCATTGGAAATACTCGAAATTCGTCATCAAAACAATTTATTCAGTTTTGAAAATCACATTTAACGTTTGTGTTATTTCTTATCTTCATGTTTTTCGTAATTGCAAAATAAACGATAAAATACTTTAGAATGGAGCGTTTAACTGTGCCAGAGAAAATTGAAATGGTTCTGGTTTATGGAGAAGCTGGCAGAAATCTTGAAAATGCTGTTGCTATTTACGCTCAACGTTTTCCGGATAGGATTCGTTCACGTGCTTCATTTGGCCGTACTATCAAACAATTTATTTCTGATCAACCGAAAAAGTGGACCCGTATAGCAACAGTCACTGAAGAAAATAATGAAAAGTGCTGTATTGGCAGCAGTGGCTCATAATCCTCATGTTAGTACACGAGAAATAGTTCGCGATTCCGGATTGTCCCTCACCATTGTTTGAAGAATTTTAAAACGGCACAAGTATCATCCATATCATGTGGCTTTACACCAAGGTCTTCATGGCGCTGATTTCCAAAATCGGGTAACTTTTTGTCAATGGGCACGTGAACAAATACAACAAAACCCCAATTTTTTTCGTTGTGAAATGTTCTCTGACGAATCGTCTTTTACAAACCATGCAACGGTTAATCGACACAACATGCATTATTGGAGTGTTACAAATCCGCACTGGCTTCGTCAAGTTGAACATCAGCGTCCTTGAACTGTCAACGTGTGGTGTGGAATAATTGGCAACAAACTCATAGGCCCCCACATTATTGAAGGCAACTTGAATGGTCAAATGTACCGAAACATTTTGGAAAATGAACTGCCCAATATTACTTGAAAATTTGAGCTTAGAAGTGAGACGGAACATGAGGTTTCAACATGATGGTTGTCCTGCACACTATTCGGTGGTGGCACGTGAAATACTTGATCGTGATTTCAATGGTCGCTGGATTGGTAAAGCTGGTCCGGTAAATTGGCCTGCCAGATCACCAGATCTTACTTTGCCAGATTTCTTTTTGTGGGGCTATCTCTCTTTGCTATCTCTAAGTTTACAAACAAGAACCAACAACACGTGAGAACATGATTGAGCGAATCAGAAATGCGTGTGCTGAAATTCAACCAGACACACTTCTCACTTGTGTACAGTCATTTGAAATGCGTATTAATAGGTGCATTGAAGTCGCAGGCTATCATTTTGAACACTTATTTTAAACTAAAATTATTTTATTCACCTGCCATTTACATTAATAAATTGTTTTGATGACGAATTTCGAGTATTTCAAATGAAAACGTGATGTTTTTTATTTCAAACGTATTGCAGAATCGAATGCGTGTGTTCTAAGAAGGAGAAATTGAAAAATTGAATTTCGTCGATTACAACGCCATCTATCATGAACCGAACAAAATATTTCATTCAAATCATACGTACTTTTAGTCGTAGAATCCGTATCTGCAATAAAAAATATGGCTTCCTATCTTAGTTTAAAAGTTACCCTCGCCCCACCTACAAAGCGGGGGGTGGGGGACTATTTTTTGCACTAATGTATTTCCCCCGCGGTATGATTAAATTTTGATTATGGACATTTTTTCCGTAGAGTGGCTATTTTTCGAGATATTTGATCGTCTCAGTTTAAAAGAAACACCCGGTATATTACATTTACCTATTTTGCATTAGATACAATTTATATACTAACCCTTTGTACAATACTTAATAAAAATATAATTTGGCAATAAATAAATTGTTGTAATCTACACATTATTGGAAAAAATCTATTTTAATTTTGGAACATATCTAGCTATCATCAAACATCAGCAGCGGCTCAAACCAGGGACATAATTCTTATCATTCGAATTCGACAGGACGTTAAACGCTTCGTCCTCATTAACAGTCACCTCCTTTAGAACTTCGTTTTTCATACACGACATGTGAAAGGAGTAAACATGTGCCAATAATCGATAACTTCTTTGTATCGATTTGTATCATGGTATCCCACAATACTAATGTACATTTATTCGGCAGCAGGATTCCACCGTCTTTTAAATGCCGTTTTCATGCATAAATTACGCTGTCGAGCATCTCTTCGAATAGTAAAAAATATCCCATCCACTCCGACTTAGGAAGTTCACAATCCTCAATCCGACCCTTCACCAATTTAATATTTTTAAATTTATTTCGTCGTATAATATCCATGACCTGATAAATAATATCAGAATTATCAACGCCAATTACGGTTTAAACAGCCTTTGACGAGAACATTCAGAGAATGGAGATACCAAATCCTAGATCTAAACCAATTTTATTTGTTAAATACTTCGGTGTTATTGAGGATCGCGTCCCGGTACGTATTCGTTCGTACTTAATCCCGTAACATATCGTGATGAATACCGTAAAGAGCATTCGATAAAAAATATTCCTGATCATCTTCTGGCAATAAATTACCAACACATTAGATATCACTATTTGTACCGTTTACACCGGCAAATTCCTCTAAATCGTACATCAGCAATGTCTTAATTTTACCAATAACATCAATACGGTTGATGCAGCCAAAGTGAAAGTGACATTTGAAATTAAGAGAGCCAATTGAGATGAAATTTTAGTCTTGTGTGAAGATTTTATAAACGATTTTAATTTTTTGAAAACTACTAGCGCTATCTATTATTGATCTATCTAAACTATTATTACCACTCCTATTTTGATGTAGAAGGGTAATCATTCGAGTCGAAAGAAATTGATATAAAAATGGAATTATGTCGCTTCTGTATATATTCTGTGCTATGGTGAGAATGCGCCAATAAATGTGATGTCGAGATTATTCTCCGCAAGTTCGATAAGCTGTTTGATTTTGGATTATCCAGCTCTAATATCTGTATCTAACTTATTGTGTTTTATTTTTGTTGAACCTTTGTTTAATTAAAATTTATAATTATTAATTTTTAACCTTTCATTATTGTAAGTTTATGATGTTATTCCTTAATTATGTTGTTGTTATCTTAACTATGAATTTTAAACCAGAAATGCTTGTAACTAATTTATTTAATAAAAATCAAATCAAATCAAATCTTGTAAAACCGGTTATTTTATTATTATTTTTGACATTCCATTATTTTCAGGAAATCTTCTAGTCACTAGAAGATCACGTGTTTTAGTGTAGATATTTTAAGATAACGCTGAGAGTGTAGTAGTAATGTGGTTTTTTCATTGCATATCCTTTAGACTTTGATCTAGTGACCCGTCTATCTTCTGCTGGATTCTGTTTCATGGCTTGTGATGCATTAGACATGGCAAAAATAACACTTTTCAGATCTGCTGCTGCTGCCTCAATTGTTTTAATCGACTTGTCAAGTAATAAATCTAAGCAATACATAACCATCTTATACTCCGGGCAAATCTAAAGTAAACCCAGCACCCTATCTATTACATGTTTCATAGTTTTTTTAGATCACCAGGAAATGTACTCAGCCGTTTTTTACGTGTTGTAACTGATGACAAACAAAAATTATACAAAATTATGATAACATTGTTCATTGTTTTAGCTGCATTAAAATACAGAGGATGAATTTCGAAGATATTTTAGTCATTTGTTAGATAACAACTGGTTCGTTCTTCATAAGAGACCATTACCAGGTGTGTAAATATAAAACCGGAATTTTTTTAGTAAAAAGTACACGTTCATCGTATGATAATGATTAGAAGTATTTTATTCAAAGTATTGCCCATTATTAGTTATACGTTTTTCCCATTTTTCTGGCAATCCGTCGATGCCACGCCACGCCTGTTCTTTTTTGAGGCAAACCAGTTATCGAGCCATTTTCGTACTCCTCAGCAAGACCGTGCCCTATCGATGCAAATATATGATAATCGTATACTAAGTCAAGTCTGGTGAGTAAGCCGCATGTAAAAGTATTTCCCAATTAAGTGCTTCCAACGTTTCCATGACCGGATTTGCTTTGTGTGATAGTGCATTATCATGGAGCAAAATCACTTTGCTCCACGATGTTGTTGGTAGAGTTCAGTATTTACGGTTTCACTGGGTTTTAGCAACTCAAAATAAATCACACTCTTCTGATTTCACCAAATACAGAGCATTATCTTCCGTCCGAAGCGATTTGGCAGTGCAGTCGATTTCGATGGTTATCCTGGATCAACCCAAGACATTTTGCGCTTTGGATTCTCAAAACAGATCTCTTCATCGCCTGTCACAATTCGATAGAGAAATCGCAAGTGGTTTTTCTATTATCCTGTTGCCTTTCATTCAATTTATGCGGAACCTATTTTCCAGCGTTCGGATCTTTCCCTTAGCTTTTAAATGTATGGAGACGGTTTCTTGTGACACGTTCAATTGCTCCGCGAATTTATTTTGCGTTTGAGCATCATCCTCATCCAACAATGCTTGCAATTCACTGCCTTGAAATTTTTTTGGTGGTCTTCCACGTTCTTCGTTCCCACGTCAAAATCACCACTATTAAATTTATTAAACCACTCATAGCATTGTGATTTACCAGCATTCGGTGTAATTCTGCAGCAGTTTTCTCCAAATGATAACAAAAAATCAATGATGTCCGCAAATCGTAATATGTAGGCACAAAACTCGACAAGTTTAACACGTAAAAACGTGCGCTATTGTATGAAACTTGTATGGTTATGAATTGGATGTTGTTGAAAGATGTCAAAAGAAAACAATGGCGCCGATGACGTGTTTCGTAGAAAGGTACATTGGCAGGTGGCCAAATTTATTGGTAAATTCCGCTTTCATATTTACTGGTAATTCCCCGGGAATAGGGAATATTTTTTTTTGTAGCAGCTATTAAGCAGACATTTTCCCCAATTCTCCGTTTTTCAAAAGTCATTTCGTTGTTGATTAGAGAATAAACACACGCGATCGCAATAAAATAAGAAAACAAATGTCTAAAAATAGTTTACTACGTTTAATTGGTTTTTGTTGATATTTTAATTGAATTTTACTTCAAAATTAAATTTTGTTTATTAAAGTGAAAAATTGGATTTACAGCCATAATATGGCTATAAGTAAATATAATAAATTTCCGTTAAATTCTATTCTCAGTTAATTCTTTCCTAAAATAGTTATGGAATGATAAACGTCATAACTGCTATAATAGAGAATAATTTTTTCCCAAAAGCCAGAATACACTTTGGAGGAAAAGGGAATTCTCCGGGAATTACCAGAATAGTGCCACTGGTAGACATTCGTTCGCTTATTCCATACCACCCATTTTTCAATTATTTTTCCTCATTCAATTTAAAAATGAATAATTCTATAACACCATTGATAAAACAAATAGGTGGTAATAGGGGCTCTCCAATTTGTAAATCGTTTACAGCCCGAACGTTATAATAGGCCCCTGCTTCAGTGATATACAAGTTTTAAGATCAAATATTTGATCAATTAAATGCGTTGCGCATATATATAAATTGTATTGAGTATAGAATATTTTATTGAATTGTGCAACCTTAACTAAGATGAACTTGGTCTTATCAAAATCGTAATTTAATGTGCGAACTACTGCATAAGCGGCGCAGGTAACACATTTGTTTCGATTCTCAGTCCATATAATGAAAATTAAAAGGAAATTCTCTGAATACCAAAATAACGGAAACTTAGACAGACACAATGTGATAACATTAGCACTCTTTTGTGTATATATAGCGTTTAAATAGAGGGTAATTTTTTCGTTTCTTTTCAATTTATTTTTATTTGTAATCTTATTTTTTTTTTAAGAGAAACATTTTGCTTCTGTAGTTGTAAGCATTATAAAGAATCTGTATTTAGTATCTCTATATATCTTAAATTAGCAAATGTCAAAATAGAGTGGCGAACAAAAAATTTTTTTCTGTCATTTTATTGCATTTTTTCTGAAATTTTACTTAATTTTTGTGATTATAAATTAATTTAATCAATTTACATTGAAATTAGTTGTTTTGTAAAATGCATAATACGAAAATATTTAGTGGTTTAGTATTAAAAATCTAGCTATAATAAAACAAGTGCGTGCAACACTAAAATTTTAACCTCAAAAAGTTAGAAATTAAACAAAATTTATTTTAATCCCATAAATAATATAGTTATTTATAAAGTTTATTACATTATTGCAATATTAATTACTGATTAAGTCATTGTTTAAATATGATTTCGTGAAGAATTAGAACAGAACCATGTTTGTTATTCTAAGGAAAAAAGTGCGATCGCTATAAAGAATATAATATTTTAAACTCTGTCTTTTGTTATTTTATCATGGTGTAAGTATAGAATATTTATTTATTTTTTGTTTAACACGTCGTTAGTTAGTTGAAACATATATGTTTATAAAAAATAAATAAAAACAAGGACGGGCAAGTTATAATAACATCGCATAATTCGGTAATAATGATACCGGTATTTCATAAATCCGTTTATTAGTCTGCCCTTTTCTAATTTTCGCTAACATAAATTGAATAAGTAATTGGTTTTAGAATTTAATTAGAAATATCAGTTTAGTTAATAAACAAATGATAATATTGCGACTTACTAAATAATTAAAATCAATATAAACGTAAAATGTAAAATAAAAACATTGATTATTGCACGAAGACGACAACCTCTCTGTAGGTCATAAAAGACAAGTAAGATTAACTCTGTTTTATCATTTTTGGTACAAAATCTCTTTAAATTTACAACTTATAAATTAATGCAAGTAGATCGAATTATTTGAGTTTCACTAGAAAAAGGAAAAATAATAAAAAATGTATGGGTTTACAATTTCTAATTGTGCCAGTGAAGCTTCAAGAGACAGGCATTCATTTGTTTATCAACTAGATTGCACTACGGTTGCATTGAGTGCCGCTAGGTAACACCAGGTGCACCTAGTTGTGATTTTGTTACAATAAGGTTTAATGATAATAATACAAAAAATGTATAGTCTTAGAAAATGCAATTGAAATAAAATTCCAAGTGTTTGAGGTTTGTAAGAACCTAAAATTATTATTAATATCATTATTGTTTTTAATTAAATTTAATACGAACTGCAGTTGGACAATCTGGATTTAATTGGATCCAATTAGAATTAAAATATGTAAAGCTAAATGGCATTGTGCTTTGTTTAAAAGATGTTGAGTTAAATTGTTTCAATTAATAATTAGATTTAAAATGTAAGCCAAAAATAACTTATTAAAAGAAGTAAAGTATTATTAACACTTACATAATGTCTTATTAATTCATGTTTCTTAGAATGAAGAGAATCCAATCAAGTACTTTCAATACCATTTTAAACTATGAATTTATTTTTCTTTTAATCTGTCCTCTATCTAAGAACATTTACGACTGACAGTATTATAAACTCGAATAATAAAATTCAACAAAGAAACTACAAACAAAGTTTGTAAAGGTGAATAAAACGTTGTCCATAAATTCCTCTAAATAGATTTATCTAATTTTTTGTTACTGTTCATTCTTCAAATTTCGAATTTTTCGATCTACATACTTTAATATTAGCTATGTAAATTAAAAGCTATTTAACGAACAAATATAGTTTAAAAAAAATTTCCCCCGATTGGCTAACAATAATTTAGGTTTAATTAACCAAAATAGATACAAGTTCATATATGGCTTTTATTTGAAGCAGAGGGAAAAACAAATTCTCTCCATGAGTCCATTTCCATTAAACACATCCATGATATTCTTAGATCTCATTATCTTTGAGATCCAGGTAACAGAGTTGTCTTACCTACAGAGTATAACAGACGATAAAGTTGAAGATGTAGAAAAACCTTTGTTAATTTTGAAATAATGATATCCACCTTAGATATCAGGTACGCAACTAAATTTCCGGGTTTCACACAAAGATGGTTCTGTTTTGTTCATAGCGTGGAAGTTGTTAACGATAACCAGTTGGTATTAGCACATATCGCAACGCAAAAATATTTTTTCTACTAACGAAAATGTCGAATTTTGGGCTACCCAAAACGGCATTCATTTGCGGGAAGCTTTGCTTTTCCGCTTCAAATTGAAAAAAAAAATGCAGCTGAAGCACGTCATTTGCTTGAGGAGGCTTCCGGCGAACAAGCACCATCAACAACTACCTGTGAAGATTGGTTTAAACACTTCAGAAGTGATGATTTCGACATTGACAAGAAGCGCTCCGGAAGACCAAAAATGAAGACCAATTCAAAGACACAGAACTATAAGCATTGTGAATGAAGATGATATACGCAAACTTAAGATCAACCTACGAGGGCATTAAACACGACTCGCTAAGGTATTTCTAAACTGGGGGAAAATGGGTGCCGCATGAGTTGACTGAGAGGAAAATGTTTGCTTTCGCGGCATGGAAAAAAGAGCTTCCTGCATCGAATTGTTACGAGAGATGAGAAGTAGATCTTTTTTAAGAATTCCAAACGCCAAAAGTCTTGGCTTTCACGTGGCGAAGCAATAACATCGACGGCACGGCCAAACCGCTTCGGAAAGAAAAGAATGCTCTGCGGTTGGTGGGGCCAGAATGGAATCGTATACTATGCTGCTGAAACAGGGCGAAACTGCCAATGGGCAACGCTACCGACAGTAACTCATCAATCTGAACCATGCATTGCTCGAAAACGGCAAGAATGAGACACGAGACACAAACGAATGATATTGCAGCACGATAACGCTCCATGCCGTCGCATTCCCATCGTCCAGGACACCATCAAAACGCTGAGATGAGATCTACTACCGCACCCGCCTAATTCACTAGACCGCTTCCCCTCGGATGATCACTTGTTCCGGTCGATGGCGCATGACTTGGCATGGCTACACTTGGCCAGTTTCGAAGAACTGCAAAAATGGTTTGATGAATGGTTTCGGTCCAAAGACGCGTCGTTTTATTGTCGTGGTATTCATGTATTGCCCGAGAGATGGCAATAATGTGAAGATAGCGAAGGACAATACTTTGAATAAATAATTTTTTATATTTCTTTTGAAATCTGCCATTTTCATTTTAAAAAAAATAACCGAAATTTAGTTGCGCACCCAGTAAGACGTGATAATATTAGAGATTTGTTGCTTACTTCCAAAGTAGGAAAACTGTTCCACATTATTGGTTATTATTGAAAATACGAACGTACCGCCATCAAGTAGAAGTTTACAGCTTAATCATAAAATTGTAACAAGGAGAAATGACGAAGCCACTCACATTGGCACATTTCAAATCAGCAGGTAACAAAACAGGACATCACAAGCGCATAGTAAACTAAAGTACATGGTACGCAACAGGACTGATTAAACCGGGGCACGATAAAACAGTACATTATACAATAATCGATTATTAGTATATTTCCAAATAGAGATTTGCCTTCGGTTAAAGTAATTATTAAATAATTTTGATTGAAGATTGACTTTAAGTTAAAGTAAAAATTTCCTTCACTTGATTTATTCTCGCCCCTTTAGTGTACTATGCACTGTACTATTTTGTGATGTCCTGTTTTAATCGGTCCTGATTAGTACCATGTACTCTTTCGTGATATCCTGTTTTAGCACATCCTGTTGTGAAATGTTCCGTTTCATATGGGTTCGAACATTACTGACACGCGCAATGATTAATGTCTGCTAAGAGGATTGCTTGTAGCAAACCCCCAGGAGACCACTTAATCCCGTAAACATTCTTATGAATTTGGAAATGTCCGGCATCTAAAGTATCGGTAACTGAACCTCATGAAAGCATGAAGGGATTAAGGATATGAACATAAGAAGCGTACCACCGTTTACTTCTCCACTCCACCAGACTGGTCAAATTTGCATTCTTCTGAATCACAGAGCCCGAGAGTTGTATCACCTCGGTTGATATAGGTCGTTAACGTACTTGATGATGTCTCTTTTATAGCACATTATCAAACCGAGGGCTGGTTCAGGTACCACGAACTACTCTTCATTGATACTTGTACTACTGGACACAAAGAAGTATAATCTCATTTTGCAGATGTTAGGTTTCAATATTCTCTCAGACACGTTTCAAAGAAGATGAGTTGGAATCAATAGCCCTTAAGGCAGCCACCCTGTCGGATGCAATACATATTAAGCAACCTCTACGTCGCTTTCATTCCCATAGGCAGGTTCCTTAAGGATTGAAACAATTTATGTCTGAAAGAAAGCCGCGAAAAATATACTCCAAAGTGCGGTCCGGCCTAACAAAATCATCACTAACTGAATAAAAACTATAAAATAAAATATCCCACTCATATCTCTCAATAATACCCACATTAAATAATTTCCCGAAAAATGACATTTAGTCACCGAGAGAAGGGAGGGGAGGGGTGGGGGGAATGGCATGCAAGCCGATGGAAGTTGGAGATCAAGAGGCTGGATATACATGGCAGCGACAAGGCAGCGACAAGGCAGCATTCCTTGTTGTATGCATAGCGCCTCAATTCTCAAACAAACTATTTTCTGCAATTGAGCCAATGGTTCTCTACCAGTCCTAGTTTCAACTCTAAGCCACCAAGACAGCAATCAAAAACTTTTACTTTCTTCTACGATTGTGGCACGTACACTAAAGCTAAATGACACTGAAAATTTGTAAAAGTTCCTCCTGCAGAAGCATTTCGAACTTGAAATACGAAAGATACTCAATCATAATCACCTAGTCCTTCTTGACTGGTTTTTGTAAAATTTCCGTCTATTTTCTCTAGAATTTCGACTATGACCTTTACACTTAAACTACTTAAGATAAGAATAATATCAATTATTTCCCGCCTTGAGGACGTCAGGAAAATTGGTTTATTACCCACGTTTTGTATGATCGTAAGCAGTCAAATAGTCCAAAAGATTTATGCCCCTTGGAATTGATATCTGAACTACTCCAACATTTGCCGTGTGAATTTGCATCACAACCCACAATGGTCTGAATATGATTGCAGTTGCATATTCATTGGCATCATGAACTTCTGATTTGGAGGATTAAGCTCGGATCCTATTGGAAGTAAGCAGAGATAACTAAAAATTCACGCCTTATTGCTTTTTCTTTTAACTCAACTGTGGCTGCTGTAAAGTGGACAAAGCATATTTCGTTAAGGAGCCTGAAAGGCATATTATTGCTAATATACATACAGGTACTTAGACTTGGGCAGGTATTACTAAACATTAAGGTGCTTGAGATCCCTGGATTCCTTGATTCTACACCCATAAATCCACGGTTCTTCAATAAAGAAGACGTGTTTTGAAAGTTTTGTGTTACAAGTTTTCAAGCGCCATTTCAAAAGTGATACGCTTTTGAGTGATAAACTTATCAGTATTAAATCGTTTTGAGGAATGTATAAAAGGAAACAAGTTTAAACCCAAGAGCTTCTATCGTTGCTGTCTATTTAAAACGTCTGGTTATTTCACAATCGCACGGCCACTTTTAACCATTCACCGTGGAAAATGACAACTTCCTCATAGGTATTATGGTTTCTATCGTTGACTAGAATCCGATATTCGTGATTTGAAATCTCTTTATATATTGGTTTCGGGATAGATTCAGAAACTAGACCCGTTTTGCGGTAGACCTGTGGTTCAGAATTTTGTTCTGAGTACGGTTTAGTGCGCGTCTTTTTCTCGTCTGAGCAGATGGTCTCTTTTTTGCTTTATGACCTTTCATCTTGCACTCTTGAAGGTCCTTATGTTTCCATTAGATTGTTGATATTGATAACCCGGTATGAACCAAGCGCAAATTTTATCGATTCAAAATATCAATAAAATATCCATAAAATTTCAAACAAGATTGTAGCAGGCCCTTTATTTTATAAGGCGATCAACAAATAAAACAAAATAAATAATTTTTCTTGATTTATAAATCACTTTGAAACCAAAATATTTCTAGCAGCCTTTGCTTTCCACAATTTCTACTAAAAACAATCTTTTAATGTTGAAATTTTTTATCGATAAAATGAGTGCTTGGTTCCTATCCTGGGTGGTCATTTTATGGTGGTTATATCACGAGCTTAATTGGAGACTTTTTTGTTATATAATTCAAAACAAAGTAGTCTACAAATACAATCCTGCAAAATGAATTTTAAGGGGAAATAATGAATTAAAAGTGATAATCTGACGTTTCGTCTTATGAATGTTTTTGTTTTCGTTTAGCTATATGAATGTTTTCTTACGAAGTGGTTGATACGTGGTGATATAAAAATAAATATAATATTTTCTAATATTAAAATAACATAATTTAAGATTTTCAAATCAAATAAATTAATTTCAGTTATAAAATAAATAATTACTAATTTTATTTCTTATAAATTGCAACTCATCATTCATTTTAAGGCTACATATAGCTTAGGGAATCGAAAAATAACCCCTAAATTTAGCTTTCTTCATTTGATATGGGTTAGTCTGCTGCATTCGCTGCTTATTAATATTTCGTTGCCCCTATTTATAGTTGCAGCAAAATTAAAACCAATTTGAAGTTACATAAATTTCCCCGCCAAGCTAAAATAGACGCAATAGAAGCACCTCTATAGATCAAGTTTTAATGAGATATAATCAATTTTGAAAACAAACGTTATAACAACATTTTTTATTTGTAAAAATGAGATGGAAGATATTGCGGCCTTTTTCATTCGAATCAATATACGACATGACATAATGTTACGTCATTTTCTTTATATCATATTTCATATCACGAAATGTGATATAACCACCATAAAATGACCACCATGAGGTGACAGACATAGATGCTTTATCGAAGCTTCTTTAGAATGAATGTGACACTATTTCACATTTTATATCATTTACCAGGCTGCTAGATTGAAAAATTGTGATATTCTACTCCGTTCCTATCACCAAATATTTTGTTTTGGATACTTGAACGAAATTAGAGAAAGACACGTTGTTCGCATTTGTTCTAGTAGGTTGTGATAGCAATGAAAACGAAATAATTCATAAATTAAACAGTTGCCCATTTCAATTTAGGAAAACGAGAAATAAACTTCGATGAAGTATCGAAAATGTGATAATATAACATGTCACCCCGGGGAGGTCATTTTATGCTGGTTACGTCACATTTCGTGAAATAAAGTGTGATATAAAGAAAATGTCGGAGCTTACTTCGGATGAATTTTGGATGAATTAGGTTGAACTATGTCACGTCGTATATTAATTCGAATGAAAAAACAGCAATATCTAGTATCTCCTTTTCGCCAATAAAAAAGAAGTGTTGACGTATGTTGTCAATTTGTTTCATTTTTATAATTAACAAGATAATATGCTCACAGACCCTGCATCTGAAATTATTTTATTTGAATTGAAATTAGAAACTATTATTTTTATATTTATATCTGCCCGTAAAACCCACTTCGTAAGACCACATTCATATGGCTAACGAAAACAAGAAGGTTCAGTTCATAAGACGACACGTCATCTTATAACAATTAATTTATTATTTCCCCTCAAAATTCATTTTGCAGGGTTATGTTTGTAGACTACATTGTTTTGAATTATAGCACAGAAAAAGCCTCCAATAGTGATTTAAATTAGTATGATATAACCATCATAAAATGACCACCATGGTTTGGTTTGTAGAGCAACGCAGGTTCATCAATACATCTCTGCCTGAATTGTTAAGGTTATTTAGTCTCTGCGGTCGCCTACATAGATTTCAAAGACTCATCGAATACGGTTGTTTAACCGAACAACCATCAATCAATCTCTTGCCACGATAGATTGCTCTTTAGACTGACCCGAGTTTACTTCTTTAGATTCATCATATTCAGCAAAAACGGTGTCAATCTGGGTAGGGTGTGGTGTTAAACCGCGACCTTCGGGCATAATCAGACATGCACATAACCGATAGCTAGAATCGGATTTTGTAATAAAGTTTATATCAGAATATACGTTCAGTGTTCTCGACCGCATGCGCATTCTGTACCTCACGCTCTAAATCTGGACTAGCTATGCTGGTAGCTATATATGTAGACAACTGGATGTCTTAGAGAGCATTATAAACTTTACTGAAATGGTACTATGATGCGTTCCCTTGAAATAATTTTTGGAAAATCTTATTTAAAAAATAAAATGGTGTTTATGTGTAGTAGTCATGTATGTAAATACCGAAGTAATAAGTATGAAGGAAACATTTTAACCCGAGATTTACACCATTGCAGTTTTAAGATATATTCTAAATGGGCATAAATACTGATACAAATGTTAAATTTTTTGTCAGGTAAAATAAAATTTTAAGATTTTGTAAGCATAATTTTAAGTGTAATGAGTACTCCTGCTCCTAGAAACTAGTACGGAACCTTCGGCGTGTGAGTCTAATTTGCACTTCTCTGGAATTTCTAAATCCCTAACGACTAAATAAACAACTACAGAGAGGTTGTTTACGTACTTTCAGGAGGCAGTACGTATTTTGGTAAAATTACATATTCCAATAAGACTCGAACTGTGATTATGCAGGTGACAACACTTGGTGCTTTAAACCTTAATCCACGGAACTACCAACTGCTATATCGTTGTTCAAATGCATAACGAGAAACTCGTCATTTTACACCTTAATTACTCGATATTGCATCTTTCCAACCTGTCAATCTGGATTACGTTGTTGGTACAGTTGGATTTCTTGTAGCAATTTAAGCAGATGTCCACATTAGACCGATATAAAGTAATTTCTTTAAAAAATAATTTCTTCAAAGATGATATCGATCTTATAAAGACGAATTGCGTCTTTTGGTATGCATTTCGTAAAACTATACAGATGAAATCATTTACAATTGTCATGTTTTGAAGTGCTTTTTTCTAAATTTTCGTATATAATCTTCAACTGTGTCCAAGATTATCCTCGGCCAAAACTTAATGTTTTACAAACAATTAATAAACTTTGTTCTTTGTGGAATTTCAAAATTTGTACCACAGAGCTTCGAAGATATAATATCAGAATACAAGCGTACGATAACCAAAACAAAATTGGAGAAAGAACATCGTCTTGAGCGTATTGTTAATATCCGAAACAGTTTATTGAACCCACAATCAGTACATGTCTCTGTTTTAGCGTCGATCGTAGAAAGCAAACCAGTTCCTTGTAAACTCAGAGCTTACCATTTTAGTTCTATCCCTTTATAATACAGAAACACTTCCATGTACGATCACCTCTAGAGCAAGACCCCTATGTTAACGGCGAATGTGATCGTAAAACCACTTCTACATTAAATAAACTCGTCTTTCTAATTAGACCACGTTCCAGATCCAACCGCTATCATGATAAATTAGTACATCGGAGAAGCAATCATACTCGTGAAAATGGCGGCACTGCCATATTCATTATTTGTCTCTACTGAATACAAAAACAATTCGATGTTTATTTATCTACGATCCAATTTAAAATCACCGATACTCATTACAGAAGTGCACATGAGACAGCAGCATTAACACATCAAGTATCTGCTTTCGCTAACATTACCATTTATCGTTACTATTTTGATCTAGTTCAAAAATATAATTTTCCTTTCAGTCTGGACAAAAAATTCGAAAGTTGCGTGAATCACAACTTGCGCATTACAAAGTTTGCACATTTTTTTATTTATCAGCCCAAAACCCCAACAAGCATGACTTGTTTCACTGTTAATATTGACAGTCGAAATTAAAGAGGACAAATGAACAATTTTGGAAGAAGAAAGCGAGCACAAAAGTCTTAACCAAAATGAGAATGAATTTTCTCTCATAGCGAACAACCATAAACTTAGTTTGCTTTAGTCTATCGAAAAGGGCAATGCCAGAAGCAATTTACTTAATTTACCATTTCACAGATTATTTTTGAAATAATTTAAAAGTTAAGGAATGTTTCGACATAAAATACGTGTCTACGGAATATTTATAGCTGTTGGCACGTCACCTGGTTTTGTGATATTAGTGAGAAGATTTTAATTAATGAAGTTTTATTTCATGTAGTTGCTAAATTTCAAATAAATTTGAACGATATAACAAGGCGGTCATCTTTAAACGCTAAATTCGTTGTGACCTACATTAATTTTCGGAAAATGTTTTACATACATAAATATTTTTTGGGGCGCAAACTTTATTTGTCTATTACAAATTAATTTTGAGCTTAAACTATATTTGTATAACATTTACAAATTTTTCGGGAAGGCTACACATTAGCTAAAAATTTACTAAATATTTCGGGATGACATTTAGGGTTGATTCCATCGATTTATTTTAGCTGTAATTATGACTATTTAATAATATTACAATTTATTTCGTTCCAGAATGTGAGAGATGTTTCAAAACCCATACATACATTGTCTTATCACAATAACTCTAATTGGAAATGTATGGGCACGACAAAATCACAATCATAGAAACAGTCAAGAAAATGAAGAAAATGGTTTGTCATTGTGGATAGATGAGGAACAAGTTAGAATATTTAGTGGTTTTAATATGAAAATATTTGCAATAGATAATGGGCGCGTATCGCCGCACATTAAAGATCCAAATTTCAATCAATATCTACCGTTAATACCATCCGAAGTTAGTAGTGTAAATTTTACATGGAAATCTGGAACCAAAAAGTACTATTATAATTTTGATAGGCTACAATCACTGGATGAAAATATATTAAAATCACCAACGATCTCCATAAAACTACAAGGAAAAGTTCCACGTGAACCAAAACGTAAGCGTACTTGACCAAATTGTATAGAAAATGTTAATCGCACTGTAAACATAAATTTTATTTTATTTCAGAATTTAGTGTTGTATTGCCATGTTTAGAAAATAAATCCGGCATTGCAACATTTAGTATAGGACTATTAATACAAAGTCGTAAAGGTAAACCGTTACCAGGGACCCCATTACGATTAAGTTTAAATAAGGAATGTGCACATAGAGGTGTGTATGATAGACCTACGCTAGAATCCGCGCAAGGTAGTGTATGCATTTCCATTTATTTTTAAAATCTATGCATTTGTTTTAACTAAATTTCAATTTGATTTGTTAAATTAAAAAAAAAAAATTGTAATATCCGGAAACTTTTGGTCAATAAAAATTGTTTTAAAACTGCTATTCTTAATAACTTGATTTAGCATGAGTCGAAGAGACATATAATATTAATTTTGGCTTTTTAATATAACTTGACCTTTTCTAATCGTAAAAATTGATCAAAATTAAAACAATTTGATACTATTATTAGACTCTTCTGCTTTTCAATCAAATTTATTAAGCAAACAGCCTTATATCATACCAATTATGTTAGTTCAATATTATTAAAGTAAAAATTATACCGAAGGTGCAGTAATATGGAAAACAACAGAAAATAAGGAACTGCTACTATAAAATTTGTCAACGGCAACATTTGAAAATTTCGAAATTCGTTCATCCTATTTATGAAACAACTTCCTACTTCCTTCTACAAAAAACTGTATCAAATTTGAAATACGATTGCTATAGAATGTGAAAATAAATTTTAAAATACCATACTTTTATTAAACACATATTATTAAATTATGAAATTCTAATTGAACAAAAAAAAAAAAATTAATAAAATAACTTTTGGAACCTTCAGAATCAAAATTCACTCCACTTGTCACTCTTCATTTCAGTTTTGTAATTTACAAAAAATTATCCACGTAATGAAATTTGACAAAAACAAACCGCGCACAATTTGGCATTTTTGAATTATGTTTTCAAATTCATTTTAAATTATTAACATAGTTTATTGGAATTTTTGTAGATTATAACGAGCAACGACCATTAATAATTTACTAAGACGAGGGAATTGGTTTAAAATTTTATAAATAATCTCGCCAAAATAATTTTTAATAACTGAGTTCATTTTTACACTTCGTATAAAAACTTAGTTAAAATCCGTTTTAAAGATAAGTCCCCATACTTTGGCGGTTTGAAAACTGTTTTAAAAATCTTATTTATTATAATTTTTTGCTTTTTCACAGTTTCAGTGGTTTAGTTAAGTTTTATAATTATTATATTTTGCTTGGAACCCTGCTTTAATAATTCGCTTGAAACTTTTTGTAATAAACTAATTTTTCAGTTACTTATTTGTGGTATATATCGGAATTCGATAGAGCTTAACGTTGCTTTTTTTGAGACAAGCATATTTCAAAATAAAAGTGACAGGTGATGTGCGTGTCATAGGACGGTGAAAAAAGTTATTTTATATTTTATTATTACTGAGTTTTAAAATAAAATCTATTTCATTGGCGAAATGTACCTATGTATATGTGTTTAATGTAAGTATTGTGTTTTTCTAAGGAAACATAGCTTTGTATGTTATTAGTGAAATTAGAAATTTTATTTAATTTTCTTTAAAATTCTGTAAGTTGTTAGAATTAAGTTTATCTTAATCCATTTAGCTATATTCAGCTATTGTAAATCAACGGTTTATAAAATTTAGTTATTTTAATAATTTGCGAACCCTAAAAATGCGAATCTTCAACATAATCAAATAGTTGTCTTTTACGGTCCGAAAATTATTTAAAATGGTTATGTAATTGTAGCTAATTGTAATTAAGCTATAAAATTTCAAATTTCACATTGTTTTTCATAAGCAACATTCCAATAAGCTACCTTGAATTTTAAAATGCTAATAAATCATATTTTAAATTACAGATTTCATGTATCAAGTACAACTGGGTTAGTTTTTTTGCCAATTAGGTCATGGTGTATAGTTTTTCCCGTATAACAGCCAGAAGAGATATCAACCATAATGTTAAAGACAAACGTTGAACTGACGAGCTGGTAAATGAGTAAACTCTGCATATATCTAAGAAATTTGCTGATCATGGTGTTGTAATTTATGAAAACAAAAAAAAATATTTTTTGTAAATTATTAAGCAAATAAAGATAACAGATTTAAGTAAAGCTTATTTTTTTAATTTAAGTAATTAGAATTTGGACCAAATACCTGACAATGATGAAAATAATATTTAAAGCAATGACTGACCCCTTAGGATTCAAAGCTGCTGATAGTGAATTTAAATTCCAATTTGGCTCGAAATGATTTTGAAGAAATAACCCAGATCCATTAATTATTTTCACATTCTATAACCATCTGTAATAGAAAACATTGCAATTAATTGTTTGTATTTTAAAATTAAAAACAACATCTAGGTGCTTTAAGGTCTAAGGGTAATTAAACAGATATACAAATAAATCAAGGAACTATTTTCGGTTCTACTTAATTTTGACAAAATATTGTATGTTTTGCTAGAAAAACCTAGTTGCGGCTGCAAAAATCGCGCATACAACACTAGATTACTATACCGAGCTTAAACAATGGATATCAGGATGAAATTGTTATTTTAAAAATTTGCAGTTGTTGGTAGAAAATCAATTCCATTTATCATCAAGAGTCAAAAATCTACCTACAAAGTGACTCAATGATGGCAGGCAGCTGTGACATTTGGCGATAAGGGCGAAATTGAAAGACATTATTCATCATTAGATTACGATTGCTGATATTCGACCCAAATCCATATATTCTCGGTTCAGCTGGCAACGGTGTAACGTAGAGCTCAAAAGCATCCAGCGTTTGGGCAAAAATGAGCCCATAACAATTAACAACAACTAACTAATTTATTAAGCCTATTATTTTCCAAAGTGTTTCCTTAAACGATTTAAATACTACGTTTTTCTTAAATAGTAAATAATATTTATAACAATTAATGTTTCGTCTGCTAATGCGGGACGCGAAGTGGAACATATTTTTATTTTGCTGGTGCTACATTCTATGTAGGGATTTGGCTGCTTCATTATCGATTCCATAATCAAATTAATTTCCGAATAACGGTTGATTGGTACACTGAGTCCTAGCTAGGACGCGGAGCAGCTGGAATGTACGCACTACTGCTGGATGAGGCATACTGACATGTCGTGGGTAGGGATGATCTTCGTTTCCTTCCATTTTATATTTTCTTTTATGCTGATCCCATGCGGTCATTCAAATTTGTACTACTACACGCTCCGCGTGGAAGTGTATCTTAGGAATAGGAAATTCGAGTCAAATGTTAAATATCTGTATTTAGAATTTTATACTCGAAGTTTCTTTCAGCAAATCACAAAATAATAATTTCGGTTGAATTTCCTATATTTTTAGCCCCAATATGTTTTTTAATATTTACGACTTTAATAAGAAATTTAATTAAGGCCTATTTTCCAAAATGTTTAGCTTTGGTTGCACCAAGGAAACAACACGTATACATTTGGAACAAATATTTATTCGAAAATAGAGGGTTGTTAGTGGACACGTTACACTTGGGTTCCTCGAATTTTACATTGCATAGCAACTATTTTTTCTGAACGAATCATCTGCGAATTGTTATAGTATGTGGTTTAACCAAATAATGATGACATGTGTGGAAAAAATCAATTATCCTAAAACATCTTATACTAAAAGAATTTACCGTTTGAATTGAAAGAATAGGCATAAGGTATTGATACTTATTCATCGTGATAAACCGTCGCCTACTTCTTATTGAAATATCAAACATATAACCAAAGTAATTTTCATCCCCGCTTTTATTAACCAAGCGTTTTTTAGATGCAGTAAAACTACTCAGGAAAACTCAGGGATAGAAAATATTTCCATGAACAAATAAACAATATTCCGAAAAATGATCAAAGTTGGATTGAATATTTAAAAAAAAAACACAAATAAACAAAAATGTCACAGCAAAATTTTTGTATGGAAATTCGCTACCGGTAGAAATTGAATTTTAAAATCCCCTAATGAATAAAACATTAATCAACTTAGATTCATTAATTCACTATGACTATCACTCCTCATCCATTAATGCAGCTTTTAACAGTTTTAATCGCGTAAGTTTGAAAATATGTTTTAGTCCGTTAAAAGTTTTCGGCGATTTTTCATTGTTCCGCACCAGCGGTACTATTCTGGCTGTCCCTGGGAATAATGAGGGAGTAAGTTTGGTGTAGATAGTTTCGAAACAAAGTTAACTGGGAAAATAGTTTCCCCTATAAAAATTTTGTGTAACTAAATTCATTTCAATTAAATTTATTTTGAAAATTTTTGCACTAAACTTATTCCTTCAGTAGGCCAAAAAAATACAATTTGGACAAAAATGCAATGAAAATATTTTTCATTCTTGGGAAAGCCAGAATAGTGCCATGGGAGGTCAAGTCGCGTTCCGCGAAATAATAAAACTGAAAAGTATTTTTCATTAACAACCGAGTAGGTTTGAATTGCCCGTAAACACACAATGAAATGTAAAATTACGTGCGAATAATTCCAACTACTAGATCGGAATTATTTCACGGAACGCAACTTGACCCTCAAGAAGGAATTCATATTCACGATGCTGCAATATTTTATTTTGAGTTTTTATGGATGTGTTTAATAAAATACGAATTGTCTAAAAAAAATGCTGGTATTTGAGACTGTGCACGAAATTTTTCAAAATCCCGAACTTAACTTTAAATTAGCCATTTAACCATAACTTCTTGTTAAGTTATTGCAATTTTAGAAGAGAAATGTATCAAAAAGCGTAAGATAAACTTCGTGAAAGATAAAAGGCGAGGCAACCAACAAATACGCAAGAACTCCGAGATGCATTACAAGAATTTTTATTTTGTCTCTTTTAATTTAATAAAGATTTTATTCAGAAACTCATGCGATTACAATCTAGTCTTAAGCCTAATAAGCAAGTTTATTCTAGCTTAAATTACTACTGTTCTTTTATTTGCTGTACAAACCATGTCATTGTATAGTGAAGTAAAAGACTTGATTAACTAAAATTGTTTACTCTAAGTCTTCTGGCATAGAAAATAATATTATTGTACAAAAATGTCTCAATAGGAATAAGAAAAATTAAACTCCGGATGGCATGAGCTGAACGTGTACTGATTTAGTTTCATTAAGTTCTATGAATCATAATCTGTGCTAGTTCTGTACTTACAGCCATCTGTTTGTACCTTCTCTGTCGTTGTTTGGTTACTACCACTTACTGTCATGATATTTGAATCTTGAGATAAGGTGGCTATAGTGTTATTTTCAGGTGTTGATAGATCACGACGAGAATATTCGTTATTTTGTGATTAAGATTCTAGTGTTTGACTTGTTCAGAACGGATATATTTAGATTATAGGTCAGACCCTCACGTAAGGCTTGCGCTACATCTAAGAATAATACGGAGCAGACCTTTTTCACTTCTGTTGTTATCTTTTCAATAACATTACTCATTTGAGAGTAAATTTACAAATAGTTTAGACTGAATATCGCATCGCATTGTACAGGGTGGGCCATCTGTTAGTCCTCTTTTCATTTGTAAATAAAACACACATTATCGGATGAAAAGTCAAATTTTTTTATTGATGAGGAAAGGTGATTGCCCACCACGGCTTCGCCTACAGGCCTGCATCCGAACATCAAAATTTTCGATGACTTTTTCCAATAAAAGTGGATCAATGGCCTCAATTTCAGCTCGAATGTTGTTTTTAAGTTGTTGAATTTTTTGTGGATGATTAGCATACACCTTACCTGCCAAACAAACCCACAAAAAATATTAAAGTGGTGTTAAATCTAAGGAACTTCACAATTTCTTGAAATTATGTGATCAGCATAAATAGATTGTTGGTCAACTTGCGTGGCCTGTCGCTCCGTCTTGTTGAAACCAAAGGTCGTTGACACGCAATTCATTCAATTTGGGCCACAAAAAACCAGTTAACATGTTTCCCATCATGCCATGGTCAACATGCCATGTTGTAACATGATATTTCCCTGTTCATTTTCAAAGAAAAACGGCGCCAATGTTGCCATTAGCCCATAAACCACACCAAACAATGACTCTTGGAGGATAACCTTCTGCCTCATGAATGAGGATTCTGCGCTCGCCAAATTCGACAATTTTGCTTATTAAGATGAAAATGATCTTCATCGCTAAAGATGATTTTTGATGAAAAACCGTCATTCCGTTCAAACATCCAATTAACAAAACGACGACGATTTAAATTGTTTGGTGGCTTCAATTTTTGAGTTAGTTGAATTTTGTATGGATGCAAATGAAGATCAACATGCAAAATGCGTCGTAATGTGGTTCGTAAAATGTTTAGTTCTTGGTTGCTTGGTACTTCATCAGAAGTACGAACTGCAAGAACATGTTGATACGGTCTACGACTTTCTACTGAACCAGTTTCTTCAAAACGATCAATAATTTTGTCAATTGCACGTTCAGTAGGACGTCTATGATGACCAAAACACTCACGTAATTTACGAAATGTTGTTGTTTTTGAACGATTATTTTCATAATAAATTTGGACAATCAAAATTAGTTATGGAGTTAGCGACTCCATGCTGATAAATGGCATATTTTTAATTTTTCATATTTCAATTTTTTTAGAACAGATTTAGAACAACATTAACCAACATTAACCAACCGAAGGCCCACCCTTTAGATGATATTAGCTTAAAGTGTAACCTTTCTTGGAAGGTTCTTTAAGATTTCTACGGCTATTAAATCGAAACCGGGTGTTTTATTTGGTATGATATTGTTCTTGATTTCGTTTACTCTTTAAATTGGGACGTAGGTGTAAAGTCTGCAAGCTTCTGCAATACGTTTTCATCAAAAATTTCTTTAGTTTGATGTTCTGTGGTTGAAATATATTTTCAATGAGCTCAGCAAACTTTCGGCCTTTTCTTTGTTATTCCTTGCCCAGCAAGTCTCATATACGTTTCAGGCAGGATGTGCTCAGTAGTTAATTGTCTCATTTTTAAATTTTTGTATTTCTTTTCTAATTTTTGGAGAAGGTTGTTTATTCTTTTTTAAATCTGTAGAGCTTTGGTTTTAAACCACTTTTTTCTCTTACACCTCACGAAATCTTTTATTTATTTTGGAAAATTATTTCCTTTAAATATGTTTTAATGGAGAACTTTCCCAAGCCCATTATTGTTTATCTGGGACGACTTCTTCTACTTCTAAGTCCAGTTGATCATTATTTAACAATCGTACGCCAGCTTTATTTGTTGGTTAGTACTGAATTATCCTCTTTAAGAATGATGTATTCACTTATAGTTGGGATGATTGGAGAATAATCTGAACTCAAGGCCCTGCTCTTCTCGAATTTCATAAAATGCTAGAAATATTTTTGATTTGCAAATAAATCAATTAAATCAGATATTTTTCCCTAGTATTTACAGTTCTTTTCTATAATAGGATTCAGTAATTATTTCCCGTTAGTTGTTGTTAATCTTGGCCTCAATGATCATTTGCTTTATGAGCTACACTGTTTCCTCTGACAGAGCTACGTGGGTGGTTGGTACAATAAACACGACAGCCTCTAAATTTTATGTGGGAATGCTTAGGTGAGGTTCTGAAATAAGGCACACATGTCTTGTATCTTATATCGAGAACTGTTTCTATTTCTTGTTAGGGCTATTAGCATCCCATAACAGTATTTTTCATGCACTGGCCATTTATAATTTTGCTTGGGTTTGGATTTAGCTGCCAATGCTCTATCTTCTAATTTTTGCAGTCTCTAATCGAACTTAGTTTCTCGTCGATGATAAATTATCGTTTGTTTCGTTGAGCACGCCTATTAATTTTATTACTTCTCATTTTTGAATTTCTTTTGCCATTATGCATTCTCTGATGAGCTTTTCTGCAATTTATACACTTCTGGAGGCCACCTTTTGAGGTGATAAATTCTTCAGTAAGGTGGAGTACTTGGTTTTCTCGCTGAATAGTATAAACATGTTTAGTGGTCTCTTGTATCTCTAGCCTATTTTGATAATTACTAGGTCTATTTCAAGGATTTTTTTTTGATAATAACGCATCCTTAACACTTTCTGTGCTACATGTGATTCAGATTTCAGCGCCATGACTCTGATAGGTATTTTTTCACCAGGCTTCAATAGGAGTCTCCGGGTGGTGATAAATGATTTTTCCGAAATACTCTACTTGATTATATCATTCAATTCATGATAGTTTCTGATACCGTCGACATGGTGGTGACGGTGTTTTTTAACACCTTGTTGCGATGTGGATTTATTTATTGATTGTTTTTGTTGCTTCTCTGAAGAATGAAAATTATTTACTTTTGTTTTCTTACGTTTACTTCTTTAAGCACGATACCACTGTGTTTCTTTTGCCAAGCTTCCTCATCAGTGTGATACTCGCGCTGTGCTTTGGCTTTAGTTTCCTGTCTAAGTTAAATACTGCTCCTTCATAAGCGTTAATAATTTTTTAATTCGTCAATTTGTTATTGTAAACTGAGAATAATAATACTTTGCTGTGGGTACCTTTGGTGACGCGAATGTACTCTTTTGGGTTCGGCACTGTTATTGCGTGCTTGTGCTGTTCTGTTGAGCTCTGCATTGAGAATTCCTTCCCGGAATCCGTAGAGCCCATTTCCGTGGAGAGCATTGCACGATCCGCCATCTAAGGCGCCGCCCGATGAGGATAAGAAGAACACAATGTTTTAAATATTCTACGGCATATACATATATGATGTAATGCGGAAAGAAGCACGATTTTATAATTTTTATTTTGTTCATAGATGTTAGTTTCATTACATTTGATTAAAGTTTAAAATGGTTTTTGTACCGTTTTTTTTTGTTTTATCTCCAATTTCCTTTCCCTTTCTCTTGTGGGTTTCGTTTCGGGGACCTTCTTGTTGTCCTTTTGCGATTTCCTTGTGTGTGGCCAATCCATCTCCATTTAAGCGTTTTTATTTCGATCCCTATGACTGCTTGATTAGTTTTCCTAAGGAACTCAACATTTGTTATTTTGTTGGACCAGAAGAATCTCAGTATTCTCCTTTCTACCGTACAGCAACACTGATTCCACACACGCATTGAACATACTTAGCTTCGTGTTTCGGGAAAGTACAGATGTGTTCTAGACTTTGCGTGTTGAATATTGTTCTGGCATTGTTAATTCGTCTCTTTATATCTTCATCTGTCCCATCCGTTTTCGCTATAGTATAACCCAAGGTATTCTAATTCATTGACGTCTTCTATTTCTTCTTGGTTGGTAAATATCGTGGTGAATATTCGTGTTTAGCCTCATCGTCTTGGTTTTCCGAAAATTTATTTTGAGGCTAACTTCTTTTGCTAGACCTGGCACTTTCCGTTCTTTATTTTGCATGCCGGCGTGTTTGCAGACATCTGCATAATCCATATCAATTCTCCGTTAACCCTCAGTAAATGCCGTTCGGGGACGAGTTATCTAATATCCTCATGACACTATATAATACTCCTAGGAATAGAAGTGGCGAGAGTACACATCTTAATCTTACTTCTAGACTGTTACTGCATAATTCACTTTGCGGGCCTTTGTATTGAACTCGATTACCTGCATCTCTGTACATATATTTTATGAGTTCAATTAATTCCCTTGAAACACCCGTTTCAGGTGTGGTGAATTCGTTAAACTGCTTAATGATGATGCGTGTTTTGTGAATATGAGTAGTGCAACGCCCTGTTCAAGCCAGCTTATTCCTTTCTAAATTTTGCATTGATTGTCGTAGAATAATTCTATCTAGAATGACCATTGCTACCTTTGCGCTAAATCAAGCCTTCTTTCCATTTTTGCGGTATTCTACCGGAATTCCATACTGTTATTACTGGTGCTAGAGTTCTTGCTGTTGTCGATATGCTTTCTTTGAATACTTCAGCTTATATATTGTCCGTTCTAGAGGCTTTGTTATACTTCATTTTAGCAATGAAACGGCTAACTTCAAGCTCTGTTGGTGGATGGGTGTTAATAGTTCCGTTATTAGCGTCTGTTGCTAATTCCCTTCAATTTTGCTTCACCTGTTGTTAAGATTTGGCAAGATGAATCATTGGTAATTTTCAAGTTGCCTGTCGTACGCATTGATGTAGTGTGCGGACGTTTTGGATTGCTAAAGCCACTTCTGCTGCCTTAAGAATGTTTTCAGTATCACTACGATGACTCCTTGCCATTTTCTTTATTTCTCGTGCCGTATCTTCGAATTAATGTTTCTGCTCCGACGTATTTTGTTGATATATTTGCAACTTGAGTTGCCGGCGTTCTTCATTTTCTTCCAAGTATTATCACTGATCGAGGGTTTCCGTTTGTATTCTTGGTATTCGAGTGTTCCAACGTAGGCTTTATTTTTCGGTCTTTTATTCTTATTTGTCTCGACGACTTTTAAGTGATAATGCTTAATTTTAAACCGTTGGTAGTTACTGTGGATGTCGGCACCTCTCATTTCCTTGACAGCTTGTAATGTTGTGAGAAATTTCTTATTAATCATTACGTGATCTATTTGGTTCCTATTTCTGCAATCAGGTGATCATGTATATTTATGGGTGGGAATTTAAAAAAATTTAATAATAAAATTTATTTTCTCCTTGATCTTTAACCACCAAAATTACGCCCGATAAGTGTCATTGTTTTGGTTACATTATTAGCTGAAACTGCAATAAATTGATGCAGATGTACTGTCCCATATACCACCATATATTTCTTATATTTTGGACAAAATTAAGTAAAACGGATTACAGCATTAGGTACAAAATACAAATTCAATTTGAGCGTTTTTCGGAAAAAATTCTTGTTGCATTTGGAATTTAGCGTAGTGTATAACGAGCATACATTCTACTAGTTTGTTTGTACTGGCGAATAGTTTTTCTAGCCTAAGAAATCCAACCATTCAGATTCGGTATCAAATCTCATCTCTCTCTCTCTCAACACACCAATTTCATGTGTAAGAATTTTGTATTCCTATAGAAAAGTAAAGCTCTTTTAAAAACCATTGACATCTATCCGCTGTTCCACACTTTGATTCTTTCATCGTGATTCTTTCCTCGTTTCCTTCCTCTTCACCAACTAACCATTGTTAGTTTGTTGGTGAAGGGGGAAGAAAAGCTCAAAATAAGAGTACACCCGAAAATCTAAATGCGCATTTAGCGAAGACATATTTCAAAATGCATCTACGACCATAGAGCAAAATATACATAAGAGAACTCATGTAGTGTAAATTTGTTTTCTGTTCCGAGGTTAATCTGTTTTACTATTAGTAATCTGTATAAGCCTAACAAGAACAATGAACTATAAAATAACTATGCCGATATCTTTATAAGATACGTATATATGGGTTAAATATAAAACAAAATTAAATTTGTGTATATAAACATACCAAAACTATAAAGTAAGATTTACTTCGGAAGAGAAATTGGCTTATAAAATTTGCACTACATGGTTCCTCTTATGTATTTATTCCTCCATGATACGATGTACCTTTTATGTGCATTTTTGAACATTTTTCTCGTAACGATGTTTATTCGAATTTATTGGTTTATTAATTTGATGACCCCAAAAATTGATAATTTAACTTAACGATTATAATGAAATTAGGTTACTCATAGCACAGCCTTGTTATAAATAAAGCATATTGGATAAAATTCGGATTAATGTCCTAAAGTAAATTTAAATAGCGATACTTTATTACATGTATAACAGCACTCCTAGCAAATTTGTATGTTAAATTCTTCAAAATTGGCTTCAATCGTCATATATATTTCATCAACGATTTAATTCATTATCATTATACCAGATAACAGGTCGAATATGAGCGTCGTATAGGACAAACCAATCACTTACAGGTGTGTAATAAATTCTATTTGTGTTTAATTGCACGAAATTAGCTCCAATCAAAACTACCCTTGTAATAACAGACCGTCAACAATAGTATGAAATAAATAATATTTTTATTTAATTCGACGAAATTGCCAAGTTGATGTGTGTGTAAATTTATCGATTAATGTCGGATTGCCTGTACAATTCTTTAGAGCAAAGATTAGATCGTATAAAGTTTATGATCATCATCAATATTAACAAGATGTTAGAAATAATTCTATATACCTCATTAGCCAAATTTGTTGAATTTGGCACAGAAAGAATTTGTTATACACTTGGATATGAATGGGTTGCCCGTTGCGAGGCTCGTAAGACCATCAAGTGACAGCCTAACATTTAGATATGAACATTTTCCAGGTGTGTAAATATGAAACCGGAATTTACCAATAAATGGCGCATTTGACATCTGTCAACAATATTCAATTCATAACCATACAAGTTTCATATAATAACGCATATTTTTTACGCGTAAAAAATGTCGAGTTTTGTGCCTACATATTACGATTTGCAGACATCATTGACTTTTTGTTATCATTTGGAGAAAACTGCTGAAGAATCACATCGAATGCTTGTCAAGCTTTCGCTGAGCATAATCTTGGTAAATTACAATGCTATGAATTCGCAACACAACTCGCGGATCAATGGAACGTGTCACGAGAAGCTAAGGGAAAGATCCGAACGCTGGGAAAATGGATTAACCGAATGAAAGGCAACAGGAAAATAGAAAAACCACTTGCGAAATGTTGCTCGCCAGATACAAATGAAAGTAATTTCTCCATCGAATTGTGACTGGCGACGAAAAATTGATCTATTTTGAGAATCCAAAGCGTAAAATATCTTGGGTTGCATCGGACGGAATGCTTTGGACGGAAGTCAATGCTCTGTATTTGGTGGGATCAGAAGAGTGTGATTTAATAAATACTGAACACTATACCAACAACAAATGATCTATTTGAGTCGAGCTTTGATTGAAAAACCGGCCATGGAAACGTTGGAAGCACTTAATTGGGAAATACTTTTACATGCGGCTTACTCGTCAGACTTGGTTCCGTCCGATTATCACTTATTTACATCGATGCCCCGGTTTGCCTCAAAAGAAGAACGGTTTTTTGGCGTGGCATCCACGAATTGCCATAAAGATGGGAAAGACGTTTAACTAATAATAGGTAATACGATGAACGTGTATTTATTACTAAAAAATTCCGGCTTCATATTTACACATCTGGTATATCACATTTTAAACCAATTTTGTAAAATTTAACATTATTTACTACACACCTAGAAAATTTTGATCTGGCCAATTTGATCAGCACTTATTTATCATGCCGTATCAAATTTATCGCGGCTTTAAAGCTCTTTACTTTCTCAGTGTTAGAAACTTCTTTTCTGTATACTTTACCTATTTTTTTCGATTGGTAATTTGAATTTGTTTAGCAGAGATTATACCGATTAGAAAATAGCCATAAGAAGGGACGTGACTGCGTAAAATGGCGTGCCAAAATTTCATAACTTTTCATCGTTGATTTGGGAAAAATGATTTTATTATTTCCTTGGAAGTGAGAATTATGAATTTTAATAGAGGTTTTAATAGACAACAGGAAACATCAACAGTAATTTTACAGCGTGAATTGTTACATCACGTCCATGTAAAAGTTTATATTTTTAAAACATATATTTTAAATATTTTTTGGTTTATACTTTAAATTCGCTCTAAAATTTAAACAAGGCAAAATTCTTTTAAATAATTTGAACTATTTTTTAAAATAGGGAATTTTTAAGGTTCTAAAATACTGCTAAAAATATTACTAATATTACGTTTTCCTAATTCTGAAGGGTGTCTGAATAAGAATTTAGCAGAAGTTTTTGGAAATATGACTAGTTAATTTCTGATTGTTTATGGTAAAATTAATTGAGTCAGTGCCTGAATAAAAATTCCGTACTAAAGCGGCCACTGATGCTGTGGGGCCTTTACTTTTATTTATGTAATGTTAAGAAACAAATTAAAGGACATAATCCCTAAATCTCATATTAGACACCCTTTATAAATTTTATTGCTGTTCAGTTTTTATGCTCTATTGGAATATATTTTATTAAAAAATGTTCTACAAAACATAATAATAACCAAAAAAAAAATTGCATAAGCTTTTATTTATTAATACCATACTACATTATATTTAACACAAAATATAAATAAATTGCTAACTATACGTGTTTTATTTAATTTATTTTAATTAAACAAATCCTACCAAAAAATCAAAAGCTCCCGATCCGGAATGTGATAAAAAATGTGCAAACAATGGATGGTGTAACCAAGAAAAAATTTGTCAGTGCTCTGAGGGATACATGGGACAGTACTGTCAAACAGCTTTATGTTTTCCACAATGTATGAATGGAGGTAATTGTACGGCCCCAGCCGTATGTTCGTGCCCTAAAGGATTTCAAGGAAGGCATTGCGAAGGAGGTAACTTAATTTTATTACTTTCTATTAAATAATATTAATGTTTTGCGTGGTGGCATCAGAATCTTAAAATAAAATATTACGTATTGAACAAAATTTTTTTGTCTAATTTTTCCAAATTGGGTTGTTTTTCGACTTAATTAGTTAATCATAAAACAACTTTTTTTGAAAAACAAAATAATAATGTAAACAAGTACATGAGTATGTACTTGTGTGGTTTTAAGAATAACAATCTAAACCCAATAAATTAATACAGATTTTGAAAATTTTGCGAACCAAATGTTTTTTATTCTTGCATATGAGACCAATTTATAGTTCGTTACAAATTTAAAGTTTTACTCAATTTGAAATATTAACATTTTTAGGTATCATTTTTGGTTTAATTTCAGGTATTTGTGCGGAAAAATGTCTAAACGGCGGCAAGTGTGTACAGAAAGATAAATGCGAGTGTTCGAAAGGATATTATGGTTTCAGATGTGAATTCTGTAAGTAGAAACGGATTATCAAAAATTGCAATTGAACTATGTAGTTCTGAATGTGTATTTTAGCAAAATGTGTAATCCCGTGTATGAACGGCGGACGATGTAAAGGTATAAATAAATGCCGTTGTCCACTTGGACTGATTGGAGACCATTGCGAAATAGGACGACGGCAACGATCAACATGTAAAAAACCATGTAAACATGGTACTTGTATGCCAACTCATACATGCAAATGTGATCCCGGTTGGTTTGGACGTTTTTGCAATCAAAGTAAGATATTTTTTTAGTATTTCGTAGTTTGCTGTAACTATGAAGAAGTCGCCCATTAAGAGCTAAGTTGCATTATATTTGAACTGTTTTCGATAGGGTTAAGTGCTCATTGAAAGTTTGAAAACTTTTTTGAGCGAAAGGCTGCGGCAGTTTGGCTTGACAGGAACTCTAACGCGAATAGTCAGAATAGAGTACAACTTAATCATTACGACTTAATAGTACAAACCTCAGTTATCAAATTATTTTATTTTTAAATTTTTTCAGAAAATAATTGGAAACGTAATCGACCACAGCGAAATAATTAATCTAAAATGTTATGTCATCATTTTTTTGTAATAATATGAAAATAAATGCTTATTTTAAATATATTTGTAAAAAACATAATCATTATTTGTATTATTAAGGTCGGCTTTGGAAAAATTTGTTTGCGTTTGGTAAGTTATAATCATATGTAAGTTACCAGTAAGCCAACGAAGGTATTTACCATAAACTAGCCTGAAACTTCATTAGGCTTTCTCAAGACAGAAAATAGAAGAATGAGATGTAGCACCATAGCCAAGTGTCAAGATTTTAGATTTATATAGTGTTGCAATGTTGAACTGAAAGAACTAAACGTGAATTAGAGGGTGTCCAAACTCTTCGGCACTATTTTCCCCATTTTTCAATAGAATCTCATCATCATCTTTTTAATTTCTACTAAATTTTCCAATTCCACTAAAATGTTTAAATATCATTAAGATTAATAAAATGAAGGTTGCTATATCACATCTAATCTTAAGCTTCTCATGTTATTCAGTGAAGAGAGTGATGAGGCATCTAATAACATCGAAGTATGGGGTGCGTGTCTAAATAACAACGAGTAACTTTAGAGCGTTTTTATTAAACAGATCAGTAAATATTTTAAGATGAGGAACATCTGCATATGTTTATTACACAGGTTTCATCAACGGCCTTCAATGCATCACCAGTTTATCAGAACCGTCTATACGCATGTATATTTGTTTAAATAAAGCTAAATAAATTATGTTTCTTAATACACTTACAGGGGTCGGCACTTGAAGTGTTACCAATTAACAATGCTGTAAATTAGTCAATTTTTATTCTATTTTATTTCAAAACTTCAGTATATCGTAAAAATATTTCAAATTTAACAAGAAATATGTTATTGTTTGATGTAGCCGAGTCGAATCTGCCCGAGAAGGCTTCACACGCTGCACGAATGTGGTCTGATGGTATTTTGTTCTATTCTCGGCAAAGAACAATCTTTAAGGCGTTGACCGTCTCATATTTTTAGTTAATACTTTGGCCTCCAGAATGGAAAACCATATGGAAAAATCCATTGGGTTTAAGTGTGGGGAATATGGCGGCCATTGTTGTGAAGAAAGGAAGCTTTTTCTTGTAAAAAAACGTTGGATTTCACGGGCTTTATGGGATGGTGTCGAGCCTTGTTGGAACACCCAATGGTTTCTACAGAACTGTTTACGTAACCAACCAACCTGTGGAAATTACCGCGGCCCAAACCATCACTGATGCAGGCGCTTGCTTTTGCAGAGCGATTCGCTGGTCTAAATTGTCTTTTAATTTGCACTCTAACCAAATACGACAGTTTTGTTTGTTTACATATTGCTGAACCGTAAAAATTTTTACATTAGAAAAGACCAAATTCTCAAGCTCGCCATCAACGTGCAAGTGTTTTAACACCTTTGCTCTTGGTAGGTGAACTCCTTTTGTGCGCTTGTTAAATCTTGCACTTTTTGTATTTTGTAGGGCTTCAATCGTACTTCATTTTTTAATATGCGCCCCATGCTACGAGCAGATACATTGAGATTTTATGCCAATTGAACAGCTTGTTTCTTGATGCTAACAGTATTATTGTAACGAGTAAGGGTCCGATACGCAAACATTTTGTTCACATGTAAATGTCGTAGCATTAACAATGGTTGATTACAATTTCCCAGCCGAATACAAAGCAATGACACTGTTGCGTTTGTAAACTTGGAAACATCATAACAAACTGACGCTTGTCAAAAAATGAGCATGCTGTCATTAGTCGTTTGATTGCTACAGCAGCGTGAAGTTGGTAACACTTTGTGTGGCGACCCTCGTAATGCTGCTACCCCACAATGAATGAGCTGTGTAGAGTAGCTTGCTCAATCTAGAGTGTGACTGTATGTAGTAGATTTGAATTGTAAAACTGTAATTCTAATAAATATAATTCATGTTTTACAAAAAAAACATGTGCCGGCGAACGATGATATTCTTAGTCACTCTTATCAGCTTTCTTGGAATTAATTGTTACCCCAGAAAACATTGGGGAATTAATTTTTCGATAGCACTGGAACACCCTAGAACTTCTCCTTAAATGAAATTAAGGTTCCAATAATCCATTTAAAATTGTAGTCTTCTAAGGAAATTTTTACCACGTCATCAATATAAAACGGCCAAACTAAAACTACTAGGAGGTGATCTCAAATCATAACAGCTGCTCATTGACATTTTTCCATAGATAATTTCCTGTGGAGCAAATATTTTAAGATCGATAACTTTCAGCATTATTTTTCCTGAAAAGGATATTCAAATAAAGAAAAAATGAAGACGTTTTACTCCTGCGAATCAACAATTTATTATTTTATGATTACTGCATTTTTAATGTAAGACCATAAAATTGATATATTGATTGCATAAAACTGATCATTTTTTTGAGTTTTTAAAGGAAGGCGGTTTGGGCGAAGGCTGGCCACACACTTCTTCAATTATATTTGTAAAGGGTGTTCTCTAAAGCCAAATAAATGTAGGAAAAATTGGCTTGGACTTTTTGTAAGAAGACATTTTTCGAATTTTTTTGTGTGTTTTACACTCTCAAATCGGATTTATCTAATTTTTCTCATTCGGTGGTTTGTTTTATTTTAGCGGCATTATAACTATTTAAAAGCTTTTCTAGCTTGGAACAAATATTTCAAATGTAAAGCGAGGTTAATTATTAGAAGGCGTTTTCGACATACTTTTGTAGGATGTGATTTTATTATTGGGTCTATAATTAAATTGTATCTAAGATATTTCTTTGCATTTAGGTCTAGACCGCGACAATTTTCATGTACGATCAAAATGCAGCAAGGCCCATAAATCCAGGAACTCCGAAATAAAAATTGTTTTGCTTTTTTGTTTGAAGCTATTACATTTACATTACAGAGCGTGTAAGTCACATTTAAAAAGCGAGATATTATAAAGGAGCCTTACAGGTAGAATTTATCATATCTTAACTGTATTAACGTTCTAATGATTAAAAATATTGTTCCACTCTTCATATTTTTACTCCAGCTATTTATATGTCTGCAGCTTTAAACAATTTTAAATAATGAGACACAAATGAATTACTGCTAATAGCCCTTTTTACATAATTATTTAAGAATCTAGTGAATAAAACAATACCATTCGACAGTTTAACGATTGATTAAACCTTTTACAAATATCAGAAAGAAACCAGTTACATAACACCCACACATGAAATGGACAATGTTTCTAACAATTAATCTTTATAAGAAAAACATATATCAAAAATCATCGTCTAAATTCATTATATTACGTCACTCAATAAGTCCCGAGACTTACATATGAAAACTTCATATAAGTTTTAGAAAGTACCAACCCAGTTGGGGATTTGCCAACATGCATGTGAATAATATTTTACGAAAGCCATACGTTTCTAATTCTTCTCTTCTTTCTCTGTGTACGAGTATGAAAAGAAAACAAAATTTTTTTGTCTATTTTTGATGGTATGTTGACTTTAGTTTCTCGAGTCGTTTGACAAATATGAGACATGTCATATATTTTTCTTCATTCATGACAATATCTGAAGCGAAACATGAATGACAAGTCTTCGATGTTTCTCACGTTGTATCACTTGCTTTTTAATATGACGTAAGTAGACAATCAAGAGATATGAAAATTTGCATTTCATCGCAATTATTATTTGTATTATTTTTAGTATGTTGCTGTTGTAAAATGTTGTTTGTCTAATTGGTAAGTAAAAAATTTTCTAATTGTTTTATTAGGAAAATTTTAACAAAACAACTTTTTTAATTTTTTTTATTTCCAACAACAATGCATAATGCAGCCATTTAGAAACCAACGCATGGCCGAAAAGATAATTTTAATAGGGGTAGTTCAACATTGTATAATACTGTAAATTCTATTGCATATACTTTTTATAAATAAATTAAGATTATTAGTCAATATTTAAATGAAATATTTTTATTAAATTTATTTCAGACTTGCCAGATACGATTCATCCCTGATATATCATATAAAATTATCCTTCTCAGACATTTCACATAAGATTCGACTTCTAATAAACGATTCATGGTAGTCATGTCATAAACAGTTCATCCCAGATATGCCACAAACGAAAATTAGTCCCATTTACTGATAAATTTCTATATACGTGTCATGCTTGACTGTCGCTGATGGGTCACTAGCGTATTGTCAATAACTATCCTGTTGGGAACATCAAACGATATGTATGAACATTTTATGATAATCCAATAATTACAGTTTACAAGTTACAGTTGTTTTAGTAACGCTACTTTTGTTATTTTCAAAACGATGGAATGAAATTCATTCTTATGTTGAATAAACACTGTTTTTGATCTGAAAAAACATAGTTCAAGCAAAACAATGGCTTGGTAAGTGTTACAGGGACTGTGCTTCTTCGAGTACAATCGTCAAACGTGGGTTTGCTGAGTTTAAAGCATTACCATACAAACACCGATGATGCTGAACGCTTTGATCGGCCAGATTCGGCAGTTATTCTAGAAAAGATTGGCTCCCAGAAAATACTACCTGTTCGCACACCTCAAAAAAATTCCCCAGGGAATGCCATTTGCGTCAAATACTGGTCATAGCCGAAGCAAACGCCAAAAAGAGAGAGAGAGAGAGAGAGACCAAAGATAAGTCATTCTACAAAAATGATAGTGTTAGAGAAGCGTAAGAATGAATGTATCTCTCCTGAAGGAAACTATGTTGGTGAATAAGATCGAATTTTTCAAAAAAAAATGTTTTTAATAGTCAGCCCGGGACTCATTGAGTGACGTGATCGTTTAACTTTCATTAGCCTCAACGTGTAATGTTTATCTTGCAACCGGCAAGTAATTTTTTAAAATTTTTATTTATGCGTTAAAATATAACTGAAGGATATTTTACGTTAAAATATAACTAATATCTGACATTTTGCTTTGATTCATATTGGTCATTAATGACAGTTAAGGAACAATTTTTCACAGAAGTTTGACTTTTTCTTTCAAGGTTTTTTCTTTATTTATTTGCAATTTAGAAGTATAGGATGCCTAATACACTATACCATCTCATTCAATTAGGGGATATTGCTTATAGTTCCCCCACGTTTTACCAAGTTGTTTGGCTTCAGCTAGTACCGTTCTTTCCAGGTCATTACTGGTCTTCCTACTTCCCTTACGGATTCCATTCTAACGAGATTCTTGTTATTGCATTAGGTCATTTCCTCGGAGTGCGTCCTACCCATATACACTTTCGTTGAAGTTCAGAAGTTCTTCGGTTGTGATATTGTTTGGCCAGAAGCATCTTATCAATCCTCTACGGGATTTGTTTACAAATACCTGGAGTGGTCTAGTAATCTTCCGCGTGTGTTTCTTTGTCATATAGCAGTACTGAATTGTGTTGGATTTGTGTTTCTTGATAGGATGGATACATTCCAGTTCTATAATAAATCTATTTCTCGTATTATTGATGCATTTAGTCTAAGTCTTCTTCTGTTCTACATGTTTGTCAACCTTAGTTTCGTGGTGTTTCTGGAGTTAATTTTGACACCGATATTCTGTGTCAAATCTGATAGCTTCTGCATTGTCTACTGCATGTTTATGTGTTTGTGCAATAGCAGACATATACCGTCTGCAAAGTCTAGATCATTCAGTCGATTTACTGGCTTCCATTGATCCCTTTTCGGTGTTACGTTATATAATTTAAGTATCACAGTATCCAGTACTATTAGGCAAACAATAGTAGAGGTGATACACATAAACGCCTGACTCCTAAAGTGTTTTAGTATTGCTTCCTCTTGCAATTTCCCCTTGAACTCTATTTGCATTTTGCAGCAACTTTCGAAATGAGTTCAATTTCTTTCTTTGGAATATCTATTTCGCGAAGCGCCTTCCAGATGGCGCTTCTGTTTATAAAATCAGATGATAGAATAATCATTGCTTTTACTTTCATTATATGATTTTCTATTGCCACTTTATTTGGTTTATTTATGGTGGATATTGCCCTATTTCCATTTCCATGGAATTGTACGGTGATACATATTTCTGTTGGTAGTGGATTTTTTGCAGTTACAGATGCGTTGCGATCAAGTATTTCGCTGGAATACTATCCATTGTGGCCGCCGTGATTGTTTGTTGCAATTTTCTTTATTTGTTTAGCTGTATCTTCTTGTAGCAAAATTGCAGAATCAAACTGAGCCTGAACCCAGAATCGTAAATCGTTATTTTTATTGAACTAAAAATCGGAACGGTAACGACTTTTATAAATATTGACAATGTGACATCTAGCACATTAAAAAATAGATTATTGGTTATATTTTATATGAAACAACATGACACCCTTTATGTAAAAAAAAATCTTGCAAAATATAAGCATTAACATTATATATTTTCACCCAGTATATCGATTTTGTGTATAATTAGCAAGAAAATTGTGTTCTAAACTTTGAACTAAAGTGTGCATGGGACGACACCCTGTCCAGCAGTGATTTAATTTTTTTTGCAATTCTGAAATATTTTAAAAATTATTGAAGTGTTGAAACAATTCAATAAATTTTAGCAACGCAAATTTCTGTAAAACTATAGGATCTTAATTGCCAAACTTGTTCTTATTGTGCCCTCAATGCAAGCAGGCATTGAGCTAAACCATTTTGCTTTGAAACTAATTTTGATTGATAAAAGAATAAATTGAATTGACAGTAATCTGGAAAGTATCCTAATCTACAAATTGAACTGCAAATTATAAGCGCTTTGCATACATGTATAAATTAGTTTATAATTGATCGAACCCCGGTTTTGAATCCTAAGCCGAACCCCAACAAAAATTCAAATTAAAACTGGAGCTGAATTGTAACGAATATTAAAAGTTTGAACCGTAACCGAACCAAAGCGTCATTAATTTCGGTTTGATTCTCTGCGGAGTTGTAACTTTTGCTGAAGGCGTTCCTCATATTTCTTCCAAATTTCAGCAGTTTTCTAGTATAATCTTGATATCCGACCATTAGCACGTTAGTAACAGCATTACATACATATTCTTATACTATTTGTTTGAATTTTTGATCGATAGCGCTAGTTTCATAATTATGGAGATTTAGTTGTAGCGTTTCTTTGAAAGTCTTTCTTGTGTCACTATTCCTCAATTTCTGTATGTATGTTGAATTTCTTTCCGAGTACTTTTGTATGTTTCAGAGCCGCCGGATCCTGTATATCTGGTAATCTGTTTGCACTGACATCTTGTAAGGATAGAAAATTCTCGTTAACCATAATTGGTTTGATTCTATCATCTGGTGACCCTCAGGTGTTAACGTCATGTAGGCTGTGTTATCAGTTCCAATTTTTTCGTTGAAATCTCCTTACACAATTTTGATGTCATTTTGGAGTGTGCGCTAGATATTGTGGAATTTGATTATGGAATCTATTTGATCATTATGGAATTCGAATACATATTGGTTTCCATTCGAGTAGTACTTTCTTTCCTTTAGTTGTTGTTAATATTTTACAAGGCTCATGTAAGTCTCGTCTACCAAAAGTACATTATAAAGGTACAGGTAGTTGCTTGTATTTGGTGTTACATATCTTCTATTCTTCGATCTGACTTCACAGGGGCTAACCCCTTGTGAAGTCCTATTTTAATATTGTACCTGGCTCCTATTTTAATATTATGCTGTTTCATTTCATTCTCAACTTACGCCAACCTGGAATATCCAATGAATATCCAATGGTCAATGTTTATGTTGTTTCCTATTGTAATTTATTTCTTCTTCTAGTAGTCGATTCTGTAATTATTTTAGTTTCGGATTACTTTAATGAATGATTTGGCCATAGCCAGCTCACAGAGCCGCATACGGCTACCCAAATTTGTACTAACCCAATAAGTTGTTGCTTAACGTTGGTGAAGAAGTTATTTTATCTTTCCCTGCCACATACCCTTCCTCCTCTTCGATATGCAGGCCAAAGTTACTTGGAAGGAACAAGGTTTTCAAGGAGAGCTACAAATAATGCAGCTAATCCCAATTAAAAGGCACTACAACCTATTTTGATTATTATTCTTGAGGATTGATTTTTCAGATGTTTGTTTTTTAAGAGGTCTAACTTTTTGCAACTCTAGTCCGACATACATACCACATGGAAATGACCGTGAATCATAAAATTAAGTAACAAGGGCAGGATACTGTATTAGAGTGCTACGAGCAAGACTTCCATGTTTTCAGACTATTTGTAGATTTTCCACAAGCGTACGTTAGAATCCAAAAGAATTCGTTATGATATCTCGCACTGATAACATTAGGTCTCCATTTTAGTGATTTTTATTATTATGTAAAGCTCACAAGATGAAAATTGAAGGAAAACTTTTATAATGCTATAAATAATCCGTGAAGTGAATACCCAACAACCCAAACGGTTTTTATTTATCTTTAGAGTATGTCATTTCTCTGCTCAATCTAGCTCAATGGAAGTACCTATACTTTACCTACATCGCTACATGTATACGTCGTCCGCATTCCAAGGCATACATGAAAGAAACTGTTCTTTCATTGAAGACTACATCCTTTTGAACTTGGCTTTTAAATCAAGGAAATGACACAGTTTAAATATTTGAGGACTCTGTTATAAGTTGCAATGAACCTAAGTGCTCAGTACTTATAATATAGAGATCGAGCGTACCGATGCCTGCCGGATACAAATGAACAACTTTGTGTGACGAGTGGGCAATGGATTAAGGTGTAAATATTTAATGCATATACATAATACAGTCCTGTGCAATGTAATAGGTAACTAAACGATTTTATGTTGGTAATCAAAAGTAAAACAATATTTGAAATTTAGCTTAATAAGCTATATGTATTTGAAGCAAGAGCTGGCCATTGAATAGTATTAGTATTGTTTTCCAGAAACCAATCTTTTATCATCTTTGTCGCGTTTTGCGTATTATTATTGTACTACCAGTGAAAGAACATCTTGTTTGATTGATTACATGTGTTGATTACAAGTTAAAGTAATTAAATTTTTATAGGAACTCGCAGTCTGAAAAAGAAAAATTTATTTGTAGAATAATAAAATTTGCTAGAACATAAAATGTTTACAAAGTATTTAATGACATGTTAAAAATTTAAAAGTATGTCTAATTTATTAAACAACTTCACATCACATTAGTTTTGAACCAGTGTTAGATCCATTATAAAAATAACAGAAGAGAGCGTAGTTAATTCCAAGAATTATCGCTATGTTTTCAAAGGAAGCATAATTCCACAGATTTGTATATTGGTTATTGTAAATTAATAATTTTAATTAATACATAATACATGCATTGATTAGAATAATTACATATTGTTTTATTGGTCAAATAAACCAATTGTGTCAAAAATCATTACATATTTCTCCGCTAGGAAGAATGAAGATGTTATGAATGTCAAATAATGTTATACAATTTATCGATTATTGTTGTCTGTAGGGTGCGTTAATTCTCGTTTACGTTTATAACAGTATTTTTGTCCATATATGCATATGCATGTAAACTTGAAATGTCGTGTATTGTATGTTGTGTCTATGTATTTGTAGCGTTTTTCATGTTTTTATGACAGCTCTTTATTATGTGCAAATAGATATAGTACATGTAAATAATTTACGAAAAGGAAAAAAAGTGGTGGGCGTGCTAGTTTATGTTATTATTTTACTAATAAAATTGTTTTTCTTTTTGTAATAATTTAATAAGACAAAATATATAGTTTTATTAATTTAAGATATTAACTTTAAATATAGTGAGAAAAATAAAATAATTTTTTTTTGTGTGAAAGTTTCATTGTAATTGTGAAGTGAGTAGAGCTCAAGCTATATACTTTTATTTGGGATAGTCTGCAGTGAATCATTATTTGTTGTCTGTATTCATTTTAATAATATTTATCACCTATATTAATGTAAATTAATCATATTAAATTATAATCAGTGTAATTTAATATAAATTCAAGCATAAAGATAAAAATTTGTTAATACAAAAATTAGAATATGTATATGCCGGCTACTAACAACAATCTTTTTTGCCGAATTGTTGTTATGATTTCTAGATTAAGAATAACAAATATTTGGAATTTCTAAATAAAAATAATAAAGGTTTTATATATATTTATAGCTTATGGCTTCGGTTAAGCAATAACCATTTCCTTTATTCAAATTTCATATTATTTTCCTCGTCTTATGTTTCAATCACGACCCGCCCTGTATTTTTAAATGAATACGAATAAAAAATATCCTAGTCTTGATTAGATTGGTTTTCCACAGTACAAAAATAAAGTGAAATTTTTATTTTTTTGAGATAAAACTATGAGAGTTCCGCTCTGTGAACACTGTTGAAACGTTTATTATACAAATTTTATCTCTACCTATAAATAATTATTTTGTGAACTATCACTAATTTGTTCATTTTGTATCAGAAATATCACACGTTTGTCAATCAAATGAATATACCCCTCCTTCCTAAATATTTAGAAGTTTAAAAAAACATTTAATTTTGAGATCAACCGCTTCCTATCATTTTATGTACCTAAGTAACGTCTTTAAAAAATTTTGGAAAGCATATTATTGGAATTAGTATCAGAAAACGCTACTGACTTAAGAATTCATCAATGTAATTTACACTGGTCAGGGGATTATGCGTAATGCCGGATATTTTGTTAAACACAGTTCACAGTCGATTATGCTATCATATTTTAAATAGATAAGCCTATCGAAATATGACGTCAAATTTGATAAATATTTAAATTTAAAATTTGAATTCAATTACGAGTATACATTAAACTTATTTGTTATAATATATTTTATGAATCTAAATACTTAAGGTGAAGCTATATTTTAAACAACGATTCATTAGCATATAATTCGCGTTGCGGGTATAATTACTGGTTTAAACCAATTAGTTATCAGTTTAGTCGGGATTGAGATCAACTAGGTTTACCTGTATTTCTATGCGAATACAACAAATTGATTCGCCTTAGTTTTCGTTACAAAAACAGTTCTGGGAGTTGCTTGAAATAGTATAAAAAAGCACAATATACGAAAACGTTGCAATAAATTTGAAAAATAAAATAAAAAAATTCATGAAAGCAAACAAAAGCAACCTTTCGCTAAACTAAACTGATCCGAGTCTAATCAATTATAACCCACTGATTTTGGATACAAAATAATAACGTTTAATGAATAATTTAGGTACTCGCATTAATAATTTACATTACTTTATTATTGGTTAAATTTTTTGAAGTGTGAGAATCATACAAGTTTGTTTATGATTTAATGATCTAGTTTATACGCATAGAATTTGTTACTACTTTATTATTTGCTTATTGCCAAAATTTTCAACCTAGGTTATTTCAACTCAAATTTATTTATTTATTTAACGAAATCTATTCTGTGATTTACATGTATGGTTTCAGCTAATTTAATTTAAAACAAAAATATTAAAAAATAAAAATTCAAATACAGAACTTTAAAACACAAAAATGTAAATCAAATTTTGATCTAACAATTAAAAATTTAAGAAATAATTCTTTAGGATATTTTTGAAGTTGTCCTTTGATAATTTAAAGTCAAATAGGTCGTCGACGATATTGAATGATTTAAACAACCTATTAAAGGTGTTACTTTCTCCATAATTTGTGGAATGGTGTTCTAGTGCTAACAATTCATGGTTTCGAAATGTTCTGTAAGGCACATGAATTGATGTTTTCCAAAATGTAACCAAGCATGTGACGAAGCAAAACGTTACCAATAAAAGCCGCGTCTAAGAGAAGTCGTCTATTTTCAAGCGTGCATATTTTGTAATCCGTGCATCTTGTTGAGTACGGGGGTAACCGAGCCACATCCGAGCCGTGATCCCAGTCACTTTTCTCTAACAAGAAAATTAGAAACTTATTTTGAATGCTTTCAATTCTTTTAATGTGCACAGCCTAGTATGGATTCCAGACCGTTGCAGCGTATTCCAGTTAAGGTCGAACGTAAGCGAAATAGAATGTTCATTTTTTAACAAATCCAAACATGGCATTCACTTTCGCAATACAATTTTCAATATCCCTATTGAAACTGGCATTTTCGACAAATGTAACACCTAATTCTATCATCTCATTGACTCTTTGCAATACTTTGTTGTTGACTTTGTATGAAGTAATCAACGGATTTCTTTTACGATGGAAAGGCATGCTTTTGCATTTCTTAATATTAAGTAAAGCGAGTTTCAATGACACCACTCACTTAATCTATCGATGACTTCTTGTAGTTTCTCTTTCGTTTCTGCTAGATACCATTCCATTAACAGTTCGAAAAATGTTCACGTCATCAGCAAATATGAGCACGTTTGAGTTTTTCATTATCTCGATTATTTGTTTTATGAAAACAATAAATATCCACGGCCCGATGTGAGTTCCTTGGGGAACACCAGACGTAACTTTAATAACGTTTAATTACTCATTTCCCATTATTACAAATTATCGCCGTTTTGATGGGTAAGACTTGAACCAATTTATGTAATCGAGTGAAAACTCAAATGCGAATAAACTCTGGAGTGCTTTTTGATGGCAGATGGAATCAAATGCTTTACTGAAATCCGTGTACGCTACATCAATTTGATGATGTTTTTCTACCTCATTAATTATTTTACTGGTGAATTCAATCAGATTAGTTGATGTGGATCGGCCAGGTATAAACCCGTGCTGATTTATTGAAATATGAGTGCAATTGTGGATTTAAAGTTGTTGCATAATACTAATTCAAACAATTTTGGAATTGATGATGTAGTCGATTTAAAAATTGGTGTAATTTTTTAAATTTTCCATTTTTCGGGAACACGCCGGCGCACTCCTTCAGAATAGAAGAGAGTATATTGTCAAGACCACAACCGTCTCCAAATCCCTTTAAAGCCTCAAAAATAACAGGAAGAGTTATTGATACGTTGTTATTGCTGGGTTGTTCGTACAATCCACTAGTAAGTCCACTAGTAATCAAATTTACTTTGATTTTTCCTTGAATTTGATCGAGATACGACCTGTATTTTGAATTGAAATAAATTTCAAATTCGTTACTATGTTGTAGAAACATAGTTTTGGCCGCTTCTAACCCGCTTTTCAACATTTTGGCATACGCTTTCGACTGCCGATTTTTTAAGTTAACTAGTCTATCATTGAACCACTGAAAGTGAGCATTTTGTGATTTACAACACATAGGTACATAAAGTTCAAAGCCTTGCTGCATTAATGCCATTAAATTTATCAACATTTTCGTTTATATCATTGAGAGTTGTTTGCCAGTTAATGGATTCTAGATAACCTTGTAGCCCCGCACGGTTTGTTTTTTTGAAGTTGTATTTGATTGGTTGTAAGTGTTCCGAACTCGCCATTAGGTTAGTTGAGTCAAATACAATATCTAAAGATTTGTGATTGATATCATTTATGACAAAAGGTATACGGATTCTGAAATTTTGAAAGTGTCAATGTCGTTGCTGAAAATAAGACCCAGTAATCTATCACGATTATTAGCAATCGTATTTATTTGGTTCAAATTATAACCAAGCATGGCGTTCACAATGCCGCCACCCGATTTCTTTGAGCTAATTTCGAGAGACCAATCGTATCTGTAAACAACGTAATCATTCAATTATTTTATTGAAATATTTTATACTACTACTTTGCTACTTAATGTTATGTTACATCCGCGAATGGCGCTTATTGACGTTTATAACGCCCCCTTTTGCTGCTAGAACTGATTTGATTTGGTCCGGCATTGAGGATACTAACTTCTTGCAAAAATCTGGAATAAAAGAATACCAAACATCTTGCAATCCTAATATTAACTACTGTAGAACAGTTTTGGCGAGATTATTTCAGTTTTTTATCATTACGCCTCGAAATGTTTCAATTTGTGACAAATCCGGACTACTCTAGAGGGCCAACTCCGTACACTAATTTTATTTCTTGTTGTCCCTGCTTAGATTTTGTTGACGTATGAATGCAGGCAGCACCGTCCTGCCTAAGTGGGATAGCAGGCAAAAGATGATATTACAGAATATTTAGTAACTTTTCAATATTAATTAAACCATCAAAAAACACAGTAAGCCTACTCCGTTAGCTGACATGCAGCCCACACCATAACATAAGCTATACATTTCACTTTTCAACATAGACATTTAAATCTAAATGCTTCATTTGTTTCTACTGATTTTTTTTAAGAAACTCCAATAGAAACTTGAGGTCCATTTAGAAAGCTGAACTCAACACTTCAAATTAGTTGATCCCATTCTCGCGGGATCACATTCATTTTTAGTAGTTCATTTCTTTTTTTTACGGTTTCTAACGGTTTTGATTTTGCCTGTTATTTTTTAAAGTTTCATATTATAAAATAAAACACTCATTACTTTATAAGAAACCATCTTAATTTCTTCAGGCTTCTGTTTAATGTAGTTAAACAGTAGTAGTTGTAGTTTTCTTTTAAAAATACTGCATTACCAATGTTTACATTATTAGTGGCAGCAATATAGTTGAATTTGATGAAAACTTAATCGTTTTGCTATGGGTCAATACATATGAGACAGGGATCGCAATTACGGAGTTGCTTTTGGTTTTAAGGGTGAGATCAACAAATCGAAGTTACCTAAAATTGACAGCCATAAACAGTTGATATTTAGTGGTGGTGAGCGGTAATTTAATTTTAATAATTAAACATTTTGTTATTGGTCAATATATGGTATATCAGCCAGGGATGACATGATATAACATCACATTTTCGTTACTTTGTCGAAGTTAAGTTTATGTCTCGCTTCTTTAGAATAAAATGTGACACTATTTCACATTTTATATCATTTACCAGGTTGCTAGATTGATAAAATTGTGATCTACTCCGTTTCCATCACCAAATAATTTGTTTGCGATACTTCAACGAAATTAGAAAGACAACTTAAGCAATAGAAAGGCAATAGAAATGAAATGATTTATAAATGAAACAAATTTGTACAATTCATGTAACTATATAGGGGGATATTCATGTTAAGGAGTGAAGCTCAGAAATTAAACTGAACGTATATCGTGACTCGTCAGCTTATAAATCGCCACATCTTTTGAACTTTTGAAATTCGAGGTGGTATCGTACTACGGGGTAGCCGCCAGAAAAAAAACTGCACGTATTTCGTGAGCTCATAAATCAGTACACGTAACCATCAAACGTTAACATATATAATTTTTGCAAGTCTAATAGAATTTGTAATTTAGACTTGTATTCTTTACTAAGTAAGGGTAAGTTGTGCAGGTTCGATAAGCATCTGTCGGAACATTGTCTTCTAGAGTTTTTGATATTCAGTAGCTATTAACGTCTAAAACTAGTGCTGAATTTTTTTCTTTTTTCGAAATTTTCTTTCAATAGTTTGTTGTTAGCTCTCAAACTTGGAGAAGTTGCGCAAGCTCGATCGGAATATGCAACAACAATAGACTCAAATTTTATTTTTTCTTGTGCCTAATTTTGTTTGTTTTTAAATAATTTAATTTTATATTATAGAAACAATTTAAATAAAAACAAATTACCCATAATTCCTAAAAAAAATTATGAAAACTAACTCAGAAAATTGTCGTTAGAGGGCCAGGGATTGTTTGGTATGTAAATACGGAGTTTTTCTATTAGGTAGGTTCGAATGGTAAAGAAACAATGAATAAATAAACACACTGAAATTTAATTTTTGGGTTAGGTTCAACAACAAATTTAATTTAGTAAAGAACACTCTTAAAGCCCATTTAGATGCAAAAAAATTATTTTGCATGTAAATTTTTGTACGTAAATAATTAGCATTCGCTATATAATAATATTCAATAGCCTAGAAAAAAATAAACATATATAGTAATTATAAGCATAAAATAATTTTTCTTTTGTTACCATAAAAATATTCGAACCGAATATATTTTATGGTAACACTTTTATTTTGCTCAAAATATTATCTTCTGCAAAATTTTGCATGTTTATATTCTTTTCTTGTCTCTCGCGTGCAAAAATAAATGTTCTATACTCTTCATTTTGGAGAAAAAAATTGTTGGTCGCATGTAAACGGGCATTACAAGTAAACAATTATTAATTGTTTCGTTATGCTAACAAATTAAGGGGCTGTTCTTGTTTTAGCGATGAGCTCAAAATTCGGAGTTAACTTAAATTGGCGACTGAGTCAACGTTAACTATGCCCCACCCCCGCTAAATTTATTTAAAATTCATACCCAACTGAACGAGTTCAAAATTTGTTGTTTAGTAAATCTAAATGAAATAATATTACAATTTTTTGTTTTGTTTTTTTATGAACACTGCTCTGTGCTCTGTGTGCTCTGCAACGACAATGTTTCATAACTAGAGAGAATATAGTAATAGGTTACGAAGAGCCAAAAAGGGAAGTGATACAAAACAAGCAAAATTTTGCAGCAATCTGGAATAATATCATCTCCGTTCAAAGCACGTTCCTTACGAGAGAATTACTGGGCTATAGTTAATTTCTCGTTTTTGCGTCGCATGGTAGAAGTAAACTCTCAAAATTGGTCACAATATAAAAATATAAAAGTCACAACTTAAAAAAATGCATGATGGTGTTATCTGAAACAACTTTGTAGCGTAAGGCACAATTTTGGAGCAAAAAAAAAAAAAATGTGGCTTTGGCCTTAACTAGCTTTAAAATTCTTTTCAAATTTTTCAAAATTTGGTTTTCCAAGTTTTCTTCCGGGTCACTTTCCAATGACATTTGGTGACCCCGTGTACATGATCCTCCTATTAGGATGCCGTTTCTGTGCATTTTGACTAATGTGGATTGTAGTTGTTCGGGGAACACATCTTTCGTTGTTTCATCCGCGTTTTCAGCTGGGACATAGCACTACGCATTGGTTGGGTGTCTTATTTATTAACGGAATTATGCTATGATTATTCGGCTATTAACTTAAATGATTAAGGTCTTATTTCCACTGATGTGGTTGACAATGAAATTTTTACAAATTATAACACAGAGAAATGACATAATATTTGAGATTACTTAGTTTGCTAGTTTGTATCTCTGTAATGATGATATTTTGCGAACGGCTTGTCTTATTTTAATGTTTTCACCAAATTTATTCTATTTTAAATTTGGAGAATTAGGTCACATACTCGTAACCTACCATAGAAAATCACACCACAATATAGTTAAATCCACATGTGTAAATCCACTGCTCTGGCGAATCTTTTTTGAAAAATTCAGTAAAGTTAGCTGAAACACCTTACCCCTCAAATTTCTACTATGGCGCGGATATAATCATGCGCCGTATCATTTCAAAGGGTTTGGTCTAACCAACAATTCAATTATCAAAGCCTTAGGTTAGAAATCTGCTGATTTCGCGCTGGTGGCAAGTTATGCGTTTTAGCATATATATGCTCCGCCTATCATTGCATTCTTTTACACGTTCCGCATATCATTGGAATTGTCTTGTAGAATGTAACTTTAACTAAATACGTTATTTAACTGAAACAGATTAGTTTTTGAGCTTAGTACTAAAAACTACCGCTATGGTGGAATTTAAGTTTTAATTCGAATATAATTCCGTAGCATATAGTTAGAAACAAATCAATCAAAAATTTTCTTAACTACATAGGTTCACAAATTCAGTGTCATATCCCTTAAATTCAGTCACATCCCTTAAAGTTAACGTCTTAAAAATCTTATATCTTATAAATATTATCTAAATAAAATAAAATTTAACTCTAAAAGCCTCTTGTCTAAAGATAAGAAAGACTTGACAACAAAACATTAAAATTGGTCTGATTGTCCTGAAATTTGTTTATATTATAAGAACCTTCTACACTAACTCTAAAATCGCGGATGATAATCAAATTTTTAAAATTCAATTTATAATTTCAGCATATTTTGAGTGGAAATTCATATTTTTAAGTGAAAATTGTAAATTTTCCCGCGATATTCCGAGTTCGAACCGGTCCTGCTATTTTTTATTTTTATTATTATTTTGTGTCAAAATGTCGAGAAAAGTGATTTTTGATTTAAATAACTTGGTCTTGAGACCGAAGTTTATTACAAAAAACGAAATATACTAGTTATAATTAAAAAGAGCCACATTTATTGGCAATCGGCCGAAATTGGCATCCTTTCTCTGGCACTGGTACAATTACGTGCGTATCTTGTAATATAAACGTTTACTAAACACCACTTAATCTTACAACGGTTGTATGTTTGTATATTTTTTTTTAAACTAAATAAAGCTTGAATTTTACCGTAGTTTTAAAACGTTCATACTCTGGAAATATTCCATTATTTAGAATCCATAATGGGACTACAAATTTGACACCCCTAAAAAATTGATTTCGGTACGAAAGGGGTTTAAATAAACTGGGCGTTTGAAAATAATTTTTCAAAATTCTATGATTCGTTATGTTCGAGATTTTTCTAAAAAATGCATCCGATTCATATACATCACTTACTTGAGGAATATTGTTATGAGTGTCAATCACACTGATTAGTAATTACAAATGTAATATGGCACTTATGCTAAATCTTGCTTGTCCATTAATAATTTATTATAAACTTGGATATTCCACTGTGTGGAGATTTTAGTTGCAAACAATTGTTTTAATGTCTTCCACAATCAATTCGGATAACATCTATTCTACTTAAATTTGTTTTGGATTGTTTTAAAAAATATTTTATTTTTATTTTAATTATCCCACCTGTGATACGAATTTATTGCTTTATAGTCCCGTAACGAATTGTAATTTCTCTTGTACAAGTCCCTGGTATCATCGTAATTTGTTGTTACCTAAGCTTTCTTGAAAAGATCATCAGTAAAACATTTTCACGATTGAATTTTAATTCACTCACACACGGCACAAGATATGCCATGATCACTAATCTGCTTGTCTTTGACTATTTCAGTTGTTATAGGCGCTTGAGACACTACACAATCATGAATGCATTAATAATCGTGTGATTTTAATTTTTTGATATTTTATTGCTTACGCATGCGGATTTGCGTCAGTTGTTCGAGTGTTTTCAGTCGTTTTGCCATCGTCAGATATTTTCAGTTTTAAAGCAATATGTATTTGTCGCATGACGGAAAAATATGCTTGTGCCAACACACGATAGCTCATACCTGATTGTGTCGTATTACGCTCTTAGAATTTGTAATCAATAAATCAATTAAACTGTTGCTGCTTAATTGCTTCGAGTTGGATTTCGTTTGATCAACAATAAAGTTACCGAATGTACTCGTAAACTTCAAATAGTTTAACAATACTGCATTTGATGTTGGAAATGATCGATATAACTTTCCGTATGTCCATGTTGTATAACATTCATTTATAACTTCAAAAGCGAAAAACCAAGCGCGGTCTGTCACATTTCGAAACTATTTTAAAACTTATGTTTTCGTTGTGGACCGCTACCCCACCCGTATGTCGAATATACGAATCGCAACAAAAATTTGTAATTCTCAATATGAAAATCAGAATCATTCGTTTCTTCAGTAGTTCTAGTTTCATTTAGTAACACTAAAGATGGCTTATAATCAAATGCAAATTGTTGAAACCAATGTCTCGTTTCTCAAACTGCTGTTTGTAACTAATTGTATTCTTTAACGCATTTAATTTGGGCTAATAAACTAGGCTCCCAATTAGAAAGGTTATTATTTACTTCAACACAATTTCACAATTTCTACAGATACGCGTGCTCATGCATTTAGTACCTTTATGGTTTCCGCTACAGTTAGGACACATCATTTGGCTTGTACACTTATTATCATAATGTGGATAACCGTTACAGTTGTAACATCTCATTCATTCAATTTACTCTACAACGTGGAACCTATCAAAACGAATATTTATTCTTTCCAATTCAATAATTGTGTATCTACTGAGAATAACTTCTATCATAAGTAGTCACTACCTGAATTTCATTATTTGTCAGAAAGGGTTTTATTACTTTAGAGCCGATTAATAATGAACTATTGTTGGTTTGGATATTATACGAAAATTGATTTGATTCCACTGCTTCCCAGTTTCTCCAACATTTCAACAATTTTAACTCTTGGGTTGTGCTTAATTGACATTTTCATAACAATTGATTTGAGTTTTTCCTTGCCACATTAGAATTGCACTGGAGGATAACCGTTTGAGATATTTCTAGATATTTTCCATCACTGATATGCTTTAGTTCGATTTGTTTTTGTGTAAGGAACCATCGTTGCGTTGGTCGGTATCGTTATTTTTCTTTTTCAAACAACTTCAGTAAATTCGAGTTTTTCATTAAAAATATTAAAGCACAATATTTAGCGTCCTACTTTGGTAAATTTAAAACAACAATCCCATATATTTTATTCCAAATTATCCAATCTGTAGTTTTAATCTTCACCACCAGGGAGTAGATTCTGATAAAGTGACAATTTTCCATGACTTTTTATTAAAACAAAATATTGTCAAAGAAAATTTCCGCTTCTAATGAGATAACTTATGACTTTTACAGCAATTTATAGGAGTTACAGTTGCATTGCTAAATTGTACCCAACTCCATTATACAAATTTTATAAAGTTTTTTTATTATTAATTTTTTATTTAATAATTTAGTTATGAATTTTGTAATTTCGATTTAATTCAATACAAAAGTGGTATAAACATTATATTCACACTAATTTTATAAGAAAATGTAAAGTCACGGAAAATTAAATAGGTGACAATTTTGTATAATTTGTCAACATTTTTCGTGACGTTTGTCATCAGCATCGCTTTTTAGAACTCACAACTAAATTGTTATTTTATTGCAGTTACAATTTTAGTACAAAGTCACAAAAAATGTAATTTGTCACTTGATCAGAATCTAGGCCCAGGACAGTTATATTGAATACTTGACTGTTATATTGATACTGTTATATTTTGTACCAAAGTAAGATCCTTACTGATCAGCAGTTCATTACAAATGTATGAAGGATGAAGGCAGAAAAAAATAAATTAATAACAACAATTATTGTTTGACTGACAAGCCTAACTATTTTGTTCTACACTCTATATGTGGAGAGTGTAAATCGATTAAATTATATTCTTTCTTATAAATTACGAAGTTGACCTGTTTTCAAATTGTTATTTATTATATTTCAAATAAATTTTTTATATCGCTCCAATGGGGATTTTTCCATTTTATTGTTTCAGTGAAAATATTTACATCAAATTAATTATAAGTCAGAGATTAACAATAAAAAAGGATTTAAGTAGCAAGGATATACAAAATTCTATATCATGGCGTGGAGATTTAAAGCATCAAAATTTAAAAATGCGGCGCCCATCGTACCAAAACCGGAGAATTGTATACGAGATATTGTTGTAGGATCATATCAGACTCATGGCAATAACATTACCGCATCGGCTGCATTCATGGCATTTATATGGGAACACACAGGATCGAGTTTAGCTGTCTTGTCATTGGATGACTGTGGCCGAAAAAGTAAAACAATGCCACTATTACACGCACATACGGACACGATTACTGATTTACAATTTTCGCCATTCCATGATGGATTATTAGCAACTGGTTCGCAAGATTGTTTAGTAAAAATTTGGCATATCCCGGAAAAAGGTTTAGAAGTTTCATTGACAGATGCTGAATGCACTTTTTCGCATAAACAGAGACGTGTTGAAACTGTTGGATTTCATCCAACTGCTGATTTTTTAATACATTCGACATCAGCGGGTAGCATTAATTTATGGGATATTTCTGTGCAGAAAGAAATTTTTGGTAATAATGAACATCCCGAAGTTATTCAATCTGCTAGTTGGAAGCAAGATGGGACTTTACTGGCGACCAGTTGCAAAGATAAAATGGTTCGGATTGTTGATCCTCGAATAGAAAGTGCCATTGTTCAGTGTGTTGATAGTCATGCCGGTATAAAAGACTCGCGTGTTGTCTGGTTAGGCGATTCAGATCGTATTTTAACGACTGGGTTTGATGCGGCACGTCTCCGGCAAGTAATTATACGTGATATAAGAAATTTCAATGTTCCGGAAAAATCTTTAGAGTTAGACTGTTCCACTGGAATTTTGATGCCATTATATGATCCAGATACGTGTATGCTGTTTTTGGCCGGCAAAGGTGATACCACAATAAATTATCTAGAAGTTACAAATAAAGAGCCATATTTAATCGAAGGATTACGTCATACAGGTAAAACTATAAACATTCTTTCTAATGTGCTCTTAAATTATTGCTATTTTTCGATTATAAGGTGAACAAACCAAAGGGGCGTGTTTAGTGCCAAAACGAGCTCTAAGAGTTATGGAAGGTGAAGTCAATCGTATTTTACAGTTAGTATCGAATTCTGTTGTACCAATAACGTATCAAGTCCCAAGAAAAGTAAGATCAAAACAACTATCAAATATAAAACTATTCACAATATTTCTTTAATTTTAGAGCTATCGTGATTTTCACAGTGATTTATATCCAGATACAAATAGTTATAAAACAGATTTGACTGCAACGGACTGGTTTAAAGGAATTAACCAACCTCTACCAAAAATAACCTTAGATCCCGCTAAACGAGACTTGGGAGAAAAACCTATAGTGGTAAGTTACATTCTATTGAATTATGGTCAATTACGAAACAAGAATCTAACATTTGTGTACTATTACGACGCAATTTGATTATATTAAATAATTCTTATCTTTATCCTCAAAATTTTCGTTTATCGAAGCCTTTCCCAAATTTAGGAATACGTAATCGTCACTGGGCCGCAAATCTGGTTGTACGGTTGGTGTTCAATTTATTGAAGTGATACCTTTATTTTAACTTTATATAACTTTTCATCTTTACGAGTACTACGACTGCATTTTTACGGAGCTGAACCCCCTCTGTACACCACTAAATAAGCTCCTGCCTTGATTATCTTGGGTCATAATTCAGAACCAAAGTACCGCTCCAGTTACAATTCTATTAATTATATCGTATAGATCCATGTGTACAAGCTCAAAAGCTCCTTGCAACAAGAATATTGTTTCAGATATCTTGACAACATTAGTACAGTTCGTTTAGCTTTATCCTTTTTTTATTTTGTCATCATCAACGTCTATGACCATTTGATAAAAGGTTACATGATATACACCAGCGATCATCATCTTCTAATGATTAATAAATGAAACTGGTACTAAAAATAATTTAATATTTTGAAATGTTATTTTTCATTTAATAATATTTGGTTATCACTTTTTGGTGATTAGTTGAATTATTTCAGAGAGTTTTTACTCGAAAAAAACTGAATTTTTTCACCCATATTTTCTAAATGCGGATATTTTAAAAATAAACCGCCTTTAAATTACTGTTTTACTGATAAAATTACTTATAATAAAATTTACTAAATATCAAAACAATATTTTTACTGTAAAAACCAAGGCGCACAGAGGAAATCTTGAAGAGCTTCTTAAAACGATTTCAAGCACTACGAGTGAATCGAACAACAGTTTACAAAATCTTCCAAACGCATATTCGGAAAATATCGTTAAACCAGCCTTTGTTCCTATAAAAGACAAAATTAAAAAATTGGAACAAAATAATAAATTCCCTGGAGAACCTGAAAAATCGGAGCTGGAGCAAAAAATAAAAGAAATCATTTACAGTGATAAAAAGGTGAACAATAATGAATCAACTGACGAGAATTCTAATAGTTTTGATCATAGCGATATGTTAAAATTTAATAATGAGAATACGACTGAATTAAATGATTTAAACGATAAGACTCCATGCAATGGTAATGGAGCTATACCACCAAAACCATTGCCACGAACATCGCGCACCAATTCAGTATCAGATCAGGGATCGGATGAAATTAATGGTGGTGTGGTACGCCCGGTCGCTAAACCGCGTACAGCCACAAGTGGTTATAAGGTTAAACATATGTTTATTTTCTGTTGTGTTTTAATTTTTTTTTGGGTTTACACGATTTTTAATTTTTATGTTTGGCATGATTTTAAATTAGATGTAGAGAAAGCAATATTTATGTTTTAATTAAACCTTAAAATATTTACATAATTTAGAAATGCGAAACTTTCAGATAGTTACAGTAAAATTAGTTTTAAGTTGCAAGTTATTTTTATTCAGCTCATCGACGCAGAGGGTAGCCCATGAATGGTTTTTAATTTTTGGTGTAACAATATTAAGCATTACATAAGAGTGGACATTTCTACATTAAAATGATACGTGAAATTTGAATATGATTTTACGGAATTTTTAAGTTCTAGGCTTTGATAAAGCAATAAACTATGCAGTTGGAAAAATGGCATCAAAGCGAGTTTTATAGTACGCAGAACGAAAACCCCAACAAATAATTTTAAATGACTAAAACCATTCAATATAATATGATATTGTCATCAATGCTAAGGTCAATACATTCATAATGCTTGATGTTATTGGTGATTGATTTTTCATTTTATTTTTTTACGAAAGTTACCATTTTAATGTACGGAACAATTCAACTCTTACATGACGCGCAATGTTTAACTTGAATTAATTTAATATGTTTGTTTGAGTATTTGAGATCGGGCTTAGTGGGAATTCAGACAATGAGATGGACGTCAAAGGGCCATATATAACGAAATTAAGAGTTAACATAATTTTTGTTCCATACAATTTTTTGTTTCTTTTGCTTTTTAATCTAACTTGAACAACTTGTGAAATGCATCTTTAGCACCAAATCAAAATCCAATACTTCAAGATTAAAGGCTTTGAATGATTTGCTCGTTTTTGTTAATATTTGTTAATTTTCACACCGCACCGAGCAGTTTCCACTGCCTTCCACAAAAAAAAAATAAAACAATTCAAATTTAGATATCAGCTAACATTAAAATCATCTTATTTCTATTTTTTAAGCCACGACTTGGTCCAAAGCCATTTGTAAAAACAAGTGATTTAGGCGAATTTTCTTTTGATAATGTATTTTCGGTGCCACAAGTTCAAAATTTTGAACCTGCACCACAACTACCCGATAGTTCTGATTCAAATGAAGACGATAAAGATAATGAAGTTGTACTTAGAGATGTAACTCCTAGTAAAAGTCAAGATGATATGGTAAATGAGCAAAATATGGACAACACGCATAAAAGTTTAGTAACGGCTGAAAGAATTAAGGTAAAATAAATGGTTGCGGGAAGCTAATTTAAAACGTTAGAATACTAACACTTAATTCATTTTTAAATTTTTAGTCTAACGGTGATGAGGAAAAGGTTAATTACTAATTTTTAATACTGTTATTTAATTAAGATTAAATTATGATTGTTTTAAAATACTAAACAATCTGTAATTTTAGATGTTTGAAGAGCGGACAACCGAGAGTAATGAACATATCGATACAATTGATGATAGAAAAAACAATTTTGAACGATTTTCTGGCAATCGGAATAGTATAGCTGAACGTCGTCGGCTGTACGAAAATAAATCACAAAGTTTTCAGGAAGAAAGTGCTGCATCGCCACAATTATTACGGTTAGAATTTTGCAAACAATAAAATAATGTAATGTAGCTACTTTATACTACCTTTTTAGCCGCCAAGAATCATTTAAAGCAAAAACAAAAACCGACGATGAAAATGAAGATGTCTTAATCTCGCTTAAAAATACGGATATAAGCAAAAATAATGGTCATCAAATACCAAAACGTACATCCACGGTTTTCGGGCGGGTATCAAAGTTTAGGCATCTGAAGGGAACGCCGGGTCATAAATCAACAAATATTGAAAATATACGCAATATCAGTCGACAACTTCCAGGAGAATGTGATGGCTTCCATGGTAATAAATAAGTCCTATACCATTATGTAGATAACTTATTTTGATACTGTATTTTTAGCAAATCATGAAAGAGTTGCAATACCCGTTCAAGGCCAAGGTGGTAAATTGGCAGTATTTGAACTTTCTAATGTTGGACGATTACCCGATGGTGTAATTCCATCACTTGTTAATGGTAATAATATTATGGACTTCCAATTTGATCCGTTTGACCCTAAATGCTTAGTGGTAGCATGTGATGATGGAATAATAAAAATTTGGAAAATTACTGAACCCGGATTAACTGAATCGGTCAACACGGCAGACAGTGAATTTCCTGCTCATTCCGATAAAATATATTTTATTCGATACCATCCTCTTGCGAATGGGGTACTTTTAACTGCTAGTTATGACATGACAATCAAACTGTGGGATATCGAACAGCAAAAAGAGATGATTTGTTTAACGGGCCACACAGATCAGATATTTTGTTTTGCCTGGAGCCCCTGTGGAAAATATGGAGCAACCGTATGCAAAGATGGAAAAATTCGGGTAAAAACATATTAGCATTTATTTTAACCTACATTATAATATGTTATATTTAGATATATGATCCACGAAAATCATGCCAACCAATTCGAGAGGGGCCAGGACCAGTAGGAAGCCGGGGCGCCAGAATTATTTGGGCAATAAATGGAAGCTATATTGTCGTAACCGGTTTCGATAAGTAATTAGAATTATTAAACTTACTGATTTATATGCCAATTCTATTTCAATTTTAGAGTTTCAGAACGTCAAATAAGTGTATTCCGCGCAACAAATTTAAGTGCACCACTGAATACAGTTGGTTTGGATGTTTCTCCTGCAATATTAATACCGTTTTATGACGAAGATAGTTCAACTTTATTTGTCACTGGAAAAGTAATAAATATAAGTAATTATTGTGAAATTATTTTAAAATAATTCTGTTTATTTTGTTTATAGGGCGACTCAACAATTTATGCATTCGAAATCACAGATGAATCCCCTTATATTTGTCCACTTTCGCATCATAAATGTTCGACATCACACCAGGGACTTAGTTTTCTGATGAAAAATCAATGTGATGTTAGTATTGTAGAATTTTCCCGAGCATTAAGACTGACAAGTAGTACAGTGGAACATTTAAGTTTTACAGTTCCTCGTGTAAAGGTTCGTTCAATAAAACTGTATGATATTTATATGAAATGTAATTGCACCTTCTATTATAGAGTGAATTATTTCAAGATGATTTGTTCCCACCAACCCGTGTTTTATGGTCTCCCACAATGACTGCATCCGAATGGTTTTCGGGAGTCGATAAACAACCCACCCTTATAAGTCTTCAGCCAGAAGGCATGGAATCATGTAAGAAGTCTAATAATAATGGTAGTATTTGATTCAATAACGTATTTATTTTCTAGTGTCTTCTCAATCATTTACTGGCCAAACGGCCAAAAGGAATAATAATTTACAAAATATTATGCAACACAAATCACTTCCAGATCAAGAGATTTCAGTATCAGTCAAAGAGAAACAAGAAGCGGTAAATATTTAAAAACATACAATATCTTATAAAATGTAATTAATTTAATCCATTTTTAGCTTGCAATTTCAGTGAGTAATAGACTTGAGCTTAACATGTCTTTGGAACAGGACAATATGGAAGGTGTGGATGAGAATGAGTGGAATGAATAATTTAAAGTGCAGTATTTAATAATTTATAGAAACGTCTTTTTTATACATACATACATTTATTTATTATTATTTTATACTATTTCATAACGATAAAATTAGGTATCATGCTTAGATTTGTATAATTTTTTATTATTATTATAATATTAAACAAATATTAAAAATATATATATCACTTTGCCGTTTCATACATAAAATGCATATTTAAACATTTTCTATAATAATACATACCAAACTCATGAACCAATTTTAGCAAAACGGATTTGGTTGCCAAACTGATATCGGGAAAACATTCCATATACATTTACATAATTATTTATGAAATTTACGTTTGGATACATTTTTTTATAAGAGTTTTGCAAAATGATAAAATGTTTTTAACTGTTTGGAGCAATCATAGACTAGTTCGGAATGGACAAAGTGGTATATAGTCAACTTAAACTTAAATAATATACATATTCTTAACATTAAAATAAACCATATATAAGAGTGGCTTTGCATAAAATATACAAAAAATACCAAGTGTTTCATTATTTATTTTAATACTTGATCCGCATCAATTTCAGGTAATGTTAATTAAATACTGCTAAATAATAGGCTATGCACTAAACTAGAAATGCGATTATATTCAAATTTACTTTTTCGAACGAATCATAACATCACTATGTTTCAAAAATTAATTAACTGGAATGTCTAATATTGGGTTAAAAGCCAGACAAATTTTAAAGAACCGCTAGAATAAATGATAATTTTTAATAACATATTTTGTCATGTGATCATTGTGGTGACCGGCATTCACCTCGTGCGAACTTGTAAAATAACATCCAAAACCAAGTTATTTATCAATCAATTCAATAAGAATAAATTAAGGGATGTAACTGACAAATGTCTTGGAAATAAATTACAACACTGGGTTCGTCTAATTCCGGAATATTTCTTCAACAGCGAGATTTCTAGGTTAATTAACGATACTATCCATCATTAGAAAAACTAGGAATCTAAGTTATCATACGACCGAGGACAATCACTATACAATGAACTATGATAGTTCTGGCTCGTACAGTACTGTCACCATATACTAACGAGTGTGGCATCTTTTGTTTCGTTTTTTAAATAACGATTATTTCGCCACTCACAACTCTAATGGCATCTGTCAAGTGATAGAAATTCAGTATTATGAGTCAATATACGCTTGATTAAGGTTGGGACATATTGAAAACTTAGTTCCAAAGTAATGAGTTTTTAGCAGAAAATCATCGTTCCCGACAATGCTTATTTTCACATAGGTGGTTATGTAAACAAACAAAATTGCCGTAGTTGGGACACGGACAATCCATACGTGTCAATGGAGAAGCTAATACACCCAAAACGAATGACTGATTTATGTGCAATATGGTCCAAAGCCATCATAGAGCCATTTTTCGAAAAAGAGCAAAGAGCCGCATTAACAGTCAATGGTAACCGTTATCGTACCATGTTAACTGACTTTTTATTCCGTACGATTGAAGAGAACGAATTGGCCGATATTTGGTTTCAACAGGATGGCGCCATTGCACACAAAAAGATACAGTCGACGTTTTGCATCGACATTTTTAAAATGAAGTAAAAGTTACCGCACCCTGTATGTTAGAGATGAACTGAAAAGTTTACAATTTGAAGTAAAATGAAAAAAAAACTCATATCTAACCGGAGCCGAAAAAAACGCCCGGTGTCTTACGTTTAGCTCACGACGAAGCAACAGCAAACACAGCATATACAGTAAAAGGGGCCAATAATTACGAAATAATCAAGGTCAGGAGATGCGACAACATACTACAATAAAGGCTAACAACAGCTTCATTATAGTCACACATTGAAGGCTGGCAAAAATAATAAACGGCACAACTACTTCTGCCTTTCCTTAGGAATTGGGCAAAATGTGTTCATACCGGGGTAGATAATCGATTGGCTAACAAGCAAGCAATTTGCTAGCCGAAACCCTGACTATTCAATTAATTTTATTAATTTAATATTTTTCGTAAAATTTTTGTTTAGTTTTGCAATTGCACAGTAAAGTTTGCTGCTTCAAAAATTGTACAGCAAATTTTTGTGTTGTTTTACTGTGCACTCTCAAACATGAACAAAATTTTTATAAGAAATATAATTTCAAATTCAAATTTACTTAGCAAATTGCTTGCTTGCTAGCCGACCGAATATTTACCCCAACATTTTTGTCTGGCCTACCTGAAGCTATTAGTTTGGTGTAAATATTTTCAAATCAAATGTAAATTGGAAATTACGTTTCCTTGTAAAAATTCCAGGTTAAAAAGTTTCCCATTTCACTTTGTTCCAAAAATATTTAACACCAAACTGATTGCATCAAGTGCATCAGGCTGTTCGTGTTGCCAGTTGCCTCATCACCAAACCTTAATTTTTCTTTAATTCTTAGTCCTTCGACCGTTGACAAGGGAGGATATGACTTTTGAGTTTTGAGAGGTGTTTATGGTTGCAAATTTAGGGCTAAATTTTCTGAGCAGATAATGAGGAATGGTAGGTTGACCATTAACTGCGCGGATAAAGCCACAGTAACATCGCTCATCACGACGGCTAGTCATGGGAAAATTCAAACTTAAAAATTATCGAGAGTGAAATTTCGTGCCCGCAAATATCTTCGTCTCCCTGCCACATTGAAAAATCAAGCCTGCTGGTATTCAAAACAATAAAACTCAAAGTAGAATATACTGACTAGCAAATGTCCAACTACAGAATGAATTAGATTTCTGGGTGGGTAAACTTCCGACGAAAAGAAGAACAAGGAAAGGCGGGGCGAAACTTATAAACACTCGGCAAGATTGGTAAGGTCCATCGAAGAAGCGATAGTGATTCTATGCAATGAATTTGATCCTTCCGGTCTCAAGAATAAATCTGTGCTATTTCAGAGTATATCGGGCACTAATAAAGCCAAGACACGTTCACCTAATCAGTCACCGAAACCATGGTAAATGTCGGGGGCTTCATATGAAATTTTTTCGATTTTTGATTTTTCGATAACAAACCATATCGGTATATTACATAGAAAAATTATAGACAATTTACTATGCATTCGATTTATCGAAAAAATCCAATTTTGGAAAAATTTCATAATAGCGCTTCTGGATACTTGACAATAAAAAGAGATAGACGCCAGCCACACAAGTTCCCCTAAATAGCACCAGGAGCGGTAGAGATGGTCACGGGTGGAATTAATATTCCGAGCTCAAGGTGTACCCGTTATATCTTATTTAATTAGAAACCAAAAGGCGCTCAAGTCCCATTTTCGCCCCGGAGAGTCAAGATCCGTTCCGTGAAATAGTAGTTTGCCAATGAAAAAAACTTTTACTTTCATATTTTTACGCACCGCGAATTTATTACCACTAATGGCTTTCCTTTGGAATAGGGAATTGCGACAAATATTTGCGCAGCATTTTCTTTAATTGTATTTTTCTAGACTACCGATGGAATCAGTTTGGTGTAAATAGGAATTCACCGAACAAATTCTCAGGTGGAAGTGGATTGCAACCTATATTTCTTCAACGAGGAATACAAGATTTTCTTATTAGGCTTTAAAGGGCTGTAGCTTGGAATGCGTTATAAGATGCTGGAAAGACATGCTAGAAATATTTCTAGAGAAAGTAGGGAAGAAATGCTTTGAAGATACCAAGTCATATAGACCTTCGAACGGTAATTATACTTAAAACCATGGAGAAAACATCAGATCATTACATCCCTATAAAAAAGAATTCGTCTACACGTCTTGAATAAAGAAATATTATTATGTGCCTTATCGTTACACAAGGCACTATTAACAAAACCCATTTCGAAGTAATTCAATCACAAACTAGAGAAAGGGGTCGTAACACCTATGATGATGGTAAATTAATATGTTAAACAACAAGAGAATTCAGACATCTTTCGGCGACGAAACCAATACTATCGCAGCGATTAGAGTAGCCCTTAAGTCTAAATCCTCTTACCAATTCTGTGGCTGCTACTGATGGAGCGATTACTCTCAAGCAATTGATTGCTTCTGTCTGACGAGGCGCACTTCGATTTAAACGGACAAGAAAAATTGTCGTATATGATGGACTAATGAAAATTTTGAAAACACCCACCGAATGAGGTTACATGCAGAACGTGTGACTGTACTGTGTGCAGTATCTGCTAACTGAATTGTCGCCCCATCAACATGATGGGCCATGTTGATCCATAAGAGCCATTATTGAAGCCATACCCCGACCAACATTAACAGCGGCAATGAACAACGAGATCAACGGTCAACGTGGTCTTAGCAGAGTTTGTATTAACGAGGGTGGAGGACATCTAAAATAAATTATTTTTAAAAACTGATATAAAGTTCAGAAGTCAGAATGTTAATTTCTAGAAGAGAAATTGGCTGTTGAATTATCTTCGATTGAATGGAACAAATTCTCGGCGAAAAATGTATTATATAATGTGATTTCCGCATTTAGAATACATTTTTTGGGGAATTTTTTTCGACTGTAGGCAAGGAGAATAAAATTACCTTAACCCCAGCTTCTTTGGCTCTTTAGATAACGAGGCACACGTTATATGCACCAGGAAAGATGTCATTTTCTGGGCCCGAACCCGCTTTTCCTTTACTAACAGTCGTTTAGCTACAGTTTCGGACCTTTAGACGGGGAACCCAAGTTGAATAGTCAATAGTATGGCACATGATAAGAAATAGCCCATTTATACCCCCCATTTATTGGGGAATATACTCCAATTATACCGCACAAATAAAGAGTTTGCCCAACACCAACCGCATTATTTTACGTGAAATTGTGATATTTATCAAGAAACCAAATCTTCACTTCATGCGATAGATTAACTGGGATGCATAATAGATCTAAGATTCTGACTTTTTTTTATGTAACCCTACCAACAGTAAAAATAATTTTTCACTAGATTTTCGAAATTTGTAAAACGATATTCCGTAACGAGAAGTATAAGAAGTGTGACTCTAATTGGATGATGCATCTCCCTGTTTTGAATTCTCGACAATAAATAAACTTAATGTTTTAGAATGAATGAAATGGAAAGTGACCCTATTGATTTTCTCACTTTCTGTTCTACGACAATTGTAAACTGAGAGCTGGGAGTCAAGTCGCGTTTCCATATAGACATATGAAAGTGAATTTTTTTTTTTCATTGGCGATCGAGTAGGTTTGTAGTGTCCATAACAAATGTTGATTTCAGTTCGTAATTATGGTTAAAAATTCCACATCCGAGATTTTTTTCAACTCTTTTGTATGAAAAGAGGCGTGTCTTTACGTGATTTAATTGGTTTAAAGGATTTGTATCCATAGTTATGAATCGGCTGTCACACAGTGGAATTCAAAATTAAATGCGAATAATTCAATCTATTAGATTACTAATGAAAAAAACTTTATTTTCATTATTCCAAGGAACGCGACTTAAAAATGGTCTATAATTTTTTTTATGAAATATTATTCAGCTTCCAAATTGTAAAATTTAAACGATTTTAAATTAATTTTCAAATACTTAGGTCTATATCATAGACCTAGTTATTTGATAAGACCGAACGGGTCGTAGACAGCTTCAAGTGTGGAATCATTGGAGCTCCTCATTGAGACCCATTTTCCGGGAAGCTTTGATAACTCGATAGAGCCCGGAGCTCATCGAGTAACACCTTCAGTAGAGATGGAGGGCATTGTAGACAGGGAGCGAATCCAGTGGGCGCTGATCGGTTTTAAGCCGCATAAATCGGCGGGCCCGGATCGGATTATACCAGCAGAGATCCAAAGGAACTTGGCAGTCATCCTCCCCGGGCTGGAGGGTATCTTCAGGGGATGTCTGAAACTTGTCTATATTCCTAGGAAATGGACGGAGGTCAGAGTGGTCTTTATCCCGAAATCGGGAAAAAGCGCACATGCTTACCCAAAGGATCTGAGACCGGTAACTCTATCATCCTTTCTGCTGAAAACCGTGGAAAGGTTGGTAGATGTAGGTATTCGATCAAAAATTGATCCTAGGAATTGGGCAGTGTCGCAGCATGCGTACTGTAAGGGGAAGTCGGCGGACACAGCTCTGCACGATCTAGTACGCATGATTGAGAAGTCAATTCACTCGCAAGAGTTTTGTATGGTAGCATTTCTTGACATTGAGGATGCCTTTAATAATGTAAAAACGGAGGCGATCATGGAAGGATTGTCATGTTTGAAGGTGGACTACCCTATAAGTAAGTTGATAAATCAGATGCTGGTAAGCAGGATCATTACCTCAAAACTGGGGGAGTCCACCATTAGAAGAAGGGCGGTTAGAGGAACCCCGCAGGGAGGTGTAATGTCCCCCTTTCTTTGGAGTGCAGTGATGAATGGATTGCTGTTGGAACTGGAGAGGGAGGGGACAGGAGTTGTAGCGTATGCAGATGATTTAGCGATAGCTATCTCAGGCAAACATGTGGATACGATTAGGGATGTTATGCAAAATGGACTCCTGATCGTTACTAGATGGGCCAACAAATGTGGATTAGGGATCAACCCTTCCAAGACAGAGCTGGTACTATTTACTAGGAAATATAAAATTCCGGTAGTTAGCCCTCCTACCGTGAACGGCATTAGACTGGCTTTTGCTGATAGAGCAAGATTTTTGGGCATAATCTTGGACAGTAAGCTCAGCTGGAAGCCCAACATTATAGAAAGGGCGAAGAAGGCTAATGTAGCCATTTACTCGTGTAGGAACGCCATAGGTAAGAGTTGGGGTTTGAAACCGGCGCTGGTGCACTGGATCTATACCGCAGTGGTAAGACCTGTGCTGATGTATGGGGTGGGCGTGTGGTGGCCAGCTCTGAATAAGGTAACATATGTAAGGATGATGGAAAAGGTACAAAGAACGGCCTGTATGCTTATAAGCGGTGCGCTCAGGTCAACTCCTACACGCGCTTTAGAGGTTATGTTCCTCCTTATTCCAATCGAATTTTTTGGTAAACAAATTGCAGCCAATGTGGCCACGAGACTCTCGGCGGTCTCGCAGTGGAAGTGTCTTCAGACGGGACACTCGGCGATAGTTAGATCGCAAAGGGAAGAACTGGCGAATCTAGATTATAGTAAACCAACGTTGTGCTTCAATAAAGGTTTCGGGACCATCTGTTCCTCGAGAGAATCCTGGAGGAACGGATCAATACTGGAAAACGAGGCACTGCAATTTTTCACTGACGGCTCTAAGCTAGACGGTAAGGTAGGAGCCGTAGTCTTCTGTGAGAAGCTAAACGTCAATATTTCTGTTCGTCTCCCTGACTACTGCAGCGTGTACCAGGCTGAAGTGGTGGCGATCGGGGAAGTCATGACATGGTTAAAGCATAATGTGGTATCCGGGAGGAATATCGCAATCTATGTGGACAGTCAGGCGGCGATCAAGTCACTAGAGGCGGTTTGTCTGAAGTCACGGGTGGCGCTGGATTGCCGATCATCTCTTAATGAGATGAGCGAGTATTTCAGCATCCAGATAATCTGGGTCCCTGGTCACTCGAACGGGAAACTGCAGGGCAGACGAACTAGCTAGGTACGGTACGACTCTCCAGATGCAGCCGGAAAGGGCAGTTCTGGGGAGACCTATAGCAGCGCTCAAATTGGCGCTCGGGAGAAAGGCAATCGCCTTGACAAATGAGAGGTGGACCAACACTCTCACGTGCAGAGTAGCAAAGCAGGTTTGGCCAAAACTGGACTTGAAGCGCTCGAATGCACTCATATCCCTGGGGAAACGGGACTTAAGTTTGGTCGTAGGGATACTGACAGGACACTGCCTTTTTGGGGAACATGCGAGATGGCTGGGTCTACAGACGAATGACTTTTGTAGAAGTTGTATGGACGAAGAGAAGGAAGAGTCTTTAGATCACTTCCTATGCTCGTGTCCAGCTCTATCATACAGAAGGCATAAATACTTAGGTGTGTACGGGATGAACAGCCTTTCGGAACTCGCGAACTGTGTAGTGCGAGATATTTTACGCTACATAAGTAGCTCTGGATGGTGTTAACGGGGGTAAAGGAAAAATAGGATCCTGTGGTATCACAATGGGCCGCTATTGGCCTAAGTGTGCGGAAGCAGCCACTATAACCTAACTTAACCTAACCCTAGGTCTATGTCATGCTTAAGCCCACTTTGAGAGTACAAATCTTTTAATTGACCTTGCTTTTGAATACAGCATTATGATGATTTTGGTTTATACATTTTCTTAAAAGTGGAGGCGGTTAAGTTTAATTCATTGACTACATTTTCAACTTCTAAAGTCACTTGTTAAATCTTCATTTAACTTACTATTTCGTTCTGAAAAATGTATAATACATTTTATTATTAAAGAAGAATTTGAATTTCTTTGTAAATGTTGACTTTTATTTTAATTATCATAAAGAGGACAATTTTAGATTGTGTGTATCTATTAAGAAAATAGCATTAGATTGCCTGAGCGCAAAATTTACGATCGAAACGCTTAAAAGCAAGATACATAGTCCTTTAAAAGCAGGAAGAACTCAACTATCGTAGCGACCACTTCAAAGTTTTGATAATTCCTTAGCACAAAAAATCGTCAACAGTAATTTCGGTCTTCTTTAATTTTTAGTAACAATGGTATCCAAATCTCTTTACAATCATTATTTTTAGATGTTAGATTCTAAAGTTTTGAAATTTTGTTACAAGGAAAGTAACAAAATGCTTTGTTAACTGATTTAGGCTTCTAAAATGAATTTTAAATTTAATATTTATTGAATGAATGCCTTTTGTCTAATTTAATCTAATTCTCGATTAGTAGATTAAGTAGGGTGGATTATACCACACTGAACGAGAAATGAAGAGCCAAGTCCTAAGCACACCTTTGGAATACTCCCTCTCCAAAATTGAACTAATGCTACGGTTTTGCCACCTACAATTTTGCTCCAATTCTAGCTTTCCAATTCTTGTTTTTAAACTGTCTAGTTGGAAATTGTGCAATGGAAGCTCTCTAAATCAAAACTTGCGTGTTAAATAGAATTTTTAGTTCCCCTTACATATTTCTTATTTTCAGGTCGCTTATTTTATAATAAATATGAAGCAATTTTATTTAACACGCAAGTTTTGATTTAGAGAGCATCCATTACACAACTTCAAAACAGACAGTTTAAAAACTAATGTGTGGAAATGACAATTTAACCAAAGTCCTTCAAAAATATCAGTGACCCAAACATCTCATTAGGAAATCAAAACAGCAGCAATATTAGAAAGTTAGAAATATTTTTTTCGAAAATAGATGCCTAAATGCAAACCGTTCAGCATTACCCATAATAAAGATACTACAGTTAACCTAAAGGGATCACCGTATTAGACTAGAGACGTTTTCGACATTTTATTGTTTTAGTAATATTTGCTAACTTGTGGATGAGACGGTGGAGAATACCAGAGCCCCATTTGATGTCTGAAATCTACAGTTCTAGACACACTATTCTAGAACGCATCTTTTATATATTGAGAAAAATAATACACTGTTTTGGTAATTTTTACTCTTCTTTTTGTATTTTAACAATATTTTATCCAAACTATAAATATGCAGAGCTGATCATAATTAAAATTAATGTACCTGCAGCAATCGAAGGGTGATTAGATATAACGATAAGGAAACGTAATTTTATACATCATCGCAGAGAAGCATCTATTCAAAAAATAGTTATTAAGGAATAATAAAAACAATATTATTTGCGTAAATAATTTAATTAATTTTCAATGAAAACACAAAAACGGAAATAAATATTTTGAAATGTCAAAACAAAACCCGAAAACAAAAAGTTATTGAGGAAAATGTACTAGAATTGATATTTAAAGGCGCCTTTGTTGCGTTCGTTCATTCGTGAAACAATTTTTTTCTTCTGTATTTTTTCACAATTGTGATTACCTTAAGGGATGATTCGACCAATCATATTACTCCAAAATGACGATTTTTTCTTCTCCATGTTTTCACAAGAGATGATTGGTCGGAAAAAATTGTTTGAATACTTTAGTGATCGGTTTTTTATCTGTTCGAATGGGTGCTGTCGGCGATTGTCGCTCTCCAAGTATAACAATACGGAAAAAATATTAATGTACTAGATTTTTTCCGAAAATATAACGTAGGAGTCGGAAAAAGTTGGACATTTTGCTTATAGTGTATTTGTGTGTTGGTGAGAATAAAATAATGTATATAAAAGTATAGTTTTGTTTGCGATGCCATTCATTAGAGTAGGTGCAGTATTAATTTTTGTGAAGTAAAAATTGTATTGTTATTTTAAAATATGTATAGTGAATAATCAAAAATTTTCAATATTATAATCACTTTTTTAAAAAATGGTTAAAATTAAATAGAATGTGTATTGTAATACAATTAAATATTTAATAAAATAAATAAATTTCAAATAAAATTTTTTAATTTTTTTATTTATTAAAATTATCTAACATATTTTTTGTTGTATTTCCCTTACAAAATATAATGGCGCCATAATATTTAATGCACAAGCCTCGTCTCTTTTAAAGCACTTGCGCACTCACACATGTACAAGTTTTTGTTAACTCAAAGTCACATTTGTCCGACTTTTACCGACAACGTTCATAGAAAATATTTATATATTTCGGACACTTTTGCTGACAAAAGTCGGTGATAATTTCATCAAAATGTCAGGAAAATGCAGACATTTTCGGAAATAAGAATACTTGGGTTTTTATTAAATTGAAAATCGAAAAGACGGAAAGTGATTCAACACCAATTCAACAAAAAGCCATTTCTTTATGTACAATAATTACATGAGCTAGTGTGGGTGAGTTCAATAAAAATGTTGTCGTAAAATATGTATGGAATTTTTTTTGATTTGTAATAAATCTTAAATATCTTTTCAAATCAGTGAAAATTTAAATTAAGACTACAAAAGAAATCTGAAAATAGTATTTTTTGTTGTATTTGTGATGATTTTAATTAGCCCAACCAAATATAAAACAAAACAAACCAAAATGTTTTTACCGGTTTTGTTTTATTTTGTGTACAGTATCACGTAGCACTGCACTATGTCAGAAAAGTGTTTTTTTTAACACTTCGATGTTTATAAATAAAATGTTTCCACATTACATTTTTTTGTCGATAATTAATACCAACATTTCATCAAAATTATCAACATATCATCAAGCATCAAAAATTATGAATCGGTACAAATAAGAAAAGAAATATATCCAAACAAAATTTTGCAGAAAACTTGTTGAGCCACTACACCGCCAAAACCACTATAACAATGAAAATATTACCATAAAAAATAAATTATTTATAAATGTTAGGGATTCAAAAACAGACGCCATAGATAAAAATGTAAATTTCGCATTTGAATTAAATAAAAATAAATTAGTAATTTTCCTATAAACAAATTATGGCATTACTATATATGTTTATTTCTTTCTCGCATATTGAATATTTTTATATAGCGAATGCTTCTTATTTACCTGAAAAAATTTGCAAAGGAAAACAGTTTTCCACATGTAAATGCCCCATATGTCGTTTTGTTCTCTTACTTTTTTGACATCTCCCTTGCTTTTGAAAAGGCGAGATAACACGTTCGCGCAAATGACTGCTATAGCAGACATACAACCTTTAACACGTTCGCGAAACAACTTTTATTTTTTAAGGAATAGCTCGACATATTTTTCAATTCTCAACAATGCATTTCTTTCCGCGACTAAATATCATTGCAATTACAAAAGTTATCAAATGTGTGTGCCTGAGTAGTACACACATTTAAAAAGTGTGCGTCAATGTGTTCAGAAAAATTTTTTTTAACTACACATATGCGATTTTAACTTTTTCCAATGCGGTGTCGAATAAATGTTTTTATCGCAGAAACACAGAATTTGCAATTATTTTAAAATTAAAATTAAAGATTTAATATTTAGAGCATATTTGCGTTTACAAATTTTAAATTATAAATGGAAATGTTATTTAGAAATGTCATATCCAAAAAATTTAAATGACGCGCATTCGCACTAACACAAACACACATTTTGCTATTATGTACTTGCGGTTACTTTTCGTGAAGTCTCGGATTTTGAACAAAATCGACCCCCAGATATCTCTGGATTGGTTTGATTTTGGTAGGTAGGTATTTATTGTCGACCTCATTTAAAATTACGAGCATTACATATGTTTTAGCCATATACATATATCGATTATCAACGCATCAATATCATTAACCTCTCCACTGGGAATCCATAATTTTTGACACATTGTGCAATTGTTTTGGCTTTTACTGACGTATTTTAAGAATATAATGGAATCTAAATGTTAACTGTCTGTGCTGTGTTACCTAGGAGATTTTTACACATTTATTCATTTGAAAAAGGATAGACAGCTTTACCTTTCTATAATTCAGTTTTAATTCTGGATTATGCTGTTATCTAACATTATTTCGGTGAATACTGACCAACAAATATGATATTAGAGTGAATTGTGGCTGTTGGTGCGAAGGAAATAAAATATTTGGTATTTGGTTGTATTATTATATTTTTATGATTTTAATTATTTTACCAAATTAGGTTAAGCTGTTTCTTGCACGAAGAAATCTGCACCACCCAACATCACTCTAATCTAGAACTCAATAAACTGTACATTCACGTATTTTGTAGCTTTATAAAATGTCGATCGCTACACCACTCCATCTGTACAGAAAACGTGCAAGTACAATCACTCTTCTGTTTGTTCTACTGACCTTCGTTGTCGGTGCTTGTGGCGGGATACTTGAATCAGTTGTGTCTGCACCCGTTAGTCTGTCGATGGATGTTTTTGAAGGTTTACCGTTGATTTTTACACGAAGTATTTATACTTCCGGCTCCGGTTTATCCTTCGAAGAGTCCTTTATCTTTATACGGACCTTACAATGGTGTTTGTACGATGTCAACTCTGACGAATATCTGTGTACAATCCTTCAATTATTTTTGAAAACCATGTCACTGGTACCGTGATGATGTCTAAACTCCTTGATGAACTCGGTTTATGATATGATATGATATAATAGAGGCGTACAGGCCAGCCATAACGGCGATCCTAGGTACGTTACCATAATCCTGAAATATCAACAATCAAATAACAAATTATATCTGAATGCGAATAATATTTCAGCATCATGCGGGCCCAGGGCCTGCCTGCATCCTTAACAGATAAGGTTAGTTAGGAAAGGATGTTAGTCACAGAAACGACTAGGGCGAACCGCAGCAAAGTCATTTTCTAACTACTTAAATATATTAGAATGTTAGCCTCAATTAAATTCACACTCTAGATTAGAGTTTATTAGTTAATTAATGTAAGTTAGTTGTGTTTGAGGTAATTATACTAATATTCATCATATGTATTCGGCATCAGTCCTACTAGACTGGTTAGGTTATTTAATTCACATCTATGGGTCATCTCATCACATACTGCTTGTAACCTTATGTTGCCTTATCTTCCCATCCAACACCATCTAACCGAGGGACTTCACGTTCGTAATGACACGGCAGTATTATCATACATATGATGACCTAAATATTCCGTCAATAATGTCAAAATAAAGCAAAAAAAAAAAAAAATTAGATTCGGTATTGTCATTCAGCTACCTATATTTAAATTCATCCAACTAAAAGCAGGGTTAATTTATATCTAACATTCACACAACTTCACTAAAACATAACCTGAATTCAACCAGAAAGATCGTCGAAAAACAACATTCCATAGCAAAAAGTCTTTGGATCGTTAACATAGTTGATTGTATTGAGTTTTGCGCAAAGCGTAAGTAATTAAATAGACCTCCTGATCAAGAATGTTGCAATCACAATCTTCGCTGACCTTTCGGGATGTAATAAAAAAAAAAATTAATAAATAATAAATTTTTAATAATAATAAAAATAAATTGAATTATATTTGCCGACAACTTTATTGTTTTAAATCAGGACTTTCGACAAAATTTCAATTTATAGAATTGTTTAAAGTAAGTGAAAATTATTAAAACTATTAAATTATTAAAATAAGTTATGAAAGTTTTGAAAATTTAAATAAAAACCGAAATGGATAACACAATCCAACATATTTCAGCTCAAATGATAAATTTCCCGTGGCAGAAAACTGTTTCCTCCTTTCATTAACATTTTATATATTTATCAATTTATATTATTCCACAAAAAATCTTTTTTGTCACAATACGGTGGCAACCCATTTTGAGTTTACAAATTTTCGCTTATTGGGTAAGTTACAATTCGATCTGTTGTAATTTCAAATTTTGGTTTCTCGGGTACCAATATTTTATGTACTTAAGTACCTACAAAGGGAATTCCCTTGAAATGTCAGTTTCTATGTATACGATTATAAATTACCGTTCACATATATGTAAATAGTTATAATAACAATAACATTCAAACAAATCACTCTCACGCTACACATTCCTAAACTGATTTGAATTAAAATATTAATAATAATTTATTTAAAGGATAGACAAAAACACGTCTTTCCTCTACGACGATCAATCGATCTTTTCAAACTCCTTGATGAACTCGGTTTCGGTTAAAATTGTTTTAAAAGTAGTGAAGAATTCTCCAGGTATTCGAAGAATTGTTCCCAATACTACCTTGGCAGGCAATGCACTAATATCTTCTTTGAAAATAACTGTTAACCCCAATACAATTGTTGTCAAAATTTTCACCCAATGAGATAGTCCAAAAGAAACGCTCTTTGGACCCTTTATTGCAGCCTTAAATGTTCTATGCCGTTGATCCATTATTCCATTAGCCTGTGAATGAAATGATGTTATTCTTAAATGTATAATACCTATTCTTTAGTTCAATTCCTTAAATGTCTGGGACTCAAACTGTCGAGATGACCTAAAATTTTTTCTAGTATTTCGAAATTTTGTACCCACCCTGATATCAAGTTGGCAACAACTGTGCACGAATTGCAACAACTTCATATAAGAGTGGATAGTTGTTTCTGTCATCATGTCAACGATTGGAATCGCAGTAGGCCCTCGAGTGTATCTTAAACAAAAGCGATTATTTTCTGAAGGATGCAGTGGTCCAATTAGATCAATATTTATACTTGAAAAAGGTCGTTTGGCATGACGTATGAATAAATCTGCGGTTTATTGTGACAGTGAATTTTTGCTCGTTGGAATAGAATATTTACTATCACGAGTCATAGCTAGCCAAACGAATTTATGGTTCCATCTATATCCCGATGTGTAAAATTATGTAGCTTCCTACATCGGTTGGATGCGATTATTTGAAGAATCACAGTAGAATTGTCAAGCTGAACAAGATATTATTACTAAGTCAGATCAGAGAGAGGGTGATTCCTATTGACCTTCTACCGATAATAGATTTAATTCCGACATCGGTACTTTGCGACTTGACAATACATTCAAAATCGATTTCGTCAATTATATTGCTTCTGGATAACAAATCCGCGATGCTGTTCTATAGTCCACCAATATAACATATGTCCTTAATGAATTGACAGATGTAGACTAAATTTCTTACTTAACGTGGTTCCGATTTATCACTCTTTTTTGAAGATTCAAATATTACCGGTTTGTGATCGGTATGTAAAATTGTCGGCCTTCCAAAATATGTTGGAAATGGACTACTGCACAATACATAGCTTTCAGCTCCTTGTTATATGTGCTGTAACGTTGTTTGGCTTGTGAGAGAGCTTTAGAAAATAAACCAAACGGCTCTGGCTATTTTTTGCTATTACATGAACTACAGCTTCTAAGACTACAACTAATTCGTCTGCTGCGTTCCGTAATCTAATGGCATGAACAGAAAATCATAAAAGTCAGAAAAGGTGGTAACGGCAGTCCTTGGTATATTAGAAGGCTTAGCCGGGACTTGATGAACTGCTTTTATTAAATCAATTGTTGAGAAGATTGTTTTACCGTGTACAATTCTTGCAAACTCCTGAAAACATGGAATAGGATACCGGCCCGGTATGGTGATTATTTTAAGTTGGCGGTAGTCGCTGCATGGGCATAAATCTCCGTTTGATTTCTAGGCGCTATTAAGTGGTGAGGCTTGTTGGCTTGCATATGTTTTATTTCATCATATATTCAAATTCAGGGTCGAGAAATGAAATCCAACCGGAAAAATCAATTGTTACAAAACATTTCAATACACAAATACAAAAAAGTTCGAAAAATGGTCAAAGTTGGCTTAGATATTTTGTACAAAAACAGAAATAAATGAAAGTTTATCGGCAAAATTGTATTCGACAACCATTTCATAATCGAGCAATTTTGAACGGAAATGTTCTACTGGCAGAAATTGAATATTAGTCATTACTCTTAAGATTTTATAGAAATTGCATTTATACATCACCCACTATTGTCAATTTTAATACTTTAATTCTAGTATATTTGAAAATATATTTGAATCCAAATTGAGTATGATAAATTCAGATACAAACACTTCTAATTCGAAACCTGACCCCTATCATGGGAATAGACAATTTCATTTCATATTGGAAATATGACACAACCGAATAAGCTAATACATAAATTTGCTGTTCGCTGCTGCTATTTGGTGTGTTTCATCCTTTAATGAAGCACGCATAACAGCGATCGTTTTTTATTGTTTTTTTCACTTTTTTGTCTTTTTTTAATGTTTGTTTAAGTTTCTGGTTATTTCTTTATTTCCGGCTTCATTTCCCCACAACTATATTTCACTTACGCCAAGCAATCACACTTTTTTTCTACATGAGCTTTTACTAGAATTGAAAGATCCCTGAATAACAAAGAATTTATCATTTGTACCTCCCTGGAGATTGCGGGAGCGTTTGGAGCACATTTTTTACTACTATTATATATTTATTTATGAGATTTGGTATCGGCAAAACTATCACCAACTGGATTGATTCGTTGCTCAAATCTCGCATTGAAGAGGTTGTGTTGAATGGGCTCTCAGTGGCTGTAAAAGTTACTAAAGGATGTCCACAAGGCGGTGTATTTTCGCCACTGCTCTGGGCTCTTGGTGATCGATGACCTTTTGGTCAAACTCGAACAGTCCAGTTATGCTGACCACCTTGTTATAACCATCTTAGGGAAGCTGCTGAATGTCATATCTGACCTGATGCAACAAGCCCACCATGTGAAGTCTGGGTGTGTTAATAAGAATATTCACGTTAATCCACCCAAAACTGATATGGTGGGGTTCACTAAACGCAGAAATTAGGATGGCTTTACATTGCCCACACCTTTTCGGGAGCACAATCACTAATTCACATCGCGTTAAGTATCGGTATCATTTTGGATTCTAAATTATCTTGAAATTCCCATCTTGAACATAAACTACAAAAAGCGACTGATATATTTGGCAATGTTGCAGAGTTTTTAGCAGTTCCTGGGGATTGTCTCCGAAAATGTGTATACTTTATCTACAAGTCACTAATTCTACACATGGTAACTACGCATATATTATGGTAGCCGGTATAGTCAGATTAAAGCTCGAGGCACCAGGGTTGCCAAGTTTTAAAGTCATAAGCCTCATAGCCTTAGTTCCGAAACCCCAGAAAATTGTTCGTAGATCCCTGAAAATCAAAATTGAACAAAATATATACAAAAGATATAATTTTTCTAAGCTCAAATGTATTTCACACTAAAAAACTTAAGTAAATTATAAAAATACCATAACAATTGTTCCTAATTTATAAAGTTATATTTCTTTTGACTTTGTGCTGATTCTAAAAGTCGTTTTTGTTCGGGTGCTTTTAAATAACTCAAAAATTGCTCGCAGTTCATATTATAATTTATTCAAACACATAATTCTGACTTGATGGGTTCTACTCTCATTTTATTTCGATAGTCCCTCCTTGTTGACCCCATCAATGAAAATACCCGTTCCACAAATTGCTGACAGGATTGCTTAATACTTTCGTTACTAACATTTTTAATTTTATTAAACTATCGGTGGATTTGAAAATATTGACCCACAACTGTTCGGCAGTAAAAGAATCAATATTTCCGAAATTTTGGCGAAGTTTATTTACGGTAATTACCTCATCATATATAACATCATTATCTAAATTTAAATTTAATAGTTCGGCAACTTCTAAAACGGCTTCGAAATCAGGTCTCCATTTTTTATATTGAGATTAGATAGAATTTTAAATGGGTTATCCTCGAAATCGCAAAATTTTGAAATATAATTTAAAGCCCGCATATAAGTATTTAATGAATCAGTGAACTTATTTTGTTCTCGAGTTTTAAGATTTAATAAAACAGTTTAAACTTTGCTGCCAAAAAATTTATTCCGAATTCTGTATTCCAGTTGATCCGTTAGAGAACTCATAATAGAATGTAACTCTGTTGCTGTAATTGATTCCCCTTGTAATATTAAAAGTGATCGATACATAAAACTTAAAAAATGCGAAGTGAAATATAAATACATCTCTGGAATAGTTATTGAAGTCATATCATCTGCCATTTCATCTTGTTGAGATTTAATAAACTTCCAAATAACTTTGTTACAATTCTCTTCGCCTTGCTGACAAAAATACCGTTTAATTGCAGGCCAGCAAGTACAATTCGGTCTACTTTACGTAAAATTCGGTCTACTGACTTAGACAAGCTTATCCATCTAGTAGGTAAATATTTTTCAACATTATCGAATATTCTAAATTAAAAAAGTTATGCTTGAAGCAAATTCCGAATAAATGTTATTGGCCAATATTTCGACATCATACGGTAATTTTTTAATTATTTTACGGAATAATTTTACGTTTTTGTTATTCGATCAGATGAAATGGAGAAGAAACCCGGATTTTTGGAATTTAAAACGTCATTTAGTCACCAATTCAATAGATTTCAAAGCGAGGATATTTTCGACTAAATTTGTAGCTTTCGTACGACCAGAATGTACTTGTCTAGGACAACACAGGAATCACTAAATAATTTGCAGTTGAGCTTAGTAAAACAATCAGTACTGTTGTAACTATATGCTGATGTCTTACTGCATGATAAACTGATGCTAATTCGGCAATTGTGGCTTATAAATTGGTATTGTTATAATTTGAAGAGGTAGTTGGGACAACAAAATTTGTCAATAGCAGACTCTCGTTTTGACCAACAACAAATTAAAAATTATGGGGATATAATTTATAAAGGAAACTGGAAAATAGTAAAAAAATAGTTAACCCCAGAAAATAAAGATCAGACCCGCAGAAAGTGCATTCAAACCCAAGAATCTGCGGGTCAAAGGGTTGGCAACCCTACGAGGCACATAGTTTTCGTTTCGTTCCGACCTTTAAGTTGAATATGCCAAAATACACGGAAAACCGAAAACACTGTCACATTATCAGTTAAGGGCGGACCAGAACCGGAAGATTTTGGCGTTTATGGTTATTGTTTTTTGCCAGTGTATCTTCACTTCACTCATTATTAAATTAATTGATGTGATATTATAAATAATTGATATTCAACACAATATTGTGAGAACTAAATAAAATCGAGCTGTCAAATAACACAAAAACAACTCAAAACGAAACGAATGCTATGTGCGTAAGAATTTATAAAATCTTATTGAAAACGAAACGAACCGAATACTATGTGCCTCGAGCTTCAAGTGTTCGAGAAATTTAATAGCCTACAAAATATTGCGTGTAGGGCTATTACTGGTGCTTTGTTGTCTACTCCGTTTATTGCCATGGAAGCTTTTCTTTTCCTTCTTCAACTGAAAATTTTTATTTTGGATACAGCATACTCTGCCGCTTATCGCTTGAACTACGACGGGGCTTGGAATATATTAAGGATATTCACAAGGCGTTGTAAAATTTTCGATAAGTATAGCTACCGAGTTCCTGAAATAAATATGGTTAATTGATCCCTATTGAGAGTCCAATTTCTCTGACAGATGGTTTGCGAGATAGCCTTGGTGCAGGCATCGGTGCCTACTACCAAAAGTTTGCCTTTAGGTCACCATGGAGTACTCATTGTTCAGCTTTTCAAGCAGAGGTCACAGCTTTGACCCATTGTGCTTACGAAGCGCTAAGTTGTGATTTTGGAAATCTTAACATCGTCTTATACACTTACTGCAAGACGGTGCTTGACGCTTTGAGTAATCCATTGGTTGATTCTAAGCTCATCAGAGAGTGTAAACATCTCATAAATTTTATTTGTTGTTATAATAAAGTTAGTTCGTATTGAGGGGTTTTTATAGGACCGGAAATAGTCATTCTTTTATCATTTAATAGTGGTAAAGTGGCAATCAAACAGTTCTTCTTGCATCTGTTAAAGTAGCATTGACTGAACACAATCGGCTATCGCAGACCGAAATTATTTATTGCTGAGAGGCCAACGACGATAGCATTCATTAAGCTTGTAGCTGATTCCATGTTTTTAATACCGTCTTGATTGATGTAAATCAATGTCCTTACCTTGATCTAAACGGGTTCAATTGACCAAAATTGCAATGTTCATGTGACTCTGATGGGTTTCCTACTGCTTGCACAGTTGGCGAGAGCGTGTTTTCCTCTTTTTCTACTAATAAATTTGTTTTTAGTCTCGGTGTTTTTAAGGCTGTTTCATGCTGTTAATCCGGCGTTCCACACTTTGATTCTTTCTTTGATACTAATACGTCAAAACACAAATAATTTTAAACACATACATAAACAAAGAAACGCGCAAAGAAATCAAATGTGAACGCCGATTGATTCTTTGGAATCATGGAGTCACGATGAAAGTATCAGTGTGGAGTGGCTGAATTATATGGTTGAGTAATTTGAGTAATACGGGCAATTGCAAGTTGCAAATAAACGACGTTTCTATCAGAAACAATAGGCATTCACACTTATGCCGCCATTTTAGCATTATATACAGTCCACTCAACAAATTTATTTAACAATATAATTCCATTAAAATAGACGTAACAAAAAACATTTAAAACGAAATTCCTATTTATTTAGTTAAATACAATTTTTACAGCTTTCACCTAAACCTGTTGTACATTACAATTTATAATACACTGATATATTCATTGTTTGTGCCACTAGCCAATCATACACTTCCATGTGTTTTTGTTCTCTTAAAACTGCACCAACAATTTCCAAGACACGAGCATGGTAATTATCTATTTGTTTAATCTAGAACAGGATAATTTGCTTTAAAATTTGAAATGGTAAATTTCTTAATTATAATACTAAACCTCTTCCGCTGTAAGTAATTCAGGATTTATCATTTTTAGCTGATATGGAGCCAGAGTGATTGTATTAAATGCTAGGGCTCCAACACCATTAAAATCAAACGGAGCGTTAGCTGGAATTACTTGTACCACATCTTCAATTCTAATGCCAAATTCGCCATCTTTATAATAGCCAGGTTCTAAATTGGGAAATAGATAACGTAAGCAATTCGCTTTCATAATATGACTCTATATTATGACTCTATAAATTTTGTATAGACCTACCGTTTGATGAAAACATATTTTCCAGCATACCAGGATTGTAAGTGTTTTCACCGCGGCTTGAAAACAAAGGGGGATACTCATGTACTCCTAAATACGAACCTATCCCATGTCCAGTACCGTGTCCATAATCCAACCCGGCGTCCCATAGTGGTTTTCGGGCGATAGCATCGAAAAAGCTGCCACTAGCACGCTTTGGAAATATGGCATGGGCTACTGCCAAATTTCCCTTTAATACTCTAGTAAACGTTTCACGTTGAAATGATGTTGGTGTTCCCAAATGAATGGTGCGTGTTATATCCGTTGTACCTTCCCTAAAAAAATATTTTAAATTAATTAATTCCTAGTTTGAGGCTAAATAATAATGTCTATCATACAAATATTGTCCACCTGAATCGATTAGATAGACCCCATTTACAGTAATTTCACTATCAGTCTCTTCGGTTGGAGAGTAATGAATAATAGCTGCATTCGAACCTGATGCACTTATTGAAGTGAAGCTAGTTCCCTTATTGTTTTCTTGCTGCATTCGATATGATTTCAATATTTCAGCTCCTGATAATTCCGTAATTTTACTTATTTCTACGTTCTGCTCCAGCCAATACAAATAGCGTACAAGAGCTACACCATCTCGTACATGACAATCAATCATGCCTTGAGCTTCAGCAGCTGTTTTGACTGTTTTCATTAATCCAACTGGACTATTAATTTGGACTATACGTTTTTTTGGTATCATATTATAGATGGCAGCACTTACAGCATTGCTTATTAAAATTTTGTTTTCATTTTGATCAATTAAAACTTGTATTCCGTCAAGAATTCCATCGTATCGCTCGATATCAACCTGCACACCCTCGTATTCAAAATGTTGTTTAGTAGCATCGGTAATCCGCTTCGTTGATGATTGTTCAACATACAGTTTTATGGCAGTTTCTGTTATAATCAGATAGGCATAGAATACAGGATTATTTTGGATATCTGTGCCACGTAAATTTAGGGTCCATGCGATTTCATCAAGCGCTGTTATAATAGTTGACTTAGCATCATTTTTGGTAACTTCGTCTCGTATTCGGTTAATTTTATCGACAATTAACTCGCCAGTATACTTGAACAGATGTGGTGCAATATTACCTAAGACTAGTTCAGGTCGAGTTGACCATCCCAAGTCTACTAAATTTTTTGTAATCCCAACTAATTCATGACCTGCAGCTTCTAATACAGTGGTTAAAGCATTAAATTCTGACGACTGAAATAAAAATGGATCGGTACCGACTTTTGCATTTGCAGGCAACACTTGTTTTAACCAATCTTCCTTTGTTGGTGTCTCAGCCAAACCGGTTTTCATTAACGTCCAGTATTCCAAGTCTAATTGCATTTCGGCTTGTAAATGGTATCGCGAATCAGTCCAAAGCGCTGCCTTTTCATCGGTAATAACTACTAAACCATTCGAACCGGTAAATCCTGATACATACGCAATTCGTCTATCACGCCTAGAAATGTACTCAGTTTGATGAGCATCATTTGATGGTATTATGTAGGCGTGAATCGCTTCAGGAACAACGTCTAAATCTTTCATTCGCGCACGAATATCCAGTAGAATTTCTCTTGTAGTTTTAACCTCCTCATCATTATTGTAGTCATCGGTTTCGCTATCAGATAAGATACTTCATGAGGTAAACAATAATATTATATGTTAAAAAATAAGAAGGAAACTAAGTTAAAGTTTAGTAGAATAAAGTTTTTTATGGCATATATAATTGTATGCGAGATATAATTGTTATGACACCACTAAAAATATTTATAAGTTCCATTTACTTACTACACGGACAAACAATGCATAGAAATATTTTGCCCGCAAAAATATCCAAAAACTATTAAAAATTTCGAGAGGCGATTTATGTTTGTCATAAAATATTCCTATGCTCAATTCGATTGGAAGTTAAACACTATTAATTATTGAATGGGTTAAGGAATGAGGCCTTGTTCCTGCGTATTCATGAAGTATTAAAAATAATAAGACTGATTGCCAATCTGAAGTGGAAACTATTAATTTATTTCGTAGGATAAATTTGTTTACAAAATAACCTGCTTCGATTGGGAATTTAGTTGTCTCGAGCTGCAAATTTTTCTGCGGAATCTATAAACTCACACTCCTAGTGTTCAGTCGGTCGAAAATGATAAAAAATATCATGATATTTTTTATTACGGGTTGCCATAAAACGCACTCATTTATCACGGAACAAACCAAGAAATTTTTTCATTATAGCTGTCATAATTTTTGTACATATCTACTTATTTTGTAATTGGTTTTATGATCTTAGAACATTTAATATCATATATACATACATATTAAATCGTTATCCCCTATTATAAAATAAATTTCATTTATATAACGAAACGTTTCAAAGCTGTGTTTTGCATTTGGTTAGAGCGATTAAAAATATTTTTGTAAATGTTTTGTGTTTTATTAAATACAATTATAATTAATTCGGTGTTAATCGGATTCTTGCCGAATTCTTGCCGAATAATAGTTCTAGGGAGTCCTATTGCAGATGGTTAATATGCTAGAGATGCACATGTTGGAAATTGTGACATATCCACTAGAAATGGGAATTGAATTTTTTGTTATGACAAGCACAAGTTTATATTGACGTACAGTACTAATTTATAATTTTGGGTTGTTCACTCAGTTTTGGCATAAAATTAAACGTGAAGTTAGGGTCACAAAAAATATCATGATAATTTTTATCATTTTGATCGGACTGAACACGCCGACTGAGTGCCCGATCTATTCGTTAGTTGCAGCAAAAGGGATTTATTAACTTTAGAAAGGAGAATAATAATATTAACTGGCTTTAGAATTTGAATTTAAATTTTGTCAATTAAAATGAGCAGCAAATCGAGTTTGGAATTCATGATGTTTTAAAAAAATCAGGATAGGAACTATTCGCACATTTACCGGTAAGAAATTTCAACATAAAAAAATAATTTTTTTAGGGGAAAAGAAAGGCTGCTAGATTTATATTGGTTTCAAACTGCGTGTTCAGTTCGACCAAAATGATAAAAATTATCATGATATTTTTTGTGATTCTAAATTCACTAAGAATAATTCTATGTCAAACTCGAGTGAAAGATCAAATCGAATACGTCAAAACATTGCTGACGCTGTCATAACAAAAATTTACGTAGTATTAAGTCTTAAGAGTTTTCACAATAGTTTAACAATTTACATATTTTCGAATAATTATAACCAAGTGAAGCATGCTGTCCATGTAAAATCATAATACAAATCCATCAAATAAAATGTATACACATTTTGACAGAATCAAACACATTCTTCGTTTTTTTTGTGATAAATGAGTGCGTTTTATGGCGAAAGCGGCGAAATATCGTGATATGTTTTATCATTTACTAGAATAGTGAATCATATCTATCAAGAAAAATTATGCTGTTAAAAGTTTTGCTGTTATTATAACTACTGGCGATATAGCTTTTCTAGGCCTTCAACATAGGCCTCGTACCTATTAATCGAGGTGAATAACCGGCCAACAACCGATAAAATATTGCAATAGAAAATAAAAACCGATAGAAGAATGAAGCCATTAATTTAACAGCAAGGCGCAATAGTGGAAAAGTTGTTCCAGCTGTACACCAACTATAAATAATCATAAAATATCTTGTGGCCAAGATAGCAGAGTAAAAGAAGTGTATCTCGAGTTCGTAAATAACTATAATAAAATACGGGATGCTAACCAACACTAGGGACGACCCACCCATACTTTCAAGATAGATAGAAAGTGGTGGATACTTACAACAGCTTTATAGTGGAAATGCAGAAACGTTTCAATAGCGGCCTTCTATCCACAACAATACAAAAACGACAATGGGGAACTTATATAAAGAAATAAAATTCACACAAAACAAGCTGCAAAACGAAGAAGCTGAGGCATCGTTAAACTTATCATTAACTCACATATAGAACACAAAAATTATAGTTCACAACAACAAAGCGCTGAACAACACACACACACACACACACACACACACACACACATACACACACACACACACACACACACACACACACACACACACACACACACACACAAGATTAATCAATTGAAGACCCACATTGGGGTTCAATCAGCTAAACAGATAAATCACCTACAATCAGTGAGATCAAACTACATTCACACATTGATGTTGCATGCTTAGAAACTTTTTCGACACCACTAGAGAGTGTCTATTCTACATGTAATGAAACATCTAGGAATCAAAACGGATTTATGGGATCCACTAGTCATCTACGTATTGGCCAAAAAAACTGGATCACGATACTCTAAGGTCATACGAAATGTCGTTAGAAGGTTTAAGAAAAATTCAACCTCTAGACAGTTTCATAAAGTTTCTTGAACCATGCTTTATGGCATTAGAATCAGTTTTTAGAGAAAACACTACGACAGTTGGCTGATCCTCAATTCTAGATGACAGAAACGATAGACTGGCTTCTTGGTGCAGATTACTATGCCGATATCGTGTTACCGAATGTAATAAAAGTAAATAATCAACACCCAATTGCTCAGCATACAAAGTTAGGTTGGATAATTTTAGGAATCACTGACCAAAAACCGTCGCAATCACAACCAAGGAAAATGCAATAGAGGAAATAGGAAAACTAAAGAAGTTCTGGGAAACAGAGGAACTACAGCCACGAAGAAAACGTACTTCTGATGAAGAGAGTGAGACCTAATTTTCAAAGTTTTCACAAAAGAGAATCAGATGGCATAGATTTCTCCAACTAGAAACGCAACTTACGAAGAATGATGAACTGGACAAACAATATAAAGAATTTATGCGATAGTATAAAAGTTTCGGACACATGGAGAAGATTCATCCAACAAAATTAAACGATAGAAAATGCTATTTGCCTCATCACGCTGTCCTCACGCTATCAAGTACTACGAGTAGTTATGAGTAGTCTTTGATGCGTTCCCCAAAACAGCCATTTTGCAGTCATTAAATGACATAATGTAAGTTGGCCCAAAAATACAACAAGATCTTTGGTATATCGTAATGAGATGGCGAAATCATAAGTACGTTATCACAGCCGACATAGAGAAACTATTTTGGCAGATCTGGATAAATAAGAAAAATAGAGACTTACAACGAATGTTATGGCGAAATTCGACTTCGGATAAATATAGCAGTAAAAACCTTAGATCAGCTAGCAGCAGACGAAACAGAGACATTTCCAAAGGCCTCCAAAATGTTACAAACTTAATTTTACGCCAATGATCTCATGAGTCATGACGGACTATGATACTATCAAAGAAGCTCTAACTATTCAAACTAACTAACTGAACTTCTTCAAAAAGGAGGCTTCAATTTAAGAAAATGGAGAAGCAACCAAACTTAGCTCTTAATCAACGCAGACCATAAAGAACAGAATCACATACAATGGAAATCGATCAAAGCATAAATACTCTTGATTTTTTTTGGAAACCACATGCGGATGTCTTCGAGTTTAATATAGACCTATCAATGCTCAGTGGTCGCCTGATGAAGCGAAATATCCTCTCTTAACATCAATAATAATAACACCAAAGATAAGGCTGCAGAAGATGCCATAGCTCAACATTAGATACCCTTCAAAGACAAATTAAAATTTCCCAGCAAACTGAAAATTCCACACCTGAATCACAAATTGAGGTTCACGGCTTCAGTGATCCTTCAGAACAAGTATGTGTCACTTGCGTTTATTTAAAAGTAACGAACAAAGATTGTGAGGGTTAACAACAGCCTTATAGGAGCCAAAACAAGAGTCGTGTCGACAAAATCAAAAGTAACATTACCAAGGCTACCAACTAAACGGTACTCCCGTGTTGGCCAAGTTATTTGAAGAAGTTAAACTATAGAAATACAACAGCATCTTCTTGGATACAAGGAAATATTCAGAAATTTAAAGTTTGCGTTGCCAACCAACAGAGTATCAGAAATTAAGAATCTTACTCAACCACAGCAATGGCGAGTGGCGACACATCAAATCAGGAGATAATCTAGCTACTATAAACTCTGATGGTCAGGACCTCATTATGGCTCAAAATAAAGTATGGTAACTGGTCTGACACAAAAAATTGCTTTGTGCTAGCGGAACAATCAATAGAAATAAACGATTTCAATTCAACTACCACTACAGGAGGGGATGATGGCAGGATAATTTACGTAATAAATAAAATATCCAGTTTCACTAAACTAAAGACAATTGCAAAAATTATTATAAATTTTAAGGGGAAGTGTATAAAAATAAAAATGAATAAATACGATTTAAATGAAGCTTAGAAGATACTGGGTCTGAATCCATTTCTGGATTCAGAGGGAATTTTACGAGTAGGAGACAGGCTGCAAAACTTAAAGCTAAGCTATGAAGAGAATCATCTAGCACTTCCTGCTCATCATCAATTGAGTAGTATTACGGGTTCAAAATATATCCAGCGAATCATCAACTGATAGGAAGTCTATCCTCGGCACGAAATCAGCCAGCAAGATTATTTATGCATACAGAAGTGGATTACAAATAATTCACCTCTCACAAAATGGGTAAGAGGTAGGATTGTTGAAACCTATCCCACCCTGTTGTTTTGACCAGTAGACAGATGATTTATATCAGAAGGAAACGCACTAACTACAACAGAGACCATTAACCAGAGCAAGCACTAAATCAAACATTTTGCCTTACACGCTATAAATATTCTTTACAAAGCAGTCTGATAAATGGCGAATAGAAGCTAATAACATACACCTTACGCTGATAACATATTGGACATAGCTAGATCATATAGAAGAATCCACTCAAAAGGACAAGATTTAAAAGTCTTAAAAGAACAAGAAGATAATATTGAACACGTTGTGCCGGAAACTTCTACAAGAAGAGCATAGCAAACCTTAATGTGACCAACAACATCACTAGAAGCTTTTACAGCAACAAATAAGCATTTATATATAATAGAATCGACAGTCAACGTCATGTAGCACGAACACCAAGAAATAAATAAGAAATTTGAAACATTCAACAAACTAATGATCGATCTCATCTTTCACGAGAAATTCACGGACATTGCTCTTCACACAATATTGGATATGATGAAAGTGTACACATTTCACTCGGCAGTGTTTGACACTGTAACAGATGTACATCGCCGTGAACTTAATTCATTCATTTTGTTTGACACCACACCAACCCCAAGAACAAACCAGACAGATAATCGACAATCTTAAGCCGAGTCAAGACACATCAAATCCAAAATCACAATCGTCAGAACCATAAAAATTAGAGATATCATAATTTTTGAAGTAAAAATCCCTTTGGTACAGAGAACCCGATATACAATCAAATATAGGGCTTGCTACAATCTTCTTTGAAATTTTATGGATATTTTATTGATTTTTTTTATTGAACTTACACAATTGAAAATTGAACTATACGCTCCTCCATAAAAGCACGGGACGTTTGCGTAAATTCCAAACTAATAAAAATTTGCGAGAGTGAACTTGACCCGGGCACAAAATTTATATACAGTGTGTTGCATAACTACGAGTATATAACCACTCGTTTTTTTAAAAATTGTAAAATAACGGATTAAAAAATTTCCAAACGTTTAATGCAAAAAGTTGAATAAGAAAGTAATACAGCAAAATATAAAAAACCGTTACAAAATTCAATTCAATTTTTTAAAATTTCCTTGTTGCGTAACTAAAGGGTGGTTAAATTTTAAGGGCCGACGTTGAATGTGAACCACATCTAAACGTCAAGTTTTTTCTGCATTTAATTTGACATTTCTCAATTTCAGACTAACTCAATTCCTCTCTTTGGAAAGATACACAATCGAGCAACGCAGTTGTTATTCAGGCATATTATGAAAATGGGCGTTCAAATCGAAATGCATATCGTGCACTTCGTGATTTTTTCGGACTCGGATTTAATCGTCCAAATGTGCGTACAATCGAAAAAATCGTGCAAAAATTTGAGTAAACCGGGTCTGTAGGAGATTTTAAAACACCAGTGCATGCTCGTACAGCTCGTACAGCAGAAAATATTGCTGCTGTTCGCGATAGTGTGGCTGAAGAGCCGTCCACCTCAACTCGGCGCCGTGCCCAACAATTGCACCTCTCACATTTTCACCTCAGTGGATTCGTCAATAAGCAGAATTGCCGCATTTGGGCGAATCATAATCCAAGAGTGATTGTCGAAAAATTAATGCACCCACAAAGAGTGACTGTTTGGTGCGGTTTATGGGCTGGCGGCATCATCGGGCCGTATTTCTTCCAAAATGAGGCCGAATTGGAAGATATAGATGTGGACGATATGTGGTTTCAACAGGACGGTGCCACTTGCCACACAGCTAACGAAACAATGGCTCTTTTGCGCGACAAATTCAATGGCCGTGTTATCTCACGTGGTGGCGATGTCAATTGGCCGCCAAGATCATGTGATTTGACACCGTTGGACTTCTTTCTTTTAGGTTATTTGACAGAAAAGGTGTACGTCGATAAGCCAGAAACCATTCAAGAGCTAAAGAATGAGATAATTCGGCACATTAACGGCATAAAACCTCAATTATGCCTAAGCGTCATCGAAAATTTGGACCATCGGGTGGAGGTGTGCTGCCAAGGTCGCGGCGGCCATTTGGCTGATATTTTGTTCCATACATAATTGACAATAATTTCCTAAATAATTTGTGTTTTATTCAAAATCAACATCGGCCCTTAAAATTTAACCACCCTTTATATAACCACTTTTTTAATTCAGTAAAATAAATTAAAACAAAAAGATTAATATGCCGTTAATCCAGCTTTATTTTCTGCTACAGCCAAAATCCTGTTCGGCGTACTTCTATCTAACGAATTGATAATTTCGGGTGATATTTGCTCCCAGAACATGTTGAATGGCTAATTTTATTTCATTTATTGATCAAATTGGCGGTTACCTTCGTAAATTTTTCGAACCAATACTCCCCAAAGATTTTCGATTGGGTTTTGGCCTCGCAAACAAGCGAGCCAATCTAATTCTGGTATGTAGTGTTCTGCAAACCACGATTTTGTACTCCGGCTCGTATTTACTGGGGCATTACCTTGTTGGAAAATTCAGCTTTCTTCTTGATGCATGTATAAAACGGTAACAAAAGGTTTTCTAAGACTCCAATATACGCTATGCTGTTCAATTTAGTGGATGGAAACGATAAGGTAAGGGTTCCCGATGAACAAAAAGCCCCCCATACCATTAAACTACCACCACCAACCAATTCCATTTAGAAAAATTGGCTCTTTGGCTCTTTTCTAAGATCTCTCCAATGCCATCTGGGCCGATCAAGATTAAATGTTTTTTTATCGGAAAAAATCATCTGTAATTGAACCATGGTTAGTTATGATAAAATCGGCTAGTTATCATCAAATAAAACAAGTAATTTTTTAATTATCATTCACCAGTCGCGACACATGTTTGCCCACACAAATTCAAAACTTTGTGCCGTGCCAATAACTTTGGTGTTGACATCATTTTCCTCTATTTCAGATGCCCCCAGCAAATTTCAAACAACAGCTGATTGTGCTTCGAGACACATTTCATTTAAGCTCGCTTTTCAGGCGCTTAAAGATTTTAAAAGGATTACTCGCGGCTTTAACCAACCCACGAGCTTTGCGTCAACTCATCTGTTTTTTTGTCCTCTGGTTAATTTGTTTCGTAATTAACCGTATCGCCTAAAAAATTTACAATGGTAACATGATTGCTACATGAAGAAAAATGAGCGAGAAAAATGAGCGAGAAAAATGATAAAAAGGCTACTGTGGTTTTATATATTCGTAGTTTCGCAACAAGGAAATTTGAAATATTTTTTGTTTTGTTTAAAACAATTGAATTTTGTAACGGCTTTTTATATTTGCTGTATTTCATCCTTAATTAACTTTTCGCATTAAAAGTTTGGAAATTTTATATATATAGTTATATATATATATATATTTATATATATATATTGGGAATACAAATTAATTCGGTCCGTTTTCAAAAAGTGGCTCTGACTATAATAAATTTTTTATAGTGACACCTGATTTTTTCCGTTGTTTCAGACAGATTAGACATCTGCCGTTAACATTCAGTTTGTAGTGCTTTGAGTTTCATCCAAAATGTGTTTTTACGGTGACAATGCTCCAACCGATACATCATATAGAGAATGGTGTCGACGCTTCAAAAATGATGATTTCAGTGTTGAAGATAAGCCTCGATTGGGGCAGCCAAAATAAATCGTAGACGATGACTTAGAGGCATTGCTCGATGAAGATTCGACTCAAATGCAAGAGACATGATTCAAAAGCAAGGCAATTATGAATTGAAATGAATTGAAACCAAGAGACGTGGACCTTTTTTTTTATGTCATCTTTGACATTTGTGAAGTAGACAGATGTACAACTTTAACGATGGATACTTACACGCTAGAAGAGCGCATTAAAGTTATTCAAACTTATTATGAAAATCATCGGTCTTTAAAAATACATATCGTAAAATTCGTGATTTTTTTGGTGTAAATAATCGTCCAAATGAGTCAACAATTCAAAGGTTAGTAAGAAAGTTTGAAGAGACTGGTTCTGTCGAGGATCGAAAAAGGTCTGGTAGACCAAAACGTGGACGTTCTAGTGAGAATATTGCTGCTGTGGCTGAAAGTGTCGCGGAGGAACCTTCAACATCGATACCACGACGTTCCCAGGAAATAGGCATTCATCTATCAACTGTTTCTCGAATTTTACATAAGGATTTGCATTTACATCCTTACAAAATTCAATTAACACAAAAATTAAAACAAACGAATCATTATCAACGCAGAACATAAACTGGTGACATAGCCTGGCCACATAGATCAGTCGATTTAACGCCATTCGATTACTTTCTTCGGGGCTTCTTGAAAAGTAAATTTATGTGAATAACCAACAACAATTCTACAGCTGAAAAACAACATTCGAACCGAAATTAATGAACTTAATGCGGTAATGCGCGAGCGTATTTCGTATAGAAGCCTATAGACGTGGCGGAGAAAATGATGCCATTGTCCACATATAACTGTTAAAAGCCACATTTTTATAAAAAAAAACACCAGGAAAAATCTAAGTATTTCCATGTTTTATTTAAAAAAAACATCTAGGCGCGACTTTTGAAAGACCCTGTATACGAGAGACTTAAGTGGCAACCAATCAAAAATAAAAACTTAATTAACAAATAAGAATGCGATAAATGGCATTTCAGTGTTGTTACCCATGGTAACTTATTTTTTACTTAAGAAATTTAACGAATCTTCGTTGCCATTCTGGTAACTCTTCAAAACTGATTACCCTTACTAAACAGAACAGTGTAAGCATTAAGCAACCATAACCAAAAGTGGGCGTTGGTATAAAAAATAAAATGTTGGAATAAAAAGTTTAGAAAAAATACTTACGCAACAGGTCTAATAAAAAAGTCTATAGTTCTATTCTAGTCTATAGTGGCCTATAAAGAAAGGTTCCTTATTTTTCGGTGTGAATAATATATCTTATCCTCCTCAATTCAGTTGTTTCAGGAGAACTCTGTTGAAGGATGAAAGCAAAGAAACACACAACAACCATAGAATAGAAGATCTCAGAGCAGCAGTAAGGTACGCACATCCAGATAGCCCACTGATACAATTTAGAAAAAGTGATTGGCTTTTATCCATAAAACCAGTTATTGAGTCGGGCCAAAACTTAACCTATCACGGTAAAAATTTAGATGAGCGTGAGTTAACCTTTACTCATACACCAACCTCCTGACTTCAACATAGCGCATACTATAGAGAAGGAGGTCATGTTATTGACCCTGCCTCTCCTAACCACCATAATAAAGACAAACTGGGACCGGTAGATTATGTTGTATCAGGAGGGCTTAAAGAGATATTGGTTGATTCACCGACACAAGAAAAAAACAATATAAACGTTGGTTCAGTGCCTTAAAGCGAATCAGCAGTATTTTGGCTGCTGGACTAGATTTAAAGAATTTAGCCTCAATAAGATTGGGGAGCGTTTCAGCGTAACCAATCACTTGTATTCTCTCTGTCAGTTATTTGAAGATCTTTGTTGTAGAAGAATCTAGAAGACCGTGGATCTTTGACTACTTCTCTAAGAATTAAGATTTTTAAAAACGCTTGTTTGTCAGATATTGGTGCTGAATTCACACGGTTGGATGCCTTAGTACATGAAAAAGATTTATCTGCTATTCTTAGACCATTTTCTGCCAATGAACCGGTGCTGTCATTTAAAGGGACTAAATGCACTCTACATATTTATCCTAAAAATGAGGCAGCCCACAGATTAAAAATATTAAGTTAAAATATGGCTCTTTACTGTCAAGGGCTACCCACTGACAGCAGATACCTTGTTCCGTAAGGATAAAAATGAGCTGAATTTGGGTATAGTGATTGCGGTTGCTAGTAACAAAGGAGACTATTTGACATTTTAGCCATGTACAACTTACAATTCTTAAGTAATAACAAAATCAACCCAATGTTAGTTTCCAACTTTTATGAATAAAACATGATTAGATTTTTATGTATTTTAATTAATTTATTTTAGGTTTCATAAATTCATTAATTTTATCATATAAACATTTTCCGCCGTTTTATTTAATAAAAATCAAATTTTCAAGACAGCTAGAATTTAACGAAGACTCGTTAAATTTCTCAAGTAAAAAATTAGATTCCATGGGTAGCAAGCAACACTGAAATTCTATTTATCGCATTCTTTTTATATATCTTATATATTAAAAAATATCTTAAAAAATTGTTATAATCTGTTTGCTATTAAATAAAAAGGAGGAAATTATTTTATATGATAAAATTAATGAATTTATGAAACCTAAAATAAATTAATTAAAATACATAAAAATCTAATCATGTTTTATTCATAAAAGTTGGAAACTAACATTGGGTTGATTTTGTTATAACTTAAGAATTATAAGTTGTACATGGCTGGAATGTCAAAAAAAGAAAGACAATTGACATCGTCAAAATTCTCATTTTGCCTTTTAAGTTTTTATTTTTGACTGGCTCGCCCTTTATTTTTTTTTGTAAAGTCTTCAAAGAAAACTATGGCTTGAGATATTTAGAAAACGCACATATAACACTTGACACATTAAAAACCCCCTTGTCATAACTATTATTTGTCTAGTCACTATCGCGAATCGAACCCGGAACCTTCGAGAATAACAGGACAAGCGCTCTACGTACCCTGCTATCGATGGCGACGAATTGTGTCAGTATAGACACTCTTATGCCAATTTTGTACATTTTAACATTGTTATCTACCACGAATATAATTTAAAATGTAATATAAATCATAGCGATTACACAGTTCATTGTTGAGCAACCTCTAAAAGTTTATTTTAGGCTCTTAAAATAAAATGGCAAAACAAAAACGTTATGCAAAATTCCAAATTTATAATCATTATTATTTAGAGTAGTATAGACCGTCAGAGACGTTTGATAATAAAATAATGACATAAATATAAAATAAAAAATTTAAATAAAATGATAAACGATTAATAACACCAACACTTATGATAATCGACACAAAAAGATTACTTAGATAAAACTTGACCGTTAATGAGTTGAAATTAACAATAAACGCGCACATAAATTTAAATTAAATTGACAAGCAAGGATAAGCTTAGTTAAAAATATTCAGTATTGTTACCTGGCAATTGCAAAACCACCTCCAACTAATACAACAACCACAATACATAATATTACGCCAATTTTAACAGTCTTCTTTGATTTTAACTGACCCATATTAATTGTATAAAATATCTAAAACACTCGTATTAATTTGTTATTATATTTAATTTAATCACAGCATCGAAACACTAAAATATATTTAACAAAAATATCATCCAAAAAAATAAACGGTATTTTGGCGTACAAACTCGGTGATGGCTTTAAACGAATTGAAATGATTAAATTTATTTAAAAAAATAAAAATCGAAATATGAATAATACAATTGTGGCCAATCTTAAGATAATCGATGGGAGTAACATTGTTGCTTTTTTATTTGTAATTTACATTTAATTATAACCAGAATTTTTTATCATGAGTGTATTATTATTTGTATTACCCGGTATTTAGTACATTGCTGACTGTTGTGATGATTACTCTGCACTCTTGTAATGACATATTAATTTTAAGTACCCTCCTGATAATGTAGAATTATTGTTAAATTAATTCTCTATCAATTAAAATACTAAATAATGATTAGTCTAATTGTATATATTATTTAGCTGATATCTATAGCACCTGTACGTAGTGTACTAGTTTAATATTAAAAACATTATTGATTAGCTTAGAATTAATTACACAATACGCCTGCTGTTAAAGTGTTAAGTTTTAAAATTTTAAAAATTTTAATTGGTTTGAATAAATAAGTTGCTGATAAGAGTGTAGAGCGCGTACTATTTAAAAAACATACTGTGATTTGTCCATACAATATTTAATGACTACTAAAAGCAGAAATTCAATAAGATAATACGAGTATAAGATTGTTGGTCAAGTGCAATAATAATTTTTTATTCATAAAACGAAATCCAAAACGATTTCAACATTAAATTATTCTCACTCATAAACGTTTACCAATATTATAATCTCTTCTCTCGCATTTCAATCCCGATAAAAATTATTAATTATTTTTGTTTCATTCAACTTTTAACTGAAGAGAATAAATAAAACAAAAAATTGTTAATCAAAATGTGTATAAATAAATATTAGTGGGTCTCTTACACAACAACTCTGATCTTTATTGAGACTAAGATCATTCGATCGATATGAGTAATAAGTAAAATATCTCTTACTTGTTTGTTTATGATACTGGGTTTCTAGTGAGAGGTGGCGGCGACGCAATGTTCTCACAAATCACGTGAATTTGAAATATTTTCTTCACGATTTTTACTCTCGATCGTAATTAAATAAAATAAAGCGATCATCTGTTTATTTTCGTATAAGATATTATTGGTTTATAAAATGTAAGAAACAAAACAGAAGAAATAACGAAACGTTTATGTGTAATAACTTTAATACTTTACAACTACGAGTATGAAGTAATTAAAATCATGTAGTGTGTGATAATTCAAAATTTAGTACATAGTGGATTTAACCGTTATAGGTTCTTCTGAATACTTTGTGCTGTAGCTAAGCAACATTGATTGTTTGATTGATTGATTCTGAATGTACGACCAAGTATATAACATTTATCTTCCGGATGACACCGGGCCAACCGAGGGATTGGATAGGTTAATTAGATAGGACAAAATCGGCTCGGTTACAGACATCTAGGTTTAACCGATAGTTATAATAACACAATGACAACACAATTCTAATCTACTTAATCAGCGATTAATAATTTGTCTCCTCTCATGAATGGCACCTCCATGAAGGTAGCTTTCAGCCCCAAATTTTAATTTTTTACTTATGGTAATACCATTTCTATCATGTACGCAAATTATAACTAATTATAAAGCTAATTTGTGTCACCCGCAAATTTATTTCTGCTAAAACTTCAAAGCAAAATTTAATAGGTCAAATATTCAAAAACATTTAAAAACGGTATTTAGTGGAATTATCTGAACTATATTCAGCTTGAGATAATTTTTATCGGGAATTACTTGAATTATACAAATTCACAGATTTTCAGAAAATTTGTATCTGGAATTAACAAGATATATAGTTGTATTAATCTCACTTCACAGACGATTCATGAGCACTTGCAATATACCACCGGATTCGTTGAAGTTTTGACTACAAACTGAGAGATTTGCAGAAAAATTATATCTGGCTGGAAAACTCTGTTTTTGGCTGGCTTTAAATGATTCCGGTTTTGCTTAATATTGGTATCACCTCAATAATTTGATAACAATGTTGTAAAATGCGATGTGGCTTTATATGGTTCACCGGCTGGCATTATTTAGTTCCGGCTGAAAAATCATATAGTGCACAGTGTTGCACAATACATTGCGCTTCATGTGCCACAGTTGGTTTTGTACGGTTCCGGCTAGCTTTATATGGGCCCCGCTGCTATTAATTGGTTCCGGCTGAGTAATCAGAACATTTACAATGCATTGTGCTATATGTGCCATAGTTGGTTTTGCTCCAGCTGCCATGGTTCCCGCTTTTGTATGGTTCCGGTGGAATTATATTGTTCCGGCTGAAATAATTAGTAATAATAATGATAAAATTTTGCTATTTTTTACTTTTTGTTATTTAAATTTGTGTTTAAATTGTGATAACAATTTTTGATCAAATAATCGGTGATTATAAAATAATTATTATGCAAACATGAATGTTGTTAGGAGTTTAATATGACGGCATCAGTGTATTTTATTAGGTTTCAGGATGTGAGGTTGAACTTAACTAGTTATTTAACGAGCGCATGCATTTTTTATTGTCAAATGTGTACGTTTTCGTTGTTCTCATTCTCAGTTTGACAGTTTTTGAGTTAACTTCGTGTAAAAATAGCTTGATGCGAAGCTGTTTCACAGTAAATACCCACAATTGGTGGTCCTTGACATGCATATAAATATTAAAACATAATTTAATTTGATGTAATTGTAATCGGGCGTTCGCCCGCTCAGCGTTTAAAGTTACAAACTTTATTTGCCAAACCAACATCTTTAACTTCTTCAACAAAGTTATTATTTCACTATTTATCACTTTGTATCACTACCCTCACAACATTGCGTATCAGAAATGTGAAGTTTATGAAGATTTGTTTACACTTAAGTCTTCAAAACGTAACCCTTCTGTGGAACGTACCCTTATGTATTATTCCGTAATATTTTCTGTAAATTAAAAGACGAAATTTATTTATTATATTATTATTTTGTGCTGCCACAAATTTAAAACCCATATGATTTTTAAATTTTACCAACCTTCAAACGATATGTGTCAAAATTGCATTACATTCCGACTTTTACTTTACAAGTTACAGTTGTTTTAGTGACGCTACTTTTGTTAATTTCAAAATAATGGAAAAGAAAGAATTTCGTGTGTTGATTACACTGTTTTTTGATAGAATATAATACCGTTCACGCAAACCAAGCAGTGGCTTGATAAGTGCTATCCGGACTCTGCACCAGGAAAAACAACCATCATTGACTGGTATGCTGAATTTACACGTGGTCGTACAACCACCGATGATGATGCCCAAATGAAGGTGTGACTCCAAAAAACATAAAAAAATCTACGAAATTGTTTTGAAAGACCGTAAAGTGAAGTTGCGTGTGATAGCTGACATTGTAAAGGTAGCAATGGAACGTGTTGGTTAATGCACCATGTCAGAAATCGATTGCAACAACGTCAAAATTGCACGAATTGCACAATATAATCACAATTATCACAAAATAATCACATAGTACTTAATCACATTAAAATATAAGGTAAATAAACCAACGCTGCTTTGTGTTAAAATTTTGTTCAAAAGTATAACACGTTGTTGATGTATACATTTATTGTTGCGAGGGTGTTGACTATTTCAAAATTTCTGCTTGACTCGTACTGTTCACTGTTAAATTACAACTGTGTCTGCATCGAAATTTGCTTATTTGCTTGCCTATTTCATTTAATGTATCTATCGATGTATGCGTATTACAATTGTAAATCAGTCGTTAATTACTCTGTCTTAGTGAATTACGCCGTTGTTAATTCCAGTATTTTCTACGATAACTATCGCCTCTGTTTATGCAATTCCATTCCAAAATCCAATTCACAATCAGTATTGGAGGAATACTTGATCCGCATAATTAGAATGAAATAGAACATAATAGAATGAAAATTGCTCAATAAAATTTGAAGAAATCTCATTCCAAATGAGTGCGCACTAAAACTATTGCCTCGGGTTGTCCTAAATCATATACATATCCATATCCATATCCATTCCATATCCATATCCATATCCATATCCATATCCATATCCATATCCATATCCATATCCATATCCATATCCATATCCATATCCATATCCATATCCATATCCATATCCATATCCATCTCCATATCCATCTCCATATCCATATCCATATCCATGTCCATATCCATATCCATATCCGTATCCGTATCCATATCCACATCCTTATCCATATCCATTATCATATCCATATCCATATCCATATCCATATCCATATCCATATCCATATTCATATCCATTTCCATATCCATATCCATATCCATGTCCGTATTCATATCCATATCCATATCCATATCCATATCCATATCCATATCCATATCCATATCCATATCCATATCCATATCCATATCCATATCCATATTCATATCCATATGCATATCCATATCCAAATCCATATCCATATCCATATCCATATCCATATCCATATCCATATCCATATCCATATTCATATCCACAGCATATCATATCATATCATATCATATCATATCATATCATATCATATCATATCATATCATATCATATCATATCATATCATATCATATCATATCATATTATATCATATCATATTATATCATATCATATCATATCATATCATATCATATCATATCATATCATATCATATCATATCATATCATATCATATCATATCATATCATATCATATCATATCATATCATATCCATATCCATATCCATATCCATATCCATATCCATATCCATCTCCATATCCATCTCCATATCCATATCCATATCCATGTCCATATCCATATCCATATCCGTATCCGTATCCATATCCACATCCTTATCCATATCCATTATCATATCCATATCCATATCCATATCCATATCCATATCCATATCCATATTCATATCCATTTCCATATCCATATCCATATCCATGTCCGTATTCATATCCATATCCATATCCATATCCATATCCATATCCATATCCATATCCATATCCATATCCATATCCATATCCATATCCATATCCATATCCATATCCATATTCATATCCATATGCATATCCATATCCAAATCCATATCCATATCCACATCCGTATCCTTATCCATATCCATATCCATATCCATATCCATATCCATATCCATATCCATATCCATATCCATATCCATATCCATATGCATATCCATATCCATATTCATATCCACAGCATATCATATCATATCATATCATATCATATCATATCATGTCATATCATATCACATCATATCATATCATATCATATCATATCATATCATATCATATCATATCATATCATATCATATCATATCATATCATATCACATCATATCATATCATATCTCATCATATCTCATCATATCATATCATATCATATCATTTCATATCATATCATATCATATCATATCATATCATATCATATCATATCATATCATATCATATCATATCATATCATATCATATCATATCATATCATATCATATCATATCATATCATATCATATCATATCATATCATATCATATCATATCATATCATATCATATCATATCATATCATATCATATCATATCGTATCATATCATATCATATCATATCATATCATATCATATCATATCATATCATATCATATCATATCATATCATATCATATCAGGATTATTTGTTATCATATCATATCATTTATATGATATCATATTATATCATTTTTAGATAGGTGTTTTCACCTTACACTCGCCTCAGTCCATTTGATAAACATGACTTTTCAGAAACCCGACTTATAGGTCACGGGGACGATGAAAATGACCGGTCTTTGGGTTTTATGTGGATTGAGTGAACAACGCGACTTTTCGGAAAAACTAAGGTAACACTGGGTTTAATATTTTAAAGTTGATTGGTAAAAATCAATGTAAAATGGTTTGTCCTATGACACTTTCAAGGCGTCTGCTGAGATAGGTTTTTACTTTACACTTGACACAATCCAACTGAAAAACACGAGTTTTCCGGAAAAGTTATGGAACAATGGGTTTAATTATCAAAAGTTGTACATGTAAAAATCGAATTAAAAACGCTATATCCTAAGATAGATGTTTGGGATAGATGTTTTCACTTTGTAATAAATCCAAACCGACGATAAACACGACATTTCCGGAAACCCGATTTTAAAAATAACAATTATTTAATTTTTTTACCATCTTTACCCAAATTTACAAGTGAGCTAATTTATGCAAAAATTGGTGATAATTTAGAAGTATCACGTTGAGAGGGGTTTTGGTAGTAATTAGGAAATTAATAATATTGAGAGAAATAAGAATTTTCTTGTTGAAATAATATATTTTAGACTGCTAAATGTCCCGTTGGAAGGGAAAAACTAAAAATTGAATGCTGCTAATTTTACAGCACCTCTGAATTCTTCTCTTGAGCGACTATCGTAAGCGATTGTTTTCCAGCCGTGTCTCTCTATGTTCACTTGTTTCAGCAGCTCTAGAAGAAAACGTTCTGTTTCGGTCGTTTTCATACCGTTTCACAAGCTGTTCATTTGTTTCAGAAGATCCCAAAGCAAACGTTCTTTTCGACGGATTGATAACGCAATTCGTTTCGTTTAATATTTCAGAGTCAACAGTATTCTCCTCTTTTCGCTGAGGCGATTGCATTCCCAATGGCAGACGGATTCGGACTCGAGCATGTCACTAATTTCAGATAATCCCTTTCATAATTTCATTCCCGTGATAAAATTTAAATGAAATTGAAATTTTAGAATAATATTGAAGCCGGAACCCCTAGATTCCTGAGACAGCCCCTTCACAATTATCATAGGACAGGTTCTGAACAAGCAACTTATACGTCGTAAAAATTTTATAACGATCGGAAAAATTTGTATGGGGGCACCTGGACGCAGGAGTCGGACTCGGAGTTATAAAATCTCATTTAACCCATTTCCTAAACTCGTTCCCGCAAAAAAGTTAATAATAGATTAAAATTTTCGAAAACACTTGTACCGGGGCCATTAGTCCCCGGGGTTCTGCCTCTATCGTAAGCCAGAAACCATCGAGGATGTAGGCCCAACGATTCACCGAAGTTTCATCGCAATGAAATGAAGGGTATAGGAAAGCGTACGGAACATACAAAGAAACATTCAATTTTACATACAGGGCGAGTTTTTTTAAATATGCTAGGCTTTTATCTCGAGAACGATGTCAGTTAAGAGAAAATTACTTATAATAAAATTTGTTAAGATTCGAGGAGGACGTCTAGTGGTGTTCTTGAAACTCATTTGTTTCGGAGATATAGACTAAAGTTAGGTTTTTTTAAAATTAGAACCTACACTTTTGAGTGCTTTTTTATTAAGCAATTAAAAGTAAATACCTTTTACTCACACACAATTTTTGTAAAGTGTCAGAGATATGAACAAAAAATAATATTTACTAAAGCAAATGAGTTTTTGCTAAGTTCTACAGTGTTAAATAAAAATTTAAGGAATTAGAAAACAAAATTGTTTTATAAAAATGTTTATTAATTTAATAAATGTTCAAAATGTCCGCCATTTGATTCCAAACATTTTTCTATTTGTCTAGGGCCACTTCTTCCGATTTACTTATTGGGAAACATTAAATTTAGTTGTTATCGGGAAGTTTTACCAAACATCATCCAGATGCACCATCCAACTGAAGCCACATTTCTTCACTTGACGATTAGGCGAGATCTAACTATTCCAGCCTAAGCATTATTTTTCTCTCAAAACGCGAGCCCGGTCGTTGAGATATTGCTCTATCTTGTGCAATGTTTCGTCGTTGCTAGACGTTTAAATACACATTTTCCAAAGTGCCGATGATCTGTCGTCACTCATCGCAGATCATCATCATCTCGAATGCTTCCTCATTTGTGTACAAAATGATAAAAAACTTTTTTCAAAGATAATCGTAATCTTATCACAATTAAATGCATTTATTTTTTATTATCATAGTAAACAATTGCATAATAAATCAAAGAACTATTAACGAAAACTCGTTTGCTTTAGAAATATCAATTTTTGGTCATATCTATTAAATCATATCATAGCATAGGTATGATATGCTAAAAAAAGCATAGCTATCGTTCTCGAGATAAACGCCCGGTATTTTGTTAAGAAACTCACCCTGTATATAGATGGGAAACGCATTGTGATTGGTTTTAGGACAAACTTCAAGTCCGTGAGTGTTGGCTATACACACTTCATATACACCGCTTACATTTTTCCATTAGAGGCTCAGCGTATTTCTCGCTAAGCACGTGTGAGTATTTTTATCAGTCGCCGTCCGAACTATTGTTATAATGTTATATTGTTATTATCTTTTTTATTATTAATTTATTTCATATCTAGCAAATTTTGTAATGAAATTGACATTTTGATTAAACACAAACAGAAAAAATTAAAATTTGAAAGCATGTTAATGAACATAAATTATAACAAATATTTCCAACGTAAAAAGTTGTCAATACAATTTCTTTGCCGTTATATGAGATTTTATAATCAGCGTGTTCTCTGTTTCTCTCTCAATTTAAATATTAACAATATAAAAGATTTGAATTAAAGTGACACCACATAGAAGGTGATTGTTCACTAAATACAGCTCCTTGAGAAGCATTAACTACATTTAAGTTAATGTTTTTCACGTGGTTCCGCTTTGTGCCCGGATTTTATTTATAATCGGGATTACGATATATATGAAACACCCTGTATGATTATCTAGCACTATCTACTCCATATCTTTGAAATAATAAATAATAAAAGTAAATTTTATAATATTAAACATGTTTGTGTATCCACGACTCAATATACATTTTCATTGAGCATATAATACATGTACGTAAGTACAACACACCAGTATGCATACATTTTTATCAGTGTTCAGCGGAATATCAATATGAGTGTACAATAATAAAATGTACTAAATAGTTTTTGTTGTTAATTAAATAATTAATTAAGCCAAAGTTTTAACTGTGGGTGAATGATCGTTATTTAAATATTGCAGTTTTAGCGTTTTGTATAGTAATTTTTTTATTTATGCTGTTTGCTTAAGTTTTTGCCACTTAAGAAATGGTTCGAGATCGGTTGCAAGAATTAAAAGTAAAATACCACATTATACAACAACGTTAATTGATAATAATGGTTAAAGTATATACTTGTGTTTGTTAATTTAAGGTTGGCTATACGAGCGATGCAAGTGGTAGTAATATTGACAGTAATGTGACAGTTGCAATATCACCGAATACAAACAACGAAAGCATAAACTTAACATTAGAAAAGGTAAATGCGATTAATTAACATGATTTTATTATTTACCGGTTTCGAGATACATGTAACGACCTTATTGGTCGTTTTTTTATTAATTGCATGTGTACAATGTAATGATGAGTTTGTTAAGCTAATTATTATAAAAACCAATTATTTTTGTTTTGTTTACTCAACTTTAAAAACCACTCAACAGATGTCACAGACATTTCGAAAATCAAACACGTGAATCATTATTTGTGAAAATGCTAAACACTCTGATTATTGTAAAGGAATTAGCACTATTAATACTGTGCCAAAAAATATGGTGTCTGACTGACTCATTAAATGTATGAAGCTAATTAACCGTCCTAAATAAAAACTCGTTTTTGAATGCATTAACCGGAAGAAAGTCATCATCAAAAATTATTATTGTGTGGGTTTCAATAATATGAATATGAATAGTTAATACAGTTAATTTCGTTTTGATTTTTTTCTATAGTCTCTATCCATTAGCTCTAGTCAAGTGCTTTACACTTTTAAAATTTTTGGTTAAATTTGGTTCACTAATAGAACAATTTAAAAATGTCTGCTCCCACCAGATGCAAGCGACTTCTTCCGCGTGGTTTACTATATTAACGTTTACGAAATATTTTGAGGGGTGTACGAGGGGTGTAATCTTACGAAAAAGTAGTAAAGCAGAGTACGCTTAACAAACTAAGAAACATATTTTTTTGTCATTGTTTTATGTGAAGTGAAAATTATCAGATACAATGACTCCTCTGTTTCCCTGAACCATAAACTCGTTGTAATATACAGGGCGGGCCATATAATATTATTTTTGAACTAGCCGTTTTTTTTGAGTATGGTAAGGGTTATGTCACTTCTGATTTGACAGCAAGTTAGTTTTATCCTTCCGCTGAACGAAAATGGTTGTGTATTCGGTTCGCTGAGTGGGTTTGCGATCGAATTGAAGAAGATGCCGATTTTGGCAAAAAAATCATATTTTCGGATGAGGCGCATTTCCATCTTGGCGGCTATGTAAACTAGCAGAATTGTTGCTGAGAAGTGCAGAAGTGAGAAGCCGATGCATCGCCAACGAGTGACTGTTTGGTGCGGATTTTGGTCCGGTGGCATCATTGGGCCATTTTTCTTTGAAAATGAGCAAGGAGCCGCCGTTACTGTCAATGGTGAGCGCCATGATAAACGATTTTTTGTTCCCGGTACTTGATGAGGAGGACATAGGCAACATTTGGTTTCAACAAGATGGCGCTCCGTGCCACACAGCACACGTTTCAATTGATCTTTTGTGCACTGCCTTCGAAGATCTTCGTCGAGATTTGGACTATTATCTTTGTTGTGTCGTGTTACGCCGATAAACCAGCAATGATTGACGCTCTCAAGATCAATATTCGCATTGCAACTGAAGATATAATGCCGCATACCATCGAAAATGTGCTCTAAAATTGGATCGACCGTATGGGGTACGTCAAGGCCAGCCGAGGCACGCATATTAATGAAATAGTATTCCATAATTAATCGAAGGGATTGTTCTTTACAATGAAAAAGTAAATTTGAAAAAGTATTGAGAACTTTTTGATTTATTGCTTTAAAAAAAAAAATTATTTGGCCCACCCTATATTTTGCAATTAATTCTTTTAAGTATTTGTTGACATAAATCCACATATTATGTGGATGTCTTATCCACATATTATTATATTAACCCTCTAATGCATGCATTTTTTACGAGCTGGCAAATTCATACTAGGTTGAGATGGTGTTGAATAGGACAAATTAATAGTCAAAAATTGTGTTTGAGACCAATCCACCCAGCTACTTCTGAAATGCTTCAGAAGTACATTTTCAAAATTTACAATGCCGATTACCTGACCGATCGCGAAAAATGCACCAATGACCTACTTGATCGTATAGTGGACATCTGAAGTGGGAAAATATACTCTCTTGGCTAGTTTTGGGGAAGGCGTTTGAGATGCATTAGATGGTCGCCCACCATTTATCTTCTCCATTACTCCACTGAAACATATTGGAACATTCCGACATATTGGAAGCTCAATCTATTCTTGGTTTCGATTAATCCTATGGTACAGAACGTAGATCTTTACAACTGCTACGTAAAAAAGATGAAAAAAAATCGGATTTTCGTTCGTATATGGCAACGAAATAACAACCCATTCATCAAATCCACACTCCATATGCCGGTTGCATTCCTTAATTATGTATGGACAATCGATTTCATATTGATTTTTGGCTTTGCTATTCCCTCGAGCTGCTTTCTGTGGTTGAAAGGTGCCTTTGCAGGAAATAAATGGTCTCGTTCCAACATAAGTTGACAGAAGCCGTATGATTTTTGTTGTCGAACCTCAAAACTGATGAACTGTCTACTCCAAAGACATTTCCCACGTACTCCGCAGAGTATCCTCTCCCGATTTTCTTCTCATTTAAGATCGCATCACTTGACAGCTTACAGGTAGGCACATAATTTGAACGGACCGTTCCCAAGCGATATATTCTGCTGTATAGATATGGTAATACGTCCATGCACGTGTAAAAATTATCTAAATATAGAATATGGTTGACAAGGTTCGGTATATTTTTTGAAAGACGAACAACATCGTTCGACGATTCTCAAATATCAGGTACGCCTTTGGAGATTTTATTATCGCCAGTACCTCAATAAATTTACAATGCGTAAGAAAAAATACTGGAATCACAAAGCGAGAACAGTTTTAACCCCCGTTTATGCGGCTTGTTCGGCATATATTGACGCAAAATAGTTCCTATCATTTTAGTTGAGCACATTTGCTCGTCTACACAAAGCCTAGGTAGCATTAGCACTGAACCGAAGGTGTCATTAAAGTGTAATATAAGCGGCCTAACCTTGAACAACCGATCATGATCTGAATGCTCTTTATCAGTTGTAAGAGAATTATCGTTGAAGTGAAGATTTCGGCGAATTTCTTCAAATCTAAGTATATTCATCCCTTGTCGGATCGCTTCAAATGACTCTGTATGTCTGATAAACAGACATACAGAGGGCTTCGGTGGGGCTCGGCTTCCTCTTTTAAATTTGTTTCTCAACTCAAACGTCTTTGAGGGATATTTCTGGTTGACAGAGGCTTTCCGACTTCAATAAATAGATTGCAATGAGTACTTATTTCCGGAAAATTCGTTTAGGGAGTCATTCGGTAGGGCCCGCGTTTTTTATTTAGCTTAAACGACTTTGAAGAAAATTACTGAAAAGGCGTTTTATACTAGCAGGAATTGATTTCGGGAAAACTAATTTAAGGGCCTCACGGTGTAGCTCAGGACCTTTTTATAAATCGACCTGATCGATTTTGATGAAAATCGGTGAGGTTTTGGGGTTTTGGTATAATGTCCTGTGGGGCCATTATGGTCTGTCATGTGCATGACGTTGTACCATATTTGGTGATTTTGCACCACTATTTTGTATCACGCTGCGGTAAGTTGCATCATGTTGCACCATGATGCTGATTGTTGCCCCATGTTGCATCACAATTTATCATCTTGCAACATATGTTTTCTATTAATTAGATGGTGAGTGTTGTTTTGCATGATGTTTCATAATTTTTTACCATGTTGCTTTGGTCGTACTTTGTCGCATGATGACGCGATGTTGTTGATCTTTTCGAAAATGTTGGTTATTATGAATAAGAACATTGAATTGTATTATTCGTTACCCAATACATTTTTTTTTATATATAAACAAACTAAAACTAAAATTCTTTTTTCGAGTACCAGGAATCAGTTGGGATTAGTAATAAAATTGGGGAAATTTATTTAGGGGTCGTCAGGTGGACATTGTGGTAACATGTTCTTATTAGAATGAAAATGGCAACTTTATCAATTTGTTCAACTGTTATTTGTTCTATTACAGTGCTATCACAACCTATTACCTATTGCTATCACAACCTACTGCAAATTAACAGTGTGCAGGAAAAGTGAAACAGGGATACAGTGAAAAATGAAATATTGAATTTGTGTAAGAAGTGTAAATGCTCGAAATTAGTAACAATAGAGTTTAGAATTTTAAGGGTATAGTAATTTAAAAAAACTTAAGGGCACTAAAAAACTTCCAAATTCACTAACTTTGGCCGAGCGACACTCGGTGTTCCAGAGACTTAGTTTCTGGTTTAAGCATCTTACCAATAAGTGTGTATATTGTATATGAAATCTTCGAGTTAGGCATTATCATGCGGTAGTGAAAGTTGTTTATATTTAAATTTTCCTCCATCAATCCTGAAATATCCTTGCATCCTAAACCATTTCAATAATTTTTTGAATTTCAAAACCAAAGAGTTGTCGTTATTTGTCTTGAGGTATACAACATTAAATATTTCAAAAATTGAGTGGATTTTACGGAGCCCGGAACCATATAGGTTATATGTTTATGTTAACCATGACCGTAATTGGATTTCAGTTTTAACTTAGCCTTAACACGAGCCCTCTCAACCGGGTATATTTTTAGAAGTTTACTTCAGACGATGCTTAATAGTTCTGCAAACATCCAGGTGCAGAGGAGTGTTGAGCTTTCTTCAGATTATACTTATTTTACTTATGTTACTTTATTTTACTTCCCGACATACATCAGCCTCGCAAGACTTTGTCTAATATACTCTGATTGAATGGAGGTTTTGAATACAAAACGGCTACATAAGATGTTCACAGTATTCTACATTTCAAACGTTTTTAAATACAATTTCGGTTATTCTTTGTTTTAAATTGTATTTTTCGCATTTTAGCACTCGAAAATTAAAGAACAGCTGGATCTTGTAAAGGCTAACACTGAAGAAATGAGAAAATTAACCCATGATGTTGTTAAAACATTTTATAATCCAAAGGGTAAGTAGATACATTTTGTATTAATTAAAACATTTTCGTTCAATAAAATTTTTCAAGTCGGTTTCACTAAATGGGATTAAATTAACACTCAGAGATAAAGTCTGAATCTCAAAGCAGGCCTTAAAAATATTTCTTGCTTTTCGCTGGCGGTGCATATCGTGAAGTAATCTGCCCGCTTTAACAATTTTCTTCCAGATATCTCTAGATGATTTATGATTTAATTATTTTAACATTTAACTGTTATTTACATCGATGCTTCTGACATCAGTTCGTAGTTTATATGCCTTCCGTACCTATAGCTTTCTCTTAGAAATTAACGCTCTAACCGGCAACCGCCATACGCACCATTGACATTTGAGGGTTCTCGAGTGTACGAAAGCAAGCTGAACATCGATGTGCGAGCGAAACAACTTTCAAATATTCAACACATTACGAGACAGGAGACGCAGCACTAGAACTTATCGAATTCAGTGACATACCCAGGCCAGTACGGAATGCAAGTTTTGTTTTAGGTTCAATTCTAAAATCTTGCCTAACAGCATCTACCGCAAAGCTAGAAGCTTGTGGGCTTAAACCATTTTTTCGATTAGCAGCCACACAATATATGTGACTCAAAAAGCTGAAAAGAGTTCAGGAGAAACCAACTGAACTTCACCAAATTATTTTGATTGGAATGGCTGATGTCCAGTTTATACATGAAAACCTGCAATATTTCCAAAATATATCTCCTGATTCAAGAGCTATGGATTCATGGACATATAATTAAGGGACTTAATCCAATTCTAAAGGATTATCATCGAAAAGATTAGCATCCTAAACCGGAACACCTGAAAATAACTAATAAATGGGTTAAAGAGACTGGCTGGTTTATACGAAAACCTTAAATACTTTCAAAGTATGTCCCTTGATTCAAGAACTATCAATTCATTGAAGTTTATTCAATCATTAGTTGAATTAAAAGAAAAGGAAATAAAGCGTGAGGTTCTGTCGTAATCTCTGCTTACTCTCTAGGTATATGACTCGGAGCTTTATCCTCCATAATAAAGTGGTTATGTTTCAAACGCAAACCATGACCAACCTTCTTGACGTCTTCAAGGCAGGAAGTAATTGAAATGACTGGATAGATTCTAGAAATATAAACTAGGTGCTTTATACATTCAGTTTTTGCCAGTCACTAGAAGGCAGATCAAAAAGTGTATTTGGAATGGAAAAGACAAATAGTACAATACTATCTTCCGAGTGGAAAAAACATCGAAATGAAGATCTTTCTGTGAGGAAGTAGGTAGCCTTACGGCGAGTGATCTTCTCAGGAAAGCTTACTACGGCGATCGTAAAATCATTATCGGAACTTTAGAGAAGATAGATCGAGCTTTTAGGAGAACCAAACCGGAAGCTCTAGATCTTTTAATGGATACAAATTTCCTTGAAGTAGGAATCCAGTAACAGTAGAAGAAAGTGTTCCCATTAGGCAGAAACCTGGTACAAGGCTACTAAAGTGGTGACTGTATACAGATTACGATGGAGCGAATTTTCTTTCTCCAAGTTCAAAACGGAGGTTGTAGTTTTTCTCTCCTTCTGCAAGAAGGACTTAGATTTGATTCAGATCACCTTTTACATATATTCAGAGACTCTCTGAATTTAGGATAAGTTCGACAATCGTGGTGGAAGGTATAAAGCTGGTCTTTATCCCTAAGGCTAGAACGCCGAGACGCGTTTTTTGTAAAAGTTTCAGCCTATGATTCTATTCTCGTTCTTACTAAGATGTTTAGAAAGCCCATGGGTAGATACATTAGAGATAATTCTCTTATGTCTTTTCCAATTCCTCCCAGACAACAAAATTACCAAAAAATTAGTTTCACGGAGGGTGGTGCCTTATTGTATTATTATTCCACTTAAGTGATAATCGATTTTACTATCCGGGATATGTCGATGATACCACCACAATACTTTTTGCCAAATATTTGATGTTTGTCTTATGTGACCACATGCAATTGGCCATTAACATAGTCATAACCAAGTGTTATAAAAGTGCCATATCGGCGAATTCTCAAAATCCTACTCTTTTTAGATACTAGATATTTTGGGAGTCTGGATTTCGACTGGAATTGTAGAAATACTACTATTACTGCCTTGGAATGGTAGCTTAGAGTTGATAATGGAGCTGGTAGGACCGCACTAGCTCTTTAGGAAAGTAAACAAATTTACAATGGGTTACATGTCCCCTAACTTGGTTGTCACAAGTCACTTTTATTACTGAACGATATGCTTGTGAACATGTTGCTCCATTTCAATGGGAACTTGATTATGTTCACCTATGCATCAATTAGTGCTGGTCTAGGTTGACAATACGCCACTTTCTTTTAGGCAACCTTCTGTGGCAACCTTACGACAGCGGCCTATGGGATTGTAAGTGACTATAGTGGTCGTTTAATACGCATTGATTCATTGCGCATTGACTCATTCGCATTGAGGTGCCCGGATTTCCCAATGGAAATGATGAGCCTTGTAAATTAGCGAGAGACGGAGACCATTTTCGTGGCACTTCAATCTGTTTCAGCTTGATGATGTCTATAAAAAAATTAAACTACATCAACGACCTACATCAAATAAGGTGGGCAACACTGAAACTTGCCGGTTGTCTAAGATTTTTCTTTTATTCAAGGATGGAAAGGACTTAGATGCTGTTAAACTATGGTACGTTGAGAACATTACTGGCATTCTTACTTGACACTAAACTCTAAACAAACATTTATTTAGAATGGCGCTTCTGTGAAAATGTCCTTTGCGAGCGGTGTAGTGGAGTGGGGTAAAAGACACACGTATAGGTTGAACACTTCGTATGTACTCGAATTTATTGAGAAAAATATAAGGGAGAAAAACCAGTAACTACTATGGCTGAATAAAAGGAAAATGTGAAACAAAGAAACATATAATACATACGTTTAAAACACCGAGTTGTAACTAAGGGGTCACTGTATTGCCATCTTACTCCCTTTTTAGCCCTCTCCTTTTACCGTTTGCTCAACAGACAATTCCAGTTCCCCGTCCTAAAAAAATCTCGTTCCGAAACTTTTATATATAAAAGACGTCCTGATAGCTTAAGGCGAATTACACAAATCTCAGAGATTGGCTCCTAAAGTGAACCTATTTAGATTAGAAAAGGTATACAGATTGTACACTTGAACTGATCTAATGCTATTTCGATATAACTCGTTCGATCTGCAATTTTTATACGAACAAATGACTGATAGCTTATAGCGAGTTGCACGGAACTCTGATATTCGTATAATTCGCCACAAATTATTCCTTTGCTTTTTCATATAAATTTTCGGAGAGTGGTAAAGCTCAAAAATTCTATGCGAGATTCCCGTGGCTCATATGAAAATAGCAGTAAGGTTATTTTGATTCCACAGAAATCACATACATTCGCTTTCTAACCTAAAAGCCACTATAAAAGTCCATCTCTGAGATTCGTGTAATTCACCATAATCTAGACGTCCCCCTTCTTTCATATAACTTCCACGAACATTACTTTTGTCTATAATTGTTTTTGAAAATAAGAATGTGAAACTATTTTTTTATGTTTACACTGTAACTGTACACGCGCCTAAATGTTTATCAAAAGTTGGTGCAAAAACGTCATTTTGGTGAGAAACTTCACATCGATGTTGTACATTTTACCTCTCTAATTTACTTATGGAATGTACCTTATACCTATGAAGTTCCCTTTATATAGTTGAAGGGGAATAATTTTTTCTGAGTTTCTGACTAATTGTGAAACCGATTATATAAAAATAAAAATAATCTTGAAATATTCTTTATAGTTTTTAAGTTTAATTGCAGATTTTTCGGAAGTTATGAATAAAAAACGACTGGAGAATTTATCTATTTACCAAAATGTAAGTATAGATTTTATAAAAAAAACTAATACTACTCAACATAATATACGTTTCCGATGAAGATAACGACTAGTGGAAATATTGCCTTTCTGTGATAACCAAGATCAGGTCGTTGTAAAAAAAATTGTTTGCGGTACTATAACTGTCTTTAATATTCTATCTGGATATAAAATATAAATGACATATATCATCCTGTGCACTACTACTAAAACGCTAAGCAATCAAAGATCTTTTCTACAAAACCTCAATTAAGATTAATTCCTAAACTACAAGGAATGATTCCCAATTAACATAACCAGAAACAGTTATATTCTACGAAGCTAATTTGACTATAATTACCTGAGGAACGGACACAACAATTTCATGTCGTAAACAAAGTAATTTTCTTAATCGAAGTAAATTTCTTTTCTTTTCGTCGTCAATTAAATTTGGTGGTAAAAGTGTCTGACATCTAGCGAATTTTATTTTGTACTAATGCAACTTCATATAAATAAATATGTTTGTAGGCTATTTTAATTATAAACTAATTTTGAAGTTTTTTAAGTGTTGATCTATTTTAAAAGGATTAATACTTTAACAAGAAATTATGAAAACTACAAAATTATACATTTTAAAATTTAAGGCAAGTTGTTACGTTACATTAATTAATTGAAACTCTCAAGCAACTTTAGGTACCTTTTATGAAGAGGTGGTGTTCTATTGAAGAAGAATATAAAAGGAGATGGTTGAACTTCTACCGAGAAACCTGTTGTAAATCTTATGCTGTGGCTGAAGATAGTTGGAGCTCATTTGATTCCTTAGATGTAACTGGTTTTGTTTGCGGTATTACATCCCTAGTATTTCAATTTCTATTTCTATTATACCACAAACTATGCATTTGGGAATAGGTTTAATATTAACCTTGAATAATAAGTTGAATCCTTGACGTTACCAATCGGTTAATTTATTTTGTATGACACAATTATACTTTATTGTTTTTCGGCAATCGTAGTATGATTTGCTATGGGTAAGGGATTACGTTTTATATCCTCTTCGACAAGAATCATATTAAGCAGTTTCTGGCAAAAAACTGCATAGAAATATACCAGTTTAACATAAAGTCGCCTTCACCTCGATATAAAAGTATTTTAATTAGATTGACGAGAGTATTGAAATACTTAAGACTGCTAGTTCGCTTGACAGTTCATAGAATACAGTGGTATACTCATACAAAAATACTGTACCACAACATTTACAATTGAATTGTGTCTCATTTATTTACAATTGAAAAATTTAATTTCATGATCAAGGAGTCATTCTTGTGGATTTAAGCAATTTGACAATTACATTGAAGTGGTGTTAAATGTATGGAAAATACTAACAATAACTTTAGACTGTTTAGGCTAAGGCCTTCGACAGTCATTTCTTGATCAAAGTAGCCCTGCAATGTCACTGAAATCTTAAAAATACTTGACTTAATACATTTATTATTTAAGGCTGTATGGCACTCTAATTGCCAAAAACGATCAGTTTTTGACCATGAAATATTACTAATTGACCTAATTCTTTCTTTAGCATGAACTTAGATGTTTAATTGAGGGATTAATACATTATTATTCAAATAAAATGTTTAGTTTGTCTATGGTTAAGTTTCAAAGTTTATCGTTTTTTGGAAACGCGCAACTCGAGTTTTTCAATATTGTACCTCCAAACAGCGAAAAAATTTTGCATCTAGGTATTAAGAAACATAAAATCGAGGGTTTAATACATGATTATCAAGATTAGTCTTGAAATGACGCAGAAAGTACAATTTAGTTTAAAAATATTCATAACTTCGATTTTTATCGATCGATAAATTACGTCAAACGATAAGTTTATTTGTCTCTACGCCGCAACGACGATTATTTTTGGAACATTTACTGTCACTAGATGGCATATTACGAAACAAAACGACAATACATAAGTGGTTATTAATTTATTATAATGTGCAATGTTTAGATCAGCACTAATGAAAAATAATAAATTTATTAATTAATTCTTATGCCTAAGCATTTAAACGATATAAGTAAAGTTTAGTAAGCAAATTGTACGAATTTATGGTGCTCAAACTTATTAAAGAAACAAACCAATTGCATTCATTTTTAAACTAAATTTTACATTTTCTGAATGTATCAATCCCTAGATTTTATGTTTAACACCTAAATGCAAAAATGTTTCACTGTTTAGAGGGAAAATATTTAAAAAATTGATTTGTGCGTTAAAAAAAACGATAAACTTTGAAACCTAACCATAGACAAACTAAACATTTTATTTGAATAATCGTGTATTAATCCCTCAATTAAACATCAAGTTCATGCTAAAGAAAGAATTAGGTCAATTGGTAATATTTTATGGTCAAAAACTGGTTTTTTACTAAACATCGTTTTTGACAATTTCAGTAGCATATAGCCTTAATTGAAAATATATCGACAAAGAGAAATGTATGCAACTTGGAATCGACACCCTTTGAAATCTATTCAATGCAGTAATATCCGAAGTTAATGCTTAACACCTGCAAAATGCTAATAATATGTATATACTTTGATTATAATTGTTGGATAATTTAAATACTTCTAACACATATAAAGTTTAAAACATAAATTTGCCTGAATGTTTACTTTTAGCAATCCATTCAAATTATTTTTTTTGGATAAATTTGCATATCAACTATTGAAAAAATTAATTAAATTTTTAAATTTATTTTAGATAACAGTTATATTAAAAGAACTGGATAATGATTTGGAAAATCCTAATGACTGTTCTACCGTCGCTCGAATGAAATTTGGACTGTATCACGGAAACAAAGAGGAAGTGTACCTTGTGTGGCGGGATTACACCAATTTTTTAATAGCTTATGAAGAAAAGATTAAGAAAGTTATCCAACGGCAGGCATTAATTGGTACGTCAAGTAGTTCTAAATATTTATATAACTATTATAATATATATTTTTAATTTTTGCTTCAGCACAACACTCCTTAACGGAAGAGGAAACGGAATCATTAATAGAAAATAATAGATCGATATTTACTGGAAATGTAATTATTTTTAATGATTTTGTTTAGATTAAATAAATCTCTATTACACTACTATTACAAATAATCATGTTTATTTTTGAATTACATATTTAGATTCTTCAGGAGACCGAGAGCGTACGAAATAACCTAAAGGAGTTAGTGGAGCGGTATCAAGAATTAGAAAAAATCGAAAAATCATTACGAGAAGTAAAAGAAATGTTTATTTACATGGGAACATTGGTGCACCAGCAAGGCGAAGTTATACAAAGTATAGAATTTCATGCACAGCTGGCCATTTCGAATGTGGATAATGGGGCAGTTGAGTTAGAAAAAGCCAGAGATTATAAAATTAAATCATTAAAGGTAACCCTATATTGAATACTACAGTAGTTGATAATCTTCTAACATTTTTAAGTTATTTTCAGAAAAAAACCTGCATTTTAATTTGGGTGACCGTGGTTTTATCAGTATTATTGTTAATAGTATTTGTAACGTAACAACGAATGTATTATAATTAAGTATTTATAGAAACAATAAATTTTGTTTAATATATTGAGATTTATGTACGAACTATATCTCGTTTTATTAAACTACTCTAAGCTAAAATCTCGTCTAAAATCATGAGAGGCAGTAAATTTATATGTATCGGTGCGGTGCTCATACGTAAAGGCAGGGACGAATGGGTAATTTAAATCCACGACGTTCTACTAAAAATATAGAAAAATCTCACACGAACAGCGGTCCATAAAGAACCATATTATATGACATTAAACTCGTAGCAGCGCGGGAATACATAGATGTTGCAACTGTCTAGAGATCAGATCTGTAATACGAGCAAATTTCAGAGCCGTAAAACTACCTAGGTTCAACATAAAATGCTTGCACAATTGTGTCACAATGTATCTTCGATTTTCCAGAATTAAAAATTAACCCACACGTGTAATTTCTCTGATATTTATTTATTTATTGATCGACATAACAATTTTGGTAGAGGAAAAGCGCATATGTAAGCATTAAAAATGTACAACAACAAAAATACTCCCATTAGGCATAAAAACCTCAGATTTTTCCAACAAACAAACCCACTCCATGCTAATACCCTTCATATTGAGCTCAAGCTCATTTGTTACAGAGGGTACTACCAGAAGTAAATACTTACAGACTAGAGAAATTCCTCTAACAGAAAAGGATGTATTTAAATATGGTAACGTGCGCTCCATTTACGCATCGCGTATACTGCCTTCATCTTTTGTGAAACAATTTGCATATGTTATTGCTATTACGCCTAAACGATTACTAAGCGAAATTATACCATTTGAATTATTATTACGCCTGCGACGTTTGCATGTTATTAGTACAGTATACTTTTAGGCGGATTGCTATTATTGAAAATGACTTGCATTATCGGTGTATGCATCATACACTAAATCATATGATAATTTTTTTTTATTGCGTTAGCGGATTTAGCCCGTTAGCATGCTTGTGATCTCCGCGATGGAATATTTTACAGGACAATCATCAATTATTTCCGAACAACATGTTGAACTCCGAGGCAGTAGGAAAGTAAGAGACAATCTGGACAAAAACAAATTTATTTCATGCCTTAAACAACATAATCCATTTTGGAATCGGCTGGTGATTCCAACATCACCTGTGATAGTGCTTTGGATAAAGGTGAAATGCTGCTGCATAATACATTGGGTACGAGTTTTACGGACGTTGTTTACGCAAGAAAACACATAGTTACTCCAATTGCAGCTCAGGTTCAGGGAATAAAAATAAATAACGACACTTTCGTTATAAACTCGCTGCAGTTATTTCATCGAACTGTTTGTGTCGTCAAAAGTTCGCAAGAGTTGCAGTCTTATTTTAAATATAAATTAGCTTCAGCTCCACCTTCCCTTTTCAACGACGGTCTCCGTCGAAAGGGAACAAAATCGAGCATCAAAACCATATGTATAAAAGAGCTGACATTGGTAGGGACAATTTTTCAACAAATTGTGCAAATATGTTGTAGATGGAATGCTGTATAAGATAGCAGAAAATTTCCAGCAGAAAAAATGTGTTTTTGCTATTCACCGCTAGAGGCAGCACTATCACAAAAAAGAAATTTTTCAGCTGATATTTTTTGAAACCAGCAGAAATTTTTTGAAATTTTTAAGCAAATTAATAATTCTGACCAGCAGAAAGTTTGATGAAAAATCAAATAATTAATGAAAAAGAAGAGAACATATAGATTTAAACGTTTTGAAACGAAAAAATTAAATTTTCTTTAAAGAACGATTTGCGGTTGTATAAGGACTCTTAAAATATATTAAAATTATTATAATCATCATAATACAAATACCGGGCAACACAAAAAAAATCGCCTACGATGATAGCACTCCATTAATTTTTGAAGTCATTTTAATGTGAAATGTTTTCAGATTTTCAATAAAAGTGTTAGAAAAACCCCCCTGTAACTACCCTGGGTTTATGTTTTTATGGTAGTTGAGATCATAATCTATATACATGAGCAACATAAGATTCATAACTGGCGTCAGTAGCGTTCCATAAATTTTAGAAGTCATTTTAATGTGAAATGTTTTCAGTTTTTTAACAAAAGTGTTAGAAAAACCCCCTGTAACTACCCTGGGCTTATGTTTTTATGGTAGCTGAGATCATAATCTATATACAGGAGCAACATAAGAATCATAGCTGGCGTCAGTAGCGTTCCATAAATTTTAGAAGTCATTTTAATGTGAAATGTTTTCAGTTTTTTAACAAAAGTGTTAGAAAAACCCCCTGTAACTACCCTGGGCTTATGTTTTTATGGTAGCTGAGATCATAATCTATATACATGAGTAACATAAGATTCATAACTGGCGTCAGTAGCGTTCCATAAATTTTAGAGTTCATTTTAATGTGAAATGTTTTCAGTTTTTTAACAAAAGTGTTAGAAAAACCCCCCTGTAACTACCCTGGGCTTATGTTTTTATGATAGCTGAGATCATAATCTATATACAGGAGCAACATAAGAATCATAGCTGGCGTCAGTAGCGTTCCATAAATTTTAGAAGTCATTTTAATGTGAAATGTTTTCAGTTTTTTAACAAAAGTGGTCGAAAAACCCCCCTGTAACTACCCTGGGCTTATGTTTTTATGGTAGCTGAGATCATAATCTATATACATGAGCAACATAAGATTCATAACTGGCGTCAGTAGCGTTCCATAAATTTTAGAGTTCATTTTAATGTGAAATGTTTTCAGTTTTTTAGCAAAAGTGTTAGAAAAACGCCCTGTAACTACCCTGGGCTTATGTTTTTATGGTAGCTGAGATCATAATCTATATACATGAGCAACATAAGATTCATAACTGGCGTCAGCAGCGTTCCATAAATTTTAGAAGTCATTTTAATGTGAAATGTTTTCAGTTTTTTAACAAAAGTGTTAGAAAAACCCCCTGTAACTACCCTGGGCTTATGTTTTTATGGTAGCTGAGATCATAATCTATATACAGGAGCAACATAAGAATCATAGCTGGCGTCAGTAGCGTTCCATAAATTTTAGAAGTCATTTTAATGTGAAATGTTTTCAGTTTTTTTAACAAAAGTGTTAGAAAAACCCCCCTGTAACTACCCTGGGCTTATGTTTTATGGTAGCTGACATCATAATCTATATACATGAGTAACATAAGATTCATAGCTGGCGTCAGTAGCGTTCCATTATATTTTGAAGTCATTTTAATGTGAAATGTTTTCAGTTTTTTAACAAAAGTGTTAGAAAAATCCACTGTAACTACCTTGGGTTTATGTTTTTATGGTAGCTGAGATCATAATCTATATACAGGAGCAACATAAGAATCATAGCTGGCGTCAGTAGCGTTCCATAAATTTTAGAGTTCATTTTAATGTGAAATGTTTTCAGTTTTTTAACAAAAGTGTTAAAAAAACCCCCTGTAACTACCTTGGGCCTATGTTTTTATGGTAGCTGAGATCATAATCTATATACATGAGCAACATAAGATTCATAACTGGCGTCAGTAGCGTTCCATAAATTTTAGAAGTCATTTTAATGTGAAATGTTTTCAGTTTTTTAACAAAAGTGTTAGAAAAACCCCCTGTAACTACCCTGGGCTTATGTATTTATGGTAGCTGAGATCATAATCTATATACATGAGCAACATAAGAATCATAGCTGGCGTCAGTAGCGTTCCATAAATTTTAGAAGTCATTTTAATGTGAAATGTTTTCAGTTTTTTAACAAAAGTGTTAGAAAAACCCCTCTGTAACTACCCTGGGCTTATGTTTTTATGGTAGCTGAGATCATAATCTATATACATGAGTAACATAAGATTCATAACTGGCGTCAGTAGCGTTCCATAAATTTTAGAAGTCATTTTAATGTGAAATGTTTTCAGTTTTTTAACAAAAGTGTTAGAAAAACCCCCCTGTAACTACCCTGGGCTTATGTTTTTATGGTAGCTGAGATCATAATCTATATACATGAGCAACATAAGAATCGTAGCTGGCGTCAGTAGCGTTCCATACTTTTTTGAAGTCATTTTAATGTGAAATGTTTTCAGTTTTTTAACAAAATTGTTAGAAAAACCCCCCTGTAACTACCCTGGGCTTATGTTTTTATGGTAGCTGAGATCATAATCTATATACATGAGTAACATAAGATTCATAACTGGCGTCAGTAGCGTTCCATAAATTTTAGAAGTCATTTTAATGTGAAATGTTTTCAGTTTTTTAACAAAAGTGTTAGAAAAACCTCTCTGTAACTACCCTGGGTTTATGTTTTTATGGTAGCTGAGATCATAATCTATATACATGAGTAACATAAGATTCATAACTGGCGTCAGTAGCGTTCCATAAATTTTAGAAGTCATTTTAATGTGAAATGTTTTCAGTTTTTTAACAAAAGTGTTAGAAAAACCCCCCTGTAACTACCCTGGGCTTATGTTTTTATGGTAGCTGAGATCATAATCTATATACATGAGCAACATAAGAATCGTAGCTGGCGTCAGTAGCGTTCCATACTTTTTTGAAGTCATTTTAATGTGAAATGTTTTCAGTTTTTTAACAAAATTGTTAGAAAAACCCCTCTGTAACTACCCTGGGCTTATGTTTTTATGGTAGCTGAGATCATAATCTATATACATGAGTAACATAAGATTCATAACTGGCGTCAGTAGCGTTCCATTATTTTTTGAAGCCATTTTAATGTGAAATGTTTTCAGTTTTTTAACAAAAGTGTTAGAAAACCCCTCTGTAACTACCCTGGGCTTATGTTTTTATGGTAGCTGAGATCATAATCTATATACATGAGCAACATAAGAATCATAGCTGGCGTCAGTAGCGTTCCATACTTTTTTGAAGTCATTTTAATGTGAAATGTTTTCAGTTTTTTAACAAAAGTGTTAGAAAAACCCCCCTGTAACTACCCTGGGCTTATGTTTTTATGATAGCTGAGATCATAATCTATATACATGAGTAACATAAGATTCATAGCTGGCGTCAGTAGCGTTCCATTATTTTCTGAAGTCATTTTAATGTGAAATGTTTTCAGTTTTTTAACAAAAGTGGTAGAAAAATCCACTGTAACTACCTTGGGTTTATGTTTTTATGGTAGCTGAGATCATAATCTATATACATGAGCAACATAAGCAACATAAGAATCATAGCTGGCGTCAGTAGCGTTCCATAAATTTTAGAGTTAATTTTAATGTGAAATGTTTTCAGTTTTTTAACAAAAGTGTTAGAAAAACCCCCTGTAACTACCCTGGGCTTATGTTTTTATGGTAGCTGAGATCATAATCTATATACATGAGCAACATAAGATTCATAACTGGCGTCAGTAGCGTTCCATAAATTTTAGAAGTCATTTTAATGTGAAATGTTTTCAGTTTTTTAACAAAAGTGTTAGAAAAACCCCCTGTAACTACCCTAGGCTTATGTATTTATGGTAGCTGAGATCATAATCTATATACATGAGCAACATAAGAATCATAGCTGGCGTCAGTAGCGTTCCATAAATTTTAGAAGTCATTTTAATGTGAAATGTTTTCAGTTTTTTAACAAAAGTGTTAGAAAAACCCACCTGTAACTACCCTGAGCTTATGTTTTTATGATAGCTGAGATCATAATCTATATACATGAGTAACATAAGATTCATAACTGGCGTCAGTAGCGTTCCATAAATTTTAGAAGTCATTTTAATGTGAAATGTTTTCAGTTTTTTAACAAAAGTGTTAGAAAAACCCCCCTGTAACTACCCTGGGTTTATGTTTTTATGGTAGCTGAGATCATAATCTATATACATGAGTAACATAAGATTCACAACTGGCGTCAGTAGCGTTCCATTAATTTTAGAAGTCATTTTAATGTGAAATGTTTTCAGTTTATTAACAAAAGTGTTAGAAAAACCCCCCTGTAACTACCTTGGGTATTCGTTGATGAGGTGCTACTGACGCCAGTAATGAATCTTATGTTGCTCCTGTATAAAGATTATGATGTCAGCTACCATAAAATCATAAGCCCAGGGTAGTTACAGGGGGGTTTTTCTAACACTTTTATTAAAAATTTGAAAACATTTTCAATTAAAATGACTTCAAAAATTTATGGATCGCTACTGACGCCAGTTATGATTCTTATGTTACTCCTGTATATAGATTGTGATCTCAGTTACCATAAAAACATAAGCCCAGGGTAGTTACAGGGAGGTTTTTCTAACACTTTTGTTAAAAAACTGAAAACATTTCACATTAAAATGACTTATAAAATTTATGGAACGCTACTGACGCCAGCTACGATTCTTATGTTGCTCATGTATATAGATTATGATCTCAGCTACCATAAAAACATAAGCCCAGGGTAGTTACAGGGGGGTTTTTCTAACACTTTTGTTAATAAACTGAAAACATTTCACATTAAAATGACTTCAAAAAATAATGGAACGCTACTGACGCCAGCTATGATTCTTATGTTGCTCATGTATATAGATTATGATCTCAGCTACGATAAAAACATAAGCCCAGGGTAGTTACAGGGGGGTTTTTCTAACACTTTTGTTAAAAAACTGAAAACATTTCACATTAAAATGACTTCTAAAATTTATGGAACGCTACTGACGCCAGTTATGATTCTTATGTTGCTCATGTATATAGATTATGATCTCAGCTACCATAAAATCATAAGCCCAGGGTAGTTACAGGGGGGTTTTTCTAACACTTTTGTTAAAAAACTGAAAACATTTCACATTAAAATGACTTCTAAAATTTATGGAACGCTACTGACGACAGTTATGATTCTTATGTTGCTCATGTATATAGATTATGATCTCAGCTACTATAAAAACATAAGCCCAGGGTAGTTACAGGGAGGTTTATCTAACACTTTTGTTAAAAAACTGAAAACATTTCACATTAAAATGACTTCTAAAATTTATGGAACGCTACTGACGCCAGTTATGATTCGTATGTTGCTCATGTATATAGATTATGGTCTCAGCTGCCATAAAAACATAAGCCCAGGGTAGTTACAGGGAGGTTTATCTAACACTTTTGTTAAAAAACTGAAAACATTTCACATTAAAATGACTTCTAAAATTTATGGAACGCTACTGACGCCAGTTATGATTCGTATGTTGCTCATGTATATAGATTATGATCTCAGCTACCATAAAAACATAAGCCCAGAGTAGTTACAGGGGGGTTTTTCGACCACTTTTGTTAAAAAACTGAAAACATTTCACATTAAAATGACTTCTAAAATTTATGGAACGCTACTGACGGCAGTTATGATTCTTATGTTGCTCATGTATATAGATTATGATCTCAGCTACCATAAAAACATAAGCCCAGGGTAGTTACAGGGGGGTTTTTCTAACACTTTTGATAAAAAACTGAAAACATTTCAAAATAAAATGACTTCTAAAATTTATGGAACGCTACTGACGCCAGTTATGATTCTTATGTTGCTCATGTATATAGATTATGATCTCAGCTACCATAAAAACATAAGCCCAGGGTAGTTACAGGGGGGGTTTTCTAACACGTTTGTTAAAAAACTGAAAACATTTTACATTAAAATGACTTCAAGAAATTATGGAACGCTACTGACGCTAGTTATGAATCTTATGTTACTCATGTATATAGATTATGATCTCAGCTACCATAAAAACATAAGCCCAGGATAGTTACGGGGGGGTTTTTCAAACACTTTTGTTAAAAAACTGAAAACATTTCAGATTAAAATGAACTCTAAAATTTATGGAACGCTACTGACGCCAGCTATGATTCTTATGTTGCTCATGTATATAGATTATGATCTCAGCTACCATGAAAACATAAACTCTGGGTAGTTACAGGGGGGTTTTTCTAACGCTTTTGTTGAAAATCTGAAAACATTTCACATTAAAATGACTTAAAAATTAATGGAGTGCTATCAACTTAGGCGGTTTTTTTTGTGTTGCCCTGTATTTGTATTATGATGGTTATAATAATTTTAATATATTTTAAGAGTCGTTATACAACCGCAAAACGTTCTTTAAAGAAAATTTAATTTTTTCGTTTCAAAACGTTTAAATCTATATGTTCTCTTCTTTTTCATTAATTATTTGATTTTTCATCAAACTTTCTGCTGGTCAGAATTATTAATTTGCCTAAAAATTTCAAAAAATTTCTGCTGGTTTCAAAAAATATCAGCTGAAAAATTTCTTTTTTGTGATAGTGCTGCCTCTACCGGTGAATAGCAAAAACACATTTTTTCTGCTGGAAATTTTCTGCTATCTTATTATGCTGTATAAGATAGCAGAAAATTTCCAGCAGAAAAAATGAGTTTTTGCTATTCACCGCTAGAGGCAGCACTATCACAAAAAGGAAATTTTTCAGCTGATATTTTTTGAAACCAGCAGAAATTTTTAAGCAAATCAATAATTCTGCTCGTCAGAAAGTTTGATGAAAAATCAACTAATTAATGAAAAAGAAGAGAACATATATGTTTAAACGTTTTGAAACAAAAAAAGTAAATTTTCTTTAAAGAACGATTTGCGGTTGTATAAGGACTCTTAACATATACTATAATATTAATTATATTATTATAATCATCATAATACAAATACAGGGCAACACAAAAAAAATCGCCTACGTTGATAGCACTCCATAAATTTTAGAAGTAATTTTAATGTGAAATGTTTTCAGTTTTTTAACAAAAGTGTTAGAAAAACCCCCCTGTAACTACCCTGGGCTTATGTTTTTATGGTAGCTGAGGTCATAATCTATAAACATGAGTAACATAAGATTCATAACTGGCGTCAGTAGCGTTCCATACATTTTAGAAGTCATTTTAATGTGAAGTATTTTCAGTTTTTAAACAAAAGTGTTAGAAAAACCCCCCTGTAACTACCCTGGGCTTATGTTTTTATGGTAGATGAGATCATAATCTATATACATGAGCAACATAAGAATCATAGCTGGCGTCAGTAGCGTTCCATAAATTTTAGAAGTCATTTTAATGTGAAGTATTTTCAGTTTTTAAACAAAAGTGTTAGAAAAACCCCCCTGTAACTACCCTGGGCTTATGTTTTTATGGTAGCTGAGATCATAATCTATATACATGAGCAACATAAGAATCATAGCTGGCGTCAGTAGCGTTCCATACATTTTAGAAGTCATTTTAATGTGAAGTATTTTCAGTTTTTTAACAAAAGTGTTAGAAAAACCTCCCTGTAACTACCCTGGGCTTATGTTTTTATGGTAGCTGAGATCATAATCTATATACATGAGCAACATAAGAATCATAGCTGGCGTCAGTAGCGTTCCATAAATTTTAGAAGTCATTTTAATGTGAAGTATTTTCAGTTTTTAAACAAAAGTGTTAGAAAAACCCCCCTGTAACTACCCTGGGCTTATGTTTTTATGGTAGCTGAGATCATAATCTATAAACATGAGTAACATAAGATTCATAACTGACGTCAGTAGCGTTCCATACATTTTAGAAGTCATTTTAATGTGAAGTATTTTCAGTTTTTAAACAAAAGTGTTAGAAAAACCTCCCTGTAACTACCCTGGGCTTATGTTTTTATGGTAGCTGAGATCATAATCTATATACATGAGCAACATAAGAATCATAGCTGGCGTCAGTAGCGTTCCATAAATTTTAGAAGTCATTTTAATGTGAAGTATTTTCAGTTTTTTAACAAAAGTGTTAGAAAAACCCCCCTGTAACTACTCTGGGCTTATGTTTTTATGGTAGCTGAGATATGATATGATATCATATGATTCTTATGTTGCTCATGTATATAGATTATAATCTTAGCTACCATAAAAACATAAGCCCAGGGTAGTTACAGGGGGGTTTTTCTAACACTTTTGTTTAACAACTGAAAATACTTCACATTAAAATGACTTCTAAAATTTATGGAACGCTACTGACGCCAGTTATGAATCATATGTTACTCATGTATATAGATTATGATCCCAGCTACCATAAAAACATAAGCCCAGGGTAGTTACAGGGGGGTTTTTCTAACACTTTTGTTTAACAACTGAAAATACTTCACATTAAAATGACTTCTAAAATGTATGGAACGCTACTGACGCCAGTTATGAATCATATGTTACTCATGTTTATAGATTATGATCCCAGCTACCATAAAAACATAAGCCCTGGGTAGTTACAGGGGGGTTTTTCTAACACTTTTGTTTAAAAACTGAAAATACTTCACATTAAAATGACTTCTAAAATGTATGGAACGCTACTGACGCCAGTTATGATTCTTATGTTGCTCATGTATATAGATTATGATCTCAGCTACCATAAAAACATAAGCCCAGAGTAGTTACAGGGGGGTTTTTCTAACACTTTTGTTAAAAAACTGAAAATACTTCACATTAAAATGACTTCTAAAATTTATGGAACGCTACTGACGCCAGTTATGAATCATATGTTACTCATGTATATAGATTATGATCCCAGCTACCATAAAAACATAAGCCCTGGGTAGTTACAGGGGGGTTTTTCTAACACTTTTGTTAAAAAACTGAAAATACTTCACATTAAAATGACTTATAAAATGTATGGAACGCTACTGACGCCAGCTATGATTCTTATGTTGCTCATGTATATAGATTATGATCTCAGCTACCATAAAAACATAAGCCCAGGGTAGTTACAGGGGGGTTTTTCTAAAACTTTTGTTTAAAAACTGAAAATACTTCACATTAAAATGACTTCTAAAATTTATGGAACGCTACTGACGCCAGTTATGATTCTTATGTTGTTCATGTATATAGATTATGATCTCAGCTACCATAAAAACATAAGCCCAGGGTAGTTACAGGGGGGTTTTTCTAACACTTTTTTTTAAAAACTGAAAATACTTCACATTAAAATGACTTCTAAAATTTATGGAACGCTACTGACGCCAGCTATGATTCTTATGTTGCTCATGTATATAGATTATGATCTCAGCTACCATAAAAACATAAGCCCAGGGTAGTTACAGGGAGGTTTTTCTAACACTTTTGTTAAAAAACTGAAAATACTTCACATTAAAATGACTTCTAAAATGTATGGAACGCTACTGACGCCAGCTATGATTCTTATGTTGCTCATGTATATAGATTATGATCTCAGCTACCATAAAAACATAAGCCCAGGGTAGTTACAGGGGGTTTTTTCTAACACTTTTGTTTAAAAACTGAAAATACTTCACATTAAAATGACTTCTAAAATTTATGGAACGCTACTGACGCCAGTTATGATTCTTATGTTGTTCATGTATATAGATTATGATCTCATCTACCATAAAAACATAAACCCAGGGTAGTTACAGGGGGGTTTTTCTAACACTTTTGTTAAAAAACTGAAAATACTTCACATTAAAATGGCTTCTAAAATGTATGGAACGCTACTGACGCCAGCTATGATTCTTATGTTGCTCATGTATATAGATTATGATCTCAGCTACCATAAAAACATAAGCCCAGGGTAGTTACAGGGGGGTTTTTCTAACACTTTTGTTTAAAAACTGAAAATACTTCACATTCAAATGACTTCTAAAATTTATGGAACGCTACTGACGCCAGCTATGATTCTTATGTTACTCATTTATATAGATTATGATCTCAGCTACCATAAAAACATAAGCCCAGGGTAGTTACAGGGAGGTTTTTCTAACACTTTTGTTAAAAAACTGAAAATACTTCACATTAAAATGATTTCTAAAATTTATGGAACGCTACTGACGCCAGTTATGAATCATATGTTACTCATGTATATAGATTATGATCCCAGCTACCATAAAAACATAAGCCCTGGGTAGTTACAGGGGGGTTTTTCTAACACTTTTGTTTAAAAACTGAAAATACTTCACATTAAAATGACTTATAAAATGTATGGAACGCTACTGACGCCAGTTATGATTCTTATGTTGCTCATGTATATAGATTATGATCTCAGCTACCATAAAAACATAAGCCCAGGGTAGTTACAGGGGGGTTTTTCTAACACTTTTGTTTAAAAACTGAAAATACTTCACATTAAAATGACTTATAAAATGTATGGAACGCTACTGACGCCAGTTATGAATCTTATGTTACTCATGTTTATAGATTATGATCTCAGCTACCATAAAAACATAAGCCCAGGGTAGTTACAGGGGGGTTTTTCTAACACTTTTGTTTAAAAACTGAAAATACTTCACATTAAAATGACTTCTAAAATTTATGGAACGCTACTGGCGTTAGTTATGAATCTTATATTACTCATGTTTACAGATTATGATCTCAGCTGCCATAAAAACATAAGCCTAGGGTAGTTACAGGGGGGTTTTTCTAACACTTTTGTTAAAAAACTGAAAACATTTCACATACATATAATAACTAAAATTTTATGGAGTGGTATAAAGGTAGGCGATTCGTTTTTTGTGTTTCTCTATTTGCTTTATGATGATTATGGTAATTTTAGTATATTTAAGAGTCCTTATACATACGCAAAACCTCAAAGCATATATGTTCGCTTCTTTTTCATAAATTATTTGATTTTTCACAAAACTTTCTGCTGAGAATTATGAAAATATTATTATTTTCTGCTTGAAAATTTCAAAAAATTTCTGCTGGTTTCAAAAAATATCAGCAGAAAAATTTATTTTATGTGATAGTGATGCCTCTAGCGGTGAATAGCAAAAATACATTTTTTCTGCTGGAAATTTTCTGCTATCTTATATAGCATGTAGATGGAGGCTATCTGCCTCACTCGGTAGTATGGCCAAAGCTAGCGACATATGACACGATTCTACAAATTTATGGTGATTATGTTTCAAAACATTATGGCAGAAACACAACGGTAGTGTTTGATGGTTATCCGGACTATGCCATCACAAAAGGAGAAGAACAAAAGAGAAGAGCCATTGCTAAAATTTCAGCAAACATCGAAGTAGAGCACAATATGACGTGTACAATTTCTCAAAGTGAATTTATCGCAAATACCCATAATAAATCGAAATTCATCGACAAACTAAAGCAACACCTACATTGTTCGAACATACCAACACATCAGGCAGAAGATGACGCAGATACCCCTATCACAAATATAGCTGTGAGATTTGTAAATCGTGGGGATCAGATGATGGTTGCTACAGAGCTCATGCTGCTTGTGTTTTTATGTTCATCAACACGTCAAACAATTTGGCTTCTTTGCCCCAAATCGAAGACTGTGTATGATATAGCCGCAAAGAGCATCACCAAAGAGACTCCAGTAGAAGAAGATATCTTATCTTGCTTATAACAGAGTAATTGGTAATCTGCAGTTACATTCTAAACTCGATTTAGCTTGTCTCCCACCAACAAGAGCAGCCACAGATCAGCATTCATTTCGGGTATACCATCAAGTTCAAGCATGGCTGGGAAAAGCTTTGCTACCTACAGATTGGGGATGGAAATCTACCAAAAGTAGTTTGCTGCCCATTCCAACTGACCTGCCATCGGCTCCATAACATCTGCCCAAGTTGATATCTTGCAACTGTCTTACGCAATGCACAATAATCATGCAACAACACTACAAGCGAAGAAGATCTTAATGATATTGAACTAAATACTCAGCTACAATTTTAATGCCCTTATAATTAATATTTAAACGGAAATAAAAAAAAACTGATGTATTATACTAAGAATAAATAATAGTTTGAAGTAATAAAATATTGACATTAAATTTTTAATTTTTGTATCATGGATTTTTTGATCGATTTTCGATTTTTTGGTAAACTCCAACAATTTACTTGCTTTTAACATTTTGCTCAAATTTGATCAACACAATATTGTGCACTATTAAATTCTCCGTTATTTGAGCCATTTTTCGAGTTTGTGCTGTGTACCGTTCAGAAATTATTTTCATTTTTCGGAACACCTAAAATTGGTTATTCCAACCCTAATTGCAGGGTTGGCTCAACCTTTAGAGGTCTTCAAGTAGTACCTACCACATAATATACAGAAAGGACATAACGCTGTTTTTGTATGGAAAAATTTCGACTCATTTTTTTGACCTTGCTTCGCAATAAGATAGGAAAAATTTGTTATTTTTGTAAGTTTAAATTTAAATAAAAAAATTTTGTAGCTCGTAACAGTGTACAAAATTTTTACATCCTATTTTGACAGCAAGACAATCTAAACGAATTCGGCCATATTGTAAAGTATATAAAAATTAGTTTTTATTTATTTTATTTATAAACTATTTATATATGTTTTTATTTTAGTTATAAATCATTTACGAGTATATATAAATTATTTATATATCTTTGTTGTTTTTAGTTTTTAGACCGGATTTTATGTGTATCGCCGCCATGGGACCATCGGAAACATTTATCGAATGCAGTAAATTGTTTTAGCATTATATTAATGTTTCATGTACCAAAAAGCTTATACGTCCAGCAGGAAATAATGTAATGCGGAAATATGTTAAACATAGTTGGATATACGTAAATATATATAATATATAATACGGATATATATATATATATATATATATATATATATATATATATATATATATATATATATATATATAATATATATATATATATATATATATATATATATATATATATATATATATATATATATAAATATATATATATATATAAGTTAATTAACTGTGAAACAAGTATTGATGATTGTGTCCTTGCCATAACGGAGGAACTTGCTTAGATTTAGTTAATGGATATAAATGTGTTTGTAGAGTTCCGTATACGGGCAGAGAATGTGATTCGAAAATGGATCCGTTCCAACCGAATCAGTGTAAAAATATCACATATCACATGCAAATTATTTAAATTTCTCGTGCAAATTATTTAAAATTCTATATTGAATCACTCGTACATTGTATTGTAAGTGCCTTTCATTAAATGTTCGCTTAGCACTTAATTAGTTTTATTATTGTTTTTCTAGTTATTGTTATCCCCAAAGAAGGAATATCACGTGACAAGGAGGATAAAAATTAGCGTGGCAAATTTTTTGATTGTATAGTTGAAGTAGCCTCTTACATCAGGTGTCTACCTCTAACATATTCAATCTAATCAACTTACATCAATAGCTACCTCTAACATTTTCAACCTAATTATGGGTTAAATTAAGCAATTTATAAATTTTTGATTTTATCTTTGATTTACTACACAAATCTACATTAAAATATTTTACAAAATAATATACCGGGTGACTGACACGAAGTGTTACCAACTTCAGACTGTCATTGCTGTCAAACCAGTGATGACAGAGCGCACAAATTTACACTAATGACAGTTCATTCCATTGTTTACAAGCGTACAAAAGCATTTTAGTGGGCCTTTTTAATATTCAGAAAAAAAATTATCCGCAATGGAATTCAAGCGTAATAGTGTGATTGCTCTATATTTGGCTGGAAAACCACAGCCGCAGATTGTTAACCAGTTAAAACATCTGCATGTGAATAAAATGTTTGTGTATCGCACCATAAATCGTTATAACGATACTGGCAGCATTGCAAAACGCCATGTTGGTGGACCGAAACGCACTGCAACATCGCCGGATATCATTCGGAAGGTGAAGGCCAAATTGGCTCGGAATCCGCACCGTAGCGGCAGAAAAATGGCTCGTGAGGCGATCATTTCGCTCGAACGGATGCAGCTTATATTGAAAGATCATCTTGGACTAAATGCCTTGAAATGCCATGCCTTGAAATTCCATAAAACGTATGGTCTCACCGATGCTAAAAAAAAGTTAGAGTGGAAAGAGCAAAGGAGTTGTTACGCTTGCACGAAAGTGGTGATTTGCCGAATTTGGTTTTCTCCGATGAGTCACCGTTCGTTATTGAGCAATATGTGAACAAGCAAATCAAGATAAATGCTCAAATTTATCGGGACCATGTGTTTTTTCCAGGGAGCGTTGAAGCCTTGGGCACAAAAATATTTCGGCCGCAGAGCCTGGACATTTCAACAGGACTCGGCGCTGAGTCATAATGCGCGCGTCAATCAAATCCGCTAGATTTATCGGTTTGTGGTAATTTGAAGAGCAAGGTTGGAACAAAAAATACCAAAGTTTCGATCATCTCAAGCAATCGCTTCGCCGGGAATGGGCCAAAATACTGCAGAGCCACTTTCGTGCTGTATGGAATAGCTTTGTCGGCCGTTGGAAGGCCATAATCGTGGCTAAAGGGTGGTCAAATCAAAAATTGCCAGAACGAACGAACGAAGAAAAGAACACCAACCATAAAACCGCCTTTAACTTTCTTTGAAACGTTTTGTTCATTTTTATTTTTGATCATTCTGATCGTTTAGTTCTAGAACGGATTGACAGAAAAGCCGCTATGGGAACAATCAACACTTAATCGAGAAAATAAAGAAAAGTGTATCGAATGCAGTGAATCGTTTGCCATTCCAACGAGTTTCAGAATCATAGAAAACAGCATGCAAAGTTAGTTACGAGTGCACGACCGACTAAATAAACAGATGGTTATGGATTGGTTAGACGATGATGGTGGTTCGGAATCGAACGCAAATGTTAAGCCTAATAAATAAGAATCATAGAAAAATAAAGGAAAACACAATATGTAGATAAATTTAAATCTGTTTTATTGTACGACTTTTTTGCGGGACATTATATTTGCTATCAAAGTTGCACATCCCACACGTGTGTGCAACGTATCATGAATAAGCATATCACAATCGACACAAAAATATTTCATACAGGATTCGCATTGATAGATCTGCAATTGGAATAAAATTAGCATAAAAAATCTGGTTTTGTAGTGGTTCTTACATTTTTATCAAATGTATCGAAAGATTTCTGGCACGCGTTAAATGTTAAGCCACAAGATAAACATCCTGTTGGAAGTTCACAATATTTACTGAGGCATTGTGGGTAGTGATATCCACCTGTTCCTGTTTTGTTATTTTCAACTAAAACCTCGATATAACACATGCAGAGTGATAGTGCAGGATTTTGGCCAATGTCTAATTCACCGTGTGGAAACCCCATTTAAATTAAATAATATTCTTGAGTTACCGCAAAAGCAGGATAAATATGGATAAATAATACTTTAAAATGGCAATCGTCCATTATGGTACGGAATTGCCCACCGGTTTCGGTTGCTAGATGTTTACATAAGCGTTTTTCTTCTGATAAGCTGATTTCAGCGCAACGATTTCCATCGGTTCTCAATTCCTGAAATTAAAAATTATCATCGACTAAATTTAACGACACATAAGCCAGATCTAAACCATTTTAAAGAGCCAGATAGCCTGTTTAATGATCGGAAACTGTTTTAAACCCTCAACGATTTAATCAGGATTGTATTGGATGGTTTTACTGGTGAATCACGAAGGCTGTCCGGGTGGATTAATTAGGCAACTTGTTGCAAATTCTTGGATTTCATCCATAACCATATTATCCACCATAGCTTATGTAAATCCCTCAATTTGACGTTTGTTCTTGCCCACTCAAAGCGAATCTTCTGCTGATCCAACTACAACCAACGTTGTATGCGCGTGCATTGTTCCCAGAAGAGACTCGTCATGTCGACATGTCTTCTTGACTGACACGCGCCGAATTTTGTCCGATGATAAATTGTATTGGGGTTACAATATCCAGCATGTTATCATCGGGTACACCACGAACGCCGTGTACCGTATTGTAATTGTAACACCAAATCCCATAAACACGATACAATTAACATTTTGTCTGATATTGGTAGTGACGTGCAGTTCCTGCATTAAACCCTACTAAAATGATTGAGCGATTTGGTCGAATTTGATGAATTGAATTAAATAAAATCATATATTATTCATCGATCTTAATATTATAAATATATGTATATACAATTAAAGCGCACAAAAAATTTATTTAAAATTTTTTATTTGAATAACTCGCCTGACCCCCTATTTTGTGCGGAAATTGAGAGACGAGACCACAAATTTGTGTATACGACGTATAATACACAATTTTGAATATGTGTGTTGTCATTTTTTATACAAGCATTTGTGTTTTTTTTGTCATCATAAGCATCAAAATTTATCGAACCGGGTGGAATCGGTTCAATTTTTTGGTGTTTCCACCCCTGTTTTGAGACATCTTCCCATGGTATTGAGATGGGGAATTTAACTTTTCAGTATAAATTTGAACATTTCAGTATTTCGGGCTAAATCTCAGGCTAAAGTTAAGGCAAAATCGTTCAAGCAAATGGTTTTTGGCATTTATTTTTTAATTTAACTATATTTTTTGAGTGTGAAATGGTGTGGCGCGACGTCCGAACAAAATATACGTGTTTCCTAATCAGTGTTGCTGTTATGACTGTTTTCCAGTCAAATTTGACTGGATTTCATTCCGTTTAAATGGAATAATTTAAAAACTGGAATTGGGCCCAAGCATGAGGTTTTTTGACTGAATTTCATATTTTATTGTTATAACCAAAAAATTTATAATTTAGTGATTTATTGCTCTTTTTTCTAATTATGAAGTTATTTTATTTTTTATTTACTTAAATGCAACGTGATGAAATCTGTTTCATCTGTTTATTGGGCTTGTAACTCTTCCACTATACTGTATAATGCATTAGTAGTTCTACGGTTAATTCAAGGCATTCTTTTATTTTCACATTTTCAACGTATTTTCGTGATTTTATGAGAATATTTCAAGTTCAATTTCTTCATATTTTAACGTGTTTTACTTTCGATGCAGCAAAAAAATAAAATAATTTAGCGAAATAGTATTTATTAAAATATAAATATAAATATAACAATTTATTTAATAAATTTATTGTGCGGTTGGAAAATTTAATTTCATTGCCTAAATAATCAAATTAAATTGATTCATAATAATAATTCTAGGTTAGATTTTATTCAGTGAATTGAATTTGTATATAGTTTCTTAAAAAGGTTTATTCGGAATTTTAGTTCGAGGTTCAAGTAAATGTAATCAAGAAAAGGTAAAATATTACAGTGTATTTGCTGCAACAAACTATTAATTAATAATTAATAAAATGCGTTTCTTAAATTATTGTTAATCTTGTAGATATTTTAGTGTGATCAACACAAACAATCAGCGTGACGAATCTCCGAATACTCGAAGCAATTCAGCCGCATCAGCAAGTAGCAATGGAAATGCTACACAAAGTCTGTTCAGCAATTCCAGCGAAGACTCAATTTCCGAAAAAAATATAACCCACAGTGACGATAGTTCTTCACAAAAAAAAATCAAATATTGCCAAAAAGCAAGAGAGGTTTGGATCATGGATCCTTTATTAAAAGAATGGATCATTTTAAAAGAAAATTCTGTAGAATGCAAATACTGTCGTACAATTTTTAAACAGCCAGAATATTCCAACCTCATGGATCATGTTAATACACAAAACATATGGCCACAATAGAACCATTCTCAACGGCAAGACAAACAAGCATAACATTTAAGGCCACGGCAACGCTAATCGCTTGTTACGAAGCAGAAGCCCGTAATAGCCTTTATATTGTAAAACACAGCTCAATTTGTTCTGTGGACCACTTCACTCAGGTACACATATTAAATTGGTTTGTGTATTTATTAGGTAACAAAAAAAAACTAACCCGACAGCTCGATATGTTTAAATACCAAACTTTGCCGAACAAAGTGCACTGAATAATCATGAATTTATGGTATGCATATTTTAAATCCCAAATAAAGAAAGATGTTGGCGAAAGTCCATTTAGTCTCCTTGTGGATGAGTCTACGGATATTAGCGTCATCAAATATTTAGGTAAGTGCCTAGAAAAGTTAATAGAGAAAATTAGAACAACACATTATTGCATTTTTAGGCATTGTGATAAAATACTATAGTCATTTCGAGAAAACTATTAAAACCAAACTTTTAAAGCTCGAACCCCTTGATTCTTGTAATGCGGATGGAATTGTTGCCGGAATTATTTCGGTACTGAAAGAATATAATTTAAATATTCAAAATATGACTGGTTTGGGGACCGATAACGCGAACGTAATGACTGGCGTTAGGAAAGGTGTTTTTGCTAAATTAAAGGCATTAAATCCTAGAATAATTCTAATTCCATGTGTGTGTCATTCACTGCAGCTGGCTGTTTCTTCCGCTGCAGTTGCATGCGTTCCAAAAGATATTGAGTTCATAATAAGTGAAACTTACAATTGGTTTGCCAGGGCATCTAATCGGCAAAGTAGTTACCAAACCATTTATAAATTAATAAATGACGGGCATGATCCTCTAAAAATCACCCAATCATGCGCAACTCGTTGGTTGTCAATAGAATCTGCCGTTAGCAGAATTCATAAACAATATCTCCAGCTGAAAACATATTTTCGTATAGCAGAACAGGAAGAAAACTGTTTCAAATATCAAGCCTCGCTGAAATGTTCGACGATGATCTAGATTTTGTTTATTTTTGTTTTCTAAATCCGATCCTTCATGAAGTTCAAAGGGTGAATAAAATTTTTGAAAGCGAAAATGCCGAATTTATTAAAGTTTTAGCCGATTTAGAATATTTATTAATTTCACTGATTAAAGAGGTTGTTAAATTTAATTATGATGAAAATAATTCTGTGTAGATAAAGCAGAATTGCAAAGCAGACCCTACTTAGGCATTGAGTGCGAGGATAAACTATTCGAAATGGAATCGAACAACAAAATTACTTTGGAAGAAGAAGTGCTTTTTCGATCAAACTGCCAGCAATTTTTAATAAAGCTGATCAAAGAGTTACTTACAGCAAAGAATGCCTAGAAATTTAAATCTTAAAAAAAAATTGATTATATTTGTATTGAGGAATGCTTGCGTTTAAAGAAACAGCCAATAGAAACACTATTGAGGGAATTTCAGATAAACCGCCTTACAAGTGATAAAATTAATTCGCAATGGGACAATTTAATGATCAAAACATGGAGCACCACAACCACTACGGAAAGCTTTTAAAGCGAGGTATTTCAGCAGACGGATGCAAGTAGGGAAAATCCCCATAAAGAAATTTCTTATTTGGCGATTTTAATTTTGGTTTTGCCAATTTCAAATGCGGAGGTTGAGCGCATGCGGTTTGGTAAAGACCAAATTAAGGAACCGAATGCAAATTTGACTAACAAATAGCATTCTAATTATTAGAAATCAAATGAGATTTGGACTATGCTGCTTCAACTTTCCAATACCTGAAGAAATCATTGCAATATTAACATGCGATATTAACATGTGAGAAGTTTACTTAAAATTAACAATTTTTAATGATTTATCTATATTTTTATTATTTTTATAAGTACCTAGTACCGATGTATTAACATTTTATGAAGAATTGAATAAGTTATCTTAATAAAAAGTTTACAGAACTGAAAGTTTTTATTATTAATTTTGTTAAAACTTCATTGACCGGTGTTTTAGCTGGTTTCATTTTCTTTCTTCTGTGACTGGATATTTTAGCTGGATTCGTCATTTTTAGCTGGTTTATTTCCAGTCAAAACTGGCTGGACCCCAATTTCTGCAACAGCAATACTGTTCCTAATACAAATACATCTATGCAACACTATTGCGTTCCGGTAATTCTTCTCTCCTGTCATTATTTTTGAACCAAAATAGGCGTTCAGGATTCGAGTAAAAATTACTTAACAATGACACCAAATGTCAATTGTCAATTTTTTTTGTTGACAATTAGTAAATAAATCTAGCAGTGTGATTGTTCAGTGGCTAAATTTTATTAAACTAATTACAGTTCAGAGACGTAAAAATATAAGGTAGGAAAATAAATTTCTTGGTCTACTCAATGGCCGTTCTGGATAATATTGTATTCTGTGGTAGTACTACAACCCTGTAAGATTTCGTTTCTATTGGAATTATTTACTATTTTTGCACAAAATTCCTGCACTGATAATGCATACGAGTATGTAACGACATAAACTATTTTATGTCGCGAGAGTTTTTAATTTCACGATTATTGCTTTAGCATTACCAGCCTATAAAATCGTACTTTTGGGATACAATCTAGGGTCAACTTCGCTAAGGTATTTTCTACAGTAATTAAAATAAAAATTATCCAAACTATTTATAAACTGTTAAATATTTAATAATTTTAGGTTCTCAAAGAAATGAACTATTATCCCTTTTATAGGATCACAGAGAGCTATCCTTCTTCAACAACTAAGTATTCCTACCCAAACACACCCTCCATGTCGAAGAAAGTTGTGCTTTTCACAGTTTTTCTAATCGCCTTACAGAAGTCTGATTAGAGCATCTCTATTATAATTTAATCTATGGCCAAGCATCGCTTTACAACTTAGTCCAACACAAGCTTGATTTAATAAAAAATTAAAATCTTATTACATTTAATAGTCTATTAAAATATACCCAATAATATTTTTATCATTGTTAGATAATTAATCTAAATAATATACCAAACGTGAGCAAACTTCAATGGACTTTGTCCAAATAAATTTAAACAAAAAAAGTATTATTTATAGTATTTACCATAGATTCTTATCAAAGCGACACGTAATACTTTGTCGTGTGTGTTTTTTTCTGCTGATCGTCGATAACTCGAAATTATCAGTTTCGTTCTTGCAGTTTATTGAAGTTCTAGTAAGATAGAGTTTAAGGCGTTTTATTTGCCTTAGTGCATGAAATAATTTTTATAATTACATTTTATCTATAATTTGTGAATAAAGACCCACGGATGTAGATTAGATTAAAATGTTGCCAAAATAAAACGATAATATTATTTTTGATACACTGTATACAGTGAGTGTAGTAAAATGCAATGTTAGACTAATCGAGCTGTTGGATGATAAAAAATACTGCATAAGAAAGATCTAATTGCAGATAGGCTTTACTTGTGGTTTCGAAACATGTAAGTATGGCGTTATCATTGTATTGTACTACTCTAATTAATGTAAGTGTTTCTGTAACTCCTGCCCTGTGTTTCCGCTTTTTAACAATTTATTTTTAAATTTGAAGCAAACGGTTGGTTAATTAAGCTCGAAGAGTCAAGCAAATGCCCGATTCCATCTAGCTTGATTTGATTTAAATGGATTAATCTTGCTCAATCGTTATGGCATTATTATTTGGATTGAGAATCCTGTGTAGTACACATACTTTTGTTTCGGGTAAAATCATAAGTTCTACTCTTTCTTGGAAGGTGAATTTCCTAACTTGATTCTTCGTGTTGGTTCGTTCGACATACTCACATCATTCGTCGAGTTCGCCAGTTCAGCTAATTAGTAAATTTCTAGGATATTTAAGCAGACCATCAGTTTCAACCGGGATTGTAATTTGGAATACTTTTGACGCTCACCATTTTGGAGCATGTTGGATCAAGCCACGTGTGTATAGGCAGATACTGGTAGTCAACTGAAGTATGTAACTTTTTGTTCATTTGTATAGTAACATATAGTGTATAAGTGCCATGGCGGATATTAGCGCTCTCAAAAAATATTGCGCGTTTAATAAAGGCAGACTTACAAACATCCTTAATTGTATACGCTGCTAACGATAACTCCCATCGAATGATAAGTATTAGTGTCGCCTGTTACCTAAAAAAAGAATCAAATTATTATTAAAAGCCAACCATTGCGATGGCCATTCATACGAAGTTCTCAAATATCTAGATCACCTCTTAGATAAATACAGTTGCTAAGAATGAAATTAAATCTCTAAGTTAACGAACGAACATGAGGAGCAGAAGAAGACCAGACTGATAGAAGTTTTGGAAACTCCTCTCACTAATTATGCAAGAGAAACTGATTGGGTGCACAAACAAAAAAAACCTAGAAAAAAATGAAGAGCAGAAGTCTCGCCAGAAGTTGGGGGTATTCGCAAGCAAAAACTAGTAAATTGTTATAAATTAATCGGTGTCCACAAACGAATAAAGAGTAGTAGCACTAAACAATAATGTTCGGAAAATAAATACAAAAGGTCCCGATGCAAATAGAGCTTTAGCCGCAAAGCTCACTAAAGAAGGTAAGGAGTGGTATATCTACGAACAAAAAAAATAGCCGAGAAATCAAGGTTATGGCTAGAAGCCTTCATCCTACCTACAAGAAGGAGGATATAATAGAAGGCCTTAACGTGAAAGAACTGCAAATTGAGGACGTAGTAAACATTATTAAACGGGAGAAAATTAAAGATATTCAAGGAACCAAGATCATCAAGGAATGAAGATCATTAGAGGATTTCCGGTATTCATGGTCACATTCACAAAAAGCGAAAAACACGTGCTCTGCAATTCAAAAATAGCCTTAATTTTATGTGAAACAAATTAAAACAAGTAATAAATGGAATAAAGAACGAAAGCATAAATATGAGACCTCGAGACTTTCTGAAGTAAAGGATGACGATTACTCACTTTGAAAAGCAACGATTGGGGTTTTGGTAGTTCATAGCTCCACCAAGCCATTACAAAATAATGAACTATTTTCTTTTCAAAGCTTATTAAGGAAAATTGTATGTTGTAAAAAAAACCAATTCACATTACAAATTTCTAACCAAAAGTTGGTTTATACTTAACTAACCATTCCGGTGCTAGAAAATTAAAATAAATTTATATAACGAATTTGGTACAAGGTGCAAAACGCCACAATACTCCCCTCCAAGAGAGATCGAAGATCTATCGACGATGTAAGATTCTAGTAGGAGTCCTGGGTACACTACCCGATCTTGTAATTGTGTTGGAAAAACTGGTGGAAGATCAAAATTAACCTTTTTGCGAACTTTCGGTTCCTCGATAGATAATTTAGGTCCGTAATAATGAAATAATGAGTTCTGGTTCGTTAGTCGGTAAAAGCAATCCAGTTTGTATAGTTGGTGAGTCCGTAATTTGTGATTGATTGTCAGAGTAACACGGTTTGAGTCGGTCGATGGAAATTTTGGCGTGTCTTCCGTTCAGATCCAAAGTGTAAAATTTATCTGTACGGTCGATACAAAATAAGGTCCAGTATATGGTGGTTGCAGCGATCTGCGTACTGCGTCAGTCCGTAAGAAAACGTGCGAGCAAGTCAGCAAATCTTTACTGATGAACATTTTGTCCGTAGTATGTCGAGCCGGTACAGGTCGAATTTCATCAAAATGTCATCTTTAGTTCTTAATAAAGTCTGATTGTAAAATTTGATCGTTCGTAGTATCTAAAAATGTTCCAGGAACTCGAGTCGTACATCCGTAAACAAGTTCGGCTGGAGTAGCTTTTAGTTCGTCACTGCAAGTCGTTCGTAGTGCAAGTAAGATTGCAGGAAGAACACTAGCCCAATCAGATTTAACGACTCGATGCCATATCTCAATCATGCCTTACATTTTGGATTCTAACTAGTTGTTCTCCTGCGCTCAAAACCAGTTAGCCAGCTCGTGAAACAGATGTGATTCAAATTGCATGCCTTGGCCCGTGACAATGGACTCTGGAACACCAAAGCGAGCTATCCAATGCGAATAAACAGCGAAAGCGATGGTTGCAGCAGTTATATCCGAAACTGGAACCGCCTCGGGCCAGCGAGTGTATCTATCGATCAATGTAACACAATCTGATTATCTGATTATCAGAAACTGGTAAGGGCCAATGATATCGAGGTTAAAAATCGAAAAGCGTTGAGAAGCTAATTTATAGATACTAAGTGGAAATTTTGTATGTCGAGAGATTTTAGCCTTTTGGCAAGCTACACAACTTTCAACCATTGTCTGAACGTCTTTTATAATCGATGACCAGATGACATTCTGGGTCAAAAGTTTGATGGAAGCTTTGACTCCTTATGAAAAGCATCGAAAACTGGTTTTCAGAAATTAAGGGGAATGAATCGCCTAGGTGTATTGGTAGAAATATCGCAATAAATTAATTTTTTTGAATTAAAAGAAACGGGAAATTTCTCGAATTTGAGAACAGAGTTACTCCTAAAAATTCTTGAAGTTCTTCGTCATTGGTCTGAGCATCTGCAATGATAGCATAATCAATGCTTTCGGGAATAAAAATTTGATTAATGCGTGAAAGAGTGCGACAACGTTACTGCGACAACGTTATCCAGACGAATATGTTCAAGATGTTCGTCATAATTTCGAGAGGCAATGAGCACGTCGTCCAAATATACAAAACAGAATACGAGTCCGCGTAGTGCTGCATGCCAGTCTCCAAGATCCATTCTTTTTGGGTACTAACCCTTGACGAAGTGTCGCTTCGTTAATATTCAATTCAATTTCATTAAACTCAACAATTGTGACGGCTTCCTGTCCCCAAGTGTCAAGCCTTGCATAAGATTATTAAGCTTCGACTTTTTTGATTCACCAAGTACTCGAATCACCTCAGCCTTGAATGTAGAATAAGGTGTATTTCCGTTCGGGCTAGTGATAACATATGCAAATGTATCATGGAGTCGTGCCACCGCATCAGAATATTTAGTAGCGTAGATAGTAACCTCAGCCAATGTGAACGCTGCTCCAGATTTTGAGAATGCAGTGGCTGTGGGGGGTTTGAAAGTCACTCGAGTAACAAGTCCAACACCGGAAGCAAATTAATATTTGATTGAGAAGTCTCTGGTATTACAGTTGAATTTATATTTAATTGTGAGGCAGCCTTGACAACAGCATCATTAATAAGACCAGCCAACCTGAGCGGGCGTTAACGAAATTTTGGACCCCCTGTTGTCCCACTGCTTGATGCTGCTGACGAGTTTGACATATTCGTCGATAAAAGTTAAACTGGTGGATCATTTACACCTTTACTTTAATAACCTTTAAGCCACCTTTACACGCCGAAACAAAAAAGCAAAAATACGGAAAACACAAATATTGAAAAGCCGAAATACCTTTTAATTAAAAATGAATTTAAAAACAAAAACATTTATTTATGAAATAACAAATTTTTATTAACACCAGCACCGGAGTGGTTAATTGAGTACTTACAATTTGTTATTTTCCTTGTTTCATTGACTTCTAATAGCAAGAATGAATTGCAACTGTCCATGCTTGAAGTTAACGTGATGATGAAAATCCCCGATAAAGTTGACGTATCGATGTAAATTACTAATATAGCTGCCAGTACTCCGGACTTACAATAAAACAAAAATCAGCCGAATTTGGCAGTGACCGAAACTCCGAAATCAAAAACGGCTTAAATTGATAGCAGCCGTAATTTCTGATGTCTTTAGAAAATGATATTAGTGGCCGTTGGTATAATAGTTAATAGCATAAGTAGCCGTAATTTTACCAATGTTATTATCAGCCGTGATGCTGATAATAATATTGGTAAAATTACGGCCACTTGTACTTTAAAATTCCTGAGTGACTTAATCACATCGGGGTCACCAGTTTTTGGTTTTTTAGACCACCAAACTATTAATTCGTTAAAATATAAACAACCACTAATATTAAATGAATTTAAATTAACCTTTTTATAGAGAAATCTGTTTCATATATATATATATAATATTACAATTATCATTACTGATTTTTAAATTAAGACACAAACGATTTATTTCTAACCACGAGTTGGTTTATACTCAACTGACCATTTCGGTGCTAGAAAACTATACAACGAATTTGATACAAGGTGCGAAACGCCACAGGGTTAAAAAGAACCAAAATTCCAAAGTCGCTATATTTGCTGCCAATTTGGACGAGATTTTCAACCGTTGTGGAGACAAACAGCAAATGAAAATAAAATTGCCCTAAACAACATAGATGATCTTAACATAAGACATGTGACCTTATTGGGACTAAAAAGTTAAATCAATAATGACTAAAGTTTCATAAAAGCTCCAAGTTATGATTTAATTCCTGGGCAAATTGTGAAAGCCACTCCGGAGAAAGATTTGCGTGAATTAGTTCAAATAATTAATACAGCCTTCAGACTGAAATATGTTCCACGTCAATGGAGGATGGCTGAATAATGATTCTTTAACATGGTAAACCAGCAAACGATAAAAAAAATCACTGCTTCCAGTAATATCAAAAATATTTGAAAACTGCTGCTCAAGAGTCTCAAGCAAATAATAGAAGAAAGATTTTTAATTCCACCACACCAATTTGGGTTTAGAGAAAATGACTCTACAATTAAACAAGTTCACAGAATAATGGATGTCATGAATTTAAACTGCATCGAAATCTATCTTTTATTAAATTCTTAAATCCTACATCTCAGATCGACACTTTCGAGTTAAACTTGAAAACGAGTACTGTGAACTAAAACGAGTATCGGCAGGTGTATCACAAGGTAACGTACTTGGACCTAGTTCGGTCATTCTTTATACGAGAGACTTATCGAATATTCAAGATACTACAGTAGCAATATTTGCAGACGATACAGCTATTCTAGCAGTTGGAAAGATATATCGGAAGCAACAAGCAACCCCAAATTGCAATTAACACAGTGAGTAACTGGACTTGAAAATGGCGCACCTTATTAAATGAAGCCAAATCAGTACTTGTCAACTTTACAAACCAAAATGTAAACTGGATTCCCAGACTTCCATACGCAAATACAGCTAAATACCTCGATACTAAGCTAAGACGAAACACATCAAGAAGAAAAAAGTAAAGTTAAACATGAAATATAGGAAAATGTACTAAAAATTCTGAGGTGATCCTCAACAAAATGCTTCTGTACAAATGTTAAAACCTGTATGGCCCCATGGTATCCAACTTTGGGATTGTGCCAAGAAGATCATAGTACATCAAAGTACACATGATGCATGCTTCCAAAATAAAGTGCTACGAGGGATTTGTGAATGCCCATGGTAAATTAGGAACGACAACCTTCATAGGGACTTGAAAATGGAATACGTTACCGATGAAATAAAGAAACAGGCCAAGAAACAAGTGCATATATCCGTCGTATGTTGGATACCATCGATGGAGTAAGAGGACTCAACAGGCAGAAACCGCTGGAGCTAGGCAGTTCTAATTAGAATACAAAATTATTCCTTATTGTATAGACCGAGAAATTAATTTAAGATAAATAAATTACTAGATGATTTCTGAATCAGTTGTAATATTAAATAAATAATAATAATAAAAAAAAAATTGCTAAAATCTAATATTATGTGACTCCTATACTGGAACATACCATTGCATAATAACTCATCAACATACGTAGTTAAGGACGTTGCAAAATGGCCTCCGCACTGAAAGCGATGATGACATAACGGTATCACCATCCACTCTCCACATTAGATTGTCAAAAACGAGGCCCAATCAAAATAACTGTTGTACGCAGAAATAAGATTTATGAGTGTTTGAGATAAGTTCGTGACGCTGGCCGCAATATTGCAGTGAAGAAGGCAGCGACGTTCGTGAAAAGGGAGTGCTGATCGAAACTGCAAAGTAAGAACACTCGGAGTTCTTTCTAAATAAAAATATCTTGTCTTTAGTTGATTAGGTAGTAACACAACCAGCTAAGACGATGCCTCGCATCATCATCTACGACTTAGATAGATATGTCTCAATCGACAATCTTAAGTGCAATCCTTATCGAAATAGTAAACTGTTACAACTGTTACAACGGCATCATTCATTCCAACGTTTCGTTTCCAAGCGAAGATTGTGTATACCGATATTTACTCCGACAATGGAACTTACTTCGTAGGAGCAAACGCTGTATTTAAAAGTAACTATATACGCAGTCATAACACCATTACCAAGCGACATTCCATCTATGTTAGAACCAACTGGCACTTCGTTCGACCTTACACTCCTCATTTCGGAGGTGTCTGAGAGGCAGGAATAAAATCAGTGAAATTACATCTTAACTGTAATTACATCGAGGAACTGTACACGGTTACAACTCAAATTGCGCCTCAACTCAAGGATTTAACACCACTAACAGATGACGCCTCCAACTTACAAGCAATAATCCCAGGGCACTTCTTAATTGGCGATTCACTTAAGGCGCCACCAAGTGCGGACATCGAAACCATGAGACTAGAAAGAAGATGGCACTTGAATGAGCAATTAGTACGACACTTCTGGAATCGCTAGTCCACCGAATATATTCACCCAGCCAAACTTGATGTTAAACGATTTAGTATCAACAAAGGATGATCGGCTGCCTACCCACACGGTGGAAGTTGGGTCGGGTCGTAACATATAATAAAAATTATAAAACTATACAAGCTACCGATCGAAAACGAACTCAATGAAGCATTGCCGCGATTACATACCATGTCCGGTGATAAAAATTCAACTGGCAACAACAACCCAGCTCCGAGACAAAAGACCAAATAGACCGCAAAAGATGTAGGGAACACAAATCAAGTGGCATTATAGTAATATTCTCTATGTGCTGCATTCTGGGACTGACACAAGCCACCATTAAAATATGTCATTTTAACCAGTTCACCCGGAGGAAATTAGGAGCTTAACATAGCCCACACGAAGTTTCAGTTGGATTATAAGGGGCTGCCCGATTTAAAATGCAATGCCATTATTCAGCAACTTCTATGGTAATACAGGTATTTAATAGCAGACCACGAGCTAGTATTCGAAAGCAACAAGGATAAGCCCAGTTTAAAAAAAATTTACAATATTGAGATCATCTTTTGGCTCTTATCAACAATGAAACAAGTCCGTCCAACAACACCGTCAATTTAGTAAAACGCAACACGAACCTTAGCACGACATCGATAAACAATTTGATCAAGGGTCAACATCGTATACAAAAATGTAATATTTTAAATTATCTTACCCCTGTCGTTTGTGTCAGACTACAACTAATAATCTGCACTACCAACCAATGGATATATGTGATTTTTAATTTTGTTTTCTATTGTAATGGGTTTTATTATGATTGTTCTGTACATTGGTCTATCTTCAGTACTCTCGAATTAAATACACAATCATAGGAAATGTGTCAAATACGTCAAATCTGTGTTGATAAACGACTATGATAATCGACACTTACTAGCCTAACGATTTCGTTAGGCTAGCAGTAATTCGCTAGTACTACAAATACATGGTATTGTCCTATATATAAAGACAATATTCCAATGTAAGTAATACAACATCAGTCGTCGGTACCTGATGAGAAGACTGATTTTCTTTCAAATCAATAATCTCATCCGTTCGAAACTGATTGTTGTAATTCATACAAATTTTCCATCTATGAGTCAAAAATTCAAAGGATATATATGGTACCCAACGAAACCACAGTCGATGTCATATGTGGTTGCAAGCACCAAATTTGCACCACGTTAGGCTCCCGTAAAATATATCGTTTACTCACCATTATACAAGATCCAAACCAAAAATCCGTTGATTTAAATTATGACTTCCGGCTTCATATATTGAATTTGGAGCTTTGACGTATTTCGTATAAGAACAAAATTTATGAATTAATTCTAAATGCCGGAACCACAAAAGCGATAATATAATAAAACTGAAAAGACTCTCCTGCTTTATATAATGTGCCAGAAGTTCAAATTCTTTATTTGAAGAAAAATCGAAGTCTAATAATAAAAACTGCAAAAATTGCAACCAAAAAAAGAAAACAGTTTAACAGCTGACAATTTAAGGTTATAGTACCCTTCAAACAAGGTGAATCATTTACGAATCACAAATGAAGATTAAACGAACCATTTTTGCGATTTAAAAGCGAAGCATTTATGATGTTCCCGTCTCATGATAATTAGATTTTTTTACGAAGTAAAAAGTAGAAAAGTAGAAACGCCGTGTCTTGATATTGGAGCACTATCCGGCGCCGAAGGAAAATTTATACTGAAACTGTAGCTATTTATTCACTGATGTCGCTATACCATAAAAATGAAAAATAAATTCATCCATAAAACAAACATTTAACCACCTGAAATATACCAATTAACGTTTATTTTGGCATGACGTTATAAAAAATAAATCATCTGGCTGCGTTTTAAATTTCTATTGCTCCCGATAAATAGGTAGAGCAAGATATTTTTTAATCGATTTTTAACGACTTTCAAAAAGTTGAATGAAAAATTTTAGATTAGAGTTAAATAAATTAATTATATGCAAAAATAGCGCGCTAAATATAAGTTTTGACAAAGAAAATTGCGTGCTCCAGCTATCGAGCGCTAATAAAAACACGGCTAAAATAACCTACAGAAAAAAAATTAAAAAAAAATATAAACACAAAAAGTCGAACAAAGAACTCCGACAAAAATGACTTCTTCTTACTCGTTCTTTCAATATTATAACGGGTGTTTTTTTAGGAGGTTTGTTTTTCCGATAGATGTCGTTTTATTTTATGACAGTTGTTTTGACAGCTCAAAGTGGCATTTCTACTCAGTATTGTTTGGCAAATCATTATGAATAGGTTAACTCCAGAACAACGTTTTCAAATCGTGGAAATTTATTTTCAAAATCAGTGTTCAATTAAAAATGTTTATAGAGCACTTCGTGAATTTTATGGTGCACATAATCGTCCGTCAGAGACCACCATAAAGAACGTAATTACCAAATTTCGGTCTACATTCACTCTTTTGGATGCCAAGCCACCGACAAGAATGAGAAGAGTTCGTACAGAAGAAAATATTGCTGTCGTTGAGGCCAGTGTCGAAGAAAACGACAATTTATCGATTCGTCGTCGTGCTCAGCAAATTGGACTTTGTCCATCGACTTTATGGAAAATTTTACGTAAAGATTTGGGTTTGGTGCCATACAAAATTCAATTGGTGCAAGAATTAAAGCCACACGACCATCGTTTGCGCCGTGAATTCAGTGATTGGTCGTTAAATCAATTGAACGAAGATCCATTTTTTTACCGTAAAATTCTCTTCAGTGATGAGGCGCATTTTTGGTTAAATGGATACGTCAACAAACAAAATTGTCGCATTTGGAGCAAAGATAATCCACACGCCGTTCTAGAATTACCAATGCATCCTGATAAATGTACTGTTTGGTGCGGTCTATGGGCTGGTGGGATCATCGGTCCATATTTCTTTAAAAATGAGGAAGGACGACGCGTTACCGTGAATGGAAATCGATACAGAACCATGTTAAATGAGTTTTTGTTGTCAAATCTTGAAGATATGGATATGAATGAAATGTGGTTTCAACAAGATGGTGCCACTTGCCATACAGCACGTGAAACAATCGACTTATTGAAAGAAACTTTCAACGACAACATTATTTCGAGAAATGGTCCGGTGAATTGGCCTCCGCGTTCGTGCGATTTGACGCCACTCGATTACTTTTTGTGGGGATACGTGAAGTCATTGGTTTATGTGGATAAACCTCAATCGATTGACGCTTTGGAAACCAATATTCAACGTGTCATTGCTGACATACGCCCTCAAATGCTTGAAAAAGTGCTGGAAAATTGGACCTCCAGAATGACATTTGTGAAAAATAGTCGTGGTAGCCATATGCCAGAAATTGTGTTTAAATGTTAAATGCCAAAAAATTATCTACCAAATAAAAAAAAATTTTGGTCATTTCATAATTTTATATGTGTTTTATTCAAAAAAAAAATCGGCAACCTCTTAAAAAAACACCCTTTAGAATGCACACGATTCGGGTTATGAATGTATTAGTTGGGATAAAAAATATGGGTACGTTTATAGTTCGTTGAGGAACCGTTTTAGCGAATTCGCTTTTTTTGTATAGCGGGTAAACATCTAGCATTACACGAAAGAACAACTCGTTTTCATTGTTGAACAAATTTCAAAAATAATTAAAGTTTGAATGCTGATTTTTCGAGCCACATCATCCTAAGCAATAAAGCTCATTTTCACCCACATGTGATTGTTCAAAAACAAATCTATCTACAACGTGTCACTGTTTGGTGCGGATTTTGAACTGGGGGCATCATTGGACCACGCTTAAATTGGATGATATTGATGTGAACGACATGTGGTTTCAACAAGACGATGCGACATGCCATACAGCTCGTATGGCATGTCGCATCGTCTTGTTGAAACCACAACTTCGGCGATCAAAATTGTCTCTCTATATCACGATCTAACACCATTGGATTTTTTTTCTATGGGGTGATTTGAAGTCAGAGGTCTATGTCAACAAGTCCATATTCACCCGTTGAAGGAGGAGATTCACTGCTTCATCAACGAAATTCAACCACATTTACGCAAAATGGTCATTGAAAATTCCGACAAATGAGTGCGTATGTGCTCGCAAAGCCGTGGATCAATAAAAATTAAAAAAAATAATTCAATTAATTGAAAAAAACTGTGTTTTCTATTTAATTCAAATCTTGCGAAAATTTTGGAACACCCTTTATAATGAATGTTTCTTCGTGGTTTTCCCAGAATAAAATTAACAGACAATACTCGTATGTTGTACCTAACTTGTCTCTTATATTTCGAGTAATAAATCAACTATTGAGTCATATCATTAGTCATTGGTTATTACGGATAACTGAAGAAGTTGCAGCGGACAGGTTCAAGATCAAGGCCACATATATTTATTAAGTTTACAAGTTTTGAGACGCAATTTTCATGCATGACGTATTCTGAGAAATCTTATTTATCAGATCACATCGTTTCAGCATACAGAAAAACTAAAGGTCTACAAGGTTAGTTAACTGCACAGTTAACTACTTTGATTAGTACGATATTTTGAACTATCGTTTGAAAATATTTCTTAATTATCAGGTGTGCAACTAAATTTCCTAGTTTAGACACATACGAGTAGATGGTTCTACTGTGTTTTATTCATAGTGTGACAGTTGTTAACGATAACCAATTGTAATACCACCACATACCGGAACGCAAAAATATTTTTTCTAAGAACGAAAATGTCTAGTTGTGTGCCAAACAAACAGAATTTGCGGGAAGCTTTGCTTTTCTGCTTCAAAAATGCAGCTGAACTACATCATTTGCTTGAGGAGGCCTACGGCGAACATGCACCATCGAAAACAACCTGTGAAAGTAGGTTTAATGGCTCCAGAAGTGGCCATTTCGACATTGAGGACAAGAAGCGCTTCGGAAGACCAAAAACATTTGAATGCGCCGATCTGCAAGCGTTATTGTATGAAGATAATACGCAAACTCAAGATAAACTTGTGGAGGCATTAAACACCAAGGTATTTTCAAACGTTTACAGGCTATGGGTAAAATTCAAAAGGAGGGAAAACGGGTGCCGCATGAGTTGACTGAGAGACAGTTGAAAATTCGAAGAGACACTTGCGAATTTTACTTTTACGGTATGAAAGAAAGAGCTTCCTGCATCGAATTGTTACAGGAGATGAGCAGTGGATCTTTTTTAAGAACCTCAAAGGCAAAAAGTCGTGGCTTTCACTTGGTGAATCATCAATATCAACGGCACGGACCAATCGCTTCGGAAAGAAGACAATGGTCCGCATTTGGTGGGACCAGAAAGTAATCATATACTATGAGCTGCTGAAACAGGGCGAAACTGTCAATGGGAACGACCAAATGGCACAGTGATTAAAGCTAGGGCCTTGGCCCCAGAACAGATTGCAGAGATAATAAAAAACAGTCAATGGGCAACGCTACCGACAACAACTCATCAACCTAAACCATGCATTGCTCAAAAAACGACCAGAATGGGACACGAGACACGAACGAATGATATTGCAGCACGACAACGCTCCATGCTATCGCACTTCCATCGTCCAAGACCCCATCAAAACGCTGAGATGGGATCTGCTACTGCACCCGCCTTATTCGCCAGACCTGGCCTCCCCGGATTATCACTTGTTCCGTTCGACGCCGCATGGCTTTTCAGGGATACACTTGACCAGTTTCAAAGAAGTGCATATTCGCAAATTCCAGATTACCAATATGCAACCACACGAAAATGAAAGCATTTCTCCCTTCACGAAGAAAAAACATCTTCAAACGATAGTTCAAAATTATTGTTGACTAACCTACTACAAATATATGTATTTGTGCACTCAACTAACCTTTGTAGCCCCTTCATTGGGAACAATGTGAACTTACTTCTAAGTGGAAGAATTATATTAACGTGAGAAAGTGTACATGAATTATACATAAACAATTGAAATTTTCAATGACGTCTCTAATTATGCGACATCTACATGTACTCATTTTTATGACACTGATAGAGATTGTATTGTTTGTATGCGGTTCATAATATGGTCACCTCCAATATTGTCGTAAATTAAACACGATTAAAACGTCGTTATATTATAATGAAAAATTAATTAATTATATATATTTAATGTTTAGTTTCAACAGTAAAAAATAATTTAGTTGTTATAATAATTAAAAAAAAATTTAAAGTGAAGCAATGAATGGCGATAGTTTCAATGCAACATTAATATCACCATCAATATCCAATAAATCTTGTGCTAGTGCATCCTTTGCCGCTAGAGTACCTGATCCCAATGCAAACATATCTTCATCGCTAATTGTTAATGTAGCCTCGACACTTGGATCATCACCCTCGAATAATTTTACGTTTTTAAGATCAAGAACTGTAACCAACATAACAAATTAAATATTTTTAAAGCAATTTTCACTAATAAATATTCGGTTGAGTTTAAACTTACTCCATGATTTTGCGATGGTGCCACCAACTTTAATATTGAATTTAAAAACATGCTCCACTTGACGATCGTTCGCATCGATTTTGGTTAGGCGAACTTTAATTTTTTCAAAAACTGCATCGGATTTAAGTGCCATCGTATTACAAAACGAATAAAATTTAGCGAGTTAAATTGAATTTCACTAAAATTAAAATCACAATTAATTCCAAAATTTGATAATTTCGTTGGGCTGAGACAATTTATGGTGTCAAATATTATAAACTCACCTTAATTGAGCGAACGGTTAAATTGAACTGAATTTAATCGAAATTTTCTACTTACTTAAATAATATTTTTTTTTTATCAGAAATTTGAATACACATACGATATGATACCATGATCCATACAAATGAAATCAATTTAAGGTTTTATTAATATTATTATTTATTTTTTTTTGTTATAAATAATAAATAAGCCAGCAACAACAACAAAAGTGTCGAATGAAAAGAAATTAAATTAAATTAAAGTCAAAGTGGTTTTTTTTTCTACTTTCGACCTGTTTTGAGATACGAGCATTATATAACAATAATCCCCCGGTTAACACGAGGTTTTATTACACTTTGTGATATGCATGCATACGTACTTGTCGATGATTTATTCAAGTATTTTTTGTTGTAGGTTACTTGAACATATTTGTCATTATACAGTACAAGATAATTGCTCCATATTGTCTCGGTTTTGATGAATATGACAATATTGTTCACTATATATACGCTTATCACTGACAAAACTTACGTCAAAATTGATCGATTAGTTTTCGATTGTGTAATGGCACAGTGATGACCTATCAAGTCGAATGAACTGTAGGAAAAGGAAGTATAATCAAGTTTCACACTAATTGTTGAACTCGTTGTAGTACGACGTATGTACCGGTTAATGTGTACTTTCAAGAAACAGTAAACTATTTAGTTTATTAGTCAATAAGTCCCGCAGCTAACAACTAATTTTTTTTCGCAAAATTCCACTTTATCATCAGTTTCTTTCAATAGTGGCGCAATCGTTCAAACGCTTCTCTAAAATTACGGCCTTCCAAAACGATTTTGTGCAATTTTCTATCTTTGTGAAGATAGCCCAAATTTCTATCCCCGAAATTAGAAAAAGTTGCTTATGGCAATACTTTTCAAGTTTATGTATACTATTGCGACCTTTAATTAGCAATTGTAACAAAAAATCTAAGTTATGAAGTAAGTATTTCCGAATCATAGCTCAAAATTAATAAAAATATTATGAGTATATTAAAAACAACAACAAGTTGTTATACTGTGGGCAAAAAGTAGTAAGACTTTTTAATTAAAATTTCGCGCGGAAAACCATTCGTCGAAATATTTTTTTTTCTATGTTGGTATGACTGTCAGTGACACCTGTGCCAAATGTCACATCAAAATAATCATTAGTGTTTAGTCTACGCTTGTCTTTCTGAAAAAGTGCATTCGGCGATTTTTACAACGAGTGAAATTATTCAACAAAGAAGTTCCATTAAATTTTGTGTGCGGAATCAATTTTGTGGTGTCGAAACATTCAGAATATTGCAAAAGGCCTTCGGTGATAATTGTACGTCGCGAGCAAGTGTTTTTGATTGGTACAAATTGTTCAAAGAAGGACGAGAACGTGTTGACGACGAACCACGTCTAGGACGGCCATCAACATCAACTGATGAACAACACGTTAATAAAAACAAGGAATTGGTGCTCGAGAATCGACGATTAACAGTCAGAGACCTTACTGACATCGTTGAAATATCGAAAGGATCAGTGAAAACCATTTTGAAAGATCATTTGGTTCCAAAATCACTCAATTTTTTGGAAAAACAGGGTCGCGTTGACGTCTGTGAAACAATGCCTTCCGACTACCAGGATGTCATGAAACGTATTATAACTGGCGATGAGTCTTGGATCTCGTGCCAAAGGTGAGCCGAAGCCGAAAAAATCACGTCAAAGCAAGTCAAAAATCAAGGTGATGTTGACAGTTTTCTTCGATTATCGAGGTGTGGTGCACTCTGAATTCCTTCCGACCGGCCAAACTGTCTACAAGGAATACTATTTGAGTGTTATGAGTCGTTTGCGCGAAGCTATTTGTAAAATGAGGCCGGAATTATGGGTCGACAACTCTTGGTTTTTGCACGATAATGCACCTTCTCATACTGCATTGGTTTTACGTGATTTTTTTCGCCAAAAATTCCACCCATATCGTTCCGCAACCACCGTATTCGCCTGATTTAGCTCCGTGTGATTTCTGGCTGTTCAGCAAACTCAAACGACCGCTCCGGAGAAACCGTTTTGAGTCAATTGAAGACATTAAACGTGATCCGCTACGCGCATTGGAGGCTATTCCGGAAATTGACTTTAACAACTGTTTCGAGGATTGGAACAAACGTTGGTACAAGTGTATTGAGGCCGGGGAGGATTACTTTGAGGGAGACGAAATAGATTTGGAGAAATAAATAAAAAATTTTAAAATTATGAACAAAGTCTTACTATTTTTTGCCCACAGTATTATAACGTGTAAATAAACAAATCAAATTTCTACTCTCCAAAAACTATACTGACACAGAAAATCTTTAAATCAAGATACACATTTTACTAGCATTTATATGTAACATAAATAACAGTCCCGAAAATACCATGTCACTTACAAAACAATATTTTAAGGAGTTAAGTAGAAGTATAGTTCCTCGAAAGCAGAAACAACTCGTTGGCCAGACTATCTGCTTATATCTGACGATGGAGGAAGATTTAAAGTAATTGCAATGAATTTTTTAGACTTTTTCTATGGAGTAGAGTTGAGATATAGCCCTTAAAACTCGGCAAATATTCGTTGGTCAGACTATCGTCTTATATCTGACGATGGAGGATTGCGGTTTAAATTTATTATCGCCAAATACCCAATTAAACCAATACGCAATAGTTAACACTGAGTACCTTAACAGCCAAACACAATAATCCATAGCCTTGCAGCATATTCCACAAACAATAAAAATTGAAAACAAGGTATTAAAAATTAATTCCATAATCAGTTATAAAGCAAATCATTACATCTTAAAGAAAATGTGGTTAAAATAAGAAATTCCTCAAAATGTGTAACTACGCATTTCCTTTGCTATACAATGTATAAATAAGACGGAATACCACCAAGATAAAATTGTGTTATTTTCATAGCTGGCCTTCTCATTGAAATAAACATTATTCGAAAAAATAAGTGAATCTTACACGAAACTATCATAAACATAACCTTCAGAACCAAAACCAACTCAAATGTTAACTCGGAATCATAATTATGCAATCGATTTAAATTTTTATTTTTTCTTCCATTAAAGTCGATTTTTCCATTAACTTTCTTCCATTCATACCGCAACAAGCCAGACAAACGAAAAGATCCTGAGTTCAAAAAACTACACGACTTGATATAGTCCGCTCCTTAGATAAATGCTAAAAACTGCGGAAATTACACTAAATTTTACCCTTCCGAATCGTTTCTGAGTTTGACGTAGTTCATCTCAACTTCACCCATAGAACAACTCTGTAAGAATTCCAGAAATTACTTTAAATCTTCCTCCATCGTCAGATATAAGCCGATAGTCCGGCCAACGAATATTTGCTGAGTTTGAAGGACTATATCTCAACTCTACCCCATAGAAAAATCCTAAAAGATTCACTGAAATTGCAATAAATCTTCCTTAATCACCAGACATAAGCTGATAGTCCGGCCAACGAATATCTGTTGAGTTTGAAGGACTATATCTCAACTCTACTCCACAGAAAAGTTCTAAAAAATTCACTGAAATTGCAATAAATCTTCCTCCATCGCCAGACATGTTTCGACAGGTCGTTCAAAAAATATATGACGTAAAATTACTAAAAAAAGCTCATGAGTTGGCAAATAATTGATATTATTTATTTGCCCTAGCCCCAAAAATGTTTATATCTTCATATTATTATGAAAATGTATAATTTTTACTCTCAGTCCCGACATTTTTTTGTGTCGTGATAGATTTAGTTGCCATGACAGTAAATATTTTCGGGGCTGAGAGTAAAAATGTGAATATTTTTTGGGCTGAGAGTAAAAAATGTCATGATAGCAATAATTAGTGTTGCCATCGCATTTTTAGGAGATGGAATTTGAGCTATCATTACATACATTCTTTTCTGGAATAACTACCGAATTCGGGCGACCAGATCGTTCAGCATCATCGGTGTTTGTACTGCCATGTTTATTTATTTATTTAAACAACATCTGGTATTAAGAAAAATCAATTCAATTTTATATAATTAAAATTTGTATAATAAAATTTTTTATAACCCTTTAACGAATGCGACGAATTTATGCCTAGACAAATTAAAATCAAACAAGGCAGAAACATTATTAAAAAAAAATCGGGCCCGAATTACTAACGTTCGACCCATAGAAGTGCAGATCGATTGCGAAGCCTCGTATCTGAGTGATCGAATGGAGCACTTATCAAACAGGGCAGTAGTTGTGAACAATCAGTTCGGCCCATTATAAAGTTTCCTAGTTAAAAAAGTGACAAGCTGGGCACTCGGGAGGTAAACTTAGTTCGAGTACGCTGAATTCAATGGTGCTAGTCCCATTTCAAAGTTAGTCCCTATTTTTGAGATATCGCTTTCGACATGTTTTGGCTCTGAATCGTTGATAGCTCTTGAACCATTAAGATTTTCGTTTATCTATTTTCAGCGATGTTGGGGGGTTTTTTTATACAAAATGTATTTGAACCATTAAGATTTTCGTTATGCTTTCTTCAGCAAAGTTGTTGCGCAAGACAAGACAAACAACTTTGCCGAATATATCATGACCGAAAAACTACATCCATCATATAATGAGTTTTCCAATAGGAACGATATGATTTTTAAGTGACGTTTCGGCCATTTGTAATATGTCATGGTCTGTGATTTTTTGTTTTATTGTATTCAGTGATGTTTACAATTTCATGATGGTGAGATATACGCTAGAACAACGTTTACAAATTATTCAGTTTTATTATCAAAATAATCGTTCTCCAATTGCAACAAAATCATCTTCTCCGATGAGGCTCACTTTCATCTGAGTGGTGCGGTAAATGAACAAAACTGTCGATTCTGGTACGAATAAAATTCGTCATGAATTCGAAAACCATTACATTCACATAAATTGACAGTTTGGTGTGGTTTTTGGTCTGGTGGAATCATCGGACCGTATTTTTTTCGAAATGAAGCTGGTAACACCGTTACTGTCAATGGAGATCGGTATAGATCGATGATAACCAACTTTTTATGGCCGAAGTTGAAAGAAGTTGATCTTGACAACATTTGGTTCCAACAAGACGGGGCTACGTGCCACACAGCAAGTGCAACAATTGAATTATTACGAATCATATCACTCTTATTGGAAAACCCTATACGTGTGTTTTACTTAGACCAAGGTTAGGTTAGGTTAGGTTGGAATGGTGGCTTCTGCACACTTAGTCCAGTAGTGGCCCATTGTGATACCACAGGATCCTTTTTTCCCTTTACCCTTGTTCAAAACCAATCGGAGCTACGTACGTAGCGCAAAATATCTCGCACTCGACAGTCGGCGAGATCGGAAAAGCTGGCCATACTGTACACGCCCAAATACCTATGCTTTCTGTACGATTGTGCCGGACATGAGCATATGAAGTTATCTAAAGTCTCTTCCTCTTCTTCGTCCATGCAACTTCTACAAAGTCATTAGTATGTAGACCAAGCCTTATCTCATGTCCCCAAAAAGGCATGGTCTGGTCAGTTTTGGCAAAAGCTTCTCACAGAAGACTCCGGCTCCTACCTTGCCGTCTAGAGAAACATGGGTCAACCTGTGCAGAGATCCGTATACACAGGTAAGGCTAAATACAACTGGAGGTCGGCTTACTTAGACCAAACAGGACGCTCATTTCAAATAAGATTCGAAGAACACGTCAATGACATAACCAAATTTAAAAAAGTACATACAATCAAGTTTTGCATAACACATAAAAACTGAAAATCATAGGTACACTAAACTCAATAAAAATTTAACCATTTTGCACAGAATCAAAAAAGGAGTGAAATTCGACATGTTCGAAGATTTTGGTATAAATTTTGGGCACAATTTCACTCATGAGTCATGAGACATTTGTATACCGTACGTATACAAATTTCTTATGAGTCATGAGTCAAATTGCGGGCAAAATTCACATCCTGAAAATATACAAAAACAAAAACACCAACAATTTACTTAACGATAAAATCAAGACAAAAACCAATAAAATTTACGATTTATTATCCATAACTTAAAAACAAAGGAGGTGCCCAACAGCAGTGCCTAACAACAGTATATAAACAGCTTCAAAATAAATTATGTAATATTTAGTAGTAAAAAATAAACCGAAGAAGAGATTATTATCGAAATCGATATTTCGAAAAAATTTAAAAAGTTGGCACAATAAGTAAGAACTAAAAACTACAACATAAAATTAAAAATAAAAAGTTTTTCATTTAACATAAAAGTGACAAAAGAACACAAAAAATAAAGTGAAAATCGGCTTGTGGAATCTGGTGAAATAAATAATATGGATAGGTGTTTTAAACTCAAGTGCTTTTGTTATGTGTGTGAACAATTTACAATTATGAGCAATCGCGGCAAAATAAGTGATGAAACCGCTGATTTATATCGATTATACTTTTCACAAAACGTTATTGTGGTGTAAATTGGACGCCGTCTTTTGCTTGAACGGCATGCATTTTCCATCTGCATAGAAGGCAAATCCCTGGAGCCGCAATGTCATTTGGTGTCCTGATGATACCGATGCCGGAAAGATCAAACCCAACTAAAGAATATTTACCACCAACATTTGAATCTGATGAAACCGGAGAAACATCTGCATCAATATATCAACCACCGTCAGTGCGCCATGCAATCACATTAAAATCTCGCAAAATTGTTGGGATATTATGGTACGACGCCTGAAACTATCGCAGCGGCAAGCCATTCTTTTGTCAAAGGATTTAAAACAAGTGAACATTTTGGCTCCAAATGTTCGGATATACGTCATTTTACGAATTTTTTCAAATCAATTGAGAATAATTCACTCGCTTTTTGCACTGATATCCGTGGTTTGGTATATCCACAATGCACAATGCATATGATCTCGAAGATTGGTGATTGTTTATCGATTCCTCCAAAAGCAGTTTAAAGAGGGCAGTTCTCCTTCACGTTACCAACTCAACAAATTACATTTCAGTTGCACTCAGCACATACACAAAGGAAACTTATGCATCAATGAAAAAATCATTCATTTGATTAAATACAATGACCATCAATGGAAAGTTTGTGCAGATTTAAAAGTGATAGCTCTTTTAAGAGGCATGCAATTGGGTTACACTAAAAACATGCGTTTTATGTGCTTATGGAATATACATTTATACGGGGCGATCAATACAACGAACGGAACTAGGCTTTACGTAAGAACATTAGACTGCGATACGACAACATCGCTGAGGCTCCACTTGTGCCAATTGAAAAAATATTGCTACCACCACTGCATATCAAGGATCTCATTTTTCCACGGTTAAGTAGAGTGAAAATAAAAGAAGGTTGGTGTTTGAGTCTATTCGAATCTAAGTTTTGATCAAATGAAGTTTCATTTTGCATCTTGTTTTTTATTACAGGAATACTTAATGAACGAGATATTCGTCGTTTGATGAACGATGATGCATTTGAAAATGCTCTCAGTGAACGAGAGCTTATTAAGAATGGTCTCGGAATTAATTGTTCCGATGATTGGCGCAAATATATTAAAAATATGCTGATCGCTTTTCATAATATAAACGTTCGAATGTCATCGAAAATACGGAAATGTGGAAAAATTCGCCGAACAATCACCAGCCGAATTCGATGAGCACGGCAAGGCTCGAACATTGGTATAGCGGCAAAAAGTTACATGCACTCTTGGGTAATATTTGTTGGAATTCGCAAGAGGAAGAAGATCCTGAAAACCACACGATTGAATCAGAAAATTAAAATTAGAAAAATTAAGAAAAATCACCATAAAATCAACTGAATCTTTTTTATTTTTTAAGTAGTTTTTTCTATTGTATCTATATTGGTCGATGCGATGCTTATTTGATCGATTTCAATCGATTTAAATTTAATAAATGGACAAAAAATGATGAAAAAAGTGTTTTCCGTCGATATGACAAGGAAAAAAATAACACAAAAATGTGAATGTAGATGTGGTTTCCGGGCTTAATATATTCGGCAAAGTTGTTTGTCTTGGCTTGCGCAACAACTTTGCTGAAGCAAGCAAAACGAAAATCTGAATGGTTCAAGAGCTATCGACGTGAAAATGAGTGTATATTTTGATAAATTTTTAGCTTAGAGCCAAAACATGTCGAAAGCGATATCTCAAAAATAGGGACTAACTTTGAAATGGGACTAGCACCATTGAAATCAGCATCCTTGAATTAGATTTACCCCTGGGGGCCCAGCACAAAAAAAAAGTTTGCGATTCAAGCACAGTGATTATTTGATATTGTATAGCAAAGCTGTTGAATAGAAACAACGGTGGGAGTACATACTTAGGAGCGTTTACCTATCGAGGGAGTCGTCTTAAGACAAACAACAGAAATCGCTTCTGAATTGATTCTTTACGGTAGAGGAGTTGTTATAGTACAAAACGGAGAATTTTAGAGTATACGGATTATGAAAATCTTTAGAGAAGAGAAACGAATTAAAAACCATAACATTGAATTAGCCTTGTTGATACATCTGTCAATATGGTTTTTAAACGATAAATTCCGAGAAAATAAGACACCTAAATCTAGAAAAGAATGAACTCGATCGATCATAACTCCATTTAAAAATAAGCTATTATAAAGACCACTATACGTCTTCTAGAAATTGTTGGGACAAAATTTATTCAAGGTACACTATTCACAGAAAATAGTAATTCCTGTTGTAGATTAGCAGATTGCCATCATTTAGAATCTTGCTATATATTTTTATATCATCAGCATAAATCAAAAACTCACGATGCTTGAAACACCGTTTTATAGCATATATAAATGCAATAGTAGGAAAGGTCCAAGATGGCTACATTGTGAGACGCCAGACAAAACATATATTTGAGTTCGTTTCGTCAAATATGACAAGATCTACTTTAAAGGAAGGGAATCACACTTGACCTGTTCCAGTGTCTGTGCAAGTAAGATATGATACATTTAGTAAACTCTACCTATACAGTATCATCACTTTCTAATGCAAAAGTCAAAACATTTGAGAACAAAATAATATTTGTCACAGTTGACTGGCCGGGGTAAAATCCTTAGTGGTTTATTTTAGGTTAGGTTAGGTTTCAGTGGTTGCTATTGCACACTTAGGCCAATAATGGCCTATTGTGATACCCCAGGATCCGACATCATTAAACTCCCTTAAAATTATTTAGTGCTATTAATATACCGTACAAGATCTCGCAGATTACAAGTGATCATGCCTTCTGTCAGCTAGTGCAGGACATGAGCATAGGAAGTGAACAAGAGCCTGCTTCTCCTCCTCGTCCTTGCAGCTTCTACAGAAGTCATTTGCATCCATACCCAGCCTTCTCGCATGATCTCCAAAGAGGCAGTTTCCAGTAAGAACCCTTATAATTCTACCTAAATCACGCTTCCTTAATGTGATTAAGATCTTAGAGTGGCTTGCTGCTTTCGGCATAGACAAAGGCCTATCTACACATTCTCTTCCTGGTTCCAGTTGGAGAGTCGTATCGTATCTTACTAATTCGTCTGCCCTGCATTTTCCCTCAACATCAGAATGGCCCAGAACCCATAGACCAACTGGATATTGTAGTGTTCACTCATCTCGTTATGAGATGTGTAACAATCCAACTCCACCCTTGACGCCAGGTAAACTGAATCCAGTGAAAGAATGGCCGCCCGACTGTCCACATAAATAGTGATATCAGTCAACGACATTACATTAAGCCTCAACCAGTTCATGACCTCTTCAATCGCATTAACTTCAGCCTGGTACACGCTGCAGTAATCAGCGAGACGAAAGGATAAACCCATATTTAATTGCCCACAAAACACACCAGTTCCCACTCTACCATCGAGCTTGGAACACGCTGTGAAGAATTTAATTGTCCCGGTTTCGCAACGAGACCACTCTAGGGTAAATTACCTTTAAAAGCTTCCAAAAGCACAACAGAGGTGTTACATAATACAAACTGACCAGATCATGCCTCACAGAATTGACTATATATAGTTGAGTGCCCTTTTTGCAGGCACTTCCACCCTGAAACCGCTGATAGCCGGGCGGCCGTATTGACCACCATTTGCCTACCAATAATATCCAACGGGAGAAGGCACAGCATATTCTCTAAGGTACTAGTGGGTGAGTCCTTACTGGTTTACAGAGATGGAATTTTGAATTAAGAAAAAGATAAGGTCCTTGATGGGATAAAAATACCACGGTAATTCTTTCTCCGTTCACTTTTGAAAATTGGCTTAATGTGGAAACTGGATTTTCAAATTGAATGAAATACTTCATTCGCCAATCGCAAATTGAAGAGGTACGTCAGCAATTGAACCAATACCCAAGCACACTCTTTTAACACAAGAGAGTGAATTGTGGTCGGGCCACAACTCATAGTCACATTTACATTCAACCGAGCATGCAGAACGTCATCGGTATTAAACTGAAGAATTGATTGTTTAAACTCAGCAAATCATCGTTCGGCTTTTGCTTTCGTTGGAGTAGTATCCCTATAACACATATCAAGCCATTGCTTCGTTATTTTGAAAATAACAAAAGTAGCGTTACTAAAACAACTGTAACCCGTAAACTAATAGTTAGATGTTCATAAAAAAAAATTCACATATCGTTTAGAGGTTAGTACTTTCTAAAACTCATATAAATTTTTCATTATTTGCGCCATCTATGTGTCAACCTCGTAACTATTGGGTGGCGTAATACATTACTAAATGAAAACCCCATGATGTCTATCTGTGTCGAATGTATGATTTGTGCCGAGGACAAATCTAAAATAAGATTTTTTTTAATTTTGTTTTTTTCGAGTACCTCCCGAACAAAAGTTCATTAAATTTTCGGGGTTTTCATAATAACATGGGCAAATTTTAGCCGATTTGTATCATATTTGGTCCAGGTCATAATCCTTATATATAAAAATATGAATTTATTTCGGCCTGTTATGTGTAAGTTGCATGTCCAGAACCAACCTTACGATATTTTTGAAGAGGTTGAACCCTTGAGGTATTAGGGTCCGGATATAATTTTTTTCGAAAACAGCAATTTTTTGTTTAACTTTTTCACGCGAATGAGTTTGCTGATAACATGGTCGAATCCCAGGGGTGTGTCCCCTGAACCATGAGGACCATGTTTATAAGTGTCCACTCCATTCATCCAATCGGATTCAGACGCGCATCCGGTCATTATGAAATTTTTTCGATGTATATATAAACTGCATGTCAAGAATCAAGTTTCGGTATTTCTAAAGGTGTCCCTCGAGATCTAAGGGCCCTGGTAAGTCTTTTTTTAATTTTATTCTGTTTTAAAATTTCTTTGCGGGAATGAGCTTAGGAAATAGGGTTATATGAAATTAATGAGAACCTTGCTTATAAGTGTTCACGCCTTTCATCCAACTGAATTCAGTTGCTCAACTGATCGTCATGACATTTTTACCATATAAAATAACATGTCCAGAAATAACTTTGGACGTTTTTGAAGAGGTTAGACCCCGGGTTCTGGAAGCTCCGTTTCAAATTTTTACTTTTTAAATGTTTTCGCGGGAATGAGTTAGGGAAAGGAGTTATATGGAATTAGTGACATTCGTCCTTATAATTTGCCACACCATTCAACCAACCGAATTGAAACGTTGCATAGGGATTTTATAACAAAATGAGCAGATTTTCGTAATATTTTTGAAGGGCTTGGGTTTGAATACTTTCGCTACTCCACAAAAATGTTAACAAGCAGAGTAGATTAAACGACTTATCTCTATAAGGTTGTGTTACAGTGGAAAACATTTCTGTTTAATTTGACACTCCAAAATTAGACGGCAGAGGGAAATCGGACTGCATATAATTGCATCAATTTTACTCGATGGAGGAAATTGAATTTGGTTCAAGCAGATACTCTTTCTTGCAACAAAGTTTGATTTCAGGAATTAGTCTAGTATTAAAAATATGCAAAGAGATTATGAAAATATGGAATGAATATACCATGGCGCATAAAAGAGCACTAGAAGCGCTTGATCGTACTCTGTGCACTGGGAGGAGCTTTTATGCTGCTAGCAGGTGATTTTCGTCAAACTTTGCCAGTCATTACAGGATCAACAGCCACTAATGAACTCAATGCCTGTCTAAAAGCGTCTCTTCTTTGGAAACATGTTACATATATCAAATTATATACAAACATGCGTGTGATTGTGCTTCAGCATTTGGATTTGAGTAACGGAAAATTTCCAATTGATCCCAAAACATGTCAGATATCGTTCCATTTCAACAATTTCAAAAATAATTATTGCCTTTGCAAACGTGCAATCTTAACTCCTAAAAATGACGACGACGAATGAAATATAAATCTATATTGACGCAGTTATTGAAGGAGATTGAGCTGTCAATTATCCAATAGAGTTTCTTAATTCTTTGGCTTTTAATTGAAGCACCGATTATTACTTGTAAAAGTAATTGCGGAATTGTGCTCAATGTGGTCACTTCTTTGGAATTATGGTATGGAGTGATGCTTCCATTACTGAATTTCCGTCATATATATTTGCAACTACAGCGACGTCGGGAGATTTCCTGAGAGATAACTCGGACAAACACCGGCCCTTTAAATTATACTTAGACTGTGTGCCTGAGAGAAGTTTTTTCGACTAAATTGCCGACTAAACTAAATTAATGAGTAGTTATGCTATTAGCCATCAGGATTTATCATTTAGACTCCTGCTGAGGTTGCTTAACTATTTAGTTGTCATATTTATTGTTATTATTTTTATAAAATTTCGTTCTGGCTGAAATTTAAGAATACATAAAAATTAATGAATAACTATTCCTCTTACTTTTCAGGTAAAGTTGTTTCAATGTATTACCATTGAGGAGGATACCCTCCCCAATATGGTATTACCTGGAATTTCTTTTTTTGTAAACTTTTAACTCTCATTGTTAAAATTGCTATTGTAATTTATAATCACATTCAAGAATAATACTATTACCGTATCCATATTTGTTTTATTTTTTTTGATTTCAAATAATAACAGACCTGTGTAGTTTAACAACAATATGACATATGAAAAGTCGTAATCTAGTTTAATTTACAATTTAGTTTACAATCGGAGACACAGCATATTTAAAAGATACTAGTGTCATCTTTGAATGAATGATATGAATCAGTCATTAATTTAGTTTAGTCGGCAATTTAGTCGAAAAAATCGCTTTCAGGCACACAATCTTAGTCAAGGTTAATTTATTAATAATACCAAGTACGTTAGGGTCTCTCGAATAAAACCTCGTTTTATTTTCAGGTTTTCTTTAATAACTCGAACAAATTTTGGTCAATTTGAATTATATTTGTCTCAGTTTACTTTTATAATACTACCAATTACTCTAATGATGTTGAATGATTTAGACAACCTAGTAATGCGGTTGTTTTCTCCATAGTTTGTGGAATGGTGTTCTAGTGCCAAAAACTCATGGTTTCGCAATGTTCTACATGGCACATGAATTTATATCTTTTCCAAAATGTAAGCCCAATAAAAGCCGAGCCCAAGAGAAGTCTTCTATTTTCAAGTGTACACATTTCGTAATCCGTGGATCTTATTGGCTATGGAGATAACAAAGCCAGATTTTCAGGGAATGGTGAATTATGGATATAATTTTAGTCACTTTTCTTTAACAAAAAAATTAAAAACTTCTTTTGAATGCTTGTAATTCTTTTTACGTGCACTGCTTGGTATGGATTTCAGATCGTTACAGCGTATTCCAGTTGAGATCGAACGTAAGCGAAATAGAGTGAACATAAGATACATTTGAGAATCTTTAAATTTACCTGTCCATCATTTAACAAACCCAAATATGGCATTCAATGAAATTAAATCAAACAATTTGTCTTAAATCTGCTAGTGTAATGGTATACCATACACGTTAGTATTTAGGCCTTCTGATTGATAAGATATTCCAACACGAATCAGAATTATTTTCCCTGTCTATGAGGATCACCAACTTTAAAAAGAAATATAATTTGTAATGTTTTATTATATTTAATAATTCTAATTCATTTAACCAATTACATAACTTCAACGAAACTATGTCTTTCAGTGGTGATTCCACTTTCCTCCACTAAAGGTTCTCTGCTCATCCATCATCCATTCAAACTTAAGAAAAAATTGTCTGTTTCACGGACTGGTCATAAATTCAGTGGTTCTTGCATTGTTTTACTAGTATTTGTTTTACTAGTATTACAAACCACCTTGTAGTGCAGCAAATTCAACCTGACACAATATCACGCATAATGCGATGATTACTCGTCCAAATTTATGTAACTGACTTTCCAAGTAACTTCGCGTCTTAACCATAAATTAATTTGTTTATTTTACTTAATTTTGCGATTGTTTCGATTAATTTTGCGCATTGTACTGTATTTGTTTAATTTTTAACTAAATAAACATACAACTTTAATCTCTTTTATCAATTTGGGTTTTTGTTTTTGATTATTTGCGTTTTATGGCTTTGCATATTGAAAGTAAAAAATTTTGCAATTTCTGATTTATGAATGATAAGATTATCATTTTCCTCGATTAGTTTTTGTTAAAGTACAAACTTGAACATTACAGCGAACCGTTTACAGTCCTAAATCGGCAAGCACTGTATATCGGACAACTTCATAACAAATTCTAACTTTCTCATTTTGTGCTCTTGCGTAATTCTGACTGGTCTTTTGCTACATCCTCTTCCGAAAATTATAAAATACTATAAATAATTCTTGTTCGTTTGATATGTAGCACTTATAAGGCTCATAATGCATCCCAGTAATACTATAAATGCGAAAGTTTGTTTGAATATTTGTTACCCCTTACGCCAAAACTGCTTAACAGATTGGCTGAAACTTTGCATATATGTAGTTCTGGACTAGGAATAACATATAGGCCCCACCAATCAGTTTCTATTGGATGAGACTGACGTATCAAAGTATATAGATATATGTATATATATATATATATATATATATATATATATATATATATATATATATATATATATATATATATATATGTATATATATATATATATATATATATATATATATATATATATATATATATATATAACTAAGTATATATGTATATATATATATATATATATATATATATATATATATATATATATATATATATATATATATATATATATATATTTATTTATTTATTTATGAGTAGTGTACTAGGGTAGTTTTAATCTATAATCACTAACTATCCATTTTAGTGACCACTAACGAACAGCGGCTGTGGTGTCTAATAATTTTTTGAAGAAATCAGAGATATATTTTCGACATTCCTTATGTGAATGCAGTTACCAAGCGCCCAATTTCAAACAAGAAATTATCTTACAAGGACTTCTGTGTAACTCATCGTCACACGCAGCTTATTTTGAAGACAAAGATAAATCGTTCTACGAAAAAGGCATCGAAATGTTGGAGAGGCGTTGGACTGATTGTATCGCTCTAGAAGGTAATTATTTTGATGAATAAAATGTAGTTCTCCCAAAAATTTGGTGTTTTCTTTGTTAGACAGGAACAGTTCAGGCGATGTAATATATTATATGTGTCGAGGCAATTTTAATTTATTGCTCCGGTGTAGGCTACTGTTTCATCTGTTTCTGGTGGACATGTTTGTAAAGATAGCGAGCAAACGGTTAAAGTTTATTTCTTTAAACCAAAAACTGCTCGCGTAAAATTACATCCACTTACAAGACTTATAAGGGTTGAGATTCCAAACCCAGAAACTGACCAACAGCTACGTGCCACGGTGTCTAAGAGTATGATTCACGGCCCCTGTGGTATAGAAGGATGGGTTATTTATTTATTTACAATACAAACTTGGTTGGGATAGAGACTCAGTTGGACAATTTACATGTAAAAAACGTGTTTTACATTTTACATGTAGAAACAGAAATTACAAAAAAATCCGTGTATTACAAAAGTGTGTTTATAATTATAATTAACGTCATAAATTACAATCAAAAAGTTTAATTAAATAGGTAATCATAATTATTTTCAACTTTAGACCATTCGTTGAAACTGGTGACTTCTTTACATTAAACGTTTTTGAAGTTCCTCTTCCTTCTCTTCTTTATCTTTGACTACAACCGTATTATCAACCGTTTTTACGGTTTGCGTAAAAAAAGGTCTATATTTATTCGATTAGAATATTCGAATCGATAGCCAAACAAGCGATTGTATTTTGCCTTCACAACCGGTATTAGCTAAAATAGACTCAATAATTTTTATAGAGTTCGTTCGTGGCCAATTTCCCATGCATGATAATTGCTAAGTAAACTCTGTGAATATAAGACAACTCATCGATAAACTCATTCAATTTGTAAATATCTAAAATTTCAGGACAAATCACAATTCACAATAATTTTAAATTTGTATGTCTTAGAGTTTGAATTAAATTTATATTATTATTATTATTCATCCGTCAAATTGTTGTTTTAACGATAATTATTAAATTTGGTAAAAAATGTTACTACGCTCCATTGATACACTAGATAAAAAAATTAAATTAAATTTCAAAAATTTGTAGACAAGTCAAAGTCTGACTCGTCCTCTCTCTATTCTCCTCTCCTGGTGAAAACGTTAAACTCTCACATCAATGTAGTGTTCTTTAATTCGGTGTCCCAGAATTAGGCGATCAAACAAAACAGGGTAATGGGGGGCTCATTTCCAACAAAAACAGCCAAATAAAATGTTTCCGAGTTGTTGATGGTGCAAAAGTTATTCCACTTTTTAATTAAAAAATAAAAAAACCAAGAGTTCTTTTGTTTAACTTTCTGTTTTAATCAGATCTAGAAAAGTGTGCTTTTCCAATAAAATCATTTTTATAAGCTGTATTATCTTCTGTCAAATAAAAACAATGGTTAAGTAAAGTCTTTTTGTTTCTCAAACATTTTTGTTGATGTTTAATTGACGCCAGCGAGAAAACAATGTACTACAGAAAGTTGACCCATTATCAGAAAAATATGCAACACTAATGCAGATTTTTTAATGGTATCACACTCCGGGCTATTCACAACAGAATGTCTTTATCAATTTTTTTCACAAAGAAAGTCGTGTTTATTAAAAAATGCACTTAACAAAATTTCTATTTCTAAAATCGATGCTTTGTCAGAAATAAAACAAAATGATGAACACAATGGTAAACTAAAGTACCACAATGTTCAACCTGCTTTGTTTGATTGCCCGCTTTGATCGATTCTGGGGTTCCCTGTATAAATAAAGGAAGTGAAGGCTATCTTCAACGTCCGACAGCAAGAGGATGCCAATATTGATCCCAGGGGTGCGGTGCATACATTTAGAACGGGCCGATGCGTTAGCCGTAACTAAGCAGCATAGAAGATTTTAGGCTGTATATGCTATTTTACTTTTTCGAGTAACAGGCGCACATTAAAATAAATCGACGTTCATTTTGAATTTATTTTATATTTCCGTTCCTGGACTTAAGATGTCGCAGTAATAGTTTACATATAAAATATTCGTTAAATTTAAAACACAATAAAGGCGACGCCGTTACTCGTGCACATAACAACATAATTAATTTTTAAAATTCCGTTTCTTGTATATTTTATTTTAATTTTGTCAAATATGTACAAATTTCGTGTGCGGTTAAGATGAGTTTCAATTTCTTGAACTGTTCTGGAATGTATGTAATTCAGTGCATAATTTCCAATCTCTGCTTATGTCTTTATTTTGCAGTTGGCATCTTCGAGAGCAACAAATTTAATTATGCCGTCTTCTAAAAAATGCAAGAAATAAAAGTTAAACGATATGAATAAAGAAATTGGAAACTTCTTACCGAAATTTGATAATTAATACGGGATCATCGTTTCACTTGGTCAGATCGATCATAATTTTAACTTATAATTTTCTTATTTTTGACATTTCGGAACCGATCGCAACCAAAAGATTGATTTTAAATTAAAAGAGTTTTCAACAAACGATTTTAGGTGACATCTATTCGGGAAAGGAGAATACTATGATATTAAATCAGTTTTGACACCATTTGAAATGTATTAATACACATCATTTTAAGATAAAATGTCCTATAATAGTCATTTGTATGTGAATTCACCCCTACTTAGGATTAGTACGTATAGTTAAGCTAAATGTTCCACACAATTTGACGTAAAATTTAGCAAGCTAACATATTTAGCACACGATTTCACTGATTGGTATGCTGCTCCTAGGTAGAAATTTAATGTCTCCACAGTTTTCGCAGCAAATTTATCTGCACGGCACATTAATTTGAAAGACAAATTTTGGCCAACCGATTTTTAGCATTGTTATTTGTTGTTTCAAGATGCAGCCAACTTAAATTTCAAATTCAAATTAATTTTGAAAATTTATCTCTACACAATCTGTTTAGCTTGGTGTTTTATCTGTATGCTTTGGGAGACCGTGTTAAAATTTAGTTTAGATAAAAATTATTTTTGTAATAACTGCAAAATGCTTTTAGGGCAGTGCACGGAGCGGATTGAACTTCTCCAGTACTTAATAAAATCGACAAACAGACGGACACGTCACCGATTGTAAGGTAAACTCAGGCTTTACTCTTAAATAATTTCGAAATTTTTAAAAGATTTGAATTTATAATGGCAGGTTTATAACCAAGAGAGATTTTAATTCATTTAAAACATTTTAATATCTTGAATTTTGGCTAGGAGAGTGAAAAACCTAGTAAATGCAACTTTATCATTTATTTTTATTATCATTCATTTTTATTATTTTAATTTACATGAGGCTGGGTCTGTATATGTACATATATGTGTCCAATTAGACAGCGAACGACTAAGATAGTAAACAAGTATGCGCCTCTCAGTGATCGGGACGGTAACAAGTTTTAATCTGGCCTGGGTGAACTCAGACTAACAATTCAAATTAAGAATGACGCAGTGGGAATCGAATACAGGCCCAACCTGGGTGCCATTCTCACTAACAAATACGTTCACAATAACAATGACAATGACTATACTACAGCGTAGTGGCGAGCTTTGGAGAGATTTGGCCAGGAAGCTAAATTAAAACACGGCTGTTTTGAGGCGTACACGTGACAGAAACTGGGCTGCGGTATCTGCCTGATCAAGAAGAAGCTTGCCACAAAACATTAGAATGTGTTAAAACGCAGCAGCGGCGAACTATTGCAGCACCGCAAGCAGATAGTGTGGGATGAGTGCGCGATGTCTTACAAACGAGCGATAGAGGCGCTTGATATACGCGGTAAGCGACTTAAGAGGACGAATTAACGCATATTTAAAACCGTCGTTTTTGGACCAGCTGTGCCTTACCACAAGCACATGAGATGAGCCGTTCAGTGATTTTAAGTCCTATGCATACGCAGAGAAACTACTATAGATAGGTGAAGGTCGAATTGTGACAGACAAACAGGGTTTGAGTCATTTCACCAATAAATTTTGTCATGTTGTAAGTTCGGAAGACGAGCTCATTGTTAATGTTTTTCCGAACTTAATACGAAACATTCATGATGGGAATTGGTTTTGATGTGGGCGCACCGAAATTATGCAATGGCACCAGATGTTTACGTGTTATCGAACTTGGAAGGCACATAGTGGAGACCACAATTTTGACCGGCTAAGCCAGGCTAAGCCAAGTAGGGAAAGAATGTCCTGATACCCCACCTTCTAAGATGGTTAACTCTCCGTAGGTTGCTCGCGAGTCTCATGGGCTCAAAATCATATTGCTGATTAAAGCAAATCCTTTAACATTGTTCAGGAATATATTGCTGTAGAGCCCTTGAAATATGCAATCCATGTTTGCTGTTTTTGTGGTGAAATATTCTCGAATATAATATAGCTTCGTAGTTATTATATTGTCTTCGCATCTCTATTATCTTCTTTAATTTGAAGTATCACAAAAGTTTAGACTAATTTATTTTGCATTGCAGCGCCAAGCGACGAGGCGGTTGAGCGAGTTAGCGCTCACTTAGCACGAGGGCGTGAAGCGGAACCGCGCAACCAGTTGGTTGGTCTAAATCTATTGGTTTCTAACATTAACTTAAATAACTCAGTTAGTTGTTTGTCTAAGCAGTTATTTAATAATAATTCATCAGATTTCACTCAAATTTTCAAAAGGTTCTTTAAAAAGGTTATAAAGCAGTTGGAGCCGCTCACGGATTTCTATTTCGCGTTAGAGCTGCGACTGTCGAAACGTTATGATTCACAGTCACAGCATGTAGCTGATATTCTTTACATATCGATCCCTAAATATGTACGCTACACGATAACCTCTTAAAATTTCTGGTAATAGCTTTTTGGCTTCTTTGACTCACTGGTTTCTTGCAGTATCTTATCTACAATTAACCAAATTTAAAGATTTTAAGTAATTAATTAACTTATTGCTTCGTGCTAAATGTAATATTTTAGATTTTTTTATTTAACCAAATCCAATTGATCTAGCTAAATGAAATATAATCATAATTCGAAGTTGATATCTAAACTTACATAATTAACAGTTATAGATTAGATTAGACGTTATGACATTTATTTTAATTCAATAAGTGTTGGTTGACATAATACGAAATAAAACAGTATACACCAAAAGTATTTGTGCGTTAAAATATGTGTATAAGGTGGGAACCAGTCAGGAATAAAAACTTAACTTAACAAAACAAAAAGAATCCGATAAATGGCATGTCAGTGTTTTATTACCCAGCCAAACTTAATTTTTACTTAAGAAATTCAACGAAACTTCGATAAATTTTAGCTGAAAAACTTAAGAAATGTTACCGAAAATCTGATTTTTTATTAAATAGAATGGCGGAAATTATTTTAATTTTATAATTAATTAATAATTTAAATATATAACGTTATTTAAATAATTTTATACGCATCTTTCACTTATATATGATAAAAATATTGAATTTATGAAACTTAACCTAAAAATTAGATTGAATTGTGCACGTTGTATAAAAAACTTAAAATTAAATATTATTCGTGGCTTTTGTATTATTAAATGTTTGTAATAATAAATTAATCAAAATACATAAAAATATAATTATGGTTTATTCATAAAAGTTGTAAATTACCGCACTGATTTTTTATTACTTAAGAATTATAAGTTGTACATGGCGGGAATGTCAAAAAAAAGAAAGACAATTGGTATCGTCAAATTTCTTATTTTTCTTTTAAGTTTTCATTTTTCACTGGTTGGGTTATAAATCAGAGGTACGAGCATCGGAAAAATACAACACAAAAATACATTCTTAAGATGGCTATTTTAGACAATATTTCTACTTTTATATCTCCGATCCTAGAAATATTCACTAAACTTCACTTATATGGCCGGATGTAGTGTGTGGTGAACTGAAATTAATTATGATGATTTTTGACTTGTCCAGCGTATATTAAACTTTTGTGGTATTTCGTTTCAAACTATTTTCAAATTTATCTAAAATAAAAATTCTTAATTTAAATTTTAATCTAAATTTGAATTTCCAAGTAATGCGAAGAATTCAAAATAAAATAAAGCAACCAATAATTTTCTTTTTTATGATATTTAATTTAATTTAATAAATTTACATTTATTATTTTTTAAACACCAAATGATTTTTATTTAATCATTTACACAAACTGGTTGTATTTTTATAAATAAGTGTGCACTGGGTACAGCAAATGAAAAATGATAATTTTCTACAGTTCTACTCTAAAAATGACAAAACGCGTTTCTCTTCGTATCTTACCTCTTCGTCAATAAACTAAATTTTAAAGTGTGGGTATTTTGCACCACGTTTGCTGCAATAATTTCATGCTGCGTACATTCTTGCAGAAATAAAAATTGACGCACTCGCTTCCGCACTCTAAACCAATCAAATTTCGTAAAATGCTTTACGCCCCGCCCCGTCTACTAATTCCACACTCGAGTTGAAATATTTTTAACTTTGAGCAAATGATTTCCTCAAGCGTGCCAACCAAAAACTACAAATAGATCTAAATTTAATGTTCATTGTAAGCTGCCATTTTTATTTTTGCTACATCTTTGACAGAAAATATGACAAAAAAAATTTCATGTGTTTGAAAGTTTTTGTTTGTGTAAAATTTTTTGTCAGTTGCAAAAACTTTCAGCTATCGATATGGTAGCAGAAAGTGTTGCGGACTGATATAACATAGCCAAACAAATTTCGCGCAACCTCAAATACTGGATAAGGAATAGTTTGGTAAGAATAATTTGTATGAAAAGGAAACATTGTCCCGAATCAAGAATGATCTAAAAACCTATATTAATAATCGTAAGAAGATCAATGTGATGACCGCAAAAGATAATTTTTGGAACAAAAGGCACTAGTAAAATGGATTATACGGTAATGGTTTTTTAAATAATTTTAGACAATATTCGCGCTTCGAATGGAACTACAAGTACTCTAAGGTCAAAATACAGAATTGATTGAAATAAAATGATTTATCATGACGTATCCCTGACGTATCCCTGGTGGGGCCCCTTGTGGGGCTATCTCAAAGACAAAGTTTACAAACAAGAACCAACAACACGTGAGAACATGATTGAGCAAATCAGAAATGCGTGTGCTGAAATTCAACCAGACACACTTCTCAGTTGTGTCAATCATTTTAAATGCGTATTAATAAGTGCATTGAAGTCGCAGGCCATCATTTTGAACACTTATTTTAAGCTAAAATTATTTTATTCACCTGCCATTTACATTAATAAATTGTTTTGATGACGAATTTCGAGTATTTCCAATGAAAACGTGATGTTTTTTATTTCAAACGTATTGCAGAATCGAATGCGTGTGTTCTAAGAAGGAGAAATTGAAAAAATTGAATTTCGTCGATTACAACGCCATCTATCATGAACCGAATTTTATTGTAGAATCCGTATCTGCAATAAAAAATATGGCTTCCTATCTTAGTTTAAAAGTTACCGACGCCCCACCTACAAAGCGGGGGGTGGGGGACTATTTTTTGTACTAATGTATTTCCCCCGCGGTATGATTAAATTTTGATTATGGACATTTTTTCCGTAGAGTGGCTATTTTTCAAGATATTTGATCGTCTCAGTTTAAAAGAAACACCCGGTATTTACAACCTTTTTTACCGTTATCCTGTTGAATGACCGGAAACTGTTTTAAACCCTTTACCGATTTAATCAAGATCGTATTGTATGGTTTTATTTGTGTATCACAAAGGCTGTCTTAGCCCGGGTAGATTAATTAGCTAGATTTGATCCATTACACAGAGTTTCTCCATAGAGTTGTAAAAAAATAAAGTAGGAAAACAAATTTCTTGGCCTACGCAATGGCGGTTCTGGTTATATCTATTATGTGCCTAAACTGAGCCTAAACCACCAACTAGTGGTTGGTGAGCCTAAACCAACCTCAAAATGTCATCATACAACACCAAGCGAACCGAAAATATCAAAATAAAAAAATCTCAATATTATCATTTACAATTAAAATTAATTATACATTTAATGAAATAAATAAATAATTATTTTTCTTACAAATTTACGAATTAAACGTGCTACCATTCTTAGAAAAATTCTTCACTACAGTGTGTGTGTGTGTGTGTGTGGTGTGTTGAACTTGGTGTTATTTGCAATGTTTTTTTTATTCTTTGCCACAAGTCAAATTGAAATGAAAAATTTGGCAAGTAAAATGACGTACCAAATAGACTAATATTTTGAGCAAAAGCAATAATAATCAACTTCAGTACGATTCTGCAGAAATGTTGCTCATTCGCACAGTCAAGTGCGGAACGTGAAAAAGTTTAGGGTTAGAATTTGTTTTTGTTTTTACCCGATTAGTAACCGGACAAGTGGTGCAGTGGTTAAAGCTTCGGCACTTGGACCGGGAGGTGCTGGGTTCGAATCCCATCAGAGGCTAGATGCAAATCGAATTTTCATCATCGATTACGATCGGTGATGCTAATAAATACAACTAAAACCCTCTGATGGAGTGCAGAATTCCGTGTCACGCGCCGACCCACCTTCCATGTCAATGTACAGGTTGACATGGAGCTTGCAATGTGCAGGTGGTATACTGTAGTTGTGTGAGTGGGTGAAGTAGGTGGGTTAATGATGTGGAGTGAATGAGTGGTATCACAATGGGCCTAAAAAATTGGCCTAAGTGTGCAGTAAGCAACCACTGAAACCTAAAAAAAAACCTAACCTATCCGATTAGTATGAAAATGAATTTTGGTGGAAAATAAACGTCAAATCAAATGTGAAGACTTCTACATTTTGTTTCAATACTACTAGATTGTTTAAATTTTATTTTTGCAGGCGGTGCAGCTTGAGTTTTGTGGCAAAACGCAGTATGTGAAAATGCTAATTAAGTACTGCTTTACTAATTCCAGTCTATTACTCTACTACATACGAGGGTTGTTTGAAAAGTTTCCGACCTAACAAATGTCTTTTATATTTTTTTTTTTCAAATTTAGTTCTCTACATAATCTTCTTGTAAGTCTATAACTTCTCCAAGTGATGATTCCATCTCTTCAACCGGTCCAAATAGTATTCAGCCTCTTTCTCTGCAAAATAGTTATTTACGATGGTGATGGCCTCCATTCGACGAAAATCTCTGTCTGCAAATGTGATCGTTTGTCCGCAATGTCTTCAGTTTGTCAAGTAATGATGCGTAGTATGCTCGTGTAATAGTTTCCCTTTTTGAAAATAATCGACTAAGATAACTCCATGACTGTCCCAGAAAACGGTCGCCATCACTTTCCCAGCCGAAGACAGTTCTTTGCTATTTTTGGAGCCGATTTCACCTTGGCAGTCCACTGTTTTACTGTATTTATGATTCTGGTGTGTAATGTGTATGTAAATGTGTGTTTGTAAATTTGTATGATGTCGTATCTTTTGTAGCATTCACTTTCAAATACAATAAATTTAACATATGCAATTATTTTATTAATTTTATTTATTTTATTTTTTTTTTATTTAAAACATTAATTATTATTTATTCATTGTCATGTAATTAATATTTTTATATAATGTAATAAAGATAAGCTTGGTGAAAAATAACTTGTTAAAAAGTGTGATACAGGCTACTTATGTAAGTTACAACAAAAACATGTAAGTAACTCAAGAACTAAAACTAAAAATAGAACGTACCCAGTGTTTAGATATTTTATTTTAGTAAGGGGTGCCAACTTGACCGAAATTTGATCAAGGCATTTCATAAGTGAATGTCAAGACAAAAATAAAACCTGTAGGAATACCGCCACAATAACTCCTCACCAGTAAAAACTTGGTTTTTTACGAAACCTGAAACGTGCGGAAATCGCTTGTCCTGTCCTTGTCGTAGCTTATGTCAGTAACTCGGTCACCCCGATCAAAGACTTCATGTGGGCCGGTGTACGGTGGTTGCAATGATTTCCTCGAGGAGTCTGTTACTTACGAAGGTGTTACCTGACGCGATGCCGGTGCAGGCCTGATTTCACAAAAATGGCCCCTCAGATTCTGAATGAATTGTGATTGGGGAATTTTATTGTTGTAATTCTGATCAATCAAAGCACTAGGAATACGCACTGTGGTGCCATAAACCAGTTCAGCTGATGATGCTCGCAGCTCCTCACTGAAAACTGTCCTCCAACCTAATACAACTGAGGGTAAAATGTGATTCTGGGCGATGATGACCCATAATGGCAGCTTTAAGTGTACGATGCCAACGCTCTACCATTCCATTGCTCTTTGGATTATAACTTGTCGTACGCTTTCTCTCGAAGCCAAGCAAATCCGATAATTCCGCGAACAAATGTGATTCGAATTGAGTACCCTGGTCTGTGATTATTGACTCTGGCACGCCAAATCTAGTCGAACTAGAGATATTCGGGAAAACCGATCTACCATCGTCACGCAATAGGGTTGTCCCTCCGAAATAGACAATGGAACAATGATATCTATGGTAAGTGCACTTCAGCAAAACATCGCGATGTCAACGTATACGATCCTAGCGGCAATCTTGTATGCCATGCAACTTTTGCTTTTAGACACGCCAAATAACTCTGTGTCATTACCTTTGTGTACTGTTTAATGGATGGCCAGATGACATGCTTGATCAATAATTTGACCGACGCTTTAACACCTGAGTGTGAAAGATTATGATAAGTTTCAAAAACGAACTTACGACGTCTAATATGGTCTTGGTGAATCAGTCGACACGCCGCAATATAAGATTTTGTTCGAAGTGTTGTTCAAATTGAATGGCAACGGAAGTTGTTTAAAATTATGTTTGCTGTTTGTATCAAGTTTCAATGGGTTCTGAAGCTTTTCGTCTTCCACTTGTGCTAGTGCTATTGCCATGTAATCCACAATTTCCGGTAGATCAACCTGCTCAATACGTGACAGGGTATCCGCGACAACATTTATCGCACCGTTTTTCGCAATATGTGCTGAATGCATGTGGAGAGCTGCCCGATAAAACCCAGGTGTCAGAATTGTCTAAGCGATGACTTGTTAAGGTTCTGATTAAACGCAAAAGTCAATGGCTTATGATCGATATACAGCGTAAAGTTATGTCCTTCTCATAAATACTTAACTCTTGAATATGCAGCGAGTATTTCTCGATCGTAGGCTCTATATTTTCGTTGTGTATTAGTAAGCCTGACGGCAAAAAAAAACTAAGAGCTTGCCAGTTATTTGCGAAGCATTGTTGCACAACTGCACCAACTGCCACGTCAAATGCGTCCACCATTATTGCTAAACGAGCGGAAATAGATGGATGGGCTAAAAGAGTAGCTGGACATAATTTTAACTTACATTCCGTGAAGGTTTTGTCGGTTTCTGATGTCCACGCGATCGGTGTGCTGCTACTTTTGTGTATCCTTTCAAAAAGTTATTAAGCAATGATTGATCTGCGGCTGCGTTAGGCAAAAAACGGCGATAAAAATCTATCATTCCTAAGAACCGTTTTAGTAGCTTGACAGTATTGGGTCTCTGGAAATGTCGAAATACGCCGCCACAGGTGTATCCAAGTTTCATTAACAGTAATTAGCCGGCGCCAAAATTCTGATTTATTGCGCCTAAACTAATTCGCAAAAATTATTATTTCAATATTATCTTATTATTAAATACAAATTTATTAAATGTTATTATATCCTTAAAATTTAATTATTTAGTATTAAAATATGTTTATTAATTATTTTATTTTTAAAAATACGCTCTGCCCGCACCATATGATTTGTTAACAATATATTTTTAGCCAACCATCCATTTTGACAGTTTCGCATACCCAACAAGCAATATGTTTTAACCAACCATCCAACAACGTTACACACATGCGTGTGAAGTTCTTCACAAATTCACACTTTTATGTGTGTATTAGTTTAACACTGTTAAATTAAAATCTAATTAGGAAACTTGAGTGTTCCTATACGAAAATTAGTACTAAAACCAACACGTCCGTGTGTACTAAAATTGTATGCAATTTAAAGTAATGTAATAAAATAAAGAAATACAAAAATTATAAATTCAGTATAGCGATTCAGTGAAATTTAGCAAAAATAAACTAAACTAAATTTTAGTTTATTGTTTCATCCCGTTATTGAACAATTTAAAATAATATTCTGATTGAAAAATAATATTTATCCACTGTCGAGTAGAAAGTCAAACAAAGCATATTTTGTAGTTTTTATTGTAGTAGAAATATTTTATTCTATGCTAGCACTTAACAATTCCTGCCTTAAGAATAGGACTAGGAAAAATTAACTAGTAAAAATTGTTTACACTTTACACCTCATGTTAAAAGCTAGATTTAGGTATGGCAACCTTGCTCGAGGAACTTAGGTAGCTATTAGAAGCACTATCGGAAACTGAGTCAAGATCTCTGGTTAGGAGTGTTAATGGCCATTTTCCGTTCCAAGACAAATTTGATTTTCTTCGAAAAAAATCATGAACACTTTGGGACCCGGGTTATAGGATGGTATATGGGTTGGTCAGATGAGGAATTTAATTAGCTATTAGAAGCACTATCCGAACCTGAGTCAACATCTCTGGTAAGGAGTGTTAATGGCCTTTTCCGTTCCAAGACAAATTTGATTTTCTTCGAAAAAATTCATGAACACTTTGGGACCCGGGTTGGGGGATGATATATGGGCTGGTCAGATGAGGAATTTAATTAGCTATTAGAAGCATTATCGGAACCTGAGTCAACATCTCTGGTAAGGAGTGTTAATGGCCACTTCCCGTTCCAAGACAAATTTGATTTGCTTCGAAAAAATTCATGAACACTTTGGGACCCGGGTTATAGGATGGTATATGGGCTGGTCAGATGAGGAATTTAATTAGCAATTAGAAGCAATATCCCAACCTGAGTCAACATCTCTGGTAAGGAGTGTTAATGGCCATTTTCCGTTCCAAGACAAATTTGATTTTCTTCGAAAAAAATTCATGAACACTTTGGGACCCGGGTTGGGGGAAGATATATGGGCTGGTCAGATGAGGAATTTAATTAGCTATTAGAAGCATTATCCGAACCTGAGTCAACATCTCTGGTAAGGAGTGTTAATGGCCATTTTCCGTTCCAAGACAAATTTGATTTTCTTCGAAAAAAATTCATGAACACTTTGGGACCCGGGTTGGGGGATGATATATGGGCTGGTCAGATGAGGAATTTAATTAGCTATTAGAAGCACTATCCGAACCTGAGTCAACATCTCTGGTAAGAAGTGTTAATGGCCATTTTCCGTTCCATGACAAATTTGATTTTCTTCGAAAAAATTCATGAACACTTTGGGACCCGGGTTGGGGGATGGTATATGGGCTGGTCAGATGAGGAATTTAATTAGCTATTAGAAGCATTATCCGAACCTGAGTCAACATCTCTGGTAAGGAGTGTTAATGGCCATTTTCCGTTCCAAGACAAATTTGATTTGCTTCGAAAAAAATTCATGAACACTTTGGGACCCGGGTTGGGGGATGATATATGGGCTGGTCAGATGAGGAATTTAATTAGCTATAAGAAGCATTATCCGAACCTGAGTCAACATCTCTGGTAAGGAGTGTTAATGGCCATTTTCCGTTCCAAGACAAATTTGATTTTCTTCGAAAAAATTCATGAACACTTTGGGACCCGGGTTATAGGATGGTATATGGGCTGGTCAGATGAGGAATTTAATTAGCTATTAGAAGCATTATCGGAACCTGAGTCAACATCTCTGGTAAGGAGTGTTAATGGCCATTTTCCGTTCCAAGACAAATTAGATTTTCTTCGAAAAAAATTCATGAACACTTTGGGACCCGGGTTGGGGGATGATATATGAGCTGGTCAGATGAGGAATTTAATTAGCTATTAGAAGCATTATCCGAACCTGAGTCAACATCTCTGGTAAGGAGTGTTAATGGCCATATTCCGTTCCAAGACAAATTTGATTTTCTTCGAAAAAAATTCATGAACACTTTGGGACCCGGGTTGGGGGATGATATATGGGCTGGTCAGATGAGGAATTTAATTAGCTATTAGAAGCATTATCGGAACTTGAGTCAACATCTCTGGTAAGGAGTGTTAATGGCCACTTCCCGTGCCAAGACAAATTTGATTTGCTTCGAAAAAATTCATGAACACTTTGGGACCCGGGTTATAGGATGGTATATGGGCTGGTCAGATGAGGAATTTAATTAGCTATTAGAAGCATTATCCGAACCTGAGTCAACATCTCTGGTAAGGAGTGTTAATGGCCATTTTCCGTTCCAAGACAAATTTGATTTTCTTCGAAAAAAATTCATGAACACTTTGGGACCCGGGTTGGGGGAAGATATATGGGCTGGTCAGATGAGGAATTTAATTAGCTATTAGAAGCACTATCCCAACCTGAGTCAACATCTCTGGTAAGGAGTGTTAATGGCCACTTCCCGTTCCAAGACAAATTTGATTTGCTTCGAAAAAATTCATGAACACTTTGGGACCCGGGTTATAGGATGATATATGGGCTGGTCAGATGAGGAATTTAATTAGCTATTAGAAGCACTATCCCAACCTGAGTCAACATCTCTGGCAAGGAGTGTTAATGGCCATTTTCCGTTCCAAGACAAATTTGATTTTCTTCGAAAAAAATTCATGAACACTTTGGGACCCGGGTTATAGGATGGTATATGGGCTGGTCAGATGAGGAATTTAATTAGCTATTAGAAGCACTATCCGAACCTGAGTCAACATCTCTGGTAAGGAGTGTTAATGGCCACTTTCCGTTCCAAGACAAATTTGATTTTCTTCGAAAAAATTCATGAACACTTTGGGACCCGGGTTATAGGATGGTATATGGGCTGGTCAGATGAGGAATTTAATTAGCTATTAGAAGCACTATCCGAACCTGAGTCAACATCTCTGGTAAGGAGTGTTAATGGCCATTTTCCGTTCCAAGACAAATTTGATTTTCTTCGAAAAAAATTCATGAACACTTTGGGACCCGGGTTGGGGGATGATATATGGGCTGGTCAGATGAGGAATTTAATTAGCTATTAGAAGCATTATCCGAACCTGAGTCAACATCTCTGGTAAGGAGTGTTAATGGCCATTTTCCGTTCCAAGACAAATTTGATTTTCTTCGAAAAAAATTCATAAACACTTTGGGACCCGGGTTGGGGGATGATATATGGGCTGATCAGATGAGGAATTTAATTAGCTATTAGAAGCACTATCCGAACCTGAGTCAACATCTCTGGTAAGGAGTGTTAATGGTCATTTTCCGTTCCAAGACAAATTTGATTTTCTTCGAAAAAAATTCATGAACACTTTGGGACCCGGGTTGGGGGATGATATATGGGCTGGTCAGATGAGGAATTTAATTAGCTATTAGAAGCACTATCCGAACCTGAGTCAACATCTCTGGTAAGGAGTGTTAATGGCCATTTTCCGTTCCAAGACAAATTTGATTTTCTTCGAAAAAAATTCATGAACACTTTGGGACCCGGGTTGGGGGATGATATATGGGCTGGTCAGATGAGGAATTTAATTAGCTATTAGAAGCATTATCCGAACCTGAGTCAACATCTCTGGTAAGGAGTGTTAATGGCCATTTTCCGTTCCAAGACAAATTTGATTTTCTTCGAAAAAATTCATGAACACTTTGGGACCCGGGTTATAGGATGGTATATGGGCTGGTCAGATGAGGAATTTAATTAGCTATTAGAAGCACTATCCGAACCTGAGTCAACATCTCTGGTAAGGAGTGTTAATGGCCATTTTCCGTTCCAAGACAAATTTGATTTTCTTCGAAAAAAATTCATGAACACTTTGGGACCCGGGTTGGGGGATGATATATGGGCTGGTCAGATGAGGAATTTAATTAGCTATTAGAAGCATTATCCGAACCTGAGTCAACATCTCTGGTAAGGAGTGTTAATGGCCATTTTCCGTTCCAAGACAAATTTGATTTTCTTCGAAAAAAATTCATAAACACTTTGGGACCCGGGTTGGGGGATGATATATGGGCTGATCAGATGAGGAATTTAATTAGCTATTAGAAGCACTATCCGAACCTGAGTCAACATCTCTGGTAAGGAGTGTTAATGGTCATTTTCCGTTCCAAGACAAATTTGATTTTCTTCGAAAAAATTCATGAACACTTTGGGACCCGGGTTGGGGGATGATATATGGGCTGGTCAGATGAGGAATTTAATTAGCTATTAGAAGCATTATCCGAACCTGAGTCAACATCTCTGGTAAGGAGTGTTAATGGCCATTTTCCGTTCCAAGACAAATTTGATTTTCTTCGAAAAAAATTCATGAACACTTTGGGACCCGGGTTGGGGGATGATATATGGGCTGGTCAGATGAGGAATTTAATTAGCTATTAGAAGCACTATCCGAACCTGAGTCAACATCTCTGGTAAGGAGTGTTAATGGCCATTTTCCGTTCCAAGACAAATTTGATTTTCTTCGAAAAAAATTCATGAACACTTTGGGACCCGGGTTGGGGGATGATATATGGGCTGGTCAGATGAGGAATTTAATTAGCTATTAGAAGCATTATCCGAACCTGAGTCAACATCTCTGGTAAGGAGTGTTAATGGCCATTTTCCGTTCCAAGACAAATTTGATTTTCTTCGAAAAAAATTCATGAACACTTTGGGACCCGGGTTGGGGGATGATATATGGGCTGGTCAGATGAGGAATTTAATTAGCTATTAGAAGCACTATCCGAACCTGAGTCAACATCTCTGGTAAGGAATGTTAATGGCCATTTTCCGTTCCAAGACAAATTTGATTTTCTTCGAAAAAATTCATGAACACTTTGGGACCCGGGTTGGGGGATGATATATGGGCTGGTCAGATGAGGAATTTAATTAGCTATTAGAAGCACTATCCCAACCTGAGTCAACATCTCTGGCAAGGAGTGTTAATGGCCATTTTCCGTTCCAAGACAAATTTGATTTTCTTCGAAAAAAATTCATGAACACTTTGGGACCCGAGTTGGGGGATGATATATGGACTGATCAGATGAGGAATTTAATTAGTTATTAAAAGCACTATCCCAACCTGAGTCAACATCTCTGGTAAGGAGTGTTAATGGTCATTTTCCGTTCCAAGACAAATTTGATTTTCTTCGAAAAAATTCATGAACACTTTGGGACCCGGGTTGGGGGATGATATATGGGCTGGTCAGATGAGGAATTTAATTAGCTATTAGAAGCATTATCCGAACCTGAGTCAACATCTCTGGTAAGGAGTGTTAATGGCCACTTCCCGTGCCAAGACAAATTTGATTTGCTTCGAAAAAATTCATGAACACTTTGGGACCCGGGTTATAGGATGGTATATGGGCTGGTCAGATGAGGAATTTAATTAGCTATTAGAAGCATTATCCGAACCTGAGTCAACATCTCTGGTAAGGAGTGTTAATGGCCATTTTCCGTTCCAAGACAAATTTGATTTTCTTCGAAAAAAATTCATGAACACTTTGGGACCCGGGTTGGGGGAAGATATATGGGCTGGTCAGATGAGGAATTTAATTAGCTATTAGAAGCACTATCCCAACCTGAGTCAACATCTCTGGTAAGGAGTGTTAATGGCCACTTCCCGTTCCAAGACAAATTTGATTTGCTTCGAAAAAATTCATGAACACTTTGGGACCCGGGTTATAGGATGATATATGGGCTGGTCAGATGAGGAATTTAATTAGCTATTAGAAGCACTATCCCAACCTGAGTCAACATCTCTGGCAAGGAGTGTTAATGGCCATTTTCCGTTCCAAGACAAATTTGATTTTCTTCGAAAAAAATTCATGAACACTTTGGGACCCGGGTTATAGGATGGTATATGAGCTGGTCAGATGAGGAATTTAATTAGCTATTAGAAGCATTATCCGAACCTGAGTCAACATCTCTGGTAAGGAGTGTTAATGGCCATTTTCCGTTCCAAGACAAATTTGATTTTCTTCGAAAAAAATTCATAAACACTTTGGGACCCGGGTTGGGGGATGATATATGGGCTGATCAGATGAGGAATTTAATTAGCTATTAGAAGCACTATCCGAACCTGAGTCAACATCTCTGGTAAGGAGTGTTAATGGTCATTTTCCGTTCCAAGACAAATTTGATTTTCTTCGAAAAAAATTCATGAACACTTTGGGACCCGGGTTGGGGGATGATATATGGGCTGGTCAGATGAGGAATTTAATTAGCTATTAGAAGCACTATCCGAACCTGAGTCAACATCTCTTATTGATAAAAACAGCATATTAAATAACTGTAAAGACAAAAATAAACTTCGGATTTTAATTAATTTAGTTGCCTTTGGATTTGGATTGGACGTGGCGTCTTGTCCAAACCATGTAATATAATTTTACATCAAAAATGCCAATAAGAAAGATTTGTTCTCCAAGAATATTTTGGGAAAATGGTATCCCAAGTAGAATTGATTTATTCTGGACCTACGCAAAAGGCCTTCAATGGTTTTAAAAACAATTCTGACCAAAGTGGTATCTACTTTTTTATAAATTTGGAATAATTCCAGCATGTAGCATGTTTTAATAGTATTTAAGTATTGCAGGTGGCCATCTGATGCCATATTGTAAGTCTAGTATGTAATGAATGCACCTGCAAACCTGATTAGGGAAGGAATATGTTATGCTCACTGCTCACAGATGGATTATTACGGAAAATTTTTAAAACCTTCTGGTCGAATTTCACTACCTCTATTTTAGTACGTACAATCTAAAGCAAACACTGATCCTAATGGCGCCTAACTATGCATCTACAAAAATGTATGTTTTTTAAAAATTTGATCGAAATTATTGGACACGTAAATAATGGAGATTGCCGATTTACTCCAGCTGCATAAACATATGAAAGTGGGCCCGAATAAAAACCATAGTCCTTACTCCTTAGATGCACATTTTCAACGCTATTGTCAAGAGTGTTAGAACGAAACTTCGACAAATTGTAAGTATCAAGTATTATAATACACCACTAGTTAATTTTCACAGTAATTTAACGTTATAGCAATCAAACGAATTCCGTAGAATTTTAACAAATCGGTATTAAATGCCCGATGAATGCTTATTTGATTCGAAAAGAAGATGCATATTATAATTCCAGCTAAAGCATTTGACGTTTTTCATGTAAATTAGCGGCATACCGTGGAATGCCGATTGATACCAGCAAAAGAAATCGTAGTATTCGTCGAGTATTGAAAGACCGTAACGATTGTATGGAGTATGTGATAAAAACGAGTCGCTATTATTATAACGTTTGATCCATACCATACAATTTGAAGGAATGGATTGTGACATCGAAATGCTTCTTAAACTAGTTTTCAAAACAATTATAACTTTTTACCAACAATACCCTGCACCTGCACCACTAAAATTACAACTTCGATGTCAGCGGCTCCCGATGTGGTTTAAACGTAATTTTCGTTGACGCCATCGCAGCAGATCAGAAACGATTACGAAATAAGCTCGACCATCAAGAAATGATTTTGGCCATATAAGACAAGAATAGCTGATTCTACTAAAAGGTAGATACCCGTGCATTTAACTGGCCCAGCAATGAAGCCTAAGGTAATGTAATTCAATTTGCATTCAAAAAGTTTTTTCATAAACGAATTATTAGATACTGATTTATGTTGATATCGAACAAAACGTTCGAAAAGTTAGTTTTAAAAAAAAAAATTGTATTTTGAGTTGTAAATAAACTTTATTTTTGGGAATCAAACCGTTTTTTAGTTATGGGCAATACCGAGACATCGATTTAATTTTTAATATGGGTGTGAAATATTGAGCCTTGTACTCCTGCGCTCTCGCGGGAAATTTTGTTACTACGAAAAAGTTTTTAGTCAGCATTGTTTAGGAAGTTTCTATTAAAAGTGTTCTAGGAAAGCTTAATGTTTTTTTATATTGCGTTAAAATATAAACACAAACACTAATTTATTTGTAATTAATATTAAAATTATCAACTTAAAAATAAAATAAGTGTCTTGGGTGTAACTGAAGCCACTTGTTTTGTTTTCTATACTTTCCCTAGTCTCAATACGGCCCACTATGGAACATTTGAGGTACTAATTCAATTTTGATAATATTTACAAAACTGATTATTGCTTAAAAAATAATTAATTATTTTACCCATTAAGAACCGACATAAGGACACGATTTTATAAAGGGTTCTTGTACCTGCTTACAAACTTAAAATAACCTTACAAACTTTAGAAGCTTGTTATAAAGAAGCCACCTACATATTACACATATTAATATGTATATATGAGCAATATCTACTTTTTGTTGTAATTCACTGATGTGAATTTAAAGTAACAAGTAAGTTTAAGCCAAAATTATCATATATATAATATATGTATGTTCATATGTAACATTCATATGTACACCATTTTCAAACAAAAACGGTTATTCAAAATTAAGCTATTTAGCCCATTCTTCGGTGATTCTACCCTACATTTCTAACGGGACCTGCCGAAGGTTTTATTTGAAACCACGCCACTAGGCGCCATTAGGATCAGTGTTTGCTTTAGATTGTACGTACTAAAATAGAGGTAGTGAAATTCGACCAGAAGGTTTTAAAAATTTTCCGTAATAATCCATCTGTGAGCAGTGAGCATAACATATTCCTTCCCTAATCAGGTTTGCAGGTGCATTCATTACATACTAGACTTACAATATGGCATCAGATGGCCACCTGCAATACTTAAATACTATTAAAACATGCTACATGCTGGAATTATTCCAAATTTATAAAAAAGTAGATACCACTTTGGTCAGAATTGTTTTTAAAACCATTGAAGGCCTTTTGCGTAGGTCCAGAATAAATCAATTCTACTTGGGATACCATTTTCCCAAAATATTCTTGGAGAACAAATCTTTCTTATTGGCATTTTTGATGTAAAATTATATTACATGGTTTGGACAAGACGCCACGTCCAATCCAAATCCAAAGGCAACTAAATTAATTAAAATCCGAAGTTTATTTTTGTTTTTACAGTTATTTAATATGCTGTTTTTATCAATAAGAGATGTTGACTCAGGTTCGGATAGTGCTTCTAATAGCTAATTAAATTCCTCATCTGACCAGCCCATATACCATCCTATAACCCGGGTCCCAAAGTGTTCATGAATTTTTTCGAAGAAAATCAAATTTGTCTTGGAACGGAAAATGGCCATTAACACTCCTTACCAGAGATGTTGACTCAGGTTCGGATAGTGCTTCTAATAGCTAATTAAATTCCTCATCTGACCAGCCCATATACCATCCTATAACCCGGGTCCCAAAGTGTTCATGAATTTTTTTCGAAGAAAATCAAATTTGTCTTGGAACGGAAAATGGCCATTAACACTCCTTGCCAGAGATGTTGACTCAGGTTCGGATAGTGCTTCTAATAGCTAATTAAATTCCTCATCTGATCAGCCCATATATCATCCCCCAACCCGGGTCCCAAAGTGTTTATGAATTTTTTTCGAAGAAAATCAAATTTGTCTTGGAACGGAAAATGGCCATTAACACTCCTTACCAGAGATGTTGACTCAGGTTCGGATAATGCTTCTAATAGCTAATTAAATTCCTCATCTGACCAGCCCATATATCATCCCCCAACCCGGGTCCCAAAGTGTTCATGAATTTTTTTCGAAGAAAATCAAATTTGTCTTGGAACGGAAAATGGCCATTAACACTCCTTACCAGAGATGTTGACTCAGGTTCGGATAGTGCTTCTAATAGCTAATTAAATTCCTCATCTGACCAGCCCATATACCATCCTATAACCCGGGTCCCAAAGTGTTCATGAATTTTTTCGAAGAAAATCAAATTTGTCTTGGAACGGAAAATGGCCATTAACACTCCTTGCCAGAGATGTTGACTCAGGTTGGGATAGTGCTTCTAATAGCTAATTAAATTCCTCATCTGACCAGCCCATATATCATCCCCCAACCCGGGTCCCAAAGTGTTCATGAATTTTTTCGAAGAAAATCAAATTTGTCTTGGAACGGAAAATGGCCATTAACACTCCTTACCAGAGATGTTGACTCAGGTTCGGATAGTGCTTCTAATAGCTAATTAAATTCCTCATCTGACCAGCCCATATATCATCCCCCAACCCGGGTCCCAAAGTGTTCATGAATTTTTTTCGAAGAAAATCAAATTTGTCTTGGAACGGAAAATGGCCATTAACACTCCTTACCAGAGATGTTGACTCAGGTTCGGATAATGCTTCTAATAGCTAATTAAATTCCTCATCTGACCAGCCCATATATCATCCCCCAACCCGGGTCCCAAAGTGTTCATGAATTTTTTCGAAGAAAATCAAATTTGTCTTGGAACGGAAAATGACCATTAACACTCCTTACCAGAGATGTTGACTCAGGTTGGGATAGTGCTTCTAATAACTAATTAAATTCCTCATCTGATCAGTCCATATATCATCCCCCACCCGGGTCCCAAAGTGTTCATGAATTTTTTCGAAGAAAATCAAATTTGTCTTGGAACGGAAAAGGCCATTAACACTCCTTGCCGGAGATGTTGACTCAGGTTGGGATAGTGCTTCTAATAGCTAATTAAATTCCTCATCTGATCAGCCGATATATCATCCCTCAACCCGGGTCCCAAAGTGTTCATGAATTTTTTTCGAAGAAAATCAAATTTGTCTTGGAACGGAAAATGGCCATTAACACTCCTTACCAGAGATGTTGACTCAGGTTCGGATAATGCTTCTAATAGCTAATTAAATTCCTCATCTGACCAGCCCATACATCATCCCCCAACCCGGGTCCCAAAGTGTTCATGAATTTTTTTCGAAGAAAATCAAATTTGTCTTGGAACGGAAAATGGCCATTAACACTCCTTACCAGAGATGTTGACTCAGGTTCGGATAATGCTTCTAATAGCTAATTAAATTCCTCATCTGACCAGCCCATATATCATCCCCCAACCCGGGTCCCAAAGTGTTCATGAATTTTTTTCGAAGAAAATCAAATTTGTCTTGGAACGGAAAATGGCCATTAACACTCCTTACCAGAGATGTTGACTCAGGTTCGGATAATGCTTCTAATAGCTAATTAAATTCCTCATCTGACCAGCCCATATATCATCCCCCAACCCGGGTCCCAAAGTGTTCATGAATTTTTTTCGAAGAAAATCAAATTTGTCTTGGAACGGAAAATGGCCATTAACACTCCTTGCCAGAGATGTTGACTCAGGTTGGGATAGTGCTTCTAATAGCTAATTAAATTCCTCATCTGACCAGCCCATACATCATCCCCCAACCCGGGTCCCAAAGTGTTCATGAATTTTTTCGAAGAAAATCAAATTTGTCTTGGAACGGAAAAGGCCATTAACACTCCTTGCCGGAGATGTTGACTCAGGTTGGGATAGTGCTTCTAATAGCTAATTAAATTCCTCATCTGATCAGCCGATATATCATCCCTCAACCCGGGTCCCAAAGTGTTCATGAATTTTTTTCGAAGAAAATCAAATTTGTCTTGGAACGGAAAATGGCCATTAACACTCCTTACCAGAGATGTTGACTCAGGTTGGGATAATGCTTCTAATAGCTAATTAAATTCCTCATCTGACCAGCCCATACATCATCCCCCAACCCGGGTCCCAAAGTGTTCATGAATTTTTTTCGAAGAAAATCAAATTTGTCTTGGAACGGAAAATGGCCATTAACACTCCTTACCAGAGATGTTGACTCAGGTTCGGATAATGCTTCTAATAGCTAATTAAATTCCTCATCTGACCAGCCCATATATCATCCCCCAACCCGGGTCCCAAAGTGTTCATGAATTTTTTTCGAAGAAAATCAAATTTGTCTTGGAACGGAAAATGGCCATTAACACTCCTTGCCAGAGATGTTGACTCAGGTTGGGATAGTGCTTCTAATAGCTAATTAAATTCCTCATCTGATCAGCCGATATATCATCCCTCAACCCGGGTCCCAAAGTGTTCATGAATTTTTTTCGAAGAAAATCAAATTTGTCTTGGAACGGAAAATGACCATTAACACTCCTTACCAGAGATGTTGACTCAGGTTGGGATAGTGCTTCTAATAACTAATTAAATTCCTCATCTGATCAGTCCATATATCATCCCCCAACCCGGGTCCCAAAGTGTTCATGAATTTTTTCGAAGAAAATCAAATTTGTCTTGGAACGGAAAAGGCCATTAACACTCCTTGCCGGAGATGTTGACTCAGGTTGGGATAGTGCTTCTAATAGCTAATTAAATTCCTCATCTGATCAGCCGATATATCATCCCTCAACCCGGGTCCCAAAGTGTTCATGAATTTTTTTCGAAGAAAATCAAATTTGTCTTGGAACGGAAAATGGCCATTAACACTCCTTACCAGAGATGTTGACTCAGGTTCGGATAATGCTTCTAATAGCTAATTAAATTCCTCATCTGACCAGCCCATATATCATCCCCCAACCCGGGTCCCAAAGTGTTCATGAATTTTTTCGAAGAAAATCAAATTTGTCTTGGAACGGAAAATGACCATTAACACTCCTTACCAGAGATGTTGACTCAGGTTGGGATAGTGCTTCTAATAACTAATTAAATTCCTCATCTGATCAGTCCATATATCATCCCCCAACCCGGGTCCCAAAGTGTTCATGAATTTTTTCGAAGAAAATCAAATTTGTCTTGGAACGGAAAAGGCCATTAACACTCCTTGCCGAAGATGTTGACTCAGGTTGGGATAGTGCTTCTAATAGCTAATTAAATTCCTCATCTGATCAGCCGATATATCATCCCTCAACCCGGGTCCCAAAGTGTTCATGAATTTTTTTCGAAGAAAATCAAATTTGTCTTGGAACGGAAAATGGCCATTAACACTCCTTACCAGAGATGTTGACTCAGGTTGGGATAATGCTTCTAATAGCTAATTAAATTCCTCATCTGACCAGCCCATACATCATCCCCCAACCCGGGTCCCAAAGTGTTCATGAATTTTTTTCGAAGAAAATCAAATTTGTCTTGGAACGGAAAATGGCCATTAACACTCCTTACCAGAGATGTTGACTCAGGTTCGGATAATGCTTCTTATAGCTAATTAAATTCCTCATCTGACCAGCCCATATATCATCCCCCAACCCGGGTCCCAAAGTGTTCATGAATTTTTTTCGAAGAAAATCAAATTTGTCTTGGAACGGAAAATGGCCATTAACACTCCTTACCAGAGATGTTGACTCAGGTTCGGATAATGCTTCTAATAGCTAATTAAATTCCTCATCTGACCAGCCCATATATCATCCCCCAACCCGGGTCCCAAAGTGTTCATGAATTTTTTTCGAAGAAAATCAAATTTGTCTTGGAACGGAAAATGGCCATTAACACTCCTTGCCAGAGATGTTGACTCAGGTTGGGATAGTGCTTCTAATAGTTAATTAAATTCCTCATCTGACCAGCCCATATACCATCCTATAACCCGGGTCCCAAAGTGTTCATGAATTTTTTCGAAGCAAATCAAATTTGTCTTGGAACGGGAAGTGGCCATTAACACTCCTTACCAGAGATGTTGACTCAGGTTCCGATAATGCTTCTAATAGCTAATTAAATTCCTCATCTGATCAGCCCATACATCATCCCCCAACCCGGGTCCCAAAGTGTTCATGATTTTTTTCGAAGAAAATCAAATTTGTCTTGGAACGGAAAATGGCCATTAATACTCTTTACCAGAGATGTTGAATCAGGTTCCGATAGTGTGTCTAATAGCTAATTAAATTCCTCATCTGATCAGGCTACATATCATTCTTTAACCCGAGTCCCAAAGTGTTCACGAATTTTTTTTGAAGAAAATCAAATTTGTCTTGAAACGGAAAATGGACTTTAACACTTCATTTGAAATGGCTTACCATTATACTATTAGCCCACACTAATAATTAAATTTCGATATCAAAATCATTTAATTAGAAATCTAATTAGAGTTATAACGTTTAGTTCTAATTAAAGTACTCGGCTTTCAAGGTTTGCAACTTTGGTTTACGTACTAATAGTTTAGTACACAAACTTTACCTGACAAATTATCCGAATCCGTCACGAACGAACTGTATCACATTCACATTGTTAGTAAATGTTATCAATTGATATAAACTAATTAAAGCCATTAGCAACCTTTAACGTAACCTCTGGAATGCTTCTTTGGAAAGTTGTGTTGCTTACGATAAATTTTCGTCATTGCAGCTTTAGCTTTCAATAATTTTGTTGCAGTTGCAAACTGCGTATAAGAAAATCTAACAAAAAAAAATTGACAAGACATCAATCGGACCGTGAGTAAAATTTGGATTAACGAGACATGTAAAAAATATATTCATATTAAGTTAAATTAAAATAATCACATTATCGAACACTACCAAATTCTAATAAAATTATAATTTTACGTAAAAATTCCCAGTTAATTTTAATGACATATTTCCTGAAAAAATAATTTATTTCATAACAGTGTACAGATGCACTAATACTTTAACAAATCAATTAGAATCCAATTGGACTCTGTGTATTCCAATATGATTTGTATACGTATATGTGTGAAATAAAGTGTGAAAAACTTCACACGCATGTTACACACGACGTGATTTGGTCAGGCGGTTGGATGGTTGAATGTCAGTCGGATGGATTTTCCATTCAAAGCATGCATTACACACTCCTCCACTTTTGTTGACGAGTGTTGCCATCTTCATGTTGAGGTCGTAAACTTTTCATACAACCCTCGTAATTACATAAGAAAATATATGTAATGTCAAATTTGTTTGTGTAGTGCGGATTCTATAGTTTTTATAAAGTTCTATGTTTTTCTATTAATTTTAGGTAAATTAAAATAGGTAATTTGAAATATAATTAAACAAATCTAAATACATATAATTGATAAGTATAAATAAACTAAAGTTATATAATTTAATTTGTGTTTCGTAGATTTAATTCAACGAAAATATACATCTCAGGCCCCAGTGGCAAAGTGCATTAACTATTCGTTGATAGGCAATACGGAAAACCTAACAATAGTCTCTTTCCAAATTCCACATACTGTTTTCAGGGTGACTACTTCAGTGTGAGGACTCATGGTGTTTGCTTGGTGCTGTCTATTTTCGCGAATTAGAATGAGATCATCGATTTTGATTGCAGGTGAGTTTGTTTTCCACTTGGTCCGTTTATGAAGTGTTGTTAAATAATTCAAATCCCCATTTTTCCAAAGTTCCTGCCCAAAATTCTAGAGAGGTGGTTCATTTTCAGGTGGCTAGTACCTTGTTCCGACAAACATTTATACTGAAGTCGGATTAAAAAATGGGCTGGAGCCAATTGGTTTATGTCATCGTCCGGTTTGGCACAAAGCGGTATGGAGTTCAGGCTTGATTTGTGTCACTAGCGTTATCATTTATTCACAGGTGAATAATGCTTCCGATAATGTTCGTCTTAGGTGATATGTCGTCTAAGAGCGCAATAAGAGCGGCAGGTTGGTGGATTAAGCTTGTACTTAATATTATTCTGAGAAATATAATTTATAAATCCAGTATCTTTTATAATTCGGAAAAGTTCATGAAGGTCGGTTTTGGTCCATATGAAATTTCATTCATTGTCGCTAATAATTTCACGGCAAAGACCACAGCGTGATATGAAACCGCGAAGAGCTGGTGGGATATTTATCGACGGATTCATTCATAAATCCGTCGATAAATATCCCTTATTTGTTGCGAGCATACAAACACAGCAATATAGGATTTATCAGATATTAGCCGTCTGCGTTTCGATGGTCTAAAGAAGATTGGTTCAGCGTAATCCACACCTGCATGGATATGAACGGTTTGACAAGTGATCCCCGGTTAGTAGGTAAGTTGGCCATCATCAGCTGGATATTTTTGAGGTGTAACGAAAACACTTTGTACACCTTTTGATTAACCAAGTATTCCAACCACTAGAAATTTTCAGTATAAGAAAAATCGAGCTCCTTACCTAATCTCACATAATTGAAGTGAATATCATTTGGGGTCAATATACATAAATTTGGTGTTAATATATTGTTCCGATCACGCCTATTGGTTTGAAGAAGAAATAATTCAGCGCGGGCGAGACATTTATCCAACCTTTTTGTGAGATTAGTGACATTTGGATTTTGGACATAGCATTGAAGGTAGTTTTGTTACAGTTTTGTGGTATTTCAGATTATAGTAGTCTAGAGCAGAACCGTCGAGTTATTACTTCTGTATAAATCCAGGCGACTTTAGAATACTCGATCGTTATATAAATACGACTACAACGATCACAATGAGTCAGTCGTTCACGAAAAATGGTAACCGAAAGATTGAAAGCGAAAGTGATTCCAAAAAATTATTAATGGTGTTTTAAGTGAAATAAAATTTGTGATTTATTGAAAGATGGAGAAAGTGAATTAATAATAAATAAAAGTGAAACTGTTTGTTGTTGTATTTCTAAGTGTTAAGTAAGTATTTGGATTCTAAGATTATTTTCAGGAATATTCCGAACGCTGTGTAATATTAAATTACGAGTTTGTGTAAATTGCCAAATTTTACAGCGGTATTCTCAATCTAGTGATACGAACTGGATTTGACAGAGCAAATCCGTAACCATTGGTCACAGCGGTGGGATTGTGAATATCAGAAAATAGGTTCTTCTACACCAACCGATGGTTACGGAATTAAAATTCCAATTAAGTCAGCGTAAATTACCGAATGGTGGTTGCAAAACTGAATTAATATTGCGACTACGTGAGGTTCAGGATTAGACCCGGACAGTTATGAGCTCGAACAGGTAATAGAGGGAAAATTAGATGATAAAAGTGAGATTATGGCGGAATTTCCCGCCCAATGAATGATGTTGAAATGAAACAAAATTTTACACAACAAAGTAAATGGAAGCAACAAATGAACCAAAAATGAACCGAAAAATTGATCAATAAAGTAAGGAAACGAAACAAACAATGATCGAAGGAAGGCAAAGCATTGTAATCAGTTGGCTCTCACAACTAGTTGCCTCATAACCTCCATATTGTTGCTGAAGTCATTTTAGGTATGGACTTTATGAGAACGAATTGCTTCGGGTTCTGAACTATGGTGATGTCGAGATGAAACTCCGACTCAGCGGTTCAAGTGTAACAACCATCAGGCGAGTAATAATTGACCACAGAGAGAAACATGCACCAAATACAGAAACAAGTATTTGGGGAAGACTGGGGTGATCATCTAACGACGATATATTTCCATTTAGAACTCTAAATCTCTCGAATAATAACAATACAATCAAGAAAAGTTCAATCATTACAAAATGTGAAGAGATAAGTACCTTAATGAAATGTGAACAGAAAAATCCGGTGAGAAAAGTCAACACAGCAGAACAAAAAGAAAATAGAACAACTTATGCAGAACTGGACATAATATCTCGCTAAGGAGCAGCAAAATGTTCATCACCTAGAAGATCGCTACAGAACGTGTTTTGTATATTTAGACAATATTACCGTCATGGGAAAAACTTTCGAACGGCACTGAGGAACCTAGCTAAAGTCTTCGAACGAACATAATTCGCCGGAGTAAAGTTAAGTACTAAGAAATGTTTACTCTTCAGAACAGAAGTAAAGTATTTGGGTCACAAATTAACTGCCAATAGAACTCGTACAGACGAAGTTAAAATATGTTGCAACAGTAAAAGAATGGCCAAACCCCAAAAATTTACAAATCGTGGGATTGTCCACCGATTATAGACGATAGTACCGGGATTCGCCATTGTTGCAAACAAGAGAAATCATTTGTTAAATTACGGAAACGGCTAAGCACAGCATCAATACTTGCGTATTCTATACCGAACGTGAAATTATTTTTGGATACCGATGCAAGAAATGATGGTATAGGGCGAAATCGCCAATCGTATCGAAACCATAGGCGAAAGAATTATTGGCCATAGTGGATTGCGTGAAATATTTTCATAAATACTTCTAACAGACCATGGGGCATTTTGATGGTTGGTACTTTTCAAGAATCCAGAGGACAAGTGGCACGCTAGATCGAACATCTGCAAAGCTACGACTTTGACATCGAACATCGAATACGAAACGCACATGGAAATGCTGACACATTATCAAGGCGACCATGCCGAGTTGAATGTAAACACTGCTGGCAAATTCAAGGACAGGAGGATGTAATCGAGGTACGGCTTATGAAAGTGCTACCCGATGAGGACTGGGCGCAGTGGACACAGTGGGAGAGGATATTTTAAGAATATAGCTGTTCAAAACGAATATGGGAGAGCTCGAATAGCAAAATTAAACAAATTTTAAAATTAGTGTTGAAAAATAAATTTCATCAAATACTTGAGGAGTATCATGGAAAAGTAAGTGGAGGCCATCTCAGAATTAATAAACCACTCACAAATATTTGCCAACGATTTTATTGGTTCAGATGTAGACGGTCGGTAGTGGAGTGATATCAAAAATGTAATCAATGTGCAGCAATGGAAGGACCTACACGAAAAAGCCGACGGTCAATGCAACCTTGCAATATCGACGTACTATTCGAGAGAATTGCCATGGCAGAAGATTTGCCATGGAGAATTGTCGTCGCAGGACTATTTCAGTAAATGGCTGGTTGAGTATCCTATACCTAATGAGGAAACAACAACTATATCATTGATGTCATAATTAACAACAGGATTCGTCGCTATGAAGTTCTGATGAAAGAAAAAATGAAAAAATTAATAATGAGGAAATTCTGAATCTGTGATATTCCAATAAATTTGTCAGATGTTCGGCATAAAAAACACAAGAACGACGCCTTTGCGTCATCAATTAAATGGTATGGTTTAAATATTTAATAGTACCCACGAGAACTATTTAGCAAAGGTTATGATTACAAATCAGTGCGACTGGGATAGAGAAATATACTTGTTCCTTGATGGTTTATCGATCAGCAGGACACAACTCGACCGAGGTTACACCAGCCAAAATAATTTTCGAGAATAATCCACGATTACCAGCAGATATTAAGTTGAGTACAGTTCCATCATTAGCGTTGTATGTTCAAGATTACGTTGATCAAATGCAAGAAGAACTTGATGAGATACACAATTTTGTACAAAAAAAAAATCGGTTAGCATGCGATGGAATGAAGGCTAGGTACGACATACGTTGCAAATAATAAAACTTTCGAAGAAGCACCATTGGTTTGGCTATATAATCCGCAACGATGAAAGGGGTTATCACCGAAGCTCTAACCGGCATGGAGAGGCCGTATACTGTCATCACAAAGATATATGACGTAGTTCACGTAATAGGTAGTGCATTAATTAAACCCAAGGTAGTGCATTTGGAACGATTGGAACTAAACAGAGGTGGTAGTTTGGATTCTGTTCAGGACGAACAGGTTAAGTGGGGTTACGGTCTCACCTATTGATTTTTTATTCAGAGAAAACTGCTCGTTTGAGGTTTAGAAAATTATTGACATTTTGTGTGAAGTTAGTGACATCTAGGTTTAAGTAGTAGCATTAGAGATAGTTTTATAACAGTTTAGAGGTATTGCATATTATAGCAGAATAAGCCTAGAACAGAACCAAAAATCGGTGAATTCTCGAAATTCGGCTCGGTGCAATAACACAAGAGTTAGACATTCAGGAGATACGATAAGCGAAAGATTGAAACCGAAAGTGAACAGTGCGAGAAATTATTAGTGATGTTTTAAATGAAATAAATTGTGCGATTTATTGTAAATTGTGGAAAGTGAATGAATAATAAATAATAGTGAAAACTATTTGTTACGGTAGCTATAATCCAGTGATAAGACCCGAACTTGACAGTCAACTTTCGTAAGAATAGTAATCGACAAAAAAACATTACCTTTCTTTATATTCCTCCATAAATCAAACAAAATTTGCAACAGTATCTAAAGTTACATTAATTCTTAATATTTAAGACACTTGATTTATTTTTTAAGTTTTGTACAATATTTTTAAAAACGATTTATATTGGAGCTGATTCATGTTGTGTTTTTCTCTTCTGCTGTTTTTTCTACAGGCACTCGATTTTATAAATTGTTTAAAGAGAGCTGCTTGCAGAATAAAAGATTTTTGTTGAATCAACGCCATTATCGTTATGTAAATTCATAAAAACAACTTGTTCACATTAAATACATAACATTATTTAAAATTATAAAATGCACAGCCAAAATTTAAGTTTAATGAATCTCATTCATCGAGAGACTCATAATTTGGATCATAATGTAATTTGATGATAGATTAATGGAACCAGTATAGAAAAATAATAATTAAGGCTCGTTGTGGAGACTTGTGTAGAGCCATCGCGTGGATATACTAAAAAAAAGAATGATTTATTAATTGGGATTTTAGAACATCACAACTTTAGTACTTACAATTCTCGGCCAATATTTTGTCGCAACAACAAAGTCTTGTATCGAAATAATCTATACACGACCCCTTATATGGCTCGCATTCATCATGGCTAATGTAACAAGTGTGTGGAACCCATGATAGTTGATCTAAAAGAAACGAAGAGAAATACTCAGTAAATAATTTTTTTTTATATTGTTTCTTTTAATAAGAACTTAAAATAATAAATTACAGCTAATTAATTTTTAAATTCAGTTATGTCAGAGTACAATTTTGTGCTAATATCAGTATTTCAGTACATATTTACTTGTTTTGTCAAATGTAAATATTATACTTTAAGCTAAAATCATTCTCCTAGTTTCAGTAATGGAATTTGCAACCTCTCTCCAAGTCAAACGGTGACAAATAATTCCCTGGAGCTTAAAATAACATAATTATAAAGACATGAAAGGCTTATGCCCATGCCTTGTCTAAAGCAGTTAGTGTAAACTAGTCCTTATGTTTTCCTCACTAGGTTATTCGAATTTCGGTTCGAAAATTGACAACCCGGAAAATCCATCCGAATACGGAAACATCGAGAAATTCTATTTAGAAAATTCGCCTCAAGACGACTCAGGAAAATATGATTATCTTCCTTCTTTTCCATCAACTGCGATTTTCCGTATTCCCACGTAATTTTCAAAGTTGGTGTGAAAGAGAAATATTCTAACAATGGTTTGCTTAGACTATTACAAACAAATTTCTGAAAAATGAAATCAGTTTTACCTTTTTGTAGTCACCGCCAGGTTTTTCCCGGCATTTGGAATTAAAGCTGTCTGATACAATCAGATAACAAATTTCTGTTTTGCTCTCGATATTTAAATGCCCAAATAATGTATTGGGTGTGAGAATATAACTACGCTCTTTCCCAATAGGTGCCCTTACTAGTACTGCTCGCGTATACCATAAATGGGCAATACTTATAATCTATATAGTACTTAATGTCAGCTGTCAAACGCAGTATGTGACATTTGGTGAAGAGTAAACAATTAGTATATTTAAATCCTTAAAAATGTCGAATTTTATTCCAAATAAACATCATTTGCAGAAAGTTTTCTTACATTATTTTATTGCAAAGAAAAGTGCAGCGGGTACTTATTGTTTGCTTGAGGAAATTTACGGTGTGTTCCATCGAATACAATGTGCAAAGAATGGTTTCGACTATTTAAAAATGATGATGGCATTGAAGATAAAAGCATGGTAAACTAACTTCCCAAAAAATTTGAAGAACGTCGAAAACCCATTTGTGAAATACTGCTTGAAAGTCAACAATGAAAAGGTTTTTTGCATGATTAGTTACTGGAAATGAAAAATTGGATTTTGTATGAGAATCCCAAACGAAAAAAGTTTTGGGTGTAGCCTGATGAAGATGGTCATCGCAACCAAAACGAGACATTCATTGCAATAAGATTATGCGCTCTGTATATGGTGGGATCAGAAAGATGTGGTATGAATAGTGGTGAATAGACACAACAAATTATTTTTTCAGTACGACAATGCAAAACCATACATGTTGCAAACGTTGTGAAAAATTGTTTATAAGGACAGGGCTGGGAAGTTCTAAACCACCCGCCACATTCACCAGACATAACTCCTTCAGATTACTATACTTATTCCGGTCGATTCGTCTTTTTCTGAACAGCGGTTTGGTTCTCGCGCAGAGATTGAAAATTAGGTTATGGATTGGATCGCCTCCAAAGACAGCATTTCTTCAGAGAGGGAATCCGTAAATTGCCTGAAAGATGGGGGAAAGTTGTAGCTGGAGCATACTTTCAATAAATAGGGTTTTCCAATAGGAATGATATGATTTTTAAGTGACATTTCGGCAATTTGTAATATGTCATGATCTGTCATTTTTTGTTTCATTGTATTCAGTAATGTTTACAATTTCATCATGGTGAGATATACGCAAGAGCAACGTTTACAAATTGCAATTACAAACGATAACGGTTTTTTAAGAAAATCATCTTCTCCGATGAGGCTCACTTTCATCTGAGTGGTGCGGTAAATAAACAAAACTGTCGATTCTGGTGCGGAGAAAACCCACAAATTATTCATGAAAAACCATTACATTCACCTAAATTGACAGTTTGGTGTGGTTTTTGGTCTGGTGGAATCATCGGTCCGTATTTTTTCGAAATGAAGCTGGTAACACCGTTACTGTCAATGGAGATCGGTATAGATCGATGATAACCAACTTTTTATGACCGAAATTGGAAGAAGTTTATCTTGACGCCATTTGGTTCCAACAAGACGGGGCTACGTGCCACACAGCAAGTGCAGCAATTGAATTATTGCGAGAAAAGTTTGGATCATATCACTCTTATTGGAAAACCCGATATTTCGATATTTCTTTCATTTTCTAACCAAGCAAATGTGTTTTACAATATTTTAATACATTCGATATGTACGTTCGATATTTACTAAATTTTGGCATCGACATTTCGTATAATATACAATTTAATTAATTAAATTTCAATAATTTTTTACTTATATCTTTCGTATGTGGAAAATTATTTCTTAATTTTCATAATTTTGCTCCTAATCATTCATCAGTTAATGACTTCTTATCGTCGACACATTAATCATTAAGTAATTGAATTGCCATCTAGGGGTAGTACAAAAAATCAAATTAAATCGTCATTCCGGCGACAAATTTGACGTAATTTTTCGATCGATCAAACTAGAAATTTTAAACAAGTTTAAATTAAATTTTGTATTTTCTGCGTCATTTCAAGGCCAATCATAAGAAACGTATGTTAATATCGAAATTTTTGGTTTTCTTAAAACCTTGATACAACAATTTACGTGGAATAAAGGTAAAATGTGTATACAAAAAAACTGATTTTATCTTTGAAACATGTCCTGGAAAATTTTACTAATTTTGTTACGCTTTTCTTTTCCGTAAAAAGAGAAGATTTGAAGAATTTTCTAAGCCACATTTACTTTTATATGTACTAGTGAGTTAACCCAGTAAAAGTTGTCCAAGAATCGAGAAGAAGTCAAGAATATAGGCCACATGTGTATGCGGATTGTCAGTTGTTCATGCTATGATAATTATACTGAGAAGTTGCGATTATGGAAATTTTATGGAGCGAATTTTGGAAATTTTACCACATATCCATTTAAACAGTGTAATCGATGAAGCATGCTTTCTGCAGGATGCCCCGTTTTGGTCCGTATTTCATCATCATTATAAAGAAAAAGTCTGTAAATGGAAATTATATGGACCAAACCTTGGAAATTTTAGCACTTAACCACCTACATAGTTTAATAGATGAAATCTGTCTTATTTCTAAAAAAAACACATCATACATGCCCATGTAGATCGTCAGAGTGTCTCGGTTTGTTCATTTATAATTATAACGATAAAGTCCGTAAATTAAAATTTTGTGGAGCGAATCCTGGAGATTTTGTTACATAGCAAGCAAATACACCACATGTTAATGCGGATCGTCAGGATGTTTAAAAATGTTTAAAGTGAAAATTTTGTGGAGCGAGACCAATAGATGATAGCTGTCTAATTTCGATAAAATACGACACATGTATTCGTGGGTCGTTAGGATACTCCACCTTGTCTCGTTTATTTTATCATAATTATAATGGAAAGGTCCTAAATTGAAAATTCAGTGGGGCGAATCCTGGGAATTTTTAGCACATAGACACCTATATAGAACAATGGATGAAAACTGCCAAATCTCGAGATTAAATGCCACATGTCTATGCGGATCGCCAGGCGCTCTACCTCGGTTTTGGGGGTTTAGGATTTACTGGTTTCTACCTTGGAGAAATATTAATTAATAAAAAAAAAAAAAAAATTAAAAAAATTGTGCCACGTATAATAGCGCGTCAACACAATTGGAAGATTAGGTAAAAAGAAAATGCCGAAAATTCTTGGCAGATCTTTGCTGAACAGTCTGCTAGATAATACCGCAAAAAATTGTTGCAATTGGCTCCGCCTTTTTTTATTAAAGTAAAACACATTTGCTTGTCGTCTCAAAACACGAGGAATTTTTTCGACGTGGAATCCAACATTCGGGGCCTGCAAAATGGGAAAAAGTCGTAGCTACTTTGAATAAAATACAGTGTATCAATTTCTCCGAAAGCATCGAAGTTATAAAAAATACTCAAAACACATTTTTATATTTTTTATTAATCCTAATTAATTAACTTACCATTAAAATATGCCCTATATCATAATTAGCGGAAAATTGTATTTTTTTCTACAAGCATAGTGGGTCTACAAAAGCGTTTTATTTTGCAGAAATTTAGAACGAGATAAAAATATAGGTTCTCTCTGTACAGGTTCGACCAGTACATCATTATTTTTCTGAAATTTTTTGTTGTTGTTGAGTTCGTTTGCCATAATTATAAATAAAAAATATCAAACTAAGTATTTTTTATGGCACCCAAACTGAAAGAATTCCCCCACTCTCTGCAATCTTATTTTTATTTGATATTTTTATGGCAGTAACATAATTTGTTTGTGCTTGATGCGTCGACACACTGATTTAATTTTTTTAGGTTATTTTCCGTTAAAAAATTGTCAATTCAAAATTTAAAAATAATACCGACTGGTCACATTGCCCGCCTTCATCTCTGTATTTTGGCATCGTTGCTTTGAACTAGGTAACTAGGCCTAAATAGTTCCTGCGGCTACAAAAAACACTCTACCACCCTACAAAATATTAAAAACACAAGATTTTCAGATGAGAAATATTTTATTAAAATTTATTTTAATTTGTTTATTTAATATAAAGTCGACCATTAATTGGATATATTCTATGCGATTGGATGGCTTGGATGATTAGAACCGTTTTGTCGCAGCTCTTCAACTCGCGTTATTCCTAAATCATCACAGACAGCAGTAAAATATAAACCTAATTCCGAACATCACCCTCATATGGTTTTAATGCAAATTAAAATTGATATGCAATATGGGATCCAGTGATGCCAGTTGATGTATATCGACATCCGAATTCTTACCGGCCAATTTCGATAAAATGAATCCGGCCAATGCAAGTTCAACGAGAAAATTTTCGTTTACCCAATATTCGTCTAAATATCGTAATCGATCGAATTTGTTTGATCGTTAATGACCACCCTTTTCGCGAGTAAAATCTTGAAAAGATTGAAATCGTCGTGAGCCTCGTTGCATACCACCGCATCTGCCTTGTGAAGTGCTACCATCACAGTTAAATGATTGAGTCTCTGGAAATGCTAGTTCGACCAAATCCAAACAAATCTATTTCAGAGTTGTACACAACGGAATTAGCAGCATCGAGATTGGAGAAAAAAATTATTTTTAGCCAAAATGAGTTAGATTAAATCACAAAGTTTTGATGAAAGTTGGCTTGAACGCCAACATATACTAGTAATCTAATGTAAAACGAAATTGTGGTTAGTTAAAAACTTTACCATTTTTTTATTGAAAGACTTACTTGTATTCATAAACCGCCATTCTAAACATTTTTTAAATCGGCACCGTTAAAACTATCCGACAATTTAACAATAGCTTCATAATAGGACAGATATGATTTTGACACCAGTTTTGTAGAGGCGTTCGCATCAGATTAGCTTACAATACCTCGATTGTTGCCGTCACCGTTTATATTCCTTACGGGTCCGACCGGAATGTCTACAACACGTTTATCAACTACATCGACTCAGCCGTTATAGCTTCAGTTCGCCCTTGTGATCAAATTATCATTGTGGGTGACTTTAACTTACCCGGTATATCTTGGAACAATGTCGACGGTGTGTTCTCTTTATCCTCAACCGACGGAAAAGCACTGACTATCATCGATTACTTCTCTTCCATATCAGCAACGCAGCTAAACCGCTTCAGCAACAGTCGAGGGAAATTCCTGGACCTGCTATTTGCCAACGATGTCTTGCATGTCGATGTTGCTCCGTGCTTGGACTTCACTGGACGTGAGAGTATTTATCACATACCAATTATGATAAATATTTTTTATACTAAATGCACAACTAATTATTTTTCTAACGACTTTCACTTTAATTTTAGAATGACCGACTACGCATCCTTGGATGAATTTCTCAGCATTGCCGATTGGCACTTTTACAGTGCAGTGCGGATTTGAATGATACGGTGCACAGATTCAATGAGCTTCTCGGGAGTGGTATCGAGAGACACGTTCCGCGGGTTATCAATAATAAATCCGGCTTTCGGGAGCCATAGTATAATACTGAGTTGATGCTGCTCGAGAAACGTCGCAACAAGTTTCATTCCCTTTACAGGATTTTTACGGCGTATAATACTATCCCGATTTCGTTAACGTCCGCAATGAATTGAAGACCCTTAATTGGCTCCTTTTTAATAATTACGTAGTGCAAATCAAGCAAGTTTTGACATCGAATCCCAAAGAATTTTGGAACTTCATTAACAGCAAGAAAAAGGTATCTGGTTTTCCGTCGAATATGTCTTACCAGACATCCACCGCCAGTCAACCATCTGACATTTGCAATTCGTTTGCGAAATTCTTTGCATCGGTTTACAAGCCACTTCGGTCAACAGACACCGGGTCTCCTACTACTTCCACCTCCATCGTATTCAATCATTTCAAATTTACCGAACAGGAGGTTCTAGATCAACCTTCTCGACGTTAGTAAGGAAGCAGCTACCTTCTTGTTTAACGAAAGCCTTCGTCGTGGTATTTTTCCAGATCCCTGGAAAATCTCATGTGTTCATCCAATTTTCAAGGCGGGTAATAGAAGTGAGTTAAGTAATTATCGTGGGATCGCCATCCTCTCTGTCTTAACCAAACTGTTTGAGTCCATGGTTCACAGATATTGCTCTTCCATACCAAGAGACTTATTTCTCCTTTTCAGCATGGATTTTATCCCGGTAGGTCTACCGTCAAGCAGCAGCTTGACGTTGCCTACACAAAAGCTTTCGATGTGATTGATCACTCTTATTAGCAAGTTGGAGAGTCTCGACTGTGATTTCATTCCCATCGACTGGTTGCGTTCTTATCTCTCAGATCGTTGACAATCTCTTACGATTCTGGATTCTTTCTCCCCATTATTTCGGGCGCCATCTGGCGTGCCTCAAGGTAGCCATATCGGCCCACTGTTATTTTCATTTTTTATTAACGACGTTGTAAAATGTTTTAAGTTTGCCAACTGCCTCGTCTTCGCAGACAACATGAAGATTTTCGCCCGCGTGTTAGACTGCGAGAAATTACATGATGACTTAAACCGCTTAAAACGTGAGTGCAAAACTCTTTCTTTCTTCCGTATCCGCTCACCTGTTTTTTTATCAATATCAACTGTACAACGAAACCATTCATCGGGTTGAGTTCGTTTCGGATCTTGGTGTGATCTTTGAATCCGATGATACATTTGCCAGACATGTTAACGCCATTATTTCAAAGTCGTACATTATGCTTGGCTTCATTAAACGAAACTGCAAGGGCTTTCGTGACCCGTTAACTTTGACATCATTATACGTATGCTTTGTTCGATCCATTTTGGAGTATACATCTCCTGTTTGATCCTACCACTATCATTCCGAGAGGATTGAGAGTATTGAGAAACAGTTTATTTTGTTCGCGCTACGACGTTTGCCATCCATTCCGCGCTGTTTGTGCGTGATATCACCAATTCCTGTGTCGATTGTATCGAGTTACTTGCACGAACGTCGAATGCACCAACGCGATGGAGCTTTATTCATCGACCGAGCGGTAACGAACTACGGTCTTTCTGATCCAATTCCGAGGGTATTGTGGCTGTTCAACAAGCTCTACGGAGCTTTCGATTATCACTTGTCGAGAAATTCAATCAAGAAAGCTTTATTCAATCTTTTGTAGTCGAGCTTATGTGCCGTAATTTTTTACCAATTGTTTTATTGTGCCGATTGTAGTCACTGCATGCACCATTTATAAATAAATAAATAATCTATTTCACCATGTTTAGCGATAGGTTGGGCATGAATTTTTAAAATTTCCAAACGTGCCTGTTCATTAGGAAGCAAAATCTCGATTTCATGATCTAAACGTCCGGGACGTAATATTGCCGGATCTAGCGTGTCCTAACGGTTTGTAGCTATAATCATTTTAACCTAACCCAACGAATCGAACCCTCCATTTGATTAAGCAATTCCATTAGAGTATACTAGAGTATATTCCATTAGGAAAAACGACGACCTCCAATTGCATCAATTTCATCCATTAATAAATGCACGGTTGATGATCACGAGCGTAGTTAAACATTTCACGTATTAAACGACGACTTCATATCAAGAGCTACCCTAGTTCCAGCCTTCACTTTTGTCGACATTCACGTCGACATCCAACAACATATCGTGGCCCGTTTGTTGCCTTCAAATATAGATAAACATAAATTATCGTTTCACTGAATCATTGACATATTGGAGGTGCTTACTTTATCCTCAGTCAATTGTTTGAGTACATCCCCGAAAATTTGCCCAACACTTTTAAATCATTTTCTGACTTTTTGAACTGTTTCGTTAAATCTTTTAATTGTTCTCGCCCTGAAAGTAAACATATAAAATACCAATTTGGTACATTTGCTTACAGTCGGAATGATTCTGCTATTTCCATTCTACTTGTATTTATAAACATTCAAATAGAAATCGATCGTTATGTTAAGCACAAATCGCATACGATCAACTTCATTCAACATTATCAAAATTTCAATGAGTTGTCCGTTCGATAGCATTCAAATGATTAATCGTATTATCCTTTTCTTCTGAATCCGAATCATCCACTTCCGCATCACTGCTGTTATTGTCCGGTTTCAATGATCGGCAGACAATTTTATACAAATATTTGATTGGATTGGTTTTTATTAGGATTTTTTTTAGGTTAAAAAAAGTGACACTTCGATTTTTGTTTTTGATTTTTTCGCCTGCTGAATGATTTTTTTAGGTTAATTATGAATTTGTCAAAAATTTCCCCTCACATAATTTATAGCAAAACAATTATTAGATAGTTTCGTAAATTATCCAAATTAATCAAACAGCATATTTTTTTTCACCGCAAAAATAATATTCATTTTTGTTTAGTAATTTTTGGGATATAAAATTATTGTCAAACATTAAAAAGAAAGATTTTTCATATTTTTGTAAATAATTTATAGGTTATTTTTTCTTGATGTCAAAATTTCCCCAACTTTTTATACCATAAAATAAAATAAAATAAAAATGTTGTATCTCAGTCGCGCTAATGTACATTTTAGTTCTGGTCTTTGTCACATTCTCGGCAAAATTTTTGTAAATCTTTTCTGTTTTCTAGTGGAATAGTACCATAAATACTCAAGCATGTTTTTGAATTTTTGCATTATTCAACACCCTGTATCTTACCCAACAACGCAACAACAGCAAAACCTTATTTCTCAAAAAATAAATTTTTGATCAAGATTCAAAACATAAAAATCATAAAATTTTAATTTAAAAAAATTTGGGATTTCATGGGATTTCATGAAACACGCGTGCTTCTACAATTTTGCAAAAAACGACGCCCTGTATTTTATGACTGAAAATGAAACTTTATGAAACTTTCAATTTTTTGCGTTCACTTACCAAAAAAGTGTTTGCACATTTTTTGCATGAAAACTAATTCATTGAATTATTTTTTTGTGCAAGTTTGTCGCAGAAATTATAGATATTAGATATTATAATAATAAATAGTGGCCTTGTAACTAATATCGGATGGATGATTACAATAATGAATAACCATTTAGAAATTACATTTTTTTATTTCATTTTATATTTTAAAATTTAATTTGTTAATAAATAATACGCTCGTATCATGTAATGCTTGTAAGAATTTCTTTAACACTATTGCAGCGAACGCAATGTTATTGTAAAAAGCATGTCTTACAACATTGCATTACGGCCGTAACAGTGTTTTGTATTATGTTACATGTGGTAACGGTTGATCGATTTCTTTGCCGCGTATGTGAAGTTAGGGAAAAGGTGTGTACGGTATTGTTTTATATTATTCATCTTATGCAACAAAAGTTGTATTGGATTTGCATATTCAAGATAAATCAAAGTAAATTATGTGCAGTACCAAATGTCAAGTCACCCTTTATAAACATATTTTTTTCATTTACCTTCACCGTGTAGCTGATCACAGCAACAATGGTCGTGCAGCATTTTCTTCCCAAGGCAATAAATCACATCTTCATCTGTACACTCTTTGCACCAAGCAGGCCTTGTTGCTAAAATTATCAAAAATATAAAAATTCGTTAGTTTTCACATTTATACCAATATTTTCTGTAATAAACGTAAATGTAATTACTCGCAAGTCAGTTGGGAAAAATCAACACAGACTGTCTAAACATTGATAATAATTTGTGATAAGAAAGGTTATCGAGAGGCATGCAAATAAAAATTAAGTAGCACATTAGGAAATGGTGAGAAATCATAAATCGGCGATCAATCGAAACTATTTATGTAAATATAATAAATACTATATTGTGGGCAATGCCTTAGCGGTCGACCAGGTGTCGCGAATTTTTCAAGGGCACAATTTAATATCACCTGTGAGTGATTAAACTCAGTACATTAAAAGAAATATTTTCATAAAATTTAGTTTTAAAATGCTTAACTGTACTTTACAACTCATCTCTTCGGTATCAGTTTATTTTTGTAAGAAGCTAATAAAATATTAAAACATATTTTGATGAAAATGGTTAAGCTTTATATTTCATTAGCAATTAACGGAAACAACAATATTTATCCGCGAAGTTAATATTAAAATAAACTTAATTTGGAAAAAATATTTCGCGGCATATTAAGAAAATAGTACTAAACTATTTGCCATAATCTATTTTTGGCTGCTGTATATATGTACTACACGCCTGACGTAGTTACTTCAACGGAAGTCTGGCTTAAATCAAATGTATGTATTCGACTTATTTACACTTTTCAATTACATTATTGCTAATACAATGTAGCCGCTACTGTGTAGTCATGTTTTGTATATAACTTGGTTTATTTGATACTGGGTCATATCTCTAAAATAGAATATTAGTATACAAAATCATTAAAACGGGTTCTAAACGTAATGACTTAAACCACCTGGCAGATATCTTTAATACAGTATGATTGTAGGTATTTAGCAGTGACCATTGATGTATAAAGACTATACTATAGTTAATAGACAATAGACAATAAATTTATTCAAACTCAGTTATACGGCTTTAACTCGAGTATGCAGAAATTAGTTAGAGTTAAGTTTTGGGAACTTTTTGATTTTTGGTAAAATATTTTAAGTTTTCCGCGTGCGAGTAGAAAATTTATTAAAGTTCAATGAAATTACTACACTTCAGATAATTTTGGAAAATTTGCCATTAAGACGAAAGTCTACATTTACCGCGGGAAATGTACAAGTTTACCTATTCATTTGGTAAATGTACGTTTGACCTACTTCTACCTGCATATTTAGACTATTTTCACATTTAGCAGCACATTATGGTAACGTTTAACTTCAATATTAAACAATTGCTAGTGTACTATTCAAATTATTTACACATTACATTTACATATGTGTTAGCAAGAAGCCCGGCAGTACATATTATGTCGATGAGAGATATCAATTTCAAGAATAAAAATTGGAAATTAAAGTATATCAGCGCTGAATCGTCTTCCGTTCATAATTTTGCTTTCCTAAACTACTTTAGAATTCGAAGGCATCAATAAGCGAATATCTATAGAATAGATATTGGTCAGTTTAAGCTCTGCATAAAGTTTCAGGAAAATCCCTTGAGGATTTGGGGGTAAAGCTTGATTAAAACCTCGAGAGTTGATTTGTAGATCAATTGAATCGTTTTCCGTTCATAATTTCACTTTCCTAAAGTCAGATTAAGAGATTTTTCTCAAACTTTATGCAGAGGTTAAACTGACTAATATCTATCTACAACTATAATACAACTATATAACAAAATTATAAACGGAAAACGATTCAATTGAACTACAATTCAGCTCTTGAGGTTTTAATCAAGTTTTACCCTCAAATCCCCAAGGGATTTTCCTGAAACTTCATGCAGAGCTTAAACTGACCAATATCTATCTACAAATATTCGCCTATTGATGCCTTCGAGTTCTAAAGTAGTTTAGGAAAGCAAAATTATGAACGGAAAACGATTCAATTGATCTTCAATTCAACTCTTGAGGTTTTAATCAAGTTTTACCCCCAAATCCCCAAGGGATTTTCCTGAAACTTTATGCAGAGTTTAAACTGTCCAATATCTATCTACAAATACTCGCTTATTGATGCCTTCGAATTCTAAAGTAGTTTAGGAAAGCAAAATTATGAACGGGAAACGATTCAATTGATCCACATACAATTCAATTCTTGAGGTTTCAATCAAGTTTTACCCCCAAATCCCCAAGGGATTTTCCTGAAACTTCATGCAGAGCTTAAACTGACCAATATCTATCTACAAATATTCGCTTATTGATGACTTCGAATTCTAAAGTAGTTTAGGAAAGTGAAATTATGAACGGAAAACGATTCAATTGATCCACATACAATTCAATTCTTGAGGTTTTAATCAAGTTTTACCCTCAAATCCCCAAGGGATTTTCCTGAAACTTCATGCAGAGCTTAAACTGACCAATATCTATCTACAAATATTCGCTTATTGATGCCTTCGAATTCTAAAGTAGTTTAGGAAAGCAAAATTATGAACGGAAAACGATTCAATTGATCTACAATTCAACTCTTGAGGTTTTAATCAAGTTTTACCCCCAAATCCCCAAGGGATTTTCCTGAAACTTCATGCAGAGCTTAAACTGACCAATATCTATCTACAAATATTCGCTTATTGATGCCTTCGAATTCTAAAGTAGTTTAGGAAAGCAAAATTATGAACGGAAAACGATTCAATTGATCTACAATTCAACTCTTGAGGTTTTAATCAAGCTTTACCCTCAAATCCCCAAGGGATTTTCCTGAAACTTTATGTAGAGCTTAAACTGTCCAATATCTATCTACAAATATTCGTTTATTGATGCCTTCGAATTCTAAAGTAGTTTAGGAAAGCAAAATTATGAACGGAAAACGATTCAATTGATCCACATACAATTCAATTCTTGAGGTTTTAATCAAGTTTTACCCTCAAATCCCCAAGGGATTTTCCTGAAACTTCATGCAGAGCTTAAACTGACCAATATCTATCTACAAATATTCGCTTATTGATGCCTTCGAATTCTAAAGTAGTTTAGGAAAGCAAAATTATGAACGGAAAACGATTCAATTGATCTACAATTCAACTCTTGAGGTTTTAATCAAGCTTTACCCCCAAATCCCCAAGGGATTTTCCTGAAACTTTATGTAGAGCTTAAACTGTCCAATATCTATCTACAAATATTCGCTTATTGATGCCTTCGAATTCTAAAGTAGTTTAGGAAAGTGAAATTATGAACGGGAAACGATTCAATTGATCCACATACAATTCAATTCTTGAGGCTTTAATCAAGTTTTACCCTCAAATCCCCAAGGGATTTTCCTGAAACTTCATGCAGAACTTAAACTGACCAATATCTATCTACAAATATTCGGTTATTGATGCCTTCGAATTCTAAAGTAGTTTAGGAAAGTGAAATTATGAACGGAAAACGATTCAATTAATCTACAATTCAACTCTTGAGGTTTTAATCATGTTTTACCCTCAAATCCCCAAAGGATTTTCCTGAAACTTTATGCAGAGCTTAAACTGTCCAATATCTATTTACAAATATTCGCTTATTGATGCCTTCGAATTCTAAAGTAGTTTAGGAAAGCAAAATTATGAACGGAAAACGATTCAATTGATCTACAATTCAACTCTTGAGGTTTTAATCAAGTTTTACCCCCAAATCCCCAAGGGATTTCCTGAATCTTTCTGCAGAGCTTAAACTGACCAATATCTATCTACAACTATTCGCTTATTAATGATTTCGAATTCTAAAGTAGTTTAGTAAACCAAAATTATGAACGGAAAACGATTCAATTGATCTACAATTCAACTCTTGAGGTTTTAATCAAGCTTTACCCTCAAATCCCCAAGGGATTTTCCTGAAACTTTATGTAGAGCTTAAACTGTCCAATATCTATCTACAAATATTCGCTTATTGATGCCTTCGAATTCTAAAGTAGTTTAGGAAAGCAAAATTATGAACGGAAAACGATTCAATTGATCTACAATTCAACTCTTGAGGTTTTAATCAAGTTTTACCCCCAAATCCCCAAGGGATTTTCCTGAAACTTTATGTAGAGCTTAAACTGTCCAATATCTATCTACAAATATTCGCTTATTGATGCCTTCGAATTCTAAAGTAGTTTAGGAAAGCAAAATTATGAACGGGAAACGATTCAATTGATCCACAATTCAACTCTTGAGGTTTTAATCAAGTTTTACCCCCAACTCCCCAAGGGATTTTCCTGAAACTTCATGCAGAGCTTAAACTGTCCAATATCTATCTACAACTATTCGCTTATTGATGCCTTCGAATTCTAAAGTAGTTTAGGGAAGCAAAATTATGAACGGAAAACGATTCAATTGATCAACATACAATTCAATTCTTGAGGTATTAATCAAGTTTGACCCTCAAATCCCCAAGAGATTTTCCTGAAACTTCATGCAGAGCTTAAACTGACCAATATCTATCGACAAATATTCGCTTATTGATGCCTTCGAATTCTAAAGTAGTTTAGGAAAGTGAAATTATGAACGGAAAACGATTCAATTGAACTACAATTCAACTCTTGAGGTTTTAATCAAGTTTTACCCCCAAATCCCCAAGGGATTTTCCGGAAACTTTATGCAGAGCTTAAACTGTCCAATATCTATCTACAAATATTCGCTTATTGATGCCTTCGGTTTCTAAAGTAGTTTAGGAAAGCAAAATTATGAACGGAAAACGATTCAATTGATCTACAATTCAACTCTTGAGGTATTAATCAAGTTTTACCCTCAAATCCCCAAGGAATTTTCCTGAAACTTCATGCAGAGCTTAAACTGTCCAATATCTATCTACAAATATTCGCTTATTGATGCCTTCGAATTCTAAAGTAGTTTAGGAAAGCAAAATTATGAACGGAAAACGATTCAATTAATCTACAATTCAACTCTTGAGGTTTTAATCATGTTTTACCCTCAAATCCCCAAAGGATTTTCCTGAAACTTTATGCAGAGCTTAAACTGTCCAATATCTATTTACAAAGATTCGCTTATTGATGCCTTCGAATTCTAAAGTAGTTTAGGAAAGCAAAATTATGAACGGAAAACGATTCAATTGATCTACAATTCAACTCTTGAGGTTTTAATCAAGTTTTACCCCCAAATCCCCAAGGGATTTCCTGAAACTTTCTGCAGAGCTTAAACTGACCAATATCTATCTACAACTATTCGCTTATTAATGATTTCGAATTCTAAAGTAGTTTAGTAAACCAAAATTATGAACGGAAAACGATTCAATTGATCTACAATTCAACTCTTGAGGTTTTAATCAAGCTTTACCCTCAAATCCCCAAGGGATTTTCCTGAAACTTTATGTAGAGCTTAAACTGTCCAATATCTATCTACAAATATTCGCTTATTGATGCCTTCGAATTCTAAAGTAGTTTAGGAAAGCAAAATTATGAACGGAAAACGATTCAATTGATCTACAATTCAACTCTTGAGGTTTTAATCAAGTTTTACCCCCAAATCCCCAAGGGATTTTCCTGAAACTTTATGTAGAGCTTAAACTGTCCAATATCTATCTACAAATATTCGCTTATTGATGCCTTCGAATTCTAAAGTAGTTTAGGAAAGCAAAATTATGAACGGGAAACGATTCAATTGATCCACAATTCAACTCTTGAGGTTTTAATCAAGTTTTACCCCCAACTCCCCAAGGGATTTTCCTGAAACTTCATGCAGAGCTTAAACTGTCCAATATCTATCTACAACTATTCGCTTATTGATGCCTTCGAATTCTAAAGTAGTTTAGGGAAGCAAAATTATGAACGGAAAACGATTCAATTGATCAACATACAATTCAATTCTTGAGGTTTTAATCAAGTTTTACCCTCAAATCCCCAAGAGATTTTCCTGAAACTTCATGCAGAGCTTAAACTGACCAATATCTATCGACAAATATTCGCTTATTGATGCCTTCGAATTCTAAAGTAGTTTAGGAAAGTGAAATTATGAACGGAAAACGATTCAATTGAACTACAATTCAACTCTTGAGGTTTTAATCAAGTTTTATCCCCAAATCCCCAAGGGATTTTCCGGAAACTTTATGCAGAGCTTAAACTGTCCAATATCTATCTACAAATATTCGTTTATTGATGCCTTCGAATTCTAAAGTAGTTTAGGAAAGCAAAATTATGAACGGAAAACGATTCAATTGATCTACAATTCAATTCTTGAGGTTTTAATCATGTTTTACCCTCAAATCCCCAAAGGATTTTCCTGAAACTTTATGCAGAGCTTAAACTGTCCAATATCTATCTACAACTATTCGCTTATTGATGCCTTCGAATTCTAAAGTAGTTTAGGAAAGCAAAATTATGAACGGAAAACGATTCAATTGATCTACAATTCAACTCTTGAGGTTTTAATCAAGTTTTACCCCCAAACCCCTAAGGGATTTTCCTGAAACTTCATGCAGAGCTTAAACTGTCCAATATCTATCTACAAATATTCGCTTATTGATGCCTTCGAATTCTAAAGTAGTTTAGGGAAGCAAAATTATGAACGGAATTCGATTCAATTGATCTACAATTCAACTCTTGAGGTTTTAATCAAGCTTTACCCTCAAATCCCCAAGGGATTTTCCTGAAACTTTATGTAGAGCTTAAACTGTCCAATATCTATCTACAAATATTCGCTTATTGATGCATTCGAATTCTAAAGTAGTTTAGGAAAGCAAAATTATGAACGGAAAACGATTCAATTGATCCACATACAATTCAATTCTTGAGGTTTTAATCAAGTTTGACCCTCAAATCCCCAAGAGATTTTCCTGAAACTTCATGCAGAGCTTAAACTGACCAATATCTATCGACAAATATTCGCTTATTGATGCCTTCGAATTCTAAAGTAGTTTAGGAAAGTGAAATTATGAACGGAAAACGATTCAATTGAACTACAATTCAACTCTTGAGGTTTTAATCAAGTTTTACCCCCAAATCCCCAAGGGATTTTCCGGAAACTTTATGCAGAGCTTAAACTGTCCAATATCTATCTACAAATATTCGCTTATTGATGCCTTCGAATTCTAAAGTAGTTTAGGAAAGCAAAATTATGAACGAAAAACGATTCAATTGAACTACAATTCAGCTCTTGAGGTTTTAATCAAGTTTTACCCCCAAATCCCCAAGGGATTTTCCGGAAACTTTATGCAGAGCTTAAACTGACCAATATCTATCTACAAATATTCGCTTATTGATGCCTTCGAATTCTAAAATAGTTTAGGAAAGCAAAATTATGAACGGAAAACGATTGAATTGATCTACAATTCAACTCTTGAGGTTTTAATCAAGTTTTACCCCCAAATCCCCAAGGGATTTTCCTGAAACTTTATGCAGAGCTTAAACTGACCAATATCTATCTACAAATATTCGTTTATTGATGCCTTCGAATTCTAAAGTAGTTTAGGAAAGCAAAATTATGAACGAAAAACGATTCAATTGATCTACAATTCAACTCTTGAGGTTTTAATCAAGCGTCACCCCCAAATCACCACGTGATTTTCCGGAAACTTCATGCAGAGGTTAAACGGTCCAATATCTATCTACAAATACTCGCTTATTGATGCATTCGAATTCCAAAGTAGTTTAGGATAGCAAAATTATGAACGGAAAACGATTCAATTGATCTACAATTCAATTCTTGAGGTTTTATCAGGTTTTACCTCCAAATCCCCAAGGGATTTTCCTGACACTTTATGCAGAGCTTAAACTGTCCAATATCTATCTACAACTATTCGCTTATTGATGCCTTCGAATTCTAAAGTAGTTTAGGAAAGCAAAATTATGAACGGAAAACGATTCAATTGATCAACATACAATTCAATTCTTGAGGTTTTAATCAAGTTTGACCCTCAAATCCCCAAGAGATTTTCCTGAAACTTCATGCAGAGCTTAAACTGACCAATATCTATCGACAAATATTCGCTTATTGATGCCTTCGAATTCTAAAGTAGTTTAGGAAAGTGAAATTATGAACGGAAAACGATTCAATTGAACTACAATTCAACTCTTGAGGTTTTAATCAAGTTTTACCCCCAAATCCCCAAGGGATTTTCCGGAAACTTTATGCAGAGCTTAAACTGTCCAATATCTATCTACAAATATTCGCTTATTGATGCCTTCGAATTCTAAAGTAGTTTAGGAAAGCAAAATTATGAACGAAAAACGATTCAATTGAACTACAATTCAGCTCTTGAGGTTTTAATCAAGTTTTACCCCCAAATCCCCAAGGGATTTTCCGGAAACTTTATGCAGAGCTTAAACTGACCAATATCTATCTACAAATATTCGCTTATTGATGCCTTCGAATTCTAAAGTAGTTTAGGAAAGCAAAATTATGAACGAAAAACGATTCAATTGATCTACAATTCAACTCTTGAGGTTTTAATCAAGCGTCACCCCCAAATCACCACGTGATTTTCCTGAAACTTCATGCAGAGGTTAAACGGTCCAATATCTATCTACAAATACTCGCTTATTGATGCATTCGAATTCCAAAGTAGTTTAGGATAGCAAAATTATGAACGGAAAACGATTCAATTGATCTACAATTCAATTCTTGAGGTTTTATCAGGTTTTACCTCCAAATCCCCAAGGGATTTTCCTGACACTTTATGCAGAGCTTAAACTGTCCAATATCTATCTACAACTATTCGCTTATTGATGCCTTCGAATTCTAAAGTAGTTTAGGAAAGCAAAATTATGAACGGAAAACGATTCAATTGATCAACATACAATTCAATTCTTGAGGTTTTAATCAAGTTTGACCCTCAAATCCCCAAGAGATTTTCCTGAAACTTCATGCAGAGCTTAAACTGACCAATATCTATCGACAAATATTCGCTTATTGATGCCTTCGAATTCTAAAGTAGTTTAGGAAAGTGAAATTATGAACGGAAAACGATTCAATTGAACTACAATTCAACTCTTGAGGTTTTAATCAAGTTTTACCCCCAAATCCCCAAGGGATTTTCCGGAAACTTTATGCAGAGCTTAAACTGTCCAATATCTATCTACAAATATTCGCTTATTGATGCCTTCGAATTCTAAAGTAGTTTAGGAAAGCAAAATTATGAACGAAAAACGATTCAATTGAACTACAATTCAGCTCTTGAGGTTTTAATCAAGTTTTACCCCCAAATCCCCAAGGGATTTTCCGGAAACTTTATGCAGAGCTTAAACTGACCAATATCTATCTACAAATATTCGCTTATTGATGCCTTCGAATTCTAAAGTAGTTTAGGAAAGCAAAATTATGAACGAAAAACGATTCAATTGATCTACAATTCAACTCTTGAGGTTTTAATCAAGCGTCACCCCCAAATCACCACGTGATTTTCCTGAAACTTCATGCAGAGCTTAAACGGTCCAATATCTATCTACAAATACTCGCTTATTGATGCATTCGAATTCCAAAGTAGTTTAGGATAGCAAAATTATGAACGGAAAACGATTCAATTGATCTACAATTCAATTCTTGAGGTTTTATCAGGTTTTACCTCCAAATCCCCAAGGGATTTTCCTGACACTTTATGCAGAGCTTAAACTGTCCAATATATATCTACAAATATTCGCTTATTGATGCCTTCGAATTCTAAAGTAGTTTAGGAAAGCAAAATTATGAACGGAAAACGATTGAATTGATCTACAATTCAACTCTTGAGGTTTTAATCAAGTTTTACCCCCAAATCCCCAAGGGATTTTCCTGAAACTTTATGCAGAGCTTAAACTGACCAATATCTATCTACAAATATTCGTTTATTGATGCCTTCGAATTCTAAAGTAGTTTAGGAAAGCAAAATTATGAACGAAAAACGATTCAATTGATCTACAATTCAACTCTTGAGGTTTTAATCAAGCGTCACCCCCAAATCACCACGTGATTTTCCTGAAACTTCATGCAGAGCTTAAACGGTCCAATATCTATCTATCTACAAATATTCGCTTATTGATGCCTTCGAATTCTAAAATAGTTTAGGAAAGCAAAATTATGAACGGAAAACGATTCAATTGATCTACAATTCAACTCTTGAGGTTTTAATCAAGTTTTACCCCCCAACCCCCAAGGGATTTTCCGGAAACTTTATGCAGAGCTTAAACTGACCAATTTCTATCTACAAATATTCGCTTATTGATGCCTTCGAATTCTAAAGTAGTTTAGGAAAGCAAAATTATGAACGGAAAACGATTCAATTGAACTACGTGTTATTTAAGTTCTTCGGTGACGTTTTAGTTTGAATAATAATTTTAGAATAAAATTCATTAAGTTAATTTTTTATTATTATTTTTATTGTTTAGTTGTTTAAGATTTTTTAACAATGATTTTCATTATTAAAGCTCTCGCTTGTTAATAATTATAACTAGTAATTTTTTAATTGTTATTTTGAAGTATTTTGTTGAATGCTATTATAAGCAATAATTGAAAGAATCACTAATACTATCAAACGATTTTAAATTTAGGAAGGTTTTAGGAAATTCTTCACTACCGTAGGAATTAATTACTTTGAAATATTTTAAATGGCGAATATGATGAATATTTTGGTTTTCAGTATTATTAAAACATTTGCTTAATTTCGATTAAGTACCCAGAAGAAGGTACAGAAGTACGAAATCAATTGTGTCGTTTATTTACCACACCATCGACACAAGTTTGCGTTATATCGGCTGGATTGTCATTCATTATTTGCAAAGAGAAGATAGGTCGTTTGATAAAGCATACTGGATACGGAAATGCTGCTATTGACTTTAAGCAAATCGCGCCCTACTTGGAGGTCGAAGCAATCCATCGTGTAAGTATTCTTCTTACAGCGTTGATGATAGCAATCTGACTAAAGATCTGACTAAAGATAGCTTATGACTAAAGAATATAAAGAAGATGCCGCGCAAATCGACAAATTAAACCGACATGATATCGTCCAACCATCGTCGTAAACCATGTCGCATCGGGCTTAGCTAGTCGCTCAGTAGCCGTTGATAATATTTATAATTACAGGATGAAATACCAATTCAACAAATCGCTTTCTTAATTTAATGTAAAGAATGATCATATTTGAGTCTGTCTTTCATTAATATTTAATAATCACGATAAATTATTTGTAATTTTGGGTTATTCTGGGTGATAGCCCGCTGAAATTTTCGGCTAACATCAGTAGCATTACTTATTGTCGATTGTAAATTTGAATTAAATCTCTCTTGAACGTATCTCTCGACAAGTGAAAGTCAAATATGTCGCATACTGGCGTTCTGGCCAACACCAAAATTTCTTTGACCACGAATATATACAAAGATTGCGAATACACCATACTTGATCTCATTAGCGAAAAATAAAACAAACCGGATTTTTAGTGATCTGTCTTGTCATAATTCCTGTTTATATTTCAGAAAACCAACAAACTCAGCCCATGTTAAAAATTTAATCTTTAAATTTATTTGAATCTATCACTTCTTTGTCGACCCAAATTTATAAATGCTATACTTTTTACCAACATTGCAAAAATTAAGAAAGCTTTTATGGAATCTTCCACTTCCAGTATATAAATGTCCAAATTTCGTGCGGATCTCCCAATTTATGGAAAAAGCTTAAGTATGAAGTTTTTTCCCAAATAGTTAAATCGTCTATACTGTAAAGACGCCAAATGTTGGTGATAGTTTTTTTTAAAAACTCGTCTTTTCCGGTAAAATTTAAAAAATCATCTGAACAAATTTTGATTGAAACTTAGTTTAGAATCATTTTGATTTTAATCGTTTTTCCGTAAATGCTAAATACTGTTCAATATATTTTCAAACAATAAAAAAGCTCCTATGGAAGCTACCACTTCCGGTGGACCGATTTTGGCCAAAAATTATTGGGACCTCACATTTTATAGGAAAAGGTTAAGTGTGAAGATTCTTTCCGATCAATCAATCCGCCTGGGCTGTATAGGGAATTTTTGTTGAAAATTAGTTTTTTATCCAAAATTGTCATTTCCGCTTAAATTTTTAGAAAACTGAAATGAGCCGAAATTGTTATAATATAAAGTCAAAATATTTGTAAAAAAGAGAAATCTCTTATTTGCCACTTCTGGTGGACCGATATCGGCTAAAATTCACGACGATATCCCAATTAATGGAAATTTTATGTATGAAGATTTACCCAGATCAGTTTAACTGTACGCTATAACCGGCCAACTATAGAGGATACGAAGTAGATAGAGAGCAAATAATGCTACTAAAAACCCCTCGAAAATCCCGAAGTATAGTCAAGAACACATAGAATTGTTATTCGGAATACGAATGGATTACCGCAGCATGTACCATAGCTAGACATTTTTCCAACCATTTTCCTAGAAAAAATAGATATATGCGTCTTGTATCGGAAACTAAGTTAGCAGAAACTGACTGTGACTCATTTATCAAAATATCATCCAAGAAAAAACGCTAGAGGTGACTACCCCGTAATTGTTAAGAATAATATCAAACATTACGAAGAGCTCGGTATCGAAACAGAAATAATGCAATTTAAAACCATAAAATTTGATTCAATAAATAATAGCGGTTTGAGTACCTCCTCTATTTCTGTCCCCCACGCCATCAGTTAAAAATGAAGACTACAGTCGACTTTTGAAACACTAGGACTAAACTTTATCTTAGGGGGTAATTTTAATGCAAATAGTACTTTTGGGACATCTGCACTTTTTTCTGAAAGAAAGTATTAATTGTGCAATGTCCATTAAAATTGTATTTAGTGTCCTATTATGGTCAATTAATTCTAACCTTTTCACATAATTACAGTTTATCTCCTACACGTTGCACGTTACAGTATATCTCCTACACTGACATGAACGGTGATATTTTGTTTACATCGGGGTGAAGTTACCAAGACGTTAACAGTTTGGTTTCGGACTAATGAAACATTCAATAATTAAAAAATTCGATCACCTCATCAGACCACAGTGATCAAACTATGGAAAAACTTACATACAAGATATAATCACAATGCCTTAGCGAATTATTACGTTTCTCTACGCAATTATCAACCCCATCGACCGTCGATTTTTATTGTATTTGACGCATACATGCGATTTCTATATGACATTTTGGGTTATTCTGGGTGATAGCCATATATTGTCAATATACCTCTTATACACAATAATGACAAAAATCACATCCTTGTTTGTTATAATCTAAAATTTAATTTTGCTGCTACATATTGAAAATCCAAACCACTACGCATTTAATTTTATTTATCTCTCAGTGGCAAGCATGAAAATGCGCATGTAATAGGAATTCACTAAATTTAAAAGTTCGTTCATGTGTTTTCGACAAAATCGTTACTACACTGGTTGGCGTCATATTACTACAAATATTTCGAAATCATTTTCCGTTAAAACCCTATAAGCGATTGGATCGACATCTTCAGATTTTCCATTGAAATTGATTTACAACATCTAAATGAATAAAATCATTAAAGATTCTGATGAACAGCATATTCAAATGAGTAGTTTTGTGATTAATTTTCTTAGTGGACATTTAGTCGTCAACTTTCGAACCAAAGTATTGATTAAATTTTCAAAACTTAATTTGCGGCTAATATTTATAGTAGTTCATTATATCATCGGGCATCAAAGAGTTTACAAGTATGCTTGCTTCCTGAGCTCCGAAATTTCCCGTATTGAATTCGACGATATGAGCTAGATCTTTTAAAGATATTCGTTAGGTATTTAAAACCTTGTTGAAAATGTTGGTTTTCAGAAAAAAACAGATTTAACTTCGTTTTCCTAAGCGGCTGTAATTGGTTGGTTGATCGTGTGCACCCGTTCAAACAGTTCCATGTCCTTTTGTGGTTTCCTTTGATACAAGAGAGTATCTACTGGATTATCGACATCGTGAACTTCTCAAGTCCGAAGTGGGGGGAGGGGTAAATTAATGATTTACAGTCTTATTAATATTTAATAAAGACGAAGCCTGGCATTTTGATCCGAGGAAATTAAGAAGTTATTAGATCTACAATCAAAAGTCGGCTTCCACGATGGTTTATACCTGATTTTAAGAAGGGCTTAATTTTAATTTTAATTAATTAGTTAATTGATTGCCATAAATTTGGATGAATTAATTTGGTGGAATTTTGAACAATGCGTAGGTATGCACGTTTCTGAAGCGTTACTGGCTATGTATGTTCGAATCACACACAAGGGCGACATGTAAATGGAAATTTTGATCACATAATACAGGCCGGTAACGTTAACAAACACAACTTCGACTCCTGGTAGTGAGCGGAATTCGATACCGATCCATCGTTCATAACAGTTTACTTGTTTCATCGCATAACAAACTCAAATTATCATCGACGGGACATCATAACGAATAATTAGACTTCATTTCAGAGTGACTTAATGCAATCCCTGGTTGTAAAACGATTTTGCTAGCTACCGCTAGATCATAAAAGGTGAGGTCGCTGGATACTGGACGCAAGCGTTTCTCAATACCGAAAAAGCAGCACAACTGATCGGGTTACCACCACCATAACCATAACCGAGTAGATATCCAGCGACATTTACCATCAACCTTTAAACTGTACATAAATATGTACGTCATGCCTATTGTAACGGGAATACTGCATGCAAATCATATAGATTACGAAAGCGAAAGATGGCAAATTATCATGTATAGACTCTACGACACTCCATCTTCAATCAATATTATATTTGGTGCTGAAGTTTCTATAAACATTATCGATAACGGAGTCAAATAAGGGAATCCTACAGCTAGGAGAATTAAGTTAGAATGTAACCACCAGCAGCTGGGAACTATCGAAACGAATTCCAAGATTGCAGTACCATCATTTGTGCCAACTATACGCGTTTAAACTAGTCATTGGAGCGGAGTTGCAAACTTAAGGAAGTTCGTAAATAAAATCTGATTAACACCAATGGTGATCCTGCCGAATAACACTACGAAGCAATCTCGAAAAGGGATACATCGGCAGATATATTGTATTGCATGATGGACATCTCGGAGATTCAAGTTAAAGTGCATTAGCTTTAGACTTTTTTCAAATGGAGAAATATTTGGCCGCTTAATCTAGTTTAAGGTCACACCATCCTGAATTCATTGTAAAATAAATCAAACTGGCCCACATGAAGAAAGTACTTGTAATCAAAATATTTACATAGACGATTGGATGTCTGACCATGATACCATTAGGCCCAACTGGTACAACAGGGCTTATCATTCTCTCCTATTGACTAATTCTGGCCGCTTCTGTTCAACTACGGCCTTTAATCAATTCAATTGTTGGCAGTAAAGGTCCAAATTGAGGAATGATAGAATTTAAAAATTTAAAAAACACATAAATCATTCAGTGAGATCAAAATTTTATTTTATTTGAAAGGTTACATGATGCCATTATGTATGGAAAATAACATCATTCAAATGGCCACCACGACTTCTCCGTACGTACTGCATTCTGTCAGCCCAATTTATCATCACCTTTTCACATAAATTTGGCTGTATTTCATCAATAGCACGTTCAATATTGATTTTTAATTGCTCAATTGTTGTTGAATGAGCAGCATAAACTTTGTTACATATCCCCAAAGAAAGAAATCACAAGGTGTTAAATCATCTGGGACCTGGGAGGATAATTAACTGGACCAAATCTTGAGATAGTTTCATTACCAAATTTTGTTTTCAATAAATCGATTGTTAAGGTGGCTGTGTGGCAGGTGGCTCCGTCTTGTTGAAATCACATATCTTCCAGATTATTCTCAACAACAGCGAAAAAAAATCATCGAACATTGTTCTGTATCGTTCTCCATTGACTGTTACTCTTCGACCATTTTCTTCAAAACAATATGGACCAATCACTCCACCAGCATGAATTGCACACCACACAGTGACTTTATCTGGATGTAATGGTGTCTGAATAGGTTCGCGTGGATTTTCATCACTCCAAATTCTGTTTGTTTACATAACCATTTAACCAAAAATGAGCTTCATCACTGAATACAATTTTTCGATAAAAATGTTCATCATTTTCAAGTTGTTCAAGAGCAGTTGAATTTTGTAATGACGTAAACCCAAATCTTTCCTTAAAATTCTCCATGTTGTTGTTTGAGAAAGATTTAATTGTTGAGAACGACGTGGAACCGATAAATTTGGATTTTCTCTTACACTTGCTGCTACCAATTCAATATTCTCTTGTATGTGTGCATTTCTTTGTCGTACTGGTACTCTTGTATCGTGTAAAGAAAATTTATTTTCAAATTTGTCTACAATACGACGAATAGTGAGTCGATTAACTGAATAAAACCGTCCATGAATTCTTCTTTCTCTCATGATTCACAAATGAGCACTGATTTTGATAAAACAATTTAACAATTTCTAAACGTTGTTGAAGCGTGTATCTTTCAATGATTGGTATAACCAATCACACTGGACACAAGCGGCATAAGAAAAGCCAAAAAATAATACGCAGTGTTGCCATTATAACCATTTTAAATTGTATCATTCCTTTTGGAAACCCCGTTATTTCTATCGTTGAAGATAAAAATCGACCAAATGATGAAATAAATAGAGAATTTAATAAAACTTGTACCGACAATCAACCATAATCCAAGCGGAATAGTCAACAAGGGAATATTGAAATATCGCGAGAGCACAATAGTTTGTGGAATTTTATTTTTATTATAAAATTTTATAATAAAATCAGAACTATCAAAATAAAATACCATAAATTATTAATTTAATTTTGCGTTTCTATTTACAACATTCTTTTACACTTCGATAAAATAGCAAAGGTGTTGCGCTAGTAAATCGCAAAAGTGCTACGTTTACGTATCACTAAATACGGTACATAAACGTTTCATCAAAATCGATACATTGTTAATGTAACGTAAAACATGAACATTAACGAACGAATACTTCGCAAAAAAATCTAATTATCTTGTGATAGGAACACCGTAAGCCGTTCCTATTTCAGCCACAAAAACGATTCATTTGCGAACTATTGTATGAAGTGAAGTATTTGTGTTTGGGTCGTTAACGGTTCTTCAAGTTTAGTTTTACTATGGAAGCAACAAAAAAATTATTTGTTTATTGTACCGCATTTTGCTAATTCCCGCTTTTGTTTATAGGGCTCCAACTAATCAAGATGAACCGTTTGCCAACCATACAAAACCGTTTACAACGAAAAACGTCTTTATTGTTAGTCTCTTAAAAATCTAAATATCAGAACCACACGTTTTCAGAATCAGAATCACCGTCCCATGTATAAAAGGGGCGGAGGCAAAAAAAAGATTTATTTATAGTTCGTTTATGTGCTGTAATTTGCGAATTCCCTGTTTTTGTTTACAGGGTTTATGGTTTATGTTTGGTGGTATTAGGTTTAATGGTTGTTTATGTTTTGAAATGTCAAATCAGTCAAAACCAAACGATCGTTATCTGTTGTTTGTGATTATAAACTTAATAATAAACCAAATAACTATTCACAATTCAATTGAAAGACTCCAGCCATGGGTACATGAAGGTGTTATTTATACGAATATACTCTACCCCGACCGATGTAAAAAAACAACTGAAAACTACAAATTTGGCTAACATGAAACTGGGTAACTGATGGACGTTCCATATTCAGTGCTATTGTGGCCGCGGTGTTCCATTGGATTCGTGGGACGGTACATTTTTTATAAATTAGGGAAGATTGGCAAACAGCTGATACTACCATATATAGCCGATCATTTGAAATGATTCGGATAAGGCTGTTGGATATTTGGCCTTATGTTGTTTCACCCATATAATTTGTGTCCAAATATCCTAATGTAGTCTTCAATTTGGTTTGTCGCGAATCAACAAACAATTTAATTTTAATTTCCATGAAGTTGGTATATGTTGATGAAGCACATTGCCTGGCAGCGAAGGCTATGTTCGCTGTCCAGAATAATACTTACAAGACGAATTATTTTGACCTCTAAGTAGGCCACGATTTCCTTAAAGTTTAGCAGCTTTTCCGTATCCAGTATGCTTTATCGTACGAACAAGATCCACGACACAATTGATTTCGTGGTTCTGTATTTTCTTCTGGTCGTCTTTTGAAATATGTGAAGATACAATACAAATTTACCTCAAAGAACCTATCATCAGATGATAAGTTAATATCGGTTTAAATTACATTACATAATTAAACGGGTTGATTCTTTGTGTCTTTTGTAGGAATCCGCGCTGAAATTTTATTCAGAGCATCTGATATTGATACCGCACCAACTCCAAAACCAGATCAGATAAATCGTTCGGAGCCTGAAACCGAGTCAAGCCATACCTTACTGAAACAAGGACATACGAGTAGCTTCTATTTATAAGATAATCGAAATCAAAACTATAAAATTGGAAGAAATATTCACATTCTAAATAAAAATCCCGCTGATTGAGAGAGCACGATTTAAATGTCAAGTTATACCAATTCCTTTATCACATCAAACAAAAATCTAACTACGCCTTGCAACAAAGCCATTCCATGACGGTCTCTGCTGATGAATTTAATTCATGTAACCCCCTCAATGGAGAGTACTTCTTCAACATACAGCAACCCTAAAATGGTTATAACACAAATAGAAGTATTTGTGAAGTGCAACTACTCAAACAAACTGGTGACATCTCAACAAGCTGTCAAATCAGAAAAATGGCCTCACTACACTTTGGATTTCTTTGCGCAGGTCTGACACCTGAATTTATGTGGTAAAATCCAGAAATAAAATTCATTTATGTAAATTCAACATACTAAGAAACGACTAAAAACATGAACAACCGATGTAAACATACATGACTACCACCTTATACATTGCAATATATTTATTCCTCCCAGCAGTTCTTGTTGCTGTTACGTGGTTTATCGACAGAAAAATAAAACCCCAAGAAGTGGCAGTTCAACAGGCAGTTCCATTTTCGGATAATAAGTGCCCGGAATATGTTGAGAATTAAACATGCAGAATAATCATTTGAAATATTGGACACCCGATATATCGGGTATTGTTATACCAATTACCAGTGCAGTAAATAATAAATTTTCCGTTTTTGTATTTTCTTTTTCTTTGTAAACTGCTTATACTACAGACACATTACTAGTTTCGTAACCATAATTTGGGGATCATGATTTCCTAACTGACAACGCAAGACACACTACAATTTCTTTTGTCTTCTCGTTTGGTTTTAAATAGTAATAGAGTAGGCATTGACAAAACTGTCAAGATTGACATTTAGATGGCTTTTAAATTGTCAGAAATGACTTTTATATTGACAGAACAGAAAAAAATTTGTTCGCGCCAACTAAATATCTCAATGACAAATAGAAAACGCAAAGGAAACTAGATTTGCTGGGTAAACTATTAGTGTCCGGAACCTCCAATTTTGATTCGGCGTTGGGGGCACAAAAATGCCTCGGGATGAGAAAAAATATCTCATTCCGAAACTATGTATAAACCTAGTTGTAAATCATGGTTAGGCATGACACATTACAACGAAATCATGGTTAACTCGAAACTATAGTTATGAAACTAGTAGTCTGTCTATGGTATTAGACAGCAGAGATTTTATGTATAAACAAGAACTTTCAGGTAAAAATGTTTTATAATTTTTTATAGCCGATGGGTTATTGGCCAACCAGTACTCTATTTTCAATTATCCACACATCACCTATACCAACGATGGATGGATCAGATCACCTAGAATAATAATGGCCTCATTGCTTTAGCAATGTTGCTACATAACGTCATTTTATGACTCCGATCTCTAATCATAGATGGCAGTAAAATCAAATGAAACGCCAATCGCGGTGGAAAAGCAGTACATTCTACAAAAATATCAATTTAAAATTATACGATAAGAATTAATTTATTATATTCTTATTAAATTATGCCTTCAACAATTCATTAAACCTCTAATTCTCAAGTGCTTTTTACAAACTTTCGTTTTACGAAGAATCTGTGGACATAAATTTAATGAGATATCAAGCAGTACTGCCTAGCACACCAACCTGATTTTGGAAGACATTTTGCAGTCTTACTGTAAAACCGGTTTCATCAAGTATATCAAAGTTTGGCTGCTACCAAACGGGTTAAGTTTTGCGATTGGCAAGGCGTAAGTATACTCCAAAACTTACAGTTAAACATGATGATGATTATTTCGGAGGTTTGGTACATTTTGATTTGGTACAAGGCCCACCTTAGCTCCTTGTAATTACTATAGTTGTTGTACTCAACGCATGGCCCTCGAATTCAATATATGCTTGCTAGATTGGCTGGCTCAAGTACGAATATAATGCACTTTCCAATAAAAAATCTTACAAATGACTGCTGTTATCGTTACAAAGCGATTTGTATTATAAAAATATTTTTGTGTCGACGTGATTTTACATTAAAAATACTTTAAATATTTTAAAAGTGCTCGAAGATAATTTCACAAATTCAAAAATAATATTATTTAGAAATTATTCCCTGGGCTATAATTTATTAAATTTATGTTTATTTTTAAATTTGAATTGTACATTTTTGTAGTTTAATGTCTATCGCTAAAATACATTTAATCTTTGCTGGGCATCAAAATCAACACCAAAATAAACCAAATTACATTTGAAATAAAATATTTCGTGAATATTTGAGATAGAAATTTCGTTAATTTAATAATTAAATTTTTTTTAGTTTTATCAACCAATGTGCAATTTAGACAATGCGTTTAGGAACTGCGAAGTGCAATTACGATGCTGTGGTTAAAGGTTTTTTATGACTCAACAGAGCTCAAGTTTGATTTCGGTCGGTGAAACTATTTTGAAATATTTTAATTTTTTCATTTTGGATTCTATTTTAAATTTTATAAACTGTCATTTGGCAATATTATCGCAATGCAGTGTTGTAACGCTTAGTTCTGTGAAGCTCATGGCAGATTTAAGTGGTTGTTTTGTATATATGTGAAAGAGATTTAGGTAGTAATTGATCCGCATCAAACATAATAGTCAGGATTGGATCGGAAATTATAGCCCAGTTCAAATAGTCGATAGCCGAGATGGTACTGTAAAAATAATACGTTACTCGTAGGATGTGTAGGGAATTTTCATGACATGATTACGATCGGTGATTGTAACAAAACACACCATGACTCTTTGATGGCGTGCTGAACTGCGAAGATATCATCTATTTCAATTGACATTCAGGAATTTTTTAAGAAAACTACTGAACAAATTTAGTGGTAGTTAACATATTCGTAGGCTTTATATGTTAATTCACTCGCACTAAAGATAATTTTAATCATTCATCTCGAAGAGACAGTATCCGTTTCATGTTAAATATTTCTTTTTTTACAAAACTTTAAAACATTCGTTTGGACTTATGCTAAAGCATGTTTTTTTAGAGATTCACATCTTTAATTTGGCAACACTGTTTTGTTTGGCAACCGATTTGACAGCTATAATTTGCTTTGTCATTAGTTTGATTTGGCATTTCATAATGAATAGACTCACGTCAGAGCAACGCTTGCAAATTGTTGAAATTTTTTATCAAAATATTGGTTCTGTTTGCCAAACTCATCGTGCATTTCGTCCATTTTATGGTCGTCATAATCGTCCATCAGAGTGGGTAATTTTCGGTTAGCTATGGATCGTTTCCGCACCGCGTATAATCTAAATGATAAGTCGCATCCAGTAAGACGTCAAACCAATTCGACGTCGTTCTCAGCAACTGGAGATGTGCCCATCCACTTTATGGAAGGTTTTATCTAAAAATCTTGGTTTACGTGCTCAAAAAATTCAACTTGTGCAGGAATTAAAGCCAACCGACTATCGCACACGCCGCCAATTCGGCCAATGGGCTGAAGCACGAATTGATATTAATGTTGATTTTCCAGATAAAATTTTGTTCAGCGATGAAGCTTACTTTTGGTTGAATGGGTATGTTAATAAACAGAATTGTCAGATTTGGAGTGATGATAATCCACAAGCCCTTGCCGAAATACCGTTACATCCAGAGAAAATCACTGTTTGGTGCGCTCTATGGGCGAAATGTTTCAGTCAACGATGAACGGTATAGAGATATGATTTCTAACTTTTTTGTCCCCCAATTGGCTGGCATAAATCTTGCAGATATGTGGTTCCAACACCACGGAGCCACGTGGCACACAGCGCGGGACACAATTAATTTATTCAAAGAAACATTTGATGAAAGATTATAATTTCACGTAATGATGCTGTTAATTGGCTATCGAGATCGTGTGATCTATGAGGATATGTTAGGTCACTTGTCTACGCTGATAACCCAGAGACGATTGAACACTTAAACACAACATTCGGCGAGTTTAGCGAGATACGGCCGCAATTGCTGCGAAGAGTGATCGAAAATTGGACCTCCAGATTACGTCATGTACGCGCCAGCCTTGGAGGCCACATAGCCGAAATCATATTCAAGCATTAATGGCATAAAATTATCTATCCAATAAAACTAGTTTTACTGATATTCAAAATGTTTGTCTCTGTTGGCTATGATTTTACTCAACATTCAAACATCCCAGCAGGAAAGTTAATAACGTCACTTTAGTGATTCATGAGTGAGAGTCAAGCATGAAACGTACGAGTATATAGAAATTTATCAGCAAATAGGACTAATTTTTGTTTGTGACATAATTGGAATGAATCGTTTATGACATGACTGAGGTCAATCGTAAATCTAAATCTGTCTCTCTAAATAGAGGTCGTAGACTAATCTTATGTGACTTGTCTGAGATGAATTGTATGTGATATGTCTAATAAAAAATCTGTTTTGTTAAAATTTTCATAATAAAACAAATACAAAATGTTTACTGTTACGATGTTACGATGGCGTTGCGACAAAGAGTGTACATGAAATAAAATGCAAATTGTTTCATATCACTCGATTGTATGCTTACGTCATCAATTATTATGAAAGACATCGAAGATTTGCCATTCATGTTTCACTTAAGACATTGCCAGAAAGAGCAAATACATATGACATGTCTCACACTAATCGTCGAACGCCGACAGTCAAAGGACAAATCATTTCAGAAATTATTGTGACGTGTCATTAATTAGTCATTTAGTCAAACCATCAAAAATAGACAAACAGTTATTTGTAGCTTTTTCTTACACATTTAGAGAAAAAGGTAAGAAATAGAAACGTAATGCGCATGTTGGCAAATTTCCAACTGGAATGTTGTCAATGGTTGAGGGGCCTCAATGCTTTTAGTGCATTTGAATTTATACTTTATGTATGTAATTACATGTATTTGCCCCTTTAAATCTAAAACCCAAAGCAGAATCAAATTGCATAATTCTCAAATGATTAATGTGATGATAGAGAACAGATACACAGAATAGTTTTGCATATTGTGCCTTTTAAATCAGAATCCAAGTTACACACTACCACTCACAGCAACCTGTGATGCTAAAGCAAATAAACGACCGATAAACAAGTCTAGTCAAATTATTAACACACGCAATGCATAGCTGTTGGTATCATGGTATACCTGTTCCCGAAAAAATAGGGTTTAAGGTCGTAGCGGCAGAACTAACATAACCAAAGCACAGCCGCTTATTATGATGGGATACGAAAAATGATATTACATTGCTGATAGATACCGGCGCTGACTTAAGTGTAATTCCGTGTATAATAAATACTTCAACTTTCAATACAAGTCGCAATCTCGATTTAGAAATGTCAACACCAAACGGTACATTAGGTTAAGGCGCTCATTCAAACACATCTTCAACTGGCGCGAATTTCTTGACAAAGTTTACTTTGGTAGTGGATCTAAAAAATCACAAATTTATCGATCCGTCCACTAAGTATTATCAATATCAGCATTCGTTGATACACCCTCTCCTTGGTTTTCCGCAATCAATAATATTTATGGTGCACTCTAAAAGAAATTTCCTTCTTTAATGGCTTCTCCAAACTACAATTCTACGGTAAAGCACAATGTAGTACACCACATAGTAATTAGAGGCCATTTATCATTTTCGAGACCACCTATAATTGATTCAATCTGCAAGATGGTGGCCTTCCTAGACAGAATCCTTCTTCATCAGAAACATCATGACCATTAAACATGGTAAAGAAGAACGGCGTTCACAAGCCTGCGATTACCATACCATTTGGCTTATTTGAATTCCCTCGAATGCCATTTAGCCTGAAAACGGCAAGAGAAAAGGCAAATTTGACTCTTGTCGATCTCCAATATCTTTAAACGGTCGAAACTTGAAAATGGTCAAAACTGTGAGATATCTAGCAGTTGACTTTGAAGAACGTATGGGAATAACTTCTCATATTCTAAGAGTCTGTGAAAACGCTAGGCAACTATTCCACTCCCTAGCGAGAGTGTTAAAGGGGGGGGGGACTGATCACAAAACACTAGAAATAATTTACAAAGGTGCGACGGTGGCGGTACTCACGTAAGCTGCGGCTGGATGATAGACTAAACTGTCATCACACCATATCATTAGGAAGTGCTCAGAGGAATTTACAACTACCAGTAACAAAGGCTTACCGAACAGTCTAAAGATGCGGATGTGTGTGTAATCCAAAAGAATGCGCACTTGTATCACCTAAGAAGAAGTAATCTAAACGAATTAAGTGGCTCTGTACATTTTTCATAAAGTGCATTTAAAGAATATAAAAACACAACGGAAATAGAGGCAATAGCAATTGCCCTATGGCAAAGAAGGACTGAGTCGGTCAATAGTAGGTATGCATTTGACTTCATTCCTGACATCAAAGAAAGACTCAAGTTGAAACTACCTCTAACGAGCTTGATCAGCCAAGTAATCCCTGAACATTTTTAAAGCCTACCTACAGAGATTGAATGTGGTGGATTTGAAGCATAGAAACGTTAAGCACCTACTTTTCGACTGTAACAGGGTGGCCGTTGTGTCACTAAAACGAGGGTGGCTGGGTAATACCAACATAAACGAATTACCACTGCCGTCATTACTAAGCGACAAAGTTCCTCCTAATAAGTTTCGGCAGTACTGTGCAGAACTGATTACTGTTTTAAGTGAACGAAATAGTTCGATGTAGTACACCGGAAATCCGGAATGTACAAGTCTCCACGCGGCTACAAGGCATTGATATCGGTTAACAATGCTAATTAATATAAACTTTACATAATTAGCTATGTAAATTCAAAGGGTTAAGGTTTACCTCGATATAGGAGTTGAAGTAAAAATTTGTCCAGTAATGTTGACTACGATTAATAATGAATACAACCTGCCGAGTGGCAAAGTATTTCATTTATAAACCTAATCTTAGGTTTACCAGTTTATCTTTGAAGATGAAACCAATTAAGCGTTTTGATCGCGTTTTGCCCGGTCACGACCATTTTAAACTCCAATGAATGGGGTTTGTTTAAGATTCATTGTGTGGCAGCTGCCTTGAAGAGGACGATGTCATTCACTTTGTTTGTGGCTCTTCAGATATCGACGTAGCTCTGTCCCGGTTTCTTAGCTATAAATCTGTCAATTTAGACCAGCTGCGCCACCTGTCCTGGTTTAAACTTATGCGATGTGGCGGAGCCGCCGAGCACATTTGCGTGTTGTGATGGAATCCTCGATTTGCACCAAGGGCGCAGTGAAGCTTTGAGTGCCGAATCTGCTTGGGTTCTAGCCATGAATATTAAATGTAAATGATTAAAGTACTCGCTCCATACTTATAATCAAATCAATTAGAAGAGTAAAAATGTGAGGTTATGCTGAAAACTTAAACAAACAACTGCTCCAAAAATATTGGGTCGATTGAAGATGGTTTAGAGGTCGCGACTTGAGTGCAGAATTCGATAAATCAGTATTTTTTTCAATTTTTCACTTTCAAACGAACAGAAAAATTATTTAAATATTTTTCTCAGCCTAAATGAAAATTGTGGTGAATAGAGGAGTTAATTACCTTTATAAATGCATAATTGCGCAATTAATTTTTATGATCGCAATTAATCTTCTACCTATTAAGGATGTTTTGGTATATGTTGAAGTGTTTTGTGTGTAGTCCTTTACGACTTGTATATTTACTATTGCATGTCATCTACTTTTCTTGATAATTTCTTATTAAAATCTTATATTAACTTAACACCACGTTCTGCGATATCATTTACGACTTTTATTAGACTGATAATCTTCATTCCGCTCTTGAAATTAGCATCCTGAGGCCACATTTCCGGAACTTTGTTTAAGAAGTCTGTGGAAATGTTGAACCGTTTAAAAAATCGCCGGTCTTTGGTGTAACAAAATCTGCTAGTATTGTTTCGTAATGAATGTTTTCAACCCATGTTTAGACTCGGCTTCTACTTCCCTCATCATATCCAACTATTGCACCATTCTTCTTTTCTCTGCACTAGAGACGTTATCGTCGAAAAAAGAGAATGCAGTGCTTTCGTCGAACAAATACCAATTGACCACATATTTTATTTAGTACAGCCATCGCCAACTTTTCATCGTGTGTTTTGTAGAAATAAATATTTCGGAAATAGTTAAAATCCAGCTTTGGAGCTTTAGCAGCTTTAGTGCAATGGAACTAAATTTCTACATAAAATCGTACGACTAGAAAGCAAATGTCCAGTAAATTCGTATGTTCTTGTGCTGTTAAATTAAATTCTTCGCGAAAGATAAATAATTTCAAAACATAAATGGCTTTAAATATCCAGCGAGCATGATACATAGGCCCTAGCAAACGGAAATGGACATTTTCAAAAAAATTAGAGTGATTTCCAATAATTATTTGTAACCATCCCGAGCATGTTCCGGATCATCTATGCCTGCTTTGAAATTATCCTTTTTCAAGGAATTCCAGCCATTCTTGAGTTTCACAAATAACGGAACATTTACTCCTGTATGCGAATTTTGTTCGAAAACCGCGACTAGATAGTTGGGAGATTTTCTGTTGTTTCATCGCACACTAAACGTAAATATAAGATTTAATTATTATTTACATCAATCACCAATAATATTAATTTTGTGTATCTAGTAGGTTCATGAAACATCACCAAAACTCCCAATTCACCAGTCTCTGTTTTCGAACAAAATCTGTACTCTGATGTATTGCCCATTTTTCATTCAATTGCAGCGCGCATTATAATTTCACATATGTGAAGTCGACAAGAAAGATATAATAAACTTCGTTCCAGTTTCTGCTCTAAAATAATAGCTGCTCCATTTAATCTTCCAGTATTTGAATATGTTGTATCGAAGCAAGCCACCAAAACATCGTCAGCTACTCTCCAATCGATTAAGCTTTGAAAAACAGTCACCGCCATTTTTAAACCAGTTCCTCTTGATATTTTAGGAACGCCCAATAAATGTTATCCATCTATATGGGAAATAATCACCGGCAAACGATCCACGGTCTCCGTTCCAGATAACTCCGGAAGTAATTTTCCATCCCAATGTATTACGCCTGTTGTAAACCTGAAAGTCTTTTTAACTGATGCTGCTATTTCTACTCTATTTGTTTCACGAAGACGCCTCAGTATTATTCGATTCAAAACGAGTTAATCAATAGAATGTAAAAGACTTTCGGCAACGGCACTGATTAAATGCATTGCTGCACGATCGGTAATCTTCCACTTATCCAAAGCTGACGTTATCTAGGAGTAATGAAACATTTGCTTCGTGTAGGGGCCCATTCTGCCCTTAGCATGGGCAAATCAATATTTTCGAAGCTCGAAGATATCCTTTCTCTGTCACTCTCCGATGACGGTAATAATGCTTGTGAGTGTATTGGCATTGATTTAAGTTTTTCTTCAAGATATCCTTGTTTACGATTTTTTCTGCCTCCATACTTTCCGATTTCATATTGTCTGGCTCCAGACAAAAATCCGGAACGCCCTTTCTCACGCTGTGACAAGACGAATCGCTTGTCGTCTTTGCCGGTCATCATGGGCAAGGCATTGGTATGTGCGATATCGAAAATATCATCAAGTTTACTATTAAAGGCAATTTCTCTTCCACGGTAATCTTTTGAAGGATTATTTTTATTCTTTAGAAGATTTTTTCCACTCTTCATGCAATTGTTCCAATTTTTCAATGGAATGTTGTTCCTTTTTCACTGGAATTCGTGCTTTTGACCAAAAACTAACTTTACATTACCGTGACTGTAAAGAAAAGACACAACACTTACTTTTTTGAGGGTAACTTAGCACCAATAATTTGACATTATTCATGGCCAAGAAGATAAATTTCTGTAGTGAACCGTAAATTTGCTGCCATTTTATAAACTTTAATAGCAGTTAAACCAACTAGATTTAATTATTACAAATTTGTGTCCTTTTCTCGAGAAATTTGAATTTAAACTGAAATTAATTTGCATTTCTTTTGGTTAGAGTGAGTCATAAGGACTTAACAGAGTTGTGTGTTAGGATAATAACATCATAAAACACAACTATGTTAAGTCCTTATAACTCATACGGTTTGTTATGACATCATAAAGCATTCCATTGTTTATTCGCTACACTTCATTTTCTTTTGTAATTTTGAATATAAATTCTAGGATTTAAAAAAACCGTTTATTATTTCTCGTTATTTGTTTTTCGATTCCGCAAATTCCCGATTTTCGATAACTTTAATGTTTTGGAAAGGTAATTATATCTTCTATTCACCACAATTTCTATTTAGGCTGAGAAAATTTTTAAATAAGTTTTCTGTTAGTTTAAAAGTGAAAACTTGAAAAAATAAAGTTTTTATCGAGCTTCACGCTCAAATCGCGATTTCTAAACCCTCGATTGACCCAATATTTTTTCTATTTAAGTTTTTAGCATAACCTCACATATCGGGGAGGTGTCCCATTTAATATCTCCTAATGTAGATGCACCTTCTATTTAGAAAAGCATAAACATCAATGTTCCTGTCAGGTCTAGAGGCACACTGGACCAACTAATGGCGACAATAATAACAATGAGCACCAAATACTTGTTAGATTTTGTATTAAGATAATTTTAAGGCTTCTTTTAAATATATTAATGGTTATTATGTCATAACTTTCCAACCTTAATTGTAGATTTATTTCATTGATTCATTATAAATAAAAAAGTTGTTGCCTGTTTATCATAATTGAATGATCATTATTTAAATGAATCACTCATGATTTTGTAATACACACGCCACCGCGTTGATAGCCGCACCACAATCAACATTTTGACAGATGGGTGTGTGTTCTACCTCGTCTGTTTAGATAGACCTTTTTATTTAAGGTATTTAATTAAAATAAATCATTTATTTTAATATTAGAAAGAAAGAAGAAGCCACCGTCGCACCTCAATAATCTTTACGTCCTATTTATAGTACAAACTCACGATATTCAGTCATAATTATGCTTTAATTTGCCACAAATATAACATTTTTATTGTTACAAGTCTCTACATATGATAAACGTATTTGATAATTGCTCTACCTGAATTCGTGAATTCTAACAAAGGTCAAAATTATGTAGAAGCTATATCTGTCTATATAGTTTTCGAATAAGGTGATATGAGGTGTAAATTAAATTGAGTCAAGATTGCGTAAATACATAAATAGTTACCAAAGCAATAAAGTTGTAGCAATAACATGTTAACACCTAATAAAAATGTGTTGTTAAGAACCACACGAAACACTTTACTCCAATAAATCAGACATCTCTAATAAGTTGTAATTTGGCAATGCTATTTAACTTGTGATTTTTGATTTTTTACAATGTTGTATGTTTTATTAATTAGCGCGTATACAAAAACTACCAATTTTGATTGTGCGCTATTTTACGAGGTAACACATTTTTCATTAATAAATTAAATATAGTGCATTTCGCCTTATTAAAATATGGAAATGTGAATATACGTCTTCTGGTTATTACACACCATCTTTTGCGAAAATTGTATCATCTTATAACCTACGGGCTGTCCGCTTGTGCATGAATTCAAGTCATTTATTTATTTATTGATCGAACCCATTAGGCATAAAAACCGCAGAATACCCTAAATATTGAGCTCAAGCTCATTTATTATAGAGAGTACCACAAGAAGTGAATACTTACAGACTATCTAAACAAGCAAAATTTATTCATATTGCTCATTGATAATATACAATATTTCAAAAATTATAATACATGACAAAATTAGTACTAAATGTATTGTCACTCCAGCGCGCCACGCTAAATAACACGCTTTGAAAGATTTAAGCGACGCTGACCTCTTAATATCTAAAGGTAATAGAATTCCAAAGAGAAATACCTCTAACGGAAAATTTATTTATTTAAAGAAATCTATTCTGTGATTTACATGTATGATTTCAGAATTTAATTTAAAACAAAAATATTAAAAAACATAATAAAATAAAGAAAATTAAAACACAGAAATATATAAATCAAATCTTGATTTAACAATTGCTAAAAATTCATGGTTTCGAAATGTTCTGCAAGGCACATGAATTGATGTTTTCCAAAATCTATGCTGAATCAATGTGACCAAGCAAAACGTTACCAATGAAAGTCGCACCTAAGAGAAGTCGTCTATTTTCAAGCGTGCATATTTTGTAATCCGTGCATCTTGTTGAGTATGGAGGTAACCGAGCCACATTTTCATGGAATGGTAAATTGTGGTCGTAATTCCAGTTACTTTTCTTTAACAAGAAAATCAGAAACTTCTTTTGAATGCTTTCAATTCTTTTAATGTGTACAGCCTAGTATGGATTCCAGACCTTTACAGCGTATTCCAGTTGAGATTGAACGTAAGCGAAATAGAGTGAACATAAGGTTTGAATATCTTTAAATATCATTAGCTCTCGCAATACAATTTTCAATATGCCTATTGAAACTAGCATTCTCGACAAATGTAACACCTAGATCTATGATCTCATTAACTCTTTGCAATACTTCGTTGTTGACTTTGTAGGAAGTAATTAGCGGAGTTCTCTTACGATGGAAAGACATGATCTTCCATTTTTTAATATTTAAGTAAAGCGAGTTTCGATCACACCATTCGCTTAATCTATCGATGTCCTCTTGAAGTTTCTTCGTATCTAGCATTCCATTAACAGTTCGAAAAATGTTCACGTCATCAGCAAATATGAACACGTTTGAGTTTTTGATTATCTCGGTTATTTGATCTATAAAAACAATAAATATCCACGGCCCGATGTGAGATCCTTGGGGAACACCAGACGTAACTTTAATAACGTTTGATTTCTCATTTCCCATTATTACAAATTGTCGCCGGTTTGATAGATAGGACTGGAACCAATTTATGTAATCGAGTGAAAACCCAAATGCGAATAAACTGCGGAGTGCTTTTTAATGGCAGATGGATCAAATGCTTTACTGAAATCCGTGTACGCTACATCAGCTTGATGATGGTTTTCTATCTCATTAATTATTTTACTGGTGAATTCAACCAGATTAGTTGATGTGGATCTGCCAGGCATAAACCCATGCTGGTTTGTTGATAGATGACGTGCAATTGTGGATTTAAAGTTGTTGCATAAAACTAATTCAAACAATTTTGGAATTGATGGTGTAGTTGATATTCCTTTGTAGCATGTCGTCATTTCGTGTGTAGTCATCTCGTTTGCACGATTTAAAAATTGGTGTAATTTTTTAAATTTTCCAGTGCTCAAGGAGTGGTTGAATAGGTAACATAATGGAATTGCTAAAAGGTCAGCGTACTCCTTCAGAATAGAAGAGGGAATATTGCCAAGGCCACAACCGTCTCCAAATCCCTATAGAGCCGATAATATGTTATTCTCATATATAAGAGGAGGAGTTATTGTTACGTTGGTATTGCTGGGTTGTTCGTACAATCCACTAGTAACGCTTGGTTTATAGACTGATTTGGAAAAACGTCGCGAACATGTCAGCCTATATCTTTGGAGTTTGAGGAGCTGGTATTGTTATATGTCATATTTGCAGGGTATCCGTCAATTTCGCATTTATTCCTAAAGTATTTCCAAAATTGTTTTGGATTTACTTTTATTTTTCCTTGAATTTGATCTAGATACGACCTGTATTTTGATTTGAAATAAATTTCAAATTCGTTACTATGTTGTAGAAACAACATTTTGCCCGCTTCTAACCCGCTTTTCAACATTTTGGCATATGCTTTCGACTTCCGATTTTTTAAGTTAACTAGTCTATCATCGAACCACTGAGGGTGAGCATTTTGTGGTTTACAGCACATAGGTACATAAAGTTCGAAGCCTTGCTGCATAATGCCATTAAATTTATCAACATTTTCGTTTATATCATTGAGAGTTGTTTGCCAGTTGATGGATTCTAGGTAACTTGTAGCCCCGCACGATTTGTTTTTTTGAAGATGTATTTGATTGGTTGTAGGTGTTCTGAACTCGCCATTAAATTAGTTGAGTCAAATACAATATCTAAAGACTTGTGATGGATATCGTTAATTACAAAAGGTAACACGGATTCTGAAATTTTGAAAGTGTCAATGTCGCTGCTGAAGACAAGATCCAGTAATCTATCACGATTATTAGTAATTGTGTTTATCTGGTTCAAATTATAACCAAGCATGGCGTCCACAAATAAAGATTCAGCATCTGTTGTTATATTGTTTGGAAAAATACAATTTAGTTCCGGGTCCAGATTCCAGATTATATTTGGAAGATTCAAATCACCAAGCACAAGAACTAAATCTGACGAGTTTGCTGTATTAATAACTTCATCAATCGAATCGATGCAAGTTGCGTAATGATCACTATTTGATTGAGGTGGTATATACGCTGCGTAAATGAATAGATTGGTTTGGTTAATTTTGATTTTTACACCAGTTTGTTCGACTCTCGATGGGGCTAAAGTTACTGGAGCATTCCAGAGTTTAGAACGTACTGCTATCAGTACGCCACCACCCGATTTCTTTGAGCTAGTTTCGAAAGACCGATCGCATCTGTGGACAACGTAATCATGGCCCAAAAATTCACTGCTCATTATGCCGGGTTTTAATGAAGTTTCACAAATTACATAGATTAGGTAGTTTGATTTTAAAACGAAGTTATAGAACTTAGATGCTTTTGATGCCATTTTGTTGACGTTTTGATAGTAAATTGCATATTTCTCATAAACCAACCTTTTCTTGAATTTTATGGATTGATTTACTTTTAGAGTAATAGTGTAGGCTCGAACTCTCATTAAAAGCGAGTGTAGTCTATCATTAGCCACTGGTGAAAAATATCTAAATGATTGGGTGTGTCTTGAAATTGCAACTAGGGCATGGGGTACACTATCAAACAACCCAAGAGGTTGAGAATTGATTCTTATACATATCACATTTGGTGAGGTTAATCCTTGTGCTTCGTGGATAGTCATGACTTTTCTAGATTCTGGTATCTTAAGCTGGGAGATTAATTGTTTATCAGCTTTGGTAAAGGTTAGATAGAAAGTGTTATCCAACAGAGGTATCGACATCAAAGTTGACGGCAGGTTTATAAATGTGGCTGAAATTTGCACGGTATTCTTACTACTGATGTTAAGGTAGTATTCCGTTAGAGCAGATGTAACATCAGCTGGGCATCTATACGTCACATTCAAGTATTCCGTCTTTGTTACGAATGCGCTTGCATCGGAAAATTGCATGTTGACATGATGTAATCTGTCAATATATGGTATTTGGTTTTTATCACCCAGAAGATATATTTTAGAACATTTACTAAGGATAACCACGAGTCCTATATATCCAGCATACACCATCATGACTCATCAATAAAAACTGTATCGTAGCTCCGATTTCCATTGATTAGATATGAGGCAATCGTTTTGTAATTTAATTTGATTTTATTAAAATCAGTGTTTTCCTGCTCACAATATCCAGGTTGATTTACCGCATCCAGGTACACCCTGAATATTTGTAATATCCGGCATCTTTATGTTTTCCTTAAGATAGATATTGTTTAACGAGTTGTATGTCTGGTGATCCAACATAATTTCCGTACCCGATGAACAAAAAATATATCTGTTTTGGGTAATAATGTGTTAGTGTCTTCACTCAGTTGCACCAGTTTATTCCCATCAAAACCAAAGTGATGTTTTATGGATGGTTCTTCAAGATATTGTTTGGCGACGTTGTCAAATATAAATATGTTCAATTGTCGTAACGCAGAAGCAGAGAAAGGCAGTAGATGAATGTTCTTGATGTAATGGCCCTTTAAGTGGCTTTTAATTAGGCTGTCTGAGTGTTTAATGTAAAACATTAATTCCATGATCGAATTTTTATAGCTGAACTCTGCGGACAATACTTTGTAAAATGCTGGAGATGTAGTTGGGAAATTCGCATTTAAAAACTAGCGTCGACAATGTAAAGAATGTAGACATTGTCAAAAACTATTATTTCGGTTAGCAATCATCCAAATTCTATGATTTATTTGTAAATGGAACCATTTCAAAATGGAATGACAGTTGTGACAGTTATGTCGGCCATTAACCAACACAGTTATGACTAGGTACTAAAACCATAGCAGAATATAGCCTCGTACAACGTTATGATAATCGATTAAGCTTAGGAAAGTGTATTGCATACCGACATTGCATTTGATCTCGTTACAAAACTAAATCGATTCCAACCAGAATGAAAATTATTAATTTGTATAAAGCTCGCTGAATACAGAAAAAAAATCGTAGAAGCTTATCTAATTTTTCGGATTCCGTTTCGAAGGATTACATCGGCGACAATATATAATCGGTACTACAAATCAGCAAATGTTACATTATCGATCGTGTAAGCGCCTTCCTAAATAAACAAAAATAATAATTTTGTAAGACTAGATTTATCTGTTAGTTTTGATCCAGAAAACTTAAAAGTGCGCTTAGTATTTGGTAAACGGTTTCTCGGGAATTGGGAAAAATGTTCGGAAAACCCATACGATATGCAAATTGACCTCGTTACAAGTTTTATTTGCTAAAACATCCGAGGTTCCTAGATTTTTCAATGGAATGGTGTTTATCTGTTAGTTTTAGCCCATAACAACTCAATAGGCGCTTAGTATTTGGTAGCGGTTTCTCGGTAATTGGAAAAAATGCTCGGAAACCCATAACATACGCAAATTGACATCTTTACAAGTTTTGTTTATCAAAACACTCGGGGCCCCTAGATTTTTCAATGGAATAGAGTTTTTCTGTTAGTTTTGACCCGGAACAACTTAAATGTGTACTTCGTATTTGGTAGCGGTTTTTCTACATTTGGGAAAATTGCTCGGAAAAACCATACGATATGCAAATTGACCTCTACAAATTTTATTTACCAAAACACCCGGAGCCCCTAGATTATTCAATGGAATGGTATTTATCGGTTAGTTTCAATTCAGAACAACTCAAAAGTGCGCTTAGTATTTGGTAGCGGTTTCTCGGGAATTGGAAAAACCATTCTACCGACCAAATGGCATAGTGGTTCAAGCTTTGGCGTTTGGATCGGGAGGTACCGGGTTCGAATCCCGATAGGAGCAGGATGCAAAGGGAATTTTCATCAACAAATTACGATTTGTGATGAGGAGGAACACATCTATGACCTCCTGTCGGAGTGCGGGGCTCATGGGCCGACCCATCTTCCATGCCAATATAGGCTGACATGGAGCTATGCAATGTGCGGATGGTTATAAAAATCGGACCTATATCCGTACGTCCTCGAATTGGCCAATACAGGCGTAAAGCTAAGGACGTAAATAAGCGAACCGCGAAAGAGTTGGGCGAGCCTCGGCCCCAGAACAGTACAGGGAAAAGGAAAAAAAACATTCTATACGCAAATTGACCTTATTACAAGTTTTATTTACTAAACCACCCGACGCCCCTAGATTTCTCAATGAAATGGTGTTTATCTGTTAGTTTTGATCCGAAACAACTCAGAAGTACGCTTAGTATTTGGTAGTAGGTTTTTTGTAATTAGGAGGAATGCTTATGGGAAAACGTTTGAAAATTGTTTGATTACTTAAAATATTTTTTTTTATAATATTTCTATACTAAGCAAGATTAGCCTTCGTGCACTAATCAAGATTGGCCTTTGATTCTCTTAAAGCATATAATTTAACCTCGAAGGGATAAGGAAGGATACTAGGTTTAGGATAGTTATTGCAAAATTTTTAAATTATTTATTGTCATTTAGAAGTTGATCGACATTTTAAAGTAAGCAGATATAAGGAAATATTTTGATAGGTTTTTAAAATTATAGCAATAGTTTTTCAAAATTTTGAAAATTCAAAATATATTCAAAATGTTGGAGCTTTTTTGTTAATGAATATGTTGTTTAAATTGACAACAGATAAAAAAGTAAACTATTTTGATTTTCACTAAACAATTCGCCTTTAAAGCGCCGCTAGAGGCGTCATAGTCGCCAAAGCCAATAGTGGTGTAAATATTATGTATATGTCAAATCGCATAGGGCAATGATTCAAGGTAAGTTTTAATTTGAATTTATTATTATTTCGCAATATATTAGACCCCAGTAGAATATAATAAATTAATAATACAATAATAACATATAAAATATAAATATATATTAATTTTAGGAAATCAATCCGGAATTAATTACGAAAATCAACTTGAAAGTGCCATTTATTTTTGTAACTGTAATTTTTGTTCTATGATGTCTGATGACTATAAACGGATCAAAATGGATAACAAGAACAACTTGATATGGATTATTCACGTAAACAAAAAACAAACATTCAGATTGAAAACGAAAACTTGAAATCCACACTAGGCTAAAACGAGACAATAAAAATTTTAAATATGGTAGATATACGGAAAAGTTAGCCTTTAAAAAATATTGCAGCTCTACAAAGGACCAAGTAACAAGTTTTGGATTTGTGGTAAATCCAGTGGCCGCCTGGATGGGTTGTAGTCCTGATGGTGACATTAAAACCATATTTTTCTTAAACGGACATTCTTTGGGAATTCATAATTATGAAACTGAGGCACCGAACACATTCTTTTACTTTTAGTAGTTGCCATACTCCAATAAGTGCCACTGGTAGAAAAACACAAAATCTTTAAAAAACTTGGTCGAAATATTTTATGTTTGTACTATTTGGTCTATAATGCATCTAGTACTAACTGTTTTGGTAAATATATTTTGATCAAATTAATATAATTTGCAAATTACTGGTGTAAGACGTTATTTTACTATGGAGTTTGACATAATAAATAAATTCATACCAACATAGCCTCTAGTTAAAAAAATATCCGGCAGACGTCAGCTACTTTGCTTTAAAAAGCGAATAGGTCTTAGATAATTGTATTTCAATAATTAATTAATTAATAAAACAAAGTTCACTGCGATATTTATTAAGATGATTATCTAAAATTAGTTTGGGTTTTAAATTTTTTTTAATGCGATATTTTTCAGAATGGTTTTCCATTTTCAGAAATATAAAGAAACTTTCATTGTTAGCTTTCTGTAAATGGTTAAATTATTGGATTTATCGTTTTATCCGAAAAAGTATATCATACTCACGCACACCTATAGAGATTTTTAGGATTTAAGAAAAACGATATTAGGCTAACGAAATTATATTTGAAATAAATTTAAATATTTTTTTGTTTTCCACCATTTATTATGTCAGATGCCACCGGGCTTTAAGTATCACGGCACCTTTTTCAGCTATATTTAACGAATAATTTTAAGACTCTACTTTACCAAAATTGTCGTAAAATGCACATTTAGTGAATTTTTAAAAAATTGTTTTGCTCGCAAATTAAATTTTACAATTTCTTCCATTTAGCGAATATAGTACATGGTTCAAAAAAGAGCTCTAAATTTGAAGCCTTTAACGTTCGGAGCCAATTCCGTCTAACCAGACACAAAAATAATTTATTACACATGGGAATAAAGTTGACCTGCCCTTCACAACGACCACGGAGTAACATTAGACTAAATATATGGTGGTGGTCTGATGTGATAAATTTTTAAATGTTGTAAAATCGACATTTAAATTACCTATTTAGAGCCTTTACAGGTTGGAGGCAATTCCACTTATCCTGACACAAAAATAATTTATTACACATCTGGATAAGGTTGAATTGGCCACCACATTGTCCAAGGAGTAACATTTGACTCAATATCTGATTGCGGTGTGGTGAAATAAATTTTTAAAGGTGGTAAAATTAAACCATAAATTACCTTTTTGAAGCCTTTCCAGTTTGGAGCCAATTCCGATTATCCAGATAAAAAAATAATTTATTACACACCTAGATAAGGTTGGCCTGCTCAATACAATGTCCAAAGAGTGACATTGGACTGAATATCTAGTGGCGATCTGGTGTAATAAATTATTAAATTTTGCAAAATCGTCATTTAAAATAAAAATTTAAAGCCTTTACCGTTCGGAGACAATTCCGACTAACCTTACACAAAAATAATTTATTACACACCTGGATAAGGCTGACCTACTCACGATAAGATTTCTTGCAACATTTTTCCCAAAATCTGGAGGCAGTCTTGTGAAAAATAAATGATTAAATTTGAAGAATCATTCCGATATCATAGCTACATCAAAAGTTACAATTTTGGCGGTGCAGGTTTAATTGTAAGCTAACCCGACCACTCATTCCTCGAAAACGATAACTGTAATAAAATCGGGATTTGTTGTAATAAATTGTAATAAATGTGTAACAAATTATGGTACAGGCTTCATTGAGGCGGGCTAATTTGGTCAGTGCAGGTTTAGAGCACTTAAATATTTTTATCCTTATCCCCAAAATCCTTATTTATCAAAATCTAAATATGAATCTACATAAATCATAAAAGTGTGTTAAGTTTTGACATTTATTTATCGTAACCGTTTTAAATTTTATCTTGGAGTGCTGCAATTAGAGAATGCGAATATTGTAAAAATGCAATAGAAATTATCGTATACACTTTTACAAGTTATCTTATTGCTTAGAGAATTAGGGCACTATGATAGAACCAATTAAATATCCATAAAATTTCAAATAAGATTGTAGCAGGCCTTAGATTTTACTGGGTGATCAAAAAACAAAACTGTATAAATAATATTTCTTGTTAGATACGGTTCCCTTTAAAACCAAAATAAGTCTAGCAGCCTTTGCCTTCTCCAGTTTCTCCTAAAAAATTATTTTTTTTTTATCGATAAATTATGTGATTGGTTCCTATTCTGGATTTATAAAATAATTTAATTTTATTCTAAGAACGAAAATGAAATCGCTTTTGCTTATACCATTATCGAAGGCACCGATTGACCAAGATATTTCAGTTTCAACTGTTTGGTAATAATCCCAAATTAAACTTGAAAACTATATCAGATGACGACTTCGTACAGAAAAACAATGGCAAAATTACAAAATAGCATGGTCTACTCAAAAATCAATTGTCTACGCTATTTTCGACACGAACATGTAGACAATTCGGATATACGCGTAGTCGCACAACATTGATTTAAAGATCTGCACAGGTTTATAGGGGGAATTAATCGTAAATTTGAAGAATGGGACCTGCTGAAAAATAACTTATTAAATAAATAGGGAGGCTGCTTAGTTCTGAGAAGCTTAAAAATAAAAAGACATACACGAAGTTCATAAAAGTCAACTAAACTACAGTAAAGAATAGAATTCAAAAATGGCGGGGCCACATTGACGGATTATAAATGTTTAAGAATTTTTTAACTCAATGAATGATATTCCTTCTCGAATAATAAAAACCTCAGATAATTCTAAATACGTGGTTTAGTAAAATTGGTTGTTTACATCAATACTAATTTGGAATCAGTACGGTGAATTCAGAGATGGTCATTTACGCGTCATCTACTAATTTTTAACTTCTCGTAGACAACGTCGCCAAATACCTTTAATTCTTGCCAGTAGTGGTACAAATTTTGAACTTTTATGTTCGTAGATTTTACTTAATGCAAATTAGTATTTCTATAAATATCCATCTAGTGCCTCAAACCGATTTTTTTGACTAAATTACTGACTAAATTAAATTGCCGTTAGTATGTACTAGTGATTGGTAGGCTAAACGTCGTGCAACTCGTCAATTGATAAACCATACATTGAATTTGCGAATTAGAATAAAATTTTAGTGTATTGTTTTGTATGCCTTCTATTAATAACTGGTATGAACTAACATTAAATTAGTTTAGTCAGCAATTTAGTCGAAAAATTAACTAAATCAGACACTAAACTAAAGTGATCAATAGTTGTTGCTGTTAACCAGCAGGTTTTCATTCAGTTCATTCAATTTAGTTGTCATTTTCTTTCGAATTCGATCTATACCTATCAAAGCGATTCTTAGTAATTCGACATTTACAAAGAAATATTCCTATAGAAGTACGAGTTAGTATAATATCAATTAAATTAAGAATACCAATAGTGTTTCATGAATTATTTAAGAATATGTCTAAAAGTTTTCTTTAAAGAAAATTTAATAATTTTGGTTATCGTGTTTAATTTTAAGAACATACGATCAGACATATAAATTAATATAGGCGCAGATAAAGGTGGGTAAATTTTAAGACCTTCCAATTGTATGGATGTGAAACTGGCCCGAAAAGTTGACCGAAAAAAAATTGTGTCTTTGCTTAATCTGTAATAATTTCGGGCTGGCACGAAAAATTTAGAAAAACTGCCATTACATTTAATTCTTATCTCGAAACATTTTTTTACATGAGCATACAGTACCGAGAATAGAAAGTGCAACACCAATATCTTTCAGGTAAAATTGTACTAATTGCCACTTGTCATTATCGTAGGAGGCTGATTTATTTTTTGGGTATAAATACAATCGTTATTTAACTTTTTTAGTTAGTTTGAGATAAAAATTCACACGAGAAAGTTATTAAAATTATAATTTGTTCAAAATGGACAAATACACACAACTAACTATGGTTCAGAAAAATCGGCAGATTGCTGTTGAGATTGGATGCAATTACTCGACTGTGTGCCGTTTTTAAAAAAAAATGCATTCCACCGGTGAATTGGAACGCCAAAAGGAAACATTTGCTAAGAAATTTTCTTCTGTGGCGATTCTCACAGGAATTGCCTGAGACTTCGGCTGCCATCGAGAATTAGTGTAGACCATTTGGAATTCAGGAAAGTAGGTTCGTGCCAGTCTCAGTATATAACGATTTTCTACAAAAAAATTTCTTCTTTTTGTTTTATTGATTGATAGATTGACATAACAATTTTAGTAGAGAATTAGTGTAGGCCGTCTGGAATTCAAATAATGTAGCCCCATTTCTTTACGAGGTTGAAAGAAAGTTCGTGCCATTCTCAGTATGTATAACGATTTCAAAAAAAATTCCTTCTCGTACATAAATTATTTGGATTCCAGGTAGCCGAAGTCTCAGGCAATCCGTGTGACAACCGTCACAGAAGAAAATTTCTTAGTAAATTTTTTATTGAACATCGTTATTGGTATATTGAGATTGGCACGAACCTTCTTTCTACCTCGTACAGAAATGGGGCTACATTACTTGGATTCCAGATAGCCTACACTAATTCTCGACAGTGGCCGAAGTCTCAGGCACTCCCTGTGAAAACCGCCTCATATGAAAATGTTTTGGTATTTTTTACCAAAATCTAATATCTTATTCTCGTATTGTGAATGCAGGATAATTTTTTCAAATTGTTAGTAAATTTGCTTTCCATATAAAAATATTTTATTTATTAAATTTTATTCTATGTTTTAGTGTTGGCTTATAAAATTAAATTTTGTTGTATGCTGATGTAAAAAAAAGTTTCGGGATAAGAATTTAAGATTAAGATTCAGCAAAGACCAAATTTTTTGTCGGGCTACTTTTCGGGCCAGTTTCATATACATACAATAGTAGAGAGTAAAATTCTTTAATAAGCATCACCATTTCGACAAATTGAAACAAATATTTTTTATATTGCAGTTCGTAAATTACCTGGTGAAACCTAATCACGAAGTACACGTTTTATGTTGTGTTATAATTTTCTTGTAAACTAATAAAATTTATTTGGTTAAGTCAATCGCTGCGTTGAACCCCTAACTAGCTTTGGAACGGGTCTTTCCAAAACGAAATTATCGAAAATAGCCAAATTTAAAGTGGTCTCTAATTTTAACCTCCCATCCACATCAAGCTCAGCTCGGTAAGTATATGGCACGTACTTACAATATTCATGTTGACAGTATCGAGAAGAAATAAATAATGGTGAAATTTTTATTTGAGACATTTCGTTATTTTTTTCTTATATTTTAATTAAGTTTAATTGTTTTTAAAGAAGTAAAATGACAATGAAGCTTCCTCATCATTATATGTAGTTTGCTGGTGAAAATGAAAAATTTTCAACTAATATAACAGATTCTGGACCCTTTGCATTATGCCAATTTGTGCACAAGCAAACGCTACTACAGATTTTACAGAATTTTCAATGTTAAATTCTGCCGGGGGTTAGAACACTGCTGTCAGTCTAGTTTCCATCCACCATAGAGCTCCGTACTTTAGGTCAGCGTAGAAGGTATACTAACGAATAATTTATGCGATTTAGGATCAAAATGTCAACTTATTTGGCCCTAACGTAATTAAACAATTACCAAATTACATATTGCCAAGACACCAACTTTATCAGACCGGTCAACGTAAAATAAAGGTAAAATATTGAAAAGATGAGTTTTTAATATGATTTCCTAGGTTGTCAACTTTGCTTAAATTCTCGACATGAGGGACGCAAAAATTGCTATGTAATCTACGTAATAGATAACCCCATTGATTACATCGCGTAATCTACCTCTCCCATCCCTGGATCAGCTCTGTGCGATCCGCTTAGAGGCCAAGTGTTTTGGGTGCCGTGTTTATTTCATTATATGGTGAAACCATCACTCCGCGTTTAAACCGCTTAGTGTATTGATAAAATTGATTTAAATGAATGTAATGTTAGTTTCGTGCACTTGGGCCTCTATGCCCTTAGTCGTATCACTTCTTTCGAGTTGGCTTTGGATCTTCTACTGGTTACTAGATTATAAAATTAACATTTACTAAATAATTTTGTACAAAAGTTACAGTAAATATTTTTTAAATCTTAGTCTGCTGCTTTAGTGTCAAAAAAAATTCTATTTATGTGTCGCGTCAAAATTTCAAGTGATAATTGTTAAATATTTTTAAAGCAGCATACTAATGGTATAAACAGAACCAGAAATACAGGGACAAAATACAACGTCTGTCAAATTAAAATACACATAAACCATATCATCCTAACGCACCCAATGTCGCTGGCGACGACGACATTGTCGCTGAGTTGTTTTTAAAATCTATTTTAATTTTGTCGTCGGCGCTGCAGTACTACAAATTTTTTAGAAAATTTTTAAATGAATTTCACCCAAATCTGAATGTTGTATATAATGTTTCAATTAAGAAAGTGTAAATAAAGTTGATAAAAAGTTAAATGAACCATTTTAAGGTTAATTTGTTATTATTTTTCTTGTTTCGTCGCTTCAACGCTGACGTCCTTGTTGTATTTACCAAAGCGTCATCGCCAGGAGACAAATGTATTTTGTCGATGTATCTTATCGCTGTACCTCTGGTTCTGTTTATACCTTAATGCGGGAAACAGACGTGCGGAAAAACGCTTGCGCTTATATTAGAATACCCTACTTTAAATGAAATGAAATACGTGTATTCCGCATAGGTGTTGGCAACATACAAAAAATTAAAAGTAAATTAATGTATGCCTACTTGACGGCATAATTTTGAGTATTAGCTGTAATTTCATGGTTAACAAATCAAAAATTAAAATTGTGAAAGAAAAATAATTTTTTTCTAATAAAATGCACCTTAATTTTAAAAATGTGTGTATCCTGTAAAAAAATTCATAAAATTCAAAAGATTGCCGATAGGTGGCTTAAAAAAAATAAAAACGTCATGTCAAAAAATCCGTGCATGTATTTTGACCTACGTTTCTGCATTCGTATCCGAAGGCGTTTTTCCGCACGTCTGTTTCCAGCATAAGATATAAAGGTTTATAATAATCTAGTAACTAAGAAGATGAGTAATCACATCACAAGAAGTGGTGCAACTAAGGGAATAGGGGTGTTAAAATCGAAATAAAATACTTAATTTCTTGAAATATATTAAAATACTTACTGTTATTAGAACTCAAAAAACACTACAAAAATTCTACGAAAATCCAAATGTTCCAAACAGGAAAAAACATGCTACTAATACGATATAAAACTTTAAAGGACACAGCATGGAGTATAAATAAAATGTCACACAATAAAAACAATGCAACAAGTTTCACTCGTGTTGCTAGGGGTTACCTATTTGGCTATTCATCGAGTGACACCAAAACATACATTTCCTCGTAGTTCTTAAAATATGTTATTGTGAGGGAGATGGTGTGAGAAAGGCGCGCCTTAAACAGCGCAAGAACCATTTTCTTTGAGTCATCAGGAAACCAGTGAGTAATAATTACAATTCAATTGTACAAATTGTAATGATTGCATACCAACTATTATCACTAACTATAGACAGACTCGTTATTCGTTCAAGTCCAATCAATACTTATATTCAAGTTTTGAATGCAATTTATATAAACATAATTAAGCAATAAAAAAATATCATTGGAAATGACATTTGAAGAATACTAATTAAGAAAAACAAAACAGAATCAACAGGAACACGTACGAGTATTCTATTGTTTTATATGTAGGTATTATGATTATTAATATTGTTATAAAGCGGGATTACTCACCATTACCAAGTAATTTATATTTTAAATCCTTATAAACAAGTTTGGCATTTTTCTCTGATATTTCATGGTCCTTGTAATAAACAATGCCTGAATTACGGCTGACCATTTTAGCACGACACAACACTAGCGGCGTGTTTAAATAAACACCTAACACAATTATGAGAAATTTTAATTTATTATCACAAGCACTTTTCGATGTCCAAAAAGTATTTATCATTATTTATCAAAACAAATTATTAAAACTTATTAAATTTATTGACACACTTGATTCTTCTTAAACAATTTGTATTTTTTTGTACTTTGTTGTTAAATATTTTGGTTCATTATAATTCGTACTTGATGAACCAAAACTAAACGAAAAATTGTAACTTTAACCTAAAATGTATTTATACAAACGTCTGATTTATATAAACATTAATTAAATTTCAAATTCGTGCTCAATTAAATCGAAATTTAAGTCAAAAATTAAAAGCATTGGAAAATTATGTAAACAACACAGCGAACATGTAATTCCAAACTATTACTACTTTTCATAATAACAAAAAACTATAAAGTGGTTTTTGTACACGAGCAGAAAATATTTTTTCTCCCCTAGTTCACACAGCACATAATTTGGTATTGCTTTTCAATCGAAGTATAAATGATAACTAAAATAGTAAATTTATTAAAAAAAAAACTAAAAAAGAAGAGAATTAAAATATTATGCAAAAAACGCAAAGCAAAATAAATAGTTCTAAAAATAAATTAGTAGTGTATAAAATATACACTACATAGAAAAAACGAGGGTAATACAAAAAATTTTCAGCCGAACGATTAAAATGCCACCGAAATATTTTAGTAAATCATTATTTATTCATTAAAAATTCATGTACGATTTTTTTTTCGTACATTACTTCCGTCAAAAATCAATGCGTCATTAGGTCATTAACCATTAGAAATTTTAAATGTTGAGAATGTTCGAGAAACGTCGCCCTTTTTTAAAGGAAAATTACAGTTTAGGTGTATGCGTAATTTTAGTATGTGGAAAAGGAATTTATCCGAGATACAAACCATGTGGAAATATAGAAATCATAAGCGTAACTGTATATTTAGCACTTTTTTTCTAACGAATTAATAGAGAAGAAAATACAAAATCTCGTTATATTCGTACGTAAGTATACATACTCAATTTACACACATGAACTCAAGTCAAACGTGGCAATATAAATTATTATGGTAGTGGTTCATTCTCGAATATTCAACACACCCCACAATAAACTTTTGTTTGTTTGTTCATATAAGGATTCGTATTTATGTCTGATACCTATTGCGTATAGAGTACCACTTTCCCCCTTAGATATTTTCTATAGTGGTTAAGGTGGATTTATAATATACCGCGCACAAACGGAATCGGACACTAAATTTTATGTAAGTACTTGTGTTTACGGTAATTATACGCATTATTCGGAGGCGGTATTCACACCAGGCGAAAACTGCAAACGTGAGTAGCTTTATTCGCAAAAATTTAATTTAACACACTGTCAAATAAATGTTGATGTTTGTAATTAGCAAACGCAAGCTTAAGTTCGGCCTGAGAGTCAATTGCAGAAAAGTGCGAAGTCACTTTAATAGTAAATACTTGTTATGAGCGAATTTTTAAAACAAATGCTGCTCGAAGTGGACATACAACTAATATACAACAAATTGTTATTTCTGATTTTTCCCACCAACAACTTTGAAAAATACATAGAATGTGGAACGAGTAAATAATAATCGCTCTGATTGGTTAATATTTTTTTTGTCTTATACGATAAAACGAAATTCAAACTTAAGCGATACATGTATAACATTTTGTTGTATGGATATTTTTTGACATTTTATAAAACATAACCTAAAAAGTGTTATTTTTATTCTTTATGAAATTGTATATGGTACCTATTAATTCGAAAGCAAATTAATATAATCCATAAAATTCACTATGCGAATTCATTTTTCAAAATATTTTATTTTAGAATTTTTTTTATATATTTTAGAATGAATCTTTCGTTCTCAGTGTCGTCAAAATTTGTAATCGTATACAAAATTGAGCAATGTTCAATTTTTCATTGTCGTGAGAGCGATTATTATTTATGTCTGCCTGACAAAATTTGTACATGAATCATCGCCTTTACGAGTACTTTGGTAAATTTCAATCCTTCAAGAATGCAATGAAATTTTGTGTCCAAAGTAAGAGCCGAGAATAAGGAAAAGAGCGACTGATCGTCGTAGAGGAAAGACGCGTTTTTGTCTATCCTTTAAATAAATTATTATTAATATTTTAATTCAAATCAGTTTAGGAATGTGTAGTGTGAGAGTGATGTGCTATTTTTGAGTGAGTTTTGTTCTTTAGAAGTTTACCTGTTAATACAGGTGAATTGAGACAGTTATTATGAAAATTACGTTCAACTCATATACAATCAGAGAAGTATCTTTTTATTCTAATTTTCATTCTAATTATATAAAAGTTAATTATTTATTATTGTTATTATAACTATTTACATATTTATATGTGAACGGTAATTTATAATCGTATACATAGAAACTGACATTTCAAGGGAATCCCCTTTGTATGTACTTAAGTACATAAAATATTGGTACCCGAGAAACCAAAATTTGAAATTACAACAGATCGAATTGTAACTTACCCAATAAGCGAAAATTTGTAAACTCAAAATGGGTTGCCACCGTATTGTGACAAAAAAAACTTTTTGTGGATTAATATAAATTGATAAATATATAAAATGTTAATGAAAGAAGGAAACAGTTTTCTGCTACGGGAAATTTATCATTTGAGCTGAAATATGTTGGATTGTGTTATCCATTTCGGTTTTTATTTAAATTTAATTACATTTTCATAACTTATTTTAATAATTTTCACTTACTTTAAACAATTCTATAAATTGAAATTTTGTCGAAAGTCCTAATTTAAAACAATAAAGTTGTCGGCAAATATAATTCAATTTTATTATTATTTAAAATTTAGTATTTATTAATTTTTTTTTTTTACATACCGGAAGGTCAGGGAAGATTGTGATTGCAACATTCTTGATCAGGAGGTCTATTTAATTACTTACGCTCTGAGCAAAACTCAATACAATCAAATATGTTAACAATCCAAAGACTTTTTGCTATGGAATGTTGTTTTTCGACGATCTTTCTGGTTGAATTCAGGTTGTTTTAGTGACGTTGTGTGAATGTTAGATATAAATTAACCCTGCTTTTAGTTGGATGAATTTAAATATAGGTAGCTGAATGACAATACCGAATCTAATTTTTTTTTTGTTTTGTTTTTTTTTGCTTTATTTTGACATTATTGACGGAATATTTAGGTCATCATATGTATGATAATACTGCCGTGTCATTACGAACGTGAGGTCCCTCGGTTAGATGGTGTTGGATGGGAAGATAGGGCAAAATAAGGTTACAAGCAGTATGTGATGAGATGACCCATAGATGTGAATTAAATAACCTAACCAGTCTAGTAGGACTTATGCCGAATACATATGATGAATATTAGTATCCTTTACCTCAAACACAACTAACTTACATTAATTAACTAACAAACTCTAATCTAGAGTGTGAATTTAATTGAGACTAACATTCTAATATATTTAAGTAGTTAGAAAATGACTTTGCTGCGGTTCGCCCTAGTCGTTTCTGTGACTAACATCCTTTCCTAACTAACCTTATCTGTTAAGGATGCAGGCAGGGCCTGAGCCAGCATGATGCTGAAATATTATTCGCATTCACATATAATTTGTTATTTGATTGTTGATATTTCAGGATTATCGTAACGTACCTAGGATCGCCGTTATGGCTGGTCTGTACGCCTCTATCATATCATATCATATCATATCAAAGTAAGAGCCGAGAATAAAAATTTTTTAATTTATATTTATATTTAAGCTGAAACTTTCAAATAGCTCGGAAAATAAGCACTCTAAGAAAAAAATGTCCATTATTAACATTTAATAATTTCGGGGGGAACATACATTAGTGCTAAAATTAGTATCCTTCCTCCTCTTCTTGTAACTGGGGCGGGGGGTAACTGTGAAATTAAAATAGGAATCTCTATTTTTTATTGCAGATTGGGATTCTACGGCTTGTACGTATGAATTTTTTGAAACATTTTTTTCGATTCATGATAGATGGTGCTGTAATAACGATACTAAATTTTTCAAATAAATGATTTTTTTGTATTTTGTTTTCAAAATATCTGAATAACTGAGAAACGGACCTTTAGAAATGTAATTGGCTGGTGAATAAACTACGTTCAGCATATCCAAAGAACAAAGACGTGGACGTATTAGTTTTCTGTTCCCTTCGGGGTGCTTCATCAACGTGAGACCCCATGCCTATCACGTACCATGGTGCTTGATTTACATGGGTTCCCTCACCTCATCATCTGTTAATTAAATTAAGTGTTCAAAATGATGGGTTTCGCTTCAATGCACTTATTAATCTGCATTTCAAATGAATGTACACAACTGAGAAGCGTGTCAGTTTAATTTAACAGCGACGTCTATTATGAAACGAAAAAAAACTACTGACGCTCCAAAGATAAACCAACTGGCTCTATAATTTTTGGCATTTGACGATCGATAGGCTTTAATAGAAGATGAATCGACTTCGCGTCCTTACTGTCTGCAAATTTCTTCGTTTTTACACAGTCCGTACAAATTATAAAATGATGAAATTGTGTTACACCAGCTATTGACTTATATTTAGAATGGTTTCAGGTAGTTGTCCCATTTAGTTTAGCTTTATTATAACCACTAGGTGACGATTCCACAATGCTCTGCAGTAAATCGTCATACGTGCCGATGTTACTAACGGCGTACTTAGCTTTGAAAATAACGAAGTATTGATCCGTATCTTTAGTATTTCTCCCCAACTTTGATAGTACGCTTCTGTTCGCGTTCAATGTCAAGAACGATTTTGACTTGTGCAATCGATAGCGTGTTTCCTATTGAAAAAGAAGACTCAAACGCAATATCAATCGTAAAGTCTGCGTTTGATACAACCTTGGAGTAAGTAAAAAATTACCTACTTACCACGACAGATATCGCAGAGGTCATCCGCCGGTTTCATTACTGTAACGTGGAGTATGTACTTGGCCCATATGCGTCGAAAACTGCTATTACTCATCTTCGGTTCGTCGTCATTGAGGGAAGCAATGTATTTTCGATATATGGAGGACTATGTGCTCATTCGATGGCAATTTCATGACGCGATAGTCCTTAAATTTTGGAAGTTGCCCCGGCAATGGAAGAGCCAATAAATCGGCTGTATACTCAATGAATTTGACAGCTTTTTGGATGTCAGCCGGTTTGAACGCTTTCGGATTTGTAGATCGTTTTATCGCTAGCCCATGTACTCGTACTATTGCACCGTGTGCTTGAAAATTTTGTACTAAGTGTTCATAACGCTTTCCCACATGCAGGTATAAAAAAGAAAAACGCACGACATACAGGTAAGTTGTAGAAGGTAAAATCGATCTTATGTCTCGAAACTTCTCTATCCTTTCTGCGTCCTTATTTCTTCGATATGACTTAGTATCACTAAATCGAGTTTATTCTTTGCTAACTCTAAGCAATTGATTCTCGTATTCTCGATCATTTTGCGTGGTCGTTTGGCATTTGTTATTAGAAAAACCGTTTGAAAGAAATTTGGTTACCAGCTCCTCTTTCTTTTCATCCACAGCTGATAAATCCATCCTAACGAAACTTTGTTTCATTTTATCTTCTGCCTGGGACAAATATATTGTCTTCGTCGTTTTCTGAAATATTGATTCCGGAATATTGACTGTAGATGATACTAAACTCCACATCAACACTCATTTCTGTGCAAAAGACCAACGGAAACGATTACATTAACGTGATAACGAAAAATACGGCCGGCGCGATAAAAATGATAACATTTGTAAACAGAATTTAACACGATTAACTACGATAATATTCCGAGCGGAAACAACACTTAACGTCCTTGAATATAGTTAGACACCAAGCAACACAGATAATTACCTTTACCAGCTGTTTTCTCGATAACTTGTTTTCGCACGTAGTCCACCTTTTCATAGACGAGGTCATATTTAAATACATATGGGTTTCCATTATATTTCAGGGAATTTTTCGCAATTTTCAAAATTTGTCTCTTAGATTATAAGTTTTTGTTCTTTTTCGTATTCCTTATGTAATATTGGCATGCAAAAGTGTTTTTTGTTTTTATTTTGACAATCGAAACTCCCGTTATTCAATATGTCAGTTTTGACATCTTTAATTTTGAAAAATTACAAAATTTTCATTTTTTTCGTTGTGAATGTGAATCAAATTTAGAGGAAAGGGCGACATATATGCTATTCCTAGGAATAACTTTGATCACAATTAAGTTGAGCTTCAAATGAGTCTAAAAGCAAAACTTTATGTTACATAATTTGAGCACCAGACGATTTAAAATTTAAAATTCGCATTTAATTTTCTCTTTTAGTAAAACAAATATGTAACTTAAATGCAATTTTAATTTGTTTTAAGTTTTAATCCTGAAAATCCAATATTTTAAATGAGATTTGGTGAGCATACAAGCAGCAAGGGACATCATACGCAAATCGAATGTTCCTCCTAACTTTGTTACAAGAGAATTGGTCAGTGGCTAAAACTATGGATACATTTAATACTTCGAAATATATGGCAGAAATGTCGAAAAATCTCATCAAAGACCAAGGACATGGTAGCTTCTCAGGGCCTAGAAAAACTAGATCTGAAGTCCCTTCTGAAACAATTATATTAATAGAGGAATTCTACAGAAGTATGGACATCAGTCGTCAGCTTCCTGGAACCCACGACTTTGTCGGTGTTCCTGATCTTGATGGAGGTCGCATTAAAAAACAGAAAATGCTAGTTTTATGCAACTTATCCGAGGCATACCAACATATTTTGGACCAAAATCCAAATAAAATATTGGATTTTCTAAATTTGCCGAGCTTCGCCCAAAAGAATGCATATTAGCTGGAAAACCAGGAACACATAATGTTTGTGTCTGCATAATTCATCAGAATAACAATTTATTATGTCCGGTTATATCAAAAATTTTAAATTGCGATCCTGCCATTATCAATGAAAAACAGTTCTTAAAGAACATATCCTGTGAAAATTTGTCGTGGGGTTGTTGTGAAGGTAAGATTATTAGTTATATTATGCAATTCAAAAATATTTAAAATTGGTCTAAATGGACGTTACTTTTATCTTTGTTTACAAGTAAATGTGGAGAATATGACAGTCTGGTGTATAAATTAATAGAACAACTGAAAGATGCTGCAAAATCTGGAGTAATAGATTTTTTTTTTTTTTTAACTATTGCCAAAGGCTTTATTCTTGAATCTTTCTTTATACGAAACTAACAAGAAGTGTGAAATTCTTAAAAACTATATATTTTTTTTTTACTTAAGCCTTAACCTATGTTAGTACTTAATATTAGTATGCATTATTATTTTTAAATTATTATTAATTACTTAATTTAAGTGTGTTAGGTCAACATGCGTGTAATTATTAAATATTTCAGTTGATTAAATCTAGAGGATCTGCTCTGCGAAGCCGTTTGTATTTCGGTTGACTTAGTAGTTCTCTAGCTAATTCGTTAGGGTGTGATTCCAGTTTCAGGTGGTATTTTAGACTGCATGATTTTATTGTCCTTTAACCGTTTTAATTCCAAGTCTCTATGGATGTTGCTGTTTCGAATATACCAGCGCATTTGTAATGCTACGAAGTATCTTTGCTTGCGTTCTTTGTACAATATCTATATTTGAGGCACTACTTCAGCCCCATAGTTCGATACCATATGTCCATATGGGGATTAGGATCGCTTTGTATAGTAGAACCTTGCAGTCTAGAGAGAGTTTCGATTTTCTTCCGATCAACCAGTACATTTTAGAAAATTTTATTTTTAGTTGATTACGTTTTGTTTCAATGTGCTTTTTCCATGTCAATCTTCTATCGAGATGAAGACCGAGTTATTTGACATTTGTTTGTTGAGGAATTGTGATATTGTTTAATTTTACTGCCGGACATGTGCGTTTATTCAGGGTGAATGTTACATGTGTTTATTTACATTCATTCGTCCTTATCCGCCAAGTTTTTAACCAATCTTCTATTTTCTGCAGATGTTCTTGTAATTCTCTCGATGCTGTTTGAGGATTTTTGTGTGAAAACAATATAGCTGTGTCATCAGCAAAAGTTGAAGTGATTATGTTTTCAGTTATTGGTAAGTCAGCTGTGAACAACAAGTATAGCACAGGTCCCAATACACTACCTTGCGGTACTCCTGCCTTTATCTCGGTTAAATCAGTAGTGGCCGTACTTTGTTTCACCCGGAACATCCTTTGGTCTAAGTAGTTTTCAAGAATTGCATGAAATTGTCTAGGCAGAAGAGTTTTCATTTTGGAATTTAATCCTTCATGCCATACTTTGTCGAAAGCTTGTGCAATATCCAAGGAAACTGCCGAGCAATATTTATTTTCTTCAAAGGAGAGCTTATTTGTGTTTACAATTCTGTGCACCTGTTCTATTGTGCCGTGCTGCTCTCTAAATCCAAATTGGTGATCTGGTATAATGCAACCTACAGTTAATATAGGTATTAGTTCTTCTAGTAGCATCTTTTCAAAGAGCTTTGAAATTATCGGAAGTAGTCTTATTGGCCTGTACGACGAGACTTGGGTTTCGTCTTTACCTGGCTTAGGAATCATGATAATTTGAGATATTTTCCATTTTTGGGGAAAGTATCCACATCTCATAATCGCATTAAAAATATATGTTATATATTTTATGCATCTATCGGGTAATTCTTTGATCATTTTTCCAGTTATTAGATCATGGCCTGGAGCTTTCTTAGGATTTATCCTGTTTTTGATAACCGTTTTGACGCATTTCCATTTAAATTTTACTGGATTTGGGTTCGACTCGTCCTTCGTAAACTGTGGTAGTACGCAGTCATTATTTTTTTCGTTTGGAGTGAACACTTTTTGTAGATGGTTAGAGAAAGCGATAGCCTTTTCTAAATCACTTCTGGCCCAATGACCATCTGGTTTCCTTACCGGTGGGTTCGATAGCTCTGGCCTTTTTAAATTTTTTGCTGCCTTCCACAGTGAGTAATCTGTTTTCTCTGTTGCTGTGAGCTCACTTAGGTAATTCTGCATTCCAAGATTGTGTTCTTCCCGTATTGCTTCTCTTAGAGCTTTAATAGCTCTATTTAATTTCCATTTATGAAAAGGAGATTGGTGCAGCGGTCATAGCCGCCGAGTCGCCCGCTTATCTGCCAATAACTTTTGAATGTTACTTGAAAGCTTACTATTTTTTCCGAATTTTTGTACTCCGGACTAGCTTTTTTTGCAGCCATTTCCATTATTTGTAGAGTAATAGATGAAGTGACATACAGTAATTGCATTTTCGTTCAAAATATATACTAACTCTTCAGAATCTTCAAAATTCGGTCAGTAAAAAATAATTTACAAGAAGTAGGATATGTAGTGATTTTGAATTTTTCGGAAAATTTTAAATCTGTCACTCAGAATAAAGTACAAGCAGCACATTATATTACACCGCAAGCAACATTATTTCCGATCGTAGCCTACTATAAATCAGCAACAGGTTCAACAAGCATACTCTCCTACGCAGTAATTTCAGAAGAAGATACGCATGATACTGTAGCAGTGTACACTTTTCAAACGAAATTTATAAAATTTGTACAAGCAAATGGGGCTGAATATCCAAACCAGACGAAATTATATTATTTTTCTGATGGAGCTGTATCAAAATTCAAAACTAAGAAAAATGTTGTAAACATCAACTATCACAAGGCGGATTTTGGCGTTGACGTGAATGGGATTTCAAGCCATGGAAAGAGACCATCAGATGGTATAGGAGGCACCATTAACAGAACCGCTAGATTAGCATCATTGAGAACTGTTGACGACAGTGTTTTCAATAACCCAGAAGAATTTTTTAAATGGGGTAAATTTAGAAGTAACATCAAGTCCGTGCACTTTGACTAGAGATTTCGTAATATCAGCACAGTTAAAAATACTAGACAAATTTTTCAGGTAACGCCAAATGCCGATTTAAACTTTATTAATACTAAAATGTTTTCCAATTCAATAGTTGTAAATAAAAGTTGTTTATGAGGAAAAATTCTTTCTGTAATATTTAAATGTGTTTCTAATTTGTGCTTGTTGACTCATTTCAAGTATTGTATTATTGTGTTTTAAACTCATACAATTAGTGCAGGACCGGGAAATTCCCTTTTCTTGTAACTTTAAACAAACTTGTAATGTATAATAAAACGGAACAAAAAAATAACGTTTTAATTTTTAAAATCCTCTGATGCTCAAATTATGTAATATAAAGTTTTGATTTTAGACTCATTTGATGTTCTACTTAATTGTGATCAAAGTTATTCCGAGGAATAGCATAATTGTCGCCCTTTTCCCTAAATGTGATTCTCATTCACAACGAAAAAAATGAAAATTTTGTAATTTTTCAACTTTAAAGTCATACTAGGCTGGCAACCAAACTAGTTGCAGTGCAAATATGATTTATAGTTTGTTTAAAAGGCTGAATCTCTATCTTGCAAACGCTGTACAAATAGTATTAAGATTTTGGTAGCTGCGCCCTCTAGCGGTAAAAAGCCGTGCGCACGCACATATATCTTGCCATAACTTCGAAAATAACGGTACTTTGAATTTTTTTTTATTTGTTAACCATAAATATTTACCTGACATTTCAAAGTGATTCTTTCCGACAATTTTTTACACATGCATAGAAATTTATTGATGATCCCAAGCTCATGTGAATTGTGTGAGCGTGAATGGTGTTTTGAGGCCAGAAACCGGTCTTAATTGATTACACGTGTGGATTCACCCAATGTAATTTAAATTGGAAGTTGGGTATAGATTTTCGCCGTTCATTGTTAGTGGTGGGAGGGGGGATTGATTTGGTTGGATGAATTGTGGCTCAATTAGATAGATCATTTGGTAGTGGGTGGCGGTCGCGCTTATCAGTGTATGTATTTACAATACATACATATTTACAATAATGTGTGTGTTGTGGGTATATGCATTAATGAGTGTGATTGTTATTTATTGTTGGCTGGTTTGTTTGATTGAGTTATGGTTTGTTTAATTAGATTGATTTTCTCTCTTGTTATTGATGGTGCGCGGTGGGAGTTTGCACTTGATTTTTAATTTCGAATAATACAAATAAAACATATTTTTTGTAGACTAATTTAAAGAGGTGCAACTTTATATATGTTACGGCATGGCAAAGGGAAAATAGTTTTAATTTTTATTTTCGTTTGTAATGACTAAATCTTTAAAGTGATATCCCTCGTAATATTTTTTAGATTGCTTACTGCTGGCCTTACTTTCTATGAAAGAATTAATCTGGCTCAACAACATCTCCCGAAACTGGTTTGCAATTGCATGGGAACATGAGACACGAATATCAATTGATTTGAGTTCTAAACCCTATTCAACGACTTGCTCATGCACTATCATGTAAGGAGCCTTCCGCATGTTTCTTTTGATTTTTTTTTTTTTTTTGAATATCTGAGATGTGCGGAATTGTCTCAGTAATCTGTTGCTAGACAGTATACTGCGGAAGACGCATAAAACAATTTTTGAGTAGGAATTGGGCTGAATTGGAATTCTAACAAATTTTAGTTTTGGGGAAGCGGGACTTGACTGGACCACCTCTAGTGGGTTAAAGCCAGGTTTGGTTTGGCTATGGTGAATGAAGATTCGAGCATAATTAGTTAAAAATTTCCTAGCACGGTCGAACTCCAGAAAAATACATTTTTAATCCTCACCCAATTCTGAATACCTGATTTGATATTTTTTTGTTGTTTTGTTTGGGATATGGCTATAAGTTCCATTCAGAATGGTCGGATTGTAGAACTACGTCAAAAAGACACGTTATAATCCCAATACAAGCTGATCGTTTTATTGGAATCCTAGACCAGCTCTGAAAAGTAATTTGAAAGGTTATCGGTTGGGAGACGGCGGATCCATTCATTAAACCTGATTTCAAAATTTCGTCGAATTCGGCTTTGCCAATTTCACCAACATTTGTTGAGAGATGGCCTAGTTCCATTGCATTATGTTAGAGTGCCAATCCAATTCTGCACATATTTGACAGTAATTGTTTGAGGAACGGTAAAGCTCCATTGTGCATGCTATACTATGTCCTGTGTAGTATAATTATATTTGGTGATTACACGAATTCTTTGGTGACCAAAACTATTAAAACATACGAAATTTTTGCGAATTCTAAATTTATTTAGGATATTTTAATGGATGGATATTTTAAGGGATATTTGAATGCAATCCGGTAGTTAATCTAGTTAATCTGGCATTGATTAACATTGATAGTTTCCCAAGAACCATTGCCTTTGGAATACCTCACATATTTTTTGCAACTTTTTTTTTTTTTGCTATTTCGTGTTCGCCCAATTCAACGGTTAAATACTAATGAATTTTAGAGTTATTTTGAATATAGTTCAAATAACTTTGGTTTCAGGAAATTCTACTGTAAGTTGCCAAGTTGCAGAATGATTAAATTAATAAATGTTTCAATTATTTAGGAAGCCGGAAAATATGAATTTAGAATTAAATTTCAGGAAATTTACAGATGCTTGTGAATTATTGCTTCATTGTAATTGCTGATTGTGTAGTTTAGAATTGTGTTGTCATTTTATTACTAACGACTTTACATAGGTGTCTGTAACGGGTCGAATCAACCAATTTTGGTTAGGAAGCCGAAAAGTATTAATAGAATTAAATTTCAGAAAAATTCCTGATGCATGTGAAATAATAATATTTTTTCTTAGGTTGCCGTTTTAAAGAAGCAATTGTTGAAGACCAATACCATCGTTATCCATTAACCTATTAAGCCTGTATCCTTCATCTAGTAGATTAGAATTGTGTTGTCTTTGTGTTACTAACTATCGGCTACACCTAGGTGTCTGTAACCGGGCCGATTCTGTCCCACTTAACTAACCTATCCAATCCTTCGGTTTTGTTATGTGTAAAAAAGGGTGTACGGTGGACCCGGCGTCATCCGGGAACTCAAGCCTACGAACTTGGTCGTACATTCAAAATCAATCAATCAATCAATCAATTTGTTAACCATAAATATTTACCTTTCTAACGTAGTAAAAACGAAAACAATATCTTATACAAGATTTATACAACATTATACAACATTTTATGCATAGACACAATATTAAAAGTGCGAAAGCTGTTCAAACTGACATATCGAATAACGGGAATTTCGAATGTCAAAATGAAAAATAAAACTACACGTGTCTTTTTTTTTATCAGAACAACAATAAAAAAGAACAAAAATTTAAATTTAAGAAGGTCATTTTGGGCTGTTCCCTGAAATATAATGGAATGATCCATATACTCGTATATATATATATATATATATATATATATATATATATATATATATATATATATATATATATATATATATATATATATATATATATATATATATATATATATATATATATATATATATATATATATATATATATATATATATCGCACTATCCATTCAAAATAACTCTAAGTAATACTTGGTGTCTTTTTGAATTATTTCAAAAATTTCGGGACTAATCCCTACCGACGTAACAAGTTGAATGTGTTCCACGTGATCTCCCTGTGTAACTTAATCGGGTTTGAAAATTAAATTGACTATGAAATTTCATTAAATTTTTCTGCTCGTTTGCTTTTATTCTCCATTTTGAAAACCACTTAGCGATTTCTTCTGTTTTCTTGCAGCACTCTTGATGCTATTTGATGGTTTTCAAGTGTCGCTAATAATGCTGTATCATCTGCAAATGTTGAGATTGTTTTATAGTATGAAGTAGAAAGGTCAGGTAAATTAGATATAACACTGGACTCAGTACACTGCCTTGTTGAACCCCTGTGCGTATCAGCACACATTACATTCACTCTCCGTAAGCACGCCTGCTCTCATGTGAAGTTAAATAACATCAATCGACCCCAATGCGAAACCGTTAAATGCCTAGGTCTACATCTAGATAGAATATTGACATGGAAGAAGCATATCGAAACAAAACGACAACAAATCAATATCAAAAGTGATCAAATAAATTGGTTAATCGGAACACATTCTAAATTAACTCTAGACTGTAAAATCTTGTTGTATAAAATGGTACTAAAACCAATCTGGACTTACGGAATATAATTGTGAGGCTCAGCCTGTGTCTCAAATATAATAAAATTGCAACGTGTACAATCAAAAATACTACGAAAAATGGTAAACGAACTCTGGTACATACGTAACACAAACATAATCTGTGATCTCAACAACGAAACAGTGGCAGATACAATACAGCAGTACAGCAGAAAATACCAAACTAGATATCGGCGTCTTAAAAGGAAAGATCCCCTAGATCTAGCTAACTAATTCATATAAACAACAAACAAAATTAACAACAACAAAGGTTAAGACTTAAAAATTGTTCTCGTTTAATTAGCTTGTAAGATTTGAAAATAATTTGTGTGTTTCCCAAGATAGGAAGATTCTGGAAGATTTTGGAAAAATTAAATTTTTCAGATAAAATGTGATTTCCTGAAAAATTAAGTTTTTGACATAGAGTTATTTTGAATGGATATATATATTTTCATGTACAGTGGCTCAAAATGAAACTCGGACAGTAAAAAAATTAAAATTAACAACGAAAAACACATGAAATTTTTATCAGAATTAGGAAACACAAATTTTTTTGTTTAGTATGATTAGTTCACATAAACAAAAATTAAATACAACAACAAAATTAATTTTAACAATGTTATAAAAAATAAAATAAACAAACAAATTCCAATTTTACATCAACAATGAAACTCGAACATTACATTTCTTTTACGAATAGTCGTAATTCACAGTAGTTGCGTGAAAATGTTGGGATAAAAATAGTCTCAGAAATAATCCCGCTCGTGCAGTGGTCTTTTTCAGTTACATATGTACCGATATTCATGGTCGGTTTCAGAAAATTTTCTATAATCTCTAGTTTACTCGCACTTGAATTTCTATGCAATTGGTTTTTAATATTCGAGAAAAAAATATGACGAAACAAGTTTTTAATGCGTGGAAAGATTTATCCATTATTTAAAAATTTAGTATCTGGTTGATTTTCAACAAATACATACAACTATAGATTAAATTTTTCCACGCAAAAAATCAGTGTCTTCATATTTTTGTTTCGAAAATAAAAACCAATTACATAAAATCAAGATATTTGAGTGCGAGTTAACGAGATTACGGAAAGTGCTGTGGAACCGACTATGAATAATATTATTCTTAAGCGCATGCAAAAACAAGTGTGGTTTTCTAAAATGGGGCGTCAACATGGTTAAACAACAGTCGAGCTTAGGGAATTAGTTATTAAGCACTATAAGAACAATAAAACCATTCGGGCCATTGCCGTAATAGTAAATAGAAGCCATTCAACGGTTTACGACATAATAAAACGCTTCAACAAAACAAATTGAAAATAAACTTAAAACAAGTACATAGAATTTTTTACTGACGCTGATGAACGATGGATTGTTCATTGTTCAACAAATCAAGAAAATCCTCTTTTAAGTACTCCAAAACTAGCAGTTGAAGCTGAAATATTTCTTAATAAAAAAGCCATTCCCGAAATCATTCGAAATATTTTGCGGAAGCATAATTTTAATGGCCGAGCAGCTCGCAATATACCTAGTATAAGCAAAACCAATCGAGTCAAAAGAAACCAATTTTCCAATGTATAAGGAGAAAGATTTTTCGTTTTGGAAATACGTATTATTTGCTGACGAAAGTAAATTTGTTATAATTCGATCAGACGGGCGGAGATACATATGGAGAAGACCCAAAACAGAGCTACTTACAGGAAAAAAATGTACGTCCAACAGTGACGCACAGCGGTGGTTCTGTGACGGTATGGGGATGCATGTCGGCCGCAGGGCCTGGAAACCTCCACATAATCAATGGAATTATGGAATTTGTCGGATAGTGTCCAAAATTTGGGGATAAAAAAGAATTTTTCTTTCTACCAAGTAACGACCCGAAACATTATATCTACTTATTTTTCATGTGGGGCTGGTATGAAACTTATGTTTTTAATATTTTAACAAATTTTAAAAGTTACATATGTAACGTATATAAATAATATCAATAAAGTTAACAAAACGGTAGAACCAACATATTTACGTTATAAAAAAAACTCACCCGATTTTATTTTTTTTTGTTATCCACGTCCCACGAGAGCTCTTGTGTGCTGTGCTGGATGAGGCTGGAAATTCTCCTAATTTTATATTTATTTTATGTATTTTTTAATTATTTATATACTTTTTCAGTTTTTTGAGAATTTTTTTTTTGTCACACCACCACAATTCACTTAAACTAAACTAACACTACTTAATACTAACAACTCATGCAATTCAAGATAATTAAATTTAAATTATTATTATTAAAATATATATTTAGATAAAATAAAATATAAGATAAAATATTTTTCGTTTCGGTTCGCACCATACCACTCCGACCAAAATTTAAATGAGACTGCACCGTATGCCGTCGTTGCTCTTGTCAATTTTTAATTAATGTGCAGATAACTGTACGTAATCTACCAATAATTATTCCTCTCTAATGTAGTGGTATGCAGCAGCACACTCAGCTGGAGTTGTTCGTTCACGCGGTTGCGGTTTCATATCTATGTACATCCAAAATTGCAGTGAACGGTATTTTTGGTTAACGCCTTCGATAATGCTGATTATTTTGCTCAACCGGGGTTTCGAAATATCGGGCGATCGCCTCTACTTATATTTATTATATTTATATAGAATTTTATTTTATTTTTTTCTTCGATTAACAATCGAAGCTTTACTATGGTATAAATATAATATATTGAGCCGGCTTGAGGTCACGCGCCGGTTTACGGACCCGGCGGTACCGAATTACGAAGTAGCGTCACGATAATCCAACAACTCAATATGAACCGGCTAATCACAACACCATCCCAAGAGAGAAGACAAAAGAGAATCGTTAGGGTAAAAATAGTCACTGCCTTACGTGTATGATTATATACGATTAATAAATGCTTACCTCGCCAAATATGTGACAATAAAAAAAAAAATCTAACAAAATCTAACAAAATCTGACAAAGTTGTATCCGCTTGCAGTTCCGTCTCTGTAATACAGCCAACAGCGTTCAAATTAGCTATATGGTGTTTGAACAGTATTTTTTGTGTTCTTCTACTCAGCGATTAAATCGAAATGAAATTAAAAGTAATTTGTCACCATTACTTAGCTCAGTAAAGTAGTATGGGGAAATTATCGATTGTCCAAGAACCGAGCGAATGGGAAATTATTTAAGATTCACCAAAAAACTTATTTAGCCCGCGAGTAATTTCAAATATCGAGTGTTATAATTTATAACACTTGGCATTTACCATTAAAAATACGTTGTCGACATTCAGGCGCACTTTGAAAATATATAAATACAATCATACGGACGGTTACAACATAAGGCACAAACAGAATGAATCCAAAACCTACTTTTTAGTGGATTGACATTTTTCATTCCGGATTGTTATTACATGCATTTGTTGTTGTACAATTAAAGTAAGACGGCAATAGTATAAAGCTCAATCGTGTTCTATGTGTTTGTCAAAGTTTTGATGTAAAAGATCAGAAAGAACAATTTATTGTATATTAGTTGTATGTCCAGTTCGAGCAGCATTTGATTTAAAAATTCACTCATAGCAAGTATTTCACTATTTAAGTGAAAACACAAAATTTGGTTTTTACAAATTGCAAATCTTTTAAAATATCAAATATAATTAAATTTATTTTGTACTAATGATTTTCCAATTTAATAAATAATTATTAAATTATTTTAAAGGTTAGAATTAGAATTAAGAACTATTTGAACTCAATTTATTGAGTAACAACTAGATTTTGATTCTGACAGACAATTTTGCAAAAATACCATAGGTTTCGCACTCTAATTAGTAAAACCCCAGTAAACACCCTAAACCCCCAATATAGTTAAAATAAACATGTTTTTCACCATCTCACTATATAATTCACTTAGCATGCTGATTTATAACAGACTTCTGGAGAGATTCAGAAAATTGTATCTTCGATTTATAGTGCTCCAAGACAAATTTGACTGTCAAACATCCTTATCCCACCAATTTGATCAAAACCAATGTGTATTTCTATCAGGTAGGACCTAGTTGTATCTCACTCATACATCACTCAGCATGCTGGTTTATAGCAGATTCCCGGAAAAATTCTTAAAAATTAACATTTTGTTCAGCAAATATTTTTATATGACTATTTATGCTAAAATTCGTTCTATCGAGAAATTCTACCATTTCAGTATTCAAATTAACGAGTATTTAAATGAGTTGAATAAAAAACACAAAAAAGTAACTCTTAATACAAATTTTTTATTGTTTTATACTATAAAAGTAGTAAATTTTGCATAAAATACAATCTTTGCTTCTTAGAAAAAATACAGGAACTATTAAATATCAGCAGCAGTGAAGTACTGCTCGGCCAGGCCGTGAGTCATCTAACAGGTAGTAATTGGAAGGAGCAATGCCTGGTGAATACTGCAGGTGGCGTAGGACATCCCATTGATGCACCTGCAATGTTTCCTTGACGACTCTTGCAACATGTGGCCGGGCGATGTGCTGAAAGATCACTTTGTCATGTCCATTAGCATATTGTGGACGTTTGAGCTTCAATACCCGGCTTAATTGCATCAATTATTGTTGACAACTTTCTCCAGAGATGGTTTCATTAGGCTGGAATGGCTCATAGTAGATCTTACCAGATGCCCAATATGCGGTTTGACGGTTGTAGTTGATGCATGACCGAGCTTACCCCACGATTTTGGTTGTCGTAGTGTTTTGGGATGTCCCCCGTTCGAAGTCTCTTGGCTTGAGATCATACGGAACCCAATTTTCTTGTTTAGTACCATACTCAAGGTCTTGAGACGGTTTTGAATCGCTTGTTGAGTCACTGCGAAAGTCTCAGCGGGCTCCTCTTGAGTTTGGCATGAACCTTGGTCTAATATCGCCTTCAACTCAGCATCTTCAACTTTGTTACTGTTGTCAAAATCGACACTTTAAAAACGGCGGAACCAGAACTCACATGCTTTTATTTATGAAGCATGTTCCCCATATGCTCCACACAGAAATTCTTCACATTAAAACAATCAAGCAGCGCTTCCCGTAAATTGTGTTTTGTTGGCCCAAAGATGGCTTGGTTAGATCACAAAAAATATGTTGTTTACACTTCAAGCGAAATGACACATACTGGTTTTTAGAGGGGAATGATGATGCTTTAACGTAAATATAGTTAGAAGATGGCGCGATGCGATTTAATACTTATAGTTACGCCATCTTTTGTAAATCCCTCAAAACTTAATTGTACCTCCAATAGTTATTCATAGTTGTCTAAGTTGATGATAGTTAGCTTAAAACTGCCACTGATTACCCGCCAATTTCTTTGTTTTACAGTTATAATTGTCGCATTGTATTCGTAGCTGTTCACACATGATGTTAGACCCCTTAGCCATGAGCTAAAAGCAAACAAAATTATTGTGTTCTGTTTCTTTATGGTTTCGTTTTCCGGTTGTAGCGGTAACGTGATTATCTCTAGTCATCGTGTCATTTTCGCCTTGATTTCTTTGTTATTACGTTTCTTGTTTCAGAAATTCTGTATCCAAATTGATTCTAAGATTGACATTTTCCTGTTTTGAGAAGATTTTCGCAATATTTCGTATTTGTTCTTCTTCTGTTTTTCCGCCGAAGATAATTATGTCGTCTATATAGACGTAACATATTTCACCGATGCATTGTTTTAGTACGTAAGGCAAGTTGTTACCAACTAGTTTGGTTTCCAAACTCGTACACCTGGAAACCATTAATAAAATATATCACTGATATACTGGGCCGTACACCTACAAGCCTATAAGCCTATATGTGTACGGCCCAGTATATCAGGGACAGATTTTATTATTGGTTCTCAGGTGCACGAGTTCCGGAAACCAAACTTGTTGGTAACAACGAGGTGGAAAAGTGTCACGAAACCATTTAGTTCGGATTTCGAAACTCGTTTTTTGGGAATCATAAATTAAAATCTATCATACTTAAGCCATGAAGAAAAAAGCCTATATATAGCACCAATATCAACATAAGGATCAACTTGGGGGTGGACCAACCATTATGCATGTCGATATAGTAGTCGGAAGTTCTTACGAATGGCCGCCATCCAGAATTATTGATAGTACTCGAAAATATATATCAAGTGTTAGCACTGATATAACACAACTCCAAAAATTTCATCAAACGACTATATCATCTGATCAAGTCACTTTGCACATATTCGTCGCGGATAGTTCAATTGAACATGAAAGCCAGTCAAATCTATCGAGCGAAAAATCGCATTCAATTTATTTCCTGCGATAAATTCAATTGAAGATTCGCATTAATCACCATAAAAATTCCAAGTTGATCTATATATTTAGATTGGTGTATAAGAGTATATTAGAGACAGTTTTTTATTAATGGTTCCAGGAATCATAAGTTTCGGAAACCGAAGCAGTTGGTATCGACGTACCATAATGGATGTTGCTTACTCTAAAAATGCCAAGTTGATCCATATATTGAGATTGGCAATATAGGTTCCTATATGTATGGCCCACGTAAGACAGATTTTAATTTATATTTATTTTATTTTTAACGAATAATGAAATCTGTAGCAATAATTGTCATAATGATAACACCAAGTTATTTGAGTTAATGTTAAAACATAATAATTTTAAAAAATTTGTCTCGGTCATGGAATCATATTGGAATGGAAACGACTCACTATTTTTTCAAAATTTAACAAAGACTGTAGATGAGGCAGTTACAATCTTTAAACAGACTATCTGCCAAACAAGTGCCTTTTGGTTGGTTGAACGGAAAGTTCGAATCACGGGAAGCATATCATATAGACGGTTTACTTATGATAAGAATAAATCAGCAAATTTGGAAAACAAATTGAATTCGGTATCTAATAGTAATTTCAAAGGCAATACAGCAACTAGATATTGGTTGTCTTTGGAAAAAATTGCAAAACAAATATATAGACAACATTACCTTTTAGTTGAAAGGGGTTTAATGATTTTGCCAGACTTACCTTTTATTGCGGTAAGCCCCGATGGTGTTGGTTTTAATGGCATCGAGTTTAAACTGGTAGAAATAAACCTGGGCGTTGATGATGTTTGGGTAGCTTAACTTATCTACAACAGAGGGACACAAATACAACTTACAAAAGAACCATAGCTACTAGGGCCAAGTTCAATTGGGATTGGCCATAGCATGTGATACAATTTATTCCCCAGAAATGATAAGTGATATTTTGCCAAAATACATTGTTTTTAACAAGTTTTATTGAATTATTTTTATATTATTTTATATAAATAAAATGCGTTTATTTTTGTTATATTTTAATGACATTTTCAATTTAGATAAATTTGTCATCGCTTAATATTGGCTGTGAAATATTTGACAAAGCACAAATAACCTTCATTATGTCGTCCACGTAAGGGATCACCGAAACCCTCACTTTCTCAGATACAATTCTGAAGATTTTTAAGCGGGTAATTCTTCTTTCCACATGCACGCGGGCTGCAGCAATCTTAGTGTTACGTTCCAAATCCTCTTTGGAAAATGTTTAAATTTCTCGTCAGCTATCATGAATCCTTTATCGACCGTTACCGCATCGCCAGGTTTTATGCAATTGCAATAGATCGGAGTCTTTGTTAAATATGGCCTTATCCGAATACCGTCCTCTTGACACCTTACTAAAAAAATGTATTGATCCTGGTGGAGATACTCCAATCATAACTTTCAACGTATGCACGCTCTTATAGTTGGAATACGTACAAGTTCTGCAGGATAAACAACGAAACGTCACGGCTTTAATTTTCGAACAATTCAACACTGTTCGTACGTTAGGGAAGTCGCGAAAATGTGTAGGTAAATTTTTCCGGTTTCGTTCTTCTGATTGCCAGTGAATAAGTTTTTTCTTAAGCTTTCAGTTTCTTCAAAGTAAAGCTCGGCAGTTTTATTGCTAATCTCAAAACCTATGGCCAAATCGGAAAACAGCAATTGATTCGATACCTCATTGTCATATTGCACCTTTCATTTGGCCTAATATGACTGAAATAGCTCCACCATTACATTTAGAGTAGCCATGGATGGTATTCCTGTCATTGTGTTCAATTTTGCTTCTGTGTTCCGAAGTGAAAGGAAATTGATGATGCTTAAATCTGTCTGTATACGTTTTCCTACAGTCAAATGGTGGATTTAGGTGAGTATTATTGTGCCATCTGTGGCACTCGGACTACAAAAAGTAAAAGGCGAAAATAGTAGCAACGGCACTTTTAATATTCGGTCCGCTCGATTATTATTTCGAATCTGCTGCATTTGTATTGATGATTTAGGCAGATTATCTGTAGGAAATGCACCTTTTGACAAAATAACGACATCTGGTTTAGTGCTATGAATCGGTTTTAACAAAAATGTTGAGTCGAAATGATGACTACAAATCATAAAATTTTTTGGAAAATTCTTTCCCATTTTTAAAGCAATTTTCCATTTTAAAATTTCAATGGCATGTTTATAATTTGTTTTGGAATTTTATGCATCGATCTGGAAGCCGATCTAATAAATTTTTCTTTTCCACTTTTGTTGTGTTTAGTATAAGAAAGTAATTAAATGTCAAACTTATATTGCCGTTATGCTTTCCATACTTGCCACCAAAAGTTTGCTCCAAACGTCAATACTTAGAAAATGTAGCCGAGGCTCAGGCGCCCTTGGGCTTTTACCAACCTCTCACATTATTATCCATTAATAGCACTAGTTGCATAATCTACTATAATAATTGTCAATAACTCATTTTCTTTTGTTTAGCAATAGATACTAGAGAATAAGAATTATTTTGTATTACTTGCTTCAATTTAATTGTGCTCCAACACAGGTATTTCCTTACCTAGGGTGCTTTACTTTATTTCTACTTATGTATTTTATTGTATTTTGTGATCTTGCATTTATTATGTTGAATGAAATAATAATAATAATAATAATGTAATATATGCCTCATTACAAGCCCCAAACAATGTTATAAGGCAATTCATAACGGTTGCTCCAGACTTCACTCAAGAATATAAATAATGGCTTATATTTGTTTGCGTAAATATTGGCTACTAACATCAAAATTTCTACGAAGGCTATGAATATTCTGATGTACAATAAAAATATCAGACTTCACATTCACCTATGACGCGAAATTCAAGCGACTATGTTCAGATAAATACAAATAGAATTTTTCTAAAAATCTCTATGCTGTATAAGATAGCAGAAAATTTCCAGCAGAAAATGTATTTTTGCTATTCACCGCTAGAGGCATCACTATCACAAAAAGGCTGTTTTCTGCTGATATTTTTTGAAACCAGCAGAAATGTTTTAAAAATTCTCAAGCAAATCAATAATTCTCAGCAGAAAGTTTTGTGAAAAATCAAATAATTTATGAAAAAGAAGCGAAAATATATGTCTGATATATATGTATGATTATGATTATGACTGATATATATGTTTATTAGTAAAAACATAAACCCAGGGTAGTTACGATGGGGTTTATCTAACACTTTTGTTGATAATCTGAAAACATTTTACTTTAAAATGACTTCAAAAATTAATGGAGGGCTATCAAAGTAGGCGATTTTTTTTGTGTTGCCCTGTATTTGCATTATGATGATTATAATAATTTTAATATATTTTGAGAGTCCTTATACAACCGCAAATCGTCCTTTAAAGTAAATTTACTTATTTCGTTTCAAAACGTTTCGCTTCTTTTTCATTAATTATTTGATTTTTCATCAAACTTTCTGCTCAGAATTATTGATTTGCTTAAAAATTTCTTCTGGTTTCAAAAAATATCAGCAGAAAGATTTCCTTTTTGTGATAGTGCTGCCCCCAGCGGTGAATAGCAAGACACATTTTCTGCTGGAAATTTTCTGCTTCTTATACAGCATAAAATCTCTCAGTTTGTAGTCAAAATTTTAACGAATCCGGTGGTATACTTCAGTGAAGTACTCGTGTCTCTCCTGTGAGGCGAAAGTCAAGTGACTATATTTTATTTTATTTATATTTATTTTTAATTTTAACATTAATTTTTATATATAAAAATCATTAAAGTGAGAATGACTACTAGTGGATTTAATGTCCTTTAAAAGTTTGTCATTCACACTTTTATGTACAAAACATATACAGCAAATAGTGTCATAGTGACTAAAACTACATTACGCATAACAAAAAAACAAAATTCAAATACATAACAATTAATATAATTTAATTAATTAATTAAGAATGAATGGCATTATTAATCACAAATAATCTTTCACTGATGACAACAGATGAGATTTTATCATTCGTTTAAACATAAAAATATGTACAGCGCTCTTAATATGTTCAGGTAAGTTAATATAAATATATGGCCCAATAAATGTTAATGGTTTTCTGCCAAATTCCGTTCTAATTTGGGGACACTTCAACTGACTAGAATTTCTGGTTGAATAGCCATGATCTTGAAATTCGAATTGTATAGTCGAAATTAATGATGGGATGTGTAGAGACTTAAACATGTAGACCGACACATACATCTCAAAAATTGCTTTAATTGGAAGAATGCCTATAGCAATAGTTCGATAGAGCTCCACAGTAGGAAATAGGTGAGGCAGTTTATACATTGCTTTACAGCACCTATTTTGTAAAATCTGCAATTTATTCAGTTTCTCTTTAACAGCAGAACCAAAGGTAGAAGAAGCGTATGAGAATCGGGAATGAATAAATGAGAAATAAATTTTTTTTAACACATGTACTGGAACAAAATCAGCCAATTTTCTAATCAAGCAAATAAATGGACAAACTTTAATACAAATAGAATTAATATGGTCCTCCCACGTCATATGCTTGTCGAATATTACTACAAGGTACTTGAATTTGTCCACACGCTCTATGGTGCAATTTGCTACTTGAAGTGGTGGTAAATCGTTGTGTTGCAGGCGTGATGAGTGGAAAATTATATATTTCGTTTTATTAAAATTAAGAGATATTTTGTTTAAGTGAAGAAAATCCAAAAGTAAAATAATATCATCCCTCATATGTGACATTGTTACCTGACAATCTCTGGATTCATAGAACAGGGCCGTATCGTCAGCAAACATTCTAACATGACCCGTGAGCGGTAAATTGGCCATATCATTTACGTAGATTAGAAATAATAGAGGGCCAAGGACACTTCCTTGAGGTACACCACAGTTCACACTTAAAGTGGAGCTTTTTACACCATTTAGAATCACAAACTGCTTTCGATTACTAAGGTAGCTTGCTAACAGTTTGTATGATAGGCCACGGAAGCCATACATTTGTAGTTTTTGAAGAAGTAAACTGTGATCTATACAATCAAAAGCTTTACGAAGATCAAGAAATAAGCCAAATCTGTACCAGAACCTTGTCGAAATCCATACTGACGAGAATAGAAAAAATTAGATTTATTCAGGAAGTCGATCATCCGGTTGCAATAATTTTTTCTAAAATTTTGTCAAATACCGACAAAACTGAAATTGGACGATAATTATTAACTAGTTTAGAATTTCCAGACTTAAAGATAGGTGTCACTTTAGCAATTTTAAGACAATCGGGGTAAACACCGGTTTCCAAAACCACATTAAATAGATCGGCTAGTAATTGTGAAAAAAATGGCAAATGATTCTTCAGAACCACATTACGAATGTTATCATAACCACCACCCTTTGTATTACTGAGATTTGAAATTAAATTCGCTATTTCGCTGCAGGAAGTGGGCGAAAAGGGACACGAATTAATACTACACACCATAGTATGAAATTTATTTAAATCATCTGAGCCTGGTCTAGAACTATTTGCTGATACAGAAGAATCAACAGAATTAACAAAACTGAGATTCAATATATTAACAATAGCAGTAGGATCATGATACTCAACATCACTACAAATAACGGAGTGGATCCTATTATTAGAGTTATTTATCATGAACTGATTTAACTGTTTCCAGACTGTTTATATTAAATTAATTCCAGGCAGAACATTTCCATCGACCTCGAAAATTCGACCTAACAATTTTTTTTGCTGTGTTATTTTTTAGCAAATGTAGAAACCACCCTTAATTCGATTGTCATTTTATACATCAAATACTTCAAATGTTTTCTGGTGTCAATTTTTTTTTGTTTTTTTTTTTATATATATTTATTTATTACAACTGATTTACAAATCATCTAGTAATTTATTTTTCTTAATTTATATTCTTGTTTGGAGGGTTGTAGCCCATTGGCTAGTCCCCTTTACAATTTTATTATATTTTTAGTCGATCCTGATTGGATCTTGTAGATCATGCGGTTTCTTCCTTCGCAGCCGTCTTACTAGGTTTGAATCATCCAACATACGACGTATCTCAGCATTTTGGTGTAGGCTAATACGTTGCATGTGTTTTCTCGCGTGTTTGCTTATTTCTTCACTAACAAAATTCATCTGCAGATCTCTATGGAGGTTGTCATTTCTTATGTACCACGGTGCATTAACTATTCCACGAAGGACTTTGCTTTGGAATGACTGGATGATATTGACATTGGTTTTCTTTGTACAGCCGCAGAGCTGAATACCGTAAGTCCACACAGGTTTTAGGATTTGTCGGTATAGTAGCAATTTATTATGTAGAGTTAGCTCAGAATTTCTTCCTAAGAGCCAATCCATCTTTCTGTATTTGATGTTTAACTCTTCTTTTTTCTTTTTCACATGCCCTTTCCATTTTAGTTTCGCGTCTAGAGTCATGCCTAGATATGTTGCCGTATTTGCATAGGGAATTTGCTGGGAGTTCAGTTCTACTGGTATCCAGTTGACCTTCTTGTTGGTAAAGTTTACGTGAACAGATTTTGTTTCATTAACTTTTATTCGCCATCTCTTGGTCCAGGTACTGACAATATTAGTAGCTCTTTGCAATTTGCTTTTAGATTCTTCTATGCAATTAGCAACTGCTAAGATAGCCTTATCATCCGCAAACGTCGCTATGTTAGTCTCCTCTATCGTTGGCAGGTCCGAGGTTTATAGAACATATAAAGTTGGTCCCAGAACGCTACCTTGTGGTATCCCTGCTGATATTTTCTTTATTTCTGAGTATTCGCCATCTGATTTAACTCGAAAGTGTCGGTGAGATATGTAAGATTTTAGAATTTCATAAAATTGCTTTGGTAAGTCTCTTTGTAATTTATATTCCAAACCATTAAGCTATACTCTGTCAAAGGCCTGTGCTACATCCAAGAAGACGCTTGAACATACTTTCATTTTTTCAAGTGCGTCTTCAATTATGTTTGTAATTCGGTGTACTTGTTCTATTGTTGAATGGTTTTCTCTGAAGCCAAATTGATGTGGAGGAACAAGATTTCTTTCTGCTATTATTGGTTTTAGTCTCTTTAGGAGTAGTTTCTCGAATAATTGTGAAATTATTGGGAGTAAGGAAATCGGCCTATACGAATTTTTGTCATTAAGTGGTTTGTTTGGTTTAGGTATTATAATTACTTCTGCTACTTTCCATTGACTTGGAACGTGTTTAAGTCTGAACACTGCATTAATTATTTGGAGTAGTTTACGTAGACCTTTTTCAGGAAGAGCTTTTACTATTTGTCCTGTAATTAAGTCATATCCTGGAGATATATTTGTATTTAGGTTAAGATTGATTTCCTCTTTTAATTCTTGTAATGTGACAGGAGATATATTGCAGTTATCCGTTTTATATACTGGTGGTATGTTTTCCTCTGCAGTTTGTCTAGGTAGTGGCTGAAACGTGTTCTCGAGGTGGGTTGCAAACAACGAAGCTTTTTGCTTTGCACTTATAGCTCATGTGCCATCTTCATTTTTTATTGGTGGAATTTGTAGTTTAGGTCGTTTTAAACTTTTTGTCGCTTTCCAAAGGGAGTATTCGGTATCTTTTTCCCCAGTAAGGCCACTCAAATATTTATTAATGGATTCGTTTTTGATTTCTTTAATTAGCAACTTTAGTTTATTGGATAAAAAATTTAGAGTTGTTTTTTTTCTGGCGCTCGACTTCTTTGCCAGGCCTTTCTTGCTTTTCGTTTTGCTGCAACCAGTTCCCTAACTTCTAGAGGATAAATAGCATTTCGGCGCATTTCCTTTAAACTTGAGGGGGTACTACTACCGACATAATCCCCTCGCTGCTTTCTAGGTATATATAGTTTTCATCTATACCTTTGGTGATAAAGAAGTCAATGATATCGGGTATTTTGTTTCTATCCGTAGGCCAATAAGTTGGTTAATCTCCAGAATGAAAATCGCAATTGCATAGTCTTCCTGCTGCAAACAGCTCTCTTTCTTTTTTAGAGGTTACTCTTGATCCCCAGTAGGTGTTTTTTGCATTAAAATCCCCTCCGATCATGAAACTTGATCCAAGTGATTTAAATAACGTGCAATTGTCTTCTTTAATTAAATTATATTTTGGGATGCAATATATTGACGATACACTAAATTCTTTGTTTTTATTTATAAATACTTTTAAGGTGACTACTTGCATAAATTCCTCTTCAATTTTAAGATCTATAAAGTGTTTATGCCCTTGCCGTTCCTGCTGAATGAATGGCGTGGTAACAACTGTATCCATATACTTTAAGATATGAAGTTGAAGTAAAATGGGTTTCCGATACTAGGCATATATCTATTTTTTCAGTATTTAGGAAAATTTCTAATTCTGGAATATGTTGCATTAGCCCATTTGCATTCCAGGTTACTATTCTTAATGTTTTATTTGTTGTTGTTTGCATCATTTTAATAGAGCATGGATTTCATTTCATTTAGAGAGTCTTGCTTATCTAACCTGTTGCTTAGAGCTTGAAGGCTTTTCTCTTGTTTAGCTAGACGAATGTTAAGAGCTTCCATGCTTCTTAGTATCTTTTGGAGCACTGCTGTACCTTCAGTAGTGTGCTCCGAAATAATTGGTTTTGTCATGACTACTTGCGAGTACAGTTTTGGTTTTGGTTCTCCCGTTTTACTAGCATGAGGTTTAGGTTCTTCTTTGGTGGAAGTTTGATAATTGTTTACCGATACTCCTGGACTTTGTTTTCGCGTTTTATTTCTTATTCGTTGTAGCTCCTTAGCTATTTCACATCCCCGGTAGTTTGCGGGATGTGACTTATTGCAATTGACACATTTTGCAGCAATATTTTTACTAACCGGGCATACCTGGGCATGATGCTTTCCGGCACATTTCACGCATTTAATCTCTCTTTGGCAATATTTCTGCGTATGATTAAAACCTTGATATTTTTTGCACTGCGGTATTAATCCGTTATTCTTTTTCAATGGCTCTATTTTAACTCTCATGCTAAGTATTGCCTTGCTATTATACACATCTTCCACTTTTTGTTTGTTATTAAAAGTGAGCATAAATAGTGGAAGTCCTATTTTGTTAACTTGAACTCCTTGTTCAGTTTCGATTTTTTCTTTCTTAATAATGTTTATGGCATTTTCTATTTGATAACCCTTTTGCTTGAGATCCTCAATAGTTTCCTCTTTTGCACAGGTTGGGTGAAGACCTCTAGCCATAACTTTAATTGGGCATAATTTAATCATTCTTATCCTCATAGGTAAACCACTGAAGCCCCTCGGAATTAAGCTTTGTAGCCAAAGCTCTATAAGTTTCAGAGCCTACAACATTAATTTTCCAGACGCCGTTGTTTAGAGATACGAGTTTGTACTCGGCTATCGTAATCGATTTCATTATCGATTGTATAGTGGAGAAATTTGATATCCCGACGACTTTTATTGATGGAGGTGATTTTTCTTTCGGTTTAGCTGGTTATTGTTCTAGAGCTAGTTGTTTCTTGATGATTAACTGATTTCTGGAAACCTCTTTTGAAGTTGATGGTAAAGTCACCACCATTTCTGGTGAGTGTTGCGCTTTTCTTACTTGGTCTTTTATTCCGGTTTAACATCCAATTTATTTCTCTTTCTAATTTTTTTTCATCCGTATGGAATGAATTAATGCCATCAGCGACTGTTGGGCTAGGTGTCGACCCAAGTTATGCACGTGTTTCAACTGCTTTTTTGAGTTCTTCATTTTCTTTCTTTAAAATTTTAAATTCGTTTTTCAGTTTAGTAGTAAATTCTTTTATTTCTCTTAGTTGTTCACGGAGTTCGGCATTTTCCTTCTCGTACTGAAATATATTTCCAGTTGAAGATCTTGGTGATCTTGATAATTTGGAACTTCGTCCAAATGGGTTAAATAATGATATTTTGTTTATGACGCAAATTTGCTTTATAGTTATAATTTTCGTGTAGTTTGTATCAGGCTGAAAATTTGGACTAGCTTCATGCAGGTCATACGAATATGTAATATTGCAAATCTCCACTTGCAATTTAATGATATAGCTATATGATAGTTGCATGTATATTTCAAGTTTGAGCGCCGTATGATATCTCGATGAATGATGATACGTGCACATATTTTTGCAAGCGCCATACTTGTTCCGTTACAATGATTAATTGACTACCATACCGGACATACCAAGTGATTAACGTAATCGATGTGTTTATTGTGCAATAAACAATAATACAAAACGAAACCATACCAATTAAAGTAACCAACAACAAAACCAATTCACTTTGTGCCTTTAGTTGTATTTTATAGTTATTTACAGGTTTCCATGTTCTCCTCTTCCGATTGAATACACAAAAATATTTATTTTATGCATGGAACACAAAAAATGAAAATGTAAGAAAAATCTTATTTTATTTGAAGTTTCTAACTTAAATATATATAGCAATATATACTTGAAACATAAATAAATAAATAATAAAAATTCGAAATAATTTTCCAAACCGAACATTTAAAGCGAAAATAGATAAATTTTCCAGATGGTTGATACTTTTTTGTTTCAGTTTTTTTTATTTTGCTCTCCAATATAAATTAATGAATTTTCACAATAAAATGAAACAAAAAAAATTTTATTTGAAAATTAGAATAAAATTATCGTAAATTAATTTAAATTATTACGAACATGTATCTGTTTATTTGGTTTAAGTTTTAAAGTATTTTGTTTTATATGCGGGAATATCCTCTACGAATTTATATCCACAATAAATTTGCACACATCCTACATATGTAAATCGTGATTATAGTGATTCTGATGAGTAATCGCGAGTATGGTTATACCACATTACTTCGTTCAACAGTCGCACAATATTAAAGCAAGCTAAGCGCAAGTGCAATCTGTTATTTACTCGTATACTGATCATCGCCGCATTCCCGCAATTGCAACACAAAACTTTTAAATATTTCGTAAGACAAAATAGTAAATCGATTTATTTTCGACATAAATTCCAAAATGTTTACATGAGTTTACAAACGTACAACAGTAAATAGTAGTAAATAACCTTTTTGATTTTTAGTTTACTTGTCGTTTTAAAGGTCGCGTTGATCTGACCTATACTTACATACGGATTAGTTTAAATCTTAATGTTATCACTTTTATCCTATGGGGTGCTAGTTGACAGTCTCCTCGTGGCGCATCCTAGACAATTTACTGTAGATCGAGCGGTTATGGTATCCAATCCCTGCGTAGTAGAGAAACAATATAGCAGATAGTCAACAAAAAATGAAATCCACGGATTCTGGAGGGAGCAACGCGACATTGTAAAGGAAATCGTCGGTAGGCAACCAGGTGCATCCTGTCCCTAGTAGTACTGGAAGCATGGAACGATAAATGAATGGCTGTTTGGTAGAAGTACGGCACTTCATAGAACACCACCATCAACTCCACCACCAGAGAGCACCGCATTGTGTGAACGTAGCAATGAGAAGGAAAATACCTCTTCTATCAAGCATAAAAATTTCGAGCCAACTTCTGAAGCCACGCCCAGTGCAGAAACGGTTATAATAAACAACGCGGAGTTAATAATAAATGAAGCGCAGCTGAACAATGAAGTTACCGTGCTAAAGAAAGAAAACCTTATGCTAAAGGAAACAGTAAATAAAAATAACAATGCAGGAAACTCAGCATTATTGAACAACCACCAATTTCAAGTATTCACAGATCTAGACGAATATCACACGGATGACGATGAGCTTGAAAGGGGAAAAAATTGGAGACTACAGAAATCCAAGAGAGCAAATAAGAAACCAAGAAAGGAAACCGTTTGGAAAATAAACACAACAGAGCCTGAATAAATTAACAAATTAAATTATGTTGGTCACCAGTGGTATATCTACGAGGAGAAAAATGATCGATCAATTAAAGTAATGGCAAGAGGTCTCCATCCCACTTGATCAAAAGATGAAACTATTGAGGACCTGCAAAACAAAGGCCTGAAAATATTCGATGCAGTCAACATCATCAGAAAAGAGAGACGAGAAAATAGGGAAGGAAATGTTGAAATCATGAGAAGAGGACTCCCACTTTTCATGCTAACCTAATATTAAGGCTATCCTCAACCTCAGAGTTAAAATAGAAACACCGAGAAAGGTCATACCTCAAAGTAAAAACTGCCAAGATTATAATCATACACAAAAGTACTGCCACCGTGACGCGGTAAAGTAAGTGTAAAATGTGCAGGAAAACACGCTGGACACGACTGCACAGTTCCCCGAAATGCAACACCGAAGTGTATCAACTATAAAGGCCAGTAAATGAAAACGTTACAAAGAGGGCGAGTAAATGAAAACGTTACTTATGCACAAATAGTTCAGAACACAGAGCAGGAACAGTTAAAATAAGATCTCGTTTTACGTTGCATACTGAGAAATCTAAAGAGCCTCAACAAAAGACTTATGTCGCAGGTAATGAGTCTGCAGAACACACATAAGAAATTAATAATAAGAAATGGGCTATTGCATCACATTCAAGAACTAGATATATTTTTAAACATGCATAATATAGGATCAGGTATGCTCGTAAAAGATTATATAAAACATAACGAAGAACTTAAAATCGAGGAGCACTTCATGCAAGTCACAACAATCAAAGTAAAGGGCGGTTAAATTTTAAGGGCCGACGTTGAATGTGAACCACACCTAAACGTCAAGTTTTTTTCTGCATTTAATTTGACATTTCCCAATTCCAGACTAACTCAATTTGAACCATGGAAAGATACACAATCGAGCAACGCGTTAAAGTTATTCAGGCATATTATGAAAATGGGCGTTCAAATCAAAATGCATATCGTGCACTTCGTGATTTTTTCGGTCAATTTAATCGTCCAAATGTGCGTACAATCGGAAAAATCGTGCAAAAATTTGAGCAAACCGGGTCTGTAGGAGATTTTAAAACACCAGTGCATGCTCGTACAGGTCATACAGCAGAAAATATTGCTGCTGTTCGCGATAGTGTGGCTGAAGAGCCGTCCACCTCAACTCGTCGTCGTGCCCAACAATTGCACCTCTCACGCTCGTCGTTGATGAACATTGTGCATAAAGACTTGCATTTACACGCTTATAAGGTGCGCAATTGACTCAAGAACTAAAGCCTCTTGACCATTCCAAACGTCGTCAATGGTCAGAATGGTGGCAAGAAATGGCAACAGTGGATGATCAATTTTCGAAGAAAATCATCTTCAGTGATGAGGCACATTTTCACCTCAGTGGATTCGTCAATAAGCAGAATTGCCGCATTTTGGCAAATCATAATCCAAGAGTGATTGTCGAAAAACCAATGCACCCACAAAGAGTGACTGTTTGGTGCGGTTTATGGGCTGGCGGCTTCATCGGGCCGTATTTTTTCCAAAATGAGGCCGGTCAGGCAGTTACTGTGAATGGTGTTCGAAGATATGGATGTGGACGATATGTGGTTTCAACAGGACGGTGCCACTTGCCACACAGCTAACGAAACAATGGCTCTTTTGCGCGACAAATTCAATGGCCGTGTTATCTCACGTGGTGGCGATGTCAATTGGCCGCCAAGATCATGTGATTTGACACCGTTGGACTTTCTTTGGGGTTATTTGAAAGAAACGGTGTACATCGATAAGCCAGCAACAATTCAAGAGCTACAGGATGAGATAATTCGGCACATTAACGGCATAGAACCTCAATTATGCGTCATCGAAAATTTGGACCATCGGGTGGAGGTGTGCCGCCAAGGTCGCGGCGGCCATTTGGCCGATATTTTGTTCCATACATAATTGAACTATACCATATTATCATAATAAAAAGTATTGACAATAATGTCCTAAATAATTTGTGTTTTATTCAAAATCACGATGTTGATGCTCTTAAAATTTAACCACCCTTTACAATTAAAAAATATTAAAACTTGTAGTATCTCAGCAATATACTGCCCTCCAAGATACTTTCCCAAACAAGTGGATTATACTAATCTTCTCAAACCACTAGGAAGTGTCTTCTTAATTGGAGGTGACTATAATGCAAAAAATATCTATTAGGAATCAAACAACTAAAGTGCGAGCTTCACTCAGGCGGTACACCAACCTCTTTATGTTATAGACTTCTTTATTACAAGAGGGATTTCAAATAATTATATCCATGTTTTGAACAGTGAAAGTCTATCGTCAGATCAATCACCAATTATTATGATACTTAGCCAAACAATGATTATGAAAGAGAGTAACCCGAAATTAACGAGCTCCAAAACCAATTGGGATCTCTTCCTAAATGTGTTTGGAAGAGAGAAAGAAAGAATTAGTCTGCAGAACCCAATACAGGGACCAGCCCAAATAGAAGACGAACTAGATAAGCTCATCCATAATATCTAAAGTGCTGCGTGGGAAAGCACTCCTAATAATATTAAGGATATGAAGCGCAGTGCTAGCTATCCAGAGGAAGTGAGAGAACTTCTTAAAAATAAAAGAAAAGCACGGAAGAAATGACAAAAACATCGAAACCCGGAAAATAAGAGAGTATTTAACCATTTGTGCAACAATTTAAAATACCTAATAAAAGACATTAAAAATCAGTCGGTTCATAAACACCTCAGCACTCTAACTAAGCACAAAGATACTGATTACTCATTATGGAAAGCAACTAAGAATCTTAAAAGACCCAAACTTCAGGTTCCTCCAATTGGGAAAATTGGGCTCGAAATGCTAAACAAAAAGCAAATCACCTTGAAGAAACATTCCAACCTTACCCCAAACAAACGGAAGAGGAATATATCACCCCGATAAATAAACATGATGAAATGGAAATTACACCTGTAACATTGAAAGGACTAAAACGGGATATCAAAAATAATCTGAATGCGTATAAGGCTCCAGGATATCATCTTATAACGGGTCAGATAATAAAAGTGTTACCGGAGAAAGCGTTGAAATCGAAGACAATCGAAAGTTGCAGATGTAATTACGATACTTAAGCCGAACAAACCTCCGAATGATTAAGCTTCATATAGGCCAATATCTCGGCTACCAACATTAACGAAACTATTTGAAAAGGTTCTTCTTAAAAGACTAAAACCAATTATCGAAGAAAGGAATCTTATCCCACCACATCAGTGTGGATTTAGGGAAAACATTCTACGATAGAACAAGTACATCGAATTACTAATGTAATCGAGAAATCACTAGAAAGCAAACAAATATGCTCAACTATATTCCTTGATGTAGCCCAAGCATTCGACAAAGTATGGCACCAGGGGATAGAATTCAAACTTCATCGAGATCTCACAGAGCAATTTTTTCAAATTCTAAAATCATACATATCAGAGAGACACTCCCGAGTAAAGTATGAGAATGAATACTCTCAACTAAAAAGAATAACAGCAGGAGTACCACCACGGAGTGTTCTTGGGCCAATCCTTTATCTCCTACATACCAGAGATATACAAATTACAGAAGCAACTATGGCAACTTTTGCCGATGATACGACAATACTTGCAACAGCAAAGAACATCAATGACTCCACCAGTAAATTACAAAAGGCTATACTAACCTGATTTGTAATTGAACAAAGAAATGGCGAACTAAATTAAATGAAGCAAAATCAATCCAAGTGAAGTTTACAAATTTAAAAGTTAATCAAATACCAATAAAGATAAACTCGATAGTAGTACCGCATGCAAACACTGCTAAACATCTCGGCATGACTTTAGATGCTAAACTTAGATGGAAGGAACACATAAAAAAGAAGAGAGAAGAACTAAACATAAAATTTAAAAAAATTCAATGGCTCTTAGGGAGACAATCTGAACTAGCGATCCATAAGAAACTGCTGTTATACAAACTAATCCTGAAACCTGTATGGAAATATGGAAGCCAACTCTGGGGTTGTGCCAAAAAGACAAATATCAAAATCATACAAACAGTTCAAAATAAAATCCTGCGATGTATTGTTAATGCACCGTGGTACATTCGAAACGACAACCTCCATCGAGATGTAAAGATCGAGCTTGTCGCGGATGAAATCAAGCATCATGCAATAAAACACCTATAACGTCTGTACCAGCATGAAAATCTGGACATACGCTGTATGCTGACTACCACACCAACAAGAAGACTGCAAAGAGCCAAACCACTGGACTTATCGCGACCAGGAAGTCAGTAGACTTACCGAGGCGAAATATTTGAGGAGGAATTACACGTAACTGGGGATAACCACTTGATTACTTAATACTTTATTATGTAATGTAAATTACTAAATGGGTGCAAGACTCAGTCGTAATATAAATAAATTTAAAAAAAACTTTTAGCCTATATTGTATGTATCCACAACGAATAATCCCCTTAGATTTCACGCCAACCTACGTGTTTCTCATCCCTTCCTCTAGTTTAATGTTTTTAACAGTTTATTTACCTATTGTTTGGTTAGGAGTAACTGCGCTTACTGTGAGCTGGAGCTAGTCCACTAATTCTAAACAAATACTTAGGGTGTTTTCCAAACACCGACTTATTTGTGGACATCGACTTTTTCAAATAAGTCACCTCGCGAGGAGACTTATTTGAATAAGTACGTCTACACAGAAATGTCTCCAAAATTATGTCTTGGGTAAAAATAATACATGCAGTTTTTATTTTCAAATCTAGTGGCAACGACGAACAAGTCAAGAATTTTTTTTCTTTCATATAATAGAAATTGCGTTTTGTTTTTTGTTATTACGTCACAAATAAGTCGGTACAATGAATTGGAATGACTTGACCGACTTATTCAAGATGGCGTCAAATAAGTAAATAAGTCTGAAATAAGTACCCGTTTGGAAAACAGCCTTAATAAATCGGGAAGTGATAGAATTAAATGGTTTTTAACTTCTGGTTTTTTATTCAAAATTTTACAGTTTATATAGTTGGCGAAAATACCCGTACAGTGACGAGCAAATATGGTTTACCGTTTCCACGCAAACGCATTACTTTATTATACACATTACAACAAAAGGTTTTGTAAATTTTTTTAACTATATGTCTGTTATATTTAAAAATAATTATAAAAATAAACTTATTAGATGTACTCAAAAATAGTAGGTAAATAACTGACCTAAGAACATTCCAATTTTGCTTGCTCATTTTCACATTTTTTAAAATTTATTGTTCTATATTTAACGGTACTTTATGTTAACGTGTCATCTCATGTTTAAACTGGCTATTGTGATTTATTTTATTAGTTATTTGTGCGTTGTCGAGTGTCTAGTGCAGTGCATTCATTTGTTTTTTAATAAATTTCAAGTATGGAGAAAATATCTTCAGAATTAGAAAATTCTATTAAAGTATTAATAGAAAAAGGGTATCCTTCTCGAAATATAGCAAGCCTATGTAAGGTTTCGCACTCAACTGTGCAACAAGTTGGCGAACGAAGCGGTTTTGGGCATACAAAGGGCATCAAAGGGAGGCGCAGATTATTGACCGACCGAGCTACTCGCCTAATTGAGCGTCATTTGAACGAGAAAACGTCAACCAGAAGAGTTAAAACACCTTTAGAGGCCGCTAAAGCAATAAATAAATCTGCTAGTGAATAGACAGCTCAAAGAGCGCTGAAAAGAATTGGGTTTGTGAGCAGTGTAATGCAAAAGAAAAGTGTGCTTTGGCGGATAAAAATATAAAAGCTCGTCTACTGTTTGCGAAGGAACATAGATCGTGGTCCGTTGAAGATTGGAAAAGGGTTATATGGTCAGGCGAAACCAAAACTAATCGTTTTCAGTCAAATGGTATAGAGTATTACTGGCATAGGCCTGGCGAAAAATTGTAGAATCCTCAAGTTAAGAAAACAATGAAACATGGTGGAGGAAATTTAATGATTCGGGGCTGTTTCACTTGGGCGAACACATGGCCATTAGCTAAAATAAATCGTATAATGCGAACAAAAAATATTTTGAATACTTTAAACGCGTATAGATACCTCAGAGGCGACAAATTCAACTCACGGAAAATCGGAATTGTCGGTGTAACTTGAAACCGTTAAAAATAAAGATGAAAGAAACCGATATACCCAAAACTTCGTTGTCAACGATGAATGGGAAGTACGAGTTCTTAACACTCCCATTCGGCCTAAAAAATACTGAAGCCATATTCCAGAGGATGGTAGACGAGGTTTTAAAACAACTTATCGGCGAGATATGCTATACGTATATATCGACGATATTATAATATTCGAGTATTTGCGGAATTGAAATATGCCAACTTACGGGTTAACCTGGATACAACGGAAAACAGTAACGGAATTCTCGGATTCCTTATTACGACCAAGGGAATCAAGCCGGACCCCAAACAAATCATTGCTATTCAAAACATCAAGAAACCCGACAACCTGAAGTATTTAAAATCGATTCTCGGGTTAGAATCTTACTATAGACGTTTTATTCAAGACTTCGCGAAAATAGCGAAATGCACAAACCAGAGCAAACCACTCCAAAAAAATCAAAATCAACATCAAATAGAGGCATTTCGACAGATTAAAGAGTTACTGACATCCTCAGATATACTTATTTTTCCGGACTTCAAAAACCGTTTATACTAACCACCGATGCATCGTAGATTACAATCGGTGCGGTGTTATCACAAGTTGAAATCGGCAAAGATAGGCCGATAACCTATATTTCCATATCATTAAACACAACTGAGGAAAATTAAGTGGCCAATGAGAAGGACGGATCACCAACCTTTAAAATTCACACTGGGCAACAGGAATAATAATGCAAAACTGAAGAGGTGGAAAGGTAAGGTTCAAGAGTCACTGTTTGGTGTGGTTTGTGGGCTGGTGGCATCTTTGGGCCTTTTTACTTTGAAAACGAACAGGAAAATACCCTTACAGTGAATGGGGAACGTTACCGTTTTTTGTGGTCCAAATTGAATAAATTGCATGTCAACGACCTTTGGTGTGAACAAGGCAGAGCAACATGCCACGCAAGTCGTGCAATAATCCGTTTATTGTCAACAAAATTTGCTAGTCCTATAATTTCAAGAAGTTGTGAAGTTCCTTGGCCACCAAGAATCCCGGATTTAACACCACTTGATTATTTTTAATCATCCACAAATAATTCAACAACTTAAAAGCAACATTCGAGCTTAAATTGAGGTCATTGGTCCGCTCTTATTGGGAAAGTCATCGAAAATTTTAATGTTCGGATGTAAGCCTCTAGACGAAACCATGATGGGAACGATATTGTATTTCATACATAAATGGCGTAGAACCACCTTTCCTTATCAATAAAAAATGTTGACTTTTCATCCCAAAATATTTGATTTTGGGAATACAAATTAATTCGGTCCGCTTTCAAAACGTGGCTTTGACTATAATATTTTTTTTATAGTGATAGCTGATTTCCGTTGTTTCAGACAGATTAGGCATCTTCCGTAAACATTTAGTTTGTATTGCTTTGAGTTTCATACAAAACGTGTTGTTTACGGTGTTGAATATGTCGAAGTGATTGTGGACGTTTACGGCGACAATGCTCGAACCGATGAATCATGTAGAGAATGCTTTCTACGCTTGAAAAATGATGATTTCAGTGTTGAAGATAAGCCTCGCTTAGGATAACCAAAAAAAATCGTAGACGATGAATTAGAGATACCCAACAAACAGTTTCCGAATAATTAAAATCTATGGTCATGATTCAAAAGCAAGGCAATTGGGTCTCTTATGAATTGAAACCAAGAGACGTGGAAAGACTGACGAGAAGTGAATCTTCTACGATAACCCCAAGAGGAAAAATACTACGCTTTGCCCGGCCAAAAGTTGTCATCGGCCTCAACATGAACACTAAAGACGAACATTCCTGGTTCGAAGGTTATGCTGTGTATCTGGTGGGACCAAAGAGGCGTTGTGTACTACGAGCTTCTACAATCTGGCAATTTCATTACGGGCGAGCGGTACAGACTACAATAAATTCATACTCATTACTAGAAAAACGGCCGGAATATGAGGAAAGGCATGATAAAGTTATTCTTCTGCATGACAACGCTCAGACTCCCGTTGCAAAAATCGTAAAAAAATACTTGTTAACGCTCAAGTGGGATATTTTCCCGCATCCGCCCTATTCTCCGGATATTGCTCCTTCTGATTACTGGTTGTTCTGACAGATGCAACACGATTTGGCGGGTCATCGGTTCCCTTCTTTTGAAGAAATTGAAAATGGCTTTAAACTTGGATCGCCTCAAAAGACGATACGTTTTTCTGACATGGGATTCGGAAATTGCCTGAGAGGCGGGAAAAAGTCGTAAGCAGCGATGGACTAACATATGGCCCACCCTAGTACAGGGTTCAGAGAATAACTATCATCAGATACTGAAATTTACTTAATATTTAAATATTATGTGAAGAAAGTAAAAGTTAGTGCATGTTAACTAAGAAAGTATTTTCTAATCAATCAGCAATGGTAAGTTCGGCTACGAAAATACCAGATATGTGCAAAAAGTGTTAATTACTTTTATAACCAGGAAACACAACAAGTGTGTACCTTCATTTCAAAATCCAAACCTAATACATTTATAACCACTAATACCAAAGATTATGAGTATACATCTTCTGGTAACCCAAATAAATGATAAAATTTTAAAATAAACGCCCTGTAATAAAATTGCGCCTAATTAATTAGTGTTATAAAATTGTGATAAAGATAAAGTAGGCTATCTACAGTGGCCAATTTATTTATAAGTAACAGCATTAAATGAATTTGATAATGTAGGTTGGGGATTTGTTATCAACACAAATTAATTACCATTTATTTCCTAGTACGTATTTATTGGCGTAACCAAAAATTGGCTCTTTTAATAATAGTTTGCTTATCACACACACAAAATTTGCAAATGCAATAGTTTGCAAAATTATCTAATATTGTTGTGAGATTAAACGTTTCTATTCAAAAAATGTTTGATTATACGTCGGGGTGCCATCTATCGTAATATGAAAATAATACAGTTGTATAGGAATTTTAGAACAGTGTACTAAATAAATGGTTTGAGTACTTGATACATTTTTACACTTATTTTTCAAACGCCATCTCTTATTTAGTAAATTAAACAGTAATTAGGGCATGTGCCAAAGAGTTAAAAAATTAAATTTATTACTGGTAAATTAGTGATGATTAGTTACATAATTTTGTAACGCGAATATTAGTAAAATAATTGAAATATATAATATGTTATTGTTAATACTATTATTTAGTCTGCAACTTTAATTAATTCATGACCTAAAACTATTTGGAAGAAAAACTACCTTACTTCCGTATGAAACGATGATAAGAAGCACAAATCTCAAAACGCTTAATATTATTTTGGTTAACAAAGATGTATCATCTTTTCTAAGTTCATTTACTATTTTGCAAACTTATAGGCTCGGCACCGAAACCTGTTCAAATTTTTTGTGGTGAATATAAATGTCAATTTTTACCGGTTTAAATTTGGTTTAAAGTTTAGCAGATTAACGAGAGGTTTGGCAGTTTTGTTTCGAACTATAAAGATTTTTAAATACTTTTATTATAAACTAAAAAAATCTCCTCAGCTATCGCTGACAGTAATGAAGAAATATAGAGTGGCATAAAGTCGGATGAAGCACTAAAAGAAACCGATGTTGAGGAACTGACTCGATAACCCGAAACTTACGGCACTCAGGTAAGAGGTAATCAATAGCTTTTCGAGCTTAAATAAATTGATTTTGTGTGAAAGCCTTTTAAACGCCTTACTAAAGTCAGTAGCAATTATACCCAACTCATTTTCCTTCACCAAGGCATTAAGAGTGTTTGAGACGAATTCAGTGAAATTGGTGGTCGATGGATCGTTACGTTAACAACGTCATGTTGATTGGAGGAAAACAGTTGTTTGGAATGAAAATACTTTCATAAAGTTTAGAAATCTACGACAGTTTCAACAAACAATGTATGAGTCAATGTATGAGTCCTTCCATATGGAAGGAAAAATTCCAAAAGAGACTAACTCTTGAAATAGAGTAGTAAGTGGTTTAGCCAATCTGTTGATGCATTTTTCAAACTCAATTGGAGGTAAGCTTATGGACCTAACGGTTCGTCCTTAAGTTTATTATTGTTTTAAATCGCTGTATCAAATTTGATCTCGATAGAGACAAGCGATGTATTAGCACAGCTACACAAATAACTAAAATAGGTTATGCCAGGCTCCGAGTGGCTGTTAAAAAAAGCACGACTAAAATCTGGGGACATATTAGTTATAAATTTAGGGTTATTGGATGGATTGTCATCGAACTACATTGTTGATGGGTAGCCAACAGATTTCTTCGTGCAATTTAATAAACTGCCAAAACCGTTTTGGAATTGCTATAAGTTCTGACTGAATAACGCAAATACATGTATAGTCATTATAGAGCTCTTACGATAAAATCAAAAAATCTTTGTAAGTGTTAAGATACTCTGTGTAGAGAAACTCCAACTTCAATTTCAGCTACTAGAGTGGGCCAATCTTAGAGAGTCTGAGAGTCTGAGATTCAAAATGTTCAGAAATTAAAATAACAGCAAAATCAACATTTGTTACCGGTTCATAAAATTTTGCAAAATCGGCTTTACAAAAATTTTAACGTTGCGGAATACCACAATCTACGTTGACAACATCATGCTCGTAGCAAAATGTTATTAGGATAGGTGGGTCAAAGCAGTCTAGAGTAGAAAGTATTAAGTTTGTCTCCGCGTTACACACAAGGTCGAGTTTGGCTGTCTAGTTTGGTTTAGACGTCTCTAGTCTACAGCAAACTTCATATCAGATCGGGAAGATTGAAGACGCCAACCACCAAAAGCTGGGACTGTTGGGATAGAAGTATAGCGATTAAGAATATATCAATTTTTCACAGGGTTATGATTATTGATTATAATGCATATTATGTCGATACCTTCATTGTCTGGAATGCAGTTCACTGAACTAACAAAAGTCCACATGGATTGCTATAAGCACTCTACTACCCGGTGGATCTCCTTCTTCTCGGTGGACGCTGAAATACGAAGTAAAATACTCGTTTTTATTGAAATCACTATTGTGAATGTGCAATGTGCCCTTGAGTATTTTGAGTATTTTGAAATAGTGATAAAATTAGAGTCAATGTTGTTCCGCATATCTATAAATACCTGTAAAAATGTTGAGGTAGGCCAGCGGCTGACGACAATAGCAGATTGAACAAGCACTGAGGAGAGTTAGAGTCTTGACGGAAGTTACGTAATCCAAATGGCATCACACAGAAATATACAAAGGCCTTGCTGGTACGGAGAAAGCAGTTTCACACAGCCTTGAGATTAGAAAAAAAAATTTAACATTGCAAGTTTGTATGAAAATAATTTTTTTTCGTTTTTACCTGAAGTAAATAAAAGCTAGTAAACTCCGCAAGAGACCGCCGGATGAAGTTCAACATTTTTTGGCGTTGTGAATATCCCAATAAAACGCACACAAAATATTACTCACAAAAAATTGGACAATCTATCAGCGTGATGTATTGTGAAATGAAAGGTTGCGATAACCAACCCATTCGTAGTAGCGAAGCAGTGCAGCACATAGTCAGTCAAAATCCTAAGTAATGGGCAAAATAAAAGGATTTAATATCTCAGGAGGTACACAATTAACATTAGAAAATCATGAATTAACACAGAAGCTGCAAGAAAAGGAGCTTTTAAGAGACCTTAGACAACGAAGTTTGGATACGTCGACTAATACACAAATTTGAATACCTATCTGTCTGAGATGAGTTAAAAAGCGAAGCTAATTGGATATTTGAGAAATGTAATCTAAACTAGGAAGGAATGTTCAGTCTCCACTAAAGTGTAAATAAATAAACAAACACCAAATCGTTCCATAAACATAAGCACGATATGAAGAATGAAGTATGGAAAATCAATTCACCAAACTCGAACGGCTACCAAGTATAGATGCGAGAAAAAACATGATAACCGAGGGCCTTGAATATAAAGGATTCAAAATTTAAAGATTATCAAAAAGGAAACGTTATTGCAGAGAATGCTGTTTCAAAAAGATGGCTCCTCTGTATGCTGATTTTTGGTAACTCCGAAAATACTCTAATATTCAATATAACTGGCATACTCAATATGAGAGACAATTGAAGCTACCAAAAGACCTATGACAAGAAACGCGGACGAGAGCCAAGCTATGTTAAATGTGCTGGGAAGCACACAACAAAAACCTGTAAACTAGGAAAAACCCGCCAAAGCGAAATGTGTAATTATAAAAAGCAGCACCCAGCCAGTTATTGGAGTTGCGAAGGTACCCGATAGCTTAGAAAATAGTGTCAGAGACGCAAAAGTCTACAAACTCGGAGAAATAACACGGGATTACCAAAACAACAAGGAAGAAAGAAAGAGCAATATTTCCACAGGATGTGAAAATTGTATGTATACACTCTGCTCAAAATGACAGGGATGTCACAAAATACATGAGAAGTAACGTTCAAGCAAACCTTCTTCTTTCTTAAAGGCAATTTCATTATTTGGAGGAGATTTCAATTCACAAAATAACAAGACAAACTTCTACAAAGAGCAAAGTTCTATTTGCAGCAGGACAAGAATTTAGTTGTGAATTTCATTCAAGATACTAACAGGATATCGAAAACCAACATCCGTTTACACAATCATGAAAGTCTAATCTCTGATAATTCACCTGTTATTATGAAGGTTAGTGAATTGGAATTGAAAAAAGGAGGTCTGCAAGGACAGGAAAGCTGCAAAGAGAGAACGGCGTAAAATACAAATTTTTCCAATCTGCTATTCTTGCAGTTGCGGACAATATTGAGGATGCCACAACATAATTTCCAAAAGTATATAATAAACCTAATCTGGTGGTCAGGTTGGAGTGCAGATAGTGGGATTCCCACAGAACTTACAACCTGTGCCGCCTCTGTATGCAATTTTAGCAGGTGCTCACGACGACCCGTTGCGGCGGCCACCGGTAACTAATCCGTAACTTGAATAGACTAAGTGTATGAGAGCTGTGGTCCATCTACAAGGAGTTTGCGTTGAGTTAAACAACTGAATAAAAACAATTATAATGCGAATCTTCAACAAAAGCCTCGAGTAATTAACTTGGATTTACAACAATGACCTCACTCAAATTAAGAACAACGATTTAAAATTTGGAACTTGGAATTTATTCAGCTTAAACCACCTGGAGAGCCCCCACCAACTCTTCAATCAGGCATCTCAATACAAGCTCGATCTAATTACACTACAAGAAACTAGACTAATCATCAACACTATCACCGATCACAGTCACACGAATTCGGAGTTGGTTTTCTGACTAGCAACCATTTACGCCAATTCGTAATAGATTTTGGATCCATAAACAACCGGATCTGCTACTCAGATTTCCCATGCGTCACTTCAACATCTCATTTGTGATCGTACACGTTCCAACGGAGGTGAAATCAAAACGTGCTAAAGACACTTTCTACGAATACCTCGAAAGAATTTTAAACAAAATTCCCCAATACGATGTAAAGATTGTTTTGGTTGACTTCAACGCGCAAATACGCAATGCAGACAGTATTCATCGTGGTACCATCGACCGAGATTTCCTACACCTTGCATCAAACAATAACGGTATGCACGCTAAGCGAATCCTCAAAGACACATGAAATCAAACGATGGAGTTACAGTCAATCAAATCGACCACATCTACACGTCGCCAACATCGATTCTGACCACATTCTAGTATCTGAAAAATATACCGTTCTGGACAGTTGGACCAGAAAACCTGGATAGCCAACCACTGCCTCGTTCTGGAGACGAACACCTTCAGGTTGGGCCATCTATTGGTTTGTTTTTAGCTTATAGGTTGTGGCAACACTTTTGAACGATTTGTTTGAAATTTTGAAGGAGCGTTTCGAAATATTGAAACTTATTTTCAAAGTTAGTGTTGTGTAGCCAAAACCGTGCGAATTTAGAAAAGAAATATGGGTCGTGATGATGATATTGGTCAAGAAAGTTCGTGAGAAAAACGTGCTGTTAGATGACACAAGTGGTCTCCGAGCTCGGATAATGAGCACGACCAATAATATTGCGGCTGTGGTCGATAGTGTAGGACAGAATCCATCGATTACACCGAACGCAGCAACTGGCCATTAGTTCTCCAGCCTGAGGAGAATACTGCACAGGGACCTCGGATTATCCTCCTACAAGGTACCCAGATTAATCAGCAAAATTTAAAGCAAATAACCACCCGCATCGATAGCCGTAGACCAGCTTCATCATTACGTTGATTTTGGTCGAAAATCATCTTTTCAGACGAAGCACACTTCCATCTTGGGGGCTATGTAAATAAGCAGAACTGCTGGATTTGGGGTTCAGAACGGCCACACGTAATCGTAGAAAAGCTAATGCATCCACCAAGAGTGACCAGTGTTTGGTGTGGATTTTGGAGCGGTGGCATAATTGGCTCATTTTTCTTCGAAGACAGAGATTTGTTGAAAACGCCGTTACCGTTAATGGCGACCATTACAGAGCCATGCTGACCAACTTTTTATTGCGTCAAATCGACGCTATGAATGTGAACAAACTTTGGTTTCAACAAGATGGCGCCACATGTCGGGTTATTCGGGAAATATGCACCGAAATCATCGAAAAAGTTCTTAAAAACAAGACTCACAGGATGGCTTGCTGTAAGGCCAGCAGTTGGAACTACATGAACGAAATTGTTTTCATTCTTAAATCGGAGACTCCAACCTACACAATATTGAAAAGGACACAATAAGGATGTATACTGATTTTATAGCGTTTTTAAAAACAAACTTTTAAATGGCCACCCTATAGAAACACGTGGCAGAATGAGAATTGTCTAGCTTCAATTTAGCGAGAAAACACTCCAGCCGACTGTGCAGTAAGACAAAACGTGAATGGCACAAATAATTCTGGCTCGTTCTGACCGTAGACCGTTCTATAAGCATGTGCCGCTCTTAAAGCACAAACATTTACATTAAGAATTTTTTTTTCGAGTAGAGCTAAAGAATCTACCCCACCAGATGAAAGTTGGTGAATGAAAACGATGTCTGTAACAGATCGTCACATGCCGAGTAGTTGTAAGTTAATAGGCTACAAGCGGTCAAGTTAAGAAGGCAAATTGTGAATGACCACTCGAAGAAATCTACGTGTCTACAGTGTCAATTGTCGGTATGTGCACCTCATGGTAAAGATCATATAAATAGCCCTCGTAATATAGGGTTCAAAAATTCTTTAGACCACCGTTTGACAAAATCAAGTGCAGAGCTTGCTCGATTGACAACAAAAACGATATGGTCTCTAAAGTTCAGTTCTCGATCACAAATTACCCCGAAAACTCATATGGCTAAAATTCTGGAAACAACATCGCTGTTGATGGTATACTCTCGGCGCGTATTCTAGAGTATTCGATGGATTGACTTTTACTCACAATCACATCAAGATTATTTTTAGCAAATAAAGTTTGAAACTTTAAACGTTGAGTGTTTTATTTGCAAAAACATTACGAATCCGTTTCGAACATCCGAAATTCGTAACAAAGTATTTTTATTAATCGAGTATCTCTCCGTAACACTGATGGTTATCTCCGTACTAATCCGTACTGATAATATGGCTGATAATCATAAAGAAAAGCGATTGTTAATTTCTTTAACGAAACTAACATTCGGTGAACCGACACTCATTTACTGCTATGTACGCAGTATCACCATCATTCAATCGAGACTCATCGGACCCATAGGACCCATTAGACTCTTTTCTTGATAAGGAACTTAAATATTCAGAATTGTTTGAAATACAACGACAATCTGACAAGGTCTGATCGATAGTCAATATTATTAAATGAAATACTACGGAAACATCTTTGATTAGGAGTGAGACTTCTATAGGATGCTTAGAAATGCTTCTTTATTTACGCTGTATTATGCATGCGACCTTTGGAACTAAGAGAGTGTACACGTCAACCCGCTACATTTAAATATTTATAAGTGCCTATCGTATTTGATTATAGACCAAAATATGGCGGCAGATGTGGTTAATTGAATAGCATATTTTCAACCACAAGAATTTGAGGTGACAAATCATGAGGTGAGGTTAAAACGTGTAAAATGGAAACACTTTTGATGGATTTCATTGAAAAGAGTTGGAGATTATGGAGGAAATGAAGACTCATTTACAAAAGAAGGCCGTTAAGTATGCCATTAATACTTGCAGAATCAATGAAGCTACAAAAAACAGAGTAAAAAATATGGGAAAATGTCGCTTCTATGGTACAAAAAAAGCAATGTTGTCCGCCTCTGGGTCATATATGTAATACTTGTAAATACAGGCACCACTTTGAATCGTGGTAATACGTAGAAATAACAAATCTAATAAAAAATCTGCAAGTCGTCGATCCAAATATAAAGTCAGCCAAATTGACCGCGATGAAAATGAAAGGCAATCCTTTTCCGTTGTTGAAGCTGTACACAATAAACGCAAAGTTACGGCAATCTCTTGGTCGATGTTCAATTCAATCTGAAAAGATTTAGACACAAACTCTAATCCAGAGATACTTCCAACGCAACTAATGAAAATCCTATTCCATCAATTGGACGGTATGATGGGGTTATCTAGTAAATATGTGTGCGTGTGTGTGTGTGTGTGTGTGCGTGAGGAGGTACACTCTGCATGTCGAAAGGTAAATATTTTATTCCAAATTATAAAGTCAACAGTCATTGTTGCCTTCAAATGAATTTCAGCTCTAAAACTGATAACACCATCGGCAATAAATCACCTCATTACGTCGGTATCAACTACCAGAGTAGAACAAACCTAAGATATCTTTGGCAGACATGGTGCAATAACCGGCTAGGTAGAATTAGAGACGAAAGCATTAACATTCATTTCATTAAGAATTAGAGTTTTGTTGCAGATAGTCTGATTGAACGTGTGGAGCAACAGCATAGCAATTCTTTTCGAATATGTTCACATCCCATACGGTTGGACGAAGCTTTGAAAAAACCAAACTATCAGTTCAGAACCTTAGACGAAGTCCTAAGACCGGAGTTAGGCAAAGCGGTAGTATTTTCCACTTGCGATGCAAAGGAAGGCATTAGACAAATTTATTCATTCGGCTCGAACAAAACGAAACCTAATTTATGTCAATCTTCAGTTCAGTTCTTGATACGTAATAAGTAATGGAGGTTTAAAAGACAAAATCCTGCTTCGAGAACTCTAACTGCCATAGAAAGAAATTATGCACAGATAGAAAAGGAACTAGTCTCAATTCTTTTTGCATGTGTCAGATTTGACAGATGATAGTTGGTCATATTTGTATCATTAGAACAGACCACGATCCTTAAATCACCAAAAACACTTCAATTAATGTACATGATACTTCGGCATATTTCTTTGCGACTAGAATTTATAGAAAGCAAAAGTAATGTAGTCACTGATGCCCTGTCAAGTGCAGATTATGAAAACGATCCTGAGGTAAATCAACAGGAAAATATTAGAAGAAAAAAATATTTATCGATTAGACGACATAGCGCAAATATCGTATGTCGAGAGAAAAGACAGAAAGTAAAAATAATTACCAATCTTTGTAGCACTAATGAACGACTCAACAACATTCGCGAGGAAACTTTAAAAAATGTGCGTTTTCAAAAATTCATTCCATTAATTAATTTATTTATTTTATTTTATGGAATAAAAGGAATTCTTCACGAAGGTGAAAATTGAACCAATGAGGAGAACCACAACACGCATACCCCAATGCAAGAAATGCCAGGCATTTAATCCCACCCGGGGCCGGGATCCAAGGTGTGTAAAATGCTCAGGTAATCATTTTACCCAGGCGTGTACAATAGGGAGAGATGTGCCAACCAAGTGTACAAATTGTAAGGGCCAACATCCGGCTAATTATCGAGGCTGTGAGGTTGCTAAACAACTACTAAAATTAAGAGATAAAACAAGAAATCAACCGCAAAATCACGAAAATCGAAGGGTTCAAATATCAAATCAGTTGAATCAAAACCCACAACCAAGCAATACAGGGCAAAGAAGTTCATTTGCGCAGGTAGTGAAAGGATTGGGTTCAACCAAACATATGGGCTCTGAAAGTAACCAAATTATGGAAAACATTATGAACAGCATTGCAGCTATTACAAAGCGGCTAGATGACCAAAGTAATCTGAACAACATGATACTTGATCAACTGAAGAAAATGTAACTCCTTCAACGCAATCCAACAAAAAATGTTAAGTAAGAACACAACTTTCAAAATAGCAATCTGGAATGCGAATGGCATTATGCAACATATTCCAGAAACAGAAATATTTTTAAATTCAGAAAAAATCGACATTTTCTTAATATCTGAAAGCCATTTAGTTAAATCTTCGTTTGCTAAAATACGGGGTTATAACTTATATCAGTTCATTCATCCAGCGGAAAGAGCAAGAGGTGGTTCGGCATTACTAATACAAGAAAATATATAACACCATTTAGAATCAAATATCGAAGAAGAAACAATGCAAGTCACTACTGTAAGGATCCAAATTAAATACAGACAGCTTACTGTCTCTGCAATATATTGTCCTCCGCGGCATAACTTGTAAAGGGAGGACTATCTTAAATTATTTAAATCGCTTGGGCGAGATTTTATTATTGGAGGTGACTTTAATGCGAAAAACACCTATTGGGGATCTAGACTTACCACGTCAAAAGGTAAAGAATTGCTGCAAGCAGGGCAGACATCAAAATGTGAATTTTACTCTGGTGGTTCCCCAACATACTGGCCCAGTGACGAAACGAACTTACCTGACCTACTAGACTTTTATGTAGCAAGAGGCATATCCCAGAACTACATTCACATTGAAGACAGTAATTCTCTAGTATCGGATCATCAAACGGAGAGTGCCCCCAGATTAACAAATTCAAAAACAAACTGGGATCTCTTTCGTGAGGTATTGGAGGAAAAAATCAATCTTCAGGTGCCAATAAGAAATCCCCATCAGTTGGAAGATGAATTAGAACAACTCAATGAAGCAATTCACTATACTGCTTTGGCAAGTACCCCCATTATACAAAATAAGAAGAAGCTTAACATATCCTACCCAATGGAAGTTAGAGAGTTGGTAAGACAAAAACGACGGGCACGTAAAACCTGGCAAATAACTAGAACACCGGAGAACAAAACAATTCTCAACAATTTAGGTAACAGTCTCAAATCTCTTCTTAAAGAAGTTAAAAATGCTTGATTGATGCTCTTGATTGAGATATCTAGTTAGTCTAACCGATGAAAAAAATTCTGATTATTCTCTGTGGAAGGCGACGAAGGGACTCAAAAGACCCAAAATGCAAGTGCCTCCACTTAAAAAGGAGGGTGGAACCTGGGCAAGAGGTCCTAAAGAGAAGGCTGATCTGTTTGCGGAGTATCTCGAGGATACTTTCCAACCACTACCAAGGCACACGGCCAATCAAAATATAATGTCAATCCAAAAGCTAGATGATTTTGATATACGCCCAGTAACTCTCAAAGAATTAAAAGAAGAAGTGAAAAGCAACATGAATGTTAAAAAAGCCCCAGGATATGACTTGATTACTTGCCAAATAATCCAGGCTCTACCAGATAAAGGATTCCATAAGCTAATACACATAATTAATGCAAGCTTTCGGTTAAAATATGTTCCGTGGCAATGGAAAGTAGCAGAAGTAATCATGATAGCAAAACCTGATAAACCACCTAACGATAAAAAATCATACAGGCCAATTTCATTGCTGCCAATTATGTCAAAACTCTTTGAAAAATTATTACTAAAAAGACTTAAACCAATAATTGAGGACCGACAACTAATACCTCCACATCAATTTGGATTCAGGGAAAAGCACTCCACAATTGAACAGGTGTATAGAATCACCAAAGTTATTGAAAGAACGTTAGAACGCAAAAAAGTATGCTCCAGCATATTTCTAGACGTCGCCCAAGCATTCGATAAAGTTTGGCACAGTGGACTGGAATTCAAGCTGCATAAAGATCTGCCGAGGCAATTCTATGCCATACTAAGATCTTATTTATCCAATAGACATTTTCGTGTGAAATATGGGGGTGAATACTCCGAACTAAAGAAAATCTCTGCCGGTGCCCCACAGGGGAGTGTCTTAGGACCAATCCTGTTTTTATTATATACAAGGGATATTCCAATAACAGATGAGGGAACCATAACCACCTTTGCAGATGACACAGCAATCATGGCGGTTGGAAGTAATTTCGCTGATGCAACGAGCAAACTCCAGAAGATTACCAATGAGGTTTGTAACTGGACTAAGCGCTGGAGAATCAAGCTTAATGAGACGAAATCCACGCATATTAACTTTACATATCAAAAGGCTTCCCATCTACCGATAGTAATTAACTTACGACCGGTGCCATATGCAAACAAAGCTAAATATCTGGGCATGAATCTCGATGCCAAGCTCAAGTGGAGAGAGCACGTCAAAAAGAAAAAAGAAGAACTTAATATTAAGTTCAGAAAAATGTATTGGCTCATAGGTAGAGGCTCTGAGCTTACAATATACAACAAGCTGCTGGTTGTTGGACCTACGGTATTCAACTCTGGGGATGTACTAAGCAAGCAAACGCCAAAATGATACAGACGTTTCAAAACAAGGTTCTCCGTAGCATATTAAATGCTCTGTGGTTCACAAGAAATGAAGACCTTCACAGGGATTTACAGATGGAATACATCAAAGATGAAATAAAAAAGCACGCCGCCAAACACGAAGTAAGGCTCCAGGAACATGGAAACCCCTATATTCGCCATATGATAGATAACCCTGTCGTTGAAAGAAGACTTCAAAGAACGAGGCCACTTGACCTAGTAAACATACCAAATTAAAATTATATTTTAAATAGGTTTAATTAATTTTGGGACTAACCATTGGGTTTCACCCCAATAAATCAGAATTATTTAAGAAATGTAAAATTTGTAAATTTAAAAGATAAATTGCTAGATGAGCACAGTCTCAGTTGTAATTAATAAAGGGAAAAAAAATTAATTAAGGACCATTGGCCAAGAAATATACGTGATCTACCGCATGATATAAAAGTGGATCATAAATTGAAATGTGAGCAACGGAAAACGGACTAATATTTAGGAACGATAAAGTAATAATTCCATACAATCTTCATAAATTAATGATTGAAAAGGCACATGTTAGTCATAATGGAATCGAGACAACCGTAAATTTGGCCAAACAAAACATTTTCTGGCCTAGAACAACTTCAGAAGTAAGAGATAGTTACATATGGGTCAAATATTTGTCAAATATTTTAGTCGACATGGTATTGCTTAACAAACGAATTCCAAACAAAATCGGTTCCAGTTCGGTTCAACATTTATTTTCGAGAAAAACACGTACGGAATTTGCAACAACCATAAACAATTTATATCCGGAAGATATATCAAATGTGCCGGATCAAATAATAAAACGTCATAGAATAAATAAATATCGATAACAAGGCACGAAAGTTGCTACTTCTTGAAATGAAGGACAGCCTGTCGTAGTATAATACGCCCAACAAAAGGGTGGTCACAAGGAACAATAGAACAAAAGCTTTCGGACCGATCGTTCATTGTTAATGTTATTGGATTGGTCTATCGTCGAGAATGTGTGGACATTAAACCACACATTTCTACGGTATAACGAAATCAATGTGCGGCTCCGATATCGACATCTTCAAGCTGTTCACCAACACAACAGTTTCGATTTTAAGTTATCAGTGTGTGTACCGGTGATAACGAACTTTACTATACGGGGAAGAGTTAAATGCAATTCTTTGATTTTACTTTTACGTCATAATGTTTATTGTTCAACCGTTTACAAGAACAGATTTCCAAGTAGAGCTACTCGCTACTCGCAATATTTTAGTTTTGTTATTTATGCATTCGTTTTGCTGAATATGCCAATGCATATTTAGCGAATGCTCGTGTAAGTGTTTATATATTTTAATTTGACACTTTTAATTTATGATTTAAAATTACTCGTACGCATAATTCATTTTTATATTTTATACCGAGTCCGCTCTATTATGCGTTCTTGGAACAGGTGGTTGACTCGTGGGACATAACTGCTCTCCTCTTCGTCTGACGTCGTCAGTCTTCGGCATCGTTCACGGAGACATTAACTTGCAGGTTCTACTGATTCCGCCCGGGGTTCGATTTGTCTGTCATCCCGGCGTATTTTCCAAGCTTCAGGTAGATAGAAATGGTCGTCGAAAGGTTACGGATTACGAAGGGCTTATGAAAATATATTTTATCTTCGTTGGTATAACTTATATCATTATTTGTTACAGAGCAGTTTTTACAATGCAGTAGTTTTTTTCCTTTTACCGCAGCATTTTTTACTTTGCAGGTTGAGTATACGGAAATATTTTTTATTGATGAAGCATAGAGGTATTCCGGCTCCATGTAGTCTATGTCTTCGATGGTGAAGATTGAGATCGTGTTGCAATGTGCATGCTGGTTGTTGATTATTACCCCAAGGTATACAACTGTAGTTAATGTTGTGTATCTACTCCAGTTGGCAATAATATGTTGACTCGATTTTTAGACATGACTTGTTAATCATGATGGAAACTTTATGGTTTTGGATTATGTAATTGGTTGATGTGATTATTATTCGGGGATTATTTTTTTATTATTTTGTGGTATTGGTTCCATTATAATAAGCTTTAAGTTCAAGCAATTCATAAACTTCTTCGTATGGAGCCAAATTTACTTTATTTTTAACTAAGTGTTCATGAATGTAGGTTAATTCCTGTCTGTTAAACATATGACAACATTTCAATGTTGTCATCTATACGATGGAAGTAATCGTCGATTAATATGTACTGCCATTGCGCTTCACACTCTGAACGTTGTGACTCTAACGTGATTACCATTCCCAATGAGTTAATCAATCCCCTTTTGGTTTCAACAAAAGGGTAGAAGTATGATAATTCTAATCCTAGTTTACTAGTTTTTATTTTTGCCAAACTTACTCGTACCTGCTTATTAAGTTCTTTATAATAGTTTTTATTAATAACATTTTATTTCTACAATATATAAAAGCTTAGAATGTCCTGTTATTATTCTTGCTTTACCCATGTCTAGCCCAAGTATCTCTTTGTTGTTATCAAGGTCGAAGATTGATATTGACTGTAGGATTGAACATGGTGTGTATACCCGAAAAAATAATTCTCTCTGAATAAATAATTCGAGCGATTTATTTCCTCGTAGAGGAAAGACGTGTTTTTGTCTCTCCTTTAAATAAATTATTATCAATATTTTAATTCAAATCAGTTTAGGAATGTGTAGTGTGAGAGTGATGTGCTATTTTTGAGTGAGTTTTGTTCGTTAGAAGTTCACCTGTTAATACAGGAGAATTGAGACAGTTATTATGAAAACTACGTTCAACTCATATACAATCAGAGAAGTATCTTTTTATTCTAATTTTCATTCTAATTATATAAAAGTTAATTATTTATTATTGTTATTATAACTATTTACATATATGTGAACGGTAATTTATAATCGTATACATAGAAACTGACATTTCAAGGGAATTCCCTTTGTATGTACTTAAGTACATAAAATATTGGTACCCGAGAAACCAAAATTTGAAATTACAACAGATCGAATTGTAACTTACCCAATAAGCGAAAATTTGTATACTCAAAATGGGTTGCCACCGTATTGTGACAAAAATGACTTTTTGTGGAATAATATAAATTGATAAATATATAAAATGTTAATGAAAGGAGGAAACAGTTTTCTGCACGGGAAATTTATCATTTGAGCTGAAATATGTTGGATTGTGTTACCCATTTGGGTTTTTATTTAAATTTAATTACATTTTCATAACTTATTTTAATAATTTTCACTTACTTTAAACAATTCTATAAATTGAAATTTTGTCGAAAGTCCTGGTTTAAAACAATAAAGTTGTCGCCAAATATAATTCAATTTATTTTTATTATTATTTAAAATTTATTATTTATTTATTTTTTTTACATACCGGAAGGTCAGGGAAGATTGTGATTGCAACATTCTTGATCAGGGGGTCTATTTAGTTACTTACGCTTTGAGCATAAACTCAATACAATCAAATATGTTAACGATCCGAAGACTTTTTGCTATGGAATGTTGTTTTTCGACGATCTTTCTGGTTGAATTCAGGTTATGTTTTAGTGAAGTTGTGTGAATGTTAGATATTAACCCTGCTTTTAGTTGGATGAATTTAAATATAGGCAGCTGAATGACAATACCGAATCTAAATTTTTTTTATTTTGACATTATTGACGGAATATTTAGGTCATCATATGTATGATAATACTGCCGTGTCATTACGAACGTGAAGTCCCTCGGTTAGATGGTGTTGGATGGGAAGATAGGGCAACATAAGGTTACAAGCAGTATGTGATGAGATGACCCATAGATGTGAATTAAATAACCTAACCAGTCTAGTAGGACCGATGCCGAATACATATGATGAATATTAGTATCCTTTACCTCAAACACAACTAACTTACATTAATTAACTAACAAACTCTAATCTAGAGTGTGAATTTAATTGAGACTAACATTCTAATATATTTAAGTAGTTAGAAAATGACTTTGCTGCGGTTCGCCCTTGTCGTTTCTGTGACTAACATCCTTTCCTAACTAACCTTATCTGTTAAGGATGCAGGCAGGGCCTGGGCCCGCATGATGCTGAAATATTATTCGCATTCAGATATAATTTGTTATTTGATTGTTGATATTTCAGGATTATGGTAACGTACCTAGGATCGCCGTTATGGCTGGCCTGTACGCCTCTATCATATCATATCATATCAATAAATAATTCGAGCGATTGATGTGATAGTGGAGTGGAATCGTTCGATCGAGCTGTTTTCTGTGTTAACCTTTGAAGTTGTGAAATGTAACTTAATGTTATGCATCTCGATAAAAAATTTAAATAATTTGGAAGTAGGAGTAACTTCCGCAGCACTATCAATTACAATTTTTCCTAGTACGCCATGTTGCGCAAAATAGTTTTTAAATCTAATGGTTGTTGATTTCCTATCGATTATTTCATAGGCTAGGGCAAATTTTAAAAAATTTTCAATTATGGTAAGAAAATTTTTCCGTCTAAGTCTAAAAGTATCACAATGAACGATTTCCTTTGATGATGTTGGAGTTTCTGTAATTTGAAATTTTATTTTACTCAGATTTCGTTCATATTTATCAAAGTTACAGACTTTGCATTTTCTTAAGTAACCTGTTATTAGTTCCCTCATGCCTCATCTTTGGAAAATAATAATTGCGTTTGAGAGTAGCATAATTTTCGTTATTCCGTCTTTAACTTTCTCTCTGTACATAGTAAAATGAAACATTATCTGTGCATGGGGTAAAAAATACCCCAATGTATTTTGTACTTAAAAATTATTTTCTATATCAAAAATTATTATTTTTACTTACTTATAATTTATTAAAAATACAAAAACCCAATGTACAAGATAACAAAAGATACTTATAATTAATTCATTAAATTTTGGTTATTAAAATTATTAAAAAGAATTGAGTCATCAACTTCTTCATGTTGTTGTTCTTTCATGTCGTCTTCATCATCAACTATATATTTCTAAATTAATGCAATTGTCACACACGGTTTGATGATGCCTTTTGCATGCTGGTTTATCGCAGAAGTGGCAAGTTACGTTGGTTTTACGCCAGCACTCCGTGGACATAAATTGCATCTTTGTGTTTTACAACTTTTGGATTGTTGGTTTTGAGCGGTTGGTGCTAATCTCAATTCTACAACTTTGTATCCTATTTGACTCATTGTGATTTTTACGCTTCTTTTCAACCGGTGTGAAGTTTTTAACAAAAAATAACGAAAAAACCAAATTATATATGTGTTGGTACCACTCAATATTAAATTCTTATTAGAATAAATTGAGTGGGATTTATTACACTGTAAAATTATTTTCCGAATGAAGATATTTTAAAATTAAAATTTATTCAAAAATACAAAATATTAATGAAATGCAATGATTATTAAAACAGATAAGAAAAAACAAATTAAAATCTAGTGAGAATTAGTTAACAAATAAATAAAAATAAAAGCTATAACAGAAAAAATATCAGAATTGTTTATTGAAATTTCTCGATAAAAATACTGTGTATTTTATCAATCTGGCCAATAACAAGCCACTTCCAGAGGTTAGGTCAAGATACCACTATATAGGTTGAATTGGCCTATCTCTAGGCTGTATCTTGCCCTAATCTCTGGAAGTGGCTTGTTATTGGCCCAGAATGTTAAAATACTCAAAATTTACAATGGAAAATTGCTATTAACAAAGTTACATTTTCTCCGCTAGGAAAACCCTTATACCGGAAAATGTTCTCCATCAATAGGCGAATTCAACCTATATAGTGGTGTCTTGCCCTAATCTCTGGAAGTGGCTTGTTATTGGCCCAGATTGATAAAATACTCAATATTTTGAGTGAAATTTTTCAATAAACATATTTGATATTTTTTTTGTTAAAGCGTTAATTTTATTTATTTTTTTAAGTTTTTTTTAAGTTATTTAAATATTTCTTTAATATCTTTTGTATTTTTATCCTTTTTATATTTTATTATGTAAATTTTGAATTTATTTAATATAATAATAATTTTTAATAAAAATTTTACTAATTTGCATTTATAAAATATTAACAATTCACCAACACTAAAACAATTCAATATGGCGGCTATAGATATCTATCTGAATCCAATAAGAACTATGGTTCCGCCATGTTTTCCAATTGCAAGTCGCTTCTTAATTTTATTGTCCACCAGCTGCAATGTCAATTTCTTGAGAAATTCACCGATGAGTCATAGAGATGCTAGTTTACTAATTTATGCAAATTATACGCGGCAAAACCCGCCGCATCTAACATGTTGAAGAAGAGTACCATTAGCCGTTTTTTAATTTTTCGCTTGGAGGTATAGGTTTTAACCGATTTATCAAAAGTATCTACACCGCCTTTAGTTTGGTTATAATCGAGTATGATGTTCGGTTTATCGAGTATGTTGTTGTGTAACGTAGGCGTAGACAGTAATAATACGTATTTTGCCGCTTTGGGAATATAGCTAACTAATGTCATGTTTCCATCAACACAGAAAAGTGATGATCCAATCTCTCTTTTTTTATTTCATCGATTTTTGAAAATTGGGCAGGCAGATCAGGTTTATTTGATTTTATGGTTCCATAAGCGATATTTTTTTCTCCATCATTTATTTGTTCTGCTAGCTGGCAACTTGAAAAGGAATTATCCATTGTGATATTTATACTTTTGTTTGGATACGGCAAAGCCAAACAGTGTGTTAAGCTAACATCAAAGTTTGAAACTTTCAATTCATTCGGTTGACGTCCAACATATATTTCAGTTTTTACGTAAACCGGCGAACATAAGTACTCCAATCAACGCATAGATTTCATCGGAGTCCGTATCGTGCTAAATCCGAGGGCGCTTTTCTTCAGCTATAGATGTAATGTTGTAGTAATAATCTTTGGCTTTTCTGTTTGTCTCACATACAATAATATTTATTAATGTTTCTGAAAAACTCGTTTGAAATACATTAGTGGTTTATTTAGATTTTCGGCCAATGAGGCCGATGCTAATCCTCCCTTTTCTTTTAAAATGTGAAAGTTTAGAACTTTCGAAAGAACACGTAAAACATGTGGGGAAAACCATAACACAGTCCAAATACGCATCTGAATCATCACCAGTACACTTACACAGAAGTGTTTTCCTTTTAGCAATTTAGAAATCCCACACAGAATGAAAAAAGGCGAAATGAATAGGATAGAGGAGTATAAAACTTATCAACACAGGAATAACTCACAATTATTGGACGATAATATAAAAATTCGATAGCCGTAAAGTCGGTATCAGTAAAGTTTTAATTTTTTGCATTGTTTTGTACTGATTTTTACACAGAAATGTATGGGGTAATTTTTGACCCCAGTAGACAGGAATGCGTTGATTTTCATTCTAACGATAAAACATGCAATAAAATCAATCGATTATAACTCGGTTTTTTTATCTGGTGTATATCTAATTGAAGAAGGTATATCTAAATGGATTTTAAATAATTTTTAGTAATTAGTTTTTTATTTACATTTTTGTAGGTCTGGGGTAGTTTTTACCCCAATGTACAGAGTGAAGGTTAATTCCTGCTAATTGAAAATTTTCCTTAAAAAGAGTTTGAATTAAATTAAATATGTCGTCTCTACAGTAGATAGAACAAACTCTAATCTAGAGTGTGAATTTAATTGAGACTAACATTCTAATATATTTAAGTAGTTAGAAAATGACTTTGCTGCGGTTCGCCCTAGTCGTTTCTGTGACTAACATCCTTTCCTAACTAACCTTATCTGTTAAGGATGCAGGCAGGGCCTGGGCCCGCATGATGCTGAAATATTATTCGCATTCAGATATAATTTGTTATTTGTTATTTGTTATATTTCAGGATTATGGTAACGTACCTAGGATCGCCGTTATGGCTGGCCTGTACGCCTCTATCATATCATATCATATCATATCATATGTCGTCTCTACAGTAGATAGCTGTAAAGTGTTTTTTATTAGGAAACTTTGACAAAATGTCATTCTTAATGTTTGATAATCAAAGTTTTACTATATTTTCGTTTCCTAATGCTATATTGTAGAATTTATGTTATGTTTTGTACTCTAAACCTAGTTTTTATTTGTTTATTTGAATTAGCTAGTGATGAGTGTCCCTGTTTTGTGCCCAAAAGTGTGCCCAAAATTATTGGACTTATGGCTATTTGGTGTAACATCGCAATTCGGTATAATGCCGTTTAATGAAAAGTTACTTTGCTTATTTATTAGAAGATTTCTTCTAATTGAATCAATGGTGTTAGGATTAGATAATTTTCCATTGTCCAAATACTCATTGAGTTCTAATCTCGATAGAGCGTCAGATGATAGTCATATACCACTAGGAGAGGTCTCCAACGAACAACTTTTGAGGTAGGGTATTTGTAATTGAACAACCATACCAGCGGTTTATGGTCGGTAGCAATTGTAAATTTAAAGGTAAGGTCGTAGATATTTAATAGACCGTACAATAACAACAAGTTCTTTTTCTATGGTACTGTAATTTTGTTCCATTTTAGATAACGTACGGGAAGCATAACAAATTGATAAATCCTTGTTAATTTCCCCTTGAGACAAAATAGTCCCTAACGCTATATTGGATGCGTCGGTAGTGAGGGTGAAATTCTTTTTAAAATACGGATATTGAAGTATTGGTTTGGAAGTTAATAATTTTTAACATTTTTCAAAACAATTTATATAGTCGCCATTTAATACGATTTTTGCTGGTTTTTGCCAACATTATGTGAATGGTTTCGTTATTTTCGCAGTCTTTTATATAGGGTTTTCCAATAGGAATGATGTGATTTTCAAGTGACGTTTCGGCCATTTGTAATATGTCATGATCTGTCATTTTTTGTTTCATTGTATTCAGTAATGTTTACAATTGCATCATGGTGAGTTATACGCAAGAAGAACGTTTACAACTTGCAATTACAAACGATAACGATTTTTTTAAGAAAATCACCTTCTCCGATGAGGCTCACTTTCATCTGAATGGTGCCGTAAATAAACAAAACTGTGATTCTGGCGCGAGGAAAATCCACAAATTATTCATGAAAAACCAATTATTGACCACTAAATTGACAGTTTGGTGTGGTTTTTGGTCTTGGTGGAATCATCGGTTCGTATTTTTTTCGAAATGAAGCTGGTAACACCGTTACTGTCAATGGAGATCGGTATAGATCGATGATAACCAACTTTTTATGGCCGAAATTGGAAGAAGTTGATCTTGACAACATTTGACATCATATCACTCTTATTGGAAAACCCTATATTTTACGATAATAACCTATTAATCCAAGGAAGCTTTTGATTTTCTTTGGTGTTTTGAGAAGTTTGAAGTTCTGAATTTAATTTTTAAAGGATTAGGTTTCCACCTTGGGTTATCATATGGCCCAAGAATCCTATTTCCTTTTTCAGAAAATGTTAACTCGTATCTTCAGATTTGAATGGTTTAATTTTTTAAACACTTAAAATCTTCGATGTATTCTTGAAGACTTGTGCTAAATACTATGACGTCATCTATGTATCACAGTACGTGGCTTCCCCGAAGGTCACCAACACGTTCGAAGGGTTCACATGTTTTATAAATTCCTTCCTGTAAAGTTATTGGTGTCGAGTAAAATCTTTCTATGGAAACCGGGATTTTAATTACTGTTTTGGATAATGGTTGCATATAAAATGGTTTTATGCAAGAAGTAAAATATTCTGAAGTTTTAATTTAAAATTAGAATTGTCTAAAATTTTATTTCTTAGATTAATATTTACTTTTAATTTAGATAAGGTTTCATAACCTATTAACCCATCAAAGGTTTCGTGGAATTTAACGTTCGAAATTTCATCCGAATTTTAATAATGTTTTCTCTGTAATCACAGAGGTTTGGAACACGCTAGCTATTTGCATGTGAACTTTGGAAATTTCATTTTGTCTAGTAATAAATTTGAAGTTTACGTATCAGCTGCCGTATCTACAAAAGAAATTTTAGTTGTTTGCTGGTTTGAGCAACAGAAGGTGATTTCTCAGGATTGTAACATCAGGCACCATATTTCTTCCGAAACTTTCACAAAATTTTCTTAATGTTAATGTAATTGATGATTGATTGTGTAAAAGGTGTTCCCTATTAAACCTCGTTGTTCAATCGAATATTTTGCAAAGAATAATTTTCCACCTGTGTATACATCACGACTGTCAAGTATAAATTGGCAATATTAATATTCGCCTAAATGGCGGCCAAAAAATTGTAAAACTTTCGAATGGATACCCTGTATAAGCATTTATTTATCATATTTGATTAAACCGCAACAGGCGCCATTTTGTAATAACCGATATAATGCTTCCCAGGAGATTTCAGAATTATCTACATGTTGGTGTCGAAAATAGCGTAGACAATTCATTTTTACGTAAACAATGTCGACAGTTGGTAGAATATGTAGATAATTCGTAAACAATGTATATTATTGTTTTCCTTGTCGTTTTCCAGATGAGTTTTCAGCACGAGGAAGAATAAATTCAATGTCTACAACCCGAACAAGTAATGTTAGTACATTCAGCTTAATTCAACATATTCAAATTTTTTTATTAGTTAACGCCATATACTATATAGTATTACTGGGCAATTCCAAATTACATGGTCATTCCTTTCCTCAAGTATAATAATTTCGGAAAGGTTCGAACTAAGCTTAACAACAAAACGTTAGAAACTTTTCTTTAAATTTTATTTTTGAAATTGTTCATGTAAACTGACACCCAGTTCCAACTTTCTTCGGAAACTGAAATTAAAACTTTTGAGTGATAAAAAGTGCCTCATTCAAAGTATGCTCCATCGCTTGTTATACACTTTTCTCATCTTTCGCGTAATTTGTGAATACCACGCCAGTAAAAATCTTCCCCCCATCGATGCAAACATGTGGTAATCGGAAGGATCCAAGTCTAGTTAGTAAGCCGCATGGGTCAGAACTTCCCAGCTGAGTGATTCCAACGTGTCGCGAATCAGTTTTGCTTATGTGATGGAGCATTGTCATATGAAGAAAAATGACTTTGTGTTGCCTCTTTCGGTATTTTTGGCCTTTTTTCTAGTAGTTCTTCGAACAGTTCAAATTGGTCAATTGTTGTTGGTAATGTTTAATATTAACCGTTTCCTCTGGTTTTAACTGCTTATAATAGACCACGCCTCTCTGGTCCCACCAAACACTGACGATCGTCTTTCTGCCAAAGCGATTCGGTCTTGCGGTCGATTTGGATGGTATGCCTGGGCTACTCATGATTTTTTGCGCTTGGTATGCTCAAAATAAATCCACTTTTCATCCCCTGTAACTATACGATGCAAAAACGATTTCCTTTTGTACCAAGCGATCAAAATGTCACATGTGTTTTTGCGCTTATCCTTTTGCATGTCGTTCAACCCATGGGGGTCAACCCATCCATCGGTCTACTTTATCTTTCCCATCTCTTGTAGCCAATTGGAAACAACTTCGAAGTCACCGCTTTTGAAATACCGTAACCGTCGTTCACACGTACCTTGCGATGGAGCATGTTCACCATAAGATTCTCGAAGTAATCGATATGATTCAGCAGCAGTTTTCTTCAAATGAAAACAAAAACTTAATGCTGTCCGCGAATGCTCTTTGTTCGGCATAAATTTCGACATATTGAACAAAACAATACAACACTATATGCACACAATTTTCTAATTTATCACTCGTGCGCGTCTGACACTTGTTGATGACACAACAAAATGGCGCAGTGTCAAATTTTTATAGCACAAACTGCATTGGTGCACCATCTGTTGTATGAAATCTGCACTTCTTACTTGTACACCTGGCATACTTCATCAGCCCTATAACTAGACATGAGGAATTTTATGGAAAACCGCTTACAACGTAAGTTTATCATATTGCGAATGGAGCATACTAAACACCCTTAGCCCTTATAACTTTTCAAGAAATAGTGATTTCGGTTAGTTTGTCGGTGTTGAGGTGAGTTCAAAAACTATTTCTCGCATATCATTTGGTAAATTAGCGTTCTTCGGTATAGCTCTCGTAACTTTGATGTAAGTTTAACACAAACCAAGTGTCGATGTAATCGGAGCCAACAAGTTATAAAGAGCTGTAGAGAACAATCGAAGTTTACTAATTTGAAAACAAATGTGTATGTTAACCCCTATATTTTCAGCATCGACGCATGATGGGATACATATTATCGGTCCGCGTGATGTGATGAGGTGTTCGTATCATGTGATGCCTGTTGAAGTACGTGTCGGTCGTGTACTGAATATACCGTTCTTTTAAATACTGGTTGGATTGTAGTTTCTTCTCCAACTGTAGGAAGCGTTGAAATGTTTATTGTCTGGAACTTCCTAATTGGTCCATCTATATCTCCGTTATGGACAGGTGTACCACGTATCTTTCTTTTAGGTTCTGCTTCGTGGTTTTTCGAAATAATAATACACATTCGTAGATTTCTTCGTCCCTCCATGCTCCTTCACTATTGGATAGGTGATCCATTTGGTGGTGATATTTAATCACACGAAATCATCGTAAACGTCAGCCCTCAATAAAATATAAATTGGGAAGCCGTTTCGAACATTGGGTCAGTCAAAACTAACTGACTCCATTTGTGATTATATCAAATGAATCATAAATTTTGATGGGTTTCGCTTGACGACGTTCCGGAACCTACGTCGTGTTTGCGGAAACTAGTATGCTTCAATTACATTTCGGTGTAGTTGGTCCACTTCTTCTTATGAATATGTATGTATATGTGCGGTGTATACATTTATGAATGGAGAATTTGATTTTTTATGACACGAGGTTGCTTATGTCCGTTTGTGTGCTGAGTAGTGAAGCACCGTACGCATAGTGTGACGTTACAAGTATACGGTACAGATGCTAAGTGGGATCATAGTTTTCATCGAGTGACTCTTTATATGCGCTGGATTATATGTTTTTAGATGGTTCTTGAGTATTATGATCGATTAGTGGTTGACGTACACACAAATCTTGGATTGAGTGATAATCTGTGTCCACCGTTACCTGTGGCTTTTATTGTGTTTTTTGTATAGAGTCTCACCCAAAAACAGTAGGTCCGGTCCAATTTTAATTTTAAGGTGGTTAGCTCCAAGCCTGTGGATAAAACGATGGTTGCCGCGTCAAAATTGTAACCATCGGTCCGCTTGCTATAAGGTACTGCTACAAGGATAGTTGTAGGATAGGATCATTAAATATTTACCTGCGTCTGAGAAGATTTGTTGTGATTTAACAGTTTATTGCGTGGTGAGGATGTCATTATAGTACATTAACATTTTGATGGCTCTGGTTTTAGTTTCAAACTTCAACTGTATGGAAAGCTCTTTTTAACAAAGTCGTCCTTTTTTTTTATTACCAAACAGCTAAATAAAAATATTTCCGATTATTTCGTTTTCCAGGCATAGTGGCATATTTTATATATAGGGTGGGCTAAATTTTTTTTTTAAATGCAATAAAACAAAACGTTCTCAATATTTTTTCAAATTTATTTTTTCATTGAAAAGAACACTCCTTCCGACTAATTATGGAATACTATTTCATTCATATGACTGCCTCGGCTGGCCTTGCCGTACTCCATACGTATGGCAATGCGAATATTGTTCTTGAAAGCGTCAATCGTTGCTGGTTTATCGGCGTAACACTTATCTTTGACGGTACCCCAAAGATAATAATCCAACGGCGTCAAATCACAGCTCCGAGACGGCCAAATCATATCAGCATTTTGGCTGATAATTCGATCTTCGAAGACAGTGCGCAAAAGATCAATTGAAACGTGTGCTGTGTGGCACGGAGCGCCGTCTTGTTGAAACCAAATACTGCCTATGTCCTCCTCTTCAAGTGTCGGGAACAAAAAATCGTTTATCATGGCGCGGTAGCGCTCACCATTGACAGTAACGGCGGCTCCTTGCTCATTTTCAAAGAAAAATGGCCCAATGATGCCACCGGACCAAAATCCGCACCAAACAGTCACTCATTGAGGATGCATCAGCTTCTCTACGATCACGTGCGGGTTCTCCGTGCCCCAAATGCGACAATTCTGCTTGTTTACATAGCCGCCAAGATGGAAATGCGCCTCATCCGAAAAGATGATTTTTTTGCCAAAATCGGCATCTTCTTCAAGTCGATCGCAAACCCGTTCAGCAAACCAAAAACGCAATGGGTGGTCTCTTTGCTTCAATTCCTGAACCTAAACCACCTTTATACGGTGTCATACCAAGGTCTTTGTGCAGAATTCGTCGCAATGTTGTGCGTGAAATGTTCAATTCTTGAGCACGATGACGGGTTGACGTTCTCGGCGACTCACGCCCATTCTCGGCTACAGCATCAACATTTTCGAGTGTACGCTTGGTTGGCTGCTTGGTTCGTGTTGGTTTATTAATTAACAAGCCTGTTACTTTAACTGTATTTACAAAATAACGCACATATGGAGCTCCCGGAAGGATACAACTAACTTTCCGTCAAATCAGAAGTAACATAACCCTTACCATACTCAAAATAACCGCTAGTTCAAAAAAAAGTTAGATGAACCACCCTGTACATATATGTATATGTGTACAGTACTATACCGAAACTTCAATAAAGTTAAATTTTTCAAATATTTATAAGAGAGCTTCACAGTCCATCTTATAATGGTAACAATTAAGTTCTGAACAATTTTCTGATTGCTAACAGTAATAATAATTTTCAACATTATCGACGTATTGCCTACATTATCTACATTGTCTACACGATTATTTTAATTATCTACATACATTGTCTTCACAAGTAGAATATTCTATTCTTCTCTGTTCGTATATACCCCTGGACACTCCACTACACATATGGCTTTATGTCAGATAAGGGTATAATTTAAAAGCCGTTAAAATTAATTAACTTCAATTACAGAGATTAGAAATCAATTATTTGGGATTTCCATCCAAAATTTCCAAAACTGCCTCATAAAAAACATACAACATAAAATCTAAAAATTACAACAAACTTATTTGTAGGATCCTACAAAAACGCCCCTCAACCATATAGGAAAGAGTAATTAATGTCCATTTATGATCAAAAATCAAGACTCAATAAAAAAGACTATTCCATCTTAATTTTTACTCTCTGTAAATCCGGTAACAATACACCTTCAATTTTGTTGAGATAAACAATTTAGTAATTAATTTATGCGTTTGATACATTTACGATGTTAAGCGGAACAATCAACAAACTTGGTGCGCCAGGTAGCGCCAGGCGTCCCACCTTGAAATTGAATTATATACGGTACGGTATCATTACCATAATAAGGTAAATGGGGCAGATTGGTAGATTGGAAAATCCTTTTTAGGTCGCACACATGTTTTCTATATACTCGTATAATTAATAGAGGAGATTTAAAACAATAAATGAAGGCAGATACTTCAAAATGCTTCAGCACACCTTACATGTACATCTGATGAATTTATGTAAAACAAACTAGAAAATTGGTTTTTCCATGATTTACAGTGTACAATAATAAAATATGAAGCATCTATTTCAATGCAAATCAGAAAGGATAGGTCATAAGCCAATTTAATATTTTATTTAAGTAAACTGCTATTTGAATTACCTTCGATTTAACACTACTATACTTGTCCACAAACATTTGTCCTTGTTCTTTAGTTCTTGAACCACCAGCTAAAATTAGTGGTGTAACTACACTATTTCCTTTCAGCTTTCGTCTTGTCTTTCCACTTCTTTGTGGATTTCACTCTAATGCGTTCGCTAAGGTGTATCTAATACATTTTGCTTTCATATCGGTTTACCGATGGTTCTCAGCAAGAAGATTTAAACAGTCGTTGTGGCCTTTATTCACAAATACGTTGAGCCTTCTTGAGATCTTTTGAGTAGGTTTGTATATTTTACATTTACCTATATAGCAATAATTACGTAGAATAGTTATTTTGAAATTTTGATGTATTGTTCGTTGCGCAACCGGCAAAATATTTTAGTATCTGAAATGCTGGGCGTGATCATTTGGCTGAATTACATCAGGTTGAAGGCGTAGACATTGGTAGGCTGGTAGACATTGGTGTGAGCCAACCTATTGCTGAAAACGGTTTTATTGACGTTAATCAAAAACCAACTGTCTTGTATATTGAGACCGAGTTTTGTCAGCGCCTTATAATGGGAGAAATGGGGAAACGAAATGGGAACGGAACAGTAATTATTTAATACGCCTTTCTTTACCTTCTATAGATGAGCATTGTCTGAATAAAACATCGAAACCATATGCTCAAGGATTATAGCTGATTTATTTAGTTTTTGTGGGGAAATATACGATATGTTAGATCTATAACCACCACACACAGTGCACAATGACATAAGGCGCCTAATTGTTGTGTTAAGAATCCTGATTCATCATAAATTCCTCAAAATCAAATCTGCAACAATTAATTATTTACCTATGTACGTCAATTAGTGTATTATTGTGTATATTTACCTCCTTGTCGGAATCATATTTAGCCTTTCCACACACTGCGTTTTGCCACAAAACTTAAGCTGCACTTGCCTTCCCACGCAAAACTGAAGTGCGGCTCGAGTCTATGTATGTGTAAAATTATTTTCATTTTATGTTTATGCTTAAGGGAAACGAATAGAAAACGCAAAAAAAAAATCTAGTAGGTATTGAAACAAAATGTTCCCGCATTTATTTTCTACCAAACTTCATTTTCATACCAATCGCGTAAAAACAAAAAAATGCTGACTATTAAATTTTGTTTTGTTTTTTCGTTTATGTTAGTGAGTATACAACCAGTGCACCTAGAATACTACAGGCCTCACTGCTTTAAAAATGTTGCTATATGACGTCGTTTTAAGTCGACAGTTCTAATTTTTGACTACAGGTATCAGTTTAGTTAATTACGGGAAATAGTTTTGTTTTTTTTAGTTTCGTCGCAACGCCTAACATAGTGATTAAAAGCTTTATAACCATAATAAAATAAGTTTCAAGTGAAAGCGGTAGTCATTTTTAAAACATAGATTTTTTTGTGAAGAAACTCGTACCTCATCGTTAATTTTTGGTGAAATACTAAGTTAAAATTGGTTAAATATTCGTTTAAAATTAATATTACGCAATCAATGATGGCCACGCCAATCGAAATATTAAATCGAAAGCGGCCGAATACCAAAAGCAGTTTCACCAAACTTATTAAACCAATTTATCAACACATACCATAGTATTACACCAAACTGTTTAAGGAAGTTGTGGTTGTGAAGGAAAAACAACAATTCACAATTAATAAGGAAGACCAAACAATGCACCATGCCATTGAAGAGAAATACTATGAGATTGTCTATGATGATAGTCCCGTTATTTCGACATCCCATTTAAAAAACTTAAGAAAGGTTTACGACGAATCGTAATCAAGCAAATGGTCGCGATGTTTGGCTAGATATATTTTGATCACTAAACTGGATGAAATTACACGGACCTTATAGGTGCAGCATTCCGTCGAAACTGGTTTTCCGAGTTTAGGGTCGTTCATCAAATTCGTCACAAACAGAGCTGATGTTCTTGAATACCAAAATAAAGCAGAGAAGTTCGAAGTGCTAACCCGAAGTTACGAGGTTAGCTGTCCTGTTATGTAAAACAAGTGACTATCCGATTCATGAAATTTCGCTTGAAATTTCGAGAGATAACGGTTGAAGGACGACGTGAATTTATCCGATACAAGAACAAATGTTTCAATTGTTTTGGTAGTAAACATACCGTTAAAGACTGTTGGTCCTTTCGAAGATATATTGTCATTTGTGCATGAATAGTATCGTACCAGTCTCGTCAGAAACCAGTAAAATAGAGACTAACTCGAATGGGACCTCCTCTACACGCCACGCATCTTTACATACATTATATAGAGTATTATTGGATTCAGGAGTAGAGACTTCTTTCATATTGCAATCACACAGTTCATACTAAAACCGTATTTTCCATCAAATTTTGAAATTTTCATGAATGCTTGCGTGATACACCGTACAACCAATACTAGATCTCCATCAACAGTGAACTCGTCCAGCAAATATTATTCGCATATGTAGATGTTTTAATCCGAAATGTTCAATTCTGGTCCTTATTAACTGAAGGACAATTACGTGAGCAAAACAAACTTATAGCGCAGACGAGTAAATTGGGTTGGATACTTTCCGAAACATTTACGCTAACTAAGCTGCTTCTGTCTTATATTTGAGTTCTGAGATGAATGAAGAAACGGCGTTAAGCAACTTCTGGGAAAGCGAGGAAATTGACCGAGAAGAGGAACCACTCCAAAGCAATCGATGTGAGGAGCATTTTGTACAGAACGTTTTACAGGATGAGGCTTAACGTTCGGAAGTAAAACTACCTTATAAAGATGGAAACGTACCTATAGGAAGTTCGTATGAACCTGCAAAAGCCGCGTTTTACCAAGGAATAGTAGGTTTAAAATAGAGCCGCGGTTATATTACCTATACAAATCATTTCCAAACGAATACCGCGGTTTAAAGCATACATGTCATTCATTCTAATCCACTAAATAACAAGTTTCTTGGGTTTCCTCTCCATTTTGAGAGTGAGCCCTACTATACAACTCAAATACGATGGTAAATTTTCTGTACTAAATTCTAGGGAAGTTTCGAACGCATCGGGACATTTAAAAAATGTACCGCGAAATATTGGTACATCCAGATCTATGAGTTAAATACGATAACTTACGGCATGGCATCGCCTTTCTTTTTCTCGACACGTACGAGTATATTGCAAAAGGTCGTAGCTAGAATCAAACCCATTATCCAGAGGCTACACAAGCCATACAATACGAGATGTATATGGATGACTTAATGACCGGTGCAGGATCAGTTTAGGATGCGATAAGTATGCTTCGTGAGATCGATGCTATTTTACGCAAAAAATGCAAAAATGAACCTCAGAGAGTAGAGATCTAATTGATGACCAGTCACCGATTGATTTAAATCGGGCAGAGGTAACTCAGTGGGCTTATAATTGCACCTTTTGTTATACGGATTAAAGTAATGTTCCAGGAGCTGCTTGGGATGAGCCTTTAACTCAAAGGGCACAACAAGTTAAACCTAAGGCAGGAGATACCGGATATTAAGAAAACCATAATTTCTAAATGGTTATGTTCTACAAATAATAATACCCTAATCTTTGGAGTTTGAGCTTGAACTGTATGGCACCTTGTTAGCCACAAGATTGATGAAACAAGTCAGTTCAATTTTGGAAAACCCAAGGAAGGATATGACAACATACGAGTAGATCAACTCAAGTATAATATTTGACTGGATACACCAAAACAGTGGATACACCAGAATCCATCGAGATAGTAAATTGATTTCATCGGACCCATTTAATGACGATCTTGGGCTTCTTTGAGTAGAAGGTTGAGACAAAATGCCCTAATTTCTTTTGATCATGCGGATGCGCATGTGTTGTGCTAAATGAAATGAAGGTGAAATTGAAAATCGAGCAGCAAGTAAAGAATTTCTCCTTGTGTTCCATTTTACCTACTACATCTATATTGAGGAGAAACTATTGGATATTGGAGATTCGAAGTACAATAAGAGTCAGAAGATGTGCTATCTAAGGACAGAGTGGAGTTGACGAAAACATTTTTGCACACTGACTATGTGCTAGAAGCCTGCACGGATTTGGCAACTGAATCACTTTTGGCCGCCTTTGATCGATTTATTGCAAGGCGTGGACCATGCATCGACGTGTATTCCGACAATGGCTCCAGTTTATGCTAAGCATGTATTCGACAGTTTGAATCAACCGTATCTGGTGATGAGGAAGCATCAAACCAATTTGCACTTCATTCTGGTGCAGGCACCTGGCTTTGCTGGTATTTAGGACGCCGAGGTAAAGTCTATTAAAACACAATTACAAAGGGTAACTGGTGTACAAATTTTATCAAGTGATGAGCTTCACACTCTCTTTCCGCAAAATGGTTCAGAGTTTTACGACGTGCTTACTTCGGCACATTATTTGGTAGGGACACAATGGGTGTTGCGCCGGATGTTATAATGTTGTCCTATAATCGCTTGAGTCACTGGCATACGGTTCAGAAAAAGATACAATTAATATGCAAACGATGGTACCAACAATATATTCACAGCCTACAATAAAGGATCAAGTGGAAGCATGAGGAGGGAAATTTGCAAGTGGGTCAAGTCGTGTTAATCAGAGAGGAGAATCCACTGACAGATAATTGGAGATTGGGCAAGGGATTGAAATTACATAAAGTGAACGATGGGAAAGTCCGTTTAGTGACATTAAAAACAGTTGTGTATTAACCGTCCAATTTCGGCTAATACACAAACTTTGACGCTTACTCACACAATAATATGTATCTTTACCTCAAATTGATGCCCGATATATGTGTTTCCCGAAATATGCGATTTTGGAACGCCGTCTCCCGTTCCACGATTTTAATTTTTGCATAGATTCCGTTAAGACTAGGGCTGTTGCCTCATTTCTCATTAAATTTAGCTCTGAGAAGGGATGCTAGAGGTGGATCTACGAAATTATTAAGAATAATATTAAACATTACAAAAGGCGCCATATTGGAATAGAAATTATGCAAGCAAAAGTTACCATCTCGAAAGGAAAAGAGTTATTTAATGCAGCTCTTGAGAACAACTGCGAATTCCACTCTGCCTACTGACATACATAAAATACCAGATATTTTTTTTCTTTGTAACAAAAGTAGAACTACACAAGCATTGAAACAGTGAAGGACTATCATCTGACCACTCACCTGTGATCATGACTCGGAGCACAATGATAATTAAAAAAAGATAACTTCCCTAAATTAACAAACAATAAATCCAATTGAAAATTATTCAAGAAGTTAGTGGAAAAGCGAATAAATTTCCGCGCACTAATTAGAACAGAGATGCTGCTAGAAGCAACAAGCGGCTTGGGAAAGTTTAACTATTCCTTATATCAACTCCATAATGAAACCTAACTATCCTCTTGAGGTCAGAGAACTAGAACAAATTAAAACAACTAATAAACCTAATAGAGGATGACGATTACTCACTTTGAAAAGCAACGATCGGGGTTAAAAATAATCTGGCCGAAGAAGATGGCTAAAAGTGACAAGCAGAAAGTCTCTATTTAGATGATCTTAACATAAGACATGTGACTTTATTGGAACTAAAAAGTGAAATCAAAAGTATCAGAAAAGCTCCAGGTTATGACTTAATTAGTGGAAAAATTGTGAAAACCATTCCCGAGAAAGGTTTGTGTAAATTAGTTCACATAATTAATGCAGCCTTCGGAATGAAATATGTTCCACGTCAATGGAAGGTGGCTGAAGTAATTATGATTCGTGAAGTAGATAAACCAGCAAACTATAAAATATCTTATAGACCGATATCAATATTTCAGGTAATATCAAAACCTATAATAGAAAAAAAGATTTTTAATTCCACCACACCCATGTCCCCATGCACCCATTTGAGAATAAGAAGCAAAGCTCCAGTATTTTCATAGGTGTAGCTCAAGCTTTCGACAAAGGTTGGCACCAAGGGTTTGAATTTAAACTGCTCGAGACCTACCTAAGCTATTTCATCGAATTCTTAAATCCTACATCGCAGATCGATATTTTCGAGTCAAATTTGAGATCGAGTACTCAGAACGAAAAAGAATATCAGCAGGTATACCACAAGGTAGCATACTTGGATCTATTATGTTCATCCTTTACACGAGAGGTTTATCGGAAGATATATCGGCATCAATAAGCAAACTTCAAAATGTAATTGACACGGTAAGTACACGGTAAGTATTCCCACGGTAGCTTGTGTTTTGATTTGTTGTGTTCTGATTTAAGTTTTATAGTAAATTTTGCATTCAAGTGAATTTTGGTCGATAGGCGGTTCATCCGAGATGAGCTTCGGGCTCCTTTTGATTTTTGATTGAAACCGGTCAACCGGAAATGAACTTCCAAAGAAGCATATTCGTGAGTTATTTCTTTAGAAAATTCGATCTTTCAGTTTGTTTATCTATTTGTTCTATCCGTCATAGTGAAAAGTACAAACATGGTTAAAAAAAATATAACTTCTGCTCGACCCCTTAAAATTGTTTTTGGTGGATATAATTTTATCTGTCTCCAAAAATATCTCGGTGGCGCATTTTCTGTTGACACTTTTTTAATTTTCTTTATTTTAATAAATATTTTTGATAGAACAGAAAATTCCTAAGTACCGATAATCATATATATGACGCTATTGAAAGTTAACATTAACTGTATTATGATCGTAAGCGTCAGTGGCCATACGAGTAAGGACCAAAAATGCATTTGATTACAATTCTACATAATTCTATTTTTATAAATTATTTATAACGTTTATCGGAATATTGCGCACTTTGAACGATTTATATTTCGGGCGAAAATTTCTTTCAAAAATAATTTAATTATACAGAAATTGACGGTGGAAAATATTTCAAAATATCAAAACAACTATACGACTTTATGACTGTGCAGGTTTAAATTAAATTTAAGTGGAATTTAATCGAATTTGAAATTTCTACAGTTTTTTTCAATTCAGAGAAGCCGTCACTATTTTTAATCACAACTCTCGCGATATTAAATAAACTTTTAACCGACAAAAATATCAAATAATTTGCGTCGATTCGAGTTTGTCCTCCGATATTTCGTTCCAATACAGATTGTCTTGTTTTTTGGTGGTGGAGACATTCAATACGTCGAGTCATTTACTTAATAAAAGTGAGCGTCCATTTGTAACAACACTTTAACATAAAATGAGCGTTGTGTTTGGATTTTTTTCTGGATTTTAGGTTCAACTTAAAAATTTTACTTAATAGCATTTTTGCTTACGTCCGGATACACGGATACACAAACTCATGTTTAAATAATTTTTTATAAACTTTTATCTTAAGGAATCGTAACGACAAAAACGTTATTACCGAATTTAGTATATTCAAAATTAAAAGTTTTGCAATTTTATTTCTTAAATTTGTAGTTTGTTATGGAAATCTGTAAACAATTTCTGGTAAATGTAATGCATTGTAATGCCCCTACTCGAGAAATTGTATGATTCTATCCGAATCATATAATATGATTCTAGTTTTTAAATCTCACGAGGTTTGGCACCACAAATGTTATTTTTATTTTGAAAATCGAATCTACCAGTTTATTGTTTCAAATTTGCTCTGTAAAATCCGGTTTGCATCACTGAATTTTGAATTACACCACGTCCAGAATATTCCCGAAAAAACATGAAATAATCTCTCACTTACACCACTACCGTAATATTTACATCAGTTCCGGAATATTTCTGAAATATTCCCACAATAGTTGTCCGCTATTATTCACTAACACTAAAACACAATTTCCACAATTTTTTATTAATTCACCATTTATTATTTACAATTATTTTCAATCACACACTAATTACACTTTTACGCCACTTATCTCTTTCCGCTACTAACAGTTAGCCCGACTTAACCAAGGCTCACAAAAAATTAACTTAAGACTCACAATTGTGTCCATCCCATCCGTGTTTATATACCACGCTGAACATTCTAGATTGTCCGTGGACAATCACATTCAATCTGCTATAATCTATAATAACAATATAACTTCTATAAAAGTACTTTTAATACTACTACTAAAACCTAGATGTCTCTAATTTCACAAAAACTAACCAGCCCAAATGACCACTCTACAAAAAAATTGCACTCAAATGGCAATATCGTGATATTTCTCTCACCTAAGTCTGTTAGTTTCGAACAGGCAGCACCAGCAGTCTTGTCCGTATAGTTCCAACCAATTCAACTATTCTTCTACTTTCGCCGCCTGATGCCATTCAAGCTCGGAGACACTATCCATGGTCCATTCCACCTCAGTCTCATCCTCGATGACAAACCTTTTCGCCACTGCTGGTACATCACTAGTCTACTGCGTCCTCGACACCACTTTCCGCATATCTCCTGGTCCATACTGCTCCAACTTCCTGGTTTGTACATCTGTTATATAAACCCACCTTCATGTTGATCGCCCTCCATATGACTCTTACTCGCTACTGCTCTCCGCCAGTTCCTTCAGCAACCTTGAGAGATATGTTTCACATATATTCTGACTGGCAGTATTCTCCTATATTTAAAACCATGTTGAACCTTCGTGATGCTTGTACAAGATCCTATTCTGATGTTTGCAACTTCTACAAAAGTCCCACTTCTGTGAACGGCCAGTTGCACGAAACATACCCCCCACGCTGGACAGTCTTACCAATCAATCATAACTAACGTGCCATCCGCCGTCGCCACTCTTCTTCGCCGGTATCTTCACCAGCCTCAATTTGTTACTGATGTACATTGATGAACATCAAAGAACCACCTGGTCCTTCGCTGACTAATAAATGGCCAACTATTAGACGTCGATTCTGCATTTGGTTGAACATCCAAAACCCGAGTAGCTCATTTCTTTTTTCTTCCGCTGTCTTCTCGCCATCCCTCGTTCCACCAAGAACAAAGGTTTCCTCCCGACCAATGGCGCCCATTCCAAGATATTCATCAACCGATTCCACCTTATTATCAAGTTATTTTCAACATATGCTCCCCATCGTTATCTTAATGCTCGACCTTGTGCTCCCTATTGCCTACATCATCATTTGTTTTGCCAAATATTTTTTCTATTATGTGATCAACCTTCTTCCCGATATTTTCGTTTCTTACTTTGATTTCTTTAATTTATTGTTTAATCTTGTTTCATTTGTTGGTTTCTTTGTGTCAAATCTTCTATTATTTGTTTACTTTGCGCCACATCGAAAGCTCCAAGTTGGTCTGAAAACTATCCCCATTCATAATTATCCGGGGCCAACCCTTACCTCTTCATAGCCTCAAATAGTCACAACATTAATTCATTTTTATAACGATTTGTTTCATTTGTCGGTAAATTACGCTGATTTAACTGGAATTTTAGTTCCGTAACCGCCAAATCTTCTACAACTATTTTCTGGTATTCATATTCTCACCGCTGTCAGAAATTGTTACGAATATGTTCTGCCAAATCCGGTTCGAATCACTGAATCGTGAATACCATAAGATAATTTGACGGTTACAACAACACTTCCTGTAATTTACACAACTTCCGACATATTCGGGAAAATACCGGGAATAATCTCTCACACACTTACACCAGTACCGTAATACTTACACGACTTGAATATTCCGAAATATTCCCACAATAATTTTTCCGTTATTACCCACTAACGCTAAAACACCAAAACAGATAATTTCCACAATTATTTATTAATTCACCATTTATCATTTTTAATCAAATCACTAATTTCACTTTACGCCTTTACACTATCGCTTACCACGTGTTAACCACGACTCACCAAATACTCACTCCTGTGTTCATCGCAAACCGTAGTTATATAATACGCCGATCATCCTAGTTTGTCCGCGAACAATCGCAACCAATCTGCTACAATCTGCAGTACCACTAAACTACTTCTAATTCTACTACTGAAACCTAGATGTCACTAAATTCACAAACAAATTCAGAAGTAATTTTCGTTGAATAGATCAGCCTGGGGTACCAATCTTCTCTAAATTCAGGGTGATTCATTCATCAGGGTGAAATTTTAAGTAATGTTTTTCCCTGCACTATAGGGCGGCGCATAAGTAACGTTATGATTTATTTAATGAATAACTTTTTGTTTCTGATTTTATTTAACGTTGGCATTTATTAAAATTTAGAATATAGTTTGGAAATATGTTCACAATATGTTTTGAAGATAATATTTTTCAAATGGTGCCCATTGTTTGCTTCGACCTGACCTGCTCTTTCCAAAGCATTTTCCATAACTTTTCTTAGAATTTCAGGTCCCAGCGCCCTCACCTCATCTCGTATATTGGCCTTAGGCTGTTGGATGGTTCTTGGTTATTGGCATACACCTTACCTTTTAGGTAGCCCCAAAGAAAAAAATTGGGAGCTGTTAAATCGGGCGCCATTTAAAATCAGAAAACCTCAATATTATTCGATCGCCAAAAATTTCGCGCAGGAGAGCCATAGTTAGACGAGCTGTGTGAACTGTGGATCCATCTTATTGGAACCACAATTCTGGATTGTTCTCCACCTCTAGCTTTAAAAATTTTTCAATCATTGGCCGGTTTTGAAAGCCATTCACATTAACCGCAACCTGTTCGTCGTTTTCGAAAAATATGGTTCAATGATCCTTTCTGAAGTTATTCCACAACATACTGTGCATCTAAGTGGATGCATTTGATCTTCAACAATTATACTGAATGCGTATTTGTGCATCATTTGGTTTTAACTCGTGAACCAATTGAATCTTATATGAAAAAAGGTGTATCATATGTAAAATTCTTTGCAAAGACCGCCTAGACATCACCAAATGTTGAGAACGTTGCCTGGAGGAAGTTTCGGGTTTTTTCTCAATACTTGCTTAAACCCAAGCATTATTCATATTATTTCGAACTGCACGAGGTCTTCCGAGATCACAGACAGCCCCTTGTTGCCGAAAATGCTGAACCAATTGGCAAATTTTTCAAGCCATAGGTGCATTTTGAACATGAATGAAATTTCGATATGATCTTTGGGTCTGAATAATCAAATGCTGACTTTCAAAATAAAATTGAACCACTTTAGTTCTTTGTTCTGTGCTGAGTCTTTCACGTAAACAAAAAATGTATTCACTAATTAACTCATAACGTTACTTATGCGCCACCCTTTCTTTGCCATTGCTATAGTTACGTTTAGAGTAAAATGGAGTACAAACTATACTCGGTACCTCCATCTTAGGCGAATCTTTAAAACATCAAATGATAGACTTCTCCATGAATATAACCTTGGACAATTATTCTCGGAAGAACACCCGGTAAAAAGGCAAGCCTATCGCAAACTCTACTGCAAACTCTTAATGGCGCTCACCCTAAATCTAGTGTAAATTTCACAAACTATTGTAAGCTGAATATTAATCAGAATGTCGGAACCTTGATGGTATATATACTCTCGTAGTGCGTTCAACATTTTAATTAATCTAAATGAAACAAGACTTTGACTCACATTTAACTGGCGAAAATCGGCTTCAATAAAAAACTGTAATGATTTTTCACCAATGTCACTTTCTGTGAGAGGATAAGAAGAGTAGTTCTAAAGAGTCTTAATATATCCAAAAGATCAACTTTATCAGTAAGTGCTGCTTCCTGCTGAAGTGCGAAATCTGAGATTCATACCTGCTCGTGGTGTTCTCTGGATAACTCTAAATGAAGGACTATTTTGAGTATATTCATTGACACTACATGTCACGGCGAGTTATTGATGTTGTAAAACCAATACCAAATAATAGTCTGTTCTCTAGATGAGGGGCGGCTGAAGCTGGAGTATGTCTTGTATTAAGCGGTTCGCCATGTAAAAGTGTGCAAGGTAGGACTGGATGAATTAAGATTGTTCACCAGTACGTAACCCACACACGAAACAAGCGGGTTTAGCGGTAGGCTAACAACTCTCTCATAAAAATAACTAAGGTATGAACCCTATACAAAGGCCTTAGATTACCATATCGGGTTCATCAAAACACTGGAGGTTATGGGGACCAAACAAAGAGTTACACATCATTAGACATACTTATGCTGCAAGAGCTTAGATTGCCTGGAAGTGAGATTCGTGACCCCAGAGAGTTGGCTTCCTCATCCATCGACTCATGAAACAACATATCATCGACTCCCGCCCTATCAATATGCTGATATGCACGTTGAAACTCAGATTTTAGATGGGTTTTCCAAATAGAATTAGATGGACTATCTAGTGAAATTTGTAGTTGTGGTACTGTATTTGTAGTTTATAAATTTAATAGATTACCTTTTGGACCAGGGCACATTTTTTCTAAAGATGGATCATCTCCAGACCCTGTGTATTAACATACACAACGAAGTTCGATTACCGCGCTAAATTGAAATTAAATTTATTAAATAAAATCTTTCAATATAAAATTGGCATCTTCGTAATCCACATAGCCTCGCATCATCTAATTGAATATTATGAGAACATTTCTATATTTTGAAGTTTATGAATGTTCCTCAAAAGTGTATTTCACATAACACTAACTTGCTAATACTTTGCTCCACAATTAGTATTCAACGTGATGGCTACTGATAGGATTAACAGAAATATGTATTTGGCCCACGATTTAATTAATCAAATTATATGACATAAACGTTCTTCATGTTATGCATGAAGGTGATGTGAGTGGCGACGCTCAGACCAAGCAGAATTTTTTTATAAATTAGTATGAGCAAGATTTGTATTAAGAATGAATCGTCTAAAATTAGACAACCTTTATTTCATTTTTATTTTTTAAATTTTATTTTGGGGCGACTAAGTACGACATTTGACACACGCGTGACACAAACTCATGGCGCGCCTCTCGAAATGTGTAAATAAACAAATATGTACTAATTAGAAAAAGTATTTAGTAATTTGCGAGATGATTGGTTCAAATGTATACAAATCGGCCATACAGATATTAATCGAGCGGAATCATGCGGAAATACAATAATATTTAAAAATTGTCGAGGTAATTTTTAAATTATTTTCAATGTATACAGGGTGTTTATTTTGCTCATATTGTTTTTTATCAAAATTCAATTTTTTTTTGTAGTTCATTTCATAGGAGTGACGATGAGAAAATACATGGGCTAGAATTATCTAAAATTACATTCTTCGGGATGAACGTGTCGATAATTGTAAGTCAAATACTTGATTACTCTCTCGGATGGAGTGACATTAAATTGTTAATTAATTGGCTTTTAAACTATTCCTATATGCTAATTAAATAAATGTGTTCCGAACTTCTCAAATTTAAATCAAATGCTTTGCTTCCAAGCATATAATTCTAACTATGTAGTTTTTAACTATTCACATATTACACAACAAAGTTTTTTATTATTTACTTGATAACCCGGTGAACTTTGTACCACCTAAAATGGATTTGATTGTAACTTTTCATAAGCGATTATGAATCCCAATCAACCTTCCAACTCCAATTTATTAAGATCGGCAATATTCGCCACCCTATGAGGGCAAACGGTTTTGCGTTTTGTTTTGTGATTAAATGAAACTCGTTCGTAATTCAACTCCAACTTAATCGAGCAAACTTCCAACAACTGGCCTTGCGATTTGTTGACAGTCATGGCAAATGCCAGTCGCACGGGGAGTTGAAGCCCTTTGAACTCGAATGGCAAGTCCGTTGGAATCATTGGGAAGCGCGGGCTCAAAAAATCATCTCCTTTGTACTTTCCCTTGATAATCATCGCCTCGATGATGTTGTTCATAAGCTTTTCCACAACCAGTCTCGTTTCATTGCATAATCGAGATTGATTGATGTTACGCAACATGATGATGGTTTTTTTGGGCTTTTGAATTTGGAACGAATGAGATCAGCCTTGGATTCGGTCAACTGGCAGAAATCAGTGGGCAATGTGATGAATCCATTACCAATGTCCAACAATTGCTTCGAAACTACAGTTTGACCTTGTTGCAAAAACATACATGCGAGTCGTGAATCCGAGGGTGTTCACATGTCGCCACTAATTTGATGATTTCAAGCACACGTTTAGTTCGTGGAGGAACAGGAAGAGACTGACTCTTCACCGGAAAATCACCGGATAACAGAATCATGACTCCATCAAAAATGTTTTGATTGCCAGATCTTTCAACGTTCTGTTCAGCTCCTCCAGTGACCTTTTGTGGGCCATCGTGCATTCGTCCCAAACAGATTGCAGCTCTGTAGATTCTTTGCCATTATGCTCTTTTTGGCGATGTTGCAAGTTGGCGTCTCGTTGATTTGCATGTTCAGTGGCAATTTGAGTGTAGAATGTGCAGTTCGTCCGCCTTCTAACAACGTCGCTGCTGCATCTCGCTGCATTTGGCATGAAGCCAATACCAGGGCAACTTCATGCTGTGATCGAATCGACGCCCAAACCAATGAAATTAAGAACATATTTACAGTCCCTCTGAAAGCTTCCAGGAAGTAAATGACACCAGTTCCATTGTTCACAGCTTCTATCACAGAGTTGTACGCGGTCTTTTGTTTTTGATTCAATTGCGGAAAATTTGTACGAACTGCGCTTCGGCTAATACTTCAGTATCGTATTGTTGTTCTACTTGTGATTCTTGGTTGAACGCATCGCGTATTGAACGATTAGGTAATATCTTGCCCAATTACGACAACACTTTATTCACATGTGTATATGATAATCGCAAATAATGTGCGAATTTGATGTGATGATGAAGATATTACGGATTGTTTGACCGTAAGTCGCACACAGATGCTGAATAACGAATATTCACCAACAACAATCGAAGATAGTAACATACTGTGTTATTTGGATGCATAGTGTAGATGCGACCCAGAGTGTCAGAAACAAATACAACTTCAACTCTTGTTACGTGTTTCTGACGCTGAAACGATTTTGATGATACGTTTCATCTTTAGTAGCGTGGCATTTCAGCGTACAGCAAAGTGGAAGCGATTCACTGCCAAATGTACAACTGTACAAATTGCCTCGTTGCTTCTCACATAGCGAGCCATCTGATACTGCGATACCTCGTCGTTTGCATTCGTCATGCCGGAACCAGCCATATCGCTGCCTTTGTTCACATATTTGCGTATTTTTTGATCGACTTGATGGATAAACAGCTTCATCTAGGATTTCGACTGAGATGACGGAATCGATTTCACCCGATCTGATTTTTTGAACGAACCAAACCAAAATGTGCGCACGAGGCGGACCACGTTTCGCCATTCAACAGAGTACATCCAACAATGAACTTGGCCTTTATGATGAAATCCATAAGATTTGAATTTTTGTTTAAAAACTCTGGCAGTGTGCGATGTCTATAAATTGGTACTTGGCTGGGTAGCAGTTTCTTCTTGATTTCGATCCATTGGGGGTTACAGGTTACAGGTGAATGTTATGAATAGGTATGGGCGGCCCCATTTTCACTGTCAACATTTACGACATTGCATCTTGCAAGTACTCGTGCATGTGGCGAGGGCTTCCAAAGTAAGTGGCCAGTAAAGTTGTCATTCTTCCGACATTGTTAGCGTCGCCAGCTGATTTTGGTTCAAACGGATATATGTCAGTCGTTCAGTCTCCTTCTCTGACAAAAGATCAATGGATATTGTAGCGCATCGTAACGTAAGTCCTGTGCGTTTCGGACACGCGTTTCAATCCATTGTTCCGACGATGAAGCACGATATCTATAGGTTGCAAATTTTCGCGCTTGTAAAATTTGTGTGCGGAATCAATTTTGTGGTGCCGAAACGTTCAGAATGTTGCAAAAGGCCTTCGGTGATAATTGTATGTCGCGAGCAAGTCTTTTTGAACATCAACTGATGATCAATACGTTAATAAAATTAAGGAATTGTGCTCGAGAATCGACGATTAACAGTCAGAGACCTTACTGACATCGTTGAAATATCGGAAGGATCAGTGAAAACCATTTTGAAAGATCATTTGGGCCTAAGAAAAGTGAAAGCACGATTGGTTCCAAAATCACTCAATTTTTTGAAAAACAACTCAACTCGTTCTTGACCAAACTTCAGGTCATCTAATCTAAAGCTAGCAGAACTCAAATCGAAAATCGGACCAAAAACAAGATTGAAACGAAAAACTTGAACTACTGACATACAAATAATTTTAGACTCATTGTGGGTTCATCAAATGTCTCATTAAAAAATGTTGGCCTCCACTCCATCTTGACCAAACTTCAGGCCATTTATTCCAAAGCTAGGACCCAAATCGAAAGTCGGACCATAGGCGGAATTAGAACGCAAAACAAGATCAATAGGCATACAAATAATTTAGGCTCAGTATGGCATAATCAAATACTCCATTAAAAAACTTTGGACTCCACTCGTTCTTGACCAAACTTCAGGTCATTTAATCTAAAGCTAACAAAACCCAAATCAAAAGTCTAACCAAAAACGATATTAGAACGAAACACGTGATCTGCTGACTAACAGATAATTTTAGGATCATTGTGGCCTGAGCAAATGCCCGATTAGAAATTTTGGACTCGGCTCGCTCTTGACCAAACTTCAGGCGAAAAACGAAATTAGAACGCAAAACAAGATCAATTGACATACAAATAATTTTGGGTTCAATATGAACCTAATCAAATGGCTCGTTAAAAAATGTTGGCCTACCTCGATGTTGACCAAACTTCAGACCATTTATTCCAAAGCTAGCAGAACCCAAATCGAAAATTAGACCAAAACCGAAATTAGAACGAGAAACAAGATCAATTGACATACAAATAAGTTTAGGCTCATTATAACATAATCAAATGCGCCATTAAAACTGTTTGGGCTTCACTCGTTCTTGACCAAACTTCAGGTCATCTAATCTAAAGCTAGCAGAATCCAAATTGAAAATCGGACCATAAACGAAATTAGAACGAGAAACTTGATCTACTCACACACAAATAAGTTTAGGCTCGAGTGGATCCCAACATTTTTTAATGGAGAGCTTGATTAGACCATAATGGGCCTAAAATTATTTGTATGTCAATTGATTTTATTTTTGGTTCTACTTTCGGTTTTGGTCCGCCTTTCGATTTGGGTTCTGCTAGCTTTGGAATAAATGGCCTGAAGTTTGGTCAAGAGCGAGTGGAGGCCAAACTTTTTTAATAGGGTATGGAATATTTTACCACAGAATTTCCTGTCGTTAATTCCCAATATAAATTAATTTAAACCAATTTTGTTTGCTTTATAATAATAAAATTATATTTATTATTTGAACACTGATCACAACTATTAATATTTTTAAAAATAACGTTGAATAAAATTTGCTTCCTTGCTTGCGTTGTTCACGTTCTGCGTTCCAGTTGCTACTTTTTAATTCTGTTTTTCTTTCTAATATAAAAGTAACAAAACGAAAATTATTATTTGGAAAATATTGTTTTGAAATGAATTGCTATGATCAGCGTGTCGCTGGCAATCCATTTTTGTGGGACACATTGCAAGGTATTTTCTAACAGTACGAAAATACTCCGCAATGCTATGCGTGGTGTTAGTGAGTTAACAGTAACTGACCGTTACAAGGGCATTTGATTAGGTCATATTGAGCCCAAAATTATTTGTATGTCAATTGATCTTGTTTTGCGTTCTAATTTCGTATTTCGTCTGATTTCGTCCGAGTTACGTTCTGCTAGTTTTGAAGTGATAAAGCCTTATTCTTTTTCTAGAAAGAGCCAAATAAAAAAATTAAATATTGCATTTAATTAGCCTAAAATTAACCTTTAATTTTGCAATTGTTTTTAAATAATTTTTTCATATTGGTTCTGGTAGCTTTTTCTAAAACTAGCAGAACCGGTGTGATGTACTTAACGTTAATGAAAAGTGTAGCTACACATTTTAAAGAAAAGTGTAGACTCAAAGAGTGTAGATAAACTCCGCGTCCACGTCTAGCGCCATATCGCCAATCACAACATGCAATTTGTCTTAAAAAACTTTGTACACATTTTGGATGCCATGCCAAGTTGAGAACACTAAATTCCACACTCCGCACCCATTGTTCCGATGATTTTTTGAATTATGAAAGAATTAAGTGAATTTGGCCAAAGACGTTTCCACGTGTACCGCCCTATCGCCAATCACAACATGCAAATTGTCTTGAAATTTTTTGTACACATTTAAGACACCATGCCAAGTTAAGAACACTAAATTCCACACTCTGCACTCATTGTTCCGATGATTTTTTGAATTATGAAAGAATTAAGTGGATTTGGCCAAAGACGTTTCCACGTGTAGCGCCATATCGCCAATCACAACATGCAAATTGGCTTGAAATTTTTTGTACACATTTTAGACACCATGCCAAGTTGAGGACACTAAATTCCACACTCGGCACTCATTTTTCCGATGATTTTTTGAATTATGAAAGAATTAAGTGAATTTGGCCAAAGACGTTTCCACGTGTAGCGCCATATCGCCAATCACAACATGCAAATTGTCTTGAAATTTTTTGTACACATTTTAGACACCACGCCAAGTTGAGGACACTAAATTCCACACTCGGCACTCATTTTTCCGATGATTTTTTGAATTATAAAAGAATTAAGTGAATTTGGCCAAAGACGTTTCCACGTGTAGCGCCCTATCGCCAATCACAACATGCAAATTGGCTTGAAATTTTTTGTACACATTTTAGACACCACGCCAAGTTGAGGACACTAAATTCCACACTCGGCACTCATTTTTCCGATGATTTTTTGAATTATGAATTAAGTGAATTTGGCCAAAGACGTTTCCACGTGTAGCGCCCTATCGCCAATCACAACATGCAAATTGTCTTGAAATTTTTTTTTACACATTTTAGACACCACGCCAAGTTGAGTACACTAAATTAAACACTCTGCATTCATTGTTCCGATGATTTTTTGAATTATGAAAGAATTAAGTGAATTTGGCCAAAGACGTTTCTACATGTAGCGCCATATCGCCAATCACAACATGCAAATTGTCTTGAAATTTTTTGTACACATTTTAGACACCACGCCAAGTTGAGTACACTAAATTCCACACTCGGCACTCATTGTTCCGATGATTTTTTGAATTATGAAAGAATTAAGTGAATTTGGCCAAAGACGTTTCTACGTGTAGCGCCATATCGCCAATCACAACATGCAAATTGTCTTGAAATTTTTTGTACACATTTTAAACACCATGCCAAGTTGAGAACACTAAATTCCACACTCGGCACTCATTTTTCCGATGATTTTTTGAATTAAAAAGACTTTAATTTTATTTTTTTATAAAAAAGTTGTTACTAAAACTTATTGTTAGGGAACTGGTTGCAGCAAAACGAAAAGCAAGAAAGGCCTGGCAAAGAAGTCGAGCGCCAGAATATAAAACAACTCTAAATTTTTTATCCAATAAACTAAAGTTGCTAATTAAAGAAATCAAAAACGAATCCATTAATAAATATTTGAGTGGCCTTACTGGGGAAAAAGATACCGAGTACTCCCTTTGGAAAGCGACAAAAAGTTTAAAACGACCTAAACTACAAATTCCACCAGTAAAAAATGAAGATGGTACATGGGCTATAAGTGTAACGCAAACGACTTCGTTGTTTGCAACCCACCTCGAGAACACGTTTCAGCCACTACCTAGACAAACTGCAGAGGAAAACATACCACCAGTATATAAAATTGATAACTGCAATATATCTCCTGTCACATTACAAGAATTAAAAGAGGAAATCAATCTTAACCTAAATACAAAGATATCTCCAGGATATGACTTAATTACAGGACAAATAGTAAAAGCTCTTCCTGAAAAAGGTCTACGTAAACTACTCCAAATAATTAATGCAGTGTTCAGACTTAAACAGGCCGATTTCCTTACTCCAAATAATTTCAAAATTATTCGAGAAACTACTCCTAACCAGACTAAAACCAATAATAGCAGAAAGAAATCTTGTTCCTCCACATCAATTTGGCTTCAGAGAGAACCATTCAACAATAGAACAAGTACACCGAATTACAAACATAATTGAAGACGTACTTGAAAAAAAGAAAGTATGTTCAAGCGTCTTCTTGGATGTAGCACAGGCCTTTGACAGAGTATGGCATAAAGGTTTGGAATATAAATTACAAAGAGACTTACCAAAGCAGTTTTATGAAATTCTAAAATCTTACATATCTAACCGACACTTTCGAGTTAAATCAGATGGCGAATACTCAGAAATAAAGAAAATATCAGCAGGGGTACCACAAGGTAGCGTTCTGGGACCAACTTTATATGTTCTATAAACCTCGGACCTGCCAACGATAGAGGAGACTAACATAGCGACGTTTGCGGATGATAAGGCTATCTTAGCAGTTGCTAATTGCATAGAAGAATCTACAAGCAAATTGCAAAGAGCTACTAATATTGTCAGTACCTGGACCAAGAGATGGCGAATAAAACTTAATGAAACAAAATCTGTTCACGTAAACTTTACCAACAAGAAGGTCAACTGGATACCAGTAGAACTGAACTCCCAGCAAATTACCTATGCAAATACGGCAAAATATCTAGGCAAGACTCTAGACGCGAAACTAAAATGGAAAGAGCATGTGAAAAAGAAAAAAAGAAGAGTTAAACATCAAATACAGAAAGATGGATTGGCTCTTAGGAAGAAATTCTGAGCTAACTCTACATAATAAATTGCTACTATACCTGCAAATCCTAAAACCTGTGTGGACTTACGGTATTCAGTTCTGGGGCTGTACAAAGAAAACCAATGTCAATATCATCCAGTCATTCCAAAGCAAAGTCCTTCGTGGAATAGTTAATGCACCGTGGTACATAAGAAATGACAACCTCCATAGAGATCTGCAGATGAATTTTGTTAGTGAAGAAATAAGCAAACACGCGAGAAAACACATGCAACGTATTAGTCTACACCAAAATGCTTAGATACGTCAAATGTTGGATGATTCAAACCTAGTAAGACGGCTGCGAAGGAAGAAACCGCATGATCTACAAGATCCAATCAGGATCGACTAAAAATATAATAAAATTGTAAAGGGGACTAGCCAAAGGGCTACAACCCTCCAAACAAGAATATAAATTATGAAAGATAAATTACTAGATGATTTGTAAATCAGTTGTAATAAATAAATATATAACGGGTTATCCAATTCAAGCTTGATAAAGTAAACTTAAAAAAAACACACAAAATACTCGGAATGTATTGTAATTTTTATTTCATTTTACAGATTGATCCTTGCCATTTTTAGTTAAACAAGATATCATTCAAATGTCCTCCACGGGATTTCTTACAGGCCTTGATTCTTTTGCGGTAATTTTCAATGACTTTTCGGCACATTTCGGGCGGTATCTCGGCCATTACCTTACGAATATTAGTTTTCAATTCGTCAAGAGTTTGAGGATTGTTTGCGTAAACACGATCTTTCGCGTAGCCCCACAAAAAGAAATCCAAAGGCGTTAAATCACAGGATCTTGGAGGCCAATTGACATCAGCCAATCGCGAAATCAAACGTCCAGGAAATTTCTCTTGCAAAAGATCTCGATTTGCTCGTGTTACGTGACTGGTTGCTCCATCCTGCTGGAACCGCATATCGTCAAGATCATAATCTTCGATTTTCGTAAAAAAATAATCGGTTAACATGCGGCCATAGCGCTCAGAATTGACGGTAACGGTTCGTCCATGGTTGTTCTCAAAAAAATACGGCCCAATCACACCACCAGACCACAATGCGCACCAAACAGTGACTTTTTCCGGGTGTAATGGCTTCTCTACAATCAATTGTGGATTTTCTGAGCCCCAAATTCTACAGTTTTGCTTATTAACGTATCCACCAAGCGAAAAATGAGCTTCATCACTGAAGAAAATTTTATTCGAAAAATCAGCATCGACGGCCTGTTTTTCCAACACCCAATTTGCGTATGTTCTTCGTTGTCCATGGTCAGCAGGCTTTAGCTCTTGTGTCAAATGGACTTTATACGGATGAAGATGCAAATCCAGATGCAAAATGCGCCATAATGAGCCGATAGGCCTAAATGTTGAGCTCGACGAGGAATTGACAAATTTGGATCTTCTTCCACACTTTCAGCTACAGAAGCGATATTTTCAGCATTGCGAATGTTTCGATGATGCACAGACCTTACAATATCAGTAACAGATCCAGTTTGTTCAAATTTATTCACTGTATTCAATATGGTTTGCTTTGTAGGACGATTATGACGACCATAATCTGCTCGTAAAGCGCGAAATGTGGATACGGCAGAATCACTATTTTTATAATAAGATTTAATAATTTTAACGCGTTGGTCGATTGTTAAATGCTCCATATTCTTAAATGGCAGAATGTCAACTAAATAAATGACAGCGTACTTGACGTTTATCTTTGACAGATGTCGGTATACAGATTTCTACTTTATCAACCTTGAATTGGATAACCCGTTATAAAAAAAAACTAAAACTTATTATTGTAGTACATATTGTGATTCTCAATATTTTTTGTTAATTTTTAATAATTTTAATTAAACCACGCAGTTCGAACTCCAAACGTTTTTCTTTTGCAGCTACACTTTTTGATAATTTGTGTATCTACACTCTTTGAGTCTACACTTTTCGTTAAAATGTGTAGCTACACTTTTCATTAACGTTAAGTACTTTACACCGGTACTGGCAGAACCCATCGTTTTAGTTGGAAGGGGTGGCCCAAAATTATTTAATATAGCATTTAATTAGCATATTCTTAGCCTATAATTAAATTCATACTATTTTGTAATGTTCTGCTGTATGGGTTCTGCTAGCTTAAGGGACGATTGATCAATCCTCATCTAACGATTACCTAGAGAAATTTGATAAAAAGGGCATGATTTTCTTGCTAAGAGGTGCTATCCGGATTTTTTTTTTTTGATTAGTTATTTACCGTTTAATCGTAAGTAGCCAAACGGTAAAAACGAATACAATCAGCATTTTCTCAAAACTCTTAGACGGAGTGCTAAAAAGGCGGAGCCCTTATATGGCCTATAAAATATACCACCGTGTACACACATAAAACCAAGTAAATAAATAAACAATTAACTAATCTAATCAAAATGTTGTCGAATACTGCATTCACGATTTGATCGGCTTTTTTAATTTAAATGTATCAACATTATTACGATATACGAAGTGTAAGACATACGTGCGATTAAAATAACAATAATAATTATAAATAAAAAGAGACACGTGAAAATTATTTCTGTATAGTTTTATATTATTACATATATATGTAGTTTTAAAATCGAACAGTCGTCGGCAAGTAAATAGTTTTGAGTCTTTGTATCTTTTCTTATATTTCTTATAAAAGAAAAGTTTTATTTTAGTTTTTTCCTTCTGCAGAGAGAAAAAGAGAATAATATATTTGATTGGTATTTCTATTTAAAATATGAATTATATATAATATAATAACATACATGTGTTTGTATTTATAATGTACATTATATATATATATATATATTTTTATATATATATATATATATATATATATATATATATATATATATATATATATATATATATATATATATATATATATATATATATATATATATATATATATATATATATATATATATATATATATATATATATATTACATATATTTATATTCTTCGTTGTGCAATACGCGATAAAAATACGCGATATCTACACATTTGTACGTACATGAAGAACGAATAATTCATTATTTTCTTATATTAAAAAACTATTCAAAATATATGAATATATATTTCTTATTTAAATTGTGTCGTGTTTTTATTATAATAATAATTATTTATAAATATTTATTTATTACATATTTATTTATTTATCATATATAAATCTTGTTTAGATTATAAGAGAAAAACAGTTTGCTAAGTTGCTTTATTAAGATCGGAATTATTTTTATAAAACATATATTAACAAATAAAAATAAAATAAATGAATTTTTGTCTTACTATATTTCTTAAAAATAAAACTACATATAAAAATTCTTGAAGGTTTTTTTTTTTTTTAAGATTGTCGATTATCTTCGTCGGCGTTTTTGTTAATTTTTCACACTGTGCTTTATATTTTTAAGTTTAGTCTGAATTATAAATTTGAACATCGCGCACGCGTCTCTTGTCCTGAAACTAAATAAAAAGTAAATTAATTTTAAAATTAAAAAAAAAAATTAGTATATATATATTTTCCGGTTATTATATTAAACTTAAAACATTTTTTTTTGTGTGAAAAGTTTTAATAAAAAAAATGAAAGTGTTGTGATTGCATTATATATTTTCTATAAATAAATAAATAAAAAAAAATATATTGAGTTAAATTTAAAAAAAATAAAAATAATGTGACAATCTCATTTATGTTTTATTTCATTAATATATAAGTAATTGAATTATACTTATATAGTTTGCTATTCAATGATAATCATGTCAAATTTGTGTTACAATTACAATATAAAATTTAAGTGGAAAAAATCGTGTTTTACATAATTTATATAAAAAAATAAATATATTTCAAATCAATAAGTGAAACAACTCAATACTATAATTTAATTACGAACAAACAAATATAAATATATATAAAAAATAGTGATTTTTAGTGTGACTAAAATTTTATGTTATTTAAAATGGCAAAATTAAGTCAAATTTATTTAGTTTTAATAGAAATTTTTATTACACTACTAGTGGGAATAAATTATGTTGAATCAAGAGGCAAACACGCACCGCTGTTGATTGAGGACGGAAGTTCTAGGCGAAATAATCGGCCAGCAGGTAAATACATTTAAAGTATATTATTTTTGTTCTGACCTACCATAATATAATAAATATTCCGTATTCATCACGAGTCTGGTAAAATACAATTCCCATAAAAAAATTATACCAAGAAAATTATCGAGCGCCTCTATTTTCACTGGAACTGATCCCCATAATTAAAATTTTATCATATAAAGTATTAAAAAATATAATTTTCAATTCACGTTAACGTACCGAGTATGTACACCTCAAGTTCCTCTTAAATGTAAAAAAAAAAAAAATTATTTAACTCTTGTCTTATATTTTGTTTTGTAAGCGATCGTGTATAACATTTTAAATTTTCTTTGGATTTTTTTATTTTTATTTTTTTATTTTTTGCGTTTTGTATTACAGCAATATTCTAATATATATACTTTATGTACTCTTATTATATATTAAATCGATCGTCTTAATTTCGTCCCCCCTATACAACAAATAAAATAGCCTCAGTATGTATGGTTCGAAAAGTTTTAAGTGGCCCGCGCAATATTAAATATGTCATTGCACTTTATTCATAAGTATGTATTTGCAATGTGATTATTTTTAAATTAAAACTAATTTAGATTAATAATAAAATAGATTGCGCATATATGTCCACACTCGTTATATGTGCGCTACATAACAATATACGAAGAAGAAGAAGACGTCTCGCAAAATTTTTTCATATAATTAATTATTATTATTATTATTATTATTATTGGTTGCCAACCACCAATATCCCGTTTAATATTATTAAATTCTTCGTCACTAAACATTATACATTACATTTTATGCCATTGTACATTATCGTAATAAATTCAAATCTTATATGTAATATTTATTATATATGTACACTCTCGTGTACTAGTATTTTGTATTTTAAATTTTCTAGATAAAATTTGAAATAATCGTAAAAATTTATTAATAATATTCATTTTTATTATGTTTATTTGAAAGTTGAAATTAGAAATTATTATTAGTTTTTTTTTATTATTATGATTATTACTATTTTTTTTTTAATTTGCGGAAAGATAATTGAGTTCTGTAATTACAGATTTAATTGGCGTCGATGATTTTGTAAATATTTCTTTTTATATATACTATATATAAAAAAAACCGTTTCAATATGCCATGTATTTGGTTAGAGACCTTCAGAACAATGTTTCGATTTTTTTTTTTTTTTGCAATAGCAATAATCCGCATGTGTAAGTGATATAGCATATACACAAACATTTTTCTGCTGCGCATGATCACTTAATTTTACGTCGAATGATGTAAACATACTCTGTTTTAATAATCGGATGACGTTTGATTTTTCAATTACATTTTTATTATTCCTAATTATTACTAATCATAATGACGTAATCATATAATGTTTTGTATAAAATTCATTGTATCGTCTCATCACAAACAAACAAAAAAATATAATTTAAAAAATGACAGTTAATCAACTAGCACACCTATATTTAAAAAAGTGCACTCCCCAAAAATTATTTTTTTGTGATAAGCGCCATTTTTTTCTGGAATTTCTACATTTTGGTTCCCAAAACACAACTAAGAAAAGAAAATGCGATGGCACGTGAAAATCATAAAAATATATATACATAATATCAAAATTGACTTAAATAATTCCAGATGTTTAAAATTGTATGTGATTTTGTCTATTTAACTTTTTTTACACATTTTGACTAATTGGGAAATGACAGGGCAATATAAAAATATTTAACATAAAACAGAGGTTACTGGGGGGGCGGCATATTATTACAAAAAAGTGTCAGGTAGTCGATTTGTTTTTATTTTGTTTTGGGAATTTCCGAAATCCTAACGCTTTAGGTTTCTTTTTCTTGTTGGTGTGAAAAACATTGTAATCAATTCTTTGAACTCTACAATAAGGTGATTATATATGAAATGTATATACCTGAAGGGTTTAATATATACTGTACTTATATTTATTTGAATAATTAATTCACTTTACCCGTTATCGGTAAAAAGTAAATAAAACATAAACCGCATGTTATATGTCATGACGTTTGATTTAACTGATTGTAAATACATATTTGTATTAATAAATTTCAGTCAATTATGTTATAGACGAGTATCACCTAATTTAAAGTGTCATTTATACATCTTATCTTAAATCATATTTTAATAATATTATGATTATACATATTTTGTATCTCGCGGTCTCTTGTCATCCACAACGTTTACATAATATTTAACCGGAAATTTAAATTTGTTTTGTATGTATTGTCGAGATCGATTATATTGTCGAAGAGATTAACAACATGCAGGGGCCCATCCCATACACATGCGGGTTGGCGTGGTGCTCGAGAACCTATAAAATGTAAATATTGTTGTTACTATATTTTTATTTCAGCACAAATTAATCTTTTAAACTGATTTATTTTATTCTATGTGTACAATATATTATACACACTAAAATCGTGTGTGTAATGAAAATTTTGGCGCCTATTATAAAAATATAATATAATTTTTTTTTGTGTGTTGTTTGTCAAGTATGTGTTTATCAATCCATATCATGGCGTGTTTTTTATCTACACGCGGAGCAAGGGATTTTCTACTATTAAAATGTTTTGTGTATAGCTTTTTACCATTTGTTTAATTAAATTTAATTTTATGACTGTTTTTTTTTTCTAATTTATTTGAATTATGACATAACGCACACGATATTTTGAGAATACCGCAAAGTATTTTTACCCTCAGGGGCAACATTGCATATTTTTAGATGTTCTTCCGTTTTCTGGATCGTGATTCATGGTATACACATATGTGTAAATACACATAAAAATATTAAATTTAAACCGCCCGATTATTAAACATTAATATAATTTTGATTGATAGATGATAGATCTATCATCAATTATTGTCAAATATTATGACATTTTAATTTGATAACGCGCGCACCGAAAACCAAAATATAATTTTTTTTTTATTATGTTTGCTTTTGATATTTCATCGTCGCGTTTTTCTTTCTTCGTGTGGTTGTTCTTGGTCGTTTTAAGAATTCTATTTAATCACATTGCCAATAATAAAATAATGAAAATGTCAATAATTACGTCAAAGAAATTCAATGAACTTAATTGTCTTATAAATGAATTTACCTTGAACTCAATTAGGTATATTAAACACATTTTACGGTAATATTAGGAACACAAATCATAATAATTTTAAATAAACAACAACAAATTGTGATTTTTAACATATAAGCAATTAGACATAGGCATACCTGTGTGCTAAATGATTGATCAAATGTTTCTTCGTTTTGGCAAAAAAAAAAGTTCTTGTCACAAGCCATGCGATTTTTTTGTTTTTTGCGTGTCTACACGAAGAGTCATATTGTCTAGTTTCGACAAGATATCGTATACAATTTTTATACACATATAGTTCTTGTATATTGGGTTTAAATAAAACAGTTATTTTTAAAACTTGTGTCAGTACAAAACGCTTTTTCTTTTTTCTTTTTTATTAAAAGAAAAGACGAATATTATACGAGAAGTTTAAAATACAAATTTGATTTATTTTTAAATTTTTATTAGTAGTTGTTCCATTTTAATACAATTCTCATATTTGACGTCCTGTACGCACGCAGACGTATAGTTTAGTCATTGATATTCAGTATGCACTAGTTGAAAATGTACGAGTTTAAAATAAAATTTAACAAGTTGCAAAATATCAAAGTACTCGTACCATAAAAAAAATCGGCAGAAGCGAATTTTAATTTCCTAAGTTATAGATACAGAGCCTTTTTTAGTAGTAGCTTGTTGGTGTGCTGGTTGCTTGGGCAATTCGCATATTGGCAAAAAATGGTTGGTATACGAGTAACGATTTCTTTAACAATTTGATCAAATCATCAATGCATACCATACCACGTCTTCCACGTATTTAACAATATAAGGTGTTGTGCGTCTACGAGTATTTCGGAATTATCTACAATTTTTCCCATTGTTTAAGTACGAAGATGTCATCTTATAGTTTTTGGAAGTTAACATGATATGATATGATATATTTACAGCACACGGCAGCTGTTAAGCTGGTATCCTATAACATACTACAAGCAAATTAGTATGTCCATGCCCATAGTTGATACATGACCCCAACTCTAAAATCGTGCAAGAACTAATTGATTGATGTCAAGAAACCCTTGACGCGTACTTTTCTGATGCAGCATTTAATCCCTCCGTAAAATTGCACTAGTCGTTTTCGTTTCAGCCACAACAATCAGAAAACCAAATTTTGTTGTTGATTTAGTATAATTATATGATTACTTACTTTGTGGATGAAACGTAATATACATGCGGCAACACAAATCAATCTAGACATGGATGAATATCTGTGAATCAAATCACAAAACGGGTGGTTTTGTAGTGCTAAAGATGACACTTACCGAGATAACAATCAGTAGGATTGTTTTCCGAAGTTATTGCAGCAACTCCATTTTCAATAAAGACCTTCCATTGATTCGAGTGCTCCTTCAACCAGCACCTGAATCAGCACCACATTTTGAATAATCTCACCAACAGGAGAGCACTACACAATTCAAGAAGTGGCAGTGATACTTGTTTTATTGGGGCCACCTTGGTTTTTGCTGCTACTAGACTAACGTAAATAGTTCCATCCGATAGATCCTGCCATTGATTGTTATGGTTATTCAGCCATCTAGGAATTTTTATACTAGAAATTGATCGTAGCTCATCTCGGTACGTTAGCCATGTTTTAGTAATGTTTTTTGCCAAGGAATCGTCCCATCCCATCTGAAGCATCCAAATATTTTCTAAAAGTATTTTTGCTGAGATGATGCACGGCGAGACCCATCCCAATGGATCATATAATCGGGATATATCAGACAGAATACTTCTCTTGGTAACATTTTAATGACGAGTACGGAGTACTCGTTGTACCATAAGTAACAGTATTTAGGAAATCTCTAATTTGCTCATCAGACTGGAATGCCAAACATTTCGCTGAAATTTGGTATCTTGTCCACCTTAAACTGCCTATATACTTGTTTAATATTGGCCGTAAATGCAACCATATACATTCGCCATTTCATGATTAAGAAAATCAGCTCAGGTTACAGCATAGATCCAACCATCAATTGTTCGTTCAATGAGTACTACTCTGTTTAATGACTAATTGGTGTGGCATATAAAACGTGGAGTTGATATTACCCTGCTGGTCATTGATCATCTCCATATGATTTAAATCGAGGTATTCCTGCATGAATTTTACATATTCCTTGCATCGGTGACCGAACTGACCAGGTATCCTGGTCCTACGAGGTTCTCTAATTCTACAGGTCTCTATATTCTACAAGAATATGTTTTATGTTCTAATAATAAAAGATCTAAAAGAGTGGACTGCCGTTATACAACGTACCCCAGTTCGATTTTTTCTTCTACATTTACCAATTCTCAATTTTCTAATTCTCGTTAATATTTTAACATTAATATTTTTGTTAGTAAGGATAAGTAACTTTCTTGTTTGGTCTCGTTTATCACCTTGAAGATGAAGAAGATATTAGACGTTTTGCTTGTTTAATAAATCCCTCTAGTTACCGTAAAGATAATCGGCGTTAGTTTCTTATGTTTTACCTTTCTCCAGTCGGCACTTCTCAATTTAGTTTTTTTTATTTCGGCAACTCTACAGGTGTAGCCACACTGGTCCCTTATGGAACCAACTATCATTAATAAAAGGACAATGATCCCCCTACCAAACTTAATCTGCCAGAACACTAAATTGTTTCAAAATACGAAGAAACCTGAAAGTCGCAGTGAAATTAATTGTGTGGGAGTTTCAATTCAGAAAACTAAAGTCATTATATGTCCGACTCTATTAAAGTGACCGTCTCGTCGTAACCAATATTCCAAAATTTCACACAAAGGTCACTTCATGCCACAATCCATCATCCAATACCCGTCCGGCCCTGTAGGACTGTCTACGCAGCCTTCTGTCATCCATAAGAATTATCAAGAAGAATATCAAAATTTTTAAGTTACAATTTTGAAAGCACATTTTGATCCAATATGTAAAGTATGTGTGCAAGTAGAAACTCGGCTTTTTTTGGTCAAATTCAACTTTATTGAAAATATAATTGTTACAAAGATTAATTATCGAAATATTCGCGGTACGTAGACGATGAATGCCTTCGCGATAGAACCTTGGTGGTTTCGAAGCAAAATAGTTATCGACCAATATTTGCACATCTTCAACTTTCGTAAATCGCTGGTCTTTCAAATATGATGACACCGATCTGAATAAGTGGTTTTCAGAACAAGTCTGAGGTCGTCAGTCTAAGGAGAAGATGAGTTCCTGGGTTAATTTTGCTGTATGTGAACGAGCCTTGCGTCATGCGGCAATGTCACTTTCTGTCCGTAAATGATCTTTCTCCCCCAGAGCATCATTTAGTTTGATCAACTGGGCCAAATAACGTTCAGCTGTAACAGTTTGACCAGGTTCCAGGAGCCAATCAAATAAATGACTCCTTTCCGATCCTACCAGAAAATTTAGCACTATGCCATTTTTAGTCATGTGTTCGTTTACAACACAACGGCCACTTCCCATAAACCGCCAAAATGTGGGGAAGCTGGTGGAATAAAATGCCACCGTGTACCCTTTTCTGCTGAATATTGCTGTATTTTCCGCTGTTTGCCCCAATTCCACCCCCCCTCCCTCTCCCCAATTCTCTTGCTGCACCAACAAAGTTTGAATCATCGCTATAAATCGACTTTATGAAACAATCGGTTGACAAATCCGTTGCCAACTCTAAATGTACATCCTTGGTTCCCATACATATCAACACCACCAAGTTGCATTTGGTTTGTTTGGCACATCTGAGTTTTGAAGTTTTATTCAAATATAGACCAGCATAATCAACACTTGTTTCCAAAAATGATCTCGAAAATGTAACCCTGCACGATGGTAAGTCACCCATAATTTATTCTTGCCGTTTTGCCTTAAAGCGTCTACATTTTACACACTGTTGTGTAGCATGCCTCACTGCTTCTTTGCATCTATAATAATGTGGTACTTCTCTCTTAATATAATCATAAGTAAAGTTGGACCCGCATGTATACTTCTCAAGTGCTCGTCTCTCGTTAATTCGGTCAATCTATGCTTAAATGGTAGTAATATTGGACGTTTAACATTGAATGGTGAGATTTCATGTTCCAATCTTCCACCAACTCTTAGAACCTTTGATTTATCTAAAATGGAGAAAAGTTGATTAGTTTTGATTGTTTGCTTGTTCTACCACCTAGTTCTATTGCTTGAATCTCATTGCCGTAGTTTTCCTCTTGCTCTCCATTTCGTCTGAATTGAATATATAATAAACTGACAAATCAAAAGGGATTGGTCATCGTACCAAGCCACAATTCTTAAAATTTTCCTGATGATGGAGAACTTATTCAATAAAGTACGAATGACATTTTCATCTGTAAGCACATGTGTAGGTATTGATCACCTGGGTCCGCTCCTCCATTATATCACCAACGTTGTCGATTTGTATAGGAGCGGATTGAATCCAAGCAGTTTGGTAAACTTTCAGCCATTCTGGCCCATTCCACCACCAATCAAATGTAATTAGTTCTGAAGGCATCAAGCCTCTAGAGGTGCAATCACCCGGATTACTGAGCGATTCCACATGACACAAATGTTTTCCACCTGCTTGGTGGACTAGAAAGCCTATCAAGCATTATTTGGGAGTCTGCCCAATAGAACGAGTGAAGCTGGATATTTGTTGCTAGCGATCGTTTTACTAAATCCATCAACAATAAATAGTAAAGCACCATTTAGCTCTAATCTGGGTACACTAATTGTTTTTATAGAAGCAACCTTCGTTTTTGCAACCAAAATGTTTACCTTGTACGTACCAGATTAACTCTCGTATATATAGTGCCCCATAAGTGCTCTTTGACGCATCTGAAAATCCATGGAGCTCGAAATCCCTATTCGCATCCAAGATCAGCCACCGATTTATCTTAACGCCTTCGAGTAACTTCATTTCTGCACGAATTTGATTCCAACTGTGTTGAGAATATTCGAAGGCAATTCATCATTCCAATCCACCTTTTCCAACCATAGTTTTTGGAATAATATTTTAACTGCTATGGCGGTAAGGGACAACCAGCCCATAGGATCATACAAGCTGGATGCTTCAGATAATAGTGACCGCTTAAACTGGAAGAAGTCGTAAGTAGGATTTAATTCGAGTCCCAAAACCTTTATAGTAATATCATCTTTCTCTTAAATACTGCAAACTGATACTTCTCGTATAGCTGTTCTGAAATTGATTCTAATAGTTTAGGATTATTCGATGACCATTTCCTTAACGGAAAACCTCGATTTGCCAATACTTTAATTAGTTGTGGTACTACATGAAGAGCAGGTTCCAAACTTCCGGACATCAAGTCATCCATATAAAAATCTCTTTTCAGAATCTTCGCCGCTTCAGGATGTTGTTCTTCATAGTCTTCTGCCAATTGATGAAGTATTTGTGTCACTAGAAAAGAAGCAGCGATGTTCCGTACGTTACTGTACAAAGGCAGTATGCCTCTAGTGTTTTCTTAGGGTCGGTTCGCCATAATATTCTTTGATACGCTGTGTCTTCTTCTCGAACTCAAATTTGACGATGTTCCGTCAATATCTGCTGTGAAAATAATACGGTGTTTTCTAAATGAGAATATTAAATAGTGTCTCCTGGATTGATGGTCCAACAAGAAGTTCATGATTTAGAGATTTTCCATTCGTAGTTACAGCAGATCCATCAAACACTCAGTACTCGATTGCTTGAAGACCGCGTGGTGTGCTAAATAGTAACCTTATGAGTTTGGCATGTTATCTTCAGTCATGTGTTTTAAATCCACATATTTCTTCAGAAATGTCTTATATTCACAATCCAGCCCGTTTAATTGCACCGTACTTCGATTTCCCTAGTTGGAATCGTTCACGAAATGGCAAGCTCACGATATATTTGTTATCTGACGCTCTAGTAACGGTTTCCTTATAGTTTTGGATGCAGTATTTTTCCTTCTCTGTTAACATTTTTTGTGCTTGCTCGATTTCCCAAAACTTCCTTAAGCTGGCATCGATGTTAGTAACCGAACATGCGTGAGAAACCAACTTTCCATCCACTGCATTTGTTCCACCAGTAACTATCCAACCAAGCCTTGAGTTTTAAGCTGTAACCTTATTATTATTAATCTCGTAGCTGGCCATCACAAATTATATCTAGCTGGCCATCACAAATTATATTTATCTCTAGAAACTCCCCTTTTAGTTTCACTTACTACTTTAGTTTCACTTTGATCGCTTTACAGGAATTACCTCTTGTTGGTCGTAGGCGATTTATCAAAGATTTCGTCACAGAAGACGTTTGAGACCGAGAGTCTAACATTAGACACATAAACCATTGATCACCTGTATCCCAGACTTGAACTTCAGCAGTGGGTAGAATGCTCTTATTACAGACATATTGATTTGCATAATAGTTGTGCAGCATTTAGATTCACCTTCGGTTGATGTACTACCTTCATTATTTTCATCTTTATCAGTTTCAATGGTGGCAATTGCTCCTTGAATTTCATTTAAATGTAAAAGCTTGTTGTGTCTCTTATTACATTCTGTACATCTTTGCCCTGATCTGCGCTGATAAGCTTGGTGCTTAGCGCTCAGGCAATTAAAACACATGCCGTTTGTTTCGACTGGCTGTGTGCGGTGTGAAATGTCCAGAGATAAGAACTTTGCACAAGCGTATATCTGATGTTCGGCTATCGTGCTAACCCACGCACGTGGCCACTTTGCGCCTTCACTACCATTTTACCTAAATTTCCTGGTGTAGTCTCGTGTTTAAGAGAGTCCATTCGCTTAAGAAGGAAATCAAAGAAACATTGAAGAGTGGAAAACTCTACTTTCGCTGTTTCGGTTCACCATATTCGCTGTATTTCCGAATCTAACTTTTGTAACGCGAGATAAATTAACCATGGATCTCCTTACACTGCCTGTGATCCGAGCGCCTTAAGACCGCGGACTAACTCATCGCATTTTTCGTGAACCTTTGCTATCTTACCGTTTACATAAATGCTGGAAGCTTCGATATAGCTAGCACCATTTACATGAAAATGCCGAATCAGAGCACTAGGTTCTCCTTTTAATAATCCTTAGCTATTTCGTGAATTGTGGCCTTAAAACGATCATGGAATGAATCAAAATGAAAAATTGTGCATGATTGCAGCTTAAAATCGGATACCGGCAAAACGTGGAATTAAAACTGTCCTTTAAATGATTACACCACTTGCAGTTTTCGCTCTCATTAGGGCAAACCTAGAGACTATATAATATGTAGTATTGTTCGGGCACTAATTCTTCGCCACTACTTTCAAGAGGGTTCAACGCAAATATTTCGTTTTCGACTTAAGTAAATTTTTCTTTTGCGTCTTGAATCCTTTCTAACTGAACCTTTAAATCGTCGTAGCTGTGGTCTCATTAGTTGCCACTTTAGCGTAGGTCTCAAAATTCGTTATTCCGGCTTTAAACACACCTCTTCTGCGAGTTAGTGCTTCCATATTTAATTTTCACTTATACAAAATGACCGTTTCGATGACCACACACACACACACTCTTATATATTACAAATTGTAGAAAATATAAATCTAAGACTACTTATCTGATTTACAATCCAATAAAGTCGCATCTACTGTTAATTCTATATTCTATACGGTTTTAGTTATTTCCTTTAAGAAAGAATTTATGTCGAGTCTGGTCTATGGTGCATTCTTGGCATAGTTGGTTGACTCGAGGGTGATTCACTTCGTGGTTGACTCGTTGGTGATTGACTAAGCATTTAACCATATGTCTCAACCTAGCTTAAATTATTATTTTTATTTGTAGATGTGTATGATCAACGTTCCCCTCGACACTGATCATTTTTCAATATAAGTGATTTGCTCCTATCTTGCACCGTTTCCGAAATAAAAGCCTACATAGCATTTATAAAAAAAACTCACTCTGTATACACAAATACATTTTTGCTCGCCTCGCCAACTCGCGCTGTCGGTTTGCGTACAAAATCGGCACTCAGGACTCAGGGCAAATTACAAAAAAAAAATTCTTCTTATCTTCTTAACTCTTCGGCCTTGCGAATTTGTACAAACTAAACTGGCGGTTAAGATTATTCTTATTTCCGTTACTCAATAATATCATTGTGTTCCCAGCCGAAATTTATTTTGGCCGAGGTACTGGGACACCCTGTATTATATTAATTTATATATTGTATATACATTTATACGTTGTTGTTGTGGTCAATTTTAAACATGTGCAAATAGATTTTCTTCGGATTCCTAGAAAAAGAAAATTGAAAATAATAAGTAATAAATTTTAAAAAAATAAAACATTGCGACGTTATAATCATTTTTTTATATTTTTAATAAAAACCAGTGTGACAATTAACTGCGTGAGCAACAATTTTAACGATTTCAATTTAAAAATCAGTACATAAATCCACTGTAAAATTCTAATGAATGACGTATTAATTATTTGTTAAATAACAAAATACAAAAAAAACATTCAAAATATATTATTAAACAAAAATTGTAATAATATATATTTTTAAATATTGTCAAAATAAACATACAACAACAACAAACCAAAAATTATTATTCACAAATTTGCGAAACGTCTTTTACATACATACGAGGACGTCCGTCGAGGTTGGTTGAAGAATAGGTTATTTATATGTGGAATCGAAACGCAAAAACGAAATATCATTATGTAAGAGTTATCTTATTAGACTTAAGCTAGACACGTCTCAAGACAATATTAACACGATAACAAACAAAAATAAACAAAACAAAATGAAAACCTGAATTAATATTTATTACTATACTAATTGATAAGTTTTGTTGCTGTTCTCTATTTGATTGTACTTTTTGATATTTGTGGTGGTCTTATTGATTACGAATCACCTACTTATTGATTATTAATACGAATCTGTTGTTGTTTTATTGGGTACTCTAAAACAATATATTTTAAGTGTGAACCTTTCTACTTATACGTGTACTATCAAAATATAAATTTTGATAATGAAATATAATTTCGAAATACGTAAGTGTTTGTGTCTCTCGAAAATCTATTTCCAAGAATACGCAAAAACAAAACAAATCGTTTGAAAGTTGCAGATTAAAATTTTACTTTTTTTTGGGAATCAGAGAGTTTTGTGCACTCAAAAAATCATAATAAATGGTATATTGCAAATCAGTACAGTACATTTCCGTCTACCTCATATTTGCGGCAAGTTTATAATTTTTTTTAGAAAATATATACAACAATAAACGACAACAATAATTAATTGATAAAGTTTAGTTATAAAAACCAACGTACACAAATTTATTTTTACCAAAATGTTACGTTTTCCATCGATAAATCTTTTGACAAGTCTAAGGTTAGGATAATTTAGGGTGGTTGTCTTGAAGGACTGGCATAACCACCATCAAGCCCGCAACCGTGCCACAACGACAAATCTTACTTACCTTATGACCACACTAATTTTTATCCATAACTTTTTAATCCAAAACGAATTGCTTGCCTTTTATTTAGTAATCCAGGAAGTACGATAAAAAATTTATTTATAAATTTATAGATAATCCGAAGTGCCGAGTAGCTAATTTATACCCGTGTTACGCGCGCATCCTGTGAAATGCACATTCGAAATTTTTCGAATTATCCCATATACTTTTTTTAATACCTTTTTTATCTACTCGTTATAGGCCAGTTCTTTTTGTGAACAGAAAAATCGAAACATTTTAAATAAGTCCACTAATTTCGGTTCCATTCTTATTTTGACATTTTGTGATTATTATAAAATTCCAAAATTAACTCTACAAGAGGCTTGAAGGTTCAAATACGGTCTTATAGAATAAACTAAACCAACAAAACTAAATGTAAGATAAAATGTAGTTGATGTGATGGAAATGGAATTTCAACATGAGTTAGAAGTTGCTCAGATCTCTGAAAAATGGCCAATTTGAATGGAGCGAATGTGAAATACTACACTTGTTCCATGACCTAGGACGATTTTTATAACAATCATTATAACACGAAAAATGAACAATTATTAATCAAGTTTGAACGCAAATTTCTGTAATATCAAGCTTCGCCTTCACCAATTTTTTTGCTATTTTTAGGACGCTAACCTCCGTTTTAGGAACGGATTGGAAAGGAATTTAGGAAATTTTTACGCTTTTGACTTACGACTTTCGAGACAAAATAATTTTGGCGTTTTCTGTAAGGTTTTCTGTGAAAACAAAAAATAATTATACATTACGATTAAAAAAACAACAAAAAGTCGCAATTACGACAACCCAAAACGGTTTAACTTAAAAACCTTTTGACATCATTTATCGTATAAATCTAAAGTCGTAATGCTTTTATAATCGACCCTTGTTTACCCGGTATTCCTAAGTTGGAGATAATCAATTTAATGAACTCAAATTAGTACAGCGAAATTCCTCAAAGCCAGTAATCTGATATCGCATAAAATACTTTACCGCGGAAAAATCCAACAAATAAAAATCTTTTTGTTTGAATTTACATGCAATTTTCTCACTTCATACCGGAAATTCCGAGGCACGGAAGGAAATTTGATTTCTAGTACAAAAATCAAGAACAAAACTTCACTAAGCCGGAATATCAGCTACTTCAGACGGGTTAAAAAATAAAATTATGCCAATAATAAATAATAATTATTATTATTATTTGTTTTAAAAATAATAATTAAATTTAATTATCACAATAAATGTAATAAGTAATTTTCAAATAAATATAAAATGTGAATAACACCTCAATGCTGAAAAATCCTTTAACCCGGAAACACTTTGGGTCAAGCCGATTTCCGGCTTAAAGGAGTTTCATTGTATCTTAATTTCGTACTACGCAGTGAAACTCCTTTTAATCGGAAATAGGCGGGACCGATATTGTTTCTAGGTTGGTTGATTTTTCCGAGTTTGAGGATTTTGAAAACATTTTGTGCATGAAATTGTCAAGTTAATTATTTTGAGTATTTACTATTATATGGTAAATAATGTGCGGAATTAATACAGACTGTTGTTATTCGCATACATTATTTCATATTTATTTGAAAATTACATATTAAATTTATTGTGATAGTTAAATTATTATTATTAGTTTTAAAATTAATAATAATAATTATTATTAGTCATTTTAAAACTATTGGAATATTTTACAATGTATGATAAAGTCAATTTTTGACATAATTTTGTTTTTCAGCCGGTCTGAAATAAGCTGATATTCCGATTCAGCGGAGCTTTGTTTTGATTTTTGTACTAGAAATCAAATTTGCTTCTGTGTCTCAAGATTTCCCGTATAAAATGGCAAAATTGAATGTAAATTGAAACGAGTGTTTATATTTGATGCATTTTTCAGCCGTAAATCATTTTCCACCATATCAGAATCCCGGCTTAGAGGATAGTTCCGCCTTAGAGGATCACACCATTGAAATCAACCGATTTCCAAAAAACGCTACAGAAATATGAACAAAATAATAGATTGTGGCAATCAACATATTAGTGGACATAATTTTCCGATCAACACAAGTTTGAACATTGCGCTTATACTCATCATCAACAATTCACTCAATATGATTAAAATTTTACCAAATTTTAGAATAACACATTGCACGCCACAAATCGTATTCTGTCAAAATATTCACTCATTGATATATCTCTATAATTTTTCAGCGAATTAAAATTGTTGTGGCTTGTTTTTACGGCTTTTAATTTGACGCAGCAACAAACTAACAATCTTGAAACCAATTATATGCCTATTAAAATTGATAGAAGATTTCGGAATAGTCCTTATGGAGTGGATTATTATTTGCATATTAATTTCGTTTCTGGTCACATCGGAAGTTTGAAATTTAATAACTCGTAAACCCTACCACTTTGCAGTCTGATATTTACTACAATAATTTTAGATATTTTTATCCATCCAGTAAATATGAACATTTTTACTATGGACGTGTCCGAGTTATGTGCGAAATAATTTGCCTGTAAACTAACTTTGAACTGTATGCAACCAAATAAAGACAGCAATGGTGTGCTATAATTTTTGACATATCTGAAATAATTTTTGTGTAAGTATATTATTGTTGTTGGGAATGACGCAAGTTGTGCCACAAATTATTCATTTACATTAGTACAACTAATAAAATATTTATCTAAACTATGCTTTAGCTGTGTTATATATGTTTTACATACAATAGCAATTATTTCAATCGTTTAATAAGGTCAAAATTATTTCAGCAATAGTAGAGCAAATGAACTTATTATTAAGGTGGAAGTGAAAATTGTCCACTAGGGTCAAAATTATCACAGCAAAATTATTTATTACTGAAAACGGACACGACTGATGCAAATCATTGCTACACAGATTTTTTTACCAATTATAAATACGTAAAACATATATTTTAATACTAAATTGTCGACGTCTTCATCAAAATAAACAAATTAAATTGTTTTTCGAGGCTAAAATTATTATGAATTTTCACATAAAAGAAAATTCGCCAAAAATGTTCCTATGAGTAATTCTTAATGCGATAATCGCATTATGGTATAATACATTCAATATTCATTCGAAGCGAATCGCATCCGCAAAATCACAAAAAGTTCAGGATTTTGAGTTCAGTCACGATTTTGTTTAGCTCATTTTTCAGAATTTAATTTTTTGGGCATTCAGTTCAATAGAAGATAATTCAACAGCCAATTTCCCTTCTAGAAATTAACATTCTGACTTTTGTACTATAAATTAGTTTTTAAAAAAAATTTGTTTTAGATGTCCTCTATCTTCGTTAATGCAAATCTTGCGTCTGATCACGCTGACCGTTGACCACGTTGTCCATTGCGGCTGTTAATGCTGTCTGGAGTATTGCTTCAATAATGGCCCACCGCTTGCTTACAATATCTCTATTAAAATCCTGGAACAATAAGGCTAGAAGACCTTGAGGGCTAACGATGTTAGATGTATCGTAATCATACATTTTGGGAAACTATTCATCGTCGGCACAATTCTGGCGGAAAAAATTGTTCCAGCATGTTTAGATAGCGCTCTCCATTCACTGTAGAATTGGCATAATTTTCCTCATAAAGCAAGGGCTGACAATTCACGTGACAGATACTGCATACGGTACAGTCACACGTTCTGCATGCAAACTGCCTCGGTGGATGTTTTCAGATTTTTCATTGGCCTATATACGACAATTTTTCAATCAAAGTGCGCCTCGTAAGATATAAATAAGCAATTTACTCGTATGAAGTTTACAAAACACAACAATTGTTGACAAAACTCTTGTCGAATTGGTGGATCTTCTGAATGCAAATTCAAACCTTTGTGCAAAATACGTGAAACTCCCCTTCGACTGGCAGCTGTATTCAACGCACGCTAATTGCCTTGTTGAAAGGGTCGTATTATTATGAACGGCTGCCTGCGGTGATGGTGTTTGATGTTTGAACTGCATAATGGTCTCTGATAAAGCCCATCACGATTTGCTTGAGTCCTAAATGATCTCTGTTTCAAAATTGGAGACTAGTTTATAATACACTTGCACCCCTCGTATTATATCTGCGTCTTCAATCCTGTTTAAAGAATTGATAACATAAATAACATACATTTGAATGGATATTTCCTTGCCCATATAGCTATCAAAAAATGATCAATCAAATGTCAATGATTTGTTACGATGAATACTCGTGAATACTCTTTCAATGTCTGAAACTTTTTATCGAAATTCAGATTTTAAGATGAAAATCAGGAAATAAATATGATTCGAACTTCTAATATCAGGAAACATCCTTTAAGCAAAACATTTCTTCGGTATCACACAATTCATGTTTTGTCAAGCTTCACAGCACTAAATTTTCGACCATCCCTCAAATGTTGTACAGTTATTCTCTAAATTTTTCCTAAAAATTCAAAAATCGGCGACGAGCAGAAAGGGTTGAGGCCGTCTACCCGCTTTTCAAAATTCTGCATTTTGAACTTTTTTATGAATTCGGGCACCCGTTGACCGAATTATCATAATCTATTTCAAAATATCTATTTATTTCTCAAATAAAGAGCCATCGTATACGGCCATCAAAATCCAAAACATCATTCAAAATTGATGTTAAATTCCCAATCCAGCCGTATGAATCTGTTCAAATTTGACTATTCCGTTCAGCAAGGCCTAGAACTTCGCCAAAATTGGTTAAGAAATGGTCAAGTTCCATAGAGACACGTTGAATTCCAAAACTTCATTGAAAATTTACGTTAAAACCCCAATTCAGTTCTACATACCAGACTTAACCATAATTTGTTAAGAGATGGTTTGGTTTGATTCAGCATGGCTGAAATCTAGTATATACATCGTCCAAAATTCAAGTTATAATCCAAATCCAATTCTACACACCAAATTTAACAATTATTGGTGCCAAGTTGCATTAAAGACAAGTGGGATTTTAGAAAACGGGACTTTAACAGTTAGGTTTTGATAAAGTGGGATTTTAAAAGTGTCAATCCAAACTCGTTAAACTACCGACACAGGAAAGCTCAGACCATACACGATTTTATGAAATAGACGTAACCCAGACGAAGAGGAGTTGAATACATAATTTAATAAAAATATACTATAATTTAGTAAAAATGTACTGCTCTTTTCATAGCGATTGACGTTTCACGAAAAAATATTATACAAAAAACTCATATACTGCCATCTGTAGTCAAAGATCAGAATCGTCGACATAAAATGACATCATATTGCAAAATTTTTAAAGGAATGAGGCCATTAGTATTCTAGATGTACGCTTGACTAAAATATCTCGTTACCTACAAATGGGTCAACATTTCTGAAAGACCTTCGGAACTTCCGTTTTCATACCCTTAAATCTTGTACCGAAAAGCTACTATAGTAAGTTACAAACATAATATAATACAGAGTGCTTTTTGATTTATTCTAGGAAAGAACTAGGCAGAATAGCAGAAAATAATTTAATTTCCTACCGAGTCACTCAAATATAAATTTCCACATTGTTGATATTTTAAACAATTTAAAATTAATATTAATATTTAATAATTATTTACTTCCATTATCAATTCATAAGTTTTACTAAATTTCATTGCACAAATTTATTACATTTGCTTAAAAATGTTCCACATTGAAAGAATATTTTTTCATTCTACCTATTGTTTCCGTGTGAATCGACTTTCTTAATAATCCAAATAAATAAAAAATCTACCAAAATGTAAAGAACTTATAACAGATTTCCTTTAACACCTCTGAAAAATGAGTGATGAATGAACTCAAAAAATTTCCATATAGGATTTTCCGGTTTTAAGAACTTCCCAACTTCGAATAGCCAGATGATTGTGAGCAAGTCTCGGTGGTCTCATTAAATTTGATTTTAAGTTATAACTTATCTGTAAGTATGAAATGTTCCGGTTTTAAAGAGTTTCCATCTTAATGGATTTCCGTTTTAGAGAATTTTTGTGGTACGAGTATGTATACTATTCTGATAATAAAGTGCAGTTTGCGTACACTGCATAAACTGAATAATTTATTTTCATTATACTTTAAATTCGCGATGGTCAATCTTCCACAGGCATCACCATACGTCTTAATTTTTCAAATATTTAACCAAAGACTTCATTTGAAATGGCAAACAACAAAGCTAGAAACGCGTAATTCTTATCAATCTAGTAAGGTGATCGATCAAACTGAAAGCGTAATGTTAACGTCACAATAGCCAACCTAATACGACTAGTTCCAAAAGTTATGGTAAAATAGTAAAACCTGGCACATGATCATGACAGTGTTCAATAATCCATTATTACCATTAAGTTAGCCACTTTATAAATTTTATAACGATTGGAAAAGTAATATTTTTGTAATAATCTTTGCTCTAACTTAATGTACTCGCCGTGAAGCTGGCTTGGTATATAATATTTCATTAAATTAGACGTAATAAACTATCGACCGAATCAATTGTTCATAAATATTCAGCTTTGTAGACCCGGTTTTCAGATAAAAGATTCTGCTTCTTGGGCCTACAAATGAGCAATGACGAGGAAAACGACGATTTTCTTTTCCAAATTCGTTCATCAGAGAGTAAGTTTACCATATTTCCTAAATATTCGTGTTTAAATAAATTTGATTTAACAAAGATTAACTAACAATTAGTGTTTTGTCAATTTTTCAAATATTTTTTTTAACTTTTTGTCACATTATTTATGTGACATCATTAACGTCTGAACAACTCATTTTCGGAAGTATAAAAATAATAAATAAAATAAAAACAACAACAAAACTTTTATTTTTAAATTTTATAAAATTTCTTTTTTTATTTTGTGACATTTATATATCCCATCGCAATTTCACGAGCATAATTGTTATAGGGGTGTGTGCAAAATGAATAATATATTCGTACGAGTATATGTTTGTGTGCGTCTATAATTTTATACAATATAAATAATGAAAATAATAATAAAAGATTTTTTGTAATTTAAATATTTTTTATTTTGATTTTTCTTATTGTATATAATATTAGTAATGCGATTTTTACATTATTATTATTATTTTTTCTACTTTGGAATTCTGAGATATGGAATATAAGTGCATTGACATTAAAAGTAAAATGAAAGAAAAACGTATATATACTCGTACATATTTATTATATTGTACATATGTATGTCCACAAGCGGCAGCTACACACACCAGTTATTTTCATCTGGTACAAAAAGAGACATGGAACTAGAATAGCGACACTGCAGCGTCACGAAATCTTTAAATGGTTTACCGCGTAGCTGTTTGGTACCACTCATTTGATTTTTTTTTGATTTTTTCCTTTTCATTTTCAACCAGAATAAAATAAGACAAATTTCTTTTATTATAATTGGACTGTGCCACATGATTAAAAATGTGTGTATAGTAACAAATAACATTTTAATGTCACCAAGTATTACAATTTTTTTATTTTACAATTCACAAAATTTCTCTATAGAACGCTGACATTATTTTTATGTCGTATTTGTATGATTTAATAGACGATAAAATTTTAAGATACCAAACTTTTATTTTATTTTCGTACGCGGTGTGATAAGATATGTATATAAAATATTATAAATAAAATTGTGTTTGTAACCGCCGTACACAATATTGACTTTAAAGAGAAAATATAAATTAGTTTCTACGTCTTTTTAATTAAAAAAATAAAATAAAAATTTTATAGAAGAGAAAATAATTAATACTCAATTTTTATTGATACTCCATTTTATCAAAAAAAAAAAAAAAACTTGTACGGGGTTAATTGATAAGTAAAAGATCACGTACTTTTATTTTTAATTATAACGTAATTTTTTTTTTTATTTAGCGAGGGAAAGTAATTTATTATTTTATTTATTGATCGCAACGACAATAAAATAAAATATATATTTTTATGCACACAGAAGGCATCAATTTATTGGCAGTTCTTTTAAAATCTTTTAATATCATAAACATAAAATGGAATGGCGCCGTGGTTTTATAATTTTTTTCTTTCAAATACGAACGAAAATAAATGCAAAATATCAAACAAAATAAAGTTGCAAATAATGTCGTATGACATTTACAAAAATAAATTAAACAAAACAAAAAAATTATATTTTCTGGGGAATCAATGGCCTAAGACTTCGATCCGATTGATAGCAAATGAGTGGTTTTATTACTAACGTTTTAATATTCAATTTCCTGATTGGATGATTGATCGATTTTATTATGTCACCCAATTTCGGCAATATCGCTTACAAATTGTTTAAAAGAAAATATAAAATTAAGCATAGATTTATCGGTAGACTTATATAAATAAAACGTTTAAAGATTTATTCGAATTAAAAAATTAAATGATAAAATAAAATGTTAATACAGTGACGTCTCAATATGATTAAAAACGATTAAAGCTATATTCAAATTGTGTTCTCATCCGGATATTATTTTAATCTTGATTTAAATTTTATTATGTATTGACGATACATTTGATGCAGAAAATCGCGATCGTGTACCCTAAATAAACAAATCTCGATTTAAAATGTAATTTCATATTTAGTTATTGCAATAGTACAATTTTATTCTTTATCTGCCGATATTGAATTATGTCAAACCAATTACGATTACTCAATTTAAAATGGACTGAATAAATAATTCTAGTTAAAATTTACAAAATCTCAAAACGTTATCGATAATCTAACCTTTTCCTGTATATTCATTTAAAATGACATTTATAAATTTATATAGCCAACTCTCATCCAATTCCAATGCCTATTTCGTATTTGATTGATATTTTGCCAACAAACAAAATTTAAGAGTTTGGATTTGTGTTCAAAGGTGTCACAATTTTATGTGCGATTCTTGTCATTGGGTATATCCAGCCCATGTAGGTCTTCTTGTAGATTTGCCTCAGTTGTAGAATTCTATTTGGGCTGGATGCAATATATTTATGTTATTTTGGGTTGAAAAAAAAACAATAAAAACAAATGTGAATAGAACGAAATAATTTGTTAATTAAAGTACAGAGACGGAATAGACAGAAACGTCATAACGCTCTTTCTGTATGGAAAAAATCGACTCAGTTTTTTGACCTTGCTTCGCGAAAGGGTAGGAAAAATTGTTTGCAGGATACCCAATAGAAGGAAAAATTCGTTATTTTATTTTTGAGTTTTAAATTTGAAATAAGGTAGTAAAATGGTCAATAGGTAATTTTTTCTTGGTCTACTCAATGGCACTTCTGGATAATATTATATTCTGTGGTACAGGTTCAAACGAAAAATATCTACTCAAAAATAGACAAAAAAAATTGACTCCATAATCATTGCGATATCTACATATTTTTAGTGAGATATTTTGCATCCAGCCCATAATATGTTACACTCAAACAACCAATATTAAATGGAAATAATTTTTCACATTAATAGAATAGTTCAGCATTTCAGTTTTTTGTGGAGAAGGAAGTGCTACTTGAATTTTATTTGTGCACGCTGTGCCACTCGAATAGTGACATTTTTGGCACTAATTTTAGCACTTTCAAAAACTCTGCAATAATTGTTCATTTCTCTACTTAACTTTGCAATTTCTATACTACAAAAAATCCAAAGTTTTTTGACTAAATTATAGAATAAACTAAATTGTTCGTTAGTTGACAGCAGTTATTGATAGATGGCAATAGTATCGGTAGTTCAAGCTGTGCCTGGCAGAGGCAAATATACTGGCAGTCTGCAATAGCTTTGGCCAAGGTGGAGGTCCATTCTTCTCAAAAACTTGGAATTAAAAATTGAGAATTCCATTAAGACAGTGTTGACTTGTTGTGTCATGCATAATACTTGTTGAAATGATGGCTTCGATTTGGAAGATAGCGTCATTTCTCAATTTATAATAGATGACGAAGCACTACATATCCAATTAAACACTCAACATACTGATGAACATGCCTCATTAGCATTCCGTAATGCTTTGTTAAGCCAAATGTAAATTTTATGCATATAGTAAAACCATAAACAAATTGAATTGATATTTCGATGTTGTTTATTTATTTATTATACATATTTATAAATATAAATTTTTCAAAAAACTAGATTCATACCAGACTGAACTCATTGTTACCTCTCCTCACTACTGTCACTACTATTGGCCGTTATACCGTGCTTTACACGCATATATTTTATAAAAACTTAAGCTGAATCTGCGAGGCAGAAGCCGCACTACGCTAGGGAGAAGCCGCACTACGCGAGGAAGGTGAAACACTACGCGAGGAAAAAGGAAAAGCAGATTCCTCGCTATGAGATGTTGAATCCTCACAGGTTTCTTTACATACTTCTGTAGAAGGCAAGGCGCGGGGTAGACCAACGTTGGAGGTTTTATGTTATGACAACTCGAAACGAAATTGTGAATCATATCAAAATATGGTCAAAGGTTCAATGATCGACTATAACAAAAAATATTGTTGAAAAAATTAGTTAAGAATTATACAAAAATTATGTATGCAACAATTATGTATGTATAAGGTATCACAATTCTTTCGTCATTCTTTCTTTGACAGAAACAGTATATTATTTGTAGTTGACGAAATGATTATTCGCTTAACACTTCAACAAAAGTGGGAAATGTTGGAAATTTACTTCCACAACAAAGACAATTGGTTCAAAATCGCAAGAAAATATAGTACAAAATTTGGTCAAAACACGGGACTCACACCGAACGGTATCAAGAAGTTTGTGCATAAAGTGCGTGATACGGGCTACCGAGCTCGCCCTGTTCGTTCAGCCGGAAATATCGCCGTGGTGGCCGAAAATGTGCGCCAACGGCCGAGAACACAAATTCGTCATCGTGCATCGGAAATGAACATCAGCCGGTCTTCCATGCAACGAATTCTGCGTAAAGATTTTGGTTTGGGGCCCTATAAAGTTCAATTGGTCCAGCAATTGAAGCCCCGTAACCATCCGCTTCGATATCGATTCGCTGTGTGGGCCTGCGACAAACACGAAATTGATGAGGATTTTGCTCAAAAAATCATCTTTTCGGACGAGGCGCATTTCCATCCCGGTGGGTTTGTAAACAAACAAAACAGTCGCATTTTGGCATCGGAAACACAAGGATATGTGGAGACGCCAATGCATTCATTGCGTGTTACTGTTTGGTACAGCTTGTGGCGTGGCGGCATTATTGGGCCGTATTTCGAAGATGAGACCAGTGCGACCGTTACGGTCAACGGATTCAACTACCGCCACATGTTAACATCTTTTTTGTTACAGTAGCGAAACTGCGTCAAAAATTCGATGGCCGCGTTATCAGTTGAAATGGTGACGTTAATCGGCCGGCAAGGAGCTGTGATTTGGCGCCTTTGGATTTGTATTTGTAAGGTGCCATAAAGGACAAGTATTATACGGACAATTCACAAACAATAGAGCATTTAAAAGCCAATATTAAAGCAACCATTGCGGAAATAGATCCGCACACAATCCAAAATGTGCTCAGAAATTGGACCGACCGAATGGAGTACTCCAAGCCCTGTCGTGACTCCCATTTGAATGAAATCGTTTTCCATAAATAACCAGGAGGATTGTACTTTCAAATAAAACAATAAATTTGGAAATATATTAAGCCAGCCGTTTTTGTTTTATTAAATTTTTTATTCTGAACTTCTTATTGGGACGCCCTTCACCTTGTCTTTGGTCATAATATTAGCATTTTTCTTTAATTTATGCCAATCCACATCAATTCCTGTTTCCGCACCCACTGACCTACAAAAGTAAATTGTTCCTTAAATCAAAAAACTTTCATTTCGACATACGTCCTTTTAAAGTTTTATTAGTTGTTGAAGCAACAGTAAAGTAACGATATGATATGATATGATATGATATGATATGATAGAGGCGTACAGGCCAGCCATAACGGCGATCCTAGGTACGTTACCATAATCCTGAAATATCAACAATTAAATAACAAATTATATCTGAATGCGGATAATATTTCAGCATCATGCGGGCCCAGGCCCTGCCTGCATCCTTAACAGATAAGGTTAGTTAGGAAAGGATGTTAGTCACAGAAACGACTAGGGCGAACCGCAGCAGTCATTTTCTAACTACTTAAATATATTAGAATGTTAGTCTCAATTAAATTCACACTCTAGATTAGAGTTTGTTAGTTAATTAATGTAAGTTAGTTGTGTTTGAGGTAAAGGATACTAATATTCATCATATGTATTCGGCATCGGTCCTACTAGACTGGTTAGGTTATTTAATTCACATCTATGGGTCATCTCAACACATACTGCTTGTAACCTTATTTTGCCCTATCTTCCCATCCAACACCATCTAACCGAGGGACTTCACGTTCGTAATGACACGGCAGTATTATCATACATATGATGACCTAATATTCCGTCAATAATGTCAAAATAAAAATTTAAAAAAATAATAAAAAAAAAATAAAAAAAATTTAGATTCGGTATGTCATTCAGCTACCTATATTTAAATTCATCCAACTAAAAGCAGGGTTAATTTATATCTAACATTCACACAACTTCACTAAAACATAATCTGAATTCAACCAGAAAGATCGTCGAAAAACAACATTCCATAGCAAAAAGTCTTTGGATCGTTAACATATTTGATTATATTGAGTTTATGCTCAAAGCGTAAGTAATTAAATAGACCCCCTGTTCAAGAATGTTGCAATAACAATCTTCCCTGACCTTCCGGTATGTAAAAAATAAAAATAAATAAATAATAAATTTTAAATAATAATAAAAATAAATTGAATTATATTTGCCGACAACTTTATTGTTTTAAATCAGGACTTTCGTCGACAAAATTTCAATTTATAGAATTGTTTAAAGTAAGTGAACATTATTAAAATAAGTTATGAAAATGTATTTAAATTTAAATAAAAACCCAAATGGGTAACACAATCCAACATATTTCAGCTCAAATGATAAATTTCCCGTGGCAGAAAACTGTTTCCTCCTTTCATTAACATTTTATATATTTATTAATTTATATTATTCCACAAAAAGTCATTTTTGTCACAATACGGTGGCAACCCATTTTGAGTATACAAATTTTCGCTTATTGGGTAAGTTACAATTCGATCTGTTGTAATTTCAAATTTTGGTTTCTCGGGTACCAATATTTTATGTACTTAAGTACATACAAAGGGAATTCCCTTGAAATGTCAGTTTCTATGTATACGATTATAAATTACCGTTCACATATATGTAAATAGTTATAATAACAATAACAATAATAAATGATTAACTTTTATATAATTAGAATGAAAATTAGAATAAAAAGATACTTCTCTGATTGTATATGTGTTGAACGTAATTTTCATAATAACTGTCTCAATTCACCTGTATTAGGATGAACTTCTAAAGAACAAAACTCACTCAAAAATAGCACATCACTCTCACACTACACATTCCTAAACTGATTTGAATTAAAATATTAATAATAATTTATTTAAAGGAGAGACAAAAACACGTCTTTCCTCTACGACGATCAGTCGATCCTCGAAGCAACAGTAAAGTAACGATATTAATTAAAATGAGTTGTTAATTGTATTCAAACAAAAAATAATTTGTATTAAAACATAACCTCAATTTTATATTTTTAATAAACATCGATTAGAATTCGATTTATTTATATTTTATACTTATGCACATCTAGTACTGTAATGTCTCTTTTCCATTTTCAATAATAAATATTACGATAAAATTCCAATTATATTCCAAATATTTTTCATACGCAAATAAAATAATAACAAATAAATATCACAAGCATAATTAACAAATAAAATGACAACTAAAATTGAAGTCACCTTGCGAGGAGACTTTTTGTTTATCACTAGCGGCGAATTGCGTAACGCCAACTCGAATAGTTTAGTCTGTAATTTAGACAAAGTAATTCGCGTTAGGCACAAAGCGTATGTATCTAGATAAGGTTTTTCGGTTAAACTGCTACTCTTTTGTTTAGAGTGTACAAGAATATGGTTTGTGGTGTGCACTAATTTTTGCATGAGAACTTTTAGAAATCAAACTGACAGTGATCATTCCAAACATTTTCTTTGTTAGAATGTTTTTTTTGATAAGTCCTGCTACAAATGTTTTATACAAGTTACTATTTTAAGTATACGGTCGTTTTTAATTTTAATTATATCTGGTTCAAGATACAAACTGTAGTCAAATGAATAGTTAATAAATAAAACAATCCCTTCAAATTTTTTGAAATTGTAATGGCTCGTTGGGTAATATGTTTTTCAAACTCTTTTTTAATATTTTTTAAATCAGATAACATTACTGATCAGAATAACATTACTTAATTACACTAATCGTCTGAAGAAATCTCCCCTTTATATAATCATCAAACATTGGGGTGCATAAGAAATTCAGTAGGTCCAATGTAAATGTCATTTCCTGTAGCTTCTATGCCAACGAAATTATATTTAAGATTTACCACTACTTGGTGATGTATTAGGCAATGAAAGGATTATAAATTTGGATAATTATCGTCAACCTCGATAATTTATAATAAAAGAGCTTTAATGGTAACATAGACATAGTAGAGATAACATTAGGAACAAAAATTTTAATTTTTTATGAAAATATTTAGTTATTGGAAAACAAATAATTCAGTGGAATCGATCAAAAATCAGTATGCTATCGCCCTTATTTTGAAATTGGGCCCACATTTCAAAATTTCAGCTTCAAGGTGTCCCAATATGTATTATACTTGATAGGTTCTGAGGGTATAATTTGTAAGGGATTATTATTCTATTATGTTCGATTACCTAGATCTGTTGGTTAAAAAAAATAACATTTAGAATATGTTTTCTACTATCTTCGTGCGATTTCATGTCTACCAACTGTTGATATCATGAATAGTGAAATTTTCACAATTTCATAAAGTTTAAAAATTGTATAACATTGGACGTGGCTAACAGCACCCGCTCGATTAAAATTTAATTAAAAATAAAATATAAAACAAATGCCATTCTTTCTTTTATCAAATGTGAATATTAGTTGGAGGTAACAGAAAATCTTGTTTGCATTTCGTGCCTGCACTAGACTCATGGTAATACTCGCCTCGCTTCTTTAGCAAATATTAGCACTATTACGGTCAATCTAGCACTATTCTGACGACAAATGACACCCATCGAAAATAATGGCGAACAACACTGGTGAACCGGTTAATTAATAATCCTTTATAGGAATGATGGGGAAATTTTAGCCAAAACAAAAATTCGATGTTCGTTTATCGTTTAAATTAAAATGTATGATTGCAACCAAAACTGCTATACAAATTTTATGCATGCAACCAACATAAAAGTTCAATAAATTTAGACAATATTTTAATATTAAAGAAAATGATAGGTACTTAATGATTTTATGTATTAGTAAACCTATCGGGATAGGTTAAATAATACATAAAATTAACGGTCAACTTTTTAAATTTAATTAAGATGAACAAAATATTCAGACAAATTTATTGCAGTTAAAATTAAAATCATCTTACTTGTTTTCAGTTACATCGAAAATAATAGCTCACATAATTTTCCGTAAAATTTAAGTATCTGATACTTGCTAAATTTTCATGCTCCATAGCAATATACTTATGTGCAAGACTTATTTTGTTGATTATATGTATGCAGATGAAAAAAATCTTTGTATACTATATATGTTACGGGGAAAGTTCGAAGAAACTGTTTTATTGCGAGAAAATCTATGAAATGGGAGTGCCACAATCGCTTAATGATTCATCCTTCACCTCACGGACTACTTTTTATGGTGTTAGTGCTGAGTAATTTGGAATAATAGGGGCTAAGGGCTTTACTAACTCTCGTGGGACCTAATTGCACCCCTCATGTTGTGTAGCCCTCTCATGGGAAATAAATGAAACATTTCGTTATGAAATTAAATTATTGTACATGAAATTCGCACCAATAGACAACACAAATTAAACCGTAAAGGCGAATGTCAAATTGCATGTAAACATAAACAAAGTGAATACATGCATCTGTTTTAAACATACGACATAAAACTAAATTACAGTAGAAAACAACAACAAAATATGATACAACTTTTTTTATAGTCCACTCGCTTGTATCATATACACCTCTTACTCGAAAATCGTATTACTGAAAATGTAAAGTAAGAGCCGTACTTGAAATCGTTTTATTTTTCCTAATAAACATAGGATAAACAGAAAAATTTTCAAAAATGTTAATTTTTTAAATCATAATTTAATAAATAAAACACTGCTGCCTAATTTCAAAACATATTTAAATAATTTTTTAACAAAACAAATCGAAAATTCGACATAAATGTCAAACGTAAATAAAATAAACAAAGTTGAAATCTCACATTAAATCCATTTTATCAGGTGACACTAATTTGAATTTGATTTCCGAAAATTCGAAATTCTAGACAAGGAAGACACATTTTTCTTTCTCTATTGCACATTAGGTACGATTTTTAGGTTTGTTTTTTTATACCACAGTTTCTTATGTATGCCGTATCCATGAGTTATATAAATCAGCGGTTTTAATAAAATAATACAACGGCTACAAAAAATTATATCGAATTTTTTCACTAAAATTTGCGCATTGTAACTACACTGTTTTTGCCTAAAATCGTAATATAATGACAGTTTGGAAAAGTGTCGTAATAATGAACATTTAAATGAATAAATTTGATAAACAAAACAAAATCATTTCTAAGATGTATTCCATACAACACACATCGTAGGTAAAAGTAATACAAATTCGAAAAAGATAACAATTAATGAATTTTACAGCAGTTAGATTCATTTTCATCGCTGGCGTCATAAAATTGCATTTTGTACTCGGAAAATAAGCGTTAATTACGACAAAAATTTTGGCGGCACGATTTCTGTAAACGTCACGCAATTCACATTTACATTGCAATCACAATGGTTGCAGGAGTTATTTGTATGAGATTAAATGATTTTGACGCTTTTAGAAAATAAAATTTCAAATAAATATGGAAAAATCTGCAATTAGTATCTTTAAACGAATGAACAGGATCTTCAAACGAATGAATTTTTACTTGGAGTAAGAATTCCAACAAGAAAACGACTAACAGAAGAACAAATTCGCAATTGCCTAAATTCCATAAACAGAAAACCCCTTATCGTTACATCTGAACTGCAGCTATTTTCCCGCTAACTAGAGGCGATGGCAGTGGGAAAATATTTGAACAATAAGGGATATAGTAAGCTGCATTTACTGAACAGAACATGTCCCATAATTCTTATTTAATATATATTTAATATTTAATTCACCAAAAATACGTACAAAAAAAAACTTAGAGGTGGGTCGTAACATTTAAAGATGATTGAAATCTAGTGTTGACGAGCCAAAATAAGATGATTACAATACAATTTGAAATAAAATATAACGGAAGTGATATAAATTGTGTGAAAACTAACAAGAATAAACTAAACGATGCGGAAACCCAAGGTCGTGAAAATTAAATTTTGCAATACAATATAAAAAAACGAAAATAAGATTATTACCATATAACCAGCTTGTTGAAACACTCCTCCTCAGTTAGTTATTGGTTTGAAAGTTCCAACATTTGCTTTGTCCTTTTTATATTGCTGAAAATGAAAGTTTCACCACACTGCGTTGGAATAACAAGCGAACAACAAAATTTATATCACTCTAACGTATGTTAAATTGACGGGCAGATTACTTATTTTCAATAGGCTTTTAGGTTTTTTTATAACACTAGTTTTCAATATAAATTACCCCTATATACTCGTATATACTTTGGGGAATTAATGACTTATCTTGATCGCGAACGAGTTGTAGCTAAACGGCTAAAGCAAAGGCCGCGATTTTTTTTGTTTTCGAACTAATGTGACTGGGGAATTTCATTTACTCTCCCGAAACTCCTCTATCACCACAAGGCTAAACATACTGTCAATTTTTGCATCATCCAGCTTAGCGGGAGACAAAGGGTAATAACGCTGAGTAACAAGAGTCGAGTTGTCCAAAATTTGAATTTCGTGTTTGGTGAAAGAGATTTTTCCAAGTCTCAGTTTTTCGGATAATGGAAAAGAATCTAATAAAGAAGTAAAGGTAATGTCAAGCACATTATTATCTGTCGCTGAAGTCGATGAGGTAATCGTAGAAACAGATAACTGAACAAGAGAGGAAGTGTAGCAAGTGTTGGGGGTATGCCAAATATTTTTTAGGGCTGTAGGTTTCGGAATTCTCTCAATTACCCCAATTCTCAAGCCTTTGCTTAATTTCTCATAAGAACTATTTTTTGTGTGTGCTTGGTTCTATCCAGATTTTTAAATGGTACTAGCAGAATTAACATTGAGACGTAACTGGAGCTACGTCTGACAGGTTTATAGGTTTTACTACAAAATGAAACAATTTTCTCATGTCGCATGTCTGAGATGAGACGTAGATAAAACATTTGTAATATTCGAGCAAAATATTTCAGTAAATCATTGCTATAATTATAATTGTCCTACAGATCTAGATGCCATTGTAAATTAGTTGCAATAAAATTTTACAAAACAAACCGATTAAATAACTACTATACATTTGTATTAATTACGTACGTAAAAATAATTTCTAATTTAACTTCAGTTATTTTGAAGTAATTTTTGTGTAAAACGCAATGCCATCTGTGTTTTTATTATGATATAAATAATAATATTTACATTAAACCCGCCATCTGTGTTTTTATTATGTGACATAAAAAAAAATGATTTAAATTTATGTTTTTAATTTTATTAGGTTGACGTTGCGTTTTACAGATGCAAAGAATTATAATTTAATAATGCTAAAAATTATTTTTATTTTTATTGTTTATTTTTAGAATGTCAATTTGGAAAATCGATTAAAGAACTAGGATCAACATGGTTTGCTGACCTCGGCCCACCATTTGGTATCATGTACTGTATAAAATGTGAATGTGTACCGGTAAGTGTTTTAATTGTCATTTTTTACTGTTTATATACCACTTTAATAAGCTTAAGTGTGTAATGTTGATCTAATTAAACTTAAAATGTTTGCCAAACAAAAGAAATTATTGTACACCGATTTTATGGAAAAAGTGTGACACCAAAAAACGAAATTAAATTTTAAAAAAAACATCGTTGGGATTTTAATATTCCGTATAACCATGCGAAAGCCGATTAATAATATTATAATAAGTCACTTTAATATAAAGCACGCTTTGATCTGTAACATTGTCGTTCGTTCGTAAAATTGGGGCGCCTCGTATGTATTTTATTTATTTATTTCTTTTTTTATTATTTTTTTATATCGAAAATAAGCTGTCGTAAAGAATTTTTATAGGAGTTCATAAGGCGCAGACATAGACGTAAAATTTGGAGGAAAAATTTTATTATAAAAGATGTACGCGCGCGTATTTTAATACTATTTGTGTGATTCGGAAAAATCGAGATCGTAAGCATAACGTCGCGAAAAACACAAAAATCAAATTGTGTGATGTTTTTGTTTTTTTTTTTCGTTCTACATTAAAAAACATTTCAAAAAGATATTTTTTTTTACTAAAAAGATCAAAGAAAATGTCATGAAAATTAAGTAAAACGGAAAATTTATGTTTATTATATTTTTATTAACTTAATTTTTTTTATCGAAAATTTTGTGTATTGCGTACCAAATAAAAAATGTCGACGACGACGAGACAATATAAATATAGGAGAGGGGCAATAAACGACACACGACGAGAAAAATACCTTGGAATTTATGACCATTTCGGGAGTTATGATAACTTTATATGAATGTTGAAAACTTGTTAAGAAAAATACATTAAATTCGTTTTTATCAGTTTAAATTGATTACAATTTCTTTCTTTTCTTAATGTTGCAATTGCAATATATTTTCTCACTCTAAATTTTTTAAATTTTTTTTTTTTATGTTTAACTCGATTTTACTATAAACGGACATTTACAATACTTAAATATGCATTTTTATGGTCAATTGAAGGCGCAAGTTTCCATATATTATTACTATCGATATGGCTAGGCTATGTATGCGTTTAACATTTTATAATTAAATAAGTAATTTATTTTCTAAAGTGAAAATCAGTTTGATCTAATAAAAAAAAATTGAAAAGGCGCCATACTGCTTTTTTGTATTTTATCGTCCGTTGAAATTTACTTACCAATTATTTTATTATTATTTCAGGTGCAAAAGAAACGACGAATTGTAGCTAGGGCTCAATGCAGAAACATAAAAAATGAATGCCCTGCTCCAACATGCGATGAGCCAGTTTTATTACCAGGAAGGTGTTGTAAAACGTGTCCAGGCGATAGTTACAGTAAGTACTTTATTTATAATACGGCACGATAAAACCATATGCATGTTATCAAGAAAAAAAGCGTCAAATAACAATAAATTAAAAGTAGTTTATTAAACGTAACAACAAAAAAAAGCGCGATAAAAACTTTGATTAGGAAAAATAATAATTAAATGGGTTGCCAGGGTAAAATGACCCATAATAAATAGATATTTTGTCTATAAACAACTTTTTAAGGCTAATATTTTTCGACAAGTAGATTACTATAAATATATTATGTATTTTAATGTACCCTGCCCGAAAATATCTTTATACACATATTTTTCTAAATTTAATTATGTTACATATAATTTTTTTTATATATTTAATCGTAAAAAATTGTTGTTTAAATTAAAATTAATTTTTATTTTCAATTGAAGATATAAAATTGGCGCCACGGAAATTGATTAAGCTTTGTATTTTTTTATTTTATTTTGATGAAAAAATAATAACATGACGAAGAAGAAAAAGAAGAATTAAATGAATTTAATTCAAATGTAATTAAGGCTAGCAAAAATTGTTGCTTCCTTTCGATTTTTTTATGAAGTTTTAGAAGCAAGAAAAAATAATATTAACATCAATATCTCATCAATTTTATTATTATGATGAACGAAAAACGGTTATGGGTACCAGCTGTATAGAAAGCAAAAAATTCATAATATAATGACAGAATATTCTGTGTGGATTATTATGTATTTAAATGAATCAGTAAACATATTCAGCGTTTTATTTTGAGTAGGTTTTCGTTTAGCTTCTTTTCTATATACGAGTACATATAGCAGTCTCTTTAATACTCACTTTTGATATTTTGCCAATTAATTTTTTTTGTTGCTTGTGCGCGAGCTCTGTGTGTGCACCATCCGTCCATTCCCGTACAAACATGCATACATATATTAGAAAATAATCTGTTTTAAGCGAAATGAAATAAAATAATTTGTTGTATCGTTATTTTAAAATGCATCTTTATTGTAACACGTCGTTATTAGTTTTACTTTATTATTATTATTTTATTTTTACTTCTGATTTGCGTATGTGCATGCCAATTTTATTTTTATAAAAGTCATGTTGATTTTTATTTTATATTTATATATATTTACCGGGTGGCCCAATAGATATGGCCCTTTCCTATGCGACTATGGTAATTCCAGAAGAACGGAAATTTAAAATTGTATAACAGTTTTATTTGCTTTCCCTCAAAGTGTATTCTGGTTGTTGGAAAAATGTTTCTTGGGGAAAAAATATTCCTAATTAGAGCAGTTTTGACGTTCAATGCCTATTTTATGACAGAACTAACTGGTAACAGAATTTAATCGAAATGTGTTGTGTATTGAACTATAAGTGACAGCCAAATATGAATTTAATTCTAAAAATTTGAAATATCAATATCCAACCTAACTATCTTTTGACAGTTCTTTTCTTCTTGTAATACGACCACGTGGCGAACGCTTATAATTAAATTGTTTTTTCCTTCTAAATTTATTCCCCACTTGACGAAATGTCATGTCTGGGAAGTAACTGTCATACAAAAAATATTTCTTCTTCCCGGCGAATTACCAGAATAGGGATACAAAGAGCATATAAAATATCCGCAATTTGAATTACTTTGCTTACCAAATGGAATATAAAAAATGTGTTCCCTCACGCTGATCTGGTTCATGTCAAAAAATCAAATACATTACTTCAAATCAAAACTCAGGTTCCAATAAATTCAGATAAATTCAATAAACTATTTAATTATCATAGTTTTGACTCTAATTCTACTCTCGTACATAGCTGCAATATTTGTATGAGTTACACAGCCACCGATTTAACTAAATTGTTAAAATTATTTGTAGTAGGTATCGATGATCATAATAGTTGTTACTCATATTCATGGCATCATAAATACCGAAAACAAGCAAATATACTGAACTGGACCTAGATTCTGATCAAGTGAGAAATGACATTTTTTACGACTTTGTACTAAAATTTAAAATATTGTAGAACGGCAATTTAGTTGTATATTAAGATATTGCGAATTTGGCATTTTTGTCGATGACTTTCAAGTAATAGTTGTTTGTTTAAGGAAATATGTTAGAAATTGAATATAAATAAGCAATGTAAGTGTAACTACTACCAAAACCAACACAAACGTATTCTACAAGCCGAACTGTACTCGAGTATACACCGATCCTATCAAATATGTCAGTCGTCTATTCAGTTGTATTAGTTTAAAAATACAGAAATAATTCACAAAATTGTATAATAAATTTACGAACACATAATACACGTACACAGCCACATTTCAAATAGAAGTAAAAACAAAACTCAAAACAATAATAAATAGAAGAAACATGTTAATAGAAGTGGAAAAGGAGGATCCAGATTTCATTATATTTGAAATTTTCGATTGTTTATTTTGTTTAGTGCGGCTATTGAAGTGCAGGATGAAGGTTATCAAATTTCTGTTGGTGCTATAACTTTTTAAAATGAAGATAGCCAAATTTTTTATAATGTACCATTTTTCACAGCACTCTTGAGATAAATGTCGTACATTTATTAATGAATTAAACTTATGGACTACTTTCCTTTTACGTAACAGTTTTATTTCTAATAGAACAAGAAACGATAGTATACTGTATAAGGATAATAGTTACGTATTAGTTACTGTAAAGCTTCTACAATTTTTTTTTCGTTACACAATGTTTTTATTTACGAAAATATTTTCTTTATTTATACACAATAGCATGATATAGTCGACCGAAAATTGTGTATGTGTAACAATATGGCTTGTAGAATACGTTTGTATCGGTTTCGCTACTACTAACTGCTGTAAATGTCATATGTAATTTCATTAATATCAGACATTTTATCTGACAATTATTTGTTCTACTAACAGGAACCTCATTACAAATTTTCATTTTATTAGAATCTACCGCCAAGGCTTAGATTCTGATGAAATGACAACCATTTTTTATATTATTTTAGAACAAAAAATTGTTGCAACAAATTGCAATTCTGATAAAATAAATTATCACACACAAAGCACCAACTGCATCTTACAGAAATAATATTTCATTTTTAAATAATATTAGTATTAAAATTATTAAAGCCAGGAAAACATCTCATGTGAATCGGTTCGTCGATAGTTATCGCTGGAAAATTTTCCAGGTTAAGTTTCATGGTGGGAGTTCGAGAGGAATGGGGGAGTGAAATAAACGTGCCAACTTCAAAAATTTCTTAAAACTTAATGTTTAAAGCGTTATGTCTGGAAAAGGTCTCATTTGAATCGGTTCGTCGATGCTTATAACGCTGGAAAATTTCCCAGGCTAAGTTTTACGATAGTAATTCGGGAAAATGGGGGGCGTAAAATACACGTGTAAATTTTAAAATCGATGGTTTGGTCTGCTGGGTGGCATACGTTGCACCATTCTGTTGAAACCACAGTAAAAATAAACACAATAAAAATGCAGTGATCATTGCTCTGTAGTTTGCGCTATTGACGTTTTTTGAGTGATGGCGGCCTTCACCCTAGTCGGTTGATGACTATCCAATAATGAAAAAGTGGTTCGAAATTTATTGATTGTTTCGCGAATTGTTTGGACGATTATGAACACCATAAAATGGCCAAAGAACACGAAAACAATTTTTCACTGAACACTGATTTTTGTAATAAATTTCTACAATTTGTAATCGTTGTTCTCGCGAAAGTCTATTCATGGTGAAATGTCAATGAATACTGAACACAAATGTCATATGAACATGACAGTTGTGACGCACGAATCCCAATGAGAATCGCAATGGAAACAGTACCTCCTATTGGATCACTCTTTAGTATATTTTATGGCAACAAAAAATGATGCCATAAACCATACTTTTAACATTTTTTTAAGGCATCTTCTGTTTTTAACGTTTATGGATTGAAGACAGCTAATGTGCTAAAAGTGACTGCTTAGCTTGTACTATTTGTGTTGGCCCGTCAAACAAAGCCTGTTAATCAGTCTGTCAAATGAAGAGTAAAACACATTGACTTTTTGTACGTGAAATTCAAAATTTTGCAGAAGATTTTATTTAATTTTTTGAGCACAATTCGCCATAAAAATGAAAACGTTACCATAAAATATTTTTGGCTCGATTATTTTTAAACAGACGGCATAGATAAAAATGTAAATGTTGATTTTGAATTAATTAGAAATAAATTAATAATAATCCTATAAAAAATTATGGAAGTTTATTTCTTTCTCGCATATTGAATATTTTTATATAGAGGATGCTTCTTATTTACCTCCAAAAATTTACAGACGAAACGATTTTCTACATGTGAATGGGCCTTTAAAATCTTTTGAAACAAAAGTGTCCCATTTAACTGTGGTTTTAAAATATTTACGTTAAACTAATTCCATCAGTAACCTAGAAAAATACATTTCAGACAAAAATGCTATGGAAATATTGTTTCCAACACTCTATTCCCAGGAAAAACCAGAATAGCGCCATTGCAGACTTACAGACCATTTACTCGAAATTTGTATATCATCTCGGCCTGCATTGTGCTTGGGCACATGATTGTTAGGTTGCGTTAAGACGTGCTTTCTTGAAATTGATTCCTTTTAATTTTCTATGGGTTTATTTTTGTGTTGGGGATATAATTCATTTAACAGCCAAAACATTTTGTGTTTCGCGGGTTCGTTTTGAATAACACAATTCAAAACTGCTAAGGTCATGATAGAAACTACAAATACATGTTTCTTTTATATAAACATAAAGTTAAAAAAAAATATGACGTTGACCCTTTGAGCACAACAATCAAACATTTTAATTTGCTTTCTTTCAACACGTTTCTTGCAACTGATAGGTTCTTTTCTAGCCTTCGATTCAAAAAGAGCGAATCATGTATAACAGCTGTGATGAATGAAGGTTTGTTTAAATGAGCCCCATACTATGACAAATCACAATCACAATCTAGAACATTATTCATTATTAAAAGTTTGTTTATTGCGATGATAACATCTTGTTAATCGAACACACTTTGACAAACACATCCGTTGGAATGATCGATTTGAGTATTACCTTACCTGCAAATATTTTATTCTTAATACTAATTTGATTTTAAATTTTTCGTTTAACTACATCTAAAAATAAAATAAATATCATATAATGTTACAAAAGATCATTTACATTTCTCGTTAAGTTACTAGAAAATTGACAAAATTAATGCTGCGACCATCTGGTAACGCCGTTCGAAGTAACGACATATTGGAGATACATTTTTTGGCGATTTTCTTTTTAAAATAGTCTAAATAATTTAAAATACAATAGCTAGACCCGCAACCCTACATGTTTTGGTTTCTTATCTCTTCACGAATAAACAAAATTTTAAAGTAGGGGGGGGGGGTGTTTTTCCCCGATACAGCAATAATTTAGAAAACCTATTTTATAGTAATTTATCCGAGCTCTCATTTGCAAATTATAAGCCCCATAATACGATTTTAATTGAAATGGTTCTTTTTAGCTCTGCAAACCAATATCACACGGATCATACCATAAAAATATATTTTATTCTTTAAACAGCCAGCGCTGCCCAATCCAGTATCGGAGGGAAGATTAAATTTTTATGAAAAGATCTAATTAAATTGACTTTTAGCAAAACCAAATTGCTGAGCAATCATTGCTTCCAGAAACCTACTAGATTTTTTTAATTTTATATTTTGTTTATCCAATTCGCTTCGCTTACACGGCGTCTACACTATGCAAATTTGCTGATATTTTCTCTCCTGAAATTAAATTTATCAATGTATGTGTAAGTATATTATACAGATTTTGCAATTCTCAGCAAATTATCAGGAGGCTATTTCACGAAAAAATTATCATGAAATTTGTACGAAATGTCAAATTAAAATGCACTTTTAAGGTTATGTCTTTCATTTTTTTCCTACTGTTGAGACGTAGGTTTATAGTTGAATAAAACAAAAAAAATTTAATGGCATTTAATACTGAAAATACCGTAAAATTAATTAATATGTACAGAAATTTCGAATGCTTATGGAAAATAAGCTGTAAACAATATAAACTTAAATTTAAATGTAATATATATAAATATAAAGTTTATATATTTTTTATAAATTTTTTGACAGTCACCGAATTTTATTTGACAATTGAAGAAAATTATCATGAGAGTAAAATGCCCAGTTATGATAATTTTTTAACAAATATTTATCAATACATTGAAAAAAACACACACATACATAAAATTTCATGAGAGAAAATATCAGCAAATTTGCATAGTGTAGACGCCGTGTTAAGCAACCGATATTAGATTGTCTTACTTCAGATACAATATTCATATTACTGTTATGTTAAATTATAATGTAAAAATATTAGAAAAAATCCTTATTCATAAAGAAAATCTTTATAAAGCCTGATTTAAATTTCTCCAAACATTTCTAATAAGCGTTGGACATTTTGACATTTAACTTCGTCCAACAAGCACAATTTTTTATATTGAGTTCCATGAGTTCAAGCTTCTATCGACAAATTCATAGCTTTTCTTAAAATAAATGGGAACTCGACTATAACTAAATTTAAACTAAGCTACGACAGGATTGTGTGGTAAACTTCTCCTCCTGTGGACAATTTCAAAGTAAAACTACTTGGGTAAAGCTAGAGCCACATAGTTTTCATTTCGTTCCGATCCATTTTATTTTTAGTAAATATTTTTTTAATTCTTAGGCATAAAATTTGCATACTGTATTAATATCAAAATGAATAATATGAGGTTATTGTTTAATTTTTTTATGAAATTTGGTCAACCTATTCGTTTCGGTTCCGCCTTATACTGAATCATGTGACAATGTTTTAGGTTTTTCATACATTTTGACATATTCAACTTAAAGGCCTGAATGATACGAAAACCATTTGCCTCGACCTTAACGGCAGTAATCAACTTAGTTACATCCGAGTTCCCGACTGTAATAAGAATTACTAAGAAACTGGTGAGGGAATACCAGCTGGACCTGGTGGAACTCAATTTACAATGCTTATTCTTGGGTACTTAAAAATATTGTTACGATTTCGTCTATTGGAAATGAAAATAGCCACTTGTGCTAACTATTAATTAGTCACTTGAGCTAAATTTTAATTGGTGATTAGGTTTAGATATTAGTATTCGCTCGGAAATGAGATCTTTTGGAAGCGAAATTCATAAAGCAGCATTTATATATATATAACTTCCTCATGTAAAAGTTGTTTATTAATTAATTATTGAGTTTTAGTTTAGTATGATGTTTGACCACCATTATGTGGGATAAGATATCAAATTCTGTTTGGTATTGGTGTCTATCTATTCTCATGTCACGCCAACGGTTCAGAACAACTTTTAGTTATGTCATCGTAGAAAATTAGCGATAATTCCTATAAACATGTCTTGCCAAGATTCCCCACAAATTCTCGTTTCGGTTTAAATAAGGCTGCCATTGCAGTAGTTCAATTAGTTTCTCCTTAAACCTTAAAATTTTGGCAACAATGGATGTATGAATTGGTATACTATCGTGTTGGAAAATTCCATTTTTTCATATTCTCGTACAAAAATGTTACCAAAACTTCTTCCAACAATTGTGTGAAGTCATTTGAATTAGGGTTTGTTTATATACATAAAACAAACGGAGGTCTTAGCAGTGAAAAAGAGTAATGCCTAACTATCACGCAACCACTTCGGAAATCCCGATATATTTGCGATGTGTCATTTTTGAATAGATCCTGCCAATAAAAATTTTAAAAATCAAGCCCATGTTTATTTCTGGGTAATCTAACAGATTCTGTGCAAAAGGTATATTGGCGTTCGCCTTCTGGACATGATGCCAGTTCCTCCTGTACGTTTCATTGTTATCAGTCTTGACTATTACTGACTTTGGTGCTACTGAATTCTTTATTACTCGTCCTGTTGCCCATTCTCTTGGGTTAATTCTAATTCCAACCCGATCGTTGACTTCTATTGATACTGTACTATGGCTACCTTTGTCTGCATAAATCTTCTGTTTAGTTCTCGCTCGTTGCAGATTTTCAGAGACATCTATCTCTACCTGAGGTTTTAGTAATTCGTTTGAGTTTGGTAATATCGATCTTGTTGTTCGACTCATTAGTCTTTGGTTCGGTGATCCTAACTGATCTTGTCTGGGCTTGAGTAATGCTATATTTATGTTCGAATTATCTTTCGAACATTTTTTTAATAATAGTTTTGATGTTTGTACAGCTCTTTCAGCTAATCCATTAGCTCTTGGGAAGTACGGGCTTGAAGTTCTATGCGCAAAATTCCATTCGATCGAGAATTTTCCAAATTCTCGTGAAGAGAATTGCGGTCCGTTGTCAGATTCTAATATCTCTGGGACTCCGTATATATTGAAAACCAGTGTTGAAGTGCTTCAATCACTTCTGTTGGGTATTGAGAGTTTAGTTTTTTGAAATCTACATATTCGGTATAGCTGTCTACTAAATTAGGTCGGTTGCAACTATCTAAAATGGTAGTTTCGGATTAGTCTTGGTGGTGATCGGTTCTTTTGTTTTGCTACGCTGCGTTTGTTCACATACTGAGCATCTTTTTATATGATCTAATACGTCTTTGACTAGAGACTTCCAGTAGAAGCTACTTAAGTGACCTGCATGACCTTGAGTGATGGTTTACTCTATTTGTGCTTTTGGAACAACTATTTTCTGTCCTTTTCTATATGATGTTATCGTACATTGATAGCTCGTCTTTAATGTTGGGAAATGTTTTATTTCTCGATGAACTGTGCGTTCGTTTTCTGGCCATCCGTCAATTATGAGATTAGTTCTTGGTAATATGGTTCTTTACTATAATCGTTTATTAACGAGTCGGCTACATTCATGTTCAAGGGAACAAATAGATGGATTTCTATTTCCTCTCATTCTCATCGTGATTTGCATTTTCGATGTCACAGCTTAAAAGATCGGGTATTGGTAAGTCTTTTCCTTTCTTATAGATTACTGTAGGACGATACTGACTAACCTCAAACATTGTTCTCTGTAATCTTGGCGGAGCAGACCCTAGGGGTTTTTTGAAAATTGATTCAAGTGGTTTGTGGTCTGTTTCTACTTCTAACTCCTTGCCATAGATGTACGTGTGCAATTTTTTACATGCAAATTTTACATGCTTCTTTCTCGATTTGGGGATATCCTAATTCCGCTTTGTTCAGTGATCTTGACACATACGCTATTAGATGCTCGTCTTGCGTTAGAGCCGCTCCTAATGCTGATTTAATAGCATTTACCGAAAGTTTCATGCGTTTATTTGTGTCAAAATATTTCAAGACTGGGGTGGTTTTCAATAGATTCTTTATGTTTTCGAATGCTTTTTGTTGTTCAAAGTCCCAGCTAAATTCCACATCCTTTCTCATAAGATTTCGGATTGGCGCTGTTACTTCCGAGCAGTTTGAAATAAATTTGGAGACATTATTGATCATACCCATCAGTTGTTGAACATTGTTCACTGTTGTCGGAGTGGTGATATCATTTATCACTCTTATTTTATCTTCGTTGATTTCTAAACCGTTTTGAGATATTTATTTTATGGTTACCTCTTCGAACCAACCATCGTTATTACTTCCGTCAATTGACGCTATTACGATACTCAGTAATTGATCATGTGACTCTGAATCGGTTACATTTCCATTGGTTTCGAGACTATCTACTGTTTTTTCGTTATCACTGTATTTAAGTCTGTTTTTATTTTTAGACCTACAGGCTATGCTAAAATGAAATTTTCTTTTGCTGGGCATCTCTTGGGTCCAGCGTAGTTTTGCATCTTTTACAACTAAATAATGTTTTATTTTTTCAGAATTATTGATTTGTTTCCTGACAACATAAACCGTTTCATTCTTAATTGACTAAACTTGTTGCAGTGTAATTTCATTTGTTTTACACGTGCTTATTACATCGTCTAATGACTGTTTGTCGTTTGATAACAGCTTTTGCCGGAAGTCATTTTTAACTATTAATATTATTGTTTTATCTTTAAGAATTTCATTTGGTGTTATGTTGTCAAAATTACATTTCAATACTTGCAGTTTGCATTTAGTCAGAAATTCGTCGAAGTTTTCACTCTGTTCTTGTTTTAGATTATTAAATAGGAATCTATCATATGCGAAATTCGATTTAGGTGTGAAACCTTCGGTAAATTTCAGTATTACCTCTTCTAGAGTTGATTCATCTTTGATATTAAACGTTTCTGCCAATTTGGTTGCTTCTGCTCCAACACATGTCATAAATGTAGCAACTTTTATTTGTTCATCCTTTGTGTAGAATCCCGTTGCTGTGAAATAATATCTAAATTGTTGTTTCCATAATTTTCACTCGTTGGCTACGTTATTGTTGTGATGGTTGATTGAAACACGTATCTTCATGTCGGGTGTTAATAGAACTGAACTTTATTATTATTCGGTTTACATGTATGTATTATTATTAATATTAGGTTTACATGATATGTTAATACATGTTTATGCGTTTACATATATCATCTTCGTTAAAAATTGAATATGCGTCTCTGTAAATTTCGCACCAAAACTACTTTTCAATAAATGGCGCCTAATTTCTTCTATGTTCAAATTAACGGTAAATCATAATTACGCCTTCAACCTTAACAGTTGTACTGGAAAAAGGATGTATTAAAAAATAAATAAATTATGATAATCAGGTTTGTCACGTTTGTTAAAGATGTTGTTAAACTTGGTCGAAATTGACGGATTAAAAGGAATTAGCAATTTAGTGGTTTATTTTCAACAATCAAATAAAATAAACGCAAATCAAAATTTTTCCAAATGTTATTGCATTATTAGCAAGAGCAAATCTTCCGATTATTGATAGAATACAACTTAATTCAAGTTACTGCGCGGCCTTCTTGAGAGTAGCCTTTCCTGTGAACCTTGTTTTGATGGGTGATATGGCAATTCGCGCCTCATGCTGAAACTAAATATTTGTGGAAAATCACGTCTTCAATTTCTGGCAACAAAAAATTATTTATCGTATCTTTATAGCGTTCTCTGTGGCGAGTTGATGTTGTTGGCTTGAGTCGCACACTGTTTCGGCAACACAGCACTCACTTTGGAAATAAGTGTTCATTTCGCAATGTGGAGTTATGATAGTGCGCTATTGCCAATATTCTGAGCAGCAAATAGCTTGTACTGTCAAAATAGCATATGATTTAAATAGAAATCATCCGTTTTTTGCAGAAAAATGGAAATATATAAGTAACCCTCGCATAACATATAAAAATGTTTGAGCTGCTTTAGTACATCGCGTCCCCCGTAAGAGGTCTTTATAAGGGAGTTGTTTTCTTGAAACTACTTAGTCGCACTAAAAGAAAGTATCTAAAGCTTTGGTCGACATCGATTGTCGTTGAAGATGGATTATGACGCAAAGTATCACAATTATGTGCAACATCGGAATCTGAAAGTTTAGTTTATTATTTCGGGACACCCTGTTTATAAATGCATACATACAATATAGAAATACACATTTATTTATACAAATTTGTATATTATTTGGCACAATTGAATCAAAATAAGCTTTTAATTTATGGTTATTTACTAAATTATAAAAGATACATTGCACTTCTATTTAAACACGACAATTGAGCTATTTACCTTATTATTTAGACTAAACAAACAATTTAAAAAAAAATTAATAGCGCGTTCCGTCTACATGATGCTATTACTCTATAAAAAGAATGAAGTGTGAATAACTTCGGTCGGTTTGAAATATTAAAATGAAAAACAGAAAATTTTTCCACACTCCTAATATATTTATTTCGATATATATAATATTTATTTATATATATACATAATATTTATATATTAACAAATAAATTAAAAAATTTTATTACATTATTTTTATACTGATTGTTGACACGAGTCCTCCAGAAAAAAAACATCTGTATGGCAATTGCTAAAATTAAACATATTGGCCGACCGATGCCGCGCCATAAGATATTTTATAAACGACAGCAAAATATGTGTTTACAAAAATTATGTGTATGCATGGCTATACTTGAATATACACAAAATATATTTTTAAAAAAATCTCGGCACACAAATTTTCATTTCGTATATACGACTAAGTTTAGACAGATAAAATAAAGATTTCTTCCTGCGAACCTTGCTAACAGTATGCGACTCATCCGCGCATATTATAGTTATCAAAATTGTTGCTAAGTTTCAGATCATCTACTATTGCCGGAAGATGCTAAAGGTGTAGGTGTTCAGGTCAATGACACTATATAATGTTATGTAGGTATCGAATATTTATAAAATAGCGTCGGTTCTCATACAAATATTTTAAACTTGGCCATCACACGTATTAGCCATCAATCATTTTATAAGCAGTCATTGGTGTTCAGCCTACTAAAATTGATACCGAAACATTATAACTAACTTCTTTAAACTTACAAACTTTGTATCATATTTGTGTTTAGAAAAATAACAATAGCACTGAAAATATTCATGATCAAAGTGCAAAAAAGATTATTTATCGCGTCTTCTATTTAACGCCATCAAAACCAATCAATACCATAAACATAACATAATAAAACATATATTTAGATTGTCTGAGAATTTTGAATTTATACCAGAGAATGAAAAGGTTTTGATCTGTTGTTATTTTGTGGTTTTTTTTTAAACATAAATATTATGTACAATGTCGAGCAACAGTGTTGTGCATTAACATTTTGTAGTCATGGCTATTAATCATTTTCAATCCGCCATATTGGATTACGTATTAATGATAATAAGCTAGGTATTTTTGTAAGCCAGATCGATTAACTGTTGAACTATATATTTGAAATACGTCGAAAATTGTAACATAAATTTATGTCTTTGAATGATCTCCCCACAACATTTTTTGTGCATTTGTCTTTGATATACAAATACCGTTAGTCAAAAATGTTACTAACTTCATTCTAATCCCCAAACAAAATCATCAAGTTACTTCATTTATCATGGTTTTCTCTTTCAATACAAGATCAATAGTATACATTTTGGCGGAATATTCGTACTACAAATATTTCAAATATTATTTTGTTCTTTTTAAATCACGGGAACTTTAGTACAAAAATACCAAATGATTGGTCGTTCGGCCATATGATTAACAACCATGCTCTACAACGGTTGTTGCAAAAGAATCCAATTGACAATTTTTTCCTGGGGTCACCAAATTAGGATACACATCTGATGATGGTTTAACTTAGAACGCCGTCTATTTTTGGAAATTTTGACTTTTAAAACAATAGGCTCTATACACGATTTTGTCAAAAATTTCCACTTTTCATTTTTTTGCAACAAATTTGGTTTTCAAATTAAAATTTGATACATTGGCTTATGGTACTCTACCTTAGACCTAAGTTGGGTTATGAAAAGGGCCGCAATTATTTGTTGAAGCGGGCGATACAAAATTAAATGCAAAACTTACAAGTTTTAAATTTTATTTACCAAGCTAGGTACAGTGTCTCATGGAATTTATACCTTTTGGTGCTCAATCTAAACTTAACTTGATCAATCGAATCATACTTTGTTGATGAGGGATAATGACACAACAGTATAACTAGTAGCTGGTCTCGTTTCAACTGATAAATACATCAAACTGCCAACATACTCACGATATGGGAACATATTATCGTGCCCTTCGTTTTCATAATCGCCCAAATTCCAATTAAAACCCGTTGAAGTTTTATTTCATATAAAAACGATGAAGAACCTTCTTCGCAGTTTTATTTTGACTGGCTAAAGGCTTTTTTTGAAAAGATTTGAAAATTTGGATTGGGATTAGAAACTGATAATGAGATATAATTATTCATTCCATGTAACACGGTCGATTTGATTGTGGCTTTCCCAAGGGTAATGTTGAAAAAATGTCCGAAAACCATCATAGTTAGATTCATTAAAATGCTAAAGCCACCTTGGTTGCTGTCTAAATCTAGGTGGTGTTTCTGTTGCTTAATTACCTTTTGATCGCCACCATAATTTGTCTGTTAACTTTCATTTCACAATTTTATTGTTTAATTTGCATTCAGCATAGTACAACCACTCAAAATGGAAAAAGTCACTTTGTACCGAAATATGAAAAAAACATTTAACACTTTATGTGACACTGAAAAACGGTGTGCGGCCATGATACAGCTGTGACAATTTCTATATATATTTTTAATTCACAGGTTTTACATCTGGTGTTACATCTGGAGATAACTATTTTATCTAATTATGGCTTCGTATTTTAATAAGCTGCTACCGCCGCCTTTACTCTATCACACAAGAATTATTTTCACTGTCGTTATATACCATAAACGGATTTCGTCACCCCAAAAAGGAGCAATCGTTTTTCTGATTTCGTGTTAATGCATAATTGCTCCATAGATGCCGTATTTCATGACACCCGCATTGATCCGGTTCAGATCAAATGTTATTTGGAAAACCTGATCATAATTTTATTTTAGATCACAAATTTTGATTTGAAATCTACGCCTTTACGTGGTTTCATAAAACATGAACTGAACCGGATCAGACCAGTTTGCGCCCAAATTTCTACTAGCGATAGCTGCATGATGATGATTTGATGAAACAAATGCCGATTTTTCTCTTTTTGTTACCCCAACGCCCAAACAACGAATGTATACCAGTGTTTTTTGTTTAGTGCCAGTTTTTGACGACTCATAAAATAACGTTACTGGTTCAAAATATGTATACCAATGATTAACGCAACTTTTGGAACGAAACATATCAAAATTTTCGGACAAATTGATCGCATTCTATCAGCTAGCTGTCAAAACAATAGTTGTTGAATGTTGACAAGTTTTCTTTAATTAAAACTCACGGTCGGTGATTCTCAAATTTTTGGATTGAAAAGACATGTGAAAAAATCAAAGTGAAGTTGCAAGACATATAAAGGGTGTTTTTTTAAGAGGTTGCCGATTTTTTTTTTGAATAAAACACATATAAAATTATGAAATGACCAAAATTTTTTTTTATTTGGTAGATAATTTTTTGGCATTTAACATTTAAACACAATTTCTGGCATATGGCTACCACGACTATTTTTCACAAATGTCATTCTGGAGGTCCAATTTTCCAGCACTTTTTCAAGCATTTGAGGGCGTATGTCAGCAATGACACGTTGAATATTGGTTTCCAAAGCGTCAATCGATTGAGGTTTATCCACATAAACCAATGACTTCACGTATCCCCACAAAAAGTAATCGAGTGGCGTCAAATCGCACGAACGCGGAGGCCAATTCACCGGACCATTTCTCGAAATAATGTTGTCGTTGAAAGTTTCTTTCAATAAGTCGATTGTTTCACGTGCTGTATGGCAAGTGGCACCATCTTGTTGAAACCACATTTCATTCATATCCATATCTTCAAGATTTGACAACAAAAACTCATTTAACATGGTTCTGTATCGATTTCCATTCACGGTAACGCGTCGTCCTTCCTCATTTTTAAAGAAATATGGACCGATGATCCCACCAGCCCATAGACCGCACCAAACAGTACATTTATCAGGATGCATTGGTAATTCTTGAACGGCGTGTGGATTATCTTTGCTCCAAATGCGACAATTTTGTTTGTTGACGTATCCATTTAACCAAAAATGCGCCTCACCACTGAAGAGAATTTTACGGTAAAAAAATGGATCTTCGTTCAATTGATTTAACGACCAATCACTGAATTCACGGCGCAAACGATGGTCGTGTGGCTTTAATTCTTGCACCAATTGAATTTTGTATGGCACCAAACCCAAATCTTTACGTAAAATTTTCCATAAAGTCGATGGACAAAGTCCAATTTGCTGAGCACGACGACGAATCGATAAATTGTCGTTTTCTTCGACACTGGCCTCAACGACAGCAATATTTTCTTCTGTACGAACTCTTCTCATTCTTGTCGGTGGCTTGGCATCCAAAAGAGTGAATGTAGACCGAAATTTGGTAATTACGTTCTTTATGGTGGTCTCTGACGGACGATTATGTGCACCATAAAATTCACGAAGTGCTCTATAAACATTTTTAATTGAACACTGATTTTGAAAATAAATTTCCACGATTTGAAAACGTTGTTCTGGAGTTAACCTATTCATAATGATTTGCCAAACAATACTGAGTAGAAATGCCACTTTGAGCTGTCAAAACAACTGTCATAAAATAAAACGACATCTATCGGAAAAACAAACCTCCTAAAAAAACACCCGTTATAAGAACCATGCGCTTTCGATGACTACCATTAGAATATTGGTTCAATGAATTAAGCATGACCGAATCACCGTTTTTTGAAGAGCGCCCAGGCATCCGATTAAATTTCCTACGGAGGGTACGGTCTGCAAAATCCGTGATATCGGACGAAAATCAAAAAGACATACTTATCTCAAAATTGGCATGTGAAAGTTATCGATGAGATGGGCACTGCGTTCGCTCGCAGTATAGCATGGTAACTTCAGAGTTACTCGAATCACACTAGTAATTTATAGAAACAGCAAGAAATTTTACATGACAACATGACACACCAAGAAATTTTTTAAAAGTACTTTTTCTGACTTCTATACATATTACTATTCCTTAATAAAACTTAATACTTAATAAACACAATATATCACTTGTTTAATTATTACGCAAAAAAAATTTTTTTTCAATATTTTAATTTAAAAAATTTGTTCAAAAAGTTTAAAAATTACTCGATCGATTTCGACTTGTTAGGTCACCATCAGGAACACTACTGTTCATTAATACGTAAAAGAAAGTAAAATCCGATATTACGCAAAACATAAACATAACTAAAATATTAGCCGGCTTCACAAGGCAGTTCCGACAACGCTAAGCTGTTTTTTTCTGCGCTGATCTTTTTGGGATGGTTTCTATCGTAAAAAATAAGCTAAATAATAAACTTTCAGGAACTCTTTTCCTAGAAATGGGTATTATCTTGCAGAATATTTTCTTTTCTACTTCTTCGCAAACCTCTAAAATTTTAATTAGTCACATTTGATTCTACATCAAGCAACGTTTTGTTTGAATACAAAATAAGCATTACAAACTGTCATATCTAACAAATGGAATACAATTTTTTTTGTACCTCTATCGAATGGTCTTACAAGGGCATGAATAATACTAGATCTTCTGATCACTTCTGTCAACACTGCCAGACATATAAAAATTGTATTGTATAATTTCAATTGGTTTCTTTTCTGTTTTCCCTTAACAATTCGAGGTTTCAAACATTTGCGGATGAAATGCAGTTATGCGGCAAAAGATATTTCTTCTCTTTCCATTTTGAGATGTAGACCTTATTCTATCGTCTCCATATGTGCTCTCCGCGTTTTAGTTTCGTCTTCATTAACGCTTTGGAAACACATTCTATTGGGACGTACCGTCCCAATTATTCGTGTTTTTCGATATAACAGTAAATTGCAGAGTGTACTTTATTTAACTATGGTTTGACAGACCAAACTTTCTGGGGTTGAAAGTCTTTCCGACGGCCTGCATACCACTAAAAATTTAAAATCTCGCAGGCGCACTATCCACTGCTTTGAATATTTACGTATGATCACTGAAACATGTATTTGACCCGTTTTCATCTAACTGTTCAAGCACAACAATTGTCGTTAATCAGCCTGCCATCACTGGAATGAACTGAATCCATTTCCATAATCAATTTTTATATTCACCCATCTTTCAATTATTTAAATCTTTAAAATTCATTGTTATCTCACAATATATTTAAATTAATAAATCGGATTACTTTAACACTTTTGACAATTTTAGATTAACCCCACACTTTCAGGTATATTTTTAAGCCAGAAAATATAAAACACGATGTTCTTTTGTCAATAGCTTATTTCACACTCTCGATTTTTATTTCTTTAAAATCACATAAGCATCAATATTCAGCTAAAACTCCTACAAACATATTTACCCTACATACATTTTTTTCAACAAAACCCCTACAACAATAACAAAATAATAATGTAATAATAGAAATTGGCACGTAGTTTTTTAGTTGAGTTATTTTTCACTTTGTATAGTTGTCTTTTGCGTTGAATAAAGATTCCCTAATTTTAAGCTCGGCTTAACTCAATATTTTGTTACGATTTTGACCTGTCAACTATCAATTTGACGGTTAACGACAACACCTTATACTAGATAGTTTATACCTATATAAAACACAACTCAATTTGTGTATGAAAAATTTCTTCCTTGTTTTGGCCTTGATCAGAAAATTGGGATAAAATATAGTGACTTAATATGTAAAAGTAAACAATCAAACAAGACCAATGTAAAAACATTCGGGTATTGATAAAATTATTGGGTTCACTTACTCTAGCGAAATAGTCTCACAAATGTCCACTCCAACAAACGGTATTCTAGATTCGCCTAGATAGGTACTCGAAAATGCTATCCGTTTGTCTAGAATGCTTTCAAATACTTATAGAGATTACATATTAGCCCAAGTGGTCAAATATCGTATCGTACTATCACAAGTAACCAATTTCAGTCTTATTTCCCAATAGTCGGAATCGTAAGAATTTTATGCCAATTATGGTGACTCAAATGATCCTTATTTTATAACTTTTTTGCTGCGTACCAAAGTCAATTTTAAGTTAGTTTTTCGGTAAATTCATTTATTTTTCTAAATTATTATGGCAAACTGATCGAAAAATTTGCATTAAAATCGATGTTTACCGTAGGAAACGATTTACCCGACTATTGGTAGGCAGCTTTTGTATATAAATTGAAAATTTAATTTTTATTATCCAATATGCGTACCTAGTTAATATTCAATTTTTAAATAATGCAATGTAATTATAATTTTTTTGAGTTAAATTTGAAATGTTGATGCTTATAGTTTTTATACTGGCACCACCCGTTTGCCCAGCAAACAAAAATTTATAATACAAATTTATATAATTTAAAAATTTGAACAGAAATATTGTTTTAAATAAATCTAAGCTTATTCGCGATTTCCAGCAATGACATCTAAGGAATCGTAGTTTACTAGACGTAGAAATTGCGAATAGCCTCAAACTGAACAGAATTACAATTCGCGTCCCGTGAAAATATAAAAATGAATATGTTGTTTTAGTTCCAATCTAGTAGACCTTCAAATTTCAGTCGATTAATCAAAGCTACTAGTTAGCTAAAGGAAAGAACAATTAACTTTAAATTTTTTATTGAACGCAAATTTGTCACTTTATCGATGTTTGCTAAATTTTATTTAAACCATCTAGCAATATCATAAAAAGAACAATAACGATACGAACAACTTATAAACGTACAAAGAATATATTGTGAGTCATCCATTAGTATGTCCGGTTCAGCGTACCCTAAATGCGCCTCCAGTTCATCATTTTTTATGAAAACTAACCTCCTTACTACAAACATAGATTAATATTTATATGGCTTGCCATCTACATTATTGATAAATTGAAATTAGATAACAAAATGATAGACTACAGTAATAGTATAGAGTCGTCTTAGCCATGCTTAAATAAATTCAAATTGTGTAAATCCTAATGACATTTACATAATATGGTTTAAAATTGTTAAATTAATTAATTTACGTATGTGTAATTCTAAGTTAAATTTTAAGTCACGTTCTACATAAATAGGTACTTATTTAAATTCTTTTAATGTTGAATTCCTTGGTATACATTTTTGATGTGAATTTTTTTTTTTAAATTCGTCATCCATTTTATTGTCAAAATGCTCCATTGAATTGAAATGCATAACACAAAATAGCGATTTATAAATATTTTAGGCAGAGAGTTAAAACCAGACCGAACCCAAGACAATAAAATATCTAACCGAAATTTTTAAATTCAAAAAATAAATAATATTTTTTATAGAAACAGTACTGGACATATCTTCATAAAATTGTACCATCAAAAAATATATATAAATGACGAATTACCACCATCTGAAAAGCGAACACATCATACAGACAATGAAGGTTAATTTCTTGGTAGCATCTGTAAATTATTTTAGATAAACATTAATTTGATTTTTAGAAAAATACAAACTTGAAAGCAAAACGTACATTTACTTCTCTGTCACATGAAAACAAAAAATTTTTATTTGCAAGTTCACGTAATTTGTAAACTTTCGTCGCAAATCGAGATTAAAACTCCGATGTTGTTGCATAGTTTATGCATGAATCAGGATTGATTTACGGACCCGACATGATTTAATTGTGTTGTGAAATATATATATTAGTGTAATTTTAAAATGATTTAATACGGCTGTCAGGCACACGTCTGAGATTAATTTTTTTTTGCTAAAACATAAACTTTTTAGTGATTCATAGATGGCACTAGTGACATCAAACGGTAAAATTTATTAGAAAACATAAAAAATTTAACAGACTTTTGATGTCAATTTTTACACAAATCTCATTCTTACATAATTTGAAACAAAACGACATCCAGTGACCTTGTCGGTTTCGTTGAAGAAACAAGATACATGTGGATACGAACGTACGCAAAAATGTTTATTGGGTTAAGACCAATGAAATTAATGCGATAACCAGCGAATCAATTTATATTGTCTATTCCATCTTCAATTATGACGGTTCGATTGGTTTGCAAAAAAATTATATACCGATTTTCGAATATACTTAATATTTTGGCAAGGCTCATAATGCATATAAGAGTGTCTACCTGGTCTGATTTATGTTTTCAAAATGTGCGTTATGTTAACACATCGTGAAATAATACAACGGCTTTTTGTATAAATGCATTATTATAATTTTACTTGAAAACTGTTTCGAGATTTATTAGTATTTTTGTCTGGACTCATAAAAAAAAAAATCATCAAAAAGGTTTACAAAATATGCATTTTAATAAACTGACATTCAAATGACCCCACCAATGAAAAAAAAACAATCGGAAAAATCGTTGCTTACAAATTTTTTACGATCTATTTCGATTTAAAAAACTTTATATGACATTCCGATTCGATGATCGATCTCCATGGATTTCTAAAGGTTACGTCGAATCATGTAAAACATACATCTTAAATTACTCCTTAATTGTATTTAATTCAATTTTAAGTATTCCTGTCACAAAACTCTATTTTGTTTTAATTTGATAAAATAACACTGAAGGTGCTGTATGGAATTTTAAATAAGTTTATTATACGCACGGGTGATAGGGGGACAAGGTGGTCGCCACAACACATTTATTATTTAAGCAAAATACATTTTTGTATTATTTTATTTTATTTAATTAATTTTTTTTTTTAATCGGGAGGTGGAGGGAAAAGTAGTTTTAAATATGTTCATATTTATTGGTTTTGCCTTGAATTTAAACCAAAATTGGATTTGTGAATTAATTTTAATTAAAAACCGTTTAATATAATTTTCACAGAGATAAACTAAGTGACTGACGTCATTTAGAAATTAACAAACTAAAATAGTATTAGATAAAGTATACATAATAGCTGCCTTATAAAATTTATATTATTTACATAAGTTTAATCTGAAAAGAGAAAAAATTCTTGGAAAATGTTCAACTTCCGTCACTTAAAATAAAACCAGTTATGCACCCTAGTTGTAACACCGGCAATCACTTTCTAATATATTCTAAATTCCAATCTATTGAATTTATAATAAAAAGAAGGTATGGGAACTAATTAAGAAACCACAAAATAAATTCATTGAATTCTTGTTACAGCAACAGAAAAACAACACACACACACAGTAAGAAATATCCCTTTTATTTATGAATGAAAAAATAAAATAAAAAAATTCGGAATGAAATCTAAACATTAGAGGCAGGGTGAGTAGCGACGAAAGAAAATCTAAATCTCGGTATTATAATGAACAACACTAACAATAGATTATAGATATTGAATACAATTTTTATATTATACACAACATGTACATTATATACATAAAACTACATTCTTAGAATTTTTTATTGTTAATTTAAATTGTGTTTTATGAGACATGAAATAAAACTAAATACATAATAAACACAAAAATTCTAAACTTCATTGTTCCTTTCCGCCTATTATTGAGGTAAACTAAAATAAATATTTCTCTACTAACTAAATCATTGAATGGGTAGACACATCGATATAGATAACAATGAATTAGATGTCAACTAATTTGATGAATGCATTATAAATTGGAATTAATTCGAAGTATGCGGGATGCAGGGCAAACCAATTACACGAAAGAGATAGAAAATTACTGCAATTTTATTGTAATACGATTTGTAATTTTATAAAAATGGCGCGGAATGCATTTATATGTGCTTTGATGAGTAAAGTGTGAACATAAAATGTGTTAAAAAATAATTTTGGCTCCACCATAGTAAAACACTCAGTTCCTTTTCGCTTTATATTCGTTACGATGTGCGGGGTCAAATTTTCAATTCCTCGAATTATAAATCTTTTTTTTTTTTGCTTTTATTCATTTTTATTTTGTACAATATAAAAGATACATAATGTATTTCTCTCACATTGTTCAATAAAATTGTAATCGAAATCTTCAAAAACTTTTTTCCATTTCAATCAATTTATTTTTATTTGGTTGAAGGTTTTTTGTTGTATCGTGTTTTTGTGGGAATCAAACGATCCACGAGAGATTAATGATTCATCTCTAAATCGCGATTTAACAAAAAAAATCAAAATAAATCAAATGTTGGTTTATTATTATTATTATTACTATTTTTTTTAAGTACGCCCCCACATTTTTTTTAATAAATAATAATTAAGTTTAATTAATTTTCTGAATTAATTTGAACAATGCGCACATTCATTTAATATTAAGATACACGCACATATATTTATCATCTCAGACGATCTAAAAATCATTTATGATAAATTTATTTTGTTTTATGTATATTTGTAGGTCCTGACATGCCACACGACGTTGCACAACCTGTCACAATTGAGGAAGAAGAACGCAGCATGAAACGTAAGTTGCAAACATTTGTTTTAATTTAATACAATTTCACACCGTACGAACTGGCGGAATCATTGTTGAACTTGAATTTTAATGAAACGACGTACAATAAATATAATTTAGCTTTACCGAAACAACACGGCGAATTTAGGACAAAAGGCAATTTGATGAATGGTCGCCTATAATAAGGAAATTTTAACTGTCTTTTCACTTTACTAATTCATATATATTTAATGTAGTCTAGTTGGTATAGTTACAAATCGGTGAAACAAAGCAAACTGGCCAAAAAACTAAATTTTGTTACAACTAAATTACACGCGGATAAATTCGGCAGAGTTTTATTGGTCACATATTTTGGTTAGTTGGGTTTTCTGTACTTGTTAACTATTACATACCGCGTGATCAATTGGAAACCTTTAATTTTTCACGAGTTTTTCATATTTTTCAGATATAATGCCTTTCATAAAATTTTAATCATAAATTTAATCATAAATTGGTTAATTCTCTTAGTCTTTGAATCACACCTGATGTCGAACACCCAAATTTCCAAAGAAATCTAAAGGATATACATTGTAGTTATTCTTTTCCAAAACTAAAGATTACTCTAAACGAGTTGCAAATCACATATTTTGTATTTGCTCTAACTTACTAATAGTTACCTGAAAGTACTTTAAGTATAAAGCATTTATCGACGATATCATCTCTGGGATGGGAAAAATATTTTCTTAGTATTTTTGCCTTAGTAAATTGTATTTTCTGCCCTTCTGATCGAATTGGTTTGGTGTAAATATTTAAACAAAGTAAAATACTTTTTATACCAGGCCTCGGCTTTGAGCTTCAAAAATAAAAATCTTTTATTTAAGTTTAATCTTAAACAAACTAATTTTCAGAGAGTTAAATTAACCGTTGCGTTAACCTCAAATTAAGTTCACAAAAAAAAGTTCGCCTTACGGTAGGTAGAGGAAGCAAGCCAATTGCATTTAGCTTCGTAGCGAACGTAGTTCGTAATAAATTTTGCCATTATTAAAGCTCAGCGGAGTTACAGACTCATCCTGTCCAAAGAATCAACCACTACATTTCCCCCAATATGAGAATGAGCCGGCACCCACATGACCTTGACACTATTGTTGCCACACAGGCGGCTAATAAAATGTTTATTGTGTTGAATCTTATGCAATCTGAATCTCAACTATGCAATCTGTTCTGGAACCGAAGCACTCTCAATTTTCGCGGTTCGCTTTTCACGTCCTACCTTACACCGTTGCCAGCTAAATCAAGGACGTACGGCTATACGTCCAATTTTCGTAGAACCATCTGCACTGTACTCCGATAGGGGGTCATAGTTGTGTTTATTTTCATCTCATATCGTAATCTGATGATGAAAAACCCCTTTTTCATCTTGCCCCTATAATTCAAACGCTAAAACGTTGGCCAAAGTTTTAACCACTGTGCTAGGTATGCTCAACTTACTTTACATGATGGGATAAATGTTCTATTATAAATTTTGAACATGATTTTAGAAAAAATAGCTTTCTAATTTGCAATATCTTCTTTTTCTGCTGTCGGTGTATCCAATGGTTTGGTGAAATTATCATCACAAACTATACAGTTTAGTTAGAAGCAAAATTCACATACAATAGTGGATAACTAAGCAAGAACGCCTTGCGAACCTAATTAAACCGTTAGTATTGGCTTTTATTTTTCATGGAGAATATGGTCACTTGAATTGAACTACGATTAGTAATCATTTCGGTGGGGAAAAAACTAAATAAATAGTTTATCGGTCAATGTGCCGCTCCACACAGTATGGCAACACGATGCGGGATTCTTTCTTCGTCTCTTACCTCTTTCGCCTATAAACAAAATTTTAAAGTGAGGGTTTTTTGCAGCACGTTTGCGGCAATAATTTTATGTGCGGCTCGTGTTTTATATGTCATTAATTTACTTTTACTAAAGTTGTTGAGCCAAAATGCATAATAGAAATTTTAGTCAAAGCGGTTTCTGGCTCTGAAACTTTCTTATTTGTACTGTACTTGCAAATTAAAAAGTGTTGGCCTTAAATTTTGCTAGAAAATTTTATGATGAAACTTCAATTGATTTTTGACTGCTATTATCGGGGCCTTTAGGTCGTAGAAAGTGATTCAATAGATCGATTTTTATGCTAATTTGACCATTTCTAATTCGAACTTGATCAAATGGGATGAAATTGAGATTTTAACAAGGATTGTGGACAAAGTTCTAAACTAATTAAGATGGAATTATGATTTTAGTATAAAATTAAGATTCTAATTGAAACTGGGCTCATTAAGATCGAACTCATTTTTGAAAATAACTCAAAGTTACACGGAAGTTACAATTCTAACATGAAATTTTTATCGAATTTCTGAAATTAAAACATAGTCAAAAAAATTCGGTTAGATCTTTACTAATTACCACCAAATTTGGTTTATAGAATTAAATTGGTATTCTTACATAAATTAGCAATGAAGTCCGTTAATTACAAATTGATGTGCTTATTAAAAGTGTGCTGAACGGCCTATGCGAAATCGCACTGATGATTTCACTTCTGCTACCGAGCGAGTTTTTTGTAATTGAATGAATAAAATTGTTAATAACTGTAGGTGACAGAAGTCAATATGAAACAATTGTTGTTACAATTAAATTTTGTTCGCCAATCTAATGGTGGAACTGGTGTTGGCTCGCCTTTTTTTAAAATAGAGAAAGAATGTCCCGCGCTTATATTCCTGCGTCATATTAAATTGTATGACTGCGAAGGGATCTATTCCTGGAAAGAAGTCAAACAAGTGGCAGTTCATTTTTTAAATAGAGGACAAATCAAAGGTCACTCTACTATGACTTATTTATTTTATTTTACAAAGAAACGGAAGTATAGTAATCATAAAAGCTTTCGACCTCGAGGTTTTTTTAGAATTACTACAACTCTTCATAACGCCGAATTCGAAAAAAGTGTTTTGACGTGGTATCTTCGGTCTGTGTCTTCTTTACAGCTTAAAAGGATTAACTGATTTGTATGAAATGTTTGGTGGATATCTTCTAGCCAGAAGAGGCTACTATATTCGTCCTCTTTCACCATTCCGCAAACCGCAACTCAATATGAAAAACAAGAAAGTTAATATGAAATCGTTGTAGTATTGAATTTTGACGAGTGAGTTTCTTGTGAACCACAGAATGTTTCTAGTTTTATTTTACTCACCCACACACACAATTTAATTTTTTAACCATCGCGTTCAAAAATAAAACGGTGATAGAATTTTAAAAAATGGAGCGGTTAATATTATATGTTGTGGCCAACCCCACAACCGACTTCGGCCAAACATCACCGAGACCTCACAATTTATTATAAACGGTTAAATGTGAATTTTCACCCAAATCCATTAATCTGTTTGGGCTGTACTGGGGCCGAATTTTTGTTGATTTGATTACCGGGATTTTGATTTCCGTGATTTCAAAATCCGGGGTTATGATATCCGGGATTTTCGATTTCCGGGAAATCGATTTTTGGGATTTTGATTAATGGAATTTCAAGCGTTTTCCACGAGAACCGTTTGTAGGTACATTTGTATTTTCGTTTTTAATAAATTTGTGCACTCGTGTAATATATTATTTAATTATATTTACGTTCGATGGTATTATCGGTGCACCTAGAATACTAATGGCCTCATTGCTATAAACAGTTTGCATATCATTTTATGTCGATTATTTCGATCTTTGAATATAGATGGCAATATAGTCAATTGAAGGAAATGTTTTTGTCTGTATTTTTTTATTTTTGTTTTCGTGAAACTTCATTCGTGGTAAAGAAAGTAAATTTTGAAAAAATAACAATTAAAATTTATAATTCGAGCAATTGTTAAGAAATAATTTATTACATTATTGCTAAAGAATGCATATAATATTTCATTAAACTTAAAATTTGTTTGCTAAAGAAAAAATGTGCATCCGTTCTCTTTCATCTCTCGAACCATACTATTTTTGTTTTAAATATTCCCGTCATTACGTTTCGATTATTAGTTTTTACGAGCTAGATGGAGGATATGCTCAGGATAGTTCAGAAAAGAAAATTTCGACATAAATTTAATTACGTATCAAGCCGTACCGCTTGGTACCAATGCCTCTAGAGTAACAGGCATTTATTTTGAGTTTCTTTTCTAAATCATAGATCGCAGGTATATTCGTAAAAAGTAACAATCAAAACATGATGACGGAAAATATTAAAAACAAAAATAGTATGGTTTGTAAAAAGTAAGAGAGTGGTTATAATGTTTTCTTTAACCACAAAACTTGACTCCCCGTTTTTTACATGCTTTGATGTTTGGTATAATGTTAAATGGATAATTTAATAATAACATAAAACTTTAATTTTTACTAATGGACTGTATTATAATTATAAAGCCGCTCGTCGACGTTTCACGGAAAAAAAATTTTAAAAATAAAATTCCTTTATTTGACTATATTGCCATCTATAGGCAAAGATCGGATTCGTCGACATAAAATGACATCAGATTGTATAATTTATAAAGCAAAGTACTCTAGGTGCATTGGTATTATCAATTAAGATTATTTTTTATTCTTGGATTTTATCCCACTTCTGAAATATTTAAAAAAATAAAACTCAATTGTATTCACCATCTTTCTCGTACGGTGGTTTATTGTTTAGTAATCTCTATTACTATTCTCTTTCGACACAAAACACAATTCAATATTACCAACATAACAAATTTATACAAAATAGTACAATACATTTACATAATAAAATAAAACATTAAACAACCAATAGATGGCAGTAAGATCTAGTAAGATTTAGTAAGTCATTTTTCTGTTTCCAACATCTGTGAGGGACTCAAATATTGTCTGGTTGTTTTGATTATTCCATATAGTTATTGTTGTAAAGCGATGATGCTGTGTAAAAGCGAAAAAGCAGAAACGGAAAATAACACAAAATGCACGAAAATTTTACTCAAATACCCATATAAATAATTCAAGATGATGATCGTAGGGAGCCAAAATAAATGCACATTTAAAAGTTTTATAATTTACCTATGTTATGAACCAAAATAAACATAAATTAAATACTTTTTTGTTAGTTTTGCTTAAAATTATTAATTTAAGAATTAAAAGTTTTAAAATAAAATGTAAATGAGTTTTGGGTTGTTGCTGCGTTAGTAATTATGTAAAATGATTGGCTGTTGGAGCAACTCAGTTAATATAGATATGATGGAAGATTTTTTGGCTTAACTTTAGAAAGTAGTGTCTGCATTTCCACTAGTGGTTTCAATTCAAACTCTTTTTTCGGAATTAAAATCGGGTTTCCTTTATAAAAATGGACGGACCAAAATGTTTTTAACTGAGAAACAAACCACATGTATCACTTAGTAATAAATCTATACACCATACTGAAACTCCTCCAATTTTTTTAACTGGAATGATTTTTGTACCAGAAAAGAGAGGAATAAATTACGAAGATAAAATTTGTATTGTTTATAATTTACGAATATTCAATTATTTTTTAATTCAGTTGTTCACCGGTTTTCGCTCAGTTACTAGAGTTGGCTTCTAGTAGTGCAAAACAAATGCAAGTTTCAAAATTGAAATTGTGTACTCTATTTCACAGCCCATAACGGCAAAAAAAGAGACTAAACAGAGACAAATATATATAACTGAATTTGAATTCATTTCTCCAACAAGGATTAGTCGCATAGTCCCTTTTGGAATTACATCATGTTTTCTATTTCGGTTTTTGCTCTGAATTGATAGCCTTCGCTTATCGGGGAAATTTCTACGGGTGCTTACAATTAAAATTTGAAGATTTATGGTCGATTTATGGTTGATTATGGTTGTTTTAGGTAGAAAGTAATATGGAATTTAAACATTATTGTTATGGTGGCCCTCCTTTCAATGTAGGACTTTATCACGAATTATACGAAGTTTCACTAAAACAAGACGACACGCCTCTCGCTAAGTTAAGCCTGAAACTGTATGGAGACTTAAAATTAACTATTTGTTTATTTTTTATTTTCAGATTTTGCTGCCCTACTAACTGGCCGAACATCGCACTTTATAAAACGTGACGACATGCTATCAGTCTACTCATCAAATAATCCACAAAATATTATTGCAACGGGCCGCTTTATATTCCATAAAAAGAATTTGTACTACTCATTTATCATATCGGAAAAGGCTAAACGGCCCCAATCATTGCAGTTCGTTGACCATGCCGGAAACATTCTTGAGGAACACAGTTTAACGATGTCGTCAAATGGTCCATTTAGCGTATACCAAAATGCTACCGGTAAAATATGTGGAGTATGGCGCCGTGTACCACGTGATTATCGTCGACTATTGCGCGAAGATCAAATGAGCGTTATACTGCAATGGGGTGGTAAATTTCAAGCAGAATTAGCGTTAGTTGGCCAAATTGGTAAATATCCAGCACTTGCAACGGAATTATTTAGTTCGTTGCTAGAACCAGCGCCTGGTACAAATTCAGCACAAATGGCCGGTGCCGGTGGTACCGCTATTGTATCAACTAATAGCGGTGTCTCTTCGATTCATATAACTCTAGTCTTTAATGGTGTATTTAGTACTGATGAAATTTTTGATGTACCATTAAATATTCGACTCGAATCGTTAGATAAAAAAATTATTATTTCTGATATACAAAGAATTAAGAAGCCAGCTCATGATATTAATGTAGTAGAAATTTCGTCGCCCGTCACACCAAACGATTTACGACTACTATCACGTGGGCGTTTAACTATTACAGTGGAATCAAAAAATAAACCACAAGCGCTTAGAATACAAGGTAATATTTATACACGAGTAGCATGTGATCTATTTCAAACGTTGCTCTCATCACACAATCCGGAAAATAATATAAAAAGCAGCGGATTGGTATGGCTCTACATAAACAAGGATGGCTCACTAGTGTACAATTTGCAAACCGATAATCTGAGCACATCGCAAAACCCTATAATCACATTAGTCGATGATAGTGGAAAACGACGAACTGAACTCGAGGACTTAACACCAACATTTACGAATAATTTCGCATCCGGTGTAATTGAACGCCTCGGCCCCAAAGTCTTGGAACCACTCTATAATAGTGACTTAGCAATTAATATTGCTACAGAACTTGAACAAAACTCATTAATTAAGGGGCGTTTAATGTGGCGCCCTGTAGCTGATGCACGTGATACACCTACACCAAATTTAATAACGAGAACGGAACACTCAGTTGCACCATCGAATATGGTCGGGATGGCCTGGCTTGCGGTCGATACCGATTGTACGCTTCATTATGAATTATCATTAGCTGGTGCACAAAACCAAAATCTACAATTATTTTTAGAAGAACAGCCTATTATAGCGCCGGGGGCTCCCGTAACACACCGACTACTAGAAGATTTCTCTGGCAATCTGCTAGAAGGATTTAGTTTAATGTTTTCGCCAGCCGAACTGGGTAAACTCGAAACAAGTGTGATTTCACTTGAAATATTTTCAAAGGACAAAAATGAGACGTTATTAAAATCACGAATTAAATCGATTAAAGTTCCGATTCAGTGTCTTCCATCTTACACCGATAACAATGTGCCAAATTACACAGGCCCGGGGATCGAACTCAACGACAATAGTGTAACATTTAATGAAAATAAATGTTATCATTCAGATCGTTTTTATGACGAAGGACAACAATGGAGTAGCGCACTTGAACCATGCACAAAATGTTCCTGTATTGACGGGCATGTTAAGTGCGATCAAATTAAATGTCCACCATTAAAATGTAAATATGGCGAAAGTCAATTATTAAAAGGAGAATGCTGTCCGTCATGTATACGTAAGTATTTTAAACATGTATAAGGTTTCTTTATTCTTATATTAATAGTTTTTTATTCTATTTGACAGATCCTAAATTTAATCCAGATTCGCTAAATGCGTCTCGAAATATAGGATGTGTGTTAGGTGACCAATTCCATCTTCCTGGTACATCATGGCATCCATATCTACCGCCAATCGGTTTCGATGAGTGTGCGATATGTGTTTGTGATCCACTAACGCTCACTGTATCGTGTCCCCGGGAGCAGTGTCCCCCATTAAATTGTAGTGAGAAAGATGCATATCGCCCGGATAAAAAGGCTTGTTGCAAGAAGTGTCCCGAATATAAATCAATAAATAGATCGGCTGAACCCGGAACGCAAGCCGACAAGTCGACCAAATCGAAACCGAAATCCGAACAAGAAATTATTTCGAATGGTGGTTGTAAAATTGCCATGCATGTATATGAAAATGGCCATGAATGGCATCCCGTAGTTGCATCACACGGCGAACAAAAATGTGTACAATGTCGCTGCAAGGTACATCATATTTTTATCATATTTTTACAAAACGAATGTTTATTTTTTTATGTTTATTTAACAGGACGCAGAAATTTCATGTAATCGAAAACGGTGTACACGATCTGTATGCAACAACAAAATAATTAAAAAAAATCGTCACTCTCAAGAAAATGACGATTGCTGCAACCATCAATGTCGACGACAACGTAGACATCATCAAAATAGTAAGAGACTACGAAAAGAAAATGCAGAAAACTTAAATAAAACAAAAAGCTGAATTTATCTTTCTTTTCTAAATTCCAAACAACTGAAATTCAATTTAAGATGAGATTTAAACAAACTAAAAAAAAAGTTAAAAATAAAAAATCATTAAAAAAAATTGCCATAAAGTCTAAATACATGAGATTTTAATCTAATTTTTAAAAAAGAAATGTATAATTATTTTTGTGCAGTTCATAATTGCTTTTTGTTACCACGTACCAAAGAAGACTGAATTAAGTGAGAGGATTGCGATGAATATTTTAATAAAACGACATTTTATAAATCAATGTTTCTTAAGTATTTGGTAAAAAAAATCACAACGAAAACGTCCCTCAACTTATTTATTTAATATTATTATTATTATTATTATTATGATTATAATTATTATTATGTATATGTTTTTTTTAAATTATTATTACAAAACAAAAAAAAATTATATAAAAAAAATTTATTAATAATATATTTAAGGCAGCTTATTAATGAAAAGTAAATGAGTCATTTTATAGCAATAATTAGTAACTGAACTTTAATATTATAATATATATTATAATATAATACATAATATATATCATAATATGAAACATATAAAATAAACTTAATTTGTATTTATATTATTGAAAGGAGTAAATTATGAATTAACCATCACTATTACTTTATTCTGAAAATTATTATTTATAATTATAATTACTGGTTATATACAGAAAGATTTATGATGATTAAGTATTTCCATTTAATCCATTGATTATTTTTTTATTATTTTTTAATCAATTGAGATTCGGGAGTGAATACATAAATCAAAGCCGTCATTTTTTGGTTTTATTGTGAAAAAGTGAAGCTGATCAAAACAAATTTATATAATATTGTATATTACATATTTAAAAAAAATATATAATAAATCAAATTGATAAAAAACAATCATTAAATATGGAAAATTATTATTTTTTATTTCACCCATTAGGTAAGTGTTATTTGCCAGATTAAATTTGTTGTTGGACCTAACCTAAAAATTAAATTTCAATATTTGAATTAATTTTCTGAGTGAGTTGAGAGCCTCAATCGTTGCTGGTTTATCGGTGTAACACTTATCTTTGACGACACCCCAAAGATAATAGTCCAACGGCGTCAAATCACAGCTCCGAGAGGCGGCCAGATCACATCAGCATTTCGGCTGATAATTCGATCATCGAAGACAGTGCGCAAAAGATCAATTGAAACGTGTGCTGTGTGGCACGGAGCGCCGTCTTGTTGAAACCAAATGTTGCCTATGTCCTCGTCTTCAAGTGCCGGGAACAAAAAATTATTTATCATGGCGCGGAAGCGCTCACCATAGACAACGGCGGGTCCTTGCATATTTTCAAAGAAAAATGGCCCAATGATGCCACCGGACCAAAATCCGCACCAAACAGTCACTCGTTGAGGATACATCGGCTTCTTTATGATCACATGCGGGTTCTCCGTGCCCCAAATGCGACAATTCTGCTTGTTTACATAGCCGCCAAGATGAAAATGCGCCTCATCCGAAAAGATGATTTTTTTTGCCAAAATCGGCAACTTCTTCAAGTCGATCGCAAACCCACTCAGCGAACCGAAAATGCAATGGGTGGTCTCTTTGCGTCAATTTCTGAGCCAATTGAACTTTATACGGTGTCATACCAAGGTCTTTATGCAGAATTCGATGCAATGTTGTGCGTGAAATGTTCAATTCTTGAGTACGATGGCGGGTTGACGTTCTCGGCGACTCACGCCCATTCTCGGCTACAGCATCAACATTTTCGGGTGTACGCTTGGTTGGCTGCTTGGTTCGTGTTGGTTTATTAATTAACAAGCCTGTTACTTTAACTTTTTTCACAAAATAACACACATATGGAGCTCCCGGCGCTTCGGTTCTTCCGAAAACCGCACACAATTTTCGCACACATTCTGCAACCTTACCATGATTTTCGAATTGCGAATACACAACCATTTTCGTTCAGCGGAAGGATACAACTAACTTTCTGTCAAATCAGAAGTGACATAACCCTTACCATACTCAAAATAACCGCTAGGTCAAAAAAAAGTTAGATGGCCCACCCGTATATATATATATATATATATATATATATATATATATATATATATATATATATATATATATATATATATATATATATATATATATATATATATATATATATATATATATATATATATATATATATATATATATTGCACGTAGCAAGGTTTACAAAAGCATAATTTCCTATCTTCCTATCTTCCTATCTTTTCCTTTTTTCTATGTAGCGCGATGTAAAAACATTTATTTGTACCAAGTGTATTACTCTATGCACATTTATCTTTAACCCTCTAAAGTTGGCGAATCGAAAACGAATCGCAAGCAAGGAAATTCATATATGATACACGTATCGCCTTAGTGAGGCAAACGCGATTCGTTAGTATTTCGAATGAAAATTAAAATGAAAGCGAACTTATTTGTATGTATTAGTAGTTCGCATTCTCTTCATATTCGATCATTTACGACTTCGTCCAAAAAATTACTACCGGTTTTCTTTTGGTAGTAGTGTGTATCGAGTGATTGTATTCATTCCCCGATCTTGCAAGCAGCTCTACGAATGATCTTTCGATTCCGTCTGCCCTTAAACACCTCATGAGCTCTGAAAGGGTCGAATGGAATTGTTCAACTTGTCCATTCAATTCGCTCTTGTAAGGGGGAATCAAGAGTACGTAAATTTTTAGAGAATCTTCCATCATGAATATTATTGTATCTGAGCTGAGTGATGGCTCGTTGTCAATTGTGATAACTTCTGGTACATTCAAAGAAAATAAGATATCTCTGAGAGGTTGCTTGATATCTTCTATCGCTCTGGATTTGAGTGGCTTACAATTGCGTATTTTGTAAATTTGTCTATTGCTGTGAGGGCTGGTCGGTTTTCAGTGGAATAGATATCTAAGTGGATCGTATGCTCTGGATAATTAGGAATGGGGGTAACATTAATCACTTGCTTATTCAGGTGTCGATCGTACTTATTCTCTCTGCATGTAGTATATGGTTTGACTAGTAATTTAATTTTTTTATTCATCCTTGGGATGTAGTATGTTTGGTGATTTATCTCTATTTTCATCAGCATTGTGATGAGCCCGTCTATGTGTCGCCAGGATTGTTTCTTCTTGTTCCGCATCGCTCGTGATATCGGTTACTATTCTGTGTGTATGCCATTTTTTATCTAAAGTGTATTGAGTACAATTCTTGGACTATACCCAAAATAGCTTCAGTAGTATTTAAGTCATTTATCGTATTTGGATTCAGATATCGCTTGAATATATTTATTATATCAGCAAGAGTAAAATTTGGTTTAATTATGGTGTGTTGTAACTAATTTGGAAAAGGTGTTTGAATTTGGTATGAGTCTTCGTCTCCTGTCTTTAATATCAATTGATTTCGGAAAACATTAATAGGGGCTTCGATTGTTGGAATGAGATCGTGCGCAGAACTTTCGCCACTGTGTTGCGTCGAGGTTATTACATTCGCTTCATTGGGAATTGTCACTCTTGAGAGAACGTCTTCTACTACGTTCGTTCTGCTTGGTTTACATTTCATTTTTTTATAATTATATTCCACCAGTAAGTGGTTGGTAATCTGTGAAAATTTGCACCTTCTTCCTTCCGTAGAGGAAATTCCTTAATGAAGTTAGAGACCAAATTATTGCTAACATCTCCTTTTCGTTAGCTGCGTAGTTTTCTTCGGTCTTATCTATGGTCTTCCATTTTGCGAAGTGCACCTCGTGCGAAGTTTGAGGCATCTGTGATCAACTAGAATTTTTTTGAAATCGGGGAATGATAATATGACCTCGTTTGAAGTAAGAGAATTTTTTATTTTATTAAAAGCACAGATATGTTCCTCATTAAATTGTGCTTGTTTATGTCTTGAAATCGTTTTGGACACGTGTCCATCTTCCCCCCTTAAGAGTATAGTCCAGGGTTTAGATGAAACGGCGATAGAATCCAGCCATTCCTAAAAAGGATCTAAGCGCTTTCACTGTTTTGGGGATGGGAAAATCTGTTATAGCCCTGACTTTGTTCCTATTTGCTTTAATTCCGTCTTTACTAATGACGAATCCTAGGAACTCAACTTCTACCCTTATAACTTCGCATTTGTCCAATTGAGTTTTAAGGTTCGCTCTTTCAAGAACTTTGAATATTATTTCGATGTTTTCATAGCAGCCATCGATATAAACATAGCAGCGTCTTCCTATATGTTCACGGAGGATATCATCTAAAGGAAGGCGAATAAATTACCCTGTTAAAGTTAGCCGATACTTTCCAGCCGAAAGTAAAAAAATCGATAATGCAGATAGTATCTTTGCTATCTCAGCTCAGCCGCAAATACAATATGTTATGTCAAATATGAATATGCATCAGCCGATATTTTTCAGCCGACATTTCTCAGCCGACATTTTTCAGCCGAAAGTGTTTGTTTACCAAAAATATTTGTTTTCTACAACAACAACAAAATCAGCTGAAACCATTTAAAAAATGTAGGTCAATTTTCATGTGGGGAGCTCGGGAAAACTCAATTGAATATATCGCACACACAAAATTTGAAAATTTCTAAATATAACCCGTTTAAAGTGTCATGGTTGGAAATAGATTCAAATGAAAGGTCTTACTAATGCTCGCACCTGGAAAAAATTTCAGGTCAATTTTCATGTGGGGACCTGCAATTTTCTCCAGGTGCGAGCATCATTAAGACCTTTCATTTTTATCTATTTCCAACCATGACACTTTAAACGGTCAATATTTAGAAATTTTCAAATTTTGTATTTTATGTTTATTTGCAATTTCCCAATAGTAAAATGAATTTTTCCGAATAACTATAATGCTATTAAAAATATTGATTAGTGTTTTATTTTTAATGGTTTACATTTTTTTTTGTTGTAGAAAACAAATATTTGTTGTATAAAAAACACTTTCGGCTGAAAAATGTCGGCTGAGAAATGTCGGCTGAAAATATCGGCTGATGCATATTCATATTTGACATAACATATTGTATTTTCGGCTGAGATAGCAAAGACACTATCTGCATTATCGATTATTTTTTTAACTTTCGGCTGGAAACTATCGGCTAACTTTAATAGTATGAATAAATTCATATTTGCCGTGATTAACAGAGAAGGCTGTTTTCTCGATATCCGTCTCTTTGAGCGGGATTTTGGTGGCTTTTCAAGTCTAAGACAGTGAATAACTATTTTCACCGAGATTTACTAGGACGTCGTTAATCTGTGGGATTGGATATTTGTCGGGGATATACTTTTTTTCTCCCGACGCGTCTTCCTTTTTGGGTACGGCCCAAATTGGGGAGTTACAGGGTGATTTGGATGGTCGAATTATTTCTCCGACAATAATTGTTGTATTTGTTTTTATACTTCATCCTTGAGGCATATAGGATGAGGATAGGGACGAGTATAGACTGCATCATCAGGTTGGATCCTAATTTCTCCCTTTATTGTCTTATTAAACGTTAATTTTTCTTCTGGTTCGGTGAATAAGTTAGGGTGGTTACTTATTATTTGGTGAAAAGTCTTTTTCTGTTCTGGATGTGAGGTTCTTAAATTGATACTGTTTACAGAATCCGATACGTGTTGTTTAAGTGGGATCTTAGTGTTAGGGTAGATGAATCCACTATTTGTGTGGATGATGGTGACACCAAGATCTTTTAGGCTGATTAACAATTATAGCCTCAAAAGATTTTAGGCTGGGAGAAATAAAGAATTTTAATTTCCGTTCAGGACCGAATAGGTCAATCATAGCATGGTGAGTGATTTTTATACTCCCTGCTACTGAATTGGCCATTTGTTCTGTATAGGGTTACGAATATACTGGGGCTGAATGTAGATTTTACAAGAGCCCGTATTTACTAGAAATTTTACAATTTTACCGTTCTTCGCTCGGTGTTCTAAGTATGGGAGTGAAAAACTCTTCTTTCTCGTAAACTTCTGTAGGGTTGTCCTCCTTCAATTCAGGAATATTTTCTGCGCCTGTATATTCCTCTAAGGTTTGCTCATATGGCGAGTCATACTCAGTTAATTCCTCTTGATATTGTTGGATAATAGGATCTTCATTGAATTGCTCATAATGATAGATCCTTTGAGCTTTATTTGGATGACGGTGTTGTTGTGAGGAACTAAATAGAGGATATTCTGTGGTCGATTCATGTAATTTACATGTCTTGATTGATCACTGCTGTCTACTGTGGTGTTGGTTTTGGTTGTGGCTTAGATGGATTGGATAGGCTAGTGGATAATTGTGGTGCCCGAATTGTGGTCTGAAAGGTTGAGTTTGAAGTCTTGGAAATGGTGGCTCTTGATACCCAAATTGGGGTCGGCTACGTTGAAATAATTTTGCTCTTTCAAACCAGGTTTGCGGGTTTTGAAGGAGTTATGGGAAAACTGGTTGTGGTCAATTAGCGGACATAGACAATTGATTCTTTCGAATGAAAGGAGGTGGGAGAACCGGTGGTTTGCGTTGAACGTTTTGAGCACTGTGATTAGTATATTGCTATTTTGTAATATTAGGCATAATTGTAGTGCTTGAGGTAAGTCGCTAAGCTCACGAATGCTTAGAAGTTGTGGCAAATCTCCCTTTAAGTCTCTGCGGTATCGAGGGTCTTGTCTCGATAACTTTCTGTTAGATTATTCGTGGATTATTGACCCATGTCCATAGAGGATAATTGATTAAGGATTAATAATAAATGTTGGTACACGCGTTGATAAAGTTCAGGAATCGTTTGATTGCTCTGTACCAATGTCATCATTTGGTACTCTAGAATACCGAGATCTCTCTTATCTGAATAGTGCAGCATGAGGCATCTAGAGGTTTTTCCTCATTAAGGGGGGTGCTGTAGGACTCCAATGCAACATCTGCGTTCCCTACGATTTTGTTTCTAATGACATTTAGAATGCCATACTATTTTGGCGTACCCTTTAAGCTTTCATAGATCTGTAAAATTCGATCCACGCTTTTACGCCAGGAACTAAACTCTTCTGATGCATTTCACGATGTCATTGATTTTGTCTAAGTCTGCCAAGTTTGTTAAATATTTGGCTTCTATTTTCCGGTCTGACTCGTTATTATTTCTGTGTTGCCTATTCAGATCTGCGACTATCTCACTTACGATGTTTGTGAGCTGTACTAATTCAAATGCGTTAGTAGGTTTGGTGGAGGTAATGCCCGAAGAGGTACTCTGTTTGTGTCCTGGAGTAGTCATTATGGTTTATAATTTTACACTACGAGAAGCTGGAATATTTGTGAGGATTGGATAAATCGAATGAAGCTAGGGGGTTACGTGACGTGAAATTTATAACAAACTGTTGCGATGAAAATTTGAGTTTTAGATTAAATCACAAGATTTAAAAGCTTAACAAATTTTAATAAATTTAATAATTTAAATATTCTAACCTTCTATCCTGAATTACTTTCTGGCTTTACTTTCAATAGATTACTAAATTTTGGATACTTAATTATTAGATTTTTATAAATTTAAGGAATTAATTAAATTAATTATTTTCTCTCAACTAACTTCTATATTGAATTACTTTCGTATATTGCTTTCGGTAAATTTTGGGAAATAAAATTTTTAGTAAGTAGAGTTACTCGACTTTTATACGAAATTACTTTAATTTCTTAAGTTCAATGAATTTCTGATATTTATTTATTTTCTTTGATAATTTGCACAACAAATATAATATACAAATGTTTGGTTCACATTTGGAGTTGTATCCTAGTCCCTTGCTCAAATTAACTGCCTTGTGACTGTTTGGACCGCCGTTGATATGAATCCGCCTTGGTTATTCGTGGTTGTCTTATCAACTCCGTTTCCTTTTTTTCGGTTATTACAAGGTACTCCGGGGCTCCTTTTTCCAACACTTAAATTACTTTAGTCACTGTGTACTATGTGCGTGTGCGTTATGGTTTGGTCAGCTGCACACAATTTTCGCAGTTATTTATGGTTAACTTTATACTGCACAATAATTTTATGACTACTTTTTGTACACAGCTTCACTTGCGTTTTAATTATTCGCTTTACAGTTTCGGTTATTACTGTATTAGTGACTTTGAAACAAGGGTCCCTGTTTTTGGTATGGAGATAACGTACAGTATTACCGTACCCTTCATCAACATAGCTGGTTCAGCGTGTTCTATACTAGTCTCAATTTCATTAAAATATGGTAGAGTTTCTATTTCACTCACCAGTCGGCCCATTTTCTCCTTATCTAATAGATTAGAATTTATTATTCCTCCTGTAGCTAGCTGGGCTGCTCTTACTATTTCCTTCATTTCCTTCTTTGGCAACTGAAGGTTAAACATAGTCTGCTGAAGTACTTCGTTTTCAGTACCATCGAGGTGTAGCTGGATTTCATTATGTTGTCTTAGTATCTGTTGGATCTTCTGGGTAACGGCGGTGTTCATTTTATTTTGATCGTTGTTCTTTCCTATAATCCTGATTTGACTGCTGAGTATCGTGTCCCAATCAGTCCGGTGAACCCGCAATCCACTTCCATGCCAAGCCAATCCTGTTAATTGAACGTTTGTTTTTCTGTTTGCGGTACTTAAGTTCCCCTAACCGCTTATTAATCTCGTTAATCTGGTATGCTAACTGTGGTTTAAAAATGTTCTAGAACAGAATTTCTAAAACTTCCACTGATGATGTTTCCATTTCCTTCCTTCACCGAAATTAGTGGAGTGTCGTAGTGATAGATGTGCAACGACATGATCGTCGTCTAAAGGCACAGGCTGAAAAGAAATGAACTTTTATTTCAACCTTGATAAGGCATCTGCCACTTTGTTGGTGATACCCGGTTTGTAGACCAGCTCGTAATTATATTCTTCGATGCGGGCCTTCCACCTCTTCAATTTGTTGTTGTTGTTGCGGTTATCCAGTCCAACAGTCCCAAAAAGTTAACGGCTGATGATCCGTAACTATCTTGATTTTTTTTGCTCCGTAAAGATAGTTTCGTAAACTATCCAGGGTCCAGACGGTCACCAACATCTCTTTTTCATTTGTTGTGTACTTTTCTTTGGTGGAGTTTAGGGATCTTGATATGTATGTAATTGGGTGATCCTTGCCAATTTCGTCTTGCGACAGTACTGCCCCAATGCTGGTATTTGACGCATATGTCGTTAAAATGAATGGTCGATTGCAATCTGAGAATGTGAGTTAGTCCGATGATGATAATACTTCCTTTAACCGTTTGAATGCCTTTAATTCTTCACTTCCTAGTTCGATTTTGATGCTTCTCGAATTGCTCGCTCTTACTTGTGCATTCTCATAATGAATCATCGATAATATGATGTCAACCCAAAGAATCCCTTAAGTTCCTTAAGGTTTTCCGGTGGTTTGAGTTGGTTACAACATACCCCAAGAATTGTCCGTTTCTTTCTTAAGGAATTTCGTCTTATTTAGGTTAACCCGGAGCTTTTCCTTCTGTAGCTTATTAAATATCTTCTTGACGTTATCCAGATGTTGCTCTTTTGTATTTCCGCCAAAAACGAGTATATCATCAATGTACACGTAACAGATCTTCCCAATGAATTCTTTGAGCGCGTCATCCGTTTGATGATAGCAGGCTCGTACTTTAGATCAAATGGTAGTCTCAAGAATTCATATTTTCCGTGCATCGAGAAAAATGCAGTTTTCGATGGCAGAAGAGTTGAATATTACCCAACAATGTGTTTTGCAACGTATACATGCAATGGGATTGGTTCAGAAGCTGGGAAATTGGATGCCACACAAATTGAAAGAACGGGACATGGAACGTCGGAAAAGCATATGCGAATTGATGCTTCAACGACAACAAAGGAAGGGGTTTTTGCATCGGATCATCACTGGGGATGAAAAGTAGATCTATTATGACAATCCAAAGCGCAAACCAGCGTGGATCAAGCTAGGTGAACCAAGACTGTCGACGCCAAAAGCAAATATCCATAGTTCGAAGGTGATGCTTTGTATTTGGTGGGATATGAAGGGTGTCGTTTATTATAAGCTGCTGAACGAGCATGAAACCATTACGGGACAAGTTTGTCAACGACAACTGATGGCTTTAAAGCAAACTCTCGCTGCAAAACGATCGGAATGAGATAAAAGACACGATAAGATTATTTTGTAACATAACAACGCTAGGCCACATGTTGCTATACCTGTCAAAAACTACTTGGACAGGCAGAACTGGGAAATTCTACCCCATCCGCCGTATTCACCAGACATTGCTCCCTCTGATTACCACTTGTTTCGACCGATGCAATCAGCCCTGACACAGCAGCACTTCACTTCAAATGAAAACGTCATGGTACGTCAACGATACCGAAAATTTCAAAAACACTGTTCAAGCAATTTTAAATAGCCTTGAGGAAGAGAATAAACTAAATAAGTTAATTCTGGATCTGCTCAATCTGCTAGAAATACCAAGTTCCAAAATAGCTAAAAATAAATAATGTCGGCAATACATAGTTCAATTCATAATTCCGGAGCAGAAGCCAGACATCAAAACTACTCATTAATAATAGCCATATGGAATTAACACAACACCTAGCAGAATTAGAACTATTTTTAAAAACTGAGAAAATTGATATTTAATATCAGAAACACATTTTACAGCAGCTCCTATGTAGCAATCCGGAGATATACTTGTTACACTACCACACATCCAGCAGAACGGACAAAAGGAGGGTCAGAAATATTTATTAGGGATAATATAAATCATCATGAAGAATTAAAAATTGAAAAAGGATCCATGCAAGTAACCACCGTGACGGTTAAACTTGGTTATCACAACACCTGTAATATATCTGCAATATATTGTCCCCCACGGTATGGCCTAAAGAAAGAAGACTACATTAACTTGTTCCAAAAATTAGGAAGTAACTTTATTATCGGAGGTGACTTTAATGCAAAAAATACTTTCTGGGGTTCAAGATTAACCTCTCCAAAAGGCAAAAAATTACTTGCAGCTGGCCAATACTCAAACTGTGAATTTTACTCAGAACTGAAACCAACGTACTGGTCATCTGATCTTAACAAAATCCCAGACCTTATAGATTTCTACATCACTAAAGGCATATCGGACCGCTACATCTTCTTAGAAAATGATGAAAGTCTAATATCTGATCATTCTCCTGTTATTATAACGGTTAGTGAAAATGTAATAGAAAAAACAAATTCACCACAGCTCACAAACAACAAAACAAATTGGGAATTGTTTAAGCAGCTAATAGAGGAAAAAATAGAACTTCAAGTGCCAATCAAAAGTGAAAATAAAATAGAAGAGGAACTAGCTAGGTTCCTTGATGTCATACAATGGTAGGTTTGGGAATGCACCCCCAAACTATATCATCTAGGAAAGAAAACTCCGTTATTTACCCAATAGAAGTAAGAAAACCACCTTAAACAATTCGTGCATCAAACTAAAGGTACTCATAAAAGCAGTGAAAAATGAAACAATTGGGAACCTTTGTTCTCTAGCTCCAACTAAAGATACCGACTATTCCCTCTGAAAAGCAACAAAAGGGTTAAAACGACCAAAAACGCAGATCCCCCAATCAAAACAAACGATGGGAAATGGGCTAGAAGTGCGAAAGATAAAGCTGACCTGTTTGCTGTACATCTTGAAGAAACATTTCAACCTCTAGGTCGGCTTTACGAGGTTTACTTTTCAAACTACATAGAGATTTACCAAAGCAATACTATATGATTTTAAATCATACATAGAGAATCGCCATTTTCGGGAGAACTATTAAGAAGAATACTCCGAGCTAAAAAATATTTCGGCAGGAGTCCCGCAGGCTAGTGTTTTGGGACCTACTAACCTGCTCTACACTAGAGATTTACCTCAATTAAACGATGTTACCGTTGTAACATTTGCTGATGATACTGCAGTTCTCTCAGTAGGAGACACTATCGAGCAATCGACAACGAAACTTCAAGAAGTATGTGGCAAAATCATAAGTCATATCGGACTCTGTGAATCGAAATCCATGCATGTGAATTTTCCTAATCTAAAAGTCAGCTATAAACCTTTAATCATTAACGGTCAGCAGATTCCGTAAGCAAATAAGGCTAAATATCTAGGGATGACCCTAGATACCAGGCTGAGATGGAAAGAGCACGTTAAAAAGAAAAGAGACGAACTTAATATCAAATATCGAAAAATGTATTGCTGCTCAGGAAAAATTGGGAATTGTCAAACAAAAATAAATTGTTATTATATCAACAGGTGATAAAGCCTGAATGGACTTATGGAATTCAGAAGGCGAAATTTTTTCCGGATTTTGATGTAAAGCAAACGTTAGAGATTTGTGATTAGAGAAAACAATTACTTATCTTCCTTCCAAAAAAAATGGAATTTTTCAACGTCGCATACTGTATCGAGTTTCGGAGTCGCTAGTTTTCGTGATAAAAAATCATAATGACTGTCAACCATCTGAGGAATATTACAGTAACAACGCGCCTATTGCTGCCATAGGGACACGTCGTCTATAATAACGAGTTTCGCTTTTGATGAGGGATACGCTAGCTATGTCGGTTCGGCGAGGCTTAATTTGCACGTTTCTTCTTCTTCGTTGTTCTTTTCCTTGAAACCTTTTAGGAAAGCGTATATGCATCAAAATGCTGTAGATCTTTGGACGTAGATGGCATCGGAAATCTCGTAAACGCTAGAACGCGAGACGTATCCGGATAAATTCCTTTTGCCGATATACCGAATTCGAGAAAGTTTATTTCTTTGACTGCGAAAAAACACCAATTTCAATAAGTTGATTACCAAACCTGCGTCGCTTAGCCTTTGAAAATTTATTCTTAATGCTTGACATGGTCATCCATGGTTTTCAACGCGATCAAAAGATCATTGATATGGGAAAGTGAATGGTACGTTGGAATGTTTGAGCCTCACTCCGTAGGCCAAAGGTCACACGAGGGAACTCAAATAATCCAAACGATGTACAAACTGTGGTTTTCTCGACGTACTTACCTTCGAACAGAACCCGTATTAGATCAACCTTAGAAATTTGTCTCACATGATTCAAGCTGATGCGTCAAATCGGTTACGAATGGTATTGGATTGGGCGATTGGGCTCCATTTTCTCGTTTATAGCGCGGTAGTCGTCACAAAATTGACAATTTCCATTATTTTTGTAACGATGTGGAGTAGACTGGCCCAATTACTTTTCGACGGCCAACAAACACCTTGTCTTAACCAAACCTCAATTTCTTTTTTTCACGTTGCATCTTTTTGGTACTTTAACAACGAACCTTCGCACTGAGAATACAGTGATCGACATTTGCTATTATAAATTTTCAAACAGGCTACGTAAACCAATATTGAGAATCACATTTTTTGCTACCGAATGTATCTATCGTGGATCTATTTGCGGCATATAATTTGAATCATGTGGTGGTCTACCGAAATTTCCACTCCTGTGTTTATCAAAAATTTCAGTTTACTATAACGTTAACTATATTATCAGACGGCAGTTAGAATTTGATTACCATCACCTGCTGAACACAGTGGGCACTTACTGGTTTTTGATTGCATAGAAAAGTCGTAGTTGGCGTCGAAATTACAGGGCTTTCAACACTTTAGGGCTTGCGCGCCAAATCGGTAATGGTACTAACATATTGGGTGCTTTTGAACATTGATAGTTGATCGTGATTCGCTGCTGTGCCAGACTATTGCACCCTCCGGATATTGACGTGTCACCAGAGAATCGTGATCTGAATAGATTCTCAACGCGATCTGACAAAGCATTAATTCGTGCTGTTAACTCGCAAGAATGTAAGTCAATACATCTGTTCGGATTTGAATGGAAGTGTTTATCGACCACCGTCGCTAGTTTTGATAAACGAGCGTCTTCCAAACACGACAAATTGCTTGCGTATGTGTTGCTAGCTATTGTAACCACAACGTTCTAGGCACCGATTCGGTGATTCGATTCTCGGATAATGACTCCATTTCGCGTAGAAGCGGGGATGGTCTTTATCGCAGAGTTGAAGGCCGGTTAATTTGGAGGCTAAACTTTAAAATGAGCCGATTTTTATTTCTGGAATATATTTTTTGTTGTCGGGGTCACCAATTTTAGCTAGGTCCATGGTGAGGGGCTGTTTTTGAATAATTTTCGCTGAATGGATATCTTTAGTGTATCGTGTTACTATAGAACACGCGTAAAAAAATGTTCAGTTTATCCTAGGCAGAAAAACTCAAATTATAACACACACGATTTATTGACTTGCCAAGCACTTAGCACAATATGTATATGTTCACGAATATTTACATATTAAACGTACATATTAATATTGGCTAAAATGTTAAAAAAAATACGTGTTGTTATGGTGTATCGATTAAATTTCGTTTTTTGCGTCCAATTCAAAAATGTATGAGTCGCGCTGTTAACAGTGCGCGACCGTAATGCCTTATAATTGCTGAGACATTATTTTCATTTACTTTTATATTTGAAGTATTGGCAGATGGTTTGTGGTTTTGAAATGATTCTAATGAATATAATTACAAAGAAAACCAACGGATACATATCGTGTGCACGTCGGGCAGGATCATATACACCGCACGGAATTTATAGACTACATATATTGAAATATGGAAAAACATCAACGTTTTTATCGGTTTCAAAAAACTTCACAAATTCCGTTGATGTCTAACCACGATTTCCAACAAAATACCTGACATCTTCTGAACAAAATTCGAATCACAAGTGATTATAGCGAAATTGGGTTTAAAACTGTTAAAAGAATGAATTTCAGCGAAATGATCTCTCAAATGTCGTTGAGCTAATAGCGCGCTCAACGACATTTGAGTGAGATCATTTCGCTGAAATTCATTCTTCAAAACTCGTTTGTCTCTGTGTACGCCAACAACATGAAAATTAATAAAAATATTTCAACAAACGCTGACGCTAATCTTTTCCAAGTCGACCTAAACCGCTCATCTCGAACTGAACATCAGTAAATGTCAATTCATTACCTATTCTTGGAAACGCTTCCAGTTTTAACCTATAAATTATTTCATCAACAAGGATGTTATTACAAGAGCATCATATATTCGGGACCGAGGTGTTATCTGTGATAGCGAATTAAACTTTAGGGAGCATATTGATAGTACGATTAACAGAACATACTCTGGGATTGGCTTCGTTAAGAGCTGGTCTAAGAAATTCTGTGATCTATTTGTTACGAAGGCGCTCTACATTACTTCAGTTCAACCTCTGCTCGAGTATGTCAGTCAAGTAAAGTCCCGTACCACAATATCCACATAAATCGTATTGAAGCAGTCCAATGTAGATTCCCTCGTTTTGCCTTGTTCGAACGAATAATTTTAATTTAAACCGGTGTGTTAGAATGCTGCGTGAAGTAGACACACACTACAAATTTTTCGATTACAACATTGGCAAGTTGACACTAAAGAGGCTCTTTTATTCAAATTTCGAGACTAATAAAATTTCCATTTTTGTACCTTTTGTTTAGTTCTATTTTTATAACTTTCTATTTATTTCTTTTAAATTTTATTTTCTATTCTTTCCTTTTTTACAATATCCCTAATTTAAATCTGTTTGCATTTAAACAGACCAACGGTCAGTTATCTTTTTTCGCGGCAGGGTATCATTCTCTGAATTATTATTACTATTCAGATGCAGAAACCTATGTTATCCACTTTTCTAGTGTTGGACTATGTTGTACTTTGTCCCATGTTTGTGGGGGATTACTATATTGACAGTAGCCATTAGTTGTATATTGAATAACGTTTGGTGAGCGACAGCTCAAATATCAGAATCACTTAGCCGAGTGAACATCCGCTACAAATTTATTCTCAATCCCGTTACCCGTATTTCGAGATTTCAGTTTGCTTCTTTTGTATATTTTGTACAAATTGACAAAATTGAGTTGAATCATTTATTGCAAGGTCTCTTTCTCATGTTCTGAATCCGAATCATCTTTGTAGTGCTGATCAATGCATTCAGTTATGGCTATCCGGAAACATCAACGTATCACGAACTTGTAAAGCGCCATCATTTTAGCTCACAATAGCTTGTATTTGAAGTCGAGAAGCATGTGATAGCTGGTATTTGCAGTCTCAAGTCATGATCATGATTGTGGCCGATTTAATTTTTCTTTTACTAGGTCCTTGTAATTTCGTGTTACTTTACGCGTTACTTTATGCGGAAAAAAGCCTTCTCCATAAGTATACATCATTATTCAGAGCCGCATAAAATATAGACCAAATAAATGTGTTTACACGTACTACTGATGATCATTTTTTCATTAGAATCTCTTCTTAGATAAAAATCTCATCTAATTTTCGAAATTCATGACGTTGCCTTATAGTGAACCAAATTTAGTTTGTGTTTGACCTTTATATCAAAATGTATCGCCAATTCGTTTTAATGACTCGCGTTGCGTTCTATTTTGGGAATGCGTTTAGTTTTACAGGAGAATTACTACTCAGTTCTACAAAACAAAAAATTTATGAATTTTAGATTTATATATATTTATAAATACTTTATACATACATAAATTATATTTTGTGATTTACTTTATAACTTCACCTTTAACACTTTCACATTCACGCTCTTTTAATTCAGCTGTTATCTGTGCAAATTTAGTCATATAATCAACACTAGACTCACTTATTATCGATAAATTACTGTCCAGCTATAATTTAAAAAAATATTATACGACTTGATTAGCTATTTGGAATAATATAATTGATTATACATACATTTTCCTCTTGATTTTTCTCTTTGCGGGAGTTTTCGGCCAAATTATCCAAATGACCAAGAAAACTACTAAACGAAAAATCATTTATATCTGAAGAAAGCCATTCGGTATTTATCGACGTGTCCTCATTTAGGCTTAACGACGTCTCTTTACAATCCGCTGCCAACGATAAATTAATATAACCTGCTCAACAAAAATAATATTTTCAACGACCAATTAACTAAAATAATATTACAAGTACACGTACTCTGTTCAAATTTGGGATTTTCATTGTTTGTATTATCAGGTGATTCATCATTCCGTACATCTAGCAAACTTTTTACATTATTATCTATTGGAATAAAATGATTATTTTCTAAATCAGGCATATCCAAATGCTTGTCCACCAAATCCGAACTATCATTAATAAAATTATTACTAGTGATAGACTCATTTGTACTTGAGATATTGGTACTCGCTATAGCTGCAGCGCCACCAACCGAGCTTAATTGTGACGAATTAGAAGTGCAAATATCAACTTTAATTTCAATATTATTATTATTATTAATAGTTTGAGTCTGAGGAGACGATGAATTTGTACACGTTTTACTATCACCCATTACGAGAGATTCATTATTCGGATGCAACGGTAAAATTCGTTTAACAACTACTTGTTTGGGGAACGACTGCCGATTTTTTATTTTTAACATTTTCGGTTGTGCAAGTTGAGTAATTGGCTGAAAAATATAATAACTTAGTTAGGAAATTTTAACACTTTACATCATAACAAAATACTACGTTAGCTGCAAGACTTTTGAACGGCTCTGCTACAGGTAAATTAGTGCGTGTCGGTAAAGTAGGCGGTCGAAAGACGTAATTATCATTTTGATTTGACAAATGTGTTTTATTTGATATATAGCTTCCAGTAAAATCTTCCGATTTCTAAAAATCACGTAAGATTAATAAAATTATTTATTCAAATGTGTAATTCGCTTAGGTTACCTTAAGTCTAACGTTTCGTTCACAATTATGACCGCAAATGCATCCCGATGTTTTCTTCTTTTTCTGTTCCATTAAGCTCGCGATTAAAAGTAATTGCCTCAATTTAGTGCCCAGCGAATTTTCAATTTTATCATTATCGATTTTATCGTTTTGTGTTTTAATTGTAATAGTTTCTATTTGCAAATCACCATTAAGCGATGGTCCGCATATCGAGATATTTGCGGAGACATCTCGCGATATTTCACTAGATCTGTCAACGCTCAGACTAGATTTTAATATCGCATATTCTAAGTTTAATTTTAAATCATTTCCAAACATAACATATAAATCACCAATTGTAATATCACCAATATTAGATAAAGTCCAGCCCTCCCGGACTAATTTTATAGTCTCCTCACTAATCAATGGTTTTATATAATTCGAATTTTGTCGTAAATTTTTTTTTGATTTTTTAATTTTTTTCTTTGAGATTTCGAGTGAGTCTTCAAATTTATAGTCTTTAGGTGATAACAATTTTTCATCATTTCGAATTTCGTTGTCGTTCTCACTATCACCATTTTCACCCAGCTTTTGTGAATTTAGTAAATAGGATTCCAATTTGTTGTCCTCGTTGTCCGACAAGTATTTATCATTTTTAATGTCCTCATCGACACACTGATCACCTTCATCGCCCGACGATTTTATAAGATCATTGCAATCAGACGAGGGATTAAACATGTGAGCAGTATTCAAATAAATTTCTAATTTTTCACATGGCTCCAACGGTTTTATATCGAAATCAAGTTTTGCTTTTTTAAATTCAGGACTCTTTTTATCACTGTTACTATCGTTTCGCTGTCGCTTTGAATTTGTTTTCATCATTTCTTTTAGTGAGTTGATTCGCTCGGAACACAAGGTCTCGCCTTTTATTTTAACACCAATACGCTCTTCATACGAATTTAGGCAAATACGGTGACTGCTTAAAAATTCAGTAATGTTTACCATTGGGCGATGAATAACGGCATTAGGAGGAGGTAAAATACGAATGATGGATGGTGTACTATCGATGACGGGTACCGACGTTACTGGATTAGGCAGTAGCATCATACTTTTATCACACTAAATAAAATTTAAATTATTATGTGAACCACAGTTCGTGAAGAAATTTTAAATACAAACCAATCGGAACTCTTGAACTTTCCATTTTAATTGTAATGTTTTTAGAATACTAGCAACTCTTCGTTGAATTGGTAATGTCATCTTCACTCTTGGATTTTGCGCGATGCTGTGAACTTTTCCCCAAGTTTCGACATTCGATGGTTTCATTAGCACTTCAATCCGAGGTGGCAATTTTATCTCCTCTTGCCACTCTAAAAATGTTACAATTATAAAAAAATGATCAAACGACTAAAACACATGAAATACCTTCTAATTGATTTATTTGTCGTAAGGCCTTACACGATGGTGTTTTAATTTTTATATTTCGACCTTTACTGCGAATTGTTACCCAGCCTTTATACACTAAATCCCGTAGTTTCATTAGAGATTTTTCATTAACAAATATCAATTTCTTTCTCATTTCTCCGTAATTTATTAAAGCATATAATTCCTGGGCCAATTTTTTCACATCTACAATATTTCGTTTAATTAAAAAAAATTTAGTTTTGCGGTTTATAAATTAATAATATTACCATCTGAAAATTTTAAATATTTCGTAACTTTTTGCAATGATTGATAATAAAAAATTCGAATCTGATCTCGTGTCTTAAAAGTAACATTTAATGAATTTTTCCGTTTGGATTTTGTATTTACATAATGCGCAATTGATTCGAAATCTTTGCCATACTCATTTAAAGCTTCAAAGAAAAATATTGTATCGGTGTGCGTCCAAGCATTGCGATTTGATTTTATTTGATTTGGAGTTTTTGGTCCCGGTTTTTCTTCTTTAAATTGTTCTTTTTTCTCTGGCATCGGTGGGGTTGGTGGGCGAATTGAATCAAGTCGCATTTTTTGTATTACACGAGCGCTTGTCCGTACCGTGTGGCCTGAATCTGGACCACATGTTGGCGTAAACGTAGTTACAGATCCTAATAATTCATTTGATTCCTGGTAAAAGTTAAAAGTTATATTTAAGAATAATTTAATTTATCATATAAATCATATTAGAATCAACTAGATAAGTCCTTGGAAAATCTGAATGAATCAAACTAGCGTACATAAAAGGCAGTTCAAAAATCTCGGTATTTTTAAATTTAAACGCTACCTATTGCTCCAGTTATTGTATGTTCCGACTTACTAAATTGATGGTAAGTTCATACCAGCAGTTCATAGACGGCACAAACCAAACCGTTATGATCAATTTGCGGTTAACAAATAGATGTCACACATTTTGGTTTATTTTCATAGAAACACCTATCAATAACTAGCATGAACTAACCATAAATTAGTTTGAGTACAACATAACTATACATCAACTATATATAGACTACCAACAGGCATATGGCAGTATAAACGACGAGAACCTAAGGGCTGCGCTCATGTCCAGGAAATCCAGAGAAACTCGTTTCTTTGTGTAAATTAACAACGTCTAGGTCTGTATGTAGAATCATAATTGAAGGAACTGTATCAGACTCCTTTGAAATAACATCTGGTGTTCGACAGAAAGATTAACTCGCGCCTGTGGTGTTCAATTGGGCACTTGAGTACAACGAAAAGCGACATTGAAACTTCGCGCTGTATATTTAATAAATCATACCAAATTCTAGGATATGCAGATAATATCGTGCTTCTTGACCGAAAACTTCGCGATATCAAGGACAGTTCTATACCGCTCGATCGCTGCGCAAGAAGACTTGGTTTGGAGATGAACAGTAGAAAAATCAAATTGTTAGCACCCAGGAACATCTCCATGACAGATTTCGGCGTTGAAAATTGTAAACACCTCGGGCCAATTTTAACATCGTTGAATGATATACAGGTAGAAATAAAAACCCGAATCGCTGCCGGACGAGTTTTCTTTCCATGACCTCTAACGATTGTAGATTGTTATCTACCTTCGAAAAGAAGGTCATTCGTTCCATCTTTGACCCAATTAAAGTTGCGAACAACGAATATCGGATTTGTAAGAACCACGAAATAAAACAACTTCTCGGAGGTCAATCAATCGAGTTAGATGGCTCGGCCCCGTTGCAAGGTCTCCACAACAAGGGTTGATTAATATAGAGTTCCATCAAAAACCAGGCGGTGTGCATCGTAGAGGAAGACTCCGACTGCGCCGGCGCGACGACGTCGAACAAGACCTACAAATATTAGGATGCCGAAACTGGAGTACGAGAGCGATGGATCGGGACGAATGGAGGACCATAGTACAGGCGGCAAAATCCCTTCATGGGATGTGAAAGCTGGAGAGAGAAAGGAACTTAATCTAAATATACTGAAATTAACATGCAAATTAGTTTTATTAGGATATACTAGTCTGTAATACCTAAATGGTTTTAAATAAAACTTGACCAGCTCTCAGAGTATTCCCCCAAGTAATAAAAAATTAAAGCCAAATAAAATTGGACATTTACAAAAAATACGATAAATGTCCATGAGGTTGAAACACGAACTCGCTATGCCATTCAAAAGTTAGCTTAAGAAATGCCCTTCCCTAGTGTTCTGTGTGTATGTGGTTCCGCGCGACTAAATGGTTGTGTTACATCTACGTGACGTCCTGAGAAAAGCCTGTAATCTGACCAATTTGTAATACAGTATTCCTGAATTATAATATTTATAATACATATTTTTTGAATGTTACTCGTATAGTTGTTGTACATCTTAAACTTCCTAAAACATACATAAATTTTGTTATTCGTTGTAAACTTCATATTTGTTAACAATGACTGTTGAAATGTTGAATTTTTAAAGACAACCCAGTGTACTTTAAAAAACATCAAACAGCTTCGTAAGGCGTCAAGCGATGGAATTACACAAAGGGGCAAATCACAGATAAAATAATGCATACGGACGACATTGCCGATTTTAATTTTAAATTGTATGATTTAGTTTAAACGCAATTTACTTTTAAGGCCAGCCAATACTCCATAAAAAAGAACCATTTGGGTTGGCCAGAGTTATATATGTTTCTAGATTGTCCGTAGTTCTGAGATGATATATAAACTGTGTAAAGTTGGAATGGAATGCATACTTTACACATCTTACGCTAAATGTTACGACAAACTACAATCTATCAGCGGCCCCAGACCGGCAATAATGTGTAAATTAAATATATCAAGTTCATTTTTCTTCATAAGATAATTCACAAAGTAACGTGGAGATCGAATGACGAAAGAACAAAAAACCAGCATATCCGACATGCTTGTAGTTTTCAAATACAAGCTCAAATTTTCTTCTACATTCAATAGACAAGCACAATGCTTTAAAAGATCAATTATCACTGCAGAGTTACGAATCACCTGCCATTGACTATATAAATCGACACAGTAATATCGAAGAACTTCCACCCAACATCCGGAAGTAGTAGCTCGCTGTACAGTCAGCCATATCTACCGTGGCGATGATTGGTTCGATGATCAGTGCCGCCTGGTCGTGAAAGAATGCATCGATAAGAACAGATTTAAAGTGGAACAAGGGAACTCAAGAGACTGTTTTTCTCACTCCATAAATCTCACTAAGGAGTTCCACCCGACAAGTACAGCCATCAAAGACGGCAATGGAAAGCTGACAAGAACCGTGGCTGATATTGTCTCGGAAATCGGGGTGACGAAGTTACCTCTATTAGAACATTTGCTCTGACGAGTGAGGGGGTCTTTGACGAATATCCCACAGTAGAAAATGTAACAGCAGCTATTAGTAGATTGAAAAGTGTGAAGACATCCGATCTCGACGGCATCCCCGCAGAATTAATTAAACACGGAGACACTGTTCTTGCATCAAATCTATCTATCTATTCGAAATTGTGTGTGTCAACAAACAAAGTATTGGTTAATGGGGGTTCTTATCAGACTCATTCCTCTCGCCGAAAACAACATCAGCGACTGTCTGTGATTTTCGTCCCAACCGATTAACCATCGAGTGTTTCACCAATTTGAGAGAACTATATAAACATAATACTGTGAGCCAAAAATAGTAAGACTATGTTCATAATTTTGAAATTCTTTATTTATTTCTCCAAATCTATTTCGTCCTCCTCAAAGTAATCCCCGCCTCAATACACTTGTGCCAACGTTTTTTCCAATCCTTGATACAGTTGTTAAAGTCAATTTCCGGAATAGCCTCCAATGCGCGTAGCGATTCACCTTTAATATCTTCATTTGACTCAAAACGGTTTTCCCGGAGCGGTCGTTTGAGTTTGCTGAACAGCTAGAAGTCACACGGAGCTAAATCAGGCGAATACGGTGGTTGCGGAACGATATGGGTGGAATTTTTAGCGAAAAAATTGCGTAAAACCAATGCAGTATGAGAAGGTGCATTATCGTGGTGCAAAAACCAAGAGTTGTCGACCCATAATTCCGGCCTTTTTTTACGAATAGCTTCGCGCAAACGACGCATAACACTCAAATAGTATTCCTTGTTGATAGTTTGGTCGGTCGGAAGGAATTCGGAGTGCACCACACCTCGATAATCGAAGAAAACTGTCAACATCACCTTGATTTTTGACTTGCTTTGACGTGGTTTTTTTGGCTTCGGCACGATATTTGGCCGATTGATCGTCTGTTTCCGGGTCGTAAGCATAGATCCAAGACTCATCGCCAGTTATAATTCGTTTCATGACATACTGGTAGTCGGAAAGCATTGTTTCACAGACGTCAACGCGTCGCTGTTTTTCCACAAAATTGAGTGATTTTGGAACCAATCGTGCTTTCACTTTTCTTAGGCCCAAATGATCTTTCAAAATGGTTTTCACTGATCCTTCCGATATTTCAACGATGCCAGTAAGGTCTCTGACTGTTAATCGTCGATTCTCGAGCACCAATTCCTTGATTTTATTAACGCGTGTTGATCATCAGTTGATGTTGATGGCCGTCCTAGACGTGGTTCGTCGTCAACACATTCTCGACCCTCTTTGAACAATTTGTACCAATCAAATACACTTGCTCGCGACATACAATTATCACCGAAGGCCTTTTGCAACATTCTGAACGTTTCGGCACCACAAAATTGATTCCGCACACAAAATTTAATGGAACTTCTTTGTTGAATAATTTCACTCATTGTAAAAAAACGCCGAATGCACTTTTTGTACTTCAGAAAGACAAGCGTATACTAAACACTAATGATTATTTTGATGTGAAATTTGACACAGATGTCACTGACAGTCATAACAACATAGAAAAAAAATATTTCGACAAATGGTTTTCCGCGCGAAATTTAAATCTACTACTTTTTGCCCACAGTATAAGCATACAACAACTATATATAGACTTTCAACAGGCATATGACAATATCAATCGCGAGAACCTCCGAGCTACACTCATATTGTGTGAATTAACAACGTCTGTTTCAGATCTCTTTGAAATAAGATCTGGGCGTTCGACAGGGAGGATTACTCGAGCCTATGGTGTTCAATTTGGCGCTCGAGTACGTAATAAGAAAAAAACCAATCCGAAATTTCACACTTCATATTTAATAAGTCGGACCAAATTCTTGGATATGCCGATGACATCGTGCTTCTTGAATGGCTGGGTGAAATAATAATAATAGAAAATATCAAAATACACCCATTTTCACATAACAAATGCAAACGAAATTTTATATTTTTGTGTAAATGAAACCTAAATTAGATTACATTAATTAAATTTAGAACGGATATTAGAGTTAATTAAATTTCGAGCACATTTTAAATATGCTTTTATGCTTACTTTTAAATTTAATCAAAAAATTAAAATTAATAAATTAAAGAAAAATAGAATTGTATCTGACTCCGAAGAGTACAGACTAAAATAAGCAATCTTAACTAATATAAAACCTTTGTATTAATTAACTAGTTATTAAGTTTTAGAATAATTAGTGATTATTGCGAAGTGTTAAGAAAATAATTAAATTAAAAAGAAATAAATTTTTTTTTTTAAATTCAACTGAAGTTGAATACGAATACCTTTATTCAACACCGGGTACAAGGTTTTCACCAACTTAGTTATTAATTTACATCGAGCACATTTTGGGCAACTACCAAGGTGGTTTTCCTCCGATCAGACCAACCTCCGATCAGACCAAGAACCGATCAAACTTTATCTCTGAGGATTGTGGTAGAAAGTGGCACAGAAAGAACAACCACGACAGAATTCAATTGGTTAAAGGTTAGTAATTAACCGACATCAAAATGGCATACAATAAATAAAAAGTTCGGTCCAAAAAAATCATTTTTTGGAACAAAATATAATCAATTCACAGACATTTGTCTGGAATAGAGGGAATAGACAATTATTTTTGCGGATCGATGTAGAATATTGTGGCATCGAAAAATTAGCAGCAAATTAATCAAATAAAATAGTAAAACACATTTGGTGGAAATAATTTTCTTTTATTATTCTTTATGAGCCTGGTATGACAAGTTACACAAAAATTCTATAATTTATACAATTCATAATTAAATATTTCTTCTAATCTTATTTTACTAAATTTCTAAATTTCTAATTATATTTTTTAAAGTTGTTTAATAATTTGTTTATGTTTTCTTTTAAACCTCAATGTTGGTTTCTATATACATATAGTGCTTCGCTAGTCCAAGTAACCGCTGCGTTTTGCCTTCCCTTAACATCTCTATTAACTTTCTGTGTATGATGTTTTTATATTTAGATTTGAGATGGTTGAATTTCAGACAGTTGTCGTACATATGACTGCCCTTCTCTCTTACATTACACAAGTTACATTCATCCTTCGTCTCTAACCACATTCTGTGTTTGAATATTTTATCGTATGTATGACCCCTTCTGTCTGTTTATTGTTTTTATGTACTTTGTTTTCATGTTCATATTTTTAAATCAATTTTTTTTTGGGATGTTGCGTTATTAATGATCCGGTTGAAATTTAGTTTAGACCTTGTTGTTGTTTCATATTCCTTTTACCATTCCTTTTGTGGATATGATTGTTGAAAATATTATTACTATCTCCTTCCATTACCAACTACGCCAACCTATCTATCTGCCTCTTCATGTGCCTTAATTCCTACATGTGCCGGATTCCATGCTATTAGTTCCGTGGTTTTGATGCTTGTTTCTTCCTTATATTTTTTTTATTTGATTGAATTCTGTTACATATGGAGTGTGTTCACAATAATGCAGAATGCGAGAATATGTAACATTTTAGCACACTTTTCCGTTCAATATATCGATGCATTGTGTTTTTTATAACGAACTTTTGTGTTCAGCGCAGTAGTTGTGTATAAATGTTAGCACGTTTTCACGCTACGGCTGAGAACATACGTAAAATAGACACCATTGACTTTAGGTAAATGCGCCGCTCCACACAGTGCGGCAACACGATGCGTTTTTCTTCGTCTCTTAACTCTTCGCCGATAAACAAAATTTTAAAGTGGGGTTTTTTTCCACAACGCTTGCAGCAATAATTTTATGTGTGATTCGTGTTGTATACTCACTAACACAAACGAAAAAACATAATAAATTTTAGGGTCAGAATTTTTTTTTATCTGTTTTACGGGGTTAGTATGAAAATGAATTTTGATAAAACATAAACGCCTGAGCAAATTTCAAAAATTTGACATTTTGTTTCAATACCTACTAGATTTTTCAAATTTTTCTTTTTGTTTTTTCTATTCGTTTCGGTGAAGCATCAATTTTACACATATGCCTCAACCAGCGACAGGCACCAAAATTGTATAGGCTTCTCGTCACAAATAAACAACTGACCTCTAAAATTTTAGTGGTCATACCGCTTCTCTAAGTGGTCCAAAATGAGGACAACTTTAAACACGAGCCGCACTTGAGTTTTGCGTGCAACGCAGTATGTGGAAAGTCTAATTGTATGTCGTTTAATGCTTTTTTACTTTGGTTTATTTTGTTGATGTGTCTGTATTTCGTGGTTGGCTTGTGTTGTTTTCTGACATTCTTCTAATTTTTTTATGATTCGATATTAATCGATTAGGTATTTGTTTAAATTTAACCAACGACTCTCCTTTTAAAATGTTTCTCTTAACTCTGTATTGTTTACTATTTGTTTACATATTTATTTGTTGTCGCAATTCATTTTATTTCTAAGTTTTAATTTCTTTCATTTTTATCTGGGACTAGACCTGTGGACCACATTGTGTTTAAATGAGTTTTCAGAATTTGTTTAGATATTTTATTGTTTCCTGGTGCTGTATTTTTACTCTTCTTTATAATGCTTACTATTTCTTACTATTCCTTTATAATGTTTACTGTTTCTTTGTAATGCTTACTATGGCACTGGATTTGGTTTTGGATATGGAATTTCTAGGATTTCTGTGGTTTCTTGAAAATTAATATTTAAAAATTCTATTGCCGTATCCTTGTTTTCGAGAATATTAATTTTTTTTGTCTATTGTTGTTTATAAGATTTAATATGATCCACATTTTTTGTTATTTATGTCATGTTGTATTGTTTCAGTTAATACATGCCACGATTTGCTTTTAAGTTTTTTTACTTCAATCTACCTTATCTTCTACGCGTGTCAGTTCTATTCCAGAATGTATATCTTTGATGTAGCCTATTATAGTTTGTTTGCGCTTCTTTTTTTATTTTCCAAAGCTTATCAATTTCTTCGTTCCACCAATGTTTGTTCGTTTTGAGACCTTATTCCTGTTAACTTGTAGATATTATTTATTATTGATATTATCACTTCATCATATTCTGCTCTATGTTTTCCGTTTCATCTGGATTTGGGCATCTTATTTATTCTATTGTAATATTTTTTTGTTGTTTATTTTTTGTAAAGTTAGTTTTCCGTTATCCTCCGATGTGCTTGTTTTAACTATAATTATTATAAAGAGTTGTCCAATTGAGACGCAAGAAAATAAACGCAAACTAAAACAAGAAATATATATTTTTGAATCAAGTTGGGTACTTTATTTTGAAGGCTTATCGATGCCATTTATGTATGTAAAACGATATCACTCAAATGTTTACCACGGCTGGATTTACTTTTTCCAATAGGGACGTTTCTATGGTATTTATATCGGCAATTATGTTGTTTTTTTGGTCTTGGATAATGGCTGGACTATCAACGCACACTTTGCTTTTCAAAAATCCTCATCAAAAGTAATCTAATGGCGTTAAATCACATGATCTTGCAGGTCAATTCATATTTATCTCTCACACTTTGTCTCACAATAAAATATCTGGTGCACGAACAATTCTGTCAGAATTTGGTGCATCCACCGCAGAACCCGTAACTTCGAATTTACCCACCAAACGACCAACACGGTCTTCAATCGATTGGGACTCCATAGCGATAAATGATAAACATTGAACTAACAAAATGACATGAAAGGACAGAAAATAAACAAAAAAAAATATTTTCCTGCATTTCATTTGGATAACCCTGTAATTTCAAAATGATCCGATAAATTATTGTCTGCTATGCTCTTCCATTGTGTCTTATGTACTAGGTCCAGTGTAATCAATGCAATATAGACCGCCGACTCGTTTAAATTATGTAAATCTTGTCATGTTGGTGTTAAGCTAAATGATTTATTGATGAATTGTGATGAGATTTTCTATTTGTTGTTCTAATTTATCTGGTTTGCTTGGGTGACCCCTTTTTTAGTAAATTATTGTTTTATTTTCCAGCATTTTGCATGTTTACATTTTTAATCTTAGTTTTAAGTTCAAACATAATTTTACGAAAAAAATAAATACTCTAATTTTATACTTTAATAAATTAAATTATTTTGGTTATTTATGAATTTATGATTGTATCTTATTATTTAATTTTATATTTGTTTTGTAATAATATACTTTATACTGCTTAAGTAGTTAAGTATTTTTAGTTTTTTATTTGGATATAAAAAGGGGCTGACACAAAAAATATCCCCCATTATGATCGGTTAAAATAATGACTAGATGAAATTGGTTCTGATTATTTTATGAAAGAATTAATTATTGTTGAGGCTTAGCCACCAATATTTTGTTATATTTCGATAATATTTCATTATAGATTTATTAGACAGGCTTTTACTAAACCTGAAGAGGCCCGGTTCTATAAATTCTCTCGGATTGATCACTTTATTAGTTTTCCTTCTCATAATATGATATATAATATATAAAAAAGATTCCGGCGGGGGATATTTGTTTTCAAGACTACTTTTATATATAGCCATATCCATTAGATATGTCGCATAAATCATAGAATTATCTGAATTTGTGGTAGCACCTAATATATGTTTTCTTATAATGTCAATTATAAACGGATCTATTCTATCACAATTAATAGTTATATATTACTTGATTTGAAATAAAATGTTTTGGATTTTGTATTTTTCTATATTTTGATAAGCATATTCTTAGACATTTTCGTTTAAAAATTCTAATTTTTTCCATCAAGGCAGATGAAATATTAATCCAAATTGGTGCTGCAAAAGTGAGAAGTGACAATCACTTGATAACAAATCAAATTTACTGCATTATTCAAATATTTTTTCAAATAAAAACTTATTTAGCATTCCAAAGGCTTTACGAGCTTTGTTCAATTGTGTAATAACATGTTTATCATAATAGAGGTATTGGGCTCATTGTTCGATTTTCTTCCTGACTCATTTAATACAAAGTTATGTTCCTAATAACTTCCTTCCTAACTATATTTCCTAATATTATGGTTTAATTGATTTAACGGAGTCCTGAATGCTAGTTAGTTCACATTTTATTAAATTTATTTGAAGCTTCCTATCAATCAGATACATTTTTATTTCATTTAGTGAATTTCGCAAGTTTTTTCGATAATATTAATTTTATTAGAAGTCTAATAAACAATTAAGTCATATGCTAATGCTTGGCATTTAATTGAGTTTATTGTATCTTTTTCAATAACTTCGCCAAAAACAAACTGAATAAAATTGGTGCCAAAATCGTACCTTGCTGAAGCCCAGTACTTAGTTCAAATTCATTTTCTGTAAAGATTACTCCATCACTTACTACAAATTTCCGTTTTGTCAGCATATCTCAGGTAACATATAAATTAAACTAGAGATAAATTTCATTTTATACAATAAATCTTTGCTTCGGTTACCTTTGCATTATTAAAGCCGTTCATTGCGTCACTGGTCAATTTGTTTATTGCATGTACTGAGGAATGAGCATATTGGAACCCGAACTGATTATCTGGCATTAAATTATGTTGCTGTACATTATGAGACATATGTAAGACAATTTCAAATACTTCGCTCACGTTAGACATTAAGGTGATGGCACGATAATTTTTATATAAATTTTCATTCGTATTTTTTTGCTTCACTGGAAAATGAGTGTTATTTTATAAATTATTAAAAATTATTCCGCATTGTGTTATCATATAGCTAGGCAAATGTTTCAGAGCAATATTTAGTATTATATCTGGCCCCGAGGACTTTTTGTTGTTAAGGTTTTTGAATATATTTTCTAATTCAGTTTCTGTTGTATATAGACCATCAGTAACTGAGATTGAACCGAAATGGTTAGGAGGACGTTCAACCTTGAATTTGTGTTTGTAAAACTGACTTGGAGTATTATTGAAAATGATTTCATTTTTTTGATGTTGTAGTTTATTCATAAAATCATTTGCTTTGCCATCATGATAAGAAACTGCATTTTTCTTAGTTTGATCTTCTAATTAGGCACCTATTATTTTAAGTTTGTCTGTTGTCTGAAGTACTTGAACATTATCACTATCGATATTTGTGATTCTCGTTCTATCGGTTAAATTAATCATATATATCTAATTGTAATTTAGGAATTTCGAATCGTAATTTTTTTTTGTGTTAATAGTAATATTATTTATAGATATGCCGTCTTTTGGTCTGAAAATTCTGTTAATATTAATAAATACACTTTTTTTGCTATTTAGAAGCGATTTAGAATGTTAATTAGTTTTTTTCTCCATACTTTATTTAGTTTGATTCTTATATTTTGCTTTATTTAATTTTCTAGATTTTTTATAATAGATTGCAATTGATTCAATTAATTAAGATTATAATTTGGATTTCTTTTAATTTTTTTGATTTTAGTTATAACTAAGCTTATATAAGCATTTATATAATTTAAATATTAATTTATTTGCATAAATATTTTTTAAAAATTGATTTTTAGTGTTTAAACTGCCTATTTCATTGTTGTTACTTAAATTTTAGTTATTGGGAATGTAAGTCTCATTTAAACGATCCGACTTGTTTGAAAATTTATTATACTAATTTTGTTATAATTTTATTTTATACACATTCCTACTTCACTATTAAGCTTGGCTTGTTATTTAAAATGATAATTAAGATGAGTAATAAATTCAAACTATGAGTAATAAATTATTTAGTGTTGCCAATGTTAAATGATTATAACTTAAGGAAGTGATATCTAGGAGTGAACATTTGTAATTTTTAGTTAGATAAATGTCGGTAGATGGCATCAATAATAATTAGTTAAATTATTTAGAATTACATATGTACATACATTGTTGGTTTCGGTTTTTTATTTTAATTTTATTTTGATGACGGTTTAGTTATGAGTTTATAACTAGTAATTGTATTATATTTTAATTATATTAAATTTTCAACTTTAATTTAGGGCTGTATTGTACTGGGAAATAAATATAAAATGATATGCTAGGAATAAACAAAAATTTATTTTTACCTAATTTTACAATTTTTTTTTTTATTACGTCATTTAGAGACTGTTCTTGAAATCAATGTGTTATATTTCGATTTTATGTTTCTTATATAAAATTGATGTAAATATTCGCTGTTTAGAGGTGGAATTATTGAGAAATTGAAAAGAGATAAATTTGAAACCTAGCCTTAGACAAACCAATCATTTTTAAATATTCAGTGCACATCATTTGTGGTAATTGCAGTACCATACAGCCTTATCCATAAAGAATAAGTAAATATAAGGTTGAAGAAATTGAAGCAATTAAGCATTTTTAGGTTTAATAATTAGAATATGTTTACTGAGCTCTTTTTAGTACGGCCAGTTTGCAATTAATTATGGAATTATTAAATGCTAATGGATTTTAGAGTAATTACTAATATAATTTAATAAATTATGGTTTCAGAAAATTCTATTGTAGTTATAAGAGGATTAAATTAATAATTGTTTATATTATTTAGGAAGCCGGAAAATATTAATTCAGTATATCGATTTTGTTCCGTGAGTTACTCATTTAAAGTGAGTGAAGCAAAAAATATCGAATACGTATACACTGTATAATACACAATTATATCTTTGTATTTGTATTTTTCTTTTGTTTGTATTTGTGTCATTTTTATGATGGACAGTATCAAAATAACGCGATCCGGGTGAATCGGTTTAATTGTTATAGTGCTTATTTCCTTTTCTCACACATTACGTCTGCTCACGAGCTGTGGAGTGTCATTATTTAACATGCTAATGTATTTTATATTTTATATATTTTTTTATAAAAAATTAATTTTATATGTTAATGTTATATGTTTAAATTTTATAAATAAATTTAATTTAAATTTCATAAATTTTAAAAATAAAATATTAATTATAAAAAAAAATTTAAAATACATAAATATATAAAAAGTAACACTATCTTGTAAATGCGGATTCAGTGTTGCGTTAGTTTGTCTTTTCATTCGTTTAAAGAATTTTTTCGACCAACGATATTGTTCTAAAATGACGAATTTTTCTTAATTTTTCAAACAACACAAAAATATGGCGTTTACAATGGTTAACCCTTTGAGTGCCAAGGAGCACAATCGCGCTCCTCAATATAGGAATCAAAAATCTCATCAAGGGTTAATAGAATAAACAAAAACAATGACACGTGGTTTGCATGTGTATAGTAAAGCAAACCAATTATACGCGCGTCACTAACTAACATAAACATAAATACTACTACTATATCTTTCCGGTTACACTCTTCGTTTCACACATTTTGGGACAAAATCGATACACAGAACTAAATTTCAGGAATCTAAAGATGTTTGTGATATAATATTGCTTTGAAATATTAATTGTTGATTGTGTAGATTAGGATGGTGTTGTCATTGCTACTAATTATTCAATTTTATTTAGGAAGTCGGAAAGTATTAATGCAGAATTATATTTCAGGAAATTTCCAGATGTACGTGAAATAATATTTTTTCAGGTTGCTGATTTAGAGAAGCAATTGTTTTGAAGACCAATACCATCGTTATCCATTAAACCAATTAAGCCTTTAGAATTATGTTGTGCCGTACGATCGCTAGGTGTCTGAAACCGGATCTTCCTATCCTTCCTATTGTTATGTGTAAACAGGCTGTAGGAATAGACCCCGCGTTATCCGGGACACTTGTCCAGTACTTGGTTCTACAGTCCAATCAATCAATCAATTTTATTTTATAGACATTCCAGTCCACACTCGTTATCCAGATCCCATGTTGCTGTCGTTGAGTTGTATTATTTATTATTGATTCATATATATTTTGAGATGTTATATTAAACTGTAAGGCCTGGTGATCACTGTCATAACTAATTGTATTTAGGATACCAGGTTTCGCTAGATTTATCCTGTGATCGATAAATGCTACATCAATAGTAGAATTAGTTCTAGTTCTAGGAAACGTAGGTTTGTCAGGCAACACTAAATCTAGTTTAAAGAACTGACTATTATTATCTAACCATACTTTTAGTTTTTTTCCACGAATGTCATCAATTCTGTTATTCCACGATTGATGTTTAGAATTTATATATCCAGCCAGAACATAATAATTATTTTGGTTATTTAAATTTAGATAATTAAATATATTTTCAAAGTCGTTAATAAATTCATTGCTTAAACCATTCGGAATTCCATATATTGCGCCAATTTTGAATTTTTATTGTTTAACTTAATTTCGACTATTGTACATTCAATTGTATTTAGATGTGAATTAATAAAATTTATACATACTCGTATGTTGACACTGTATATTGTTTCATAAAATTATAGCTGTCCCACCACGGTATATTTTTCGATCATCGTTTATTTATTATAATCCTTAATCTTAAAAATATGTTTTATCGAGTTTTGTTTCAAACAGCAATATAACATCTGGATTATGTGTTTCGATAAATATAATTAAATATTCATACGGCGTTCTACCGATAATAATGAGTTAACGATTATTGAAATAATTTTTAATTTATTTACGCTAACCATAACTGTATCGCAGTTTATCTGCTTCAAAACAACAGCTAGCTTCGAGTTGGGACAGAACCACTATAGGTCTTTTAAATATCTTAGCTTTAAGAGCTTTGACAGATATGTTTTACTCACCATGCATAAAATGCTATGCTCGTAAATAGCGTTGAATAATGTATCTAACTTTTTGTCGTTTTCCAACATGTATAGCTGAAATTTATTCAGTTTATTTAGGATGAGTTGATTCAAGTTGTCATCACTACCCTTATCGTCAGTACATCTATTTGGTTTTTCGTTATCACTCTTATAATTTTTCTTAAATATATCGTTGAAATTTACTCCGGGTTCAATATAACTCGAGTTAAATTTTTTTGTTTGAAGTTGTGGCTTTTCCTCCTTTGCTGTCTTGTTCTCCCTGATTCTCTTTAGTATTCCTTTATATACATCCAAGATAAGATGCCGGATGTCCTTCTCTGCTATTGGTGCAGAATGATTGTGAATTATTTTTTTTATCAAATTTGCATTTTCCTGAAAGATATTCCTCGTTATATTTTGCGCAGCGATAGTGTAAATTACAATTAATGCTGCGTGCCCATATCGTTGACAATTCTGTCAACGATTCTGACTTGTTCTTTTAATTTCGAAATCTGTAACGTTATAAGATTTCAATAACATTACCGTTTGATTAGGTGTTTGGGTATGTGGTATTTTCTCACTTTTTATTATAACAGTATTTTAATAACTTGATCATTTACAGTTTTATTTTTGTTATTTTCTTATTGTTTGAATTATCTTATTATTGATTTTTATTATAGTAGATATTATGTACATACTTTTATTCCGTTTTCTTCTATTTTTCCTCCTCAAGGCTTTGATAAATTCAGGTTCATCTTCTGCATTGTTTTTATGATTTTCTCCACTTTTGTTTAAATTCGCTAGGTCATCTTCTAGTAGAATATCATCAAATTGATTTCCAGCTGTAATATTATAATCGTAATTAGCACTATGACTGCAATTATTTAGGTCGCTTTTATTATCTGTTTTGGCAGTACCATAATTTTTACGATTACCGTTTTTTCTATTGGTTGTCATATTATTCTTCACAGATGCAAGTACTTATTGTAATTGATTTTCTAATAGTTGTATCCTATCCGATAACAATATATTTTCATTTAATACAAATTCATTTTGAGCCTTCAGGCTTTGCTGATCCTCGGTCCACGTATCCAACGGTACAGTTAAACGTTTAATAATTTTAGGTGATTTTATAGCGGGGTTCTGCGTGCTTTCTTCTAACGCACGTGTAGATTGAATGGGATTCATTTCTACCTCCACTTCACTATCATTGTTTTATTTAATTTTTTACAATTTTCACTTTAAATAGAATTTCACAGTTCCTGGGGCTCTATAAGATGCCTTAGTTAATAGATATAAAAGAAAAACGCAAAAAAACATTATTTTAATTAAATCGATTATAATGAGATTTAAAAAAAAATATTACTTTATGAATTTTATTAATTTATTGCCAAGGCGAACACGTCTTTACTTAACGATGGTCAAAACGACTCTTCGATTGGTTGACCCCCACAAATTGCTGTGTGCATTTATGTCAAATCCTTTCTAATTATTATTTCGAATTGTTTATTTACTGCTTGTATGTTAGTTTTGTTCCTTGTAGAGTTATAAAATGATAAGTATATATTTCATTATTAATTTTTTACTTTTGCTGTTATGGCTTCGACCTTTAATTCTTCGGTTGATATTATTTGTAAATTGATTTTTAAAATTATACCGCAGCCGCCATATTTTCGCCTTTTTATTAGTTTTGTAATTTTAAAGTTGGCTTAGAATTTACGTTTGACCAGGTTTCACATATTATTGCTGCATCTTGTGCTAACATATATTTTTCAAAAATATGTTTTTTTATAGTTTATGCTTTGTAAATTTATTTCTACAATTTTCATTTAATTTTTCAAATATTTGAGACCAGTTATGTGGCGTTCTGGGTTATGGCTATAAAGTTCATCAGTATGAGCGTCTATAATATTTGTTGCTTTTTCAGGGATATCTTTAGTATTTACTGAAGTTCGAGTACTGTTGTTTAGTGACTTAATTTGATTCTGCAATTGCCTTTGTTCTGCAATTTGTTTTTCGATGTATGTTGGTGTTCTAGACGAACATGGGTGTATTTCGTCATAATTGCTTTGTTCTTGTTCTCTATTTCCATTCCTTATTTCTATATCGCAGGGAAGTTTATATTTGAATAGTTGTATTTTCGTAAATCCATTTTGCTTTTCTATATGACTCTCATTTAATTGTTTTTATTCTTTGAATCACTATTTCATTTTTTTCTCGGACAGTCCTATCAGTTTGGTCTATGTGCGTCGTTACAATTATAACAGCTGTTTTCAGTTCAAATTTTTGGTTCTCTTCTGTATTGCACTGTTCCCACATCTTTCTTCTTTACTGTGGCAGTACTTTTTTCTATGGCCGTAATTTAAAAATTGTTTGCAGAATAGTGGCATAGACATAAAATATATCACTCTGTAGTTAACTCCACATATTTTTATTTGGTCTGGTTTATAATTGGCTGTAAATGTTAATTTAACAGATTCTGTTGTTTGTGTATTTTTAGAATGAATGTTATACCTTAAGTCTTTCTGCTTCCGTAAGTAAGAATACTTCACTGACACAGTTTTCTATAATATCCTGCATACTACTTCATAGCTGGAATTCTTCTGATCAGTCAGCAAGTGTGATTAAAACTTTTTGGTATTGATTTGCGTTGTATCATTCTTCTTTTAAGTAATCACATTTCACCAGTTTATAAGCACTTGAAATATTTTTATAAATTTCTATATATCTGGATTTTTTAATTGTTTGGTTTATATTATCATCGTCCACTAAATTGATTGATCGTAATGTTTTTGCTATTTTCAGTAAATTGGAGTTTTACATTTCCAAAATTACCGAATATGCATCTTTATCTTTTGTTGAATAAGTGTTTTCGTTGTCACTCTGTGTTTCAATATACATACATATATATTCTGTATTTATTTTGAACATACTTGTGACCTTCATGTCGATTTATTTATTTTGCAACATGTGGTCTGTCATTCTTTCTTTAGGCCCGTTGCACACCCAAGCTAAGCTAAGCTATGCGATGTGACCTATGTTTCTGTAATATATGGAGTTTAAATAGACAGCTGCACACCTAAACTAAACTACGCGAGCTATGTTTTCCTGTTTTGAGTGATGCAAACTAACTTAGCTCGAGTTGACTTTGCCTTGCTATGTCAGCTATATCGCTCACATATACATAGATATTATTTTTTGTTTTGATATTGACGCGTATTTAATATTATCGCATATTATCGTATTTATGTTATATTGTATGAGCTCATCCGTGTATTTGTGAGCGATGTAATGACATAGTTCAAATGTGCAACGGAGAGCGCTATGTGAGCTAAACTAAGCTAATATAAACTACGTTTCTCGCTTAGCTTAGCTTAGGTGTGCAACGGGCCTTACTGTTTAGGTGTTCACTTTTATTATTTTTTATTTATTCTAACCGTATCACTTCACTGTTATTTATGTTTATATGTAATTTGCTTTTTTTTATTTTTGCTTTTCATTTAAAACTTGCTTTACTTCTTCTCTAACTATTTCACTAATTTTGCTGTTTTCATAGTAAACATAGTTTATATCGTCACCAGGAAATCCATGAAATCCCTCCGATAGCGCTTCGTCCTGACCCACTTCATTCACTATTCTTTATCTTTGGTTCACAATTTGTTTGTATAAAAATTTAATTTATTTTGTTCACTTTGTTTTAAATATATTTTACAGTTGTGTTTAAGTATCAGAAAAAATGATTTTGTTCACACAAAGGTTGAAAATCGAATGCGATGGCAACCCGAAAATTTTTTGACAAATCAAAAATCAGAACTATGGCATATTTAGTCGTGTGTTCGTTTACAAAACCACAACTTATTTTGGTTAACCAAACTTATTACAAACATGATCGTTCTGTAAAAAAAACAGTTCATAAATTCTGTGGTAAATCACCATGAACGTCCTACAGAGCCTGAAATTCGCAAAATTATTGAACTTTTTGAAGAAACTAGATCAATTGCGGGTCGTAGAGCATATGAACACCATGTTCGAAAATGTTCGTGAAGAGCAAAGCATCTCTTTGAGGCGTCGTTCACAACAATTAAACGTGTTGTGTTGTTTTTGAAGCCAAAATTGAATGAAATTGATTTAGATGATGCTTGGTTTCGGATCGCATAATTTCAAGAAATTCTGATGTCAATTGACCACCAAGATCATGCGATTTGACACCGTTAGTTTATAGTTTATTTTCTTTGTGGTTTTTTGAAAAGTAAAGTATATAGCAATGATACACAAACAATACAATACTTCAAGAACAATATTTGAGCTGAAATTGGGGCCATTAAACTGCTTTTATTGGAAAAGTCATCAACAATTTTGATGTTTAGACGCAGGCCTATAATAGGTGGTGGTCACGTGAACGATGTTGAAAAAAATTGAATTTAAACATCCATTGTGTGTTTTTTTTCTTAATATAAAAAAATAACAGATGGAACACCCCTTATTACCTCCATGCTCGAAGTATTTAAAATTTAGAGCTAATCTATTACCTTTAACTATGTATAAGACAAACTGTTTCAACTTACTTTCCCAATTTAACTGGATCAATGAAAAACAAAATTTGCTCTAGAAATCTGCGCTATTTCTGATAAACTACAAACTTTTGCTTTACACCATTCCTGAAATATTCTTCCCTATTCTATAAAACTTACTTTTGAACATTAAAACAGTTGTTTCAGGGTTGGCTCAATACTTAAAGTGGGGATTTACCCTAAAATACTACTCTCAATAATCTGCACAATCCAGGAAAATTGTATTTACAATTATTTGCTACGTTGCAACGTGTGGCTGCATTTTAAGTGTAGACTATAACAAATAATTAATATTGATAAAATATTTAAATTTCTTTCAAAAACTCATTAGACCTTAGAATCTGCAGCCTGGCGTGCAAGAATGCCTCATCCAGCAGTAGTATTGAGGCGGCCAAATCCCTTCACTGAGATATAGCGTCAGCAAAATAAAATAAAATAAATGAGACTGAACACGAAAATTAGTAGACGAATTCACATCATCCAAGAATACCTTGTTTTTTTACAATTAAATTTTTTTATTTTCCAGATATCACATTATTAATTTTTTGCATTAGGAAGTCAAAATTTAATCTTTAAAAACTTACAATATTTCGTTTTTTATACAAAATGTTGGCCTCCTAGGCAATATATAGGCTCTCAACTCGTTTTACTTAAATTTATTTTGTTAATATTATTTTACAAATAAATAAGACATAAATGCCATATACTCATACACAACCTGATATTATTTTTTATGAAATTTTATATTGCTAAAATTAAAGTTTATTTATATTACTTTTGGATTTCAAAAGATACTGGTATTTTTAAAAATGAATCCTTATAATTTTTTATTGTTAAACTTAAAGTACAGAATGACTAGAAAGAAGGGGTTAATATTGAAAATAAATATGTTATAACATTATTAATTAATATGTTGTCGCTACCAATATTTTTGTTTATTTTATTTATGTTTGAATACCGACCGACTTATTGGATATATTTGTTATAAATCTTTTTTGAGTTGGATCTCTCAAGTTACTTGGCTTTATTGACTTGATATTTTTTTTCTTGTCGTATGGTACAATGTGGGTATTGCTGAGTTGGGATCTTGGATTTGCTGATCTAAATATATGAAAGCTCTTGGAGGAGGACATTTGTTTTCTATTTTATATATGAGGAGGCTCATTGTATGGCGCAAAAATCATCGAGTTTGCAGTGTTTGTTATTGACCTACAAATATGATTTATAATTTGCTCAATAATGCATATGTCTATCCTTTCAAAGTTGATACAATTATATAACGTTGTATTAGATAAATAATGATTCCTGTTTTCTCGTTTTCTAAATTTTGTGATAAACAAACTCTTAGGCGTTTTATTTCAAAAATCCGCATTTTAACCATTTCTGTCGCTGCAATATTATACCAAATAAGTACCCCGTATGTTAATATTGCTGTTCTAAGTGATTGGTAACATAACAATTGTACCTTTGTCACCTCGCGAGGAGACTTATTTGAATGTGCACGACTACACAGAAATGCCTCTAAAAATGTGTCTTGATTTAATGCAGTTTTTATTTTTAAATCTAGAGGCAACGACCAACATGTCAAAAAAATTGTTTTTCCATTTGATTGAAATGGCGTTTTATTTTTTGTTATTACGTCACAAATAAATCGATACAATGAATCGGAATGACTTGACCGACTTATTCAAAATGGCGTCAAATAAGTCAATAAGTCTGTAATAAGTCGGTGTTTGGAAAACACCCATAGTAGATGTTGATCTATTTCGATATTGCTCAGATTTCGATTGTTAGAAATCAATGTCATATTTTCATTTTGGAGTCTTTCCTTATATATTTCTTCCAGTTTGCTTCTATTCCATTCGATTACACTCTTCATTGATAGATTATTTGTTCATCAATTCCCAATATAATTATTGAATCAATGAGTCTTTGGTTGATAATATCAATTTCTAATCCTCGATGGTCACTATCATATGTAATGGTATTTATATAAAGCTCGTTTAGCAGCTTTATTCTATCATCAATGAAAGCAAGATCTGTTGTTGTTGAGTTGGTTCTCTGAAACGTTGGTTTATTTGGAGGAATAAATTTTACTTTGTAAAATTGTGAATTGATGTTAAGCCAATTTCTTAGCTTCTTTCCTCACGGATCTTCCACTGTATTGTTCCTCGAACCGTGCTTTGCATTTACGTCTCCAGGCAATATATAATATACATTTGAGCTCCTACACTTCAGCTGTTTGAATATGTAATTAAAATCGTTAATAAATTCAATATTTGATGGTTTGCGGTCGAATACAAAGCTCCTATGATTAATTTATTGTTATTAGTTGCTTTGATTTCGATTAGTGTACTTTCAATGGCACTTAAATTGTAATAAATAAGTTCAATATGTTTAAATTTAAAATGAGTTTTAAATATTACCGCCGTACCACCTCCTTGTTTATTTCTATCGTTTCTAATCAATTTGTATTCTTCTATTTCAATTTTACACGTTTTGTCAATTTTTATTTCTGATAATAATAAAATATCAGGATTGTGTCTATCAATAAAATATATAAGCTTTATTCCTCTTTCTATCGATAATATAGAATTTACATTTAGAGAAATTATTTTTAACTTTTTAATATTTACCATGAATATTTTTTAAAACTTATACTAATGGTATTATTTTCGTTATCAATCCAAATTGATAATGCAAATAATAACTTTAACTCTTTTTTTAGATTGAATATTACCGAAGCTGAATACCATTTCCAATATTTATTCAAATTATTGTTACTTATTATTTTGGTGGTAAATTATTGATGCTTATTTATTCATAATTGATTGGATTGTATTGAATAATACTTCAATTTTTTATCATTTTCAATTATATATGCTTGAAAAGCATTCAAATTCTGTAATATTTTTTCGTTTAAATCGTTAATGTATTACCCGTTTTCATATTGTCGCTGTTATCAAGAACACCAGCAAAGTTGATCCCTCTTTAACGTATTTTGATTTAAAAGTTTTATTCTGAGCCTTTTGTTGGCTCTAAAGTTCAGTTTCTTGTATCATTTTTATTATTTTCTTGTAAATCTGGCATCCTCGGAATGACACAGGATGTCCCATTTGTCTACAGTTTGAGCAGTACGCAATAGTTCTTTTCTTTAGTTTGCGTGTTGTGGTTGGTGTTCTTTATCACTTTTTACACATCGATATGTGAATGTCCAAATCTTTGGCTGTTCCTACATTGTGTAATGTGTCCTTTTGCTTTAACCTTTTCCCATTTGATACGTTGACGCCTTAAGTATCTGTTGATATACTTCATTCATGTTCGAGTCAGCCGCAATTTGAATCAGATAGATTGCAAGTTTGTTTTTATCTGTTTTGGATTTATTTGTTGGTTCAAATAGTACAAATTGCGTACATAAATTTTAATTCATCAGTTTCGTGTTCTTTTAGCTCCATCAGCTGTTCTATTGTAATATCTTCATTAGATAAACCTTTAAGTAGGATGTTTCTTGGTTTACTCGCTTTAGGTGTGTAAGTATAGTATGGCGTCCATACTTCATTTAACTGTACTTTTGCCTTGTTGTAGCTTTTCATAGACTCCGTATAGAGTACATGTTTATACATGTTAACTCTTTGGATAGTAAAGTCATTAATGACCGACATTTCCAGTACCGTTGTAGTTTGATTTGGTGTCTGCATATATATATTTATTGGCGGTATTTTTGCCTTTCTTTCAATTATTATGATTTGAATTGTCTTTATTGTTTGGGTCTTTTTCATTTGGTTTTTTAATATTATTTTTCTTCATTAACTTACAATTTTGTCGTCGTAAAACTATTATCAAACCTTCATTATCGTCAGCTACGGATCTGTTATCTGCTGTTGATTCCATACTGATTTCGTTTAATGGTAGCGCATTAAACTGGCTACCCATATCCACATTATAAATTAAATCATTCGGTTTTGTATTATCCACATTGCATTGCTTTGTAATTTCGAAAAGTTGTCGTTCAAGCCTGTCTGTCTTATTTTGCATATCAAAGTTGACTTTTAACAATCCTTCATTTTGTTTCATCACTTGACACGTTTCGCTGTCTGTTCCAGAAATAGTTTCTATTGCTGCTCCAGTTCTTTTTATTAGCTTAGGAGGTTTAATAATTGTTTGCTGCCTACTACTTTCGGATATTTACTCTATATTCGAGTTAATCACTATACTTTCATATTCATACATTAGTTAAATTTTTTGCACTGAATTCACTTCACGATATATTTTTACGTCGCTTTATTCCGTTTGATTCCACATGTCAAAGAGAATAGTTATTTTTATTTAATTTTATTAATTCACTTTTATTTTTTTGTTCGTTCTACTTGATGTGTATCATTCAACGATCATTGAAAGAATCTCAAGAACACCTTGGTTGTACTGTTCAGATGGAACAGGAGACACCAACGCATCAACAAACCTAGAAAACTCGTTCATCAAGCTTCATAAATTTTTGGAATGCATCCGCCTTATCAATATAAAATTCAACTCATTCATTATAAAATTTAAAAAAATTTACAAAATTAATTTTCTTTGACGTTCCGTACTGGCCTTAAAATTTCCAATGATTGTCAGAATCAAATCAAACAATTTTCGTTATTCTATTTGGCACCTTCTTCATTGTTTATTTTTAGAACTGGATTTTTTATGGTCTTTAATTTTTTTGGTTTAAGTTTGGACGCAAAATTTTGCTCCAATTAAGTGCCAATTGATATTTAACGAAGCCTCGTTAAATTTTTTAAATTATATTAATTTTTACATGGTCGAAAGAAAATAAAGAACATTTATCCGTAATCTTACGCTTACAGGATCAATTCTATTTTAGATTAATGAGTAATCGGTTCATTGAAAATCCTAATCAAGGCTGCTGGAAGATGCATACTGTTGATGGATGAGGCATACTGGCACGCCGGGAGAAGGGGACGTGATCTGTTTTACAATTATGTTTATGATATTCCCATGCGGTCATCCAAATCTGAACTAACCGAAGCAACGGTTGACAGTTCAAATTTTTTAATTGGATTTGAAGTCTAGTAAGTGCCTTTGTGTTGTTTCACACAACATAAAGTGAACCGGATCAGATCAAGCATCAAGAAACACAGCAATTATTGGTGAAGTAGTTGTCGCATTATTTCTCTGTTACGCGCTTCTTGACATGATGCTTTTGGTCAAACAAATTAAGAACTGTTGCCAGAAAAAAATCTAGTTTGCCTAAAAAAATATTCTGTGGGAAATCAAGCAAACAAAAACGGATACAACCCACAACGGCAAAAAAAACCTATAGGAGAAAAGGAAAATCAACAATAACCGATAAAAGAACCGTCAAGCTGCAGCGAAATTATGTCAAAGATATGACGAAATTGTGATCTTAATCTATTAAATAGCGGTATGCAGAATCTAGGTCATCAATATCAATCAATATACAATTTTACTCGAGATTTTTATTAGCAATTTGCTGTTTCGGCTGTCAAATTAAATTTGGTCGAGATGTAAATTATATGCTATTAAAAAAAGATAAAGATGCAGCTTTTGTTTGGTAAATATACCAATAAATAGGACTCCCCTGTATCAACAAGTTGATTCATTCAGTGTAATAATTCGATAAGACTCAATTTGAATCTGTTTAGTATTTACAATGTTAAAGATACTTACTTTTAATGATAATGATTTCGAGGTAGAATTTGGTATAGGGAGTAATTTTTTTCCATCTATTTCACCTAATTTGTAATTAATAGATAATGAATTTAGAGTTGATATTTGTTCATTATTTATTAAACCATCGCTGTTCAAATCGTCGTCGGATTTGACTAGATTATTAAAAACCTCCTGATCCATGCTGCAATGATTGTATAAAAAATTTCATAAATTACTAATTTTTGTAAAATAAATAAACGGGGATCAAGGCAGCTTTTCTAGACATGTACCAACTGGGTTTAATCATATAGGAATATGTAGGAAGAAAAAATATTTTAGGGTTCTTTGGTTCTTATAACTACATGTTATTAACTATTTCAGTAGATACCTAGCTATTATATTAGCTTTTTGTAAATGTATATTTAAATTATTATTGCTAGAAAACGTTAAAAGCTACGGCCACTTATATGTACTTATCTACGCATTTAGTTTTAGTGCATTGCAATGTTAAAAAGGAACTGCGCAGAATTGTTTAAAATATTTTAAAATGTAAAAGAAAAAACATTATCCCAAATAAGTTTGCACGTAGCGAAAAAGATTAAAAACATTTCACCAAAATCAGAGGTCTGATTTTAAAACTCATAGTTGATAGAAGGCGCGTATATGATACAATTATGAGTTGTAAAATCAATAGCAAAATTTTCTAAATGGAGCCCAAAGCCAACGAAAGTTCAAGCGTATTTTGAGAAAAGTAATTTGTTTTTTATTCCTTTTTCAAAGTTCAAAGGAGGTGAAACACTTTATATTGATGGTTCAGAATTAACGGCACGAGTAATCAATTACATTATAGGAGCACCAAAATATTTGGTACACAAGGGACAATTTATCTCATCTACGGTTTCGTCACGTATTCAAATTAATATATTTTTTCAATTTCCGCTGTTTCAGCAGCTCAAATTTAAAGAAGACTTTCTAGCTTAATCTGTATGTTATCAAGAAAACTAAATAACATTTCAAAACCCCAAATACATTTTCATTTGGCAAATATTTAATAAATTTTAAGAAAATAATTGTCAGAAAATGGCGATGACATCTACGCAAACTTACATAAAATTTTAATTTAAAATTGTAATAAATTGACATAAACTTTACTACGAACTATAAATATTAAATATATTGAATATAAATTGAGGTAGTTTCAGAAAGTTCTTATATTTAATAATAAATATCTGACTTTTAAAAACATTCTGAGCTCTTAACATTAAAAACAATAAAACATAACCACACAAAAAAGTAAACTAAACAATAAAAATATAAATCACCCATCAAACAAAGATACTCGATTCCGAAACGGATAAAATTAAATAATTCGATATCGAATAGTGTACCCAACAAAATAAGTTGGGCCCCCAGAATTATATTTACAATACATACCATAAAATATCTTATCACACGTATTTAAGATATTTGCATATATTGTGGTAGGGTGTTTATTTACACCCCCCGGTAAGGTGTTTATTTACACCCCCCGGTAGGGTGTTTATTTTAACTAGACTAAAATATTTCGCTGTATTTACTGAAAATGTGCAGTTCATTAAAACGGGTTAACTTTATTTTAAATAAGAACTACATTTTTTTATGGTAGAATATGACTATTTTGAAAAAGATAAACTTTGACACAATATTTTTTCATAAGTTAGATGATCTGCAAAAGAAATTATAGCAATTATAACATATGCAAAATTTCTAAAATAAATTAATAATAAACTTTATTAGATACCAAAAGACGAAGTCATACCATAAAAGAATTTTATGGTTCAAAAAGACCAAAACAATAAAATTGATGTGTTTTATATATGTATTGGAGATATTAAACACGATTTTATTTGAAGTTATCACGATCTTTAATAGATGGTTTTACAAAAAATGACGTTTCTATTCGTAATAGTATTAGTTCCCTCAACAAAAAAAATAACAAAAAATGTACATTTTTTCAAAAAAAATTGATTGTTTCGGTTAAATAGAAAAAATTTTTAAACTGAAATGAAATTTAAGCTGAAATGATAAATATAGTGAATAATGAAAAATGTTCAATAGTGTTATCACTTTTTAAAATAAATCGTTCCAAAAGTATATATTAATTTCTGTTGATAAAATTTGTATTGTAATACTAAATATTAAATTATATATTAAAAAATAAATTTCAAATAAAATTTTTTTAAAATTAACACATATATTATTTTATTTTATTTCCCTTAAAAAGTATAATGATGCCATAATATTTTATTCAAAAGCCCCGCTCCTTTTAAAGCAGTGCGCACTCACACATACACCAATTTTTGTTTACTCAAATTCATCATTTGTCCGACTTTTAGCGACAACGTTCATAGGAAATATTTAAACATTTCGGACACTTTTGCTGGCAAAAGTTGGTGATAATTTCATCAAAATGTCTGGAAAATGCAGAAATTTTCGGAAATAAAAATACTTGGGTATTTAACTATAAATCTAATTGGCATAAAAAAAATCGCATCAACATCGGTCAAATCTTAAGAGTGCAGCACTAGTAAGTTAAATGAAATTCTACCGTTTTCTATCCCATTTCTTTTTGTTTATTCGACGCGTATAATAAATTAAAATTTATTTTTAAATAATGAAATTTTGTATTCTAAAGCATTAAAATAAGACATATTTATCCCAAAAAAAAGCAAAATCACAAGACACATAGAGCGACATCTTCAGATTTTCCATTTGAATTATTTTACAATGGAAACAAATTGCGAGTTATTGCCATTTTACTATGGGAAGTATGAGCAATCCCCACTATAGTCATTGTAATTACATATATTATACGAAAAAATGTGTCTGCCATTTTTAATTGCGATTTCCTCGAGCACAACAACAGCATTTAAATTACACAAGGTTAACTCTATAAGGATTCACGTGCGGGTGAGATTTTTATCGGAAACCGTGCACGTATTGAGAAAATTACTTTGACGTTATGCAGAATCTACTTAAATATAATTCCTGCCAACTCCACACGTATAAAATAAACAACTAACTAAAGATGTAATGGTAATTTTTTCTCCATAGTAATTTATTTTTTAAGCTAAGTATAAATGCGTTGGTGCAAAAACAAACAAAAATGAAATAAAAAATTCAAATTTACATTGCATTGTTAGTGTATCCAACACTTAGGTTGTCCCTTTTTATTTAGGTACCTGTCAATGAGAGTTAGAGCAGAACTTATACTTAAGTAGATTTTGCGTTGTTATATATATGACATTATAATTACTATAACGATTACTGGTGCTCTTAAATGACGTTGGAAAACGACAGAAAAAACTAAATAAAATTAATTCTTCTTTGGTTATTAAATTGGAAAATGCGTTTTTTTTAATTTGCTTTGTAAGTTAATGCTTTGTAGTTAAAGAAGAATTAATTTTATTGATTTTTATTTGTGGTCACACCAAAACAATATTAGAATCAATTTTCAATGCCGATCAATTTTTACAAATAGCTTAGAAACCATATACATATTCTTTTTTTACAATTCAAGTGGGAATTTACCGGAACGTCATGTATGGATATTGGAGCACGTGTTTTGTTTTGTTTTCTTTGTCTTTTAAGTAAATAAAATAATATGGTAATTATTTATTAATTATGTATGTGATAATATGTTAATTATATATGAAATTATGTATTTGTGAATTTTTCAAATTTCACAATACCATTTATAAATTAATAAAGGGTTGTGATAATTTCCTAAATAGTTTAATCTAATTCCTAGTAAATAAATCTAAAAGTAATTTAATTATCATTCATATTTCCTAAGTCAATCCATTTTCCGATCTATTAAACATTTCCTTCTCAATATTAGTTCCATTATTCCCACATAAAAATATAAATAAATATATTATTAAACTTTATTAACTTTTAATTTATTAAAAAACATTAAAAAAAAATTTAGTTTATTTAAGTTTTATGAAAAATTCACAAAAAATTGCAACCGTAACTATTTTCTTATCATATATCAAATATTGCCAACCTCGCAAGGTGTGAAAAAATTCTCATCATGTGTTTCTAAAGCGATAGTGCAATGGTAAACATTTCGGCGAAGTTTCATGCGAATTTGCCACAAACACAATGATAGAAAATGACAGCACACATATTAAAAATATATATTATACACTGTATACGTATACAAATTCCCTACTTGAATTGCTTGAAAAAAAACGTGCACAATCCGTACCCAGAATATAGTTGAAAAATTGCCTTTAGTTTATGTTGTTTGTCAATATTTTAGGGACAAACAAATCGCATTTATGTCCTCATCTATTTAGTTTTACAAATCAATGTGAATTTTATGGTTCAAAAAGTACAAAAAACAACAATTTAAATATATTTCAATTAAATTTAAAACACATCTTTTGTTTTATTTATTATTTAATACACCAATTGACGTTTCTACAAAAATTGACGTTTCTTTTCGTATTGATTCTATCAAAACCAAATTTATGAAAAAATATACATTTTGTAAAACTGATGTGCTAAATGCTCGACGGAAAAATTAATTTTTTATTTGGTAAGCACTATTAGACATACCCTTGAAAAAATTGTAGAGTTGTACTTTTCAAGCCAGTGTCCTAACACCTTAAGATATGTTTACAAGCCAATTAGGCATGGAAGGAAAGAACGTGAGTAGTTAATTTAGCAAAGACAAAACCCTTAAGTGCTTATAAGTACTTGCGGTGGTCGATTGGAAAGCAACTATTATGACAAATTTTCAATAAAAGCAAAAAATAATAATAATAATTACTTAAAAATGAAACACACCAAGAGCAGCGCAACATATTCCAAACAATTATACTAACGGCTGCGTATGGGCGGGCACACCAAGCAGCGCAGCAGTTAGTTTCGTTTTAATAGTAAAATAGACGTGTATCAATTTTATCAAGGTTATCAAGCAGCAAAAAGCAGTCAATTTCAATTGAAGCTGCTGGCTGAGGAACCTTTTGATGCCGCGGCAGATGCAACTTCATTCAACACAATTTCTTTAAATTTAAATTTTTCTATTATAATTACAAAATAGTTAGTTTCTTTTATTGGAAATGCCGATATTTATAATCTAACTATGATTTCGTATCATTACATAAGCGAATAAGCCAATATTTAAATTTGCTGCTCACATTTGCTGCTGCTTGGTGTGTTTCAACCTTTATGGGGCATATTACATGTAGGAAATTGTTTTCTTCTGCAAATTTTTGCAGGTAAATAAGTAGCATCCGCTATATAAAAATATTCAATATGCGAGAAATAAATAAACCTATGTAGTAATGCCATAATTTTTTACAGGAATATTATTAATTTGCTTTTAATTAAATCAATGAGAAATTTACATTTTTTTCTATGCCCTAGTATCGCTACTTCCAACTTATTTCAATTTTTATGGAACAATTGTTGGAACTAGGTTCCACGGTCAAGTTCCAGTTTATTACAAGTTTTACTATGAACTGTGGAACAAAAACTCATATATCAAAGAACTGGATATTTTTGTTAGTATGTGTCCACACTACCCAAAATGAAAATTGGTGCGAAATATCATTTTAAAAATATAGGGTTATGTCGTTATTCAGGTTGAATTCCCAGATTTGTGCCAAATTTATATTACAAAATTAGTTTTGGTTGTTTTAAATATTGCGTATAATTATTAAAAAACATGTTTTTGTTTTTTTATAATATTTAATAAAAATTATATTTTTTAAATAATAAATTAAAAATATTTAAAAATAAAATTCAGTCAGCCAATTAAAATTTTGAAATAAAATGTTCTTATTTGGTAACCAAGGAAAATACTGATTGAGTATTTTTTTTACCACAAATAGTGGTATCAATTGCTATTTTTTGCAAAGCAGCTTTTAAATTAAAAATAACCTCGTGGAACTATGCGAAATAATACTGCTTCCTGGCGATTGACTACGCAAAGAAGAGAATATTTCGAGTGACTCATTGATATCATAATTGTACGTATCAGGTATTGTTGAATTGCCTAAATTAGAATGGGTATACGCTGTTACACCTGAGTTGACGTAAGTATGATCGTTCCGGACATTTTGAAAATTTGATGAAACTAGTGTGACGTCATTTTTGGAGTAAGTAAGTTCGCTGGGTGAAAAATAATTTATTAAATTAAATGAATTGTTGTTTGTGTTATGACTGGATTCGATCTCTGAACTATTTCCAATAAATCCCGCTAAACAATGTGAACCGTTTACGAACCACAAACGAAGACTACATTTCAAGAATAGTTCGCAAACGAATCGATTTTGCAGCTCAAAAACGTACCGTTTACGGTGTTCCTATCCCAAGATAATTAAACTTTTATACGAAGTATTCGTTCGCATATTGTTCACTTTTAATGATACGCAAACGTAACACTTTTGCGATTCACTAACGCAACACTTTTGCATATGATTTCCAATAACTTTTTCGAAGTTTAAAATAACGTTGGAAATAGAAACGCATAATTAAATTTATAATTTATATTATTTTATTTTCATACTGACTATTTTTCTATTTTTTTATAATAAAAATAAAATTCCATAAATCATTGTGCTACGTCGTTCTCATAACACACCTGGTGATGTTTCGATATTCCTTTGTTGACTATTCGGCTTGGATTATAGTTGATTTTCGGCACATATTTTATTAAATTTTTTATTTATTTTATAATTTGGTTGCTTTTTATCTTGAACAATAGAAATAGAAATTAAATAAATAATAATAAAATATAAAATACTTACCTAAATTAACTATAAAGTTAATAACATAAATACACAATATAACGTCTTCGCTGGAGTCACGAACATTAAACGATTTAAAATCTTTGTTTTATCCCTTTAAAATTGGAGAAAGCAAAATCTGATTCGGTTTATGCACCGTATTTTTCGAAATCGATTTTTTATTTAGAGGGTAGTTTTAACTGTGTGTGTCATAGTAAACATATATATCGTTTATGTATCGAAAATGTATCGGTTTTTACGAATCGCAGATTTTGCTTAGAGGGATTCGATCTTATCTTCCCAGTATGCAATTTTTCCACAGTGTGGAAAAAACAGCTCCAATTCCAAACTAAATTCCGTACTACAAAATATCAAAGACACAAAAATATCGATTTTGGAGAAAAATAAATATCTTTCTTTTTCTGTTTCGCGGTAATATTATTTATTTTTTTTATAGTTTTTAGTTGTATCTTTTATGTTTTATGTTCGTGTTCAGTTTCATGTGACAAGTTGGCGGGTGAATACGCACACGATTGTGCATGCACTTTCTGTTTATTTTATTTTATCTTGTGTTTTATTTTAATGAGTTTCAATTATTATAGTAACATTAATTTTATTTAGTTTAATAAAAAATAATGATGTTAAACGCTTGTGATCAAGTTGGGCTAAAGAGGTAATAATAACAGTTTTGCCATGGCGTCGCCATTTAAGTATCAACGCAAATTTTTTATGTAAAATGTTCTTGTTTTATTTTTTAAGATTCTGTGTAAAAATCTAACAAGTGGATGGCGCGTGAAAATGTTAATCAATACTCTACGATATAGAAGGATTTTTAAAATTTAAATAAAAAAATAAATATGTATTGAATATCTAAATAAAAATATAAAAATTACAACAAATAGTTCTTTTTAATTTCAATAGAAAATTATAATTAATCCCATGTAAAAGTGCTCTATTTGCGTGCGATAAAGGGGTAGATGCTCCATCGGCTAGCAAGCAAGCAATTTGCTGGCCGAAATCCTGGATACTCAATCAATTTTACCAAGGAAATTTGAATTTCAAATTATATATTTCATAAAATTTTTGTTTATTTTTGCAATTGCACAGTAAAACAACGCAAAAATTTGCTGTTCATTTTTTGAACCAGCAAATTTTACTGTGCAATCACAAAAATAAAAATTTTATGAAAAATATAATTTGAAATTCAAATTTCCTTGGTAAAAATGATTGGGTATCCAGGATTTCGTCTAGCAAATTGCTTGCTTGCTAGACGTTCGAGCATCTACCCCAAAGTGTGTTAAATTATTATGGAAATATATATTGAATATACCCGAGGTTCCGATGAAATTCCACCATATCTCCACTTTGATTTTTGTCTTTTTTTTAGTCGAGATTCACACCGATACCGGATTTTTTGTGATACTTTTCTTTGGCGAGTAGTATGGATTTCCGAGTATTTTACATGTTTCTTTCCATGGAAAGAGTGTGGTTTATGAGCGCGAATGTAAACAGAATTCCGTCGGCATTGCATATTGGGATTCGTATATACGAATATAAACAATATAGCGGTGCTAAATGCGAGTTCCATGGCTTCCATGAAATATCTCAAAAACGTAACGAAAGTTGGAACTGTCAAAATGAGTTTCATTTTGTTATTCTTCGGTGGCGTCTGTTTTTATTATGAATCCTTAACATTTATAAATATAAAATAATTTTGTTTGTTAATTTTAAAATTGTGGCCATAAAAATATTCGGATTGAATTTATTAGGTGTTTTCGTACTAGCCTATGGTAATTTTTGAGTAATCTTAATTTTTAATTTTTTTAATGTTGGTAGCAAGTCACCCTCCCCAAGTATAACAAGACGAAACTCAAAATTGAGCTATCGTATTTCCCTTCGAATTATGACGAAAAAGTCGAAAGATCAATTATTTATATATGCCACATAAATATTATATAGCAGTGACGTGTATAAGAACGTATAAAGATAAAGTATCGTTTTATTTTAATTTGTGTTCATAATCACAAATTAATAAACAATTATAACGTATTTAAAAATTATAATGTACGAGTATTATTTGCCAAATTTGTAAATAATAAATTTATTTGTAAACATAACAATTTTATTCGTGTGGCATCATCAAATCGCAAGTTTGAAAGGATATTAAATCTTCAAATTGAAAAAGGTTATATGATAAACAAATTACATAATTTAATTCTACAAAATTGTGATTTTTATTAATTTGCTATTCTATTTTAGATAATTGGCATTTCAAACCTAGCCAGGTGCAATTTTTATTGGAGTTGCAATGCATCGTTTAAGCATCATTTTACCTAGCGTTAAGAGTTTTACTTGTTTAGTTATTAGTTTATTACTATTTCAGCTTATGTTTAGATTTAATAAACTATTTTATATAAATAAAAAATAATATCATAAATAATATAAATAAAATTGAAATCTAGTTTTATTAATATAATATTTAGAACCCCCAAATTCATTTGACATTTCACATACATGCACAAAATTGCTCCCGCCAATTTATTATATCGAGTTTCGCCGAGTTTCGAATTTTCGCGGCAAGTTTCATATGACTTCTTAGAATAACTCGAAACTAAATCTTAGGAATATTCGAAACTTAGTTTCGAGCTATTGTTCGATAAAAAGGGAAAAAGTCCAAAGAAAAAATGCTTGGGTGTCTATCCCAAAAGTAAGATTACATTTCGCGGAAGAATATTTTTATTCAGCAAAATGCAATTGCGTATTTTTGGCAGATACGACATTTTTGTTGCTTCTTTTAGTACAATTTGTACTTTAAATGTTTGTAATTTAATTTTTCTGATACTTCCAATTTATTAAAAAACAAAAAACAACAAAAACTAAATTTGTTTAAAAACCTAATAACCATAATTAGAAAAACTAAATTACCCTAAAGTTACTCTACATGTCGGAAATGGATCATTGGCTATTTCCGAAAACGCTTATTTTATGTTTATGATAACATTTTCATATAGTGGTTTTGGCGGTATAGTGGCTCAAAAAATCTACTGAGAAACTTTGCATGATTTTCTTTTATCTCATGTGCAAAAACTCCACGTTATATCTCTTTCATTTTGCAGAAGAAAATGTTGGTCGTATGTAACTATTCACAACTGTTCCACCTTTTTATTATGAGTAGTTGAAAGCAGTTACGATAAACTTGCTCACTAGGTGATTGTGTGTAGCATTTTTCTGTCGAAAATATAATTGAATATCATCATATGTGAAGCGCTAATAAAATTTCGGTATAGATATTTTTTTATTAAAAAGTTAATAATAAATAGTAGAACAAATAAACTAAGCATTTGTAGGTTACGTTTTGCTTTTGTTATTTTTTGTGCTTTCCAATCGACACTTTACCCAAAACACATTTTTCGCACTTACAAGTACTTGCGGTGGTCGATTGGAAAGCAACCATATGCGAGTTTCAACTGGTTTAAATACCGCATAAAAATTTATTCGTGTAAATATTTTTTAACTTTTTAATTTTTTATCTGTTTCAATTGGGTAAAATTTTGACAATAAGTGCGTGTTTCAACTGGTTTAAATACTAAATAGCAAATTTTATATGGGAAAAATCTTTACATTCATTCTATAGTATATAATTCTACGATTTCAACTGGTTTAAATACAGCATAAAAAGTGAAAAAGTTAAAAATTTATTCAACAGCATTATGCAAACGAATACTTCGCTAAAACGTCTAATTATCTTGGGATAGGAACACCGTAAACGGTTCGTTTTTGAGCTGCAAAATCGATTCGTTTGCGAACTATTGTAAGAAGTCTCTCTAAACAAAAAACCGATTTCGAAAAATACGGTGCGTATATGAACTATTACCGAATCTTTTTTTTGCTTTTTCCAATTTTAAAGGGATGAAACAAAGATTCCATAAACTAAATCATTTAATGTTCGTGACTCGAGCGAAGACGCCATATTGTGTATTTATTATGTTATTAGTTAATTTGGGTAAGTATTTTATATTTTATTATTCTTATTAATTTAATTTCTATTTCTACTGTTGAAGATAAAAAGCGACCAATAGAATATAAAATAAATAGAACATTTAATAAAATATATATCTAAAATTAACTAAAAACAAATGAATATCGAAACATCACCAGATTTGTTATGAGAACGACGTAGCAGAGCACAGTGATTTATGGAATTTTATTTTTATTATAAAGTAAGTATGAAAAACAGTCAGCATGAAAATAAAATAATATAAATTATATATTTAATTTTGCGTTTCTATTTTCAACATTATTTTAAACTTCGATAAAATTATTGGAAATCATATGCAAAAGTGTTACGTTTGCGTATCATTAAAAGTGAACAATATGCGAACGAATACTTCGCTAAAAAGTCTAATTATCTGGGGATAGGAACACCGTAAACGGTACGTTTTTGAGCTGCAAAATCGAATCGTTTGCGCACTTTTATATGAAGTATAGTCTACGTTTGTGGTTCGTAAACGGTTCACCTTGTTTAGCGGGTGTGAGGAAACAAAAAAAAAATCATTCGTTGGTTTGTATACGTATCGTATTTTGAGAATTCGATTTTTTGTTTAGACGGTACCTATTTTAGGAAAGAATTAACTGGGAATAGAATTTAACGGAAATTTATTGTATTTACTTATAGCACAGAGAAATCACAATCAGCGGCATAAACAAAAGGAAAATTCTGTGATAAATTAATTTCTCGATGTCGTAACAAATCGAAAAATGTCTCTAGCGGCTGTTTATAGAAATGCTTAGCTAGAACTCAAACCCCGTTTTGGTGTATTTGCTCAACATCATAAATAAAAGAGAGAAAGATAACCTAACAAGAATGAATTATTTAATCCAAAACGCGGCTAGCGACGCATCCAGTATATTACTTTTTGGAACTAACATTACGATCGTGAAGTACAACAACTGCAAAACAACATAAAGTAAACAAAATCTCTTTCTCTTATTTTCTTTAATTTATATATATGTATAATAATTATGTGACATGGTACCGTTGTTGTTTCAATTTACTCATACATTTTTATGTAAGACTTGAAGGACAAAGTTATGAAATAGGAAGGAATGAACAATTTTTTATTTTTTAATAGACCAACAGTAAAATTATGAGAAACTGTGTTATTGTTTTGTTATGTAGAGAAGGGAATTGAAGGAAGACGAACAAATATGTATAAACAAATATTTTTGGTGTTTAGATCAATGAATGTAATTTTTTATTTTTTCCTATGAATGTATGTGATATAATAAACTTTTATTTAGGACGTACACACATTCAAAGATTTTTTCTTTTGAAAATGACGTAAAAGTAAAATACATAATGTGTTGTTTCCACAAAATTATTTTTCCTCTCGCCCTTTAAATATTATGAACAGAAAAACGAAATTTTAAATTCCTATTATGTTCTTTATTATTTTACATTGATCGTGTACTTCAAAATATTCTATTGATAATAAATAGCTGATTCTTAATATGACAAACAAATTATAGTATGTAATATACATTAGTAGCCTTTTTTAACGATTTAAATATGAACTGGAATACGTCCAAACTAAATAAATCTTCTTAGCGGTTCAACGATTGAATTATGTAACGAAAGTTTAATATCTGTAAATTTCGCCCTTAAATTATTGCTCATTACGAGTACTTTGTCGAATGAATGATTTCAACTTGGTGGGTTTAGGTGCGATTACTTCACTTATTCAAGCGATGTTCTGAAATATGGAAATTGTTTACTAATTTTAATTCGAATTGAAAAATCTAATTAGATTGGCAGAATATAGAATCGTTTATTTTTTGTTTTAAGTTGCGGAATAAATTCAAACAAAATTGAACTGGTCATTTCATAACCAAATTTAGTAAATGAATATATTCGGATTATTTAACGATTGTTGTTTAACTTTCTAGAATATCGTCAAACTATTAAATGTAAGGTAATTCGAGGATTTTTTTTAAATTCGAGCAATTAACAGAAGCTTGGGATGAAAATGAGATTTTATTATTTTCCAGTAAAATTCCATAATACGGGTTACTTAGTCTCATGTTCCTAACCTTTATACTATGTATAGCAAACTTTTGTTGAAATTTTTTGTAAACATTACGCATGAACCCCTGCGTCTGTGTTGCGAATCTTATTGATACAAAGTGAATTGATGTCAGTAAACCTTGTACAAAAATGGAGATGTGAAAATGTTGTGGCCAACACCAGACTTTGTTTGGTACTTGTCTGCTAATTCACTCCAATTATTTTTATTTATTTTTTACAGAAATGAATGCAAAATCATTTGTTGTAACATTCTGGTCTGTTAAATTATTTAATTAAAATTTAATTATCTAAACTTGACATTCGAAATGAACGATTGGCGTTCAAATACGACCCAACAATCGGTATCGCCGACTTCGGAATAATGAGCACTGTTTGTCAACATTGCAATGCTTTGAGGTTTTGACACGAACCACCGGATTATGTTGTGCGAGCGGAAATGTCATATTACTACCATTAACATCGCCACCAGAGCCACTGGCATCATTGCTTTCTGGTCAAGAACCTCGATCGAAGCATTTTTTGCAGAATATGGGCCGAATATATAGGTTTTAACTTGACTTTTAAGGTAAATTCTTTTTCGATTATATAGGTATAGCACTCATTAAACAAACCCACATCACCGATTCACAACGTTCCACCGTCAAATCCACTAAAGATGTAGAACTCCGAGGCTCATAAATTAAGAATTTGTCTTCAATTTTACAGGTTCAAGGACAAATTCACCATGATGCAGGAGCATTGTTGTCGCCAATGAATGCTGACCACAAAATAGTGATCAGAGCAGACAAAAGACCAGCTGACGAACACAAAAGGCGCTTCAATGATAAGCTTCACCATATCTGCGAACCCATCGTTCTTATGATGCATTACAATATCCACTGATATTTTCACGAGGAGAGGATGAATATCACTTTATGATCAAGATGATTAATCCGTTAACCCGAACGTAGCAATTTTGTTAACTGTTTCTCAATTCGATTCCTAACAAAAGTTCATTATTCATTTATAATTCGAGAAACAAACAAAAAGATCAACTCGATGAATTTTTATGCCTATCGTTTGATGATTCGTCGAAACGAGGACAATGACATATGGAAATGGCGCAGATTGTTTCATCAGTTCACCGTTGGTATGTATGTCAAAATCGAAACAGAACGTCTGACATACACACGTTTAAATCAGCAAAAATTGCGTACAGAAGAATACATTCATCTGCGCAATGCCATGAATGTAGATAGAAATGCAAACAATGTCGGTCGACTTATCATTTTAACAGCGACGTATGTTAGCAGCCCGAAGACATGCAAACCGGACTTATTCATCACTTTCACTTGCAACCCAAAATGGATTGAAATCACGCAGCTGTTACTACCCGGTCAATCATTAGGCGATCGTCACGACATTACAACAGTGCCATCTGTCTCATTGACTCGATGATCATGTGCATGATGTTGGAAAATTTACATTTACAAAAAAACAGCAAGGAATTAAAAGATTTAAATAAATTTGAAGATAAAATTTTCAACAACAGTTGATCTTGTTCATTGTCTGAAATTTAACCAGGAATAATAATTTTGTATTATCAAGACAGTTTTACCAAAAGTCCGGGAACTTCAATTTTCCGCTTTAGAAATCAAGTGGATGTATCCGAGATCCGAGATATATACATTCGTGATAAAACAAAGGGTACAGACGATTATTAATTAACAGACAGTTAATTCACCCGAACTATTTTTTTTTATTTTTTACAGAAATGAATGCAAAATCATTTATTATAATATAAAACAACATTAAGTGTGTTATATTTAATTGTTTGCACACTAATTGTCACAGGTTAAACAGGTGGCCAACAAAGCATCAGCCAGAATCGCATCAAATACATTCAATTGCCGAACTGTTGTACGTTTACGCCACATGTATTCACACATGTACGAATCCAACATGCTTCTGTCTGTTCCATTGCTGAATGTTACAACAAATGATTTTGCATTCATTTCTGTAAAAAATAAATATGTAAAAATAATTGGAGTGAATTAACAGACAAGTACCAAACAAAGTCTGGTGTTGGCCACAACATTTTCACCTCTCCATTTTTGTACAAGGTTTTCTGACATCAATTCACTTTGTATCAATAAGATTCGCAACACAGACGCAGGGGTTCATGCGTAATGTTTACAAAAAATTTCAACAAAAGTTTGCTATACATAGTATAAAGGTTAGGAACATGAGACTAAGTAACCCGTATTATGGAATTTTACTGGAAAATAATAAAATCTCATTTTCATCCCAAGCTTCTGTTAATTGCTCGAATTTAAAAAAAATCCTCGAATTACCTTACATTTAATAGTTTGACGATATTCTAGAAAGTTAAACAACAATCGTTAAATAATCCGAATATATTTATTTACTAAATTTGGTTATGAAATGACCAGTTCAATTTTGTTTGAATTTATTCCGCAACTTAAAACAAAAAATAAACGATTCTATATTCTGCCAATCTAATTAGATTTTTCAATTCGAATTAAAATTAGTAAACAATTTCCATATTTCAGAACATCGCTTGAATAAGTGAAGTAATCGCACCTAAACCCACCAAGTTGAAATCATTCATTCGACAAAGTAAACGTAATGAGCAATAATTTAAGGGTGAAATTTACAGATATTAAACTTTCGTTACATAATTCAATCGTTGAACCGCTAAGAAGATTTATTTAGTTTGGACGTATTCCAGTTCATATTTAAATCGTTAAAAAGGGCTACCTGCATTTTTAATATTATTAATGTATATTACATATTATAATTTGTTTGTCGTATTAAGAATCAGCTATTTATTATCATTAGAATATTTTGAAGTACACGATCAATCTAAAATAATAAAGAACATAATAGGAATTTAAAATTTTGTTTTTCTGTTCATAATATTTAAAGGGCGAGAGGAAAAATAATTTTGTGGAAACAACAACACATTATGTATTCTACTTTTACGTCATTTTCAAAAGAAAAAATCTTTGAATGTGTGTACGTCCTAAATAAAAGTTTATTATATCACATACATTCATAGGAAAAAATAAAAAATTACATTCATTGATCTAAACACCAAAAATATCTTTTTATACATATTTGTTCGTCTTCCTTCAATTCCCTTCTCAACATAACAAAATAATAACACAATTTCTCTATTTCGTTTCGTCACTTCGTCGACACATGTGTTTACGAATAAAAAAACCAATTGCCGACCTTCAATTTTACGTGAACAACAACAAAAACTCAAAACGATCTTTATTATGGTTCAAAGGATAGACACGCGCGCTGGTGTCAATGAAGAGATTTATACTACATAATTCATCTTTGTCTTTTTTATTTATGTCAACATACACATTTCTCGCTCAATATATTTTTTCAATACGCGCGCGTACAAATAAAATATATTATATTTGTTTGTACAGTACAACACCCAAATTTTTCTTCAAAATTTGTTTTTTATTTTTATTCTACTATGATAGTAGTGTACGAGTATGGTGTGTACACGATCGAGATTCGTTTTCGTTTAGCTATATAAAAATTAAATACGTGATCATGTAAAGGATTGAAACTGTTTAGGTGTATGTAGCTACATAGAATATAATGTTTTGGTGTGCTACATGAAATGCAAATGAAAAATTTTAAGATAAAATTGTTTGAGGATGATAGGCGTAGGATACAAAAAAATCAAAAACTTATCATTAGGAAAAAATTTATTTTTCTGTTGCCGTTGTTTTTTAAAGGTCACAGTGTTAAACAAGTGCAATGTCCATAGTGTGCATAATATACATTATGTATGTCGATCATTATGTATGTCAAAAAAAAACATTTTTTCTTAAAATCCCTTTGGCTTTATTCTTGAATCTTTCCCATCTTAGGAAACTCACAAGATGTATTCAAATTTTTCTAGCTAGTTAAACAGAATTTCTTAACCTATGTTAGTTCTTAATATTAATATGCACTATTTGGTTAGTTTTTATAAGAATTAGTTTGCTAAATCTAAAGGATCTTTTCTTTTAAGGCGTCGATATGTAGGCCGCCTCCATAATATTTCCCGAGCTAATGTGTTGGATATTATTTGAGGTATTATTGGTGTACTGTTGTATTGTATCTGCTAGTGTTTCGATGTTGATATCACGGTGTATGTTTGTGTAATGTTTGTACCGAGGTGCGTTTACCATCCATCGTAATATTTTTGATAGTATACGCTCCAATTTTATTATATTAAAATCACAAGCGAGTGAGTCCACAATTCGATTCCTTAAGTTCAAATGGATTTGAGTACCATTCTATATGTACAACAAAACAGTCTGCAATTTTGCAGTCTTATAGAGTTAAATTGAAATGTTTTCCGATTAGCCAATTTATATTAATACTTTTGAAGTTGGTATGTGAGCGTTTTGTTTCGATATATTTTTCCATGACAATCTTCTATCTAGATGTAGACCTAGGTATTCAATGACTTAGCATTGGGATAGATTAATGTTATTTAGCTTCACCGGACAAGTTTGCTTAAAGAGTGTGAATGTAATGAGTGCCGATTTCAGTGAACTGATTGGACGAAACGAGTCTACTTTTGTTTCGTCTTTACCAGGCAAAATTATTGAAATTTCTGGAAAATTGTAAGTTACTTAATTGGTTACGAATATCGGGGAGTTCTGTAAGTATTTTTCGACTAATTGGATCTTCATGATCAATTGCCTTTAGGGGGTTTAAATGTTCGCTAATCATTGTTTATATTTCACGTCATTTATATTTAAATGGTTAAAATTCTGAAGCTTCGCCTTATTCAGGCAGCAATTCCGACTGTCCATTATTCTCATTCGGAGCAAATACCTGAACAAAATGTTGCGAATATATTTGCTTTAACTACAACGCTTCTTACCCAATTTCCATCGGTGAAGCGAATCCGATGGCAACGTTGCGTAGCCCGTCTCAGATTTCTTGAAGCTTTCCACAGCCTTCAGTAGTTTGTTGCTTCTGTCGCTCGCTACTGATTTTAACCAAATTTGCCAAATAATTAATATTTCGATGTCGGCTGTGTTATATAAAATTATGAGTTCACGGCATACATGCAGTTCCATTATAACCTGCTACATTGTTGATTGTGGTCTCTCTAATTTTTCATTTACATTTCATGTAGCACACCAAAACATTATATTCAATGTAGCTACATACACCTAAACAGTTTCAATCCTTTACATGATCACGTATTTAATTTTTATATAGCTAAACGAAAACGAATCTCGATCGTGTACACATATTATTTCAAATAGTATATGTATATAGGAGTATATACATAATACGAGCGTGTGGGTTTTCATTTCATTATATATAAATCATACGTAATGAAGCATTGTTTATTTTTTTCGTTTGTTACTTTTTGCTTATAGTAAACACACCATACTCGTACACTACTTTCATAGTAGAATAAAAATAAAAAACAAATTTTGAAGAAAATTTGGGTGCTATACTGTACAAACAAATATAATATATTTTATTTGTACGTGCGCGTATTGAAAAAATATATTGAGCGAGAAATGTGTATGTTGAGCAAATACACTAAAATGGGGTTTAAGTTCTAGCTAAGCATTTCTATAAACAGCCGCTAGAGATATTTTTCCATTTGTAACGACATCGAGAAATTAATTTATCACAGAATTTTCCTTTTCTTTATGTCTCTGATTGTGATTTCTCTGTGCTTATAGCAATATTATGGCTGTAAATTTATGCCGAAAACTGGTATATAAATTGGAAATACCAATATCCAATTTTTCACTTTAATAAACAAAATTTATTTTTTAAGTAAAATTCGATTATTTATTTATTCGCGGCCGCCACGCGATCGCAATAAAATAAGAAAACAAATGCCTAAAAATAGTTTACTACGATTAATTGGTTTTTGTTGATAGTTTATCAACAAAAACCAATTAATCGTAGTAAACTATTTTTAGGCATTTGTTTTCTTATTTTATTGCGATCGCGTGGCGGCCGCGAATAAATAAATAATTTTCTCATAAATTTGTTTCCCAATCGACAGAAACATCTTTTGGAAAACCTCCGTTTAGGGGAAAATGTCTGAGGAATAGCTGCTACAAAAAAATTATTCCCTATTCCCGAGGAATTACCAGAATAGAGCCACTAGAGTTGTCAAAAATGTATTCTGTTTGTTTATTCCAAACCGTTTTTTATAAGGAATGTTTCATAAAGAATATTCTGGCGCCAAATGACCAGGGGGCTTATTATGAAACTTTCGATTTTCGAGACCAAAAAAAAATCAGCCTATTAGAAAAAGTATAAACAGTAATTACTATTAAAAATCCGGTGATCGAAAAATTGAATTTCGTATTTGTTTCATAATAGTCCCCCAGTTTTCATTTTATTTATTCTGCAAGGGCTTTCTATTTAAACCCCACGGGGCGTAGAATTAGGGAATTGAATTGGAATTTTTAAAAATAACAAATGGGAAACAATTGTAATACCGTACCATACCCAGGATTGTATGGTCTTAATCATTTTTAAGTCCGCTCGCTATCCACGATCGAATTTATTAAGGTTAGCTGACAATTTTATGAGACCAATTTTAGGAGACCTCACCAATATTAATTGAAACGAATAATTACATATTTAATGGCAACAGTTACTGTTGAAGGAATCGTTCTAAACATAACGTACGTGCACCTTTTATTTTTTATTAAAATAACACTATAATTTAATAAAAAATATATATATTTCAATGCTTCTATTTGTATTTCGCAATAGATAAAATGTGACCACACTTAATTTTATTAAGCCCTTGATTCTGAAACTTTCTCAATGGGATAGCAGATCTTGGTAAAGCAAATAACTATGTTTGTGTTATGAATATTAAAAAAACATTTTTCAAGAGGAAAAGGTTAATAGATTCCAAATGGTTTAACAAATAGATCAACATTTATGCACTTCCACCCATTAAATGCATTGATAGCCAAAAACACAGTAGAGGTTGACAGCCAGCAACCAAAAGTAGGAAATATAATTTTCGTTTTCTGCCAAGAGTTTGATCGAATTGATGTTGATCATACGTATTGTATGAATTATCATTTGGTTTGTTAGCTATTTCAACCATTTTAACTTTTAAAGTTCGTATCTGAAATACAAGAACGTTTAATAAATTAGTTCGGAATTATATAAAATAAATATAGAGCTAATTACCAAAAAGAATGACAGAGATATTCCACAATAAATTAAAGAAATATAGTATCCGATGTTACGAAATAGAAGACTAACCAAAATGCATGAAACCATTATAGCATATTTGTATCCAGAAAAAGCTAATAGATCTAAAGTTTTTAGCGTATTTGGGATATGAGCGATATATAGGATTACAGAGTAAATTAATACTTCAAATATGCTGTAAGCCAAAGCGCTGGATGCTTGTAATCCCAGTTGTTCAGGCGAAAAACGATTCTGCATCCCTGAAGGAAATTAAAAAAAAATGTTAAGCAAATCTAAATTTAACTTGGCGCTTTTTTAGTTACCTAAAACAAATCCTGCTAATACCACATATGTAATATAAGCCATTGATGGGATATATAAATCTGGAGCGTTGATATCGTGCCTTGGTTGAACTGGATGGTCCTCATCATATTGTAACGCCCAATTCTTTAAAAATGGTTTTTAAAATAATAAATCTACCAACAAAAAGGATACGGAAGTGATTTATACTTACTTTATGTGTAAATGGAAAAAATAATAAGCACAATTTACGAATTACATATTTATTATCTACAGCAAAGTAATACTTTAGACGAGTCACCGGTATGTATTTCTCCACCTTTTCATTGATAAGTTCCTTTCCATGATCTGCTAATCTCTGTCCATACTGAACAGCCATATCTTGCACCATCGGTTGCTGAAATACAGCGAACTGGGGAGCCATAGGGTTTGGCTGTTGTTTATAGTTATCATTAGGAACCTGCTTATAATTATCCATTGGTACTTGCTTATAATTATTCATATGTGGCTCGTCCAAAGGTATGGGTTGCTGCTGATAAGCTCCATATGTATTAATATCTATGAAAAAAATGTATGTGTTAGTGAGTAATTACTAGAACTCCAGAGATCCTGAGCTCTGTGGTTTTGTTGTATTTAGATGATAGCGATTTGTTGTTATTTATCCCACATTTCGTACAAGTTAATCTTACACATAACGAAACAAAAGCACAGGTTTTATCACGGTCCAGCAGAAAAAACTGTCTCAAATTTGGGATATTCGATTATAAGGAATATTTTATTTTCAGTAATTTCCTTTCATATTAACGGTCAACAATGCACATAATATTCGATATAGCATATATATAATATGCTTATTCGATCGGTTCTGTAAGCATTACTGCTTCGACTAAAGTTTAGTACCAAATCAAAAATGTAAATATGGTAAAAAGGAATCCAATGCGCAACACTCGAAAAAGGAAATTGTGTTTATGATCTGCTACAAATTACAAAACTTCATTTTTAAGAAACTTACCCGGTCTCGAATTATAATTCATTATGGTTGTTTTGAAATCTTTAAATAAATTATTAATGTATTAAATTGTTAAAATTTATTAAAATATGTAATATCATCTACTACACATCATCATTTAACAAAAAAAAAGTTGCATCAAATGTCAAAATTCGACTAATAGACCCCTAGCAACCTAACGACATACAAACAAAATATTTTACTCCATTAAATAAATTTGCGGTCTCGCTTTATGCGAAATCAAAACAAATTAAAAAGCGAACCATATTTTTCTCCCTGTGACCCTATTCTGGTTTTCCCCGGGAGTACAGAATTGGGAATTAGTGACGTTTTTGTAGCAGTGGCACTATTCTAGTAATTCCCGGGAATAGGGAACTGGGGAAAGAGTTTATATGTAATTTCTGTTTATATATTTTTTTTCCGGCCTACTGAGGAGTAAAGTTTGATGTAAATATTTATAAATTGGGAACAATTTTTCCCAACCTAATTGGCAGGGAAAATTATTCCCGAATTAATTTTGTTTTCAAAAAACTTAAAACTAACTTTTTACCTAGTATGCCAGAAAAAAATTGTTTAAATAAAAATTACATATAAATTCTTTCCCCAGTTCCCTATTCCCGGGGAATTACCAGAATAGTGCCACAGATGGGTATTTTTTATTCCCCAAAGTTTACCCTGGCGTTCGGAAATTTTTTCCTTTCCAGATATATAAATATCTGTCTCTCCCACTCATCCATGTTTTTATTGATCGCTTACCACACTGGAAATTAGGTATATTTTTTACGTGATGTTCATCCTTAGGTGAAAGAAAATAAAAGTTAAAATAAATAATTGTTGTTAGACATTACAGAAATCGGCGTGTTTAGTTCGACCAAAATGATAAAAATTATCATGATATTTTATGTGACCCTAACGTCACACTGTTTAATTTTATGTCTAAACCGAGTGAACAACCTAAATCGAAAAAAATAAATTATTATTTTACATCAATATAAGCTTGCGCTTGTCATAACAAAAAATTTAATACCCATTTATAATGGGCATGTCACAATTTACATCATGTACATACATCACGTACTACAAATTTAGTGCATCTCTAACAACTTAACCATCTACGACTGGACTTCCTAGCACTATTATTCGGCAAGAAGAATCCAGAGATTAACAAAGAATTCATTATAATTGTATTTAATAAAACACAAAAAATTTACAAAAATATTTTTATTCACTCTATCCAAATGTCAGACACTGCTTTGAAATGTTATGTTATATATATATATATATTTATATATATGTATATATATATATATATATATATATATATATATATATATATATATGAAATTTATTTTAATGGCTTTATAATAGGAGATAACGATTAAATATATATCTGCTCGTAGATATGATATTAAATGTTACCAAACGCTTTTCTAAGATCATAAAACAAATTACAAAATAAGTATGTTCAAAAATTATGACAGCTAGAATCAAAATATTTCTTGGTTTTTTTTTGTGATATTTTTTATCATGTTTGACCGACTGACTTTTATTCCTGGTATAATACTAAAAAAAATAGCTGCGATACTCCAACAGTACTCCTACACTACGTTACTTGCTAGTTAGTAGCCATCCTAAGCGATTTATTTTTATTTTATTATATAAGTTTTAACTACATATACGTTTATTAAATTATTTAAAGATGATTATTATTATTTTTATGGTTTGATAAAGTATGCAATAGTTCTGCTCTATGTATTGTACATGGTTTTTATATTATTTAGTAATTTTTATTGGAATTGTTCCAGTATTTGTGTACACATTTTCTACTGATGATGACCAACAGTGGCCCTATTTTTGTCTATAAAATGCTAGCTTCATACATCATAAAAAGTAAACGATAACTAGTAAACTAGGTAGGACAGAAACAACAAAAACGAAAAATAATTTTTCAAATCACGTACATTTTGCTGGAGAAACAAACGTTTTGTGTACCAATAAAAATATTAAAAAATATTTGAAACTGTTATCAAATCAATTTAAATCGTTCCAATGCCCCTATTGTGGCTTTTGCATCACCTGATCCATCTTGCAGATCAAATTCACCTGATCCATCTTGCAGTGGATTCTGGGATTTTACATAAAATTGCTGTAAAAGAAACTTTGTCGTAACTAACTTTGATTGCGAAATTTTGCGCAAATAAATTTCATCAGAAGTTAGTTTATGATTAATTCGATCCTTTTACGGAAACTCGACTAAAAAACTCACTCAATGTCTGTAGGTGAAAAGCAAAATAATTTAAAAAAAATGAAATTGCCGAATATTCTTGTATAATAAATATTGATGGATGTAAATAATTCTGTATTAGAGAATTTTATCTAAGTTTATAGTTTTTTCTGTATAAAATCATCAGCAATATATCGCACCTCCATTGTTTCAAGATACTACGTAAAAATAAACCAAAGAAAACAAACATGAATATAGTTTCTCCTGCAAACTGATGGCGAACAACTTTGGCGTTTAATTCACTTTCGGCGAAACACATAATATCAAATGGCAAATGAAGAAATCGGTGAATTAAATAAAAGAGTGAATAAAATGTGGAGACCAGATAAAATATTTTTGTTGAATTTACATCAAAATAATTGTTTACCTGTATTTGACATAAATAAAACAACTATAAATTTACTTTACTGGTATAACAAGATATTGCACTAAATTTTAAGAGTGCAGGCACTAATAACTTAAATGAAATTGTATCCATTGCTTTTGTTTTGACTACAATCGTCAAAAGCTAGAAAAGTGCCACTGGTGAAACAGGTTGCATCTGACTTAACTACAAAACATGCCGTGAACGATATGCCGACAAAATCAATATTATGATATTATGACACTGGCTTGAAAAAAATGCAATAAAAAAAGTAATGGTGCTATTTCATGGGAGAAACACAAAAATGTTGCTGAGCATATGACAAAGACAAGAATTCAAACTCCCAGTAGAGCGAATGAGACATAACCTTTTAATTTTATGGTACAAAAAGTTAGAGAGATTTTGACATTAACAAAATGTAACCTACATATTTTTTTATGAATTGTATATCCCAAAAATTACTAAAAAAATATAATATAATTTTTGGGATAAACAGAATTTACTTATTTTTTTTAATTTTCGAAAATATATAAAAATATGCCCTACCATAAATAAGCAAAGGAAAATTTTGACATCAACAAAACTTAACCTATAAATTATATTTAAAAAATGAAACATCATTATTTTTAATGTTTGACAATGAATTTCACATCCTATTAAACTAATAAATTTAATATTATTTTTGGGATTAGCAGAATCATGTTATTTCATTTCTTTATTAAATTTTCAAAATAACAGAGTTTTTAGATTTTGAAAACTAATTCATTAAAATATTTTCCATGTAAAATGTTGTTATTTGCATTTGTATCCCTTAACAAAAACGCATCACACTGTAGACACGTGATGTAAAAACCTAAATATATATAAACAATACATTCCAAAGTAGTAACGACAATAGTTTGTTTTATATGATAATTCGAATGGGCGTTAAATAACACTGATTCAAAACAGAAGTGACAAAAACAAAATTTCCGCTTTCTCCCCACTCATAAAATTGGTTATAAGCAAAAATAGAGTAAACAAATTTAAAATTTTCCAGATTGGCTCAGTCAAATCAAAACACTTTATTTCTGTTTGGTCGTGGCCCGACATTGAAAAACGACACACTGACTATATTACCCAAGAAATTTATTTTCGTTTACTCATAGAACGTTTTTTGCAACAATAAAAATGATTTAAACAAAAGTTATGACGATAAAGGGAAAGGATGGAGAAGCCTCTTTACAAAGATAACTGCTTTGATTGTGAACGTTGTGTGAGCGTTTGAATACAAACTTACGAAGCACAGCAACTCGCACGTGCAGATACGTGAATCACTATTGCTTATGGTATTTTGACACTGGTTATTTTTTAGCGTTTGAAAAATCCAAATGGAGTGAGAAAAATAATATGTATACACTATATAAGAGTGCATACATTAACATCACAAATCTTGTCGTTTATGTCTCATGCTTATTAGGGGTGTGCTGGTTATACAAGCTCCTCTCGCTGCACCCTGGGTAACGCTAAAAGTATAACCCCGCGAATACGGGCTCGATAAAAACTACTTGCCTTGAGGGGGAAATCCTCATGGAAAATCCTGAAGCATCTGTTCTCCATGTTAGGGGCGGCCATAAAAAACCTGGAATTGGGCATAAAATGCTAAGGGAAGGAACCCAGAATCTAAATACTCAATGGAGTCAACCATGGAAAACAACGTTACGGTGCAGGGAATCGGATGAAGAAACGGATCAGAATAAGTGTGTGGAGTCATCTCATAAAACCCATACACTTGTCATCATATCAATTTTAAAATTAACTTTTCCTAGAAAAAAACGAAATCTATCTTATGCTAGTTTCTGAAACCCACTTAACCGATAAACACAATTTCCGAATAAATGGTTACGTCTTGAGCAGAAGTCGAGGGGGAACTGCTATTATTATAAAAAGCGGATTTGCCGTTATGTTCTAAATGAATATAGCACTGAGGAAATTCAAGCAACCTCGTGTGGAACTCGACAAAGAAAGTTTAGTCATCGCTTCACTATATTGCCCTCCAAATAATAACATGTCGGCAGATATCTACAAAAAAAATTTTGCAACCCTGGGTCAAAGTTTTATGTTCGACGGCGATTTTAATGCCAAACATTCCTACTGGGGTTCAAGATTGACTAACCAAGGGAACGTCAATTAATGAATGGTATTCAAGAAAACCACTAACATGACGCGTCATGTGGCCATCCAACTTATTGGCCTACTGGACTGATCGTCGAATCCCTGACGTCCTTAATTTTGCAGTCACAAGTAAAATAAACCGAGAAATAATCCAAGCTAAACCACTTTTACAATTATCTTCTGACCACTCTCCGGTCTTACTACATTACTTAGCAAACCAAAAGCCATGTTCTATAAACAATTATCTAATGAACACCTTCACTAACTGGTTGAAATTCAAGATGTACATCAGTTCACTTCGACCCGATCCAAACCCGTCAATTCGTCTTTCTAACGGTGAATGGGCTAGAAGTGACGAAGAAATAAAGCCTTTGCTGATCACCTTAAAAGTGTATTCACTCCAAACCTTGGATTATCGGTGGTTCAAACAGAAAATGTAGCAATCAGAGGAAATTTAAGATAAAGTCAACCACTAGTAAAGTTTATTGTTGCACATCAAATTCAATTAAAGAAAGCTCTTGGGTATGATCGAATTACCGGTGAAATGCTTAAACAACTGCCTGAATGTGCGTTTAGACGACTAGCTCAAATTTCCAATTCAATATACGCACCAGGATATATCCCTGAGTGCTGGAACGTCAACATAAAAATGATCCCGAAGCCTGGCAAGGATCCTACCAAAATCTCGCCATATAGATCAATAAGCCTACTACCAATCATCTCAAAAGTATTCGAAAAAACTATTATCAAAAATATTAAACCGGAACTACGAAATATCATCCCTAATCATCAATTTGGTTTCAGAGTCGAGCACGGAACCACTGAACAAGTGCACCGAATAGCTACGGAAATAAGGTCAGCACACGAAGAGAAGAAATACTGCTCCGGCGTCTTCTTGGATGTGCCCAAGCATTCAATAACATTTGGCACGAGGGTCTACTTCATAAAAATAATCTTAAATTGCCAGAAATTTACCAACTTATGAAGTCGTATTGTCAAATCGCAGATATTATGACATATATAATACCTCTAGAACGGGGAGAAACACATTCTGGGTAGAGTATCACAAAGTAGTGTGCTTGGGCCAACGTTATATTTAATTTTCACTTCAGATTTACCAACGTCTTCGCAAACTATGACACCTAGTTTCGCAGATGTTACGACAATTGTATGTAGCCATAAAAATTCACAAACGGCGTCCGAAACTCTGCAAACAAAATATTTATGACAACAAAATATGACTAAACAAATGGAAGATAAAAGTCAATGAAGAGAAATCAACCCACGTAACATTAAATAAGCTAACTTTTCTGCCTGTCACAATGAACGGAATACAAATCCCTCAATCAAATGGAGAAAAATACCTAGGCGTCCATCTAGACCGATGGTTAACTTGGCGAAAACATATTGAAATTAAATGAGACCATATTAAATTAAAAGTTTATATAATGTGCTGGTTGATGGGGAAATATGCAACCATTGACCTAGAATACAAACTTCTTCTGTATAACACAATAATTAAACCAATTAGGTCCTATGTCAATTATGGCAATCAACATCAAATTCCAATATTGAGATTGTCCAATGAACGCAGCCTAATATTCCCAGAATGGTTACAGGAACACCCTGGTCCGCAAAAAACAAAAATATACATGGCTTCACGATTAAAGAAGAAAAGGACAGTACCAAATGGCACAGTGGTTAAACCTTTGGCGTTTGGATCGGGAGGTACCGGGTATCGAATCTCGATAAGATCAGGGTGCAAAATGAAATTTTCATCAACGGAATACGATCTGTGATTTAGCAACAAAACTACGACCCCCTATCGGCGTGAACAACTCATGGACCTTCCATGTCCTGTACTATAGGCTGGCATGGAGCAATGCAACCAAACAAACAAAAACAAAAAAAGAAGAAAACGAAGGCTGTGACAACATAAATTATAAAATGTATTTATTGATAAGAAGATTCTGCTCCCGCAGATTTACATAATTACCTTAGTGTTTAAGATTTGACAACTTATTGTAATTTTCATGTTTGAAAGATTCAATAAATAAATAAAATTGTTAAAAAAATGTCTATTGTTAGTTAGGTTCAATTTTGTTTAAAATTATAAATCAAAAAACTATAAAAGTTGTATATAATTAGTTAATTTGTGGCATATAGAATAAAAAAGACTTATATGAATTAAACTATATACATATATCCTTGAATTTAACGGCATATGGATCACATTGTCATTTTTTGTAATTAACTTATTTGCAACATAATGCGTGCATTTACATGTAGAAAATTGTTTCCATCTGCAATTTTTTACAGGTAAGTAAGAAGCATCCGCTATATAATAATATTCAATATGCGAGAAAGACGTAAACATATACAGTAATGCCATAATTTTTTATAGGAATATTATTAATTTACATTTTTTTCTATGGCATCTGTTGTTATTTTGAATCTTAATTATTGCCATAAAATGCTCGGATCGAATATATTTTATGGCATCAGTTTCCTTTTTATAGTGGTTTTGGCGGTGTAGTGCTCAAAGTCTTCTGCAAAATTTTGTTTGAATATATTTATTTTCTGGTCTCTCATGTGCAAAAAGTCAATGTTATATCTCGTTCATTTTGCAAAAGAAAAATGTTGGCCGCATGTAAATGGGGTATAATCCACTAGTGGCGCTTTTCTTACTTTTACAATCGTCAATATTATTGTTTTTTAAATTATGTTAATAGGGCGTAAATTGATTATCTCCATGGAGCAAATCATGCACCATGTTTTTAGGGAAAAAATTGGTCTACCCCAGTAAAAGTAAACATGCTACATTTATTTTAATATGATTTACTAATTTTGCAAATATGTACACTAATAATAACGTTAATATGCTAGATACACATCATAATCCGTACGTCAACCTACCAAACCACATTATAAAAATTTAATATTTTAGACTATTTTGGTCTACAATAATCTTCATAAAAAAATAAGAGCGCTTTTTAGTTCAATGAAATTACGAGAAAACAGTGGAGCTGCGGCATTTCTCCGTATGTGACCGCAGTCATTAATTCAAAATGGCTGCGGTGTTGTGAGTTTCATGTGTCATTTCTTATATTTTTATGAAAAAAAAATTATTTTAATTCCAAATAATTAAAATAAAGTAATTCAAATAATTTATATAACTAGATTATAACGATGTAAGTATATTACGATATTAATTCGAAGATTTGCTGTTAATTTGGAAAACAAAAAACATTTTCCTCAAGACATTTTTTTATTGTCTTGAATTTCATTGTATTGTTCATATGATCTTTAAATGAATAGATGTTACATACATATATATGCACATATTATAATATTTGTTTTAAATTTTCCAATAAATTTCAATGCACAATTTAAATTCGGGAAAAGCGAACAATTTGCATATTTATTATTATTAAATTCTTGTATCTCGTTTAAAGGGCGTATTAATAAAATAATCATTTGTTTTCTTAATTGCATATTATTAATTAGCTTAAATTGATAATTCCACTTTACATTAATTTGGTAAATTCCAATTGCCCCAAAGTAGTAGATTAGCGATGATTAGCTATGTGGATCCCTTGAACGACAAAAAATTCTGAATTTAAGTAGAAAATATTTTTATTTCTTAGAGGAATTGGCCAAAACAAATATAACATCTTCTAAGTTTTACTACTTGTGATATCACAAAAAAATGATAAATTAATTATATGATTTTCGATTATGTACCTACCTCAGTTTTTTGTTTTTTATTTTTTTTTTAAAATGGAGTCATTTGATATTCTAATTTTATTTTAAGTAAAATTAATGTTATGTAGAGTTGCGGAAATAATATGTTAAGTGATAAAAATAAAAATTTCCTTCCTATTAATTTAGCAGATTCAGAGTAGCATTTAACATGTAACACAAAGTATTTTGATTTGTATCAGTCAGTCGTAATGGCAATATCATCACCACTATAATCTCTAGATTCTTTGTTTTTTAAATTTTTTTTTTAGAAATTTTGCACTGAGTTGAGTCATTTTGAAATTGTCATCTACGCAATTACGATACATAGCTTTTAGTATGTGCAAAAGTTCTACATTTCATTAGCCGAAAGAACTGGACTATTTGCAAATCGTGTTCTTTTTCACATTTAAAAGAATTTACTATTCATTAGCATTATTTGTATGTGTTGTAATTGGTTTTAATCATAAATTTAATAATCCGCCTGATTGGTAATTTGCAATGGGTTTTCTCTCAGTATCACGTGAAAAGTTATTCAGTGAATATTTTAATATGCGGGGAACCTAACACTTAGGCCTACGAACTCGAGAGCTTTAATTACTCCTATTTCATTGAACGAAATCTTTCAATCCTCAATTTAATTCGATTGGGATGTTCCACATTTGCTCATCTTTGTTAACCTTATAGTAGGGGGTAGGTAGGATAGGGTGCCTGATCCGAAGGACTATTTCTACGTTATAAACTGCACGTTGCTAGCTCCATGCCAGCCTAATAAAAAATAAAATAAATTGTTCCAAAATAGGAAATTTGTAAAACTTATCATCTTAACTTCTTACATAATTATCAATCGATTTAATTTATTCCAAATTGTTTTATGGTTTTCATGCCATTTTTGACTAATGTGTGTTTTATCAAAATCATTTATTTTAAGCATTAGACCACCTTTCAGGCCTTTATTTTTTGGGGTTACTAAAAACGATAAACCAATCAATCATCTTGAAAACGAATGCTGCGGCAATTATCTTTGAATCAATATCGCTAAACAATTTCGGAATGATTTCGCTTTTCAATGTCCTTTTCCAAAATTTTGACCAAATTATTCCATAAAGTAACATAGTATAGTTATTTATAAAAAATGTAATTTTTTTCCTCAATATATTATTCTTAAATCGAAATTATTTTATAACAATTTGGCCTGTTTAAATGGGTAGCAAAGCAACTTACATTTTCAGAATTTCGCGTTACATTCTTCATTAATGTCATATTTAATTAACAAATATTAATCTCTTTATTTTACAGATAAAATTGATTTATTTATTAATTCACCAAAAATTGCAATATATCCCTCAGAGGGTAATTTGAGAAGAAGGGCATTGATCTTTGAAAAGACCAATTTGACGAAATAGTAGTGACATCTTTTATAAAGATTTAGCGGTGAATATCCAATTATTTAATTACGGTTGTAATTGGTTAAGAAGGTATATTAATAAATAATTTTAATTTAATTTAGTAATATTAATTTGTATATTTTATTTACAGCATTATATATGTATTGCAGTAACGGGAGTAGTATGGCTACTCTCTTGCAGCAAAAAAATTGTATGAAAACTTTAACAAATGGAACCACTGGCAATAGTGGAAGTACATCTGGTGTCAACACCAATAAAGCATTATTACCACACGAAATGGTCGGTGTACCAGTAGCCCCGATGAATACAACACCTAGTTTATCAAGTGGGCAATCCACAAATATTCATAATTTACATCATAATCATATTCATCATAATCAATCACAATCACATTTTTATCACTTTAATAATAGCAATCTATATAATTTAAATGATAATATGTACCGGTCATCTTCCTTACTATCGGCCTCTAATTGTATCAATAATACTTTGTCATCGTCTTCAGTTATATCGTATACAAATAATTCATCTATAGTCACGACTGCAGCGATTTCATCATCAATAGAACGTAATGATAATTTACAAAATAGTTTAATACTGACTGAAGAAGAAATTCATAATGAAGAGATCTTAATTAGTAATCCAAATAATATAAATTCGGAATCCAATGTACAAAATATGGAAGAGGAGGAGACGGAGAGCCCTCCAGAAATAGATATAGTAATAAATAATGTAGTATGTTCATTTAGTGTAAGATGTCATTTAAATTTACGTGAAATTGCTTTAAACGGTTTTAATGTAGAATTCCGTCGCGAAAACGGTATGGTTACTATGAAATTAAGGCATCCATACACGACGGCATCTATTTGGTCGTCTGGCCGTATCACATGCACTGGTGCCACTTCCGAGGAACAGGTAATTAAAATAAATTATTTCCTTATACGAATATAAACTATAATGAGATATTTTATATATATTTCAGGCAAAAATTGCTGCCAGACGTTATGCTCGTTGCCTTCAGAAATTAGGGTTTAGTGTAAAATTTAATAATTTTCGTGTGGTAAACGTTTTAGGCACATGCAGTATGCCATGGGCCATTAAAATAGTTAATTTTTCGGAAAAATATAAAAAAGATGCTAGTTATGAACCCGAATTACATCCTGGGGTTACGTATAAATTAAAAACGCCTAAAGCAACTTTAAAAATTTTCTCTACCGGCAGCGTTACCGTTACAGGTTAGCTTATAATTGTTTTCCATAGTTGTATTAATCTTTATACTAATCCACGATTTTAGCGGCAAGCGTGGCTGATGTTCAAACCGCCATAGAACATATATTTCCGTTGGTTTATGAATTTCGTAAAGAGCGCACAAAGGTGGAACCTGATACAAGTAAAATTGTGGTAGAAGGTAAAAAACGGCCGTTTGGAAAGGCAGAAAATGATCCCACTGAAGATATTATGGATGTATCGGATCAGGAAGAATTAATTGATGACGGAGCAATAACTAGCGATGAAGAGGTCTAAAATATGACAATTAATCATATATCATTTAAGCTGTGTTTCTTTTTTGTCAAAGAATAATATATAATGAACTTATATATTTTTTGAGGTAGGTGAACTGTGTTTATTACACAAATATTCACATTTTTAAAACCACATATTTAAGATAAATCGAGTTACGTATTGCTCTGTTTAAATTCGCAACAAAAAGGCTAGATAGATACCCTATCAACAATTTGCTATTAGTACATTAAACGAAAGAAATCAAAAACTTCAAAAGAAATATAATATGAATTCACATTTCCCTGTTAAAATAGATTTAGTAGTCATGATTTTGGGTAGCAAATTGCTCGGTAGCGAGCCGATCGAGTTGCTATCCCATGTTTTATATATTTTCCCTTCCTTTTTCGCATAAACATTATAAATGCAATTGATCCTCAGTGTATCAAATTAATTAAACCGTTGCTGAATGTATTTAATCGATTTCCAGGCGGAACTTCATGTTAATTTAGCCGTAGACAATATGTAAAGTTAAAGTTGCATAATATTCTTCTCTAAATATAACTATAAAATTCGTGCATAAAAGGAACAATTAGATATTTGCAACATAAAATGTGTCAAGTCGACTGTGCTTTTTTATTCCGTAGTATAATGGTATAATTTTAAATTTTTCCTAGTAGCACAAAAATCCTATAAATAGCAATGAATACATTCCACCTTATGAAATCACCAGTACCTTAAAAACTACGTCTTTGTACTATCGTTGTTGTACCCAATGAAAAAGAGTTCAGACGATTCTGTTGTTCAAGCCGTATTTTAACCATCTTTTTATTTATTAATGGTGAAAAATGGTGAAAAATGCGCGAAATATGTATGGCGGTTCTCAATTGAACATTTAAAATAGATATCATAGCGGTTACGGTCAATAAGCGTGACTGATTGGAGTGTAAAAGACCTATTAAAATATTGTGTTCTAAAATGTCAATGTGATATGAACATATATGAATATTACCACATAGCAAGAGTGAAGTGGACGATGCGCTTAAAGAGAAGCGAATGATAAATAACATGATGCAGCAGAGCGCGGTGAATCCAATGGGTATATTGCAGTGAAAATAGGAGAATGAATATTATGAACAAATAAGATACCGAATGAGGTACTAAAAGTACTGATAAGATCAAAGAGCCAAGTTGAATCAAATGTTTGTGAGAGTTGTTTTTTTCACTGCCTTTAGCTTTAATCTTGAATCTTTCTGATATAGGGAAACTAACAAGAAATTTTCAAATCTTACAAGCTAATTAAATGCAATTTATAAGGACCCAATTTTGCTAGTCTCAATATTAATATGCCCCATTCGGGTAGTTTTCTTTTAATTAGTTAGCTAGATCCAAATGAATCTTAAGAAGCCGTTATGTTTTCCGATGTATCCAATTTATTTTAACAATCTTGCAGTTTTTTCTTCTGATGTGTTTCTTGCATTCCAATTTCTATCTAGGTTTAAACCTAAGTAATTAAAGTTTTCGCATTGTGCTAAATTGCTCTTCTAGATGTTTTTGTAGATTTCTTGTCAATATTTGGGGATTTAATAAATCATCCGCAAACAATTGTTACACAATTTGAAGTTGGAAGCCTGCTTTATACAATAAATTTAACGCTGGACCCAGTATACTCCCTTGTGTAATACTCCTTTTATTCAAATGAGTTCTCTAAATCCAGACCGGATATCCGGTTTAATACTTTACTCTTGCAGATTTTACTTTAGCCTTAAGAGGGAGATTTTTTTTAATGTTTTACACATACAACAGTAAACTGCTTAGCATATATGAGTTTACTTTGGTTTCATCATTACCCGGTTTATGGATCATTATGCTCTGCGAAATTCAGAATTGGAAGTCTCCATTAACAGGCCAATTGGAGGGCATGATTGCATTGGCCGTTCCGAGCTTCCGCTGTGAGAAGTTCGTTATTTGAGCTATTTTCAGGTCTTTGATAGCTGCAGCCAACTTTGTATGCCAGGTGGTTCATTCTGCTGAATATTCTAAAACGGGTGGTGCATTTTCACTTTTTAGATCTGCTCCGCGAAGCATTGTATGCTGCTAGCTGTAACGTATTCGTTAGGTGCGAACACTGTTAGAGATGAACACTGCACACTTGTGTTAGTATTGTCTAAACCGCATTCGTTAGTTTTATATAGTTTGATGCAAATCATGCAAATAGCTGGCAGTTTCCAATAGTTTTGAGAGTGTCCAAACACTTGGTAAATGGGACATTGGAAGACTGACTTACGTTGATGTGGCTCTTCCACTATCTGAGTTTTCTGTACACGAGATGTCTCGTGTTCTAGATTTCGAGTTGTCCTTTGGTTTTTGTTGCTTCAAGCTCCGGCCCAACTTTGACCATTAATAAGTTTTCGCGATTAATTATGTTTGTAACGCTTTTTAGTTGGAACTGTACCTATATCTCTTTAGCTTTTCAGTTCAGATCGGAGCGATGAAAAATTCTACACCTGCTTCGTTTTTATATTGACGATTGTTCTTTTGGTGCATTGGTCTCTTTTCGAGTTTCCTCTTGATACGTGCGATTGTTTTCTTCTAACGCAAGTTTTAGAATTTTTAGCTTTGCTGCAAACTGGAGACGATTAAGATTTCATTTTCTTTTAAACATGACGGTTATATAATGTTACGGTTTCCGTTTCGTCGATATTGCTTTTTTGATCATTAGCATTATCCATTATAGCAATTTTGCACTCTGCAATATTGTTATTTATACTTAACAATATTTGTCGATGTAGCGCTTTTTAGCTTTTTGTGAATCGTTCACGCTTTTATGTACTGCATTTTTATGTATGTCAGAGGTCGATGGTAAGAGAGAACTAGTACGATTCAGAACTTAAATTTGATATGGATTGCGATCGTTACCAAGCTTCATTTTTTATGCAGAAAATGAACCCATCTCCACATTCCGCGACATTATGCACTTAAAGTTTGTATTCACTTTAGACGCGTAATTTGCGTTCTTATGTGAACACATTTTGTGTGGAATAGCGGATATTTTGAAACTAATACATATTTGTCAAAGGTTCAACCAGTGTATATCAAAAGTCTCCAGAATGCAAAGAACAAAATAAATATTTTGAACAGGAGACGTAGAACGCGAAATCACGAAATTGACGCGTAAAAACTTCTTTCAAACTAATTCAAAATAATTAGATAGATTTATCTGAATTATTTTTGTTGTTAAGCTAAAATGAATATTGGATTTGCAATTCTTGAGGAGGTATTTTGCTCTTGACATTGTTTGCTGTTTTTTAGTGAATTTTAGTGAAGTGATAATCGATCACTTAGTAATTTAGATATTTGAATTTTAGTATTCGACAACTTATACTCTTTACTGGATGGAATGTGGCTCTTATTTTTGTAACTTCATGAAATTCCTGTTATTTTATTTAACAGTTTTCTAACTCTATTTCTATAATACCAACAACATGTGGTTGTATGCCTCAAAGGGACGCAATATTATTTTGTATGTTTCATTGCATTTTACGGCCGATTTTGTCCAATGTAGCGTAGTAGTATTTTATTGTCATAAACTATAATTTTAATTAAAATGTACTAAAGTTTATCTAGATATAAGTTTGAATTTCTGAAAAATTACCACCGAGCGAGGCAAAAATCTATAGCTGTGATATTAGTTTGAATTAGCGTTGTTTTTTGTTTACTTTATAAAGGTATAGCTAGTAGCTCCGACTTAATAAAAACCGATTTATAAAAACACATTTTGCAGATCTTCAGTTGGTATTGTATAATTTAATAGTAATAATATTTATTAAATGTGTTTAAGCTGATTGTTTCTGTGCAACGTGAATATTTAACACATTTCAGATTCTACAAAATCAAGTCAGCTAAGTTTATTCGCTCGAATATTACCATTAGCTGTATTTTAATGAGTAAAATATTTCAGGCCAGTTTCGGAATTAGCATTGTTTGTTTCTGAATTTGCCATCGCAAAAGAAAATTCTTGATCATATTTGGCATATTTATCAGTAGTAATAAAATTCGAGTTTGCTTTATATACCTCGTTTCCATGTCCCAATTTAAAACGGGTTTGAGTTTCGTTGAGTTGAAAATTTGTTAAGGGGTAACTCGTACCGTTTCCATGAAACCGAATTAAGTTGACAGCTATGTTACATTTTATTTAGTTTATGTTACTCTAAATCTAAAATTTAATAGTTTACAATTGGCATAATTCAAAGTACTGATAGAAAACTTTAACATATAGAACCTAACTCAACCGAACTAGTTTCGTGGAGTTAATACGGGTTTAACGAAACTCAACTTAACCTGCGTTTCCATGCACACAAGCCTGGGTTAACATCTAGATTAGTTCTGTCATGGACACATGTTACATAATATAAATTAAAAACATTGACAGCCGGGTGGATAAAAATCGCAAAATCCCGCATCCGACATTTATTCAACTGTTTTGTATGAAAAGAGATCTGTATTTTGTATAATTTACGTGATTTAATTGGTTAAAACGATGGGATGAAAAATCTCGGATTTTTATCCATAGTTATGAACCGGCTGTGAAGTTTTATATAAATCGAATGAAAAGAAGGTGAAAATTTGGTGAAAATTTTCTTCTGTTTTGATAAATTCAGAAACCAAATTCCTAATTCCAAAACTGGCCTCTAATATTTTATTTATCAACAAAATACAGCTATTATTAGAAGAAACCTAGGCTACCTAGTTAAAGACACTTTTAAAATTAGTTTTACGTAGTAAAATTAAGTATAGTAATTATGAAAAAAAAAATTGCAATTTACCATTTGCTATATCGCCGAAGTCAAAAAACTGGCTTTCAAAAAATCGTAGAATAAATGTTTGTAGCTTCTTTAGAGTCCAGACGGATTGACTGATCGTAGTAAAACTCCGTACTTAAACTTTTTCCATAAATTGGAGATCCTAGTAATTTTTGGTCGATCTTTTTCGTTTTTTACAAATATTTTTAAAATTATATAGCATTTATAAAACAACGATTAGAAACTGAAAGATTGTAAATTAAGATTAAAACACAATTTCTTCAGGTCATTTTTTTAAATTTTAACGGAAATAACGAATTTTAATAAAAACAAATTATTGCACCAAAATTCGGCATTTCTACAGCCCGGATGGATTGGAAATTCCGGAAATTTGTATACTGGTCTGGTAGTGGCGGCTTCTATATGAGCTTTTTCAATTTTTTCAATGATGTCGAAAAATTTAGTATACAAAAAACGACAAAAAAGGCAAGATTCAAATAAATTTAAAGATCAAATTTTCAACAAGGGTGAACCGGACCTTGTTGGTTTTTTTTTTAAATTTAAGCAGGAATAATGATTTTTGATTATACAAGATAGTTTTACCAAAAGCCTGGTAAGTTTAATTTTTCGCTTTAGAACTCAAGTATGGTGTCGCAAGTGATCTCGTGGTAAAAGAAAGTTAGATGTGTGCCACAACATATTCACCCCATTTTTGTGTCTTAACGGTAACATAAAAATTTGCCTGGTGACTGAAAATTACAAAGGTTTCGTAAGTGTTTCGTATGCCAATTCAGTACTCTATCGCGGCTCACATTTTACATCCTCAGTAGTCAAAATGTGTAAAGCATATGTGCCCTGCTTAGCTTCTTACCAGCCTTATAGTACTACCAATAGTTATCCAATTCCCATTCCCGTTTTTAATGGCTGTACACCTAGGGTGGAAGTCTTTAGTGAGATTTCTGGCGTTAGCAAAACAGTCTTGAGTTTCCTGCTTCCGCTTGGAAGCTGATGTTTTCGATACATTTTCTCATATGTTCGCGTTTAGTACTAGTACCTAGTACGGAGATATTCTGCTAGAGTGCTTCTAGTGTTACGAGTGATTTTTCACGTAGCTTTTGCTTATTCTCGACCAGGCGGTAGGTGTCTTCTCTGTGGTCTTCTTCCGATAGTATTATGCATTGCTACTCGTTTACTGTGCCGCTCTAAATAGTCAATGACAGGTGATTGATAATTGCATGCAGTCTTGATGACGGTCCTTTGTGCTTGTCTATTGAATGTAGATGACAATGAGCACTTGTATTTGAAAACGACAAGCATATGAGCGCTGTCCATGTCGGCACCTCTGTAACATCTAACGTTGGATAAGCTGGTAAAATGATTCTTAGACATCATGTCGTGATCGATTTGGTTTTCCGTTAGTCCGTTAGTAGTTACTTTGTGAATTCGCTTATGAGAATGATGCGGTTTGAACGCCTTGGCTATTGTTACTGGTGACGTGCAAGCTGTTAGGACCGATATGCGATGTATTTTCGGCACTCCTACCGATTGGGGTGTTAAAGTCGCCCACGATAATTTTAATGTCATGGTGCGAGATGTTACTGGTGACACCGTCCATCTCGACAAAGATATTTGCGTCATCTGATTTATTTTCATGTGTATGTACATTAACGCCAGAGATGTTAAATTTCTTTGTGCGGACTCTAATCTTGCATATCTGCATGTTGATAGGGCAACGTTTATGATGTGTCGTTTCACGCGCCGATGAATGATAACTCCTAATCTGGAGGACAGACGCTGATTTGGTACTGGTTTTCGTGCGCCAATGACTCGCCGTGATATGTAGTGTCCATGACTATAAACAGGATATCCTAAGCTTCTCTCCACTACCTGATTCATTTAGAGTTTACCCAGAAAGTACTGTGAAGAGGTATGAATCAAGGGCTCAAAATTTGTAGGTTTTTTCGGAATTTTTAGTTTATTTTTTTGTGTTATTTGTTATTAGGACTCCTCTGGTGAAGCTCAGGCTCTTTTATTTCGTGGTTTGAATCGATGAAAATTTGACAACAATAGGCGGTGAGAGATCTTTAATTCGTTCAAGGTATAAAGTGTTTCGGATCCTGGAAACATTCCAATTTGAATGTAATTTGCAATTTTTCAATCGAATTGGATAAAGCTTGGATTCCGATATGAGTCTCGAATGTAGTTCTGGAACATTGCAAATTTTTATGAAATTAAGCTAAGGATTATGAAAAAATTTCAATTTTCTTGGAACTAAGCTGTTCAGCTAATTGATATGAAACTCGGGTTATATGATTAAGTGGGATTCCGTTATAAGATACAAATATAGCTCTGGAAAATACAAATTCGGAATACGGGTTTATTTAAAAGGAGCTAAATGATTTAATTCTGAGTGGAGTCCTCAAACTCGATTTATATAATGGAAATAGAATTCCAAGTGCGTCTTTAATGAATTTTTGTGTTTCTGAAAATGGTTAATTTGAATAGAACTAACTAGCCATTTCTTAAATTAAATAAAAAATTAATAAAACTTGTTTGTAAGATGAAAATGTTACTACAATATGAGTTCCGATTCTGGAGAATCGGTAATTAGAATGGAACTAACTAATGAAATTCGTTTTGTGAAATGATGAAACTCGAATTGTAATATGAGTTTCAGATGTGATAGTGAAAAATGTCTTATAAACGGGATTAAGCCTTCCGTAAAAGATTTATCTCAACTCGGTGTCACAATTAGCACGAATTAAATTATAACTATTCGGTTAAGAGATTTTGAAATGAAATGAACAGCATTTGAGAATAGATTTTGGCATTTATCAAATTCCGAATTTTTGTGTTAATACATTATACATTATTGTGTTTTAAAACATTAAATAAAAAAATAAATAAACTGAAAATGTGTAAAGTTTAATGTTATCTCACATGTTATCTTTTCTCAAATGTTTACCAATCGCATCACATAGGCAGCATCCATTTTTTCATGTCAGTTCATTGTTTAGCAATGGTTTGTAGAAATTCATCTTCCTTCGTTCGACCTTCTTCTATGTATATTTACTAAAAAGTCACAGAAGTAACTCTGACTAATTTTAAAAAGGCTTATTATATGCAATAACACCTCGATCCTCAAATTTCATTTAGGTCCTTTTTAGCACCTTTATACAGAACCAATATAATCTAGTTATAATCCTTTGTTCAACATTTTATAAGTTATTTTCTATATATTTGTTTTCTAGAAGAACTTTTGAACCCCCTAGTGATTAGTTATTTAAGATAGATCTATATAGGTAGATAAATAATATAACGAGCCGAACCACAAAGCATACTTGTTTATGTTCCATTTCTTTATTAAAATTATAATCAATATATGCACTATACTACCTCCTATTCTACAAGCTTGATTTTTATTAATCAAAATCAGAGAATTCTAATTGTTACCTTTAGTCCTCGCTCGTTTATTCCTCCCTCCCCAATATCTCCCTAAACATCTTTTCATATACTAATTAATAAACATCATTAACATTTTTAGGGCTTTATGCAAACCTAGGTAAAATAATGTGTGTAGAAATTTGTGCGTAGATGACCTTAATTTTATTCCATTCGTTTGGAAAATCCTCTAGTTCTCTTTGGTTAGGTTATTTTACAGAAATTTATCTATAATGGAAGTGTAAATATTATAAATTATTCAAATAAATTTATATAATGCAAATAGGAATCTACATTTACATTGTTCAAATTAAAATTGATTGTTACGGAAAAAATGGCGTGAGTTCGATTTCGTAGTCTAGAAGAATTTATAATTCAACGAAGGGCCTTCAATTAAGGCCGAATAGCAACGCCTCAATCAAAATTTAGATCAAAGGCGGAGTGAAATTACCCAGTTTCCAGTGTATGTCCACTTAAACTTTCACTTTTAATTAACGAACCAAATTAGATGGTGAAAATCAACCAGTTCCATACAGTATGTGACCATTTAATTATTTTCCAAAAATGTTTGGACCAACATCTAAATCGAATGTGACTACAGCCACATTCTCAAATTTCTGCAAAAAGCTCGAAAGTTGCTTATTAGTTTTAATAGTAATACGACCAACAACTTTGAAATAATCCTGACTCCTAACATAACTCGAGTTAATGGTATCTTTGGCTATCCGAATCGTAGATGATGGTGAATCTTTTGAGATGTCCATAAGTAAATGAAGAATCATTTATACTGATCAGTAAACATCTCAATATTACCAAGCTGAAAGTACTGTAATCAAAAGTTGTGTACGCCATCGCATGGTGGTGAATAATTAGAAACTTCTGTTTCATTGTATTATTAAGTAATTCCATTGTTGCTTCAATTGATTGGCATTAACGGTAATTGTTTTTGAGAAATCTTTTCACAATACCGCTTTTGGAAGTCTCTAGCTCTCTGATATGTTCGTTGACCTCGTATTTCTAGTGTAGATATTTTGAAAATTACATTGAGTTTGAAATTTGAGATAACACCGATGTTGATTTTGCGAACATTTTTGTTTTTCGAGGTTGTCGGCTTTTTCTATCCTTTCCACTATTGAGAAGTTTTTGAAAGTCCTGGATTATATTTCTCAAAGAATTTAGCGTTTACCCACTTCTATTTAGGACCAGAAAATTTGAAGTGGGAATCATTTTAATTATTATTACTCTCTGAGCAGTAAATCACGTACACTCCATTATTCTTTTGATGGTTTTCCTAACATTAATAGATAATGTGTTGAGTATTTGTTTCGTATTCTGTGCGAACACATGTGTGTTGTTAATAAATTATCAATAAGTATATTTATGTTTCCGTTTTGTGTATTTACTTTTTATGCCAGTAGAAAGAATTACAAACATCATTATTGATAATAAATCATTTGAACGATGACTATGTAACGTTTTTGAGTTTGTTCTAAGACTGTTCGCGATTAAAATTGTTTAATTTTAACTAATTAAAATTCTGAAAAACGAAGAATATTTTTTTTGTAGCGAGTATTATGAGATTATTGCAAACATTTCTTATCATTGTTTGATTTAGTATAATTTAATCTATATTATTTATTAAACTAATTTAGAAAAAAAAAATCAATCTACTTATAAAAGGACATGTTTCTTTTGCTCATACAAAAATTATATAAATAATTTACAACCTTAGCTTTTCATGAAAACTTAAGAAATCTTTTTATTAAAATATCATTCAGGCTATATAAATATGTCCGTTCCAAATAATTGTTCGGTAATATTTTTATCAAAGTGTTTTGTGGTTCACATAAATGCCAACATTTTAGATTTTTAAGTTTTTAGCTGGTTAAAATTTGTTTGGTCAAGCTAGACGTCCTCGTGCACAAGCCGTCAAAATACAAAAGTTAGGTTAAAATAGAATGTCTTTTAGATAAGGGTACACTCGGGTCACGACTGAGATAAAAATGGTATATTTACTAGTAAAACACCAATCTGGCTAGTTTAATTGTTTGGTACACATAAAAATCTTAAGTGGTTGGGTGGGCAATACTCTTAAGCAAGCTTTACACGGTCAATAATAATGTCTCAACTTAAACCATCAATACCTAAAAAAGTCGTTTTTCTGCTTGACAGTTTTTAATTTTGAATTTTACTCATTTCGCTTAATCAATTGAAGCACACGAAGTCAGGTTAATTTTTTTTTAAATATAATGGAAATTAGACTTTTAAGGACTTTCTTAGGTAATGACTGAGTATTTAAAGACTTCATTTTAATACGTATGTAGTTGCTTTTCGTAAAACTATCAAAATTTTCTACGTGTGTTTCTCGACGAATACGATTAATTTTCGAAAGTATTTTCTTATTGAAGAGCTACTAACAAAGTATACGGTTTTTATGCTGAGTTATTCGGGGCCCATATGTACCTTTCCAGATATACTTAGTACAATATTTTTGTAGTATGAAAAATTGTTTGCTATCATCGCTGCTTCCTCCCAGAATTCTAAGACAAATACTTTATACTTTTTTGTGCTATAAAGTAGTTACTGTGTTATTTGTTTTCTATCCGGAGCAGGTTATTTTGAGCTGAATGTGGAATTATCTATTCGATCTTTATTTATTACCCGTATTGTCGCTGTACTAATGAGTTTATAAGCAACTGCATCTAGCTTCAGACTTGTGTACCTGTGTCAATAAGAGATGGGAACTTTTTCATACATAAAATCTTAAAGAAAGAATTTTATGTCATCCACACATTTCCTATAGACTGAGGAAGTCCCAAAAACTTCCAATTTAATTCCAATTCCATTAAACTAGCTGTTTAATGATCTGAAATATATCATTGCCATTGATATAATTGACATTAAATTTGATTTGAATTTTGACTCATAGATGGAAAATTTGTGGGGATTCTTACTTAAGTTAATTGTGAGAATGAAACATATGAAAGAATCGATTTCGTTAGGCTAGCAGTAATTCGCTAGTACTACAAATACATGATGTTGTCCTATATATATAGACAATATTCCAATGTAAACTTGTCGCGACCTGATGAGAAGACTGATTTCTTCAAATCAATAATCTTATCCGTTCGAAACTGATTGTTGGGGGATTCTTACAAATTTTTCATCTATGGGTCAACATTCAAATTTATCCGCGGTCCAGCGATAACGGACGAAAAAAGCATGGGGTGGTTGGGAAGTTGATTGTGTATAAGTAGGTATCGATTATCATAGTCGTTTGTCACTTAGATTAAATTGACGCTAAATGGAATAATTTCCTATGATTATGTATTTAATTCGAGAGTATTGAAGATAGACCAATGTACGGAACAATCACAATAAAACCCATTACAATAGAAAACAAAAGTAAAAATTATTAAATTTGACATGATTCCCGATACCGGGCTCTTTAAATAAGTTGAGCTAAATAAATGTTTATCTTTTCTTTTCTTTGTTTTGGATACACAGTTGAATTAAAAAAGCAGTTTAGTTTTTGAAACACTGATTGCACCAGTAAGTAGCATGTTGTATTCAAGTTTTGTTAAAGAAAAATCACAGCTCCGAATAAATCTATCTAATAAAAATGCACGGCAATTGATGACATTGTGAACATTGAAAATTGTACGCCAATTTTAAAATATTTTGACTGATTGGTATCTCTTCGATTCAGGTAAAATCGAAGTCAAATGTGCATGTGGAAAAAACTGTGTCTTAAATTTTAAATCAATCTTTTCGTATGACTCGATTTTGCGTTACGCCCTCTGGTAGACCTTCCATAAAAAACTCCTTACTGTATTATTTTATTTATATAAACCATAAATAAAGCCGAACGAAGAATAAATCAACCAATTAATTACAATTTTATTAGAATGTTCTAATCAATATTTTCGATCCAAGTCCTCGGTAAGAAATAATTATCACAGTTGTATAAAGCAACAAACTCAAATTATGAAGATCTGCCTTTATAAACCGAACGTATATTTGATATCTAGAAACTTAATTTTTGTAGTGTATAATGTGTATAATTTTTCTTTTGTATTAATTATTAGTTGTGATTTTTATGGAATGATAAAAATTAATCAAATTTAAAACGTTTTTTTGAATAATTATCTCATCTTGAAAATTTTCTATTTGCTTTCTCACTGTCTAATAGTTTTTCCGGCCTGATGAGATTTAGACCTGAACACCAACATGTGGGAAAAATGTTTTCTGACGACTTTGAGACCAATATATACAATTTCATAAGCCCGATTTTTTCTTGAGATTGTTCTTTATACACTGTCGTTAAGGATGACGGATCAACGTCGGTGTTACCGACTATTGTACCAGAACCTTCTTATACTTTGAGTTCCAGATGAATCGTTACCCAGATTAATGCTATTTTCTGTTATAAGGTAGTTTATCAAAGTTGAATGATATAAAAAATGTTACTCTTTTAGAAAGAGCAGTCTACACATGTTCAAGGAAAGTTTAAAGGGCGTATAAGAAGAAAACCCATTCTCGCATTAAAGTATAATAAATTTAGCATCAAGAGGGAGTAAACTAGGAGATTATTACAGTACAGATACTTAAGAGAAGACCAATCAATCATGGTAACTGAACGAGAGCTATAATCAACGTTATACAACTTCTGTAAAATAAATTGTGAATAGGAATGTTCTGGTCGTAATATTATCTCTAACATAATCCTCTTAGAGAAATGACGATCAGGTGTTGAACTGTTTGAACGAAATCCATAGTGGTACTCCCCCAAAATGCACCGCACCGATGTATTTTGAAAACGGCTAGACCAAAATCTTGTAACGAGTTTATAACGGGATTTCCTCACTCCATATAGTATATAAAAGTTCGTTCATCCAGTAAATATGGTAAAACTAAATACAGAAAAATTATTTTCGAAAGGTTGGGTAAAAGCCTTAGACCATTAAATACTATGGACTTATAGCAGTGTGCATTTTTTGACTCCAACATCTGTGGGCCAGTTGATTTGCTGCTGCTTTTATGACTATTCCATAGTGATTGTTGTTGTAAAGTGATGATATTAAGAGAAGAGAAAACGAAAAACAACATAAATTGCTTGTAAATAATTCTTAAAATGTGTGTATCATCAATTATTCAGTGAGAATTCAGTGAGGCACAACAATTTCTATTATATTTGCAGTTGACATTACGCTAATTTTATAATCAATACTGTCAAATTAACGGGTGTTTTTAGATTTGAAGTTCTATCTTCTTACTGAGTGTTACAAAAATATATTTTACTCACTCTGTGACATTTACCAAAAAATGACTGATTCATTTTGACGAAACCCAGTTGTAGCACCGTCCTTTCCGAAAATTCTCTGAAAGCACAAATGCTTCTTTCACAAAAATGATCGCGCACAAAAATATTTAAGCTTGTGATGAATATGTTCAAGCTCAAGAAGAATTTACCTATCGCACCACAGGCCTTAGACTGGGAGTTTTGCAAACAAAAGTGTTCAGCGTTGAAACGAAGTTATTGATCATACGCGAATATTATGAAAGACCAAATATAGCTTCACGAATTCAGGGCCGTTTCATTACATTAAGAGCCTTAAGAAAACAGTTTTTCTCTATGAGAAGGCTTCTAGTGCAGTTTAGTAAAGTCACAATATTTAAGAAAGCCTCGATACAGAGGTCTTCCTACTCTTACAGAACAAACTTTACGAACTTTATGAGACACTTAGATGACCAAGCAAATTTCTTACAATGACTTGATGGTTCTTTTGCAAGCAGGAGGTACATTGACGAGATTTTGTCCAAAAATATTATTCCGTTTGCGGATAACCGTATAACTTTTTGTTAATGCATGATATTGCAAGACCTCACACACATTGCTAGTGAGTATCTAAGCAATATAAATATTAAAACTTTAAATTGGTCCGCTGGTACTTAAACTTCATCTAGCAATTATGGGATATCATTGAAGATTTAATAAGAAACCTAATTAGTTTTCTTTTTTTTACTAATTTTTGTTATTGGTAATTTAATTAACGTGAAGTTGAAATATAGTCTTTCCTGAAAACACCAAATAAAAATTATTAAAATAGGGATTTATGTTTCACCCGGTATAACTTCAACAGTAGTAAAGATATCGAAGCGATTCAATGACGAGAATGTTCAGGAAAGACAGATCTACATCTGGGATCAATAAAAATTATCAGCCGTTTTTGGTAAATCTCCTTTTCTGTTTTAATTTTACGCCAACAAAAACAGTTTTTTATAATACCAGGTTGAACGTTAAATTTAAAAATATTCGTTAATTTGGCAGTTTTCTACAACATTTAGCCTTCAAAATGCAAAAAATGGATCATTGGATGGATCAATGGATCAATGTCTAGAATTAACGGTCTAGGAAAAACTTTTGAGCGGTCCCAGTGTACATATTTTATGTAAATACTTTCTCCTTGTCAAATAATATTAACAATACAATAAGTTTATTTAAAGTGATAAATTCTGAAATTCTTTCGCCAAATTTCATAAGTAAGCAACAATAAAAAATAAATGTGAACAATTATTGACACGAGCAAGATATTTTGCTCTAAACATGAATATATTTTATTTGTCCTATTCCAAAACCGGAAGAAATCTGGATCTGAAGAAGCAATATCTGGAGAATATGGTGAGTGGAGTATAATCTCCCAGTTCCGGCCGACCAAGTACTTCTACATAGGTATGTAGAAACGCAACGTGGGCCTACGCGGTGTCATGTTGCAAAATAATCTAAATTTGGTTTTGGCGTCGACAGCCATGGTTCACCTACCTGGCTTGCTCGATCCACGCTGGTTATAGATGTTAATTGTTAATTTTTATCCAGTAATGCTTCTACTTACGCATCTTCAAATGTTTACGTTTTCTTCGAAATCAACTTTCAATCGTTCAAACTATACTTTAACCGTAAACTTCCACGAGCAAAGGCGTATTTCCACTGCACTTTTCTTCAACAAAAAATAATGAAGTTGGGAAGTTTTACTTCATTATTTTTTGTTGAAGCAGTTGCTGTGTTTTTGACAAAAAATCCATGAGATGAAAATAATAGATGTTTAAGGTATAAACAGAACCAGAGATAAAGTGACAAGTGATATCGTCAGTCAAATTAAAATATGTACACACAAGGAATGCTAACACAAACAATGTTCCTAGCGTCGATGACATTATCGCTGAAATTTGTTTGGTATTTATTTCTAATTTTGTGTTTTACTATAAAATAGAAACAGAATCTCAGTCGCTCTTCTCTAATTTTTTGTTCTTGTCTTCACAGAATGTGTAAGTCTAAAATCGGAAGTTTTCAGGAACCGATTAAAGCGTATTTAGGTTTGTATTTGCAGCCGAGCATTTTTTCCGTTTTTTACAAATATACGGTTACTAACATTTAATTGTGTCGGATCACAGAGTGCGGATACAACCTGCTTTTTCTTTCATCATCTCTTCACCTACAAACAAATTTTAAAGGAGAGGTTTGTGGCAATAATTGTATGCGCAACTCGTGTTTTGTAATTCATTAAACAAACAAAACAACAACAAAAAACTTGGGGTCAGAATTTTTTTGTTCTTACTGATTAGAATGAAATTGATTTTTGACAAAAAAAAATAACGCCTGTGATACTATTATGGTATTTGGGGAGAGATTTTATGTGTAATTTTTATTTAAACATTTTTCTCTGGCATACTGAAGTAAAAAGTTAGTGTTTTAAATTAACTAACTAGTTAGTTTTGCCAATTTGTATATGGAAAAATTATTCCCAATTTATAAATATTTATGTCAAACTTCTCTCCTCAGTAGGTCGGAAAAAAATATTTGAACAGAAATTACATATAAATTCTCTTCCCAGTTCATTATTCCCAGAGAATTACCAGAATAGTGCCACTGAGAAAATATGGGGAATTTTACATTGTGATTTAATACTTACTAGATTTTCTAATTTTTATTTTTGTTTTTCCCATCCGTTTCGCTCATTACTAATATTTTTAATTATTCCATATTTTATTTTTAAAATATCACATTTGTTTCTTAAAATAACTAATCTACTTCATTAGATTTTAAAAAATTCAAAAAATTTTCTGTATGACATTGGAGAAAACACGCGCAACAAATGAATTATTATTTAATATTTTAAAAAAACCTTTAATTTTTTAATATTTCGTTGTAAATCCTCGATTTACTATAACAGCCCTACATCGTCTTGGCATTGATTCGATTAGATTAATTATGGTAGCTTCTGGAACTCCCAACCAAGCTTCCACGACCCTTCGAAATAATTCGTTCTTATTTCTGGCGTTATCGCGGCGAACCTTTCTATTTACGATCTCCCATAAATTTTCTATTAGATTCAGGTTCAGTTCAATTTTATTTGCAGTAAACCAGTTTTAATGGTCCGAGAGGTGTGTTTCGGGTCGTTATCATGTTGAAATCTCCACCTAAGTGGCATTTCCCACGCTGCGTATGGTAGCATAAAGTTGTCTACTATATCTTTGTAGATTGATTGATTCATTGTATTACTTATTCGATGAAGCGGACCAATCCTGACCTGAAAAACAACCCCAAACCATTACGTTTCCTCCAAATTTTACAGATTTTATATAATATTTCGGTTCAAAACGTTTTCCCGTTAGTCGTCTTACGTGACAAATTCCATCGCTACCAACTAAATTAAATTTCGATTCGTCGCTGAACAACACGGTCTTCCATTTATTTACGTACAAATTGCAAGCGTCTACTTCTGGTTTCAGAAATAAATGGCTTTTTGGCTGGCCGTCGTGAAAAGAGTTGAACTTCAACCGCTCGTCTCCTTACTGTACGGTCGATGACGGACAATCCTAGTTGACTTACCAATGTGGTCGACGACATAAAAGGATCTCTTTTGAAAGATCGCACGATGTTACTATCTTCTCGTGTAGTTTTTCGATGACGTCCATCTTTATGTGTTGTCTCAAATGTATCTCAAATACTAAATTTTTTTATAATTCGGGATATTATGGATTTATGCACTCCATACTTCTCGGAAATGTGATTTTGCTGCATACCAGCACAAAAATCTTGTATAATTTTTCTCTTAAAGACACTGTTACACTTATTGCTCGCCATTTTAGAAAAAAAAAACAGTTTTTGTATCCAAAATTTCGTAATGCACTTTTGACCTCAAGGTTTAGGCAAACTGAATATTTTTCGACACATGGTCTGATTTAAAAAACAAAACTGGTTTTTGATAAGCTGCATTTGTTTTGTCTAGTGCAAATGTGAGAACGGTTAAACAAATTCAAAATGAGCAATGAGAAACAATTGAGAGATTGGTTATGGAGAGTATTCAGATTTAATAACACGAATGAATATTTAGAGGAATAAAAACAATTCTGTTTTAATTTTTTTTTTTTTTTTCAATTGATTAAGTAACCCGAAAAAATTGCAAATGTTTTGTCCGATACTGTACATAGACAAGTGCCACTCTTGAGTTTTGTGTATAGAGACAAGTGCTGCTTGATTTTTTTTCAACATGCAGTTTTTGAGCGGCTAATGTAGTATTTCAAAGGCAAGCATTCGATGTACAATTGTCCCCACTTTTGTTCGATATTTATAAATAAATAAATTATATATTTATAATATATAAAAGCCATCGCTCAAAAAATCGAACAAACATAATATGTACTTTCAGAAGACATTGGTAGATGGCAGTTTAATTGTTATTTTTTACATGGAATTATCTACAATATATAAAATGTATATCATTATTGATTAAATTAATCATGAAATTAACAGAAAGACTAATAAAATAAATATTTTCTGTTGAAAATGTATGTGCTAGTTAAACCAATAACCATTATAGTAAGAGTACATATAATTTATTTGTATAAAAACGTGAAATTGATCGAAATGGATTTCCACATTTTGCATTTCTAGACGAAAATGTGTTTCTTCGTGGAGTACCCCCATAATTAAACCATAATTAAAATGGGCTCTGCTAAATATAAATAGTTGATTGCTTTCGTGAAGATATCTTACGTACACGACAGCCTAATCACCACCACACAGGTTTTTGTGGAATATAATGTATGTCGTATTTTCCCAATTTTTTTTTTCTATGGCCAGCTTATTTTACTTAGTACTTAAGATACAAATTTAATTTATAATTAATTAAACCATTTGTTTATTGTTATTTTTTCAGATTGAAATAATAAAAACATATAAACTTATCCACCGCTAAATTTCCAATGCTGTTAACTATTACAGAGGTGACACTTTTTAATAAATTAATTACAAATATCATTTATTTATTATTAATTAATATATTATTAATTAAAAATTTTACTTTATTTAGTCTAATTTTTTGTTAATTTTGTTTTAAATAAAAAAAATTCTCATTCTCAAAAAATAATTTTTTGAAAACATAATACATATTAATTACTAACTAAAATAAATTATTTGTTTTTTTTTTAATTATTTTGAATAGGTTATGTAGATGATTATTATTATATTTAGAGTTGTATAATTGAATTTTGTAATGATAATATATGATATAACTATTTTTTGTTTAGCTTTTCAAAATTTAATTTTAATGAAAGAAATGGAATATTACAAAAAAAAAATATACGCAACAAAAAAAAAACAAAAACTTTATCAATAGTTAAATCTTTATTTGTATATTTTAGTCCTTATAGCAATAATGAATTATTAATTTTTATAAAATGAATTATTTAAATAAATTATTAAAACAAAAGGAAGCAAATAAAATGATAAAAAAATCTTTATACAAAAATTAAATAATCAAAATTATTTTTTTTAATCACGTAACGATTTTATTTTTGGTATATTAATAGAAATTACGGTGCCGTAATTACAACAAATAAAATGTCACAAATATTAAGAAGAAGATCACAATCTAGTGTTCCTTATACATAAATACATTTTTTGTGATTTGTTTAAGTTAATTACATACATTTCGAAAATTGGTAAATATCGTTACCCCAGAATTAAGGATCTAATCGCTATATCGCAGTTAATTCACAAATTTCGATTGCAACGTTAAATTTCGAAACTTCTAAGTTCCATTAGTAAGTTTCGATATTACTTAAACTAAAGTTTAAAAATTAATACAACACACATACACATATTTCGGATTTTTGCTAACCTAATTATTTACGTACAATGTTGCTTCTCGTACTGTTTTAACCAAAGTATTAGGATTAAGAACTATTTAGTGCTAGGGTAACGATATTAAATATTATTGCTTTTCGGAATAAATTATTTTATGTACGAGTATTTTTAAGTTTTTAAAGATAAATGAAGCGATAACCAAAAAAAGTTTCTGTTAATTAAATAAGACATCCATCAAGGAGAATAATTATAAATTATGTATTACCAAATATAAATGTAGATTATGGTCATGTTCGAATATTATCAAAGCCTCCTAAATAAAGAGCCGCAGTAATAAAAAAAAATGGTGTTTTGTTGAGATTAACTATACAAAAAAAATCATTTACACATTTATTTAAAATAAACTAATAACAATTATTATTTATACTGCAATTTTTTTTACTGAGACAAAAACTATTTGTTACTAGACTATAAATTACGTTTTAAACTATGTTTATTAAAAAAATTAATTAATTTTCCGAAGATGTTGAAAATTAATACACGCTCTTGTTACCGATACGGTGTATTTATTTATTTTGAGTATTGTAGCATTATACAACGAATGAGACTCGAATTTCCTTAAAACCCTGTAATGTAATGTTATATATTTCTTAACCCTTTTTTTAGAATATATGTATATTTAAAAAAATGTATTCTATTTTTAAAACGCTTGTTTCGTTGTTTACACATAATATCATTCGAAATTAATTGCGAAACTGTACGCAATTACGCATATTTACAGGAGCAAGCTACGGTTCTTTATATTTAGGTGGTTCAACTATTGAACAAATTTTGAAAAAGAAAAATATCTTCAATTGGCAAGTCTAATTTAACAGTGTGATACTTCAAAATGGTATTAATTTAGGATTGTCAATATATAATAAAAAGAAAAAGAAATTAAGACAAATATAACAAATTATTTGTATTCAATAAACAATTAAAATATGAGTTTTATTTGGTTTTGTTGAATTATTAGTTTTAGAAGGAACTAATTCTATCCAAAACAATAGAATATAAAAAGGGGCCTTTGGCGCCACAAGAGCAGAATGAACTTCATTGTGGATTTGGACTTTATTTGGAAATCACATTTAACGCTTCACATGTGTAAATAACAGATCTTAAATAAAGAAACCAATCAACATTTTATTTGTTTGATAGTAAGGGATATTCTGTTGATGCCGACTATAATATACAAGGTGTCCCGGAAGTGTAAGATCGAAAGAATTTGGGTGGTCATTTCCAAACAAAGTATGATTGAATTGTTGGTGGTTCAAAAGTTATTCCTCTTTTAGTATTGGGACCGAGTATTAATTTTAAGTGATTTCTAAGAGAGGGCGTAATTTGTACTATATCGCATCGACGTATATTTTTATTATATTCATGTCAAAGCACCATCATATGGCTATTGTTTTCAATATGTGTCATTTTGCTGAAGTGTAAACAACAGTTTTTAACATGTAATATGTTGAACTAGGTACCAACAAATCAGTATTTGCGAGGTTTTTAGTTTTCTTCTTAAATTCGAGGAAGTGTTGTTGAAAGTTTTCGATTGCTTTCGGAAACGTAACGGTGATTGTAGGTCATCAATTAAAACGAGTGAGTACTGGTTTCGACGCTTAGAAAATGTTTGATTTCGACACGAAAGACAAGAACCAGGTCGTTCGAATGAAAAATTGGAGACGTTACTTGCAGAATTATTGAGAGTTGATCGTTCAACCATTTCTAGATGCTTGGTGTAGTCTACAAAGAGCTGCTTTAACCTAACGAAACTATCACGGGCTATCGGGCGCAATACAAGAAGAGACACGTTTAAATTATTCCTCATTTTGAAAATGGTGGGCCCACGTTTTGAGTAGTCAAAACATACTTGGGAACGCTGAAATGGAAAGTCAACCGTCGTTATTATCCAGACATTGTTATTTCAGAGCACCACTTAATTCGATTGATGACTCATGGTCTGTATGAGCAACGCTTTATTTCTTTTGAAAATATCAAAAATGGGTCGACTCTTGAATAGCTTCAGAATACGAGTCGTTTTCTAACATAGTATTCGTATACTGCTCGAAAGATGGCCGAACAATTGTAAACATTTTTTCAAAATAAAGCCATAATTATACAAGAAAATACCTCAAAAATAATACATGGTCCATATATTTATAGTGAAATCGGATGCGAGAAAAAAACACCCACCAAAAAATTAATTTAAAAAAGTCGAGTGCTTTTATTTATATTTCGTTTTTAAGGCTGTATGGTACTGAGAAAACAAATTTATTTATAAAATTTTGTACAATTTGCTTACTAAGCTCTACTTAAATTGTTTATATGTGTAAAATTAATTAATAAATTTTTGATTTTTCATTATTTCTGATCTAAACCTTGCTTATTATAATAAATTAATAACCACTTATTTTAGATACACTATTTATTTCGTGATTGCCATCTAGGGACAATAAAAATTACCAAAAATAATTGTCATTGCGGCGTAAAACAAATATACTTATCGTTTGACGTAATTTTTCAATAGATAAAAATCGAAATGTTTAACATTTTTAACTAAATCATTGAGCAGGATACAAGAGAGGTAAGCTCAACTATATCTCACTGTATATGAATAATATTACTTACAATTTTAGCTCAGTGTACACACGCTGTATGGTTCTCAGTACCATACAGCTTTAAATACTGTATAGTACTGAGAAAACCTATTTCTTGTTTAGTATCGATATTTAAATGTCTATAATGTTTGCAAACGGATTTTTTAATAAATTTGAGTATCGAAATTTTGTATAATTTGCTTACTTTAATTGTTTGTATGTGTAAAATTAATTAATAAATATTTAATTTTCATTATTTCTAATCTAAACATTGCATATTATATAAATTAATGACCACTTATCTTGGACACATTAATTTTATGTGATTTGCCATCTAGAGACAGTAAAATAATGTCAAATTGTCATGTCAAATTGTCATTGTCATTGCGGCGTTAAAATAAAAAATCTTATCGTTTGACGTAATTTTTCGATCGATAGAAATCGACATTTTTTTCAAAACTAATCTTGATACGCATGTATTAATCGATTTTATGTTTCTTAACACCTTGGTGCAAAAATTTTGCGCTGTTTGGAGGAAAAATATTGAGAAAAATGATTTGTACGTGTTTAAAAAAAAACGATAAACTTTCAAACCTAACCAAAGACAAAGTACATATTTTATTTTGATAATCATGTATTAATCCCTCAATTATACATTTAACTTCATCCTAAAAAAGGAAATAGGTCAATTGGTGTCGTTTTTGAAAAGTTGAGTACCATACAACCTTAAAAAGAGTTTCACTGAACAACACTCGGATTACGCTAGTCGTGTCGTTTGTCGTTTCAAGTGACTCTTTTCATATGAAGCCGTAGTCGCCGGTCTTGTCAAAATATCTAACATGTTTATTTTCGGCGTATTTTATGTTTTTTCTAGTCACTTCAAAATTTCACACGACTCGAAATAACAATTTTTAATTGTTTCTTTCGTCTCAAGTCACTTATTGGCATAGCAACTGGCTAATTTTTAATATATATATATATATATATATATATATATATATATATATATATATATATATATATATATATATATATATATATATATATATATATATATATATATATATATATATAAATATATATATATATATTTATGTATATATATATATGTATAGCGAATTTTTATAGTCACTAGCGACTAGCGTAATCGGGGCGCAAATAATTTAGTGCTGCTCTTTTAAGATTTCTCCATGTTGATGAGATTTCTTTATACCAATTTGTCGTATAGTACATATATAATTGTATTTATGTGTTGAGCACTAGTCGTTTCCATTAACTAAATACGATAAATATTATTTAAATCTGGAAATATACATAATTCATGTATACACTTGCGAATTAATTTATAAACTCTCGAATTTCTGTGCTTCAAAGCTAATTTTGCACGAATTTTTATTGCATAACTAAATAAGCTTTCGTTCGTCCTTCTCAAGTGAGATATTTATTTATTGATGATTAAAAAGTTAGAAAAGCGCCACTGGAAGATCAGGTTGCAGCTAATTTAACTACGAAAAATGATATGTGTTCGAAATGCCGAATAAATCAAGAATAAGCATAGTCACACTATCACTAATTATGTAAAACTTTTATCTTTTTTTAATTTAAAATGTTAAATAAAATTAAATCAAGCTAAACGCTTAAATCAAGCATGAGGCATAAATATCAAAATTTATTGTTATCGAAGTTTACTGAAAAACCGCTAGATGGAATCCATGATGTTCTAATCGTCAATTGAGCGGGCATACATCCCATTTACATGCGACCAACAGTTTTCTTGTGCAAAATGAAAAAGATATAGCATTAACTTTTGCACATGACAGACAAGAAAAAGAATATATCCAATAAAATTTTGCAGAAGATTTTTTGAGCCACTACACCTCCAAAACCACTATAAAAATGAAAATTTGCCATAAAATATATTCGATCCGAGTATTTTTATGGCAACATTTTTAAAATTAACAAAATAAAAATTATTTTATATTTATAAATGTTAAGGATTCATCATAAAAACAGACGCCATGGACAAAAATGTAAATTTCGCATTTGAATTAATTAAAAACAAATCAATAATTTTCCTATAAAAAAATTATATTGAATATTTTTATATAGCGGTTGCTTCTTATTTACCTGCAAAAATTTTTAGAAGAAACAATTGTCTACATGTAAATGCCTCAATACTCACCTATTTTAACGAATTTGACATACATTCGCGTTTGGCGTGTTATTGCATTTGGTCTTTAGTCTGTGGACTATAAGTTTCTCATCGGGTAGTTTGTGTTCGTTGGCGGTTTGTGGAATTTATTGCTTTGCATATTGGGTGTATGATTGTATTGCACGATGCAATTGATTTATTGATTGTCATTTTTTGTTGAAACATAATTAAAGCAGTGAAATAAACTAAAGTTGCAATGCAAAAATAATAGAAACAAATTAATAGTAAAAGTAATTCTTTTTAAAATCTCATTGTTTAATTATATTTAAAATAAAATGAGTGATAGAATGAAACGTGAGCGGTATGTACTTAAATTCCATCACAATATGGCTTCTGACTTTGGTTACATTTTTTAAAAAAATTTTGTGATATGCAAAAGATTTAATATTTGGGTTATTATCTTGCAGAAGCCCTTATGGACGACGAGGCCGAAAAGAAAGTTGGGATCGTTCGAGTGACCGTAGTTTCTCAGATCGAAATCGAAACCAGCGCCATAGGTTTCAAAACTCGTACAATAATGTGAAATCAAGCTTCCACAATCAATTTAAGCAAAATATAAACCATTCTATTTCTTTTTTACGGAAACCACAATGGGAAAAATTTCGTTTAAAAGAGATTCGTAAAAATTTTTATCGTACACATCCTGATGTTATAAAAAGAAGTTCTTCCGTAATAGAGCAGTGGCGAACAATAAAAGAAGTTACTGTAAAAGGGCGGGATGTACCACTTCCATATTTTTCATTCGAGGAGACATATTTTCCACCACCTATAATTGATGAATTACAGCGAAATGGATTTACAACTCCTACTCCGATTCAATCTCAAGGCTGGCCAATTGTGTTGAATGGAAGAGATATGGTAGGAATTGCACAGACTGGAAGTGGTAAAACCTTATCATATATATTACCTGGGCTTGTGCACATTCATCATCAGCCATATGTTCGCAATGGTGAAGGCCCAATAGCACTAATACTCGTACCTACACGTGAATTAGCTCAACAAATACAAACAGTTGTAAACGATTACGGGCGATCCATGAAAGTTAAATCTGCTTGTGTTTTTGGTGGCACTTCAAAAATATCTCAGGCCAGTGAATTATCAAAAAGTATTGAAGTGATTATAGCTACACCGGGGCGATTACTTGATTTCTTATTAACAGGGAAGACAAATTTACGCCGTTGTACTTATTTAATCTTAGACGAAGCTGATCGTATGCTTGATATGGGATTTGAACCACAAATAAGAAAAATAATAGAACAAATACGGCCTGATCGACAAACGTGCATGTGGTCTGCGACCTGGCCCGTAGAAGTTATGAATCTAGCCAAAGATTATTTAACCGATTATATACAGTTAAATATTGGTTCGCTATCATTATCAGCTAATCGGAACATTTTACAAATTATTGATGTATGCAGTGAAAACGAGAAGGAATATAAGCTAGGGATTCTTTTGAAAGAGATAATGGCAGAAAAGGAAAATAAAAGCATAATTTTCATTGAAACCAAAAAACGTGTGGATGATGTTACGAAGAGGATAAGACGTGAAGGTTGGTCAGCTATTTGCTTACACGGAGATAAAACACAAAATGAACGTGATAGTGTTTTACAGCGTAAGTACTCTTAAACATTTTTCTGTAATTTTTTGCCTTGAGTGCGCGGAAGCCTCCCTAATTGTGTTTTGTTGTTAAGATTTTCGCAGTGGAAAATATCCCATTTTAGTAGCGACCGATGTGGCAGCTCGTGGATTAGGTAATATTAAAACAATTTTAAGTAAAATTAATTTTTTTTTGTAAAGTAAAAACCCCATTTAAAAAACTAAAAAAAAAATTAGAAATTTATTTATATTTTTTCGTTTTAAATTTAATAATGCAAAACATTGTTTATAAAATTAAAAACTAAGTGAAAGTTTAGCATGTATAAATATTATAAAATCTGTTCTGTTTTTCCAGAGGCACACATTAAAACTATTCCTTAAAATAATAAAAATAAAACATTGAAGTGTGCCTCGCATCATTTATGTACAATAAACATGTAAATGGGTCGTCTCACACAATATAATTTATAATGAACTGGGATGTTTAAATGGATTTCAGTTTACAATTTACGTTGCAACAGAGGTTCGGCAAAATACTGGCTGTACCATTTTATTGGTATTCTAAGAATTCAACTTTACTTTGCAATGAGCTAAAATGAGATGAGGGTTTTTTGAAAATGAGCATAATATTGAATATGATATATGTACCATTATGCTGTTTTTGCAAAATATATACATGCAATCTGATGCTCTGGTCTTCCAAATATCAATAATAATTTGTTATTGTGGGTAATATGTAAATTTTGGCAATGCTGGCAGAAACTCGCAATAAAAGTTTGGTTTTGTAAATACGCAAAACTAAATATATAATGCAATACCAACAATTTATGTGGCAATAGTGAGCAGTTTTGAGATTTGAAATCAAGTTTTGGAGGTTCTGAGAGTTCTTATATACATTTTTAAAAATTAAAACAAATTAAATACGAAGTATATTTCTTAATATTTAATGCAGTAAAAATACGAACATTTTTGAATTTAATTGGACAAAAATAAAGGTTAATCTTAGAAGATTAATTAGTAGTTAAAATCAAAAATATTGGTTTTTTTATTTGTAAACCTAATTATTTTATTATTTTTAGATTAATATTGAGTGTGTTGATTTCTATTAATATGAAAAAATGGAAAATTGTCTGCATTTTTTAATTTAAACAAAATATTATATAACTTAAATTCTAGTTTTGCTTTGTTTATTTATTTAGGATTTTCCATTTTTTAATTTTAATTTTTTTGAGTGCATCTGGTGAATGAGAATTATTTTACAAATAATAAAGTTTGAGATCTTAATAATCGATGAGTTAATTAACATTTAACATTATTATCTCTTTTCATTTTACTTTTTTATTTAAAATAAAAATCAATGCAGATGTCGAGGATGTAAAATTTGTTATAAACTATGATTATCCGGCAAGTTCAGAAGACTACGTTCATCGCATTGGTCGAACTGGTCGATCAGATAATGTTGGTACAGCCTATACGTTTTTTACTCTTCAAAATGCCCCAAAAGCTGTTGATTTAGTGGCAGTCTTAAAAGAAGCAAAACAAGTTGTTAATCCAAAATTGCAAGAAATGGCTAATGAGTGTATGAAAAATGGAAATCCGAAAACGAGTATGATAAACAATAAATTTTTTATTTTAAAATACTGTTTAAATATGTAAACATTTCAGATGAATATAGACATGATTTAAGAGGGTATCGTACGTGGGGCTTACCTAAAGCCAATTCAAATTCAGGTAATAATGGTAATGACATGCGACGATTTAACAATCGAAAATCATATACACATACTCAGTCACATTCACGATCACGGTCGAGGTCAAGATCTCGGTCGCGATCCCTATCGAAATCTCGCTCTAAGTCGCGTACCCGTTCTCAGTCCAAATCGTCGCGATTTAGTGATGATAGTGGCAGCAGCAATAAGAAACGGAGGAGAAATTCATCGCAAGGTCGTACAAGACGAAGCCGAAGCAGCAGTTCAAGTTCGCGATCTTCACGTTCAAAATCTAGTCATACGCGGCGGTCGAATAGCCATTCGCGAGGAAGCAGTCACAGTACATCATCAAGCAGGGACTGGTTTTACAAACGGGCCAAGTACTAATTCACTAAGGTTAACAATATTTTTTTTTAAATTTTGTATTAGAAATTTGTTGATGTACAAATATTGGAAAATAAAAATTAGTTACACTCTACCAATTAATATTTTGTTTTTGTTGTTTATTTATTATCTACCTACTTTATTACTTTTAACAACCTTATTGATTTTCTAATTTTCAATTAATCCTACAGTTGATTTAATCATAATGTGCAGAAGTTGTATAAAAAGTTTCTAAATGGATTATTTTATTAACTTATGCCAATAAAACGGTTATCGTGTATCTATTTTTTTCTTTCACTCGAGGTTCATTGACTATCATATCTTATTACGGACATAAATTATCCTACATATAAGCAATCTTTGCGGCAAAAACCCATGCCTGCGTCCTACAAATTAAAATTTTTTGTATAATTTTACCATAGACAATTATTAATTATAATTGTCTATGGCAAAAATAAAAATTATCACTAAAGCAATTATGTTTCTTTGGTCTAAGGAATACCTAAAATTATTTTAATAATACAATTTAATTTGATTTATAAAGTAACAAAAGTTACAGTAACGCAATATATTAGGTTGGGGAAATATAAATCCATTATGTTTACGTTTATTTCGGGGCTTTATTTAACATGGTTACAATCATTTGTTTTGGCTCAAATATGCACCATTTTTTCCATAACTCGTTGTCATTTAGAAGGCAATTTCATTATGCCGCTTTTTCAAAACATTTTGTTCCTCGCCTCTCCTATTGGCTAATTCTGGCCGCTTCTAGTCGGTTGCTGGCTTCAGTCGTCCAATTGCTGGGTAGTAGAGGTCCAAATTGAGCGTTTGGCCATTGGGCAGCAGCTCAAAGTAGATGATTCCCCCCCCCCCAATCCCATTATTTTTGCTATCCCAAAACCTTCCTTGTTGCATCAACTCATGCGGCACCAAAATATCGAGGTTCTTTTTGAGCCAGTCTTATGCAAATGGTTTAAAACTGTTTTGTATTCGATCTCCAGCTCCTGGGCGATGCTACGATAGCTCGCATGCCGGCCTACATCGATAATTTCCAGGATTCTATTGACATTTTCGACGATAGGCCTTCCAGTGCCTGGTGCATCTTTGATATCGAAATTACCAGAACGGAATCGACGAAACCAAAATTGCATGTGTTTGGCTGTGACAGTATCGTCACAGAATATATTATTAATATATTCTGTGGTATCGGGACCATAGACACCATTCCCAATTTCAGAACCGAATTTTTAGTATATTTTTTAGTATTTGGTTCAAATCTTAACATGAATGTTTCGGGTATTGTTTTCCAGGTTGTTTTTCGATTTTAGTTTTTGTTGTTGTTTTCCCATATAAAAACTTATCGTTATACATATCGTAAAAAATATTAATATAATATTGATAGTAGTGTGCCCAAAACAATGTTCGAAAACAACAAAAATATGTAGCCCATATGGTCTTTTTGGTTGTTTTCGAAAAAAACATCGATTTTTCACACATATATTTTTTTTTTTGCTTTTTATTACTATTTTGAATTGAAATTGATATATTTAATAATTAAAATTTATTTTAATATACATATTTAATTGTTTTTGGTAGTTTTATTAAATAAAAAAAATTAAACTTATCGACAGACACATCGATATTTTTTTGAAAATGTCAAAGTGTCAAAATAAATCATAAACAAAGCGGAATATAGCGGCAAATAGTGTGAATTTTTGTTAATTGAATTTTTAATCGAAATATATTTGTAAATTTATATCTTTCTATTTATAATTTGTGATTGTGAAGTGATTCGTGGTTGTTATTATTATAAAATTCTTGTGATAGTGAATATAAGTGGAAAAAACTTCAAAATGGATTCACACTATGAAGCTGAATACATAGACGACACGATTCAAGATGATATTGTCGATATTGTGAAAAATGAACAAATTGAAAATAGTGAAATGAAAACCAAAAATATATTTGTTGTGTTGCCGAAAGAAAAGAAAACTGAAAAAAAATATACAGTTCGGGCTATGTGGCTAAGCCTCGAAGAAAACGAGGCATTCAACGAATAGCTTTTACGTTATGTTGTTGATCGGCCACCTTTGTTTAATTATTGTTTGCCGATACAAGAACGAAGTTCCGGTATTGTAAATCGGTTGTGGGCCGAGGTGTTAGAAATGATGCTTCCTTCATATCCAAATGTAAACGTTACAATATTGAAGGAAGCATTTAATTACCACCTGGACCTGTATACGCGGTACAAAGCAAATAGTGCTGAAGATCCAAGTGGATCCGGTACAGCTCCAATGTCAGTGCCAAAACATTTGGAGATATTGCAGCAATTAGACAACGTAATTATTAAAAGAAAGTAAGTAATTTATTATTTTTGGTTATTTTTTATTTGTGTTTTTATTTGTGTTAATTTTTAAGGCAGATAACTAACGTCGGGGGAATGGAGCGGGCGTTGGACTCTATAGCCAATTTTGGTAAGTCAATTTGTTCAAATCTTAATTTTTTAGATATTTAATAATTAATTTGTTAAAATAATTTATTTGTTCAAGTCATAATTAAGTACATATTTATTTGTTAATTTTGTTTCAGAGCACATGCCACCACAAAAAAAAATTAAACCATCGTCAAAAAGACCTTGCTCTGCTCAGTCCCGGTCAGGATCTAGTACGTCAACTAGTCCTAATTCTGGTATGTCGCAGGAAATCAGCGAATTAGATATCGATGAGCAAATAAATAAACTTGTTGGCGCGGTGCAGTTGAGTGCAACCCAACGAAATGATCGAGCTCAAAATTTTGGAGACCAGGTGGCATGCCACATGCGTGACCTCAACGATGTTGAATTTTTTGAAGCGGCCGCCTATATCAACAATTATTTCTATGAAAAGGCCAAAGAACGGCAGCAAAAATAATTTGAAAGAAGAAAATTTGGATTTTTTTTAAGTAGCTAAGGCACAGAATAGTAATATCTCTAAGTATTACATTTGGAACATATTTTTTTTTTTGTTTCATTTTAGGTGATAAAAAACTGTCAATCTCCAACACAACGAACTATAAGAAAAGTAATCAATCAACAACCAGTCGGTGTACGTCACAGGAAAAGACGAATAGGATGCCGGAATTGGAAGGAGCGGGCGATGAATCGGAATAGTTGCAGGACCACTGTGTAGGCGGCAAAATCCTTTCATCGGATAAGAAGCTGAAATTTTTTTTTATTATTATTTTGGTAATTAGGCTTTATTGTTTAGTAATCCGCCATTACACACTTTGATTCATTCGTCCTGATTCTTTCCTCGTTTCCTTCCTCTTCACCAACAAACTAAAAACAGTTTGTAAACGTAGGGGAAGGAAACGAGGAAAGAATCAAAGTGTGGAACAGCGGAATTAACACAAATAGTCGTATTTTTTTATTAGCACTCGATAGACGTATTTGGAGCACCCAATTTTCTATGTCAAAACTTATATTTAGCGCTCTATTTTTGCATATAACTAATTTATTTAACTCTAACCTTTTTATTCAACTTTTTAGTTAAAAATCCGTAAAAAAATATCTTGCTCTACCTATTTATCGGGAGCCGCTATCCATTTCAAAGGGAAATTTTAAATTTCCTTTGTTTTGTACAACCCTTACACCAAAGCAAACCTTTCTCTTTACAAATTTTGACGTAATGTCAATTTTTTTTGTTTTATGATTTCGAGAAAAACATATGAAATTGTTGTTTAGTAAAAAGTGTATATAATATATAATATAATTTCCGTAATTTGTCTTTTTATGAATCTTATGATGTATCAAGCTAGTTTTATTTATCCACAAGACCTATAGATTTATTATTACTATAAATTTTTATTACATTTTCAGTTGTCAAAAATTAGTGTGATATAATTCAATGTGTTATAATTCAGAAGTTATACGTAATATAACAGTTGGGTTTGCCCAGGAAGTCTATTTCTTCATAGCTGATATTCGATTTCCTTTAGGGTTTACATAATATGATGTAGTTTTCGGTGTTCTCAGTTTTTAGCAGGTCTATTGACTTGTTGTTTTTTATTTGTGGATATTTATCTCTGGTGTTATTATATTTTGTGCATTTTTCAAATATAAATATGTTCGTTGGCCTCTACCACACTTCATGCCTCACATATGTTATCGTCCTCTAATCCAACCAATTTTCTGAAATTTTTGTTTTTTGCGTGATCTGTTCTTATACGGTTTATTTGTTTAATATAAGTCTAAGTTGTGTGAGCTTAATTTACTTCTGTAAAAACCATGGTTTCCTTGGTAGAGTGTTATTACTCTGTTTGCTGTATCTTCCAATTATTGTTGTCCATCTGTTGTGATATTGTTCCCATTCTTTTCTTGTTATTTCAGTTGTTAGTTGGTGAGCGTCTTATATTGTTATTTGGTTATCGATTGATTTATCCGGTACATCGATTGCTGCTTTTGCTAACTTATCTGCTGTTTCGTTACCTATTATACCTATGTGTGTTGGTATCCACTGTATTATTATTTTTACGTTTTCGTTGTTTGTTGCTAGATCTATTACTTCTTTTTCATGTACTTTGTAATTTTTGTTCTTGATAACTTTTTTTTATTGATAAACAGATGCTTTGTGAATCTGTTAGTATATTAAAATTGTTTGTTATGCCCCGTTTGTTTCTATTGCTTCTTTGATTGCCATTTTTATTGCTAGTGTTTCTATGTCTTTATTGTTGCATGATTTTCTAGTTTTATTTTGATACTTGTGTTTGAATGTTTAAAGTATATTCCTATACCTCGTTTATTGTTTCTTAGTGGTCCATTCGTGTATATCTCATGGTATTCTTTGAGTTTATTTAAGGTTTCTGCATAATGTAACTTAGTTTCAATCTGATTTCTATTAATTTTCAATTTCGTATTTATTAATGGCACTAATGCTAATCAGAGCTGAAAACTTGAAAATGAAACGGATAATTCTAAACTAATTTAATTATAAAACTTTCTCTATTTTATTTTATGATGTTTTTCGCGTTTTACTTGATTGATGGTTCGTACAGAAGTGAAGTTAGCTACAAAAGTCAAATACAATAAACATACCCGGTAAACACAAAGTACATTTTCGGGCAGGCTTTTGGCAATTCACGGCTGCCGTAGGCAGATAAAAACGGCTGCCTTTGGCATGCCGAGTGTATGCCGTTTGGCATGCCTAGTCCCTCCGTATGTCTGCCATAATGCATACACGACAGTTGACATTTGGCAGATATGATGGATGTCATTTAACTGACATGGCGGATGACATTTGGCTGACCTGGCGGGTGACACTTGGCGAACATGGCGGATGCCTATTGGCGGATACGACGGATGCCTATTGGCGAACATGGCGGCTTACATTTGGCGGACACGGCGGATGCATATTGGAGGATATGGCGGATGACATTTGGCTGACACGGCGGATGCCTATCGGCGAAAATGGTGGATACCATTTGGCGGACACAACTGATGACATTTGGCGGACATAGTGGGTGAAAATTGGCAGACACGGCAGTTAATATTTGGCAGTCGTTATATATTAAATTAAAATAAACATTTACAGAATTTCAATTCATTTGCTTTCATTTGCATTTATTTAAATAAAAATCAATCCATTAAGTATCAATCCATTATCCAAAAACTTTTCCATTATCAAAATGGCGGATAAGGTATATCACAAAAACAAATATTTCAGTATATACTCAAATTTACAAATAAAAATCGCTTATTAATTAATCTTAACCTAGGGCACAAAAAACTTAAACACTTTATTAAATAAAAATAAAATAAACACTTTTATTACTTTATTAACTTATTTAAATTGGTATAATCGTACATACCTTTTCTAATTTAACAAGCACAACGAGAGACTGATTTATTTCATTAAATTATTTCACATTTTTTTGACACCAACACGACCAAACAGCGATCAGCAGAATAGTACGAGAACGAAAGAGGAAAGTAGAGAGTTGGTCACAAAAATTCTATATCATAGAAAAGTAAAGCTATATGAATGTTTTATATTATTAAAAAAACACATTCAAGAGAGTATTATAATGGAATATTTTTTGTTTTCTCGAATTTACGTCGTTTCTACAGCCGTACCAAAAAACAAGTAGCTAATACACAATATCTTCTAATTTGTTTTTTTGGGGAGTTGTTTGGAATTTTAAAATTAGCCATATCTCAAATTGTCGACTGCCATTTGGCACCCATTCCACTTGGTTTCCGTTTGCTGCCGAAACAAAGACTTTGCCGACTGCCATTCGATACCCCTTCCGGTTGGTTTTCGTTTGCTGCCGAAAAACACACTTTGCCGAGTGCCATTCGGCAGCCGTTTCGTTTGGATTTCGTTTGATGCCGAAACACAGACTTTGCCGCGTGCCATTCGGCAGCCGTTTCGTTTAGTTTTCGTTTGATACCGAAACACAGACTTTGCCGACTGCCATTCGGCACCCCTTCCGGTTGGTTTTCGTTTGCTGCCGAAAAACACACTTTGCCGAGTGCCATTCGGCAGATGTTTCGTTTAGTTTTCGTTTAATGCCGAAACACAGACTTTGCCGCGTGCCATTCGGCAGCCGTTTCGTTTAGTTTTCGTTTGATACCGAAACACAGACTTTGCCGACTGCCATTCGGCACCCCTTCCGGTTGGTTTTCGTTTGCTGCCGAAAAACATACTTCGCCGAGTGCCATTTGGCAGCCGTTTCGTTTAGTTTTCGTTTAATGCCGAAACACAGACTTTGCCGCGTGCCATTCGGCAGCCGTTTCGTTTAGTTTTCGTTTGATACCGAAACACAGACTTTGCCAACTGCCATTCGGCAGCCGTTCCGTTTGGTTTTCGTTTGCTGCCGAAACACAGACTTTGTCGACTGCCATTTGGCAGCCGTTCCGTTTGGATTTCGTTTGATGGCGAATAGTAGACTCGTCGACTGCCATTTGACTGTCGAAAATCAGGCTTTACGGCTGTCGGCCGTTTCGACTGCTTTTCGGTTGCCGTAAAACTGCCGCCTATTTAAAAACTGCCGGCGTGGTTTACCGGGATAGGAAATGATTCAATGCTTATTTCCAATACTCCACCTCATTTGAATCATCAGCTACTCCACATGCATCCCACAGAACATTGACACGAGGTTTGTGAATAAATCTGCCACCATAGTTTCCGTAGGATAATATTGGCATGTAACAATACATTTGTCGATGTAATCCTTGACAAATGCCTCTCGAACATCAATATGTTTAGTACGCGACGACAATTTCTCCTCCTTAATGAATTTCAAACAACTTTGATTGTCTTCAAAAATTGTCGTCGGTTTCCTGATGCGCTGATCGAAATCGTTGAGTAAACGACGAATCCAATTCGCCTGTTGACATGTTTCAGACAACACAATAAATTCTGCTTCCGTTGATGATAATGCAATGCAATCCCGTCTTCGACTGCACCAACTGAGAATACCGTTACAATACTTGAATATGTAACCAGATTGTGACTCGACTTGCGCGATCATCAGCCCAACTTACATCTGCATATCCGATTAACTGATCCGAGCCATCACTCTTCTCAAGTGACAATCGCAAACCAGCAGTACCGTTGAGATACTTTAATACTCGTTACAATTCGTTCCAATCCTCCTGGTTTGGACTGGACATCTTTTGTGCGAGAACCGCTGCCGATATGTCAGGTCTCGGACTGATATGTACAGTAAGCAACTTTTGAAGTTTGCCGTTGCCCAACAACAAATTCGTATCTCATCCTTTACCATATCCAACTGATAATGGAACTGAGGACTCCTTTGGATCAGACATTTGGAAATCCTTTAGTACTTAATCTCTCCCAAGTTCTTAATCTTGAATTTCGAACTTAAAAATGTTCCGCACTTGGAGATTATCTCGTTGTTTTCACCAACAATGACCACATCGTCAACGTAGATTAATACGTAGCATATTGTTCCATCATGTTTGTAGGTGTACAAGCATGGATCATTCTTGCTTTGAACAAAACCGAAATCGATGAGAATTTGATGAATTGTGTTGTTCCAATTGCGCGCTGATTGCTTTAGACCATATAAACTCCTTTTTAGTTCGCCGCCTTCAACTTTGAATCCTGGAAGTTGTCTCATGTAAATTGGTTCAGACAATTCACTGTTGAGAAAAGCCGTTTTCGCATCTAGATGATAAACCTTCATGTCCTTGTTTGCTGCAACTGTAAGCAATGTTCGAAACGTAGTTTGACGAACAACTGGAGCAAACACCTGATCATAATCAGTACCGTATTTCTGCGAAAAACCTTGAGCGACAAGCCTTGCCTTGTGTCTGACTACTTCTCCATCTGAATTGCACTTTAGCTTGTAAATCCACTTGCAGCCAACTAGATTTGCAGCTTATGGAATTTTCACAAGCTCCCATATTTGATTCTCCATCAATGACTTCATCTCATCTGTCATTGCTTGAATCCACAGTCTCTTTTGATCACACTTGATAGCATCTTCGTAGCAGTTTGGTTCTTGAATGACTGAATTCACCACGCTCATTTCTTCAATAAGTCTCTTTGGTGGAATTCCTTTGTTAGCGCGTTGTGATCGTCTAACAGCTTGCTCTTCATCTTCATTCTGAACATGATCCTGTATTCGATTCTCTTCCTGAACTTCCTCATCGACTAATTCCGCTTGTACTGGATCGTTTTCTGCATCTTCAAAGTTGTTCAACCCTGAATTGTCGGGTTAATAATAGGTTACAAATGGCCCCTTTCGACGAACTGAACATCTCGACTAACCGTGACTCGATCGGTTTCCGGAATGTAACAACGATATGCCTTATTTGATTCGCACTCATAACCGACCAGCACTGCTTGCACACCCTTTGAATCGAATTTGCGTCTTGTTTGCTTTGGTACATGCACATAACATTCTGATCCGAATTTACTGAAGTATTGCACATTCGGACTTTTCTGGAACCAGCCTTCGTATGGCGTTGTTTCTGTACCCTTTGTTGGCAAACGATTCTGAACATAATTAGTCATCACTACAGCTTCGCCCCAATACTTTTTCTCTAGACCTGCATCAATTAGCATGCAGTGAGCCATTTCTACCAACGTTCTGTTTTTGCGTTCCACTGTTCCGTTTTGTTGAGGTGTGTACGCAGTAGTTCTCTGGATTTGAACTCCGCTGGACTTTAGATAATTCACGAATTCATTACTGAGGTACTCTCCTCCTCGATCTGTACGGATACGGATGAACTTAGGTTTCTTTCCGAATTGATCCTTTTCCATCGCAATATATTCCTTGAATTTGCTGTAAACTGATGATTTATTTGCGATTAGGTAGACTGTAAATTTTGAGTAATCGTCTATGAATGTCACAATATAACGATTACCTGATGGTGTGGTCGTTTGCATCGGACCACAAACATCTGAATGAACCAGATCCATTACTGCAACTGCTTTATTACTCGAATTGACCGGAAACTTGATTCGAGTAATTTTTCCTTCGATACACACTCTGCACTTGGAGTTGATTTCGCAATTCGCTGTACACTTGCTGAAGTTGATGCCTTTAACAAAATTTCGTTTCGCCAATGATTTCACAACTTCGATATCTCTATGGCCTAGAACCTTATGCCAATAATGTATGCATCCATTGGATTCCTTTTCGACCGAGTAAACTTTGTGAGGTTCTTTTAGTCTGTAAAGTTTATCGCTGATTTCGCCAACTGCAATTTGCCGACTGTTTTCCCTTATTTCATACTTGTTGCCCTTGAAATTTACTTGAAAACCTTTTTCCGTTAGCTTTTTGACTGAAAGCAAATTTCCCTTGATATTAGCAACACGTCTGTGATTCTTACTGGAACACTTTGATTTTCCTCGTTCAGAAAATCGACCTTAATTGTACCTTTACCCGCAGCTGTTAATTTTTGACCATTTGCAACGCTTACTTTATCACTACAATTCATGTCGATATGGACGAAAGTATCCTTAGAACTGGCAATATGACACGTGGCACCTGAAACGACAATCCAGCCATCACCTACTTGATGTGTCACGAACAGTTTTTCTGTTTCATCTTTCGCTAGATTCGCCTTCTGATCACTTCCTTCCTTTTTGTTGAGCCAGGCTTTGTATTTTCGGCCATCCTTTTTGATGTGACCGCTTCTTTTGCAAAAATAGCACTCAGACTTTTTATTTTTCACCTTTTTGACCTTTCGTTGCTCTTGATGAGTCAACCTTTAATGCAGTGTCTTCTTTTGAATTCAGCGAGAACCTTTGATTTAACCAACGTGAGTGTCAATTCACCCTCTTCTTTACCCTCGAGCACCGTTACCAAACCGTCGTAGCTTGGTGGCAAAGAAGCCAGCAACGTAGCACTCATAAAAAAACTCCGGACCAAAATCTGCACCAAGCGCCAATAACTTTCGAAACAGCTCGTTCATGGAATTTACGTGCTTTTCCGCATCTCCGCCTTCATCAAGCCGCTGTTGCATGATTAATTTCAAAATGTACACACAATTGCTTGACGTGTTTGATTCATACGTTTCCTTAAGAATTCTTCATGCACTTCTTGTTGAATCTGCACCGATGATGTGATGAATTTGATCGTCTTCTACATCCAATGCGATTGTTGAATGTGCCTTTTCATCAAATGGTAATGGAATCTACGCTGCGGTAACTGGTGTTGTACCTCATTGATGACTGCCCATAAACCTTTTTCCTTAAGAAGCATTTCCATTTTGTATTTCCACACAAAATAATTTGTTCCGTTTAGCTTTGAAATGCTGTATTTTGACTCAGCTGACGCCATCTTTTTACCGTATAAGCTTTCTTTATTTTATTTTATGATGTTTTTCACGTGTTACTTGATTAATGGTTCGTACAGAAGTTGAAGTTAGCTACAAAAGTCAAATACAATAAACATAGGAAATGATTCAATGCTTATTTCCAATATTTATTATGTCTTCATTTATTATTATATTTTTAGTCGTTCTTATTTACTTATTTTTATTATTTTCTATCTTTGTTAGGAAATTATTTTGGTTATATAATATTCTTAATTTTTCAATAGTGTTGTTGTTTTGAATTTTTTCCCCGGTTGAACTATTTTTGTGAATGTGGTTTGATGTGTCTTGACTATATAAATTCAAATCGTTATTCAGCGGGTTAATATTTTTTTGTATAATTAGTAAGATTAACCAATCATGGAAAGACACAGTTTTTTTAGAGTAACTAACCAATCAAATAAAAGGATCTCCTTTTTTGTAGAAACAAGATAGTTACATTATAAGTCGATCATTGTACATCAACCGAGGTTGATCTAATTAAATAAACTTATTTTAAACAAATTGTGAATTTTAGTGAGTTTTGCAAGTGAAATAAAGTTGTGTAAAAGGAATAAACGGAGTTTTGTGAAGTAACCTAAATTCAGTGAAGTTATACAGTCCACATCGAACCATCGAGCTATTCAACTCGTATATGTACACTTGGTTGGATTAAGTTTTAATTCTAGTTTGGACAGTTCGTCCTTAAATGTTTTTAATGTGATGTTTGCTCTGACGGTTGTTTCTCCTTCCTTTTTTCCTATATCGTCGGCAAATTGGTATACTGATACTTCTCTTTGTTTTAGCTTGTGTATTTCATATGTGTATAAGTTGCAGAGACAAGGGCTCAGGCAGCTACGCTATGGAATTGTCCTGTTTGTTAGAAATTGATATATCTAATTGGTTATTTGTTTGGGCGTGTCTGTTTTATTAAGTATGTCGATTAATGTTTTTTTGTTTACATTATCAAAAGTCTTTGATATGTCAGTTGATATTAGTATTATGCTTTTGAAATTTTATTTTTCTTCTTGAATTTCTCCAAATAGGTTACGAAGTAATCCATACTGTAAAATCCCTTTCTAAATCCATATATTGGTTTAAATCTTCCAGTATTGTTTCGTTATAAATTTTTGAAAAGACGTTACGTAATGATATCGGGCTGTAGCTTTTTGTGTCGTATTCATCGTTGTTGTTTTTTTTATTGCTATAATTTTTGTGATTTTCCAATTATCGGGGTATTATTTAAGTGGTTTGTAATATTGTTCATTAGGATTGGTTTTATTTCTAGTATTATTTTTATGATGTTTTTTTTATAATTTGTTTTCACATGGTGCTGTGTTCCTTTTCCGATTTATTATCTTTGTTATTGTTTCGTTATATAATTTATTATCAGTCGGCGTTTCGATCTCCCATGGGATTTGAATTTCTTCTGTCGCATTTGGGAAATTCTCGTTTATGAATTTCTTAGCTAGGTCGTAGTCTTCCAGCAAGTTGAAGTTATTTTATTTTTTATCTTATTAATTTTGTTCCATATTTGTTTAGTATTTATTGTTGAGTTGGTGTTTGATATAAATGTCTCCCACGAATTGCGTTTTGCTTTCTTTATTTCCCGTTTTAGAACTGTTACTGATCTTAAGGGCTCTGTTGCTGTGTATAATTTTTTTGTTCTGTTATAACATTTCTGTTTTTTTCTTTTATGTTCCCTAATTTTTTAAATGTTCGTTCCACCAATGTTTAGGTGCATTTCTATTGTTAGTAATTATAGTTTTTGTGTTATCCTTTATAGTTTTTCTATTATCTGTTTTTACTTATGGTTTCCGCTATTTCTATTCCTAACTTGCTTTCTCTTGTATTGTTTCCCCACATTCTGCTATATGCGTTTATGTCACCTTCACCTGCTATGATTGTGTTTTTATTATTTTCTGCTTTTTCAATTATGTTTTTGAATTCTTCTATTTTTAATGCAGAGTATCTGCCGGATGGGTTGTAAAATGCGATTACTTCCGAGTTTTATTTGTAATTGTGCTTCTTCCATGAATGTCAAGTTTAATTTTAATTCTATTATTTAAACTCCTACATTGTTTTTCACGAGGAACCCTACTCCCCCCATATGCGTTATTTCTATTTTTTGTTATTGTTTTGTATCCTGGGATGTGTGGCTCTTTTCCTGTTTGTGTCCATGTTTCTGCCAATATTGCTATATCTATGTTGTATTTTTGCATGAAGAGTTGTATAATGTTTGTATTGCTATTTAAACTTCTTATATTTATTTGTAGCATTTTTATTTTACTTTTCATATGGTATTTTTCTTGATTTATGGACTAATTCTCTTAGCTCCAATAGTAGAAGATTTGTATGGCTGTAGACCTTACTGCTGATTTGAATGAAGTCCGTAATTGTCTGCTGTAAGATGAATTGTTCTTTAACAATTCCTTCATGTCTATTTGCTCTTGCTATCGTTGCGTTAGGTGTGTATCTTCTATTTGAGTAGTGCTTGTTAGATTATTTAACTCTGGTTCTTTGTGTATTGTTCTTCTGTTTGGGTATACTGTTGCTATTGCTTCTTTAAATGTGGTTTTAAATTTGGTTATGTGAATTTTAATTTGGGTTTGTATCTTTTTTTTCGTTGCATTTGTTAGAGTTTGTATATATAGTGTTCTTCCCCTATACAGAATTTGCATTCGGGATTCTCTTGACATTTGCGTGTTTCTTCTAATAATGGTTTTGTACATTTTGTACATCTTCTTATTTTTGATCGACAGTATTTTTTAAAGTGCTCGTAACTAAAACAAGCCGTTTTATTTTTGGTATAAATATGCCTAAGTACAAGTTAACATCGTACACAGCTAGAAATTTTGCTGCAATTTATAATGCAACCCTTGCATCGAGTCTTATACAATGCAAACGTGTATCACATTCTGATGCAAAGCATGCATTAAAAATAGTTACGACGCAGTTGCGTCTAAAACTACTGCAGCAGTGTTTCGAAAGAAAATTTCTATATAATCTGGGATTAATTATTGTTTAGCGAATTTATAATAATTCGCTAAGGCATTGTGTATACTTTTAATATAAGCTTAAAATAGTTTTCATATATTTCCAGTATAAAGACTTCAATTGATTTACGTCAATCGAATTTTGGAAGTAAAAAACGTGGAATTTGTGAAATTCGCCTTATGCTTTTGATACAAAATAATAAAGTTTTATTAGTATTTGGGAATTGCTAATGTGGTGTGCTTTACAGTTTAAAGCACTGGGCTATACAATTTTAATGTCGCTTACGACAAAAAATGATGCTTCCAAATAGATATTTTAATTTATATTAATTTATTTTTTTATGCAATGTGCTGTAAACTTTTAATATAACATGTATCAATTTTAACAAAATATTAAGTTAAAGTTTAATGTAAACTATACAATAAAAATTAATACAGTTAGCATTAATATCTGATATAATGCAGCTTGTGCATTAGTTTGCAATGCAAGCTAGCGCAGGACGTATATGTAATGCTATTTGCATTACATAGGTCATATTTTTTCAACTGTGTAGAATGATACATTTTTTGGTAGCATATTTAATCTTATTTCGATTTTTAGCGTGTTAGTATTTTTTAGTGGTTTATTAGTGTGATCTCCTCTTTGTAATATTTTTATTTTTGTTATCGGGTAATCACATCTCAGATTTTCCTGTATTTCCTTAATTGTAAATTCCTCTACGACATCTCTTACTACTCCCTCTACATATATAAATGTTTTCGGGATATAGTACCTATACCCTTGGCTTCCAGGATTTTATTGATGGGGGGAGGGGTCGTCTTTTATGATGCATTTGTTGGCTTTGTCAAATGTATCGAATTCGACTCTTGCAATTTTTTGTTGACATCGGTAATGTTTTTGATTTTAAGATTATTTTCTTTAAATCTGCGAGACAATAGCCGTGTTTTAATATTGGAGCACTATCCGGCGTCGAAGGGAAATTTCTACTGAAAAAAATAAATTCACCATAAATTCAAAGTAGGTATATGTTAAAAAAATGAAGACAATAATTGAATTGACTTCAATTCAAGTCAACAATTTACAATATTTATTGCGTTCTTGGTAGCTACAGTTGGCTTTGATTATTCTCACAGATTTCTATAATCCAGTGACATTCGAAGTTTATTAATTAAATTAAATAAATATTAGTTTGAAAGTAAAATATATATACCTATGTACATGCAAATACGCATCTTAAAATGCCCCGTGTAACTGCATTATGGTCAGGGGAAACTGTAGAATACCCTGGACCATGAGAAATTTAAAATTTCAAAAATATATAAAAAAAACAGATGGTCCAATATTTTAGCCGATATAATCCGATATGCTGAAAACTCCAAATGACACGTGACTGAAAGAAATGTTAAATATTATAAGGAACACGTTGTCACCAACAAAACATTTCAATCTTTTATGGGCGTCAGTGTGTCTCGAAAAGAGTTCATGCTGCAGCTCACTGAAGAGCTGAAATAATGAGTTCTGGTTCGTGAGTTGGTAAAAGTAATCCAGTCTATGTAGTTGGTGCGTCCGTAATTTGTGATTGATTGATTGTCCGAGTAACACGGTTTGAGTCGGCCGATGGAAATTTTGGCGTGTCGCCCGTTCAGTTCCAAAGTGTAAAATTTTTCTGTACGGTGGATAACCATATAAGGTCCAGTATATGGTGGTTGCAGCGATCTGCGTACTGCATCAGTCCGTAAGAAAACGTGCGAGCAAGTCAGCAGATCTTTACTAATGAAAATTTTGTCCTTAGTATGTCGAGAAGCCGGTACAGGTCGAATTTCATCAAAATGTCGTCTGAAGTTCGTAATAAAGTCTGATTGTAAAATTTGATCGTTCGTAGTATCTAAAAATGTCCCAGGAACTCGAGTCATAGACTAGCTTTTAGTTGGTCACTGTAAGTCGTTCGTAGTCCTAGTAAGATTGAAGGAAGAACACTAGCCCAATCAGTTAGGTCATAGCTCATAATGGCAGATTTGATAACACGATGCCATCTCTCAATCATGCCATTACATTTTGGATTGTAACTAGTTGTTCTCCTTCGCTCAAAACCGAGTAAGTTAGTCAGTTCGTGAAAAAGTTGTAATTCGAATTGCATGCTTTGGTTCGTGACGATGAACTCTGGAACACCACAGCGAGCTATCCAATGCGAGTTGAAAGAGATGGTTGCAGCAGTTATATCCGGAACTGGAAACGCCTCGGGCCAGTGAGTTTGTCTATCATTCAATGTGACGCAATACCGCTGATTATCAGAAACGTAACGGACCAATGATATCGAAATGAATAATCAAAAAACGTTGAGAAGTTAATTTATAAGTATAAGCGGAGATTTTGTGTGTCGAAAGACTTTAGCCTTTTGGCAAGCTACACAACTTTGCCATCTTCTGAACGTCTTTTTTAATTGATGGCCAGATTGTTATCTGGCCTCTTCTGAGTCAAAAGTTTGATGGAAGCTTTGACGCTAGGATGAGAAAGTTTATGAAAAGCCTCGAAAACTTGCTTTCGGAAATTTAGGGGACTGAATAGCCAACGTGTAGTAGTAGAAATATCGCAATAAATTATTTTTTTCGAATTGAAAGAAACGGGAAATTTCTCGAATTTGAGAACAGAGTTACTCCTTAAAGTTACTCCTTCTTGAAGTTCTTCGTCATTGGTCTGAGCATCTACGATGATAGCATAATCAATACTTTCGGGAATAGAATTTTGATTAATACGTGAAGGAGCATCTGCGGCAACGTTATTTAGTCCAGAGATGTGCTGAATATCAGTCGTTAATTGACCAATGAAATCTAAGTGTCGAAGTTGACGAGGAGATGCTTGGTGGTTTATGATCGGTGTAAAGCGTGAATATACGACCTTCGAGAAGAAAAGTCGATAGTGTTTGATCCCCGAATAAGCCGCGAGAAGTTCACGATCATAAGCACTGTATCTTTTTTGCATATCATTGAGACGCACTGAAAAGAACTCGAGTGGTTGACAAGTGATGATGGCCAGAGGTGTTGATGATGATTGATGAATAAATAAAGTAGCATCTGTAAGTTTAATTTTACAGTTATCGAACGCTTCGATAGCTTCAATTGACAATTGGATTGGAACCAGATTGTTCTTAGAGTAGCCTTTTAGTTATGTAGTCGTTCAACAATTCCTGGTCAGCAGCAGCACCTGTAATCTACCTTGTTGTTACCAAATGGCCTAAAATGAAAATTTCGGTTTTTGCGAAAACGCATTTGTCAACGTACAACAAGTCCATGTTCTTTTAATTTAGTAAAAATAATTTTAATATGATCGAGATATTGGTCACAATTTCGAGAGACAATGAGCACGTCGTCCAAGTATACAAAACAGAAGTCGCAGTGCTGCATTCCTAAGGCCCAAAATCATTCTACAAAATTTCAATAGTTCGAAAGGTGTCGAAATTTCTGTTTTTGGAATGTCAGTCGGTTCAATGGGAATTTGGTGGTAGGCCTGGACAAGGTCTGTCGTTGTGAATATAGTGCAGTACGCGAGTTTTTGTGTAAAGTCTTGGAGATGTGGAATCGGATACCTGTCTGGAATCGTGACTTTACTTTCTCCATACGGTCTCCACTATTTTTAGCTACTAAAGTGTAACGGGCTGGATCAAGGACTGCTACTAGGTCGACAAATCCCGAGTTTCGTCATGTTTTCGAAATCTGTCTTCGCAATGAGGAATTTGTCCTGAGGAACATGTTAATATGTTGCCATGAATGACAGTAGTTCAAAATGTTGAGATCACGTTGAGAACTCCGGAATCTGTTGCTGTCCTGTCGATCCTAGAAATAGTAGTAATATCGTAGGAGGAAGGGGTACCATTTGTAAACAGACAGGTTACCGGGTCTATGAGCCTCTGTCTCTGCATATCAACTAGCAACCCAGTTTTCATCAAAAAATCCGCACCGATGATAGGCATCGACACGTCAGCAACGATGAACTCCCAGTAGAATTCACGGCGCAGTCCGATGTCAAGTCGTAAGAATTTAGTTCCATACTCGTTTACCGAAGAACCATTCGCTGCAAACAACCTGAAAGATGGATCGACCCTTGGATTCCGAACAAAACGAGCTGGCAAAACCGAGACATCTGCACCCGTACCTATTAAAAAATGAGTCTGAAGAAAAATTTCGAAGATTAAAAGGCGTTTAGTTTTAGTTACGTCATTGCACATCGCCAATTATGAATGACTATTTACTTTTTTGGAACATTGTTATCGGCTAAATTATTTGATCTAAATTTGCAATTTGGTTTGCAATTAAACGACTTTGTACCGAAATGATAATGATAGAAACAGATGAAATTATTTTCGGCTGAAGGTTCACAATAAAATGGATTGAAGGAATTTCGAGAATTTTGCGAGTTTTTCCGTGAATTGCTAGTTTTAGAGTTTGATCGAGAATTGTTACGACTCAGGAAATTTTAATTGGATCTCGATATAGAATTTTGATTAAAGATTTCCGCAATCTCCGATAACAATGTTTTTTTTGAATTCCGAAAGCTTTTTAACCAACGAAAGAGTTGAATTTGGATTAGTAGAGCAGGAAGCAGAAGTCTCAATGTAATTTATTTGTGCTTGAGTCATAGTTTCATGCACGTTGACAGTCCGTTCTGCCACGACCGACAGAGAGACGTCGTTTGGAAATAGTGTGAGCACCGTTTGAACTGACTGGTGTAACCTCTTCATTCTCTCCATACCAGCATTCAACTTCGTGACGCATAACAGTTGAGACGATTTCCTGTCTCCAAGTGTCAAGCCATGCATCAGATTGTTAAATTTCGTCTCTGATTCGCCGAGGACCCGGATCACCTTAGCTTTGTATTGAGGTACGCAAAGGTGTCGTGGAGTCGTGCATCGAGTGCCCCCACCGCATGAGCACATTTAGTTGCTTCGACCGTAATATCTGCCACCGCGAATTGCTGCTCGAGTATTTCAAACCACACATTAGGGTTTTGTGAGTGAAGTGGCTGTGGAGGCTTAAAAGCCACTCGGCCCATTTGCTCGCGATGTCTCCGGTGTATAAGACGAGTTTACATTTACACGTGAGACAGCTCTGGCAACAGCATCATTGATGAGTCTAGCCAGTTGTGTGGCCGTTATTGATATATTGGGCTGCTCCGTTAAAACTCTGCCTGATGCTGATGTCAAGTCTGCCTCACTCGTTGGCAAAAGAGTAGTTAATGGATCATTCACACCTTGGACAACGCGCCGAAACAAAAAAGCAAAAATAAGGAATAAGATCGAAAATACAAATAAAGCGAAAGCAAAACACATTTTAAATATAAATAAATTTAAGAAAAATAAATTATTGTTTAGAATAATTTATTGCTAGCACCTTAAATAATTAAATTACCTTAAATTACTTAGGTACTTGCAATTTTCTTTACAAGTTTTTCTCCGATGATCAGCCGGTGCAGAAGCACGTTAATTAAGGAGTCACCTCGGTCTCTGATGATGTGTTGAAAACAGCCGGTTTAATAATATATGGCCGCCGATGTTGAACACGGCCTGTTTCACTATATGTGGCCGACGAGGTTCAAAACGGCCGGTTTAATTAATGTGGCCCCACGATGTTGGAAGCGTTAAATGTTCCAATTCGTACTTTCTCGGGGTCACCAGTTTTTGGTAAATAAAGACCAAATTATTTGTTTATGTGTTGATATTTATTTTATTTACTATTTCTTTAAATATATAATTATTATTGCAATAAGACTAATAATGTTCTTGTTGTAACGAAGAGAAAGAAAAAACTAAAAAACTAATTATGATGTTTTCTATAGCTTATTATGATGGAATATTTACAAAGAGTTGGTTTATACCCAATAACCATTCAAGTGCTAGCCATTTTCAGTTAATTTTAATGATGAATTTATGGTACAAGATGTGAAAACGCCACAGTTATATACAATACTTATACAACAAATCGGATATGCTTTCCATCAACGACACCAACACAGTTAGGAAAGTTCCAATGTTTATTAAAACCTTCCGCTATTTCCAACCACGTTGCTTTAGTTGGTGCGGGTAGTGTCTTCTCTTTTAAGACAAGCCATATTTCGATTAATGTTTCTCGTATTGCCACACATGTTGTTGCTTTACCTAATCGGAAAGCGTAGCTGATAGAAGGTTGCTATCTCCGCTTACAAGATCATATAACCTCAAGATACCTCCGCTTACAAGATCATATAACATATAACCAAGATCATATACCTTTATATGTATATGTTTTACCTTAATGTTAACGACAGTTTTGTTGAAGCAGGAATCGAAGGTCTTATTAAACTCTTCTGCTTCGTAATATGTTGGCCGACTAAATGAAGCGGTTTATCAAAACTATTTGGAAAAAATATTTTGGTTTATCAAAACTATTTTGGACTCGATATCATTTAGTCGCATTTCATTAAGTAATGCTTCGGCCCCATGAATATATCGGTTACCTTCCGATAAATATGGGCGTACCCACCATTTACGAGTTTTTCTGATTTTTTTAAAAATTGATTTCGTATCACGACATTGTTGATTGCGGTATTTATTAACAATTAACTAACAAAAATCGGAGAAGAATAATTACCTTGAATGAGTAAAAATAAATATTATTTAATTCAAATTATTTACATATTTTCCATTGTTTCGGGTCCCGGTCGGAATTGCATATTTTAAAACAGCATTTTTTAAAACAACATAGGTACAAAACGACATTTTGCATAACGACATTTATCGTTTATTTAGATTCTCTTTAACACATACATATATAAATAAATTTTAACTTAATGCTAATTACATACTAAAAGGATATATTTCCAGCAATTGCTTTCAAAAAGCAATATTTGCCGTATTCTTTTTTTATTAAAATTAAGTTTATGTGTTTTCCTTAATAATATATGCAGGTTTTTTAACAAAGTTTAACCTTTAAAGATCTCATCGGTAATTTTTTTGTAGGCGTACCATTTTTTATATTTTTTTGTAAACAGAACAACCAAATAATATTCGAGTACAAAAAATAGAATGCACGACTCCAAGCGAAAAATAGCGAAAGATGGGAATTTAACTTTGTTCAGTTAAGGGAAATTGGTAAACACTGAATAATTTTGGGTTGCGGCATCAATAACAATCAACAACGAGTTTGAAACGCAGTAAATATTAATGTTCGTTGCTGCTGAAATATTCGATACACTTTAGTAAGTATTTCCATTGCACTTCGACCACTGTTTCTAAGTAACATCAAATTAATAAAACTATTACAAACCGTTTTTAACATAATATTTATTTATTTATTCATTTATTTATTTTAATATAAATGTTTGAAGTTCATATGAACTTATTACATTAGTGGCAAACTACTTTATTCTAATCTATTACAAATTTTATTTATTAAATTAACCTATAGGTGTACAGCGACATATTAGCGATTCAAAACTTGAAATTGGCAAAAGAAGAAAAATAGAATTTTGATATTATTAAGCTGAAGAAAAGTATTTTTTCCGAAACACGGCAGGAGATTTAGATTTCTTGACGTCATTACTTAACGAATTCCACATGCTAACTCCCCTCACAAAGAATGATGAATTCATCAGATTACATTTATTAATAGCCGGAGTCAAAAGATGAATATGACGATTGGAAGACGAAACTAATTTCTCAACAATATAGGTGGGCTGTTTATACTTTAAGAACTTGAAAATGTATAAACAAACTCGAAACTCATAGAATTCAGCAAGAGAACAACCAAGTAATGAATTAGTAAAATTCGAGATGTGGTCGTACTTTCTTAGCCCGTATACGTATCTCACAAAAGAATTAAATATCAATCGAAGTTCATTAAAGTACTTCTTCTTTAATACAAAGAAGACAATATCTCCGTACAAAAAATGTGGAAGGATGTAAGATTTCACCAATTGGAGTCTAAGATTGGTATTAAAGCACTTAAATTACTCGATTACAAACTGTTTCGATGTGGTAACTCCAGCATAAGCATTTGTCAAAAGTTAAGCCTAAATTATTCACAGAATCAGAGAAATCTACCTCCTCTCCAAGTACACTGATTTTAGGTAGGTAGTGCGTATCATGAATTGTAGAAGATATAATAATAGATTTGGTTTTTCCACCATTAAGTTCAAGATAATTTTCTATAGACCATTTCGTAATCAATTCGATATCGGAATTAACAGTTCCAATAGAATTTGTTATCTCGTTGGGCCTACAAAATCTATAAATTTGCAGGTCATCAGCGAAAAGGTGATATTTGCATTGAGTGATAACAGCAGGTAGGTCGTTTATATACATCATGAATAGAAAAGGACCTAATACCGATCCCTGGGGAACACCGCAATTAGTATAACAAGAGCTAGAAATTCCTGAATTAGATCTAACCAATTGTGATCGATTTGATAGATATGACAAAACCAAACGACAAGCCGACATTGAGAACTTAAAACTGTTACGAAGTTTGCTAACCAAAATTGAATGATCAATTTTATCGAAAGCTTTACTAAAGTCTAGAAGAACCAGCGTACAAAGATAACCCTTATCTATGGCCCTGCGGATGTCGTCATTGATGTGTAGTAAAGCACTATTAGTGCTGAAATGACGTCTGTAAGCAGACTGGTATTTTGATAGTAAATTTTCCGATTCAAGGTAAGTTAATATTTGTGATTGCAGTATTTTTTCAAAAACTTTAGACAAAGCGGGAAGCAGACTAATAGGGCGAAAATCAGATAAGCATTTGGGATTTTTATTCTTAGGAATGTGAATAATGATTGATTGCTTCCATTTCTCAGGAAAGATAGAAAATGTTATTAGGCTATTAAAAATATGTAGTAAGTAGCAATCAACCTTTGGTAAAATAAGTTTAACGAACTTAATTGGTATTACGTCAACTCCGACAGCGTTTGATTTAACGGAATCCAAAGCATCCATAAGGTCAGTGATATCGATGTTATTAAAACTAAAGTTACCTTCCATCGAACTAGAGTTCATTAGAACATCAACGGTTGGTAACCCCGCTGAACGTGCACTGATATGAGAAAAGTAATTATTGAACTCACTTGGTGAAAATTGCGTAGATGGTTTTTCGTTGGATGAAAGAAAGGAACCAACAGATTTCAAATTTTTCCAAAACACTTTTGAAGGAAGAGATGGGTGCAATATAGATGAAAAATAATTGGACTTCGCGCGTTTTATAATATTGTTACTCTTATTTCGTACAGCTTTATATTCTTGGTACAGTTCAATTCTTCTTGTACGCTTCCACCGACGTAAAATAAAATCCCTGAAATTTATGGTATCCCTGATCTCATCATTGAACCAAGGCGGCTGTTTAGGTTTGGGTGATATAGTCCTTAGTGGCACAAATTCCTCAAACAAGTCTACAACTAGTTCTGTAAAGTATTCTACTTTATCAACAGGGTTGTTAAAATTATAAACCATGCTCCAGTTTAAGTTATTACATTTATCAAGCAAATCTGATGTGTTAATGCTATTATAGTCGCGAAATTAGATTTTAGGAATAGATCTCTCATGTTTAATGTCATAGGAAAAGTAAAGAAGGTCGTGATCACTAAATCCAACCGAGATTTGGTTATGAAACTCTTTAAAATCAAATAGACATTTATGGGTTGCCTGTCAAATTCAATACCTGATACACCATAAGTTGTTCATAAGTCAGCCAGTCAATCTTTTAACAGATTGCATCATTTTAGTATTCCGGCAGTTCCTCCTGACTTCAACCCTTTCTTGTAGTAATCACGTTGTAGTAACTAGTAGTATTTTTCTATTTGATAACTTGATAAATTTCTAGGTGCAGCTCTAATGGGAGCAACGTCGGTCAGCCTGATTTAATTGGTGCCAAGCAGCTTTTTACGTTATCTGTGGTATACTATATTGAGAACATCAATTTTGTTGATGACCAAAGCAATTTCTGTCTTCGATATGCATCCAGTGGAATATAACACTAGTTAGATTCCTAATGGTGAAACATTCTCAAATGACGAATATATCCAATGAATTCGTTGTGGTTCCTCAAATATGTTTCTTTTGTCGGAGAAATTTATTAATGTTTGCCTGTGTGCAGAAATATTCCATTCTGTTCCTTTTGATGTTGCGAATCAACCATTTTCTCGTTACTAAAGGCAAAAGTGAAACTCCTCTTAATGAGGTCTGCTGCTCCTTTCTTTTAGTTAAATACAAGCAAATGACGTTTGTTAAATTTCTTTATGTGAAATCATATATTGAGTATATCCCATTTGGATGTTATATTTGCAGTTGAATGATACGCCGGATGAGTCCCATCTGTGTTTACGCCACAAGAAACGAACACATTGGTGGTATGTACATTTAACAGATAACCCCTTCTTCCATTGTGAATTTTTCTATATTGTATCGTACCATTTAGCATAGTAGACATTAAAAAAATAGTTCATCTAACATGGGGTCATGTTCGCAGTGCGAAAAATAGAAATAAATGTTATGATTAGTTATACAAAAAAAAAATATGTTATTTCAAATGAATCATTTATTGTTAACGTACATAATGGATATTTGATAAAGGTAAAATGGAACCAATTCAAATTTAATTTATAATTAGAAAATTTTGAATTCAAATTCATTAAAACTAAAATCTAATTATTTATGTAATAAATAAACCCCGATTATACTAGACATAAAATCTTTCAAGTGTTGCTAATTTTATTAACTTAAGCGAATGCTGTTGATACGATCTTAAAATTAAATAAAATGATAGGACCCAAGTCTAAAATGAAACGTGCCTCTCATGTCATTCAAAGTAAATTTCAAGTTTTCATAACGGTCCCGTTTAAGAGAGAAAATGTAAAATAAATAAAAAGGATTTTCTTCATCTAGCTATTTAATGGTGGAAGAATTTGAGAGTTAGAACTTATTGGAGGTAAGGAAAACTTAATTTTATTCAGCAGATCTACTAGGCTTCAGATGGCCCAGAAACTTCCGTTTTCTTGGTTGGATCATCCGGTTTCATCGCAGGGAATAATAATACTTCCTAAAATATTTTAAAGATTAGATAATCTCATAATGACAAAATATAACATACATTTACCTTTATATTATTTGAATCCGTAAGAAACATGGTTAAGCGATCAACACCGAGACCCCATCCACCAGTTGGGGGCAACCCATATTCCAAAGCAGTACAGAAATTCTCATCCACAAGTTGGGCTTCATCGTCCCCGGCGGCTTTGTCAGCCGCTTGCTGTTCAAACCGCTCTCTCTGAACGAAAGGGTCATTCAATTCCGTGTAGGCGTTACACACTTCTTTTTTCATAACAAATAATTCAAACCGTTCGGTAAGCCCAGGTATACTACGATGGTATTTCGCTAAAGGACTCATGATCTGTGGATGATCAGTAATAAATGTGGGATTGATACATTTTTCTTCTAAAAATTCGCCAACCAATTTATCAAGCAAGCGTGCTGTTGTTCGTGGAGCTGGGCATTCCACTTCATGTTTTCGACATAAGTCACTTAAAAATTTATTAGTTTCCGGGCTATTCAGATCTGTTAGTGCTGGAAATTTAACATTTAAAATGCTTTCCAAACTACTAATCATAGATAATCTTTTAAAGGGTGGCGTAAAATCAATTTCAACCCCTTCGGATCCTGGCCCATCAGGATGATATATAATTTTATAAGTACCATGAATAGATTTTACCATTCCAGACAATAACTTTTCCGTCATATCGATTATATCATTATAGTCAGCATAAGCCATATAAAATTCACAGGTGGTGAACTCTGGGTTATGGGTTAGATCAATACCTTCGTTGCGAAATTGCCTTCCAATTTCATATACCCGATCTAAACCTCCTACAACCAACATTTTATGGTATAATTCGGGTGCAATTCTCATAAATAAATCCATATTCAAATCATTGTGATGTGTAACAAATGGTTTCGCTGTTGCTCCTCCGGCGATCATATTCATCATTGGTGTTTCTATTTCCAAAAACCCTAGTCCATCAAAATATTGCCGAATATAAGAAATAATCTGTAAATATAAATATTAGTTAGAATTTAGGTATGAATTGAATTCGACTTAAGTACTTTTGCCCTGATTCGGAAAGTTTCCCGCACTTTTGAATTCAAAATTAAATCTAAATATCGTTGCCGAAATCTTGTTTCTTTATCCTTGAGACCAAAATGCAGATGAGGCAACATATGCAGACAAGGTGAAAGTAATTTTATCCGATGGGGAATGATAGAAAGTTCACCTTTTTTTGTTTTACCAGGAACACCTTCAACTCCGATAATATCACCTCTTCGAATTTTATCGGTATCAACGGTAAACGATTCTTCAGTTTCATAGAGTTTAGCGTTTGCCATAACCTGTAATTTAACACCCTCACCTCTTAAATCATAGAATACTAATTTAGCTCCCGACGCCCGAATTGCATGAACTCGACCCGCAACACTAAAAATTATATTTTAATTAATCTTCCATGCGAGATGGATTACTTTACTACCTTACCTCAATCGGTTATCGTTCAGTACTTCGCTATCAGCCAACTTTGAATATTTTTCAATGAATTCCTCTAAGGATACACTAACATGAAATTTATGTGGATACGGATGAGAATCGGGATTTTGTTTCAGATCGTTAACCATAGCTGATCTTAACTTAAAATATTCATTTGGAGAAATATTTTCATCATTCAATTTGTCATTAGCCCCGTCAGGTTTGGAATTAACCTGTTGTTCTTGCTCTTGACGAGTTGAGACCTTTTCAGATTTCTCTTTTGCTTTTTGTTCAGCTTTTAATCGACGCTTTAACTCACTGTAAACCGTAAAAATTTACTTAGGTATTTCATAATTTTATTATGTTAAGCGTAATCCTAGAAAAATTTGCGCTCATAACCTCACTAACCGTTTTGTGTTAGTAGATGGATAATTTCTAATTACATTTATATTAATACTACTAATACTACATAATGGGAAATATTTAAAATGGGAAGAGGTTGCAATTAGTCTCAAATTACGAAAACCCGAATACATTTCATTAATTAAAATTAACTGCAATATTTCTACAACACATTCGAAAAAATCACACGTGACAATAATATTAGCCGATTCCACATTGACATTTTCAATTTATTTTAACTACTTCTTCACATATCTCAAAAAAATATCTTACTTCTTGGACAACTTTTCAGCAGATAAATCAGCCATAATTTATAATTAAATAATCACTTTTTAATAAAAAAAAACTAAGATTTTAAAAACTTGCTACGAAAGGTATACAAAAAATTGCACCATGCCAGCAAATTAAACAAAAAAATAAAAACTACCCTAAAAACAAAACGTAGGTATTTTTTTACTGCAATATTTGGCGTATTTTGTTGAGAAATAAATCTTTTTTGATTTAACTGTATTTAGCGCTGGATAAATTTAGCGCTGCAAAATCATTTAAAAATTATTGAATAATTTTATAAAATTATATTTTTATGTATTCATCTATAAAACAATTATATTGTATATTGTAAAAATAATTATATTAAACACTCTATAATTATAGAAATTTGTATATTATTCATCATATGGACGAAGAAAATATAATTTGACATCTAGTGGATATTCAAATTACTAAAGCATTTCTACTTTTTATTCAGCTTAAGCAAAATTTTTGATTGCTAGTTAGCTTTAGCCATGGTGTAGTTGTTGTAATCGTGTTAAGAAAATACACCAATTGTTCTTCCTGCCAAACGAAAGAGATATAACATTGACTTTTTGCACATGAGAGACAAGAAAAAAATATATCCAAACACAATTTTGCAGAAGACTTTTTGAGCCACTACACCGCCAAACCACTATAAAAATGAAAATGTTGCCATAAAATATATTCGATCCGAGTATTTTTATGGCAACAATTTTAAATGTTAAAGATTCACAATAAAAACAGACGCCATAGATAAAAATGTAAATGTCACATTTGAATTAATTAAAAATTACTAATAATCCTATAAACAAATTATGCGTCTCTGTATATGTTTATTTCTGTTTCATTTATTGAATATTTTTGTATAGCGGATGTTTCTTATTTACCTGCATTTTCTACATGTAAATGGGACATTAGCGATCTAAAATAGAGTGTTGAAGTAGAGTAGAGTAGGGCAGATTCGTCGCTCTTTATTTAAAAAAAATGACAAAAATCAATTAAAGGTCCCGAAACAGAAAGAGGTATACAATTAATTTTGCTCAAAGATGAGGGTTTTGCAAATAATTTACATATTCTATAAAGGAAATTATATGGAAAAATGTGTTAATATCAGAGCTCAAAAGAGGCTCTGATATCAAATATGCCGTGATCTAATTGCTCGTGGATATATTCATATACAAAATTTAATTTGACACGTTCGTTATGAAATTGTAATGAAAATACAAAATACGATGTAATTATTAATTTAACAACATAATTTTAAAAAATATATATATAATTTTAAAAATTAAACAAAATAACATTTAGAATTTTTTTTGAAACCTTATATGTATTTGAATAAAATTTTGATTGAATTGTCTAGTTACAAAAATTTCATAAAAATTAGGGCATAATTTTTGAATGTGTTGTTCAACGTGTTGAAAATGATCTTCCAGTTTGTCCTTGAATTTGTTACAATCATTACAAGTTAATTTGTATACACCTATGTTATGAAATGTCTATGTTGTTTGTCTTTCAGCATTTGTTGTATTTTATTGTTGTTCTTTAATCTAATTTTATATCCAAGTTATACTATCGTATTCTGTGTTCAAGTTTTTTGACCCTTGAGATATACTCGACGCGACCGATGTGACTCAAAAGTAAAAATATTTATATGATTTAAAACTACAGCGATTACATTCAACGCGATTAATGTCCCATTTACATATAGAAAATTATTTTCTTTTGCAAATTTTTGCAGGTAAATATGAAACATCCGCTATATAAAAATATTCAATATGCGAGAAAGAAATAAACATAAACAAGAGACGCATAATTTGTTTATAGGCAAATTATTAATTTATTTTTAATTAATTCAAACGTCAAATTTACATTTTTGTCTATAGCGTCTGTTTTTATTATGAATCCTTAACATTTATAAATATAATAATTTTTTTTGTTAATTTTTAAAATATTAAATGGCAATATTTTCGGTGCAAATTCTATGCAAAAGTCGACCAATTATGGGACATTTACATGTAGAAAATTGTTTGCTTCTGCAAATTTGTGTAGGTAACTAAGAAGCATCCGCTATATAAAAATATACAATATGCGAGAAAGAAATAAACATATATAGTAATGCCATAATTTTGTTATATGAAAATTATTAATTTATTTTTAATTAATTCAAATGCGAAATTAACATTTTTGTCTATGGCGTTTGTTTTTATTATGAATCCTAAACATTTACATATATAAAATAATGGAGCATTTACATTTAGAAAATTGTTTTCTTCTGCAAATTTTTGCAGGTACAATAAACATATATTGTAATGCCATAATTTTTTTATAGGAAAATTATTAATTTATTTAATTAATTCAAAAGCGAAATTTACATTTTTATCTATGGCGTCTGATTTTATTATGAATCCTTACCATTTATAAATATAAAATAAATTTTTTTTGTTTATTTTAAAAATGTTGCCATAAAAATACTAGGTTCGAATATATTTTATGGCAACATTTTCATTTGTATAGTGGTTTTGGCGGTGTAGTGGCTCAAAAAGTCTTCTGCTAAATTTTGTTTGGATATATTTCTTTTCGTGTCCCTCATGGGCAAAAAGTCAATGTTATATCTCTTTCATTTTGCAGAAGAAAAATGAGGTATAATTTTGTTTTTGTTAATTTTAAAAATGTTGCCATAAAAATACTCGGATCGAATATATTTTTTGGCAACATTTTCATTTTTATTGTGGTTTTGGCGTTGCAGTGGCTCGTGGGATATATTTCCCTTCTTGTCTCTCATGTACAAATAGTCTATGTTATATCTCTTTGATTTGCAGAAGAAAAATGTTGGTCGCATGTAAATGGGATATTTATTTACATGTGGGTTACTAATTTATGCTATGTTGGGGTGCTAGGTACGTAGTTTTTCGTATGTCAAAAAAATGTCATAAACGGTTTAGGTTAGAAAGGTGTATGCAAAGTAATCGAAGTAATTGAACATTTTTGTACAAAAATGTTTTTAACAAATATTCTTTTAAAAAAGGCAAAAGCTAAGTAAATAGTCTGAAATATCTACATATATATTGTTCATTTAATATTGTATTTATTTTAGGAATATTATGGTTTTAATGGAAAGTGCTGTAAGCGGGCATCAATTCACAATGATTCGGGAGAGATTAGGAGAAAAACTAGAACTAATAAAGTTTGATCCATACAGTAACTAGAATTTGTGGATCATAAATTTCCATCATCCTAATCGCAGTTTTCTTAATTTTAGTTCAAAACATATCAGTATACCGAGAAAGGAAAAAGGTACGGAGCATGTAGACGATATTAGTTTCGAATTCCAATTCTTAGCATTGAGACAAAAAGTAACACAATTTTGTAGAAACTTAATTTTGAATAGTATTTAATAAAATAAAATTATGATACATAAATTGATTTAGTCGAATTTCATTTACTCATTGAACTATTCAAGTTTCCATTTTTTCATGAGATTTAAATACCTTGTACTCGTGCTTCGCATATTATAAAGTTTCATTACTGTTTTCTTGTTCATTTTCTTCATCAAACGGTTTAGTAGAATTGTAATGTTCACCTAAACTGTACATATGTCGATGGTATGTTATCACTAAATTCGGGTCTTTGTTGTCACCTGCACCTTGAACTGTTGGTGGCCCTGATGATTGTAAAACTTCGATCGGCGTTTGTAGAATGTTAGACAGCGCTTGAATTTCTATTTGACCTCCCCATGCTGGTGTATCTCTAATAGCTGTACAGTAATTTTCAAACTCTTCATCAGTAAGAGGGTCGCCTGATGGATTAGTCATATACGGTAACAAATTAATTTTATTTTTTGAAATATAGTCGGCCGTAGCGAGACGAAGTTCCGTAACAGAACAACTCTTTTTTCCATACAGTTTTAACTGATGAATAATTGCGTTATATAAACAGTCGCCGTCTGACTGTATTGCAAAAATACTTAGTCTTCTAGGCTTTAATAAGGCTTTAATAGCTGCTAGTTCCAACAAGCGTGGTCCATTTTTATTTATTTCTTCCTGTGCTGATATATCAGCATCGCGTAATTTTTCGCTAACTGCTTTCTTTTCGCGTCTCTTTTGTGCCTTTGAAATCCTTTGGTTGGTGGTGTGCTCATTTTCTAAAGCACCACATTCGATATTCAAATTTTTAACATCAGTTTCTAATTTTTGGTATTGCTTTTTACTTTCATTTAATTGAGTAATTTCTTCGGTTTGCTTTTTTTCTAAACTAATTTCTAAACTGGCAATCTCTTCAAGAATTTTTTTCTTGCGATCTTTTGACACATTTTTTTTTAAAGCTTGAATTTTTGCCTGGAGTTCCCTTTTCTCTTTACGATGTTTAGCTTGCAATTCCTCCATATCACTCACTTCTACATCGCCCATTTTATTTAAGTTTTATAGGATGTTTTTGCAAAATAAAATACAATTTATGATACAAAAAACTATATCCAATTTTTGGTTCAATACACTAATTTGTAAATGCAGTGAATTGACATTTGCATCTACCCTCTAAACAAAAAACGTGATTCATGAAAATGATACATTTTCCAATGCCGCTACATAAATGGCCATGACAACACAAAAAAAATATTGTTGAGTTAGTATTAGTGTCAGACAACTGCGAATATACTTTTTCATAGTAAAAAAACTTCCGAGTAAATGGGATTTTTTGCTAGGCAAGTTTAATTTCGTTTATATTTCCTTAAATACCTGTTTTTCGTATTGATTTTTCAATGACAATCATAATTTATCCAAGTGTTTCAGACTATTTTTAATACAAATTTAAAAACGTTTATTTCATAATTTCATCGTTTTTTAAAGTTTTGATTTTTTGGCTTGCGCAGCGCTAGCATGAACCAAATAGATCTTCGATTACCTTTTTTATAGAAATAAAATAAAAACTGCACAATTTTTAAGTAGGATGCGAACAGGCAAAACGCATAATATGTGAAGAAGTGATGACACGGCCATATTTATATTATACGTACTGTTATATGTAAAATTCAATCCGCCATTCCACACTTTGATTCTTTTCTCGTCTCCTTCCTCTTCTCCGACAAACTAACAACAGTTTGTAGGTGTAGGGAAAGGAAACAAAGAAAGAATCACGACGAAAGAATCAAAGTGTGGAACGGCGGGATAACCGGATGTTGAGATGTGTAAACACATATGCTGTGAGGTGACAACATGGGTAGAAAAGAGTAGCCCGTCTACGGGGCGTACCTACAACAATATGGGATCACACAACGGAATTCGATGGTAGTACTAATAATAAACAGATCAATTGAATATCGAAACCATAATAAATATTGTTTAAGCATGCTTCCTCAGAATCACAACGCCGGGTTCCATTGGAGTTAGGAAAGTAGCTACTCACAACTACTCAATCGAAAATTTTGTGTTCTATAGATTTAAGTATGTACTTTGCTAACGCCAATGGAACCCGGCTATATAACAGATATATTAGTGAATTATTTTTTTGTAAAATTTTGTCATATTTATTTTCTTAATTTTACCTATTTGTTCTACATTACGTATTAGCAACTAAATTTCTAATTCACTGCCTGTAATAAATTTTCTTCATTTTCAACCTTCGACTGACGTTGCTTTGCTTCCTTTGATTCACTAACGTAATTCTCCGATATAAACAAAAACGGATCAATTTTAAATTGTTCCGAGGATGGCGGGCTTTTCAGCAAAACACGAGTAATAAATTTACCTTCTCGTTTTGGCCGTAACAAATTTACATCCTCCATTAAAGCAATTAAGTTCTCCTTTAAATATTGATTCGACATTGTTAACTAGAAGAGAAAAAGTTTAAAATATGTATAACTTTAATTTAACAAGACAACATACGGTCCCTAAAGTCGTATTTATCTGTCCAAAGTTCTGCTGATACTCATCTTTAAGCAGAGAATATTGAATCCCATTACAAAATTTGGTAACTAATTCGCCAATGTTTGATCCTAGAGTGCCACTTTTAACATTTGGAAATTTCTTTTTCATTAGACCGCGTATAGAAACCAACTCTGGGAGTATATTAGGATGGGCAATGAAATAGTGATAATCAACTAACGATAATTCACCATTTTGAATATCTTTCAACAACTCGGGACCACCAGCTAAAGTGGCACCAGCTGCAGAAGCTTCATTTATTAATTCCTGCCCTTTAGTAAAAACTAATATTTTTCTGTTCTCTCCGTGATCAAATTTATGTGGTATCATTGCCATTTTATGAATGTTTTCTACAAATTTATTTTTTTCAGCTTGCATATTCACCTCGATTGTAACGTTTAATGGCGCATCGGGGACGTTATACATTGTTGGATGATGAGTTTCTCTATGGCTATCAATAGCCTCTTCAATTGTGTAAACTTTCCATTTATAATACTTTCCAACCCAAACATTATCTGTGGAAACAGCTTTCCAGGAGTCATCTACATGCTTTTCAAATTTATGAAGTTCAAGCCTACAACGAAATAGAAACAATTTAATGAATATTAAATGCTATGTTTAAATTTAAATTTAACAAACTTGTCTTTTCCCCGTTGATTATGTGGAATAAAACCAATCTTTTGGGTTTCTACTTTAACCTTCTTTTTTCTTGCTTTTTCGCGAGTTCCTTTACGTGCAGCAAAATTGTAACTTGTAATATGTAAATACTTTGTTGTACAGTTTTGCACATGATGCAATTTAAATTTAGATAATACTTCAACACAATAATTTAACATTTTTAAAGTAAATTATTTCTTTATTTATGTCGTCAATAATCGACAATTTTCATCGCGCACAGAAACTAGGTTATGCCATTTGCAATTTGCAAATCGAACCCAATGCGCACGTTTAAATGAGATCTATCACATATTGTTGACCTATCTGCATTAAAATGCAGTACAAAAAAGTTTCACACTTTGATTCTTGCTCGTTTCCTTCCCCTTCACCAAAAAACTAAACAGTTTGTCGATGAAGGGGAAGGAAACGAGGCAAGAACCACGACGAAATAATGAAAGTGTGGAACGGTCGTTTAACGTGCGTTTATGCTTGCGGAAGCGATTGAGGAAAAAATTCTGCAGAATCGTACTTAATGTATTAAAACAACAACAAAGTTAAAAATATTTCAACTCTTGTGTGAAACTAGTAGGCGGGGGTGGGGAGGGGCATAAAGCATTTCACGAAATTTGATTTGTTTAGAGTGTGGAAGCGAGTGCATCAATTATTTATTTCCGCAAGTATAAACGTACAGTTGGAGTATAAATAAAATTATTTTCAATAAAATAAATCAATTTCTTGATATTTTAAAAGAAAAATTTTAATTTAAAGAAATTATATTGAATGAAGTTATATCTGCCGCGGTATCAATAGGTTTCCTACTTAGCAGCATCAATTTTCTGCTACTCATAACCTCGATAAAATTGACACAATTTAATTTTACTACTAATACCCGTTTACACCAATAGAATAAAAATATCTAGCAAAATAGTATGGTGGTGTAAACTCAAACTAAAATACTTTAATACTTTATCACGTACTATTTTGCTATTAAGTATAATAGCTATCAAAAAAATATTGATATAATAGTCGTGGTGTAAACTCTACTTTAAATTATGATACTTTAATTTTGTTTACGATTTTTTTCAAGTGACCGGTAAAGACATTTTTTGTTTGGGTATATATTTCCATTTGTGATATTAAAGAAAAAATGTATACTTGTCCACCAAAAAAGTAATAAAGTATTATAGTATAGGTTTACATCATTTGTGATGTAAACTGGCCGGGTATTATACTTTATTAGCAAAAAAGTATTATACTATTAAAGCAGCTTTGGATTAAACATGGTATAAAACAAAACAAAGTGCTGCGCTGCTTTATGTACACGTCCATACGCAGACGATAGTGTGGATTATTTGGAACACGCTGTACTCCCTTAAAGAAAAAGCAATTATAATGACACTATTGATTCCATGTCCTGTAGACAATAAAGTAAAGATAATTCGCAAAATATTTTACATATGCGAACTATGGACGAAACATTTTTTTTGCTTTTCCCCATTTGCATAGGGATACAATAAAGATTCCATAAAAACATTTAATGTTCGTAATTCGAGCAAATAAATTGTAAATGTTGTACAAAGGCAATTTAAATGACAATGCTATTGCTTAATAAACACATTCTGTCACTTGTTTAATTATTTCGCAAACAACTTTTTTGCAATACTATTGTTTTATTTAATTTCCTGTAATATCTGCCTTTTATATTGTTTTATTAATTATGCGACAACGTCACCATCAACATCACGGTTAACAACCGTTGCTTGAGTTAGTACAAATTTCGATAACCGCATGAGAACAGCATAAAAGAAATTGTAAAATAGAAGAAACGAAACCATCCCTCCTCGGCAGGCCAGTATGTCTCATCCTGGAACACTGGACCAATCATTCATTAATCAGAATTAGAAACTGATTATGTAACCTCCATAATAATGCGGCTAAGCCCCTACATTGGATATAGTGCGAGCAAAATATAAAAATAAAAACTATGTCGCTCTTGTTTTTTGGTTATACTAAAAAAAATTAAATATTGTTAAAATGTACCTTCGATTCTATTGAACATTGGCTTTCGAATAATGAACACATCTCAAATGTATGTTATTTTATGTATGAACAGGATAACTTGGAAAATTGTTTACCAGCATAATAAAAATTCAGTTAGCTAGCGAAAAGTTATCCGGGTTCTATTTCTGGAAACCCTAACTGATAAATGCAATTATAATTATATCAATTATAAAACTAACAGTAAAGAAAAACATTTTTGTCGTTGAAAATGTTCGTCTTGGCAATGATGGCAATATCTTTCGATACTTAAGTAAATTGCAGTATTTCAAGCTTATTATTTATTTTTGGCTTTATAAGTTTAAATCTTACAATATGTATGAAAAATAGAACTAAGAAAATAAAATAACCAAATTATAAATAAATATAAATTTTAAATTTAATTTTGCGATTCTATTTACAATATACTTTTAAAATTGGATAAAGTTATTATTGGAACTCGTAAGCAAAAGTGTTACGCCCCTAATCACTAAATATAACGTTAAAAGTTAATAGTTAATTATGCGAACGAGTTTCTTCGCTAAAAATTCTAATTATCTTATTAAACTTTTTAAGGCACCGCAAACGGTTCGTTTTTGAGCCGCAGAATTATTCGTTCGTTTGCAAACTATTGTATGAAGTGAAGTCTTCGATTATGCTTAAACGGTTCACCTTGTTCAGAGGGCGAGTAATCACCATGTTTTAACATATACCCACCAAATATGCAATGTTAACGGAATTCCGTTGAAACCACATGATAAAAACTACATTCTTCCTTTGGAAAGAACCCTGTAAAGTCTGAAAACCCTGAAAATTCATACTACTCGCCAAAGAAAAGTGTCACAAGAATTCCAGCGCGGGTTGAATCCTGACTAAAAAGAGAAAAAACTAAATTGGAAATAAGGTGGAATTTCGTCGGAAATAGCTAGCACTTTGTACAAACTTTCGAAAATTAAGCAAAAAAATAACATTATTATACTCATTGCAAAATTTATTGTGGGTATTTGGCGTGAAACGATTTAAAATAATATATATTAAGTTAATTATTATTTTAAATTTTATAAACTTTTATTAATTTTTCCAATTTTTACATCAAATTATTTGTACACGAGGTTAACTCAAAAACTGTCATGCTCTGAGAATGAGAACAACGAAAAAGCATAAATTTGATAATACAAAATGTATGCGCTCGTTTTACTTTAAATAACTACAGCTCAAGCCTTTAAATAACTACAACACACATCTTGTAACAAAAACTCCCCCCACATTATCTTAAATATTTTATTAATTTTTGGATCCATTATCAAATAATACCATAAATACTTTATAGGTTACTGTTTGTTAATGTCATTGACTCAATGATTCGACCAACCCAAATTTTTATTTATGCTTACAAATAAAATTCCTTTACTGGGTTTGAAAATATTTTAATCTTGTTTCATATTTTTTCAAATCAACTCGTGGATCAATAATGCGCGGCGCACGATCGGTACCCGTGAACAGGCTTTATAAAATAAATTTTTTGTGTCTACGTTCTCATGTAAATTTTATTCTTGTCTTTTTCACATCTTCAGAAATTTTGTGTCTGTTTTCCTATGCAATTTCGCCATAATATATGTACTGGGAATATACAGGGTATTAGGAGGATGTAGAAGCTAATCCGTTACGGGGTGATTTCGTGGGACATTCTAAAAAATTGTTTGGGAGGGGGAAGGGAGGGACTGATTTTGTATTAAGGTTCTATATATTTATTATTTATTATTAATTTTGTATTTGTATTATATTTATTATTGATACATTATTATTTTAACCTTTCACGTTTTGCCTCAAAAAACTATCTGCCTATTCTCTTTTACAATATAACTTATTCTACCTCTAAAAACTTATTTTTCTATATCATCATTATTTTTATATTATGCCGAATAACATAATAATTATACGTTTTTACGGCACGTGTAATTATGAGTTCATTTATTCGACATATTATATTACAAAAAACTTATGCTATACTTATGCTATGGGATAGTCACTACAATTTTCTATATCCTCTATATTTTCGAAACCACCAATTTATGACTTTACAAATATTCGACAAATGTACCAAATATTTACCATCATGTGGCCGAGACATCAATTTGTATGCTACGGTTAAAGCACGAAATAAGATGTGCGGTAAATGTGCGAAATTTTTATTTTTTAAATATCGTTTACACGAATAAAGTCGGTTGTAAAGAGATCCCTTGTTCACGAAACGTTAGCTGAGCATCTATTCCCAATTAGCGGGCTATTAATTTTGGTTATAGCCAAAAATTAAAGAACTGTTTCATGAGCTTTAACGCGGTAAAACATTTTTTAAACTGGACCTATCACAGGCCTATCATCAATTAGAACTAGATGAAAAGACGCGGAAAGTGCTGGCGTAATCTACCCATAAGAGTATTTATGTGGTGAATTGACTACCTTATGGCTGTAAAACGGATACTTCTATATTTCAAATGGAAATGGAAAAACCCTGCAAGGATGCAAAGGCGAGTCGTATTTATCGACGAGATAGAAATTACACGAACCAACAGAACGAGAACATTTGATAAGTTTAGGCGAGGTTTCCGAGAGATTAATAAGGCCTTATTGAAGGTGAGAGACAAGTGCCAATTCTTTTAGAAAAAGATTCACTCTTTAGGATTTGTGATCGATGAGGAAGGCCTTCATAAGCGAAGCGAAAATTTTAAAGAACATTTACTATAAAAACAAACCACAAACTATTATTAGCTTTTTTGAAAATAAACGGGGAAATACATGTATGTCAGCAAATAGATTACAAAGGTGGGCGCTATAGTTGGAAATAGGAAAGTAAAGCGGAACAGATGAATTGTCAAGGCTGTTTAGCGCAATAATTCTGTATTTCATTGAGAACAGTATTGGAAGAACATTGAAAATCGAAGACATTGGAAATCAAAGAGATCATAGTACACTCTAAAGAAAACCAGATAGTTGGCAAGGTAATATGTAATAAAGGGGTGGCTAGAGAAAACTAGGTGTGAATTATGAGGTTTAAAAAGGAATCACAAAGTGCGGCATGAGCATCGTTGAAGCAGAATGCTTTGATGTGGATGCATAGAATAGTCATATCAGAAAGTTTTGAAGGACAAATGTTCTTAGTTTTGTTGGATGTATTCTCAGATTGAATAGAGGTTACAAGATTGCGAGCTATTTCTACCGAGAAGACGGTCGAATGTTTAAAGGATATTTTCGTAAAATTTGGAATACTGGAATGCTTAGTTACAGACAACGCAACCTCATTTACTTCAGCATAAGTTCAGTCATATATTGTATCATTTCACCCAGCATTGAACGGCCCAATAGAAAATGCGGCACGCATATACAAAAAAAGCTATAATAAAAATTATATGCGACAAAACAAACAAAAATCGTTGGATGACAAAATCAAACAATTCCTGTATGTGCGAAGGAAAGGTCTTGGCGGTTCTGGCTGATGGGGATTAGGCACAATCATGAAATTAGATCAGAATGTACATTTCAACTAGTTTAAGTGATTTCATTAATTAAGGTGGGATTTCCAGAAATCACTCATAGAACATTTTTCGAAAGTGATCTTTTGAAATTAGGGTTGAAATGGAGGTCTTCTATGGGTGACTCTGGCTGATAGGAAGAAGACACGATTTGATTTCATTAATTAAGGTGGGATTTCCAGAAATCACCTATACAACATTTTTCGAAAGTGATATTTTGTAATTAGGGTTGAAATAGCGGTTTTCTATGGGTGACTCTGGCTGATAGGGAGAAGACACGATCGGAATGACCGATCAGAATGTTTATTTCAACTAGTTTAAGTGATTTCATTAAAAAAGGTGGGATTTCCAGAAATCACCCTTTCAAAATTTTTCGAAATTGATCTTTTGAAATTAAAGTTTCCTGTGGGTAATTCTGGCTGATGGGGAGCAGACACAATCATGAAACTTGATCAGTATGTTCAGTACAAGCAGTTTAAGTGATTTCATTAATAAAAGGTGGGATTTCCAAAAAACACATGAAATGTATTTTAGTTTAAACTTGTTTGTTGTTAAACAGAATTCCCAATTCTGGCTGCCACCAGTGAATCCTGGCTTATCAGGTACATCTAGTCTAAACATTGTGACTAGAAAACTACGACATTTTCTTACATAGTTGATCTACTTCAATAGATGTACATTTATGCACACATTTTACCGTTAGACGCACAAAATTGCACAATCAAATACTGCTCAACAAAATAAGAAAACCGTGGGATTTCTGTCGTAACTCACTTATTTTCGATATAAATGGTTTTCTTATACTCGTATATATAAATACCTATATAATGCTTTAAAGTCGAAAAATAAAAAACGGTTGAAAATTAATTTTGCTCGAAAATCGCGCTTTATTTGTTTAGACATAAATCTCCAATTATTTGCATCCAAATGCTTAAAATTACAGCTTAGAGAAGATATCTTAAAACAAGAATTAAGCTACAATTTCCATTTATCACCAAATTCAAATGTGATACGAACCAAGGAATCATTGCGTAACGACTTTTAATTCTCAGGTAAAAGGAAATCTCAGGTTTTAGTAGCATCCTGTTATATTTTGGGAACGGAACAATTTTACTTTAACCGCAAATTTCCGGCGACGAAGACGGAAACCAATAAATTAAAACGGATATTTATTTATGTTAGTTTTGTTCAAATTCAATAAAACTAATAAATATTCAATATGAACTAAAATATTAAAATTATTATGACAATTTTTAAGCTAATACTAAAATTATTGAACTACTCCACTTTAGGATCACCCACACTTCCGGCTGGGAAACCTAAAAAGTAATCGGCAATTCTTCCAGCTTCCCGAAGGCCACTTAGAAATGCACCATGAACCGTAGCTGGGTAATTTCGTATTGTATGCTCTCCAGCAAAAAATAGCCTTGGTAATTCTTTATCATCGTTCTTTAAATCGTTTTCGGATGCCGGTGTAACCGGTGCTGCGAGCAAATCATAATCCGAACCAGAAGATCCAACTGAGACGAAACTGTAAGAACCTCGAGCCCATGGATCAGCACGCCATCGAGTTACCACTGTTTCCTTAGGTTGTGGTACAGCTGAATTTCCGAAAATGCCTTTCAACACGGCAATACATCGCCCGACAATTACATCATCAGACACATTTTCCATAATTGCAGCGGATTGACCAGCCACTAGGGCTAATAAAACAGGTGATTGCGAAATACTCCAGAATAAAAACAGTTCACCCCGACTTGCAGTGGTACTTCCGACATGGCCGAACAAATTTGTCGATGTATCCCAAAATATTCGATCAAAGCATAACACTACTTTATTTAAATTTCCAAATCCTAAACGTTGAATTGCCGCTTGTTTCCACTCTGGGAGCGGTGGGTCAAATTTAACCGTGTTCAACTGATTAGACGTTGGAGATACCGCAATTTTAAGTACGCCTAAAGTAAGCGTACATAAGACTAGATCAGCTTTGTATGTTACCGATGAATTATTGGTTTTTAAATTTTCCGCGGTAACCTCCACACCTCCCGGAAAATATTTAATGTTTTTCACAGCCGTATTTACACGAATATCTAACCCCTCTGTTAATGCTATTGGAACGCATGAGTATCCATTGCGCACAGTTGTATGATTACCAATGAATTCAAAATCGTCATCTTGATCCCAATGTTTTAAAGATAGAGTATTTAGTGGTGTCGCATTAGCGAATTCCAAATTTGCGAAGTGCCAATCTAGAATTTGGCGATCATTTGATGAAAGATATACGTCACTTGGGGGATTCATTTCCATATCTTTGAGTTTTGTTTCCATTTCGTCTTGGTTTAAATTTAGCTGTTCTACGTCGGCCCATAGAACCTGCCACTGTCGGTGGGCCAAACGTAAATTAAACTCATTCTCAATGTATTCGTTATCTCCATCATTTTGGACCAACTTTCGTTTTAGATCTGTAAAATTTTTGATTTGTTGTTTAATAGTAGTCAAATTTCGTTTAACTTGTGCAATCTTATTTTGATTTTCAATTATTTTTTGTTGCTGCTGGATTACATTGTTTAAATGTTGTACTTGCTTTTCTTTAACATGTTTCTCCTGCAACCTTATAATCCATTCTAACGCCTGGCCAAGTGATACAGGATTATTACCCGCATAATTAAAGTCTAATTGATGAGATAGATAGCTTGTGGACTCGAGCAGCCTATTAAATTCTCTTTCAACCATTTCATCTTTGTGTTTTGGTACAGATTTTCCTCCAGCCCCGTACAGCGGGCACGCTTGTTTAATTGGTGCCATTTCCATTCCGGTTTGTCGGCTTAATATTGTTAAGGGATTACCCCATATTCCAGTAACCACCATCGCGCCTAAATCGGCTATGTAATTATTTTTTCGGAATGTCGCAATACGTCCTCCTACTCGATCTCTTGCTTCTAATACAATCACGTCCATTCCAAATTGTTGGAGTTGTTGGGCTGCTGCTAGTCCTGAGATTCCAGCGCCGATCACTACAACTTTCGCTAGTTTTTTAGTTGGCAATGCTTTTACACGTTTGAAAATGCCAAAGTTAATAAAGCCATGTCGTTCCAGAAAAGTATGTATTTTTTGCACGAGCCCAGGATCTGAATTAAAAGGGGGCTCCATTTCTTTAAGTGCATTTTCGAATACAAGTTGAACTTTTGGATTCTCGATCCACATTTGCAATATCCGATTACGAATATTTAAAAACACTCTTTGGGATATAAGCCCATTTGCTGTAATTTCCGGGAACCAAGCTGCTTCGCCTGAGGTCATCTTCTCAAACGGCAAGCGGCTTTGAAATGCAGCACCTTCGAGACCGGTCAATATGTCCTTATAATTATCCTCCGGAATTTTGACTTCACGCTCTTTTATTGGGCTATTTGTATGTTCATGGCGTTTTACTTTTGATTCCAATCGAATATCATTCTTCTTATCAGCAATACCAGGTTGAACGGGCTTCATATCATTGCTATCGCCAGTTGATGTGTTTATTTTACTTTCGAAATATTCTACTTTTGCTTTCTTTCTTCGACTAATACGCCGGCCATCGTCTGCAGTTAATGATAAATTGGAACCACTTGGAATATTGTTCGAAGATCGAGATTTTACTTGAGCGGCCGGCGTCTTACCACCAGACGATTCATTTAAATCAACATCGGAGTCATCACTAATAAGTGTAACACATTCAACTTCAAATGTGGGTTTAACTGAACTCATTTTTGCAATAATTAATTAGTACATTTTACTTTATCTTGAAGACAGAAACCAATTGTTTTTTGTTAATTTCATTCGCTTGTTTATGAAAAAGTAATTTAATTTTTAAGTGATCTGTCAAACTTTGAGTTTAGTGTATAGTGTCTACACAGTCCAAAAAGCACATTCATTGCGTATAGTGTACGGCCAAGCAGAAGACGAATAAAAAAATACGGTTTGTGTGTATGTAGGCCCAAATAACGTAAACACGAAAAACACTTTCATACAAATGCTTTATTTATTTGACTAATGACTTTATTTATTTATATTTTTTAATTATATTCACTGGAAAAAGCCTATGTATAATAAAAATAATTTATTTTATAATACCGACTACCGATGATAGCTGCTTTTTTCTGAAAAACAATCGGGTTGAGTTCGCGATAGCTTTTTCCAAATTTGTCCAATTTAAAATTAAACATTCAATTATTTTTAAATTAAAAAACTTAGATTTAATAGTAATCTAAGTATTACAAATAAAATGTATCATAAAAATTGTATAGTTTTCTTGTAATGTAGATGTTCCGTATTATTCTGTATAATAACGGAGCAGTTCAGAACTAAACAGAACATCGATATTACATGAAAACTATACAAATTTTATGATGGATTTTTTTTGTAGTACTTAGATTACTATTAAATCTAAGATTTTTAATTTAAAAATAATTAAATTTTTAATTTTAAATTGGAAAAATTTGAAAAAAGCTATCGCAAACTCAACCCTATTGTTTTTCAGAAAAACGCAGTTGATATTTCTATAATTTTTTAACCAAAAATAATTTTTTTTACAAATATGTTTTAAAATAAATCAACAAAATGAAAAAACTTACAATAATTATTTAAATATAAACTATTTAGAAAAATTGTACACAAAAAAGAAAAATGAAACGACCTAGATGTATCCTTTTTATGTTTTTTGATTTTTATCTACTATATATCTATGTTTTTGTATGCATCTTCAATTTATGGTTTACATAATACGTCTTGTCAATTTTTATACGCATTTTTACGCACACAAGTTCTAAAGTATTTTTGCCTTGATTGTATATATTGTTTTTATATATTAAAATATTGTTTCTACTAGTTTTTTGTTGGCCGAGCATTTTTATGGCAACATTTTTAAAATTAACAAATAAAAATTATTTTATATATACAAAAGATTAAGGAATCATTATAAAAACAGATGACATAGATAAAAATGTGAATTTCTCATTTGAATCAATTAAAAATAAATTAATAATTTTCCTATAAAAAAATGGCGTTACTATATATGTTTATTTCTTTCTCGCATATTGAATATTTTTATATAACGGATGCTTGATTTACCCGCAAAACTTTGCAGAAGAAAAGAATTTTCTACATGTAAATGGGGCAATAATTCCAAGTATTTTTATTCCCGAAAATGTCTGCATTTTTCTGACATTTTGAGGAAATCATCAATTTCCTGTTCCTTTCCCTCCTCCTCAATTTTTGTTTACTCAAATTCATCATTTGTCCGACTTTTAGCGACAACGTTCATAGGAAATATTTAAATATTTCGGACACTTTTACTGACAAAATTCGGCGATGATTTCATCAAAATGTCAGGAAAATGCAGAAATTTTCGGGAATAAAAATACTTGGGAAGTTGGTCTACTCTGTCTACATACGTACACAAAATAGTGGTTTGCAACCTGTGGTACACGTGAAACAATGTAAAAAGAGATATTTCAATGCAGAAATAAAAAGAAACATTAACTAAACCTGTTTTACACGGTTCCTATTACTCCTCAATATTGAAATAACGCATGTGCGACTTGTTTATATGGTAAAACAATTATTTACTTTTTATTTACTAAAAAACGCCATTCGGTTGTATTTTTGTCAATAACAAAATGTTTTTCTTATTTTAGGTTATTAAGTAGTATTTTTAATATATATGTATATGTATATATATATATATATAGCACCATATCTTAATGCAATTTAAAAAAAATTTAGCTCGTTTATAATTTTATGTTCCTTCAAAATACATACATCGAAACACGCGAAAACGCGTGAATGAACTCAGAGAGAGCAGCGCGAAGCTCGCGTTTTCGCGTGAGTGGGCCGTACTGTGTTAATATGTATTGGGTTACTTGAGTAACTAAAGTTTAAAAAAATTCTTCGTTTTTGTGACAAATAATAACTTTAAAAATGTGACAAATGGAATTATAAAAACAGGGAAAAATAAGTCTTATTAAATTATAAATCATTATTTTATCTATTTTCTTGTGGCATATTCTATCTAAATATTCAATTATGTTTGTTTGTTTTTTAGTTTTTTGTGGTCAGATATTTCTATCCAAATGACCTAATGTTCCATAAATCCAGAAAAATGTTCTAGATTCTTTTCAAGAGAAGGGCTAGAACTCTGGATAAGTTAGGTTGTAAATATGTTTAAATTTTATATTATTTAATTATAATTTATATGATTTTATTAATTTTATTTATTATTTTTTTAATACGTAATATATTGTTTGTTTGTGTAACGTAATATGTTTTTTTATAATAACCCAAGTATTTTTACTTTCGACTTTTTGCCTTTTTATCGAACAATAGTTCGAAACTAAGTTTCGAATATTCCTAAGATTTAGTTTCGAGTTATTCTAAGAAGTCGTATGAAATTTGTCGCGAAAATTCGAAACTCGGCGAAACTCGATATAATAAAATTGTGTGCATGTATGTATTAAAATAAAATTGGAGGGAGCAATGTTGTGCATGTATGTGAAATGTCAAATGAATTTGGGGTTCTAAATATTATATTAATAAAACTATATTTTAATTTTATTTATATTATTTATTATATTATTTTTTATTTATATAAAATAGTTTATTAAATCTATACATAAACTGAAATAGTAATAAACTAATAACTAAACCAAGTAAAACTCTTAACGCTAGGTAAAATGATGCTGAAACGATGCGTAGCAACTCCAATAAAAATTGCACTGGCTAGGTTTGAAATGCCAATTATCTAAAATAGAATAGCAAAATAATAAAAATTACAATTTTCTAGAATTAAATTATGTAATTTGTCTATCATATAACCTTTTACAATTTGAAGATTTAATATTCTTTCAAACTTGCGATTTGATGATGCCAAACGAATAAAATTGTTATATTCACAAATAAATTTATTATTTACAAATTTAGGAAATAATAATCGTACATTATAATTTTTAAATACGTTATAATTCTTTATTAATTTGTGATTATGAACACAAATTAAAATAACACGATACTTTAATTTTATTTCTACTACAACGTTCTTATACACATCACTGCTAAATAATATTTATGTGTCATATATAAATAATTTTTCTTTCGACTTTTTCGTCATAATTCGAAGGAAAATATGATAGCTCGATTTTGAATTTTGTCTTGTTATACTTGGGAATGTGTTGAGTTGGGTATTTTCCCACAACTCTTCAATTATGTTATCAAAATTCTTCAAAATCAAGCATCAATATTACTCGTTTTGGTAATTATTTGCGGATGAAAAATTATCACCAATTCTAAACAATTTTCTGTTGCAATTTGTCCTTTTTATTGGTGTTGTGAGAACGACAGTCCTTTTTGTCCCAATTTGGTGGACAATACGGGGATTACAATTTTTGGTTGCCGAGTATTGAAATGTTCATTTGTAGATGCCGTAAACATCTACTTCCGTTATTGAATGTCATTTTGTTATATTTACTTTTGTATTATTTTGTGTGTGGTGTTAAGGCACATGTATCTGTTTATTGAAATAATTTTTTAAATAATATCTAATTGTTTAATAGGTAATTTTTCTATATGCTATTTTGAACATTCTTTTAAACATAATAATGCTAGATATAAATAAGATTGCATGCATGTGTTTGTAATGCACAGTCCAATATTTTATATTCTAACCTCAATTTCGTTGTGTTTTAGCTGCAAACACTAAAATGTACGTTTTGTACGAACATGCCGCTGGATATGCAGTTTTTAAGGTTAAAGAATTTGAAGAAGTTACCATGCTATTACCTCAAGTAGAAGCTTCAGTAACGGATTTGGCAAAATTTAACTCTATCGTTAAATTAACGGGATTCTCGCCATTCAAGACAGCAGTTGCGGCTTTGGAAAATGTTAACGCTATATCGGAAGGTATTGTTCCACAGGATTTATCATTATTTTTAGATGATATAATACCAAAAAAATCGAAAAAAGTTACTTTGGGTGTAGCTGATGCTAAATTAGGGGCAGCGCTTAGTGAAGCGCTTGGAATTACCTGCACCCATATTGGAGCTGTACCCGAAATTTTGCGTGGGATCCGTTATCATTTTGCTAAACTAATAAAAGGGTTTACTGATGTTAGTGCTGGTATTGCTCAATTGGGTCTAGGCCATAGCTACTCCCGCGCAAAAGTTAAGTTTAATGTTCATCGGTCGGATAACATGATTATACAGTCTATTGCGTTACTAGACCAACTTGATAAAGATATAAATACGTTTTGTATGCGGATACGTGAATGGTATTCGTATCATTTTCCAGAATTAGTGAAAATCGTACCTGAAAATCATTTGTATGCTAAAGTAGCTCAGTATATTAAAGATCGTAAATCACTGACACAAGAAAGTTTGGAATGTTTAGAGGAAATACTAATGGATTCCGGAAGAGCTCAGGCGATAATAGATGCGTCGAAAATGTCGATGGGAATGGATATTTCCGAGATTGATTTGCTTAATATTGAATTATTTGCGAAACGAGTAGTAAATTTAGTCGACTACAGGAAAAAATTGTCGGAATATTTACATTCTAAAATGAACGCAGTCGCTCCAAATTTACAATCCCTAATCGGAGATCAAGTCGGAGCACGATTGATTTCTCATGCAGGTAGCCTCACAAATTTGGCAAAATATCCGGCTTCAACCGTACAAATTTTAGGTGCAGAAAAAGCGTTATTCAGAGCATTGAAAACGAGAAGTAATACTCCTAAATATGGTTTGCTGTATCATTCCTCGTTCATTGGAAGGGCTGGAATGAAAAATAAGGGAAGAATATCCCGTTTTTTGGCAAATAAATGTTCCATTGCTTCTAGAATTGATTGTTTCGCCGGTATGTATAATTATTGTATTTTAGTTAACAAATTAATGATAGACGTAATTTCTATATAGAAAATCCTACAAGTGTATTTGGAGATACATTAAAACAGCAGGTTGAAGAGCGTCTGAAATTCTATGAATCTGGAGAAACGCCACGCAAAAATATTGATGTCATGAAAGAAGCCCTTGAAATGTCTCAAAAAGAAATTGAACAAAGTTTGTCCGTAAAAAAAAAGAAAAAGGATAAAAAACGAAAATTCTCGGAGATTGATCAGTCATTGAATGGTGGCGATACAACTCTTAATGATACACAAGAAAATGGCACTGTTGAAAATGGAGATTCGACTGAGCCGACGAAGAAGAAAAAAAAGAAAAAGAATAAAAATAAAGAAGCAGAGTAATTATACATTCTTTATTACAGATTTCCCTTTTAAGAATATAGAATAGATCATATAATACTTTTGTTGTTCAAATTTTCAAATATAAATTAACAGAAAAATATTAAAACACCTAAATATCCAATTCAGCGTTTAACTTTTAAAACTATGCGTGAAGAAAAATCGCTGCTGTTCTGACGAAAGGCCTCATATAAAATGTAGATGGATTAATCAGCTAATTTCTGCGATTGTAGTAGCAAATGCAACTTTGTGTTTACTAGCGATCGGTTTACAGGTTCTCGTAGTACATATTTTGAAATTTTCGTCGTTTGGTATTTAATACTATCGTAAATATCTTGTATGAAATGTTTCGAAAGCGTGTTGTATTTTGACATCACGACTTCCTCCGTTAGTTATTTCAGAACTATTTTAATGAGTCAGAACCAAATTCTGCAAATGAACATTTATGGGAAATAAGTATGTACTGCTCACAACCTTATTCAAAACCAAACTGGACAGCACAATTACATAAGAGAATAACAATATGAGCATCACAAATGACCTTTATCACACGACGAATCACTCAAAATTTACTCAAAAATCGCCGACCTACGAAAGAATGAAACAAAAAGGATCAAAATCCAGAATCGAATTGCAAATAATCCCACAATTAGTCCGTTATGCATGGACTAAAAATCCAGCTTCAACAGATGTTTTAATTTGGCAGCCGTTCTCTAGCTCTCTTTCCACTAGTGGCGATGGCGAGTATTATCGTAAATTTTTGGAACTCTTGCATATTTTAGCCTAAATATTATAAACGGACTTAGAAAAGCGAATTCCGTAGGGGAACTACCTATCGGAGTTAAAAGAAGAAACGAATTAATCACGAGAAAAATAACGTGACTCCTCGTTCCACGAGGTAATAATACGAAATCCCTAGTACACATTTTGTTGGAAAAGTGAAACCTGAAAATGGGAGTTTTGCCGCTATTTTTCATTGTAAACTTATTACTAGATGTACAAAATTAATTGTTCAATTGTAAAATTAATTTTGTACATCTAGTAATAAAGTCTACAATGAAAAATGAATGAAATTGGATATTTTTATTATTTGATGCGTTTATGAAAGAACAGCAAAACTTCCAACTCTGAAGTCGCGATCTCGAACCAGATTTGTATACTTATGGGTGTTGATAACGAATTTATGGATGAGTAGAGTTTCGCAGAGAGCGAACTTGGACGAAGGTGTTCACGATATAGCACATTTATAACGCACGAGGTTACTTTCTAAATCCCTAGCGTATACAATATTTATGTACTAATATCAAAGAATTTTTAACCAATTTCATTATTTTAAGTTGTTTTTTTTGTTGCCACAGTTTTCGTTTTACGTACAAATTTGTCTCAAATGTAAGCACAACAATAAAAATCATGATTTCTCGGGATATTTTTTAGTTATAATATCGTACGGTATGTGGTTTTCGGAAATTCGCGGTTTAACCAAAAAGTAGCTGGTTAAACTTTTTGGACCGTGTATTCACTTGTTATTATTAAAAATTATTTGCGTATAGTTAATTAATTTTAACAATTAAATCTAATATATTGATACGAGAAATAATTGTGTCTGTGGGCAAAAAGTAGTAAGACTTTTTAATTTAAATTTCGCTTCGCGCGGAAAACCATTCGTCGAAATATTTTTTTTTCGATGTTGGTATGACTGTCAGTGACATCTGTGCCAAATGTCACATCAAAATAATCATTAGTGTTTAGTATACGCTTGTCTTTCTGAAGTACAAAAAGTGCATTCGGCGATTTTTACAATGAGTGAAATTAATCAACAGAGATTAAATTTTGTGTGCGGAATGAATTTTGTGGTGCCGAAACGTTCAGAATGTTGCAAAAGGCCTTCGGTGATAATTGTATGTCGCGAGCAAGTGTTTTGGTACAAATTGTTCAAAGAGGGTCGAGAACGTGTTGACGACGAACCACGTCTAGGACGGCCATCAACATCAACTGATGATCAACACGTTAATAAAATCAAGGAATTGGTGCTCGAGAATCGACGATTAATGGTCAGAGACTTTACTGGCATCGTTGAAATATCGGAAGGATCAGTGAAAACCATTTTGAAAGATCATTTGAGCCTAAGAAAAGTGAAAGCACGATTGGTTCCAAAATCATTAAATTTTTTGGAAAAACAGCGTCGCGTTGACGTCTGTGAAACAATGCTTTCCGACTACCAGGATGTCATGAAACGTATTATAACTGGCGGTGAGTCTTGGATCTATGCTTACGACCCGGAAACAGACAATCAATCGGCCGAATATTGTGCCAAAGGTGAGCCGAAGCCGAAAAAATCACGTCAAAGCAAGTTAAAAATCAAGGTGATGTTGACAGTTTTCTTCGATTATTGAGGTGTGGTGCACTCCGAATTCCTTCCGACCGGCCACACTATCAACAAGGAATACTATTTGAGTGTTATGCGTCGTTTGCGCGAAGTTATTCGTAAAAAGAGGCCGGAATTATGGGTCGACAACTCTTGGTTTTTGCACCACGATAATGCACCTTCTCATACTGCATTCGTTTTACGTGATTTTTTCGCCTAAAATTCCACCCATATCGTTCCACAACCACCGTATTCGCCTGATTAAGCTCCGTGTGACTTTTGGCTGTTCAGCAAACTCAAACGACCGCCCCTGGGAAACCGTTTTGAGTCAATTGAAGACATTAAACGTGAATCGATACGCGCATTGGAGGCTATTCCGGAAATGGACTTTAAAGAATGGTTCTTCATCCGTACAGTACGAATCGTCAACATTACCATCTGTACTAACTGGCATTTGTTGTTGTGTCTCTTCTTGCGGAATCATTTCCTGAATCTGAACAGTGTCCTCATTTATTATCTCATGTGAGTGAATATCTGTATTCATTAAGCTTTCTTTCTCATCTATGTCTAGAGATATATCAAACAAGTTTATAATATCTTCATTTAAAAATACCTGATTGAGAAACTGGTGTTCCATAAAAACAACATCACGACTGATTAATACAGTTTTTTTATATGGAACACTCGATATGCCTTAGATTCTTCACTGCATCCCATGAAATTACACTTTAATGATTTCTGATCCAGCTTGCACCTTTTTTGTGTGTAACACACGCAAATGTTTTAATTGTGGTTTTATTCCAGACCAAACCTCTTCTGGTGATACTGAATCCTGCACTCGGTTTGGTGTACCATTTACCAAATATGCTGCTGTGTTTGCAGCTTCTGTCCAGAATTTTCTCGGAAGATTGGCCTCAATAAGCATACACCTGAATTTTTCAATAAGAGTTCTACTCATCCGTTCACACTTTCCATTTTGCTCAGGCGTGTAAGGTGTCGTTTTCTGATGTTTGATGCCGGATTTTCTAAGAATTCACATTATTGCAGAATTCTGTTCCGTTGTCGGTGCGTAAAATTTTTATTCTTTTGTTCGTTTGGTTTTCAACCAAATTCTTAAATTCCACAAAACTGTTAAACACTTGAGATTTAAAGTTTAAAATATATACGAACATTTTTCGTGAAAAATCATCCTCGAGGACGAAGATGTATTTCGCACCGCCAAGCGAATCTTCTTCTATGGGACCGCATAGATCTGCATGCACCAGCTCTAATAGTTCATTCGCTCGCTTCCACTTTCTGGAAAGGGTAATCGGGTTTGCTTACCCCTGAGACACGTTTCACATTTTTCGTTGTCATTTGTATTCACAAGATTTATTTTTAAATGATCCTGTAATTTTTTCATATAGCCATCACTCATGTGACCGAAACGTCTGTGCCACAACTTTACATCCTCTGTGTAAGACATTTGATATGTTGACCTTTGACACTTCGTTATCAACAATTAAAGACAACTTGCAATCACCGATGTCTATCCCATAAATCTTTTGATTATTGGTTGTTAATACCTCTGCATCTGATGCACCACGATTGACATTAGTTATCAACTGATCATTGTGCGTCATATGTGCCGATTCTCCCGAATCGACGTACCAATCCTCATAATTTAATTTATCATTCGCAGCGAATATACTTAACAACGACTTTTCACTATTTCGTTTCATTTGATGTTGTTTTTTATTTGTTTTTTTACAATTCCTAGTGTAATTGCCCGGTTCATTACAATTGTAGCAACGCGTAGGCTTCTTGTAATGTATTTTGTTGTTCGAAAAAAACGCGGTATTTTCTTTTTTATCCACTTTTACTTCTTGAAGTAATTTTGTTTTTATAAAATCTCCTGTTATAATAGCCCCCGAATTCTCGATTGCCATTATCATCGGCTTGTATGAATCAGGTAATCCAGCCAAAAGAAATGTGCCTATCCATTCTTCACTTACTGCAAGCTCAATATCATTTAGCATCTGTGCAGTTGACATGATGATAGTGGCGTACTCCTCCATTGATTTACAATCAATCATTTTCGTCATGATCATTTTTCGCATTAGATCAACCTTTCTTGGTAATCCTTTATCTGTGAATGCATTTTTTAATTTCTCCCAAACTTCTTTTGAGGTACTGGCTGAACGAATATGAACATAGTGCTGTTGACTGACCATCATTATTATTTCGGTTCTAGCCTTTGTGTCCCTAGCTGCTTTTTTAATTCATCTTCTGTGTCATCTTCTCCTTGCACACATGACCATAAATCTTCATGTTGAAGGTATGCCTTCATTGCAAAACTCCAATTATTGAAGTTTTCTCGGCCATTCTGCTTCTCGATGAATGGTAACATTGACATCGCCATGATGGATGATAATTTTGAAATTACTCACTTATTTTTATTTCGAAAATTCTGGGCCCATAACCTGATGGACAGAGATTTCTGTCGTATCGAAATAAATGAAAAACCACTTGCTCTTGTTGTAACTAAAGCGGAAATGACAGAGACTTCTTTTATAATATTAAGTAAAATTCTGGAATTTCAGATACACCTGGCCTACGGTATACGGTATTTCAGAAACGCCTGGCCTATGGTATACGGTATTTCAGAAACGCCTGGTCTTACATAAAATAAAATGAAATAATAGGAAATGATTCCTCGATTTCGGCGATTACAGACGCCTAGTAATTAATAATCAACAATTGGTAGCGTAAAAACCATAATTTCGACTCGATATACAATTTAAAAATGACCGGTTTCCTAAAAAAAGCCTAATCAAAAATTACAAATCCAAATTTGTAATTTTTTGATATTTTTATTTTTTATGATTATGTTCTATTTTTTGAAGTGTAAGATCTGACAACCAGGCCATTATTTCCAATAGGTTTTTGATATTGCACACTCGACTGTGAATCTAGAATCTGTAATTTTAAACAACAAACGATCAAGCCTGCTCGTATACAAATCTGTACTACGATTTACGAGTTCAATGTAATTAAAAATAAAATCATTTGTCGCCAGAAAATTTAGGTATGTAGGTAGGGATTTGTTGCCTTTATACTATTCTAAATCTCAAAAGCAACAACATGAATCTAAATATTTTTTTTCAATTTCATTCATTTTTGTGCTTATCACCAATATACAGTATATTCATACTACTCCTTATTTACACACAATATACATATACACGATATTGAATCCTTATCTTTTAATTGTCTAGTAAATAAAACAACTGATACAAAAGTTGTTATTGTATTTATTTAAGATTGAAAGAAAAATCATCTCATTCATACTACTACGATTACTACAAAAAATTGTTAGTCATTGATGTAGTTTCATTGTGAACAAATTTATTGGACCGACCGAAATAGTGCCCCATTTTAGTCTACTTAGGAACCGTTTACAAGGCAAAAATTATAGGTCACATTTGGGTCACAGAACGAGATTTATGTACACCATCTATTGAATAATACCAAAAGTATTGCAAATGCTCTCATCGCAATTCATATTTTTCTCATAAATAATTAAAGTAACACTTTAAATTTGTCTAATTTAATAACTGTAAAATTACATTTTATACCGATATGTTTATTTAAAACCAATTCCACTACCGACAACTATTTCATAACGCAAAGCCTTTAGGTCGTTGTCAATTACATCACAATTTTCATCGACCAATGCTGGGCAATCCACATACGATGGTTGTCTGAAAAGTTTGAGTGGGTCGATGTGAGTGTTTTTGTGAAAATGGAAAAAATTAAGTATCGAGCTGTCATTAAATATTTATTTTTGAAAGGCAATATGGCTACGAAAATCAAAGACGAGTTGAACGCTGTGTACGGGGACTCTACACCATCATTTATCACAGTGAAATTTTAGACAGCTGAATTTAAAAAAGGTCGTACCAGCTTGAATGACGATGGACGTTCGAGACGTCCAAAAACTGCAACCACTGACGATAACATTGCTTAAGTTGAACAAATGGTGCTAGGCAACCGTCGAATCAAAGTTAGAGAGATAGAAGAGGCTATGAATATGGCCACAGAACGTGTTTGTCACATAGTGAATGAAAATTTAGGCATGATAAAACTGTGCGTGCCTTGGGTGCCACGTCATTTTGGACGAAAAACGTGTTCAGTTTAGGTGCAGTTTAGGCACACTAAATCAGCGTTTTGGCGCCGGATAATTACTGTTGATGAAACTTGAATACACTGTTACACCCCAGAATCAAAAATACAATTAAAAGTAAAGGCTGTTCCTTCGGCAGGGAAAGTGATGGCGATTGTTTTCTGGGACAGTCATGGAGTTACCTTAATCGATAATCTTTAAAAAAGGAAAACCATTACACGAGCATACTACGCATCATTATTTGACAAGCTGAAGGCGGAAATTGCGGAAATCGGCCACATTTGCAGAAGAAAAAAATCTTGATCCACCAAGACAATGCGCTATCTCACACCTCAGCAGTTGCCATGGCGAAAATTCGCGAATTACAATTTGAACTGCTTAACCGCAGACTTTTTTTGTTCCCTGACAAATTGCGCTAGTAGGAAAGAATTTTTCGTCGAATGGGGAGGCCATCACCTTCGTAAATAACTATTTTGCAGAGAAAGACGTCGAGTACTATTTGGATTGGTTGAAGAGATGGGAGAAGTGTATAGACTTATAAGGAGACTATGTAAAGAAAAAAGAAATTTGAAGCAAAATGTCTTGTATCTTTGTTAGGTCGGAAACTTTTCAGAAAACCCTCGTATAGAGTGTAGTGAACTAAATATGAAGATGTCTACCTCATTCATTCATTTTATTCCAATTTTTAATATCAATAGCTATTTGGTTAGATAAATACAGCTGTACATCGAACGCTCGAAACAGTGTGAAAACAAGATATTTGTATACTCATGAAAAACGAAGAATAAATAAATGGATTATTTTAAATTTTACTTATAATATACTGTATATACTTTATACATAATTTTAATTTTATTAAAAATATAAATGTTTTGAAGCTGGAAACCATATTAATTAATTACAAAAATAAGTATTATGTATTTATTTGTTCTCGTCCGAATACTTAGTTTTACTACTGTAAGATTGGAAACTACCTACATCTGTCAGTTTCTAGTAAAACTAAATAGGAATAAAATCACGAAATTTACTGTCACTAGATGGAAAATTACGAAATAAAAAATGTGTCCAAGATAAGTGGTTGTTAATTTATTATTTATGCATTTAGGGCTATTTAAATATCGATACTAAAAAAGATTTTGTTTTTCTCAGTACCATATAGCCTTAATACTTAAAATTTAACAAGACACCACTCTCAATCATCTCAGATTTTGTACGTCTTTTGATATATTAGAATCTAAGTTTTTTAGCTGACTCGTATCGTCGCAATGGTATTAAAGCTTTTGCGATTTCTCAAATTTGAAAAGGCATAGCGGGAAATCTAGAGGGTAAATGATAAAAAGCACCGTCAATTTTCTATTAAAACTTGAATAAAAATTTCCATATAAAAATGTTGGTGATAGGTTCATTAGTTGTTATGCTATGGTACCACAAAAAGTGGTGTTTCCAAGGTACGAATTTCTTTACATAACCACAGTTAAGCGCGAAAAATATACTCATAAGATTCTTAATAGGGGTTAGTTTACTATACTAAAAATAAGTAAGTTAAATGGCAAAGTTTCTAAACAATTTTGTCGACTTCGGATTTTAATATTGAATATAAACGAAAGCGAAGCAGTGGAAGGCATAAGAAACAAGTTATAAGTAAAATATCAGATTTTAAATAATAATTTGATGTAGAATTTAAAATATTTTCAAAGGGTGAGGGCATTCCGAAATTCAGGTAATATTCAAGCACTGGAAACCGATTTTCAAGCTCCAGTTATGTTTAGATAATTCAACTGCCTAGTAATAAACGGGTTAAACAAATATTTAACTGTACTTTTTACTTCGAAGGGGAAATGGCAGAACTATTGCAAACGCCAATATTAATTAAACAGTTGCGTCGTGAATTGATCTCGCGATCACAGCGTGATAAATCACATTCCTTATTGTATATATTTATATAACATGTCATATATAAACCCCCACATGGTTATCTCAATTCCGGAAAATCATCTTTCATTGTTGTAGCTTAATTTTTAATAAGTAATTAAGCATTAAACAAACTTACTGATAAAAAACATTAATTGACTTTAGAATAAAGTGTGCCAGCTGATATTTAAAATGCGATTAAAAGTTCCAAACTAGTTTAAACTTGTTTCTTTTATATTCTGAAGAACATTTTATTATTAGTGTCTTGACATTGAAATTTGTGTAACTATGTACATATATATGTAGTTCTAGTAAAATAGTTTAGAAGGCATTTTTGAAATGTTAAACTTTATCAAATATTTCTTGACGAAAGTAAGCGTGCGCTATAGAGAAATATTTGAGTTCAATGAGATTAATTCTGCATGAAACAGTGTTCAGCCTTGTTTTGCCTAAATCTAAGGATACATGGCGTCTTTTTACTATAAGCTTAAAGTGGTGTTCATAAAAAATATTCTGATTAAAAAATCACTACAAATTAGTTTACGCTCTTCTAAATTTTTTCTATATGTATGTATATTTAATTTGTGTACCAAAATTTTCAATCGGCTGTGCAAAGTCTGCTTGAGATATAGATGAATGATAATAAAGCTGTACATAAATATTGATAAAGCTTCTCGTTCAGTATAAAATAAAATTCTTTTTATTAAATTGCTTCAGTATTATATTTAGCTAGGCAGAGATTATAATAAATGTGATACTTAGACAGATTATATAAATTTTTGTTTATTTCAAAGTAAAAACCTAATAATAGTTATAGAAAAACATAGTTAAAATATAGTTTATTTTATTTTAAAAATTGTTTGTGTAATATTCGTAATGTGCAACGAGGAGAAACATAATTCGAAAATACCTGAATTCGTTAATTTAAATGAAGTGGCTTCGCAAAGTGTAAATTATGATTTTATTTATTTTTAAATTCTTTCTGAAACCGACAAATTAGTTTTGCGTAAAAAACAATTGATTAAGGCTGTATGGTACTGATAAAACAAATTCCTTTTTTAGTATCGATATTTAAATGCCCCTGTAATGTATGCAAAATAGTTTGTTTATTCTTTTATAAATTTGAGTACCAAATTTTTGAATATTTTGCTTACTAAACTTAAATTATATTGTTCTTATGTGTAAAATTAATTGATACAATTTTTAATTTTCAGTTTTTTTAATCTAAACCTTGCATATTATAATAAATTAATAACCACTTATCTTGGACACATTAATTATTAAGTGACTTGCCATCTAAAAACCAAGAAAATTGTCGTTTGACGTAATTTTTCGATCGTTAAAATTCGAAATTTTTATTAAATTTTACATTATTTAGATTAGTTTTAGACTAAATTTTACATTTTTTACGACATTTCAAGAGTAGTCGTGATACTACTCTTGGTTAGGTTGTTTGGTAATATTTTCTGATCAAAAACTGATTTTTTATACACATCGTGTTTGACAATTTGAGTACCATACAGCCTTAAGATAAAATTGTAATCATAAGCAGCTCTAAGGGCAAAGATAATAGTTACATATTATAGTCACACATATATAGCTGTTATTTCTTAAATTTAAATAAACACAGTAATCTTTTAATTTTACAAATCACGCGTAATGTGACGAAACATATTTGGTTCACGCTAAATTTGCGAATTGAGCCCACCTAATATATCTATCTGTAAATAAGTTTAAGGCCGCTTAAGGTTGTATGGTACTGAGAAAACAAATGTGTTTTTTAGTGTCGATATTTAAATGCCCCTAAAATGTATTCAGCTGGTTTGTTTTTTTAGTAAATTTGAGTACCAAAATTTTGTATAATTTGCTTACTAACTAAACTTTACCATAAAGCAAAATATACATAAGAGGACTCATGTAGACATTCCGAGGTTAATCTATTTTACTATGGCAATCTGTATAAGCCTAACAAGAACAATAAACTATAAAATAACTATGCCGATATGTTTATAAGATACGTATACATATATGGATTAAATATAGCAAAAAACTAAATTTGTGTATATAAATATATCAAAACTATAAAATAAGATTAACCTCGGAGAAATTGGCTTATAAAATTTGCACTACTTGATTTCTCGTATATATTTATTCCTCGATGACTTTACTTATATTGTTTATAGGTGTAAAATTAATTAATAAAATTATTACTTTTCATTATTACTGATCTAAACCTTGCATATTATATATAATAAATTATAACCACTTATCTTGGACACACTTTTATTTCGTAATTTGCCATCTAGCGACAGTAAATTATCCAAATATAATCGTCATTGCGGCGTAAAAACAAATAAACTTATCGTTTGACGTAATTTTTCAATCGATAAAAATCGAAATTTTTAACATTTGTAACTAAAGTTATATTTTCAACATCATTTCAAGACTTATCTTGATAATCATAACTTTCAAACCTAACCATAGACAAACTAAACATTTTATTTGGAAAATCATGTATTAATCTCTCAATTATACATTTTGTTTCATCCTAAAGAACGAATTAGGTCAATTGGTAAATTTTTGTATTTAAAAGTTGATTGTTTGTTAACATCGTTTTTGACAATTTCAATTCCATACAGCCTTAAGATAAATTTTTATTATTTGCTTAGATACAACTCAATTTTTACATATTAAATTTAGTTTTAGCTATACTTGATTAGAAGAATTTAATACATTTAAAGATTTAAAATTTAACAGTTTTAACTTTTTATTTATCCGTTTTACAGAATGGTGGCAAAATAATATTTGCCTCTGACGATTGGTTTGCATCGGCCGAATGTATGATACAAGATTCCGAACCAATCTTCATTGATGACAAATATACAGCGTTTGGAAAATGGATGGACGGTTGGGAGACTCGTAGAAAACGAATACCAGGCCACGACTGGAGTATTATTATGCTAGGTACAATATCAGTGCTTAAAGGTGTATCGGTTGATACCGCATTCTTTACGGGCAACTATGCACCACGCATATCAATTCAAGCAGCTAATTTAGATGAGAATGATAAATTACTATTTCCATGTCGGACAAAGAGAATTGGTACAGCGGCCACTGAAGATGAATTTAAAGTAATATCAAAATTAAAATCAGAAACTTGGCAAGAAATCGTGCCGATGTCAAAATTAAAACCGGGCTATACAGAAACTCGTTTGAGTTATTTTAAAATAGACTCTAAAGAGGAATTTACACATCTACGAGTTAATATTTATCCGGATGGTGGAATAGCACGATTACGAGTTTATGCCGATGTTCGTCCCAATTTAAATGCATTTTTAAACAATAACGTTGGTGATTTAATGTCAATGGAAAATGGTAGCAAGTGTATAACATATTCGAATGCGCATTATGGCCATCCTAGAAATTTAATCAAAAATGGTAAAGGTAGAAACATGGGTGATGGTTGGGAGACAGCACGTCGGTTGGATCGTCCCCCAATTTTACGTACCGATGAAAATGGTATTCTAAAAGTACCTGGAAATGAATGGGCTATATTTAAACTGTGCTGCCGCGGTCAAATGCAAAAAATTATTGTTGATACAAATCATTTTAAAGGCAATTATCCCGATAATATTAAAATAGAAGGTTTAGATATAAATGATAAAGATCTAGATGAAGATGAAATTGAACATTTGTTAGAACGGAGTACCTGGAAAACTTTATTACTACCTCATAAATTAGGACCGGATCAAGAACATGAGTTTACCAATAAAAATTTTAATGATATTGGACTTTACACGTATGTGAAAATTATAATGGCTCCAGATGGAGGAATTTCTAGGATTCGTATGCTAGGCACATTAGTTAGTCATTTAGAAGAAATAAGTTATTAGTAAGCGGTTGTTAAGATAAATAATATTAATTTATGTATGTAAATAGTTTAATTTAAATGCAATACATAATTTAAGAAATAATATATACTAATAAACTTAAGTCAAACAATATAAATTTTACACTTTTTTACAATGTTATAGCCTTAAGGCTGAACTATAGATAGAATAAAAAATAATGTAAGAAACGAAGACAAAAATGTATTATTCTAATTTGACGTTACGGCCATAGATGACTTGAAATATTAAGTTCATTCATATATTTTTGTGGTATGTTTCCTACAATTATGAATGAAACTATAATATTTTTCAATATAAACGTATTTATATCAACAAATATATGTTTTTAAAATTATAAAAATTATTTATATGCGGTTTAAATCTTAGGTTTAGAAAAATACAATTCTACAGTCTATTGAAAATTATTTTTGATATTATATTCATATTAGTATATATATACATGAATATTTTATAAACAGAAAAGTTTAAACACACGAATAATTCAAAATTCCCTTATATAAAATATAAACATGAATATGTATTAAATTGGTTTGGGGCTTGTTGTTGTAGTTATTAAGTTTCTTATTCCTGGGCGAACATTTTCGCTCTTTTATTCTTTTTAAGTGACAGCAAAGATGAAAAAATATTAAACGTAAATTTCTGTTATTCTTTTTATATTCATTATTCCGAGTATAGTCGAATACATGTAAATCCTCTCTTTCGCTCTCTTACGTTATTTTTTTATTCTTTTTATTCCACCTATAGTTCCCACTTTAAGACCCAGTTCAATTTCACGTAAGCTCCATCCGATTTTACCAAAGTGAAAATAAAAATGAAAAATTCCACATCTGTTTTCATTTTTTAGTATTCTGTACACCCGTGAAAAATCCGGCAGATGGCGTGCATAAACTTTCCAAATTATTGTCATTTGAAAATAATAGTCGTTTTCGGAAATTAACCATGGTAACTTGTTGACAAAAAATTACCAAATCTACTTCCGAACATGTAGAGTAGCTTTATAAGGTAATTTAGTTTTTGTTTTTTTTTGTTTCTGACTTTGTATTAAATTAGAAGTATCAGAAACATTAAATTACAAACTTTTAAAGTACAAATTGTACAAAAAGAAGCAACAAAAATGTCGTATCTGCCAAAAATACGTAAACAAGTAGATAAGTTTTGTAGGTAACTTGAGTAACTTTGTTACCAACATAAAAAAAACTAAAATTACCCAAAAGTGAGTTAGTTTCCGAAAACGGTTAATTTATTGTGCCACATTTTCACGTGAAATTTTGACAATTTGCTCTAACAAAATCAATTTAATTTATTTTATTCACATAACGTAATTTATTCACGTACAATCATCAAATTTATCTATGTATATTTACAAATTTGTACGTTAAAACTAAAAATCTCCAAATAAAATTTCATTTCTATTTCACACGAAAATAAATAGATTTTCGGAAACCGCGTTAAAAATTAATTTCAGTTTAAATTGAGTACTAAAGGCGTACGCAACTGACGTGAAATTAAATTTTCGTTGGTCTCCAAAATTAATCAAATAAATTTTTCTATGAAAAATTAGTTTGTCGACTTTCGTAAAATTTTAATTAATAATACGACAAATATCAATTTCACTAGCTACTCGTAAACGTACCGCAAAATAAAATTCGGCGATGAAATTTTCATTTTCGTTTTCGCTTGTGTCATTTTTATATGTAAAATTTCATTTCACTGTAGCTGCGTACTAGGTAGGCATAAGCGGGGCCAACAGGGGTGTACTTTTATAATAATATAAAACTAACTGATAATTTAAAATTAACACAAATTAATATTTTTATTTTATTTTAATTTATGCATATCGCACAGAATTAAAATAATTTATAGGTTGTAAAAATATTTTGAGGTTATGTTAATGTTGTCTCTATATAGAGACTCAGAAGGATTATCTAATTCATATGAAACTTCATACATAATTTTTTCAATAATGGGAGGTCCCGATAAATGTACCTAGAGATCCAAAATTTAATTTTCGTTCGCCAATAAAAACGTTAAAAATTATTTAAATCAGTTGAAATAGTTACAAAATAAAATATTTTAATTGTTGAAATTTGAATTGCTCAAAGCGTAATGAAGATTTTAGTTGTAAAATATTCGTTTCGTAAGTATTTGAACGCATAAAAAAGCTCAGATTTTATGCAATATCCATATGCTCCATCCAGCAGAATAACACTTCTAGTTCTGACTACAGGTCTGCCGGAAAAAGGCACCTAGTTCGTGATTCTCGAATATCAGGTTCTAGGCAACGACAGAAACCGTAATTTCGATGAGGGAGACTATCGTCACTTTTGGAGGTAACTGTTAGAAAAATGATAAAAATACCAATGGTATTGGAGAGCTTAATAGTTTTTCAAAACAAGCAATGGACGAAGGACAGAACTCTTAAATGGGTTAAAGAGACTGTACCTACATAGGAACCATAGAAGGCCGCTGAACTTAAATAGATTAAATAGTAACCTACTCTACAGTTTTTGTTCCTGGTTCACTTCTAAAAGCTTCATAGTTTCTTAAAGGGCTGGAAGATCAAAAACCAGGTAGCTATTCCTCTGTAGCTTAAAATATCGCTTATTTTCTCTGATTTGAAAAGTGGTGTAATTTTCGTTGTCTTCCATCTGCTGACGAATAATCCCCTTGCCACTACACTTCTCATTGGTGCCGGTATTAATCGTAAATCTGTGTCGTTTCGTATTTACGTATAGGAGAATAAATTTTTTTTATTAAAAATAATTTAATGCGCGATTGCAAATGTTATTTTGTAGGTTAAATATTTTATGGCAGAGCATTTTTTATTTATTTTCAAAAATTCAATAAAGAAATGAAATAACATGATGCTGCCAACCCCAAAAATATTATTTAATTTATTAGTAATTTTAAGAATATATAACTCATTGTCAAACATTAAAAATAAAATTTTTTAATTTTTTTTTAATAATTTAAAGGTTAAATTTTGTTGAAATTTTACACTTAAATATTTATGATGGAGCATTTTTTTTATGGATTTTCGAAAATTAAAAAAAAAAAATAAAATCACATGATTCTGTTCATCCCAAAAATAATATTTTTGTATAGTAATTTTTGGAATATAAAATTCTTTGAAAGTCTAACTTCAAAATGAAGATTTTTTAAATAATTTATAGGTTACATTTTGTTGATACCAAAATTTCTACAATTTTTTCTACCTTAAAATAAAACTGTTGTGTGTCAGTCGCTCTAATGTAAATTTTAGTTCTTGTCTTTGTCATATGCTCAGCAAAAATTTTGTTTTTCCATGGAATAGTACCATTATTTCCAAGCGATACTTTATCCAACGGGATTGTTGTTGTAATGCACGGCGACGGTAGAATTTTTCTGGACGCTTGGTGTGCCCATTCATTCGACACAATTTCTTAAAATTGCAATGTTTCTATGTTTGTAATGCTTTTTTCTAATAATTGGTATATATTTGTTTATACTATGGTTCAATACATAAACAAATTAATGCATATTTAACTTCGCCGTTCGCCGTCAACGCTTGGTGTATCTACTTAGTCCTTAAGCGTTTGTAGGTAAATAGTACATATATACTAAATAGGTATCGAGGCTCGTAAAGGGCTAAAATGACTGTTATAAATTAAATAAAGACTGTTTATTTCAAAATTAAAATTCTATTTTATTAATTAATAAATAGAATAATATACCTTCCCAATCCATTCACATTTTTCCACATAACACACATATACAAAATCGTTCTCGCCAATTTTACATTTTCACACCCATACGTACATTTCTTTTATAGTGAAATTTGTTCAGTTTCTATTTTCGCGACATTTTCATACGCTCTATTTTAATAAGTTTAAAGTGCGACTCATAACTATGTTAAGAAATCCCGGAATTTTCATTCCATCCATTCTATTTTATTAATCAATTCTGAACTAAGAGAATTCTAAACTAAGTTTAGTAGAAAAGTACAAAATTCGTTAGGAAAGTCGAAAGTAAGAATATTTGAGATCTAAATTACGGATCTCATTAGTTTTGTTTTTTTCCGTTAGGTAGATGAATTTCGTTTGCCTGGTAACACTAATATTAACCAGCTGCCATCTATTGTCACTTTCAATATTTAACAAATATGGTTCAGTGTATAAAAGTTGTGTCATTTTTGTTTTATTTAAGTTGTTTGAGTTATTTTTTTAATAGTTTATTTGTTAATTTTTTGGTTTAAAAATTAAATATATTTGTGAATAGTTCGATAATTGTTAAAATATTAAATTGAAAATTCTGTTTTATTTATGGTAAATTTGTTAATAACATAATTATCTACCTACAACATTAAAAAATAAAATCTAGTAGTCGTCGCCATTGGTCGGAAAAATATTCATAAATGTCATATTTTTATATAAATTTTTTATTTAATTTTGCTACTTCGTTTTCTTGTGAGTGCAATTAACTTTTATTGATGTTATACAAGATTTGTGTGTATTTAAATTATAGATTGAAATTTTATTTAAAAAATAATGTGTTGTAAATTTTATTAGATGTATGTTCAACATTATTGAATTTGTAGAGCAAATCATAACAATAACAAACAACGAAAAGGAGTTTTTTCAGTTGTCAGAGATTTGGTATCTGTTTTACAGATAATTTAAAATCATAAAAAACCATAAAAATTATTCAATTGGTTTATGAAGATTTTTGTTTATCCCCAAAATATGAATCATGGAAATGTCAAACATAAAAAACGATCCGGCAAAAGAAAAAACTAAAACGGCTAAAATTGGTTGTTCCTGAGTTAAGCACTCAATGAATTTCTTTTCAATTAATAGGAAATAATGAATACGAATTGTGCAGTGATTGCTAAACTAAAGCTAAAATCGGATTTTCAATTGAAAACTCAAGATACAATTAAAACAATATTCACTCTAGTCTGAGGTGAAAGTGTTAAAAAACGAAAGCAGAAATGTAATACCTACCTATGCTGAAAATATTAAAATCCCCTTAATATTCTGAATCGATAAAATTTAAATGATGTGATTTCATTTTCTCAATGTTTCTTGCCTCATTACCTAACTGAAAATTAATGTAGTAAAACACTTGTAATTTCATAAATGCGGAAATGAATCTTTAAATTTATTATGACAATGTAAAAAAATTAATTAAATTCCATGAACAATATGTTCAGATCGATATGCTACTTTTGACTTCAATAACTACACTTTTATATTTTTTGTTGGGACCTTAGCTTCCCAGATGGGGCATACGGAGAAGTTTGCCAGATTCAAGGACGACGAGTATTAACAGCACTGCAGCGAAAAATCAAGTGTGGAGCGGGAATTTTGTAAATATTATTGTAAAAACAAGCTTTATTGGAAGGTGTTGAGCTCTTTTGGAATGTGTGGAAAGTACCACCGAATTGTATCTATGCCCAAGGGATAGAAACATTATTTAATACCGTTTATGGAACATTTGCTTGCTCACCCTTACGCCCTGTGATCCTATTCTGTTTTTCCGTGAAATTGGAGGAATATTTTTCAGTAGTACTTTTCTTAAATAATTTAATTTCTTTTTTCTTTAAGTGAATTTCTTTTTCCCTAAATAGGTAGTACCTATTCGAAGTACAAATTTAATCAGAAAATATGTTGATCTTTAATTTTCGAATCTATGACAATTACCTATTGCGAGTTTAAATTATTGGAAAATTTAAAAGATTTTACGATGTTAAGAAATTTAAAATTCCCCGAAACTCCAGAATAAACCAAAAGGAGGTAAAACGTCAAAACTGTTATGAAAAAAAACAAGATAGGCCCAACGCGATAAAAACGAGCAAAGGTCGACCATTCTTAGTTACAGAAACCTAAACCACCACAAATATACGCGCTTGTCTACTTATTAGGAAATCGGTAGTCGAAATAGTCGCTGAAATTACCCTTAGATAGGAGAATCCATCAAACAATTTTTAAAATTTTCGATGACTAAAAAATGGACGGAAGTATAAGTCGTTACTTTGGTGCGTTTGGATCGGGAGGTACCTATCACCAGTGGATTACTTGGATATGTATATAGATGATCTACTTAAAACGGACTTACATGCTCGCTGACTTAGCCCGCACATGCTCAATTTCGTCCCCGTGCAGATTGTGGCCTAGTATGTGTTTTTTTTTATTCAACCTTTGTAATAATTACACTGCGTTTTTATCTGTGAACTGTGCTTACATCGTGCATACTTGGTTCTCTAAATTTTACTCTGGAATAAATGTTAGTGTGCCAAGAGTGTGAGTAAACAACCATTTAATACTCTATGCACACTATAATTTAACCAACAACCTTTGCTCGGTGTACGATTACAACCACTCGGTGTACAACTACTAGTGTCACAATAAGAGCGGCGATAATCTAATCTATCTAATGTATTCATAGGAGCAAAAATTCTATGCTTGTGTATGCTGAACGAGTTACTAGAAATCAATTGTGACGGGTTCTGATTTTAGGTAAATTCATTTGGGGGTCCTCCGGTATGGCTTTGGTTTCTTATTTGCTTTTACTTTTATCAGCTCAAACTTCTTTGATGAAAAGTGCTGAAAGGGTATTTTCGAGTACAAGTGGTACTAGTCTGGCTTTTCCTGGAAATAGCGAATTAAAAAATATTACATAGCATATCTGTCTGTTTTTTCTAGTTTATTGAATTTGGTGTATACATTTTGGAAACAAAGTTAAATGGAAAAGTTTTGTTCCCTGAAATATTTATATATGTAATGTTTCCATTAGTAGGTAAGATAATAGTTAGATAGACAAAATGTTTTAAAATATCTTTCCTAATTTTGTATTCCTAGGGAAAACCAGAATAGTACAAGTTTTGGTTCGAACGATAACAATAAAAATCAGAGGGTTTTCTAATACCAGAAATCTATTGCGATAAGTCGAGATTTCGTTCGAGAAAGTTAGTTTAAGGAGGGTCCTCGTGTAGTTTGCGTCCTTTTTATTATTATTTTTTCATCTCGAATGATTTTGGTTAAGGGGAGTTTTCTAATACCAGAGAGTGATTGTAATGAGCCCTGATTTCAGGAAAATTGGTTTAAGGGTTTGTGAGGTTTGGATCCACATTTAATTTTCTTGGATTTGAACGATATTATTAAAAATTGGGATTCAGGGTTTTCGAGTGCAAGAAGTTTTAATTTCCGGTTCTACCAAGTTGTGTGATGTACCATGTCGCATGGAGCTGAACTAAGTTGCGTGATGTTGCGCCATATAGCCTGATGTTGTACCATATTGCTGGGTGTTGCTTCATGTTATGTGATGTTGCAGATTATTGCAACTGCATGTTACACCATATTGAGGTATGCTGCAAAAAGTTATGTCATGTTTTATCACTTTGCGCTGTGATGAATTTCACGAACGAAAATTCCTTTACGGGTGTGGTGGGACTCAGGTCCCTTTTTCGACTCGAATGCGATTGAGAAAAATTGTTGGGAGGGAGTTTTCGAGTTTCAGAAAGTGACCGTGTGTTTTTGTACAATATCGAATGACGCTGCACTATGTTCGGGATGTTATACCAAATAGCCAGATGTTGCACCATTTTGCTGAGTGCTCGTGTTTCGTTATGTTGCACTTTTTTGTACGATATATTGCACCAGCCTGTGCACCATATTGAGGTATGTTGCGACACGCTACGTCATGTTGTATCACTTTGCGCCTGAATTCGTTTACGTGGTCCTAGATTATAGGATGAAACTGTGATTCTAATATAAGTTCTGGAACAAAAACCTATATAGATTTGGTATCAGATTTGTCCTGAGGCCCTATTTCTGAATAAGATACGAAAACGAGAGTGTTCATTTTTAAATAAGAATCGTACGAATCTGATTCAATTCAAATATGAATCTAGCACTCTCGTTTTCGTTTCGTATTCAGAAATAGGGCCCCTGTTTATTTAGGTGTTGTGACAAAAAAGTTGTTTGATCAATCCGAAGGCTTTATATGCTTTTCCAAATTGCGTGTTTATTTATTTATCGAAATAAATGTATTGGTCTATTTGTATACGCAGATTTTTATTCTTTTTTTTTATTGAGTTTAATCATTATTTTTTCTTATACGAGTATTACTGTTCATTTTATTTAAAGGTAGTCGAAACAGAGTTTTTTCACATTTGTTTGCAATATTCTCTGAAACATTTTTTGATGTCGGGTACATATACATATGACAATATATATCATTAGCATATGCTAACGCCTGACATTCTTTTCAGTATTTAAATTCGTTTTTTAAAATTGTTAGAAACAAATATAATACGAGGATAGTCCCAGAAGTTCTCCCACCCGACTTGAGGTGTGTGTGGTAGTTGTTGTTTGAAAAAATTACTACGGCCGAAAGTATCAACCTTATAAAGCTTCTGTTTAAAGTTTGAAGGCGCTATGTTGTTTGGTATTTTTTTTGACAGCTATCAACTCACACAGTGAATTTGTAAACATGAAAAAATTGGTTATCGTTATGTGTGACAATACTATTATTTGAAAAATTTCAACAAAACCAATATCAAAGCCGAGCTAGATTATACTCTGGGGAAGTCTGCTCCTTCATTTGAAACAATAAAATATTTGGTGCCAGAGTGTAAACGAGGCCGTGCGAGCTGCCAAGACAAACATCGTGAAATTCACAAAATGGTATTAGATGACGAGCTACCAGACGTGGTAGGCATTTCGAGAAGTGCTGTACTATTCACTGAAAATTTTGACATGCGAAACAAACAATTCCACAAAATTTTTATTTATACTGTGAATTGTGATCGAAAAGAGTCGAAATCGCACGATGGAATAATACATTAACGATACCAGTCGTTTAGTATCGAAAGAGTTCGAAAGCAATAGTATAAAGATGGGTGCAGCGTTTGCTCACAAAAATACAAAACAGCGCCGTGAGAATGTTTCAATCGAGTGTCCGGTGAGGAAGGAAGGTACCAAAGGAATAAATCCGAGTTTTTGCATTGATTTATAACCATGGAAGAAACATGGGTTCATTATTTGACACCTGACACGAAGGAACTGTCAAAACAATGAACTGAAAATGAGAGAATCGGATTCCAAGAAGACGAAGGCAGTTCCATCTGCTGGCATGGTTACAGCAACGGTTTTTTGGGATATGCCTGCAGTAATTTTCATTGATTACCTTCAAAGCGGAAAAACAATAAACGGCGAATATTATGCTAACTTATTGCAGTGTTTGAGTGAAAAACTCAAAAACTGCTCTATTTGGCGAAAAAGAAAGTGCTGTTTTATCAAGACAATGCACCAGTTGATATATTCGTTATCAATATGATCAAAATCAAGAGCTACAATTCGAATTGCATCTCCTTGCACTCTATTCGCCAGATTTGCCCCCTCCGATTATTTTCTCCTTTCAAACTTGACAAAAATGGCCTGATAGTAAAAGATTTGCCAACAATGAAGGGGTGGAGTCTGTGGTTAATGGCTCTTTTAATGAGTTGGGCGGTTCTCACTATAAAGAGGGTGAAGAAGGTATTGAACATCGCTGGGAAAAAAGTATGGAGCTAAAAGGAAGCTTTGTTGAAAAATATAGGCATTTTCCTCATTTTTTAAACTGTTTATGGTTTCTTTGTTGGGTAGTGCAGAACACCCACAATTCTTAAATTTAATTGTCAAAAAACTACTCGCTTCCAGATGTTCGAAACCTAAACAAAAAATTATTTAAACACTAAAATGATTTGGATAAAATTAAGCAGCTTATTCAGGACTCTAATATTAAAAGTATTATTGTAAACTGATGACTCCTCTTTACAATAGAAACACTTATTGAAGTTAAAATGTTATTATTAGAAATTTAATTCTCCTTATGTTCCAATATCCTAAAAATTGATAAATATTTGTTAATTTAAATTTTCCCAAACGACTGAAAAATAAATTTTATTTAATACTAAAAGATATTTTTCTTCAATCAATAATCCGACGATGAAACTAAACATCGTAACCTCATATAAGGGGGCCAAATCCCTTAAAGGAATGTAGCGTCCGTAAAAAAAAAATATTTTTGGAATTTAGGAGATAGTAATTTTCACAGTTGCCTCTAATTCCAATACAGGGTAAGTTCTTTAATAAATGCCAGGCTTTCATCTCGGAAACGGTGCAAAGTTGGGGAAAATTACTTATAATGAAAAATGTTCAGTATCGAGGGGACGTTTAGTCGTGAAAGATCTTCAATAGCCTTGAAACTCATTAGATCGGGAATTATTGACGAAAGTTAGTTTTTTTTAAATTGGAACCTATACTTTTGAGTGCCTTTTTTATAAGAGTGTTATTTACTAAAGTAAGAGTAAGTTGTACAGGTTCGATAAGAATCTATGGGAATATTTTCTTCTAGAGTTTTTTGATTTTCAATAGCTTTTATGCAAAACTCGTGCTTAGTTTTTCTTTTTCTCGAAATTTTCGTTTAATATTGTGACAATGAATGATATAGTTTACGTCTCGAAATTATTATAAATGCTTTATTTAGTTTTATTTGCATCAATTCGTGTAAGCATTTAAATTATATTTTTTTACATTTGTAAATTTTACGCACACTCTAATTAGATTATTACAGCAGTGCGAGTAGTTCACGATCTCTGAGCCCAGTTTTGAAAGCATATCGCAATGCGGCGGTAACTATTACAACTTATAACGAGCCGCATATCGAAATTATGCTTATTGAAGACATATCACCAACAGAATGTCATCGCAAAAATCTTGCACGCTTTACAAGATATTCGATATACGGTTGCTGTACGTTCACTTATGTCTTTTAGTGTATATATTTATATATTTACATACACATTTATTTGAAAATGTGTATTCGCGTATGCAAAGTCATTTTTTTAATTTCGCGATATAGTTTTTATTGCGAGACTTGCTGTCGCTTAGGTTGGATCGTATAACTACTTGTTGCTTAGTTTTAAGCTAAAAAAACTTTATTTTTCTGTTTTTGTTCAAATAAATTTTAGTGTTATTCTTTCAATAGTTTAGTGTGTTACTTGTATGTGTGCAAATGTATATGTAATATAAATAACCAATTGCGATTTAAAAAAATGTTTAAACAATCTAGTGATATTAAATAATGTTTGTCATTTGAGAAATATTACAATTTAGTTTATCTATTAAAATAAAAATCATTTACTAAATTTTTTGTGATGTTTCTTAATTTTTAAATAATATACATAATTGTAGTATAAAGTTAAAAAAAGCGTGAATGAAAATTATACATAAGATTTTTTCGTGAAATAACTTAAGAAGCATAATAACGAACGGCTGTAAACACATCTGGAACAAATATTGCTCAGATGTATAAAATTAAACATCTTTTTATACAAACACGAATGTTGATGTACAAAACATCTTGGAATATAATAGAACAGAATAAGGCAATTTATTAGTAATAATTACTTTCAACTAATCATCAAAAATGGATGGATGGATGTGTGGAGCGGTAGGAAAAATCATATTATTTATGTAATTTTTTATGATTTATATATATAATTTAATAAACTTATCTCAATTTGTTGCATTCAAATTATTTTTGTTATCAGTCAACAAACTTTTAATTAAAAATATATGAAACATTCGAATCTAACGACTTACGTTTCGTCTAAATTCATTCTGATATTCACGTAATATTACAATCTTGATGATATACAATGTTATGAAATATCTGCCACAATCGAGGTTTTATTCTATTTTTAGATTAGACTAATTTATGAGGTTAGATAGTAAAAAGATCAGATTTTCCAAAAAAATAATGATCTAGTATCTTGATGTGATATTTTGATTAAATTTAGAAATCTAATCAGTAAAATCGTATTTGGTGATACGACGACACCAATGCGGCCTTGGGCTACTGAAGCTTAAATGAACTTGAACTTCATTAAAAATATAAACACACATAATGTTATGTAATGTTGTTTTCTGATTTAACTTTCCAACTTTATTCCAGATATTTCTTTATATTAAACTTCTTAAATATTCTAAATATACTACAGGTGAATTTAGTACCAATTTAAGTGCAGTGTACGTTAAAGATATTTGTATGCACATTATTTGTTATAATCAAGATTTAATCTATTTTAAAACATTTACTGCAACCTATTGACCATAGTTGTAGTTATCAATATTTTTCTATATACTCGTACATATAAAATATTGTTGAATTTTGTTTTTGAGAGAATATATTCTGAGTTTCATTTTACTTGCGACACTTTCAATATACATTTTATAGTCAATGGTAAAGCTGATTGATAGTTAAATAATTCAATAAACGATTCTAAAACTGTAGCGACTTTTTCGACTAAATTACTGATTAAACTAAGTTGCCGTTAGTTTACACTGGTGATTGATACTTGTTAGTGTGTCCATAAAACGTATTATACCTAATATTTAATCCTAAATTGCGTACTAAATTGTTAATTATCCACCAACGATAATAAATACTTGGACAATTGATAAACCCAAATTAAATTTGCAAACTAGAACAAAATTTTAGTGTATTGTGTTTTATGCCATCTATTAATAACTGGTGCGAACTAATATTAAATTCGACTTCGTGCCGCAAATGCTAGGTTGTTTTGTAGCTGATAGTGTTATCATCTTCAAGTGCAGCAATGATGAGACGTATATTTGGTTTTGAACAGAGGTTGACAAAATGAAAGACATTTGGGATAGTTACCAACTAACAGTCGGTGAACCCCCAAAACCTATTCTTATATATACTTGGGTTCCGGTGCCCCCTGAGAACCTGTGCAATGTTATAGCTAACAACGGCCTGTTAAATACGAATGTCTCGATGAATGATTGTATATGTACAAGGTTCGGCACTCGAAGTGTTACCAATTTTTAATGCTGTAAATTTGTCAAGTTTTATTTTTATTTTTTCAAAACTTCAGTATATCGTAAAAGCATTTCAAATTTAACAAAAAATATGTTATTGTTCGATGTTGCCATCTTTAGCGCGGATAATAACATCCAGTCTGTCCGAGAAGGCTTCACACGCAGCATGAATGTGGTCTGTGGTATTTTGTCTCATTCTCGGCGAAGAGCAATCTTTCAGGCGTCGACCATCTCATATTTTTTAGTTAATACTTTGGCCTCCAGAATGGACCATATGGAAAAATCCACTGGGTGTAAGTCCGGGGAATATGGTGGCCATTGTTTCTTGGAACTTTTTCTTGTAAACAACGTTGGGTTACACGGGTTTTATGGGATGGTGCCGAGTTTTGTTGAAACGTACAATGGTTTCTACCGAATCGTTAACGTGCCCAAGGTAACAAAGCATCGTTTAAAATCTGTTTACGGTAGTTGTTGCTTTACCTTTACGCCTTGTTCAATGAAAAAGAATGGTGGACGCTCACTGTAGCAGTGTTAAATCTTGAACCTTTTGTAACGATCGTAGTGCATTTTTTAATATGCGCCCCATCCTGCAAGTAGACACATTTTGTTTTTTCGCCAATTGAACTGCGCTTTGTCGTGGAGTACGTTGAATTCTGGCCTTCATGTTTCGAACCATTTCTGGCGATGTTTCTGATTTTGGATGTCCACTTCTATGGCGTTTTTGTATGCTACCAGTATCATTGTAACGTGTAATGGTTCGAAACAAACATTTTATGCACATGTAAATGTCGTAGCTTATTAACAATGGCTGGTTGCGATTTTCCATCAAAATACAGAGCAATAACTCTTGCGTTTGAATTCCATTTCGATAACTTTTTAACTGTGACGTAAAACGATATGCTTCCGTAGGCTTGTAAACAACATAATAGACTGATGCTTGTCAAAAAATGAGCGCGCTGTCATTAGCCGTTTAGTTGCTACAGCAGCGTGAAGTTGGTAACACAGCGCCGACCTCTGTAATGTATATAGGGTTGAGCGGAAGTCCTTTTAGTAGATTACACACTGGGTTCGGATTCGATTTGCAATATATACTTGAAATGATCCATTTTAGGGTCGTAGATATATTTATTATTATTATTTATTACGTTTTTTTAGCTGGCAATCAAATGACTTCCATGCTCACCTTTAAACAGATGAACCAGCATCATAGCAAAGCGACCACTTTTGATCTTAGGTCACTGTTTGCTGTATCGCATACATATTTCATAGATCTTAACGTTAACGGGATCTTTTACAAGAGCTATGGTGCTTAGGTTAGATCTTGCATTGTCACTTCTCATAATATCAGTGCAACTCTCATCCATTAATGTAGCTGAGCTAATGTTACGGCTGTGCTTGTCACTCTCAAATCTTCGATTTCATGCAAAATACTGGTAGATGCACCATTATCTTCCTTATGACACTGTTTCACCTCCATCTTCGGAAGAGTTCTCTAACAACAACTGGAGTATTCAACAAGAAAGTGACTATCGACATCCTTTTCTCGGACTACAGGTGTGTCGCTTTTAATATAAACCTTAAAAGACCACCTCTTAAACCTTACCGTAATAAGGAGCTAACAAACTGTGAAACTTTCTTTTTTGAGCTCGAACGTCTGCTAATTTTTACTGAGTGAGATACGTTCGTCTGATAATATTGAAAAACTAACATCGCCTTTGACGCAAGCAATCACGTTAGCTTTCGAAATGTCTTGTCCTTTTATTACCAAACAAAATACTCAGAATAAGCCTTTTTGTCTTCCAATCTTAAATACTTAAGGAAAACTACCAGAAAACTTAAGATAGACCGAAGGTCTAACCTTCAGATTGGGTTGTATTTTTAGCAGCTGAAAGTGAACAAAAAAGTCGTAGGGCTTCTTGGATCAGCTCCTGTGAAAAAACAATCTTTCCTGCATCGCCAGATTTAATAGGTTTCCGTATAAGATTGAGCTTTGCAGGCTGGATCGTGTGCTTCCTTGGTAGTATGCTGACCTCCTCTAATAGGGAAATTGCAAAATTATTACTTATTGTTCAATTTACCGGCTGCGACTTTATTAACTCTGAACCGGAGAACTAAGGCTACTGGCAGCCCATCTAATTGGGACTTAGCCCACAGGCTATAAGGCAGGTGGGCATGATGGAATTTTTCCTGTGGAATTACAACACGGGTTTCTTCTCATTCGGGATCACTTTCTTCAAGTTTTCCAGCTTACATTGCTTTCGGTATTGTCCCACAATCTTGGAACAGAAGCAAAGTTATTTTCATTTCTAAAGCAGGCAGGTCGGATTACACTGATTCTAAAGGATTTACGCTCATTAGCCTTTCTTCAACTTTTCTCAAAGCTACATGAACTTGTGACAAGGATCGAAATATCGCTTAACACGTGGGTACGTTCCTGGATATTGCAGGTGTCTTCGATAGCACGTCGTTTTCTACCATTATCGGGGCCCGCCCTAATTTTGCCATTTGTCCAACCATGGATCTATGCTCAGGTCTCGCATTGCTGAGGTCGAGCTGGGTTGCCCTTCATTCTCCGCTGAACTCTCCCAAAGATTGTGGCTCTTAGTGATTGATGATTTACTCGTCAAACTATGGCAATCTGGCTAAATTGCTCAGAGCTATGACTGACCTGCTCATCACTGTTTCAGATAAATAGTTAATTATCCTACTGGGCGTTATCCTAGACAGTAAACTTTCCTGTGAAAATAAACTTCAAATAGTCACTGCTGTTTGTCTGCAAAGTGGTAGAGAATTTCCTCCTGGGGCTTGACTTCCAAAATGCTGATGTTTATTACCTTAAATGTCTATAAGAGTTCTAGCAATTTTTAAAGACTTAAATTTAAAACTGCGTATAAAAATTTCCTACGAAATTAGTTGTTGGAAGAGTGGAATTATGGATGTTGTTTAAACTTTTCGACAGGATACGATTAGTTTCACTAGATTTCCTATAGAAACTTTTCATATTTATTAGAAACACGCCTGAAACCTCTGCTGTCACTCCGTCGATAGGTAAGTATTGTAGTATGATTTTTTTGTAGTTTATAATTCTCTCAAAAATAATGTTTCACATCTATATGCTCAGATCCTTGAGAATATGAGTCGTTAAATCAAAAATGAATTGTAATTTCATTATCACAGTTTATCTTGATTCCCATAAATTTAAACACAGCTCATTCTGAATCACAATATTCGATTGAGTTCTCCTCGCAATGTTTACAAAACTCGAGTATATCATTGACTATGCTTTTTTAAATATCACATTGTTCATTTTATTGTATTCCAATGTGGCATTCCTATATTATTATTGTAACGACTGGCCTTGCTTATCGCATAACATATATCAGGTCTGGGCACTTGTAAGGTAATAATCTTTCAACATATTCCCGATATAGAAACTTGTTAATTAAATTTCTTTGCTCGTCAGTTTTAAGAGATTGATAAACTTTGTTGCATGGTGGAGCATAATCACTGCAGTCCGAAAATGAATTTTCACAATCTCTTTCTTCAACAGTACAGACATCGCCACATTCACTCTATATGTTAATCACTACTCAAAGCCACTACTAAGATATACAAATTGAATTTACTTCGCTATCGATTAAGAAATGCTTGACCTTCATTCAACATTAGCCAGGTTCAAGGTTAACAAATTCTCGTAAGTAATTGTATCTACTCACAACTACTTAATCAAAAACGTTATTTTTTGCGTTTTGCTAATTCCATTATTAGTTCATCAAGCTTGAAGATAAACTTTATTTCGAAAGTCATAACTTCCCGATACAAACCCAATTTGATTGAAGTTAAATATATTCTTCTCGGTTTATCACACACGATACCACCAACAACATTTCGGTCAAAGGCTAAGTAGTTGTTAAGGAAATACTACAGCAATTTAGGTTTCACTAATATGTCTAAGGCAAATGAATAAATATATAAAGTGTGGGTTTAAATTATTTCGGCAAATATTTTCACTTGAAAAACTTAGTTAAATCCCACCATTGAAATCAGGCTTGGTTTGACAAAACTTTGAGAAGTATAGGAGATTTTTGAACTGGTGAGGCTAAACAAAACAGCAAGAGCTCTACTACTTGTATGCATGTCCATACCCGATTGTTAAATGATATGCGCTTTTATATTATTTTAGTTATTAATATTTAAAATACCATAGCATTAGAAAAATAAAAATAAGAACGTAGAATAGACAAATAAAAGACAACAATATGACCATGCCCTCAATTAGTTACTCTCACTATATCCAATTGAATTTTAAGTTTTCAAAATTTTCCAACATTATTAAATTGTTATTTGCTTATTTTAGATAAAATTATTTTTATTATTGGGTTAGCATAGTGGCCTTTACAAAGTTTACGGACCTCTTCGTAATCTGGACATATTTTTAACACTTGCTTGATAAATACAATATCAGAAAAGTAATGAAATTCGATGTGAAATGATTAAGATCGAGTCAGTTTGCTGAGTAAATATAATTTAGAATTGATATGCGTGCTTTAATATAGTTTGCTAATTTAGGGTCGATTAGAAGTTAATTTGCGAACTTAATTTTCGATTACTAAGGTGCAGGTTAAAAATTTCATTTTAATGACATCTGCTATTTCATCGTTTTGAATTATTCGTCTTAATTTAATTTAATCGATTTAGACAAATAAAGTGCACATCTTAAGAATATTAGCATGTAATGGAGCAGCATTGCCAAATTAGTTGTTTTGTCAACTGTGGCCAGTTGTTTTGAGCAAGCTGTGGTCTCAACCTATAAATTTTTATAGTCGAGTTGAGGAGCGAAAACATCACCATTTTTAGATGTAAGAGCGTCCATATAATGTTATCGTGTTAGGTAATTTAATATTTTCACGTATTAATGAATTTAATTTCAAACCATTTTGATTTGAAAATGAGTTTTAGATGTTTATTTCAACTCGATTACAACTCTATTTGATCTCGATTTCTTTTCGACTCTGCTTCAAATAGATCTTTTCTAAGATTATCCGAAGTTAACATTAACTCGATTCGATTCGTTACATTATATGAGTATGTAACGAATCGAATCGAGTTAATTTATAGCTAGATAATTAGCTTTGTAGTTTTTGCTCAATTATTTTTAACAAATAGCTTCTTGTAAAGTTTGTTATAAAGTACTTTGTTAGTTCAAACCAATCCTTCATAGGTGGCACTAAACAAATCATGTCTGATGTTTAACTAAAATTTGCTAGATAAATCAAGATTTTTCAATGTCTTAAGTATCCCTAATCTGCTGAACTAAGTTTTCAGTTTAGAACTAAATATCAATTTATTTATTTATTTTAACCATTAATTTAGTTAGCTAGGAATTTAGACGAAAAATCGACGTTAGACACAGTATTAGATTTGTAAACACCTCAATGCCAACTATAATTATTAAATTGAACCACACATTTCAATTCTTTCTGACAACGTGGATGTAGTAAAAGCAGTTTTCATAATATAGTAGTTTTCGCAGTAAATTGCTTCGATTACTGTTAGAAATAATTCCAGCTTTTATCAACACAATACCTAGTTGTTTTTATTAAATTGTGTTAACCTACAAAGGTTTCACACTCAATGTCAGGGATTATATCAAAGCGTAGTTAAGCTCCGCTTTCTTGACAAATTGTATGAGCTTGCACCAAGGAATGGAAGGTCATTGAAGAATTAATAATAAAGGATCTTATATTTAAGAATAAATATAATGAATAATACACTGCGGTTCACTTGATTAAACGCACTTGCAATTTAACTTTTAAATGTAAATTTTACTGTAATTTCTCGCAAAACCAAGAAAATATTTTTATTGAGAAGAGAGAGAAATCCCTACTCGATAAATCAATAATCGATAATTATTCTGAGAGAGTAAATTAACTTATCTTTTAATTTGTTTAAGATAAGTTCAAATTTAATGATATTTTTGTGGTTCAGTTGATAGACGCAACTTAGAAATATTAAAAACACAGTAATTTAAATTTTATTTTAATATTTTTTTTTTATTAAGAAATTATTTAATTTTTCTAGCTATTTTTAGTAATGTGTGCTACTCCCATTCTTTAAAATTACTTCGTAGATCCCGTCCTTGAGAGCATCATATAAAGATTTTAAGGAGCCCAACGGAATGTCTGCCCAGGCAGCTTCAATTCCCGTAATCAGCTCTTCGTTGGATTCGTATTCTCTGCCCCCTTCATAAGCTTCGCGAGTGAGCCAGTCCCAAACGCCCCAGCTGGCCATGGTTATAAATTAACGTCTTGGCTTGCAATCCACGACTTTACAGCACGGGTATTATGTATGGGCGCATTATTCTGTTGAAAAATCCACTGAAGATACCGAAATAGCTCCTGAATTTCTGGGATTGCAGCATATCCTTATATGAATTTCCAGTCATTTTATTGGAAACAAAATTAAATTCAATAGCGCCCCAATATGAAATTGCACCCCATACCATTACTCCTCCTCGATCAAGTCGATCAAAGTTTTTTCATCCGAAAAATCAAGTTTTTTCCAATTGTTATTCATAGTTGCGAATGGGCATCTCAAGTCATGTGCTGCTTGACGAATTCCAATCTTTGTTGCTTGCAGGGTGGTTGTTTTACAAAAATTTTTACTTCCATATGATCGGAACGGTCTTTGAAATAATTTCACACAGCATGCTCACTATGCTCGAGTTTACGAGCTATAGCGCGGTTGGAAAATCCCTCCAAGTGCTAGACATCGATTTTTACTCTTTCTGCCATATTTAAAATATTTTTCTACCCATTTTAATTCTTGATCAGTTGGTGAATACTTATTTGAAAATCTTGAAATATTTTTAGCAAGTTACACCGAAATTTACTCCCAAATACTTAAATTTTACAATGCGTCTATTAGACAAGAAACGCAGTGTGGCAGTGTGTTATTGAAATCTTGAGATAACAGAACGAGCTAAAAGGAAACGCGGAAAAGAGACCTGTGAAGCGAATCTAGAATGTAGAAGATTAACTAATAGTTTGTCAATAACCAAGAGCCACAGTAACAGTGATCGTGCCTCCCTGTGGACAATCTTGGGCAACTTTTACGGAAACAGAGAAGTTATCCAGCTCAATTGCAACAACTTCCGATTTAAAAATCGATTGACAGCCATTTGATCGAACAATATCAAAAAAAATGCATGGACAACTTTTTGTTATTAAGTCGTTTCCAATGCTATAGTAACGAGGTCAATTAGCGCCTCTGTCAAATTTCCTTTCTAAGGATTTTAAAACAATAGAAGATAGGCTGTTTAGACAGTCATTTTGAGGATCACTATAATCAGACTTAGCGGCTTTAGGATAATTTAAGCGCCACCCAGGCTTAATTAAATAGAAGAGTTGGTCCTATAGAATAACATAACCATATCAAAGCAGTTGAAACGACACTGAACAATGATGATACCAAGAAGACAATGTCCTCTACGGGTTGATTTTTACTTGAGATAATTCGATTGAGAAAGTTCCTATAGTTGATTAATTGATTTTCTGATCGCCTGTTGCTCCTATTTGCGACGAGCGGAATTGACAAACGTTGTTTTACATCCTCGATTAAGAATTTTAAGCTTCGAGGAGCTTCTGAAATTAAGCAAATACGTTTTAAATTTCCCTACTTCTTCTTATAGAGTGGTAGACCAGCAGCTAACTAACATTTTTTTTTGTTACTATCGATAATAATTTTAACTGATGTGGCACGGTGGTTTATTTACAAAATGTTCTTCGCAAACTGTTGTTTCAGCTAATGTAAGATTCTTTTGAATTTATGTAATTTTAGCAAAATCCGTTATACTTTTCATAATTGCAAAAAAAAATTTTAAAAATTAGTTTCCATACTTTAATCACTCAAATTAAGATATTTTTTCTTCACTCACATGAGTCACATAATTTCCTCTTTTTTCACGGAATTTTTTTGTGTCATTAAGTAAGTATATATACACATTTTGTTATTGGTACATTTGCATGATATGATAAATAAGCATATACCAAACGATAAAACACATTTCTATTATTTTCAAGTAACATCGTTTTCTATAATCGTTCTAGGAATCGTTCATTTCTTTTCGAACTAGAAGATTATAGAGCATGGTTGATTAATCGTTTCTAGAAGAAAAAACGGTTAACGATTAATTTTTCGTTTTTTATGTCGTGCTCTCTGCAATAGATCGTTTTTAACCGAGGATTTCTGAAATAACCGAATGATTTTTCGAACTTTCTGGATAATAGTCAAAAACCATATCTATCAAATACTGTATCTCATTTTCTTCATCATTAACATCTTCTAAGTCTAAATTATTGTCACTTTGATAAGCTATATCTTCAGAGTCAACTTCGGTTGTGGTTGTAGACAATTTTTTGTAAAGCACATCTACAACTGCTAAATGGATTCCATGTAAGTGATATATTTGATGATAAACACTCATCAGTCGACCCATCTTTTTCATTACAGAGCACCATCGGTAGCGACTGCAACAATATGCTTATGTAAATCGATGTCAAAGTAGCGTAATTTTTGTTGCACAATTTCAACTGCGCGTTGAGCCGTTTATTTTGATCATCCCTAGTCTATAAATATGCGAATCCTTTGTGTGAACTTTTAGACACATGTATCGCCGATTACGTTTAGATGTCCATTCATCAAGTGATAAAGAGAATCGTTTGTTGTCAGTTATTCTCAATTTTAATTGGGGTGGAATAGCAGGTAAGCGATTAGTCATCGGTTGAGCTTCGTTCCATCCAATTTACTCATTTTATAAAATCACACCGGAACTCATTTTAAAATTCTATGTTTAACATACCAATAAAGTTTTATTCCAATCGGTCAATTAATGCTTTAAACTCATTGTCAATATATAATCTGAAATCCATCCCCATCGATTGAGAAATAACCTAGTTCTACTTTAGAGTAATATGCAACGGCCAAACAGGAGGAAAACGAATTTCCCGAAACCCATTGCTGATCCATTGCAGTCACAACCTGACACTCGAAAAACAGCTCAATTTTTATATTAAAATACTTGTAGCTAAATTTATTTAAAATAAGCACTAGGGTTCTAACCGAGAACCCCCTAAACAAATTATCCAGAATTTAGGACTAATCGTGATCGATTTCTGGTACTGAAAAACTCTGGTTCAGCAATTTTCATCAAAGTCGTTTGAGATGAGAAAACAAAAGAAAAAAGAACCCATGAACCATCAAAGGACCCTCTAAATAACGTTCCACTAACGTTCCATTTTCATCAAAGTCGTTAGAGCTGACAAACCAAATTTTAAAAAAGAGGGGCTCACATTAAAATGAATTAATTCAAACTTCTCGACGATATTTTAGATTTGTACTAGCGATGAGTTTGCGAGATGTTATGGTTGCGATATGTACGATTAGAATATTGGTTTGCATAATCGCTACAGTTTTTTGACATGCATTTTGCAACACATCGATACTTCTTTCTTCGAAGTACTTTTTTACTTTTAAATGAAAAGATAAGAAAAAAAGACAAGTTTTTAACAAATTATTTATGTTGATCTGAAAGGCAATTTTTCTATCTACAATTCAAAATTAATAACTCACAACTTTGAAGGTATGGCACGGAGCGTTGTCCTGCTGAAAAATAAATTTGGAAGTCTAGCCAAAAAGCTTTAAGACAGAAGGCTGAAGTTTGTTGTGTAGGACCTGCAGATAAACAGCTGCTGTAATGCTGGAACTAAGGAAGCACATTCGACCGGTTTCATTTCCAAAAAAGCACCCCCAGACCATAACTCCTTCATTTTTCGGTGAAAGTCTTAAAAGACATTCGTTGCTAAGCCTCTCGTCCGGTTTTTTTCTTACGAGAATTCTTCCATCTCTAACATGCAGCTTAAATTTTGATTCATCGGAGAAAATCACATCATTCCACATCTCTGGAGTCCAAGAAACATGCTCCTGGGTCCATATCAAACGTATTTTTTTTTCACTAGTAATGTGAACTCAGATTTCTGGACAATAAGTGCTCTCAAACCGGCTTTAACAAGTCTTTTTCTCACTAAGCTAGCTGAAATTTGTTTTCCCGTTGCTCGCTCAACATCCCGTCTTATGTCCGATGAAGTTTTAAAACAGTTCCGACGACATTGTAAATTATGAAACAATCTTAAACTGGCGTTGTCTTTCTGGGCCTTCCAGAGCCTTTCTTTCTTTGTGTACTGCCCATCCCTCGCATTTTTTTATTATTCCACGCAAAAGTACTTTTAAGAATGCTTAATCTTTCGGCTATTTCACGCGTGGTTAAATTTTCTCGCGCCGAAATCAACATATTGCTTTTACACTGCTCACTAATTTTTCCCATTTTTTTTAACTAAAATTGCACTTTATTCTTTATTTGACTAGGATCACTTACAGAATGACTTAATCTTACAAAATATGCACTATTTACACTCAAAAAAAAATTACAGACAATAAAACATCTGCACCCTAATGACGGCCAAGAACGGTAGGCGTAAAATAAAATAATTGCTTCACCAATTTTTTTGCACATCAGTTGCGGGGTTGCACCGGTGTAATAAAAACAAAAGGCGGTCCAACAAAATATTAATATTAAAGATAGAACTTCTATAAATCAATAAAAAACAAAACAAAAATTAAAAAATAGGTGCTTAATTTATTCCATTACTTTAACTCCAATCAACGTATTTTGAATATTTTGGCATTTTCCGGGGTTTTGTCCCTAAATTGCAGGTAATTTATTTTTTTCAAAAAATTACAATTGCTTTCAAAAGTTTTGTAATTTTAGCAAAAAAAGACTCCAATTTGCAATAAAATATGTTTGCCCAATTTTTTTTTCCCAGCACTGTAAGTGAAATTTATTTATTATAACGTAAAGTCCCTGGTCTGAAAATATCTTTATTGATGGCATTTACACATATCATTTTACTTCTGCATGTTTTCTAGTTTACGCAAAATTTCAGATTGTTTTACTTTTATCGAACTATCTAAAATAACATATCTTCTTTGCCGTAACTTTACTAAACAGATTTGAGCCGTTTCATTTTCAGAATATTTGTAAATTTTTCTGGTCCACGTGTATCCTTTTAAACATCAACAAACAGCACCGTTTTAAATAGCAACATCGCTACATAAACTTTCGGGTTTATGTCAAAATTGTCAAAAATCGCACATGTGGTTTACTTGTGTAGACACCTCTATGTGTAGAGTCCATTCATTTTAGTTTTTTTTACTAAAACATCATCCTTATTTCTTGTTATTCAAATTATAATTTTTCCGATATTTTTAACTAAAATTGTAGAAGCAATCGAAAAACCCAAATTCTTAATCATTACCATTGCTGGATTTCTGTATTGGGTTAATTTTTCTGGATAAACTATTTTGTTTGAGAATTTTATTAATGATCTTATGATTATCATCAATTCACAACGTTTTTAAAAATCAAAAAATATAAGAAACAAAAGGAATTATAAGATGTTCGTGTTTCAGACGATTGTTATTTAGTTTTTTTTTGTGTGAATTCAAAATAGCATTATACGAGTATTATTTTTAACAAATTGTCAACCTTGAATTATTTAAAATTACGTCATTTTAATGATGATGATTTGCTTCGCTTTACGTTGCATATGTATTTTATTATTAAAATTGTCATATTCATATTATACTTATTATTACATATAGTTCTAACAAACCTATAAAGTTTTAAATACCTAACAACACAATGCCACTATTATTATTGTTATATTGCAAATATTATATCAACATCACATCACTCTATACTGTGAATTTTCTATTATATAAATACCTATTTAGTTGAATAATTTTTAATAGTCGTTAATGTTTAACTTCTTTCAGTAAAATAATATAATGGTGTACATACATTTTTTCATTCGGAACTGTCTGTTAACAGAGTATTCGGTTTGAAACAGAAACCAAATGATTTACTCAAAAAAAATGAATTCATCACAATTTGTATCGTTTTTATTCTGGATATGTAAATACGTTTTATGTTGTGTGGGCTTAATAGGTATCATTAAAAATATGTACATAGTAATCTTTTTAATTATAAAATCAAATTATTAAGTTTAAATTAATCAATAACTATATCATCAATCATCAGTATTTAAATATTTATTTTATCTTACTGGTGCACAAGTAAATCTAGATCAATCATCATATTATTTTACGTTAAAAAAATCTTACAAAGTAATTGGATATGTTCTTTAATATTATAAATCCACTTTGCCCTGTTTTGTACCAGTAGATTTAATTATATAAGTCGTCCAACGTATAAATTATAGCTCGAAAATCACAAGTTTTCAGGAGACCATTTTGAATGTTATAGAAAAATTACTAGATAAATATAAATAAATGTGAAACCGTGTAAATATGAACCCGGAATTTACCAATAAACGGCGCCACCTGTGAATGTACCTTTCGACAAACCACGTCATCGGCGCCATTGTTTTCTTTCGACATCTGCCAACAACATCAATCATACAATAATGCATGTTTTTTTACGTGTTAAAAATGTCGTGTTTTGTGCCTACATATTCCGATTTGCGGACATCATTGATTTTCACAATCACATCGAATGCTTGTCAAAGCTTACGGTGAGCATGCTCTTGGTAAACTACAATGCTATATGAGTGGTTTAGTAAATTCAAAAGTGGTGATTTTGATGTGAGAAACGAAGAAGATTTTGACATGAGTATTGTTGGATGAGAATGACGCTCATACACAAAAACAACCCACGGATCAATTGAATGTGTCACGAGAAACCGTCTTCATACGTTTCAAAGCCACGGGAAAGATCCAAAGCTGGGAAAATGGGTTCCGCATAAACTGCATGAAAGGTAACAGAAAAATAGAAAAACCACTTGCGAAATGTTGCTCGCCAGATACAAAACAAAGACATTTCTCCATCGAGAGAATCCAAAGCACAAAATGTCTTGGGTTGTTGCAGGACAACCATCCACATCGACTGTAAGGCCTTTGCTTCATTCGAAAATGTACGAAAATGGCTCTATAACTGGGTCTCTATTCCTGAATACGATACGAAAACGAAAGTACAAGATTCTATAGGTATTTTAATTGAATCAGATTCGATTCTTATTTAAAATTGAATGGGAATCTTGTACTTTCGTTTTCGTATGTATTCAGGAATAGGGCCCCTGGTTTGCCTCAAAATAAGAACAGTTTTGTTGGCGTGGCACCCACGCATTGCCAGAAAGATGGGACAAATGTTTAACTAATAATGGGCAATACTTTCAACAAAATACTCTTAAACATTATCATACGATGAACGTGTACTTTTTACTAAAAAATTCCGGTTTCATATTTACACACCTGGTATATACCGTTTATGGATTTCCCGATAGTAGTCCTTATTAATAGATTTTCATTAAATCATACTTTTAATCTGGACAAAATTGTGGGTTTCAAAGTTGTAAATAAAATTACAAAATTTTTGTTTAGTCAACAAGTTCCGAAAATTTATATACAAACATCATGGAGATTTAAAGCATTTATGGATGGTAGTAATATTGTAGTTAAAATTATTTTACATGGAATGTATAAAAATATTTCTAAAATTACCTAATTAAAAATCTGCAGGAACTACTTTTCAGAGAAATCTGTTAGAAATGCAGTGCTCAAGGTTGTGTAAAAAATAAAAATGTTGTAATTCATTAAACAAACAAAGTAAAATATTGGGTGTGTGGATATAACTTCGCCCTTTTCCAATAGGTGTCGTTACTAGTACTGCTTATCTGTACCATAAATGCGCAATACTGGTATTCTATAGTACTTGATGTCAGCTGTCAAACGGCGTATGCGACATTTGGTTGAAGTGTAAACAACTAGTATTTTTAACTCCTTTAATGTCGAATTCTGTTCCAAATAAACTTCATTTGCGGGAAATTACGTTATTTTATTGCAAGTAAAAGTGCAACAGAAACTTATCGTTTGCTTGTGGACATTTACGGAGAATGAATACAACGTGCAAATAATAATTTTAGCGATTTGAAAATGATGATTTTGGCATTCAAGATAAATAATATGGAAAACCACCTAAAAAATTTGAAGATGCTGAATTGGAAACGTTATTGGCTGAAGATTCTTCTCAAACACAATCAAAATTGGTTGTAGCATTAAATGTTGATCGATCAACTGTTGCAAAACGTTTACAATCAATCGGAATGATTTAAAATGTTAGCAACTGGGTTACACATGAATTAAAATAAAGAGACCTCGAACGTCGAAAAACCATTTGTGAAATACTCCTTCAAAGACAACAGAAAAGGTTTTTTGCATCGAATAATGAATCTTGTATTTTCATTTCCGTATCGTATTCAGCAATAGTGCAGCTGGTGAAACTGGTCCATCACAACCAAAGCGAGATATTTATTGCAGTAAGGTTATGATTCTCTGTATCTGATGGGATCAGAAAGGTGTGGTGTATTATGAACTGCTGGAATCAGGTGAAACTATCAATAGCGATGTCTACCGACGGCAACTAATTCGTTTGAACCGAGGTATAGAGGAAAAATAATCAGAATGGGTGAACAGACACAATAAATTAATTTTTCAGCACGATAATGCAAACCCACATGTTGCAAACGTTGTGAAAAATTATTTAAAAGGACAAGACTGGGAAGTTCTACACCACCCGCCATATTCACCAGACATATCTCCTTCAGATTACAACTTATTCCGGTCTATGCAGTCTTCTCTTTCTGAGCAGCGATTCAGTTCTCGCGCAGAGATCGAAAATTGGCTTAATGATTGGAGCGCCTCCAAAGACCAGGATTTCTTCAGAGAGGGAATCCGTAAATTGCCTGAAAGATGGGGGGAAGTTATAGCTACAGCTGAAGCTTACTTTCAATAAATAATTCCTTTATTTTCTAAACAACACATGTGTTTTATTGTAATTACAAAGGGCGTCGTCATATTCACACACCAAACACAAAAATAAAAAATTGTCGGTACATGCAATTTGTTAAGCTGAACTTAAAAACGGATCATGCAATAAGTTGGTAACTCGTTACACATTAAAAGTGTAAATGAAGCTCTTGGTTTTTAGGTTGCCATTGCCTTGAATTTGGTTTTGATTTATGTGTAGAAGATACATCGATTGTGACGGTGAAAACGATTATTGTATTATTGAAAAAATTGTTTTTAGCCTATTTGAGTCGATTTGTTGTCTCAAACTTTATTCAGTTTTAGCTCCTAAAATAATGATTTTTAAATTTAGTGTAGAAGTATGGAATACAGCAATACACATCGTAATCTAACTCATAATGAAATGAACGAATCAGTAGGAATGCTTCGAAGTGAAAGAAGCCAAGCAGATGTGGCTCGTCATTTTGATGTGCCCCGTAGCGTTATATGCAGATTATGGCAATGTATGACTGGTATGACATGTCGAGTAAGATTAACAACTTCAGCGCAGTACAGCCAACTGCAAGTCCGCTAAGAGCCAACTTTAACTGCCCTACAATTACAGTCACGGACAACTGAAAACATTTATGTTAGTGACTAAACCATTAGGAATAGATTACACGACAATAATCTCCACGCTCACGGCCTGTTGAGGTGTCCACTGATACGACATGGAAATCGAGAGCTTAAAAATGATTGGTGTGAAAATCATAGAAATTGGACAGAAGGGCAATGGTCCAAAGTTTTGTTCACTGATGAATCAAGATTCGGATTTCACCCAGATACTACGAGAAGTGCACAAGTATAGTGGAGACACTGTTATGGTATGGTCTGGAATTATGAGTGATAAAAGATCTGATCTCGTTTTTCCAGAAGGTAACCTAATGGTAGCCAGTTAGATCAATGAGATACTGGAACATGTCGTGCTTTCATTATCAACACAAATCGGATCAGAATTCATCTTAATGCATGACAATGCCCTCACACAGCAAGAATCCCAACAGATTGGTTGAAAGCACAAAAAATACACGTGTTACCATGGCCAGCATAATGCTGTTGTTCTAAACCCGATTGAACACGCATGGGATCGACTTCAACGAAGCATTCTGTCACATTTAGCATCAATAACAACGCGAGTGCAACTATGCAATCTCCTTCAAGATCCCTGGGGATAAATTCCACAAGATCGCTGCGATACGTTGATTAGCTCAAAAAATTAAATTGAATGAATTAAAATGGGCAAAATTTGTAAATTTGTGTTGTTCTTCCATTATAATAATACAATATCCGTTTTTACCGTTATCTCTGAAATTTTGTTAATATTGTATGTGCAATCGATGTTTCTTCTAGAAACAAAAAACAAAACAAAATTCAAACCAAATTCAAGGCAATGGCAACCTAAAAAACCATGTGTTCCATTTACACTTTTAATTTGTGTAGATTTTCAGTTTGATAGGTCTGTATTTCGTTAAAAAATTTAACTGCGTAGAAAGTTTTACTACCTTACACAGGTGTCACTAATTCCGTCGTTTCTAATTTTTTTTTCGCAAATGTACTAAAACAACTAACGTCCTTCTTACTCCACAAATTGCAAATTATTAAACTTAATTAAGAACTCACCGGCGATGTTGTTCTTACTTGAAGTATGTACAATATACATTAACAGTTTGACAGCTCTGTATTTTGTTAAAAAATTTAACTGCGTAGAAAGTTTTACTGTCTTATACAGGTGTCACTAATTCTGTCATTTCTATAGTTTTTATTACGACTTATTAATTTCAAATCGCATACGTGTTTCTGAAAATTAATATTAAAAAAAATAAGTTGGATTAGATATTAATATTTATTAAATAACATAACGGTCCACGTAGTTATGATATACTGCAAAACAAAAATGTTTCTAATAAAAAAAAATTACAAATGTTTGGTCTACCTACCTCAAGAATAATTGATTAAACTATATATGAAGGGATTAGGTACCATACAGACTGCTTTTTTCACGCATTTCATCTCAGTAAATATTGAACATGAACTTTGTCCATCTGCACCCTCTATATGAACAGTTTTTTGCTCAAGCTTAATGAATCAACCAACCCTTAAAATATTTGTAATCAAATATAAAACGCTCCGTATTAGATAGATTTAAAATCCTGGGGTATATTTCATTACTTAATTTGACAGTTTGTATTAAAAAGTGTCTAAAACCAAAAGTATCGAGGAAAATTAAATACAACTTACTGATATAACAGTGTAATATTCCTTATTCAAACAGTCACATAGAAAACGGCCATTTGCGTTAAAATATATTATTCCTTGTCCCTATCATTGATCAGTATTTCCTTTAAGCCACTACAAATCGATACGAAATGTTTAAATGAATGAAATTCATTTTCCCTTCTATCCGGGACTCCCTCGGCTGATACGCGCGTGTGGGAGTCAGAATTATAAGCAACAAAACAAAGTTTTCTTTTTCCTAAAAGCCGTAAATTGTACAAGCGAGTACATACATTATAATTTATATTATGTACATAACAAGTAATTTATATTCCAAACTATAAAAGACAAACCAAATTGTTTCACTAAAAATAGGTTTTTTTTATATTTCGGATTTAAAATTTATTTTCATTTAAAAAAATTTTAGCGTTTCTTTTTCTTACAATCATTATTCTTATTACTCATACTTGTGACGAAGACGGTAATTTTAGTTAGTTTTGTTTATGTTTTTAATGAAGAGTCGCGCTTGTTAAATACAGACTGGTTTACCTTGAACTTGGCCGCGAAATAATATATAAATGTGTATGTACACATATTGTGTTGTATGTAAGTAAAAGTACATTATTTCAAAAGAGAGAGAAAGAGAAACAAAATAATGTAATAATAATCGTTCTTATTATTTGGTTACTATGAATTGTGTTATTTTAAATACATATTGTTGGTTTTATATATTATTTGCTTTTCGAGTGTGTATGCCATGTATTTGAAACCCTTGCGTACTGTTCTGCATGTGCATCGTTACTAGAAGTTAATTTTTGACCTTTTTGTAAATGAGACATTTTCAAAATACCTGAACGCCTGAAAATGTGATTCGGTTCTTTAGCTAATTAATTATAATGTGCAATTTTAAATCTTTCAAATATGCATCGCGATATATATACGAGTATATATTAGTATAATGTATAGCTAGCTACACATACAAATTTCGTGTGTTTATATCGCCATTATTATAAATTGTTACACATGAAAACAATGTACAATGAAAAAAAAATTATAATGCGAAATTAAACATTGGATTTTATTTTACTTGCTGATGCAGTAGTATTTTGTTCAGTAATGTTGTTCACAAATCAAATTGAATAATTGGTGGTGTATGTGTTTAGTAAATAAATAAATATAAATACATATACTTAAACAAAAAACACATGTTATATAAAAATTTTGGATTAATTCCATACGCGAAGTATATACGAACATATTTTGTCCATATTATTATTTGCTTTATTATTATTGAGTATATAAGTTGAAGATCACGGTCGACCGAATAAATATACATACAGTTTATATAAGACGTAATGTTTTTGTATTACCTAAATATGCACCACATACAAGTATTCGTTTGTCAACAACGCATGCCTTTTTAACCATCGCACGAAAAATTAATTAAGACTATTGAAAGACTAAAATTGTAACTATATTTTACATAACCGTCTCTTGCACAATTGATATACTTTTGACGATTGACATTCTATTTCAATACATAAATACATACTCACTGCTGGCGCTACATCCCATGCAGGAATTTGGCCGCCTCTAGTCTAGTGGTCCGAGTTCGTTGAATATATTCTGGTCAAATCAGACTGATTTTATGATTTCTATCATGTCTATTTTTCGTGATAATTTCGCATCTCATGAATCATCCATAATGAGTAGTCACTCTTTTCTTTCAAGAGTCCGTGCATCATACGAATTACTTCACGTTCGAATACAGCAAGTTTCTGTATATCTCTCTTACTGTTAGTACCCATGACTCACAACAAATGGTGATCACTGGTCTAATGTGCGCCTTGTAGATGTTTACTTTTGTTTGACGCGAAATGTTGCGAGACTTGAAAATTTTAATGTTTGCGTAAAATGTTCGATCCACTACGATATTTCATGTTATATCTACAGAAGGTGTATTTTGCTTCGTTACTACCGATCCCAAATAATTAAACTCTTTCACTTTCTCATACTGTGTGTCGCCCGTAATAAATTCTCCGCGTATTTGCCTTCTTACGGTAACCTTGTATTTGTTTTTCGTTATTTAAAGGCCAATTTGATGCCCTGTTCCCTCTAGTGGCAGGAGGAGTTCTTTTAGTCATCAGCGTATGCTAATAACTGACTTCGTTTAACATATGTATAGGCAGTTGCGCTGGGCTATGTTGAGCTGGCAGCTTTGATGGGATATCTAGATAGGACAAAATGTTTCATAACATGTTCGTCCTTATGCTGTTGAAAGTCTACAAAAAGACTGTGAAAAGGGATGCCCTTTTCATAGCATTTTTTCAATATAATCCTCCCTCCTATCGATAATTTTGCTGTCATCACATTGGGCAGAACTTTATAACTTAAATACTAGTTTAGCAATTTATTTCGAGGTATATTGCAGTTTAATTAATCTCCCTTTTAGGTAATACTCAAATTAGAGCAGTCTACCACTCTTCACGTACTTCATCGTACCGTACGAAGTGGTGGAACCATTTTAGTGTTGATCTCAGAATTGTGGAAGGGGGATAATTGATCGCCAGCAGATGGCGATACTGGTCGATCTTAAAAAGACAGGTAAAATAATTCCGCTGCACTTGAAGGACATCGTTAGTGTCCACTACTGACTCTCCAGATTCGTTGCGAATCTTTTAAGCACACGGAAATGTGAAAATTTAGTCGTTATGTGATTGTCTGGTATTTTGGGGTAGATTTCTCTGGCGCACACAATCATTTTCGTCAACTTATTTCAAATAATCTTCGTTTAACAAATTATTTTTAGCCCTCTGACCAATTATTGATAACGATGCTTCCGTTACCACAGTTTTTATGATATTCCATTGATCATCCGCGGAATCGGGCAGTGGCTAGTTTTCAAGAAATCCTGATAGAATATTGTCATAATTGGTTCTAGTAACGTGGTTGTTTAAAGCATCATTGTTCCAACGCGGAGTTCGTTGGAAGCGACGGTTGTATGTTGTTGATAAACGAAACGTGTATTTTTCAACTATAAGGAAGTGGTTGGAGTTGATGTTAGCTCCACGTTTTGTTTTGATATCTTAGATACTGGAGAATGTCTTTCGGATTTGAGGATGTGATCAATTTGATTAACCGTGTTCCCGTCGTTTGATTTCCATGTACCTTTATGAATGCGTTTCCATACGAAACATATGTGCTGGCGACAACCAAATTATACCGCTAATTCAGTGGTGGGCGTTCTGTTGTTTGAAATATGATGTAAGGAGTCTGGGCCGAAGGTGACACAAGGTGTTTTGCCAGCACTGCCAGTTTTCACCGAAAATGTTTTTGATCATGCTGAGGTATTTTGCTCAGAATATTTTCATGATGGTAGTAGGGCATCTTTTGTTTGTTCGGGAGTATCCTCTAAGTGGGAATGTAAACGTTTATGAACGAAATGTTAAAATGATGCCCGTGAAACCTGAGGAAAAAGATCTCATTCTTGTCAGGTAAGAAATCAGTAACGAACTGACAATACCAGTTGTTGAGCTAGTATTGTTGCTTTGACAATCAATATGCGTGTATCCAACCAAGGTGATTAAAATCAACGATGACATTGCCGAATAGTTGTGTTTCTTGTAGCACTAAGTGATCGGGACTATATTGCGATGCCTGTTCGAAGAGCTGATGGAGGTTCTCCGTGCGAGGTCGTTATTTAAATTTCATATTTATCCGTGTCTTATGTTGGGGTTTCATAACAATTCGTTTTTCATAGCTTGGATTGTTAGCCCAATGCAAACTCCTAAAGGAGCTAGTCCTCACACGTTTAGCCTACTCTTTTTCCGGGTAGTTATCCGTGCCCACTAGGAGAAGACATTGTTGTAGTTGCAGCAGATCCGGCACAACAAGCAAGGCCTGTGCGTTCCCCTGCTTACACTACAACCTGACCACCAATACATGTCTCCCTGCTAGAAACCAATATAAATATCAATACTAATATATGTAGGCATCCTGGTATGTGTCTAAGATTAAGACAGAGTTACAGCTGTATGTGCATGGAAAGGCAGATGATGGACAAGTTTCGTTAAGTCCGTTTGATTTTGTAAATAAAATTTTTTTCTTTTGCCTGATAAAATCTAAATCTATACTTCTTCCGTTGAAATAATAAAATAGTATTTAGAACTAACAACTTAACTGCTGCTATTTATAAGAATCTAAGGATGAATGTAACACCTATGCGCCAGTCACCATTCTCGAAATGTATAAGGATATCTGTTTATTTATTATTTATTCATTAAACTTAAAGAAATCGAGACAGAGGATTAAATTAAAAAAAATATTGATTATAAAATAAAATTAGAGTTACATAAAATTATCAAAAAAATAAAAAATACAAGAATTTATAAAAATTGTTTGTTCAATTTAATTTTGGAGCCGTCGCTAGATAATTAAAAATCAAATAAATACTTCAGATCGTTACGCATTTTAGCCATCTCATTGATCGGTTCATGCATATCATTATTTGTTCTATGTTGCTCGGGTTTAAAGAAGCTTGGTTGTCTAAAGTTTCAAGCCGGGGCATTTATTCAGGTTTTCAAGATTATAAGGTGATTTTGTTTTACTCAGGAGTACACTGGCAACAAACCAAACATTTTTCGTTGAACCAAGTATTTTGCATTTATTAACAAGCATTAAATGGAGTTTATTTGAAATTTATTTGAAAAATGACACTTGAGAGTTTCGCTATTGTGTCGCAAACTTACAGAGCAACACAATAGAAAACTTTTTTGCTTTTACATTTTGAGTAGCTCGCAGAATGAAGCAACAATTAATTAAAGGAAATTGAAATTGAGGCCAACTTCGTTTTAAGTTTCGATATACTAGAGACATTTTTAAAATTGTGTTTTATGTTAATTATAATTTTAAGATATATTAAACCGATACTTTTAACATTTCAGATAAAAAACACAACAAAATCGTTGATTTTGAAATTTAGTTATCTTCATTAGTTTGTTCTTAAGGGAAAATGTTTAAGAGTTGGCTAACTTTTTCCTTAAGGTAAAAACGCGAAAAAATTCTTGTCTCAAATTTTATTTTCAAAGACACTTGTAAGGTAAAAAGAAAAAATTGTCTATTGTGAGAGCTCTGTTATTAGATGTACAAAACGAATTTTATATATATTTGATGTAAGTAATAAAGTATTTACTTCCAGTACGCTTATGAAAAAACACCAAAACTCTCAACTCTCAAAGGCAATTTGTGGATAAATTTGTGAAGCGAGTTCGTGAAACTGGATTGTTATTGGATAAACCAACACGTGCACGTGTATTTACATCAACATCAACTCGCCATCGTGCCCAAGAATTGAATATTTCATGCAGTTCTGTGATGAGAATTTTGCATAACGTATGAAGGCGCACAAAGTTCAATTAGTGCAAGAGCTGAAGCAAAATGGCCATCCGCAACGTTTTCGGTTCGCATCGGTCCGGTCTTCGGGAATCGAATAATCAACCGTAACGAAGATGTTAATTTCGATGAAATGTCGATTTGACTACGTTGAACTTTTTTTGTGGGGAGCCTTTAAGGATAAGTGTTACGCTAACCATCCAGAAACTATCCAAGACTAGAAAGATCAAATCGAAGTTGCCTTTAAAGAGATAGGAGCCCATACAATCGAAAATGTTCTGAAAAATTGGGTGGACAGAATGGGGTACTGTAAAGCCAGCCGTGGAAGTTATTTGAATGAAATTGTGTTCCATACTTAATGGCAATGTATAATCTTTCTAATCAAACAAATCGCTTTGAAAAATATACATTCGTCTTTGAATTAGAGCCAAATTTAATTGCAAACGTTAGATAGGCCACCCGTTTGTTAGAGGCGATTTATTTCGATTGAATGACATAACTTTGCGTTTAATATAAAATTAAGATGTGGTTGGTTAACTTCACACCGCTCGTTGATTTTATTAATGTCTTCTTGTAGAAGGTTTGCCTCAAACAGATTTGTATCACTTTAAAAAAAATTTAAGGTGAACTGTTGACACCCAATCGGTAGAAGATCAACGAAGGGAAGGCTTTTTAACGATTTGCAGTGGCTGATGGAATCAAAAGCTTTTCTGAAGTCAGTGTAAGCCATTTCGATCTGGTGTTGTTGATGGCTTTGATGGCTTAGTCTAACAGTTTATCAGTTCCATTCCATAGGCATAATATGTCATCAACATATCTATACCAAAAGATTATATGACGAATAACGGATGTGCAACTAAGACTATATTAAAATTATTGAATAAAAAACTAAAGCGTAAAACTCTAGCGGGTATTTATCCACCAGCGGGTATTTATCCACCAGCGGCACTATTCTGGTAATTCCCCAGGAATAGGGAACTGGGGAAAGAATTTATATATAATTTCTGTTCAAATATTTTTTCCGGCCTACTGAGGAGAAAACTTTGATGTAAATATTTATAAATTGGGAATAATTTTCCATATCTAAATTGGCAGGGAAAATTATTCCCCATTTAATGTTGTTTTCAAAAAAATTAACACTAACTTTTTACCTCAGCAAGCCAGAAAAAAAATGTTTAAATAAAAATTACTAATTAATCTTTCCCCAGTTCCCCATTCCCGGGGAATTGCCAGAATAGTACCACAGATAGTGCAACGCGGGAAAATTGGCGTAGCTTAGAGTATATAGGAAAAACTAGCCTGGTGTTTATAGGATTAATTGCTATGATTGTACTTTCTCCTATATTATATTATTCTCCAGTTGTTGCAAAAGTTGAAATTTGTTAAATATGTAATTAAAAAATATAATATCAATGATTTTAATTTCCAATTCTGTGTCTACCGGAGTATTAGACTCGTGGTGCTTCAATCCTTAATACTTTGAACTATTAATTAGCGTTAGAAAACTCTGAGGGACGGGTGACACTTGCGTAGAAGTCAACATTTGAGAATTAAAACTTTTGTTGTCAGATGGTTCGTTTATTAGGTCAGTGAAATATTGTATTCCAAGAAGATACCACAGGAATTGTCTGCTAAAAATTAGGACGAAAATCAAAATGATTTATTAGTGATCGAATGGGCACTTTCAGGTCCCCTAATTTTTAACGATTTGATAATTTCGTAAAGTTCAAAGTTTTCATAACGTTGCTTGTGATTTTAATCATCATGTTGCCAACTATATATTATAAAGAGTTTTTCAATTTGGGCAGGTCGATGTTGAAATGAAATAAAACAAGCTGTGTGTGAGGTATTAACGAAATTCTTTTTGAGCGATGGCGATTATGTTGGTTTTTAGGGCATCGGTCGATTGCAGCTTATTGGCATAGAGCTGCGACTTGAGAAAACCTCACAAGAAAAAGTCTAGCGAGGTCAAATCGCACGATCTTGATAATCAATTCACGTCACCTCTGCGAGAGATAACCCTATCCCTCAAATCGTTCATGCAGAATGCCCATCGTTGCATCTGGTATGTGACACGTAGCCCGTCCTGGTGGAAACACATGTCGTCTATCTCCATATCGATCAATTTGGACCAAAATAAATCGGTTAGTATCATTCTGTAGCGCTCGCCGTTGTTGCGCCTCACCAACGTCATTTTCAAGAAAGTACGGACCAGCCGGCCCCAAACCCGCACCGAACAGTAACTTTTTGTGGATGCACGTCCCATATATGGCAATTTTGCTTGTCGCTAAAGATGATTTTTCGGCCAAAATGGGGGTCCTCTTCCAAAAATTCGCCAAGTTGAAGGCTGTGAAAGGCCAAGTTCTTGTGCACGGCGAGGAATTAACTGCCTCTGGTTCTCCTGTACACTTTCACGGATCGGGGCAATGTTCTCCGCCGATTGGGCATTCCTTTGTCGTACGAGTGTTGGCTGATTGTTTACCGAACCGGTTATCTCGAATTTGACCACCAAACGTTGGAGAGTCGATTTTGAAGGAGCATTGCGTTTGCCGTAAAATGGGCGCAACGCGCGCAACGTTTGTACTAATGAACACTCATTTTGGTAATAAAGTTTTATCATTTGGAGGTGCGTCTCTATCGTGTAACTTGTCATGGTGATTTGACATCAGTGACTGAAAAAAAACCACCAGATTAGACAGACCCCACCAAAAATAACATGGCCACTACAGGCTGTCAACATAGACTCGCTTAAATTGAAAACCCCTTTAGGCTAACTTTTATTCCTTGGCTTAAATATCCAAAAGTCCATTAAAGGGGATATTATTATAAAATACCAAAAACACCACATACAACGGGTGACCCAAGACGAAAACAATATTTAACTCTTATAAATTACATTAACTAGTAAAAATTTTATTATGATTTAAGTATATAGGTTCGAATCAGTATGAAACAAAACTCCCATCAAGTGGTCAACACAATTTTGTTACCACGCTCTTGCCCGTTTGGTAAAATTTTCGATAGCCATTTCGCACATCTATTATGATCAATTTCTATAACAACTTGTCGAATTCATTCTTTCGATTCCTTTATTGTTGTTAGGTGATTGGAATATGTGCGAGACTTCACGAAAGACCACAACCAAACGTTACTTGGTGTCGGATCACAACATGGACGGCCTCCCGACAGATTGTTTCATTCTACTGAACCCCATGTCACCCAAATCTAACCCCACATCGGTATGTGTCTATTATATTGATTTTTGAAAGATAAACGCGATCTTGCGATTCGAAATTACTGTAATATGGTGCTCGTAAAACTCGAACCACAAGATCGCGTTTATGTTTCGATTATTCAATATTTTCCACATTTTTAAATTTTCAAAATACGTGTTCTATTAAATCACTCACAGAAATTAAATGAAACAATAGAGTTGCAAGATTTTTTTTTGTCGCTAGAATAAATAGAGGAATAAAAAAATAAAATAAAGAATATCTATTTACCGTTATTTCATTTGAATTTATCGAACTTATTGAACATCCCCCGTAGTAAGAAAAGTGTGGGAAACAAAAAAGTTGTTTATTGATTTGAAAGACATTTTCGTGTTCATCAACCTGAAAGTAGAATGATATGAAGATAACCGCCATCGGTAAAACCACAATAGTCTCCTAGAATCAAAAGGATTCAATCGGTCTTAAATAATTTTTTTGTTTTTATTTCTTTTTAGGGAAATAATTTGCGAAGAGAATTTTTGGATTTAATTGTAAGTATTCTGGCCTCGTATTCGGATAGATTTCGATTACAGTAGACATTTTTTATAATTTTGTTTCACTTAAATTTTTTGCTATTAGAGCGACATAACCATTCATGATGGACGGTACAAATATAAGTATCTTCTTATTGAAGCCGAGTATATGAACAGTATTTGCGGTTGAAAAAATTATTCCTACCTAGCCTATCACTTTAGAAAAGGAAAATTAAATAATCGGTAATTATAGGTAAAAATACTATTTTGAAATTTTTTTGTGGCCTAATTTTTTTAATTTAACAAGGAAAAATTCATTACTGGTTGTAATAACCATACTAGTAGAGATAGAGTATTAGACGTCTCTTTAGGTAATGGCACTTTTAATATTTCTGACCCCATCGTCGTCAAGATATTAACTAAATAGTATAAATCATCCTGCACCATTTTCCATTCTCAGCTTTAGGCTTTGCGGATATATGGGCACGCCACTGGCTGAGAGTTATTATTTATCCCATAATAATCTTTCGTATCCAAGTTCGTATCTGTAATATGTCGGTAAATTTTACATTGGTGAATCGACCCATTAGTTCACAACTTACGTATTTGAATAGTATAGTACATATTTATTAAGCCTTTTTCTAGACCACTTTATGCTTCATGCGTTGACTTTATACATTAAAATTGAAAACTAAATTTTTATTTTATGTAAAAAATATTATTGAGACTAAAATCAGTTAAATCGCCAAAATTGTCGATGCCGAGTTTTGCACACTGACAGGCAATCCCAATTATGTTTATAAATATCATCGATCGTAATCATTTGTTGGAAATATCCTTTGGAATCCCTCTTGGCTTTCAATTCAATTTTATTTGATCGTATATTTAATAACATTGAGAGTCCAGAGTATCCGGTCCAGCAATTTGCGAGAAATTTGTCGCGTCGTTTCTGTCACTTCTCATTCACAAATTCTAGATCTTTTTCGCTCGAATTTCTTTTCGAAATTGTAAATTTGTCGTACCTTGGTTTTCCCTTCTTGTCCTACGGTTCTAGTATTTTATATATCTTTTTGGCCACTTAGTTAAATTAGAAGAGTTATTCTTGGCTTATTAGGGTAATTTGATCTTTCTTTAGTCTAGCTTGATGCATTGTTGACCGTATATATGGAATTTATACTTCGCGATTATAAAAATATCTGGCAGGATACGAAAGGAAACTTACATCATCAGATTATGATGTGATGAAAAGGAACGCAATTATAACCATTTGTCGGAGAGCAAATCTAATGGGCGAACCTATCTTCGATACCAGTACTATAGGCTGGCATGGGGCTATACAATGTGCAGATGTTTCTACGAAAATCGGATTGGCTGGCAACGGAGTAAAAATGGTTACGGGAAAAGCGTACTACGAAAGAGTTGGGAGAGCTTCGGCCCCAGAACAGATTGCAAAGATATTCTTCAAACGAATTTTGCAGTTGGTTTTAGGGAGAACTTTTTTTATTTTATTTTCCGTTTTGCTTGCGTTATTTTTGATCTATTTCATTTATGAAAGGCGGTCTCCGAGTCGAAGACATGTGCGGTGTTCTCCCGCCCCTAACTATGGCAACTTTTTTTTACTCTTTTCAAGAGTATTAGTACCCTTTTTGATTTATTTTACTCTTAAGAGCGTTTTTATTAAAATCAATTTTTTGTTGAACCTAACCTAAAAATGAAACTTCACTGTGTCTATTTATAGATTTTTTCTTTGCCATTAAAATCTAACTAATATAAAATCTCCGTATTTGCAATTTTCTGAGTAAGTTTTCCTATTTTTTTGTGGAAATTACTGGTAACCTGTTTTTATTTAAATTTTTTCTATAATATAAAATTAAAATATTTGAAAACAAACAAAACTAGGCACGATATTATGGATTTTACTTTAACATTGCGAAAAAATTTGAGTCTATTGTTGTCTATTGTTCTATTACATGTCAAAGTACCGAAGAAGGAAATGTTCCTACAGATGCTTATCGAATCTGCACAACTTACTCTTACTTTAGTAAAGAATATTCTTAACTATGTTTTGGCAAAAACAGTTCAAATATATGTACTATTATAAGAAGTAGATTAAGAAAACGACTTACTCTTATATAATTTCCGTTGTTTGAAATTGGTAGGCTTACAATAACTGTCCTCGAAAGAAACGTCTTCTGCGATTGCAAATCCTGGTCTATATCATTATCATCATCAGCTTGTTTCACAATAGCCTCGCGAATATATTCCGGCATAATTAAATCCTCCAGATCACCAACATCGTCATCTTCCATATCTTCTGGTTGGGGCTCAAGAAGCAAACGTTGTAATTAATCTTGATCAACCAATCAATTTCCTCTTGCAAACGCCACTAAATAACAATTGTTTGCAATTTAATTATTGCATCATGTAATGACCAGATATTACAATCGTGATGGTAAATTCTTATACACAAAATATCAATATTAAATATTTACATATCACAATATATTTAATTATTTGAATTCAATCAAACATATGTTATTCATGAATGAGTTTCTCCTGACATTATGGCGTTTTACACATAACCATACCCGTTTTTGGACGAGTAAATGAACCCAACAATAGATGGAACACAATTAAATTAAAAGGAAATTTTAATTACATAAAAAGAAAGAGTAAAATCAGCTAATTTAGCCCTCGCGAATTGATATCTGGGCTTATAGACGTATTTTACTGTGAGTAGAACAACAATTTTAGATCATAAATTTTTTCTTACATATGTGAGAGCTCGCCTTCAAGTCAAACAAAAATAAAAAAATATAATCGCTTTAAATCATAGCGGTCACAATTGAGGCATCTAGTTCACAACTACGTATAAAAACCATAAAAGCTGAACTCGAAAGGGATATAGTTATTGTAGTTATAGGCGATATGTAGTAAAGAATATTAAAGAAATTTATCGTTGGCATAGAAAAAATATTCACGTTTTGCCCCAATTTTTTGGGTATATTTTTATTTTTATTGGCTGTATATTTATTTTTAGAGCCAGTATCCGGCTTAGGGGTTTACATTTAATTTAAAATGTTCATAAATAGATTACGTACAAACAACGTACCGAGAGCTCAACTTTTAGATCCATAATCCATGTTTCTAGGTAGACATGATAATTGTCGAGGTGTAAAAAATTTCAAATCAAAATGTACTGCCAAATAACCACAAGCAATAAGGTTCTATGCAATTTATGTATAGGGAGGGCCAAATATTTTTTTTTAAATGCAATAAAACAAAAAGATCTCAATACTTTTTAAAATTTATTTTTTCATTGTAAAGAACAATCCTTCCGATTAATTATGGAATAATATTTCATTCATATGACTGACTCAGCTGGCCTTGACGTGCCCCATACAGTCGGTCCAATTTTTGAGCACATTTTCGATGGTATGCGGCATCATGTCTTCAATGGCAATGCTAATATTGTTCTTGAGAGCGTCAATCGTTACTGGTTTATCGGCGTAACACTTATCTTTGACGGCACTCCAAAGATAATAGTCCAACGGCGTCATAGGACAGCTCCGAGGCGGCCAAATCACATCAGCATTTCGGCTGATAATTCGATCTTCGAAGACAGTGCTCAAAAGATCAATTGAAACGTGTGCTGTGTGGCATCGAGCGCCGTCTTGTTGAAACCAAATGTTGCCTATGTTGCCTCCTCTTCAAGTGCCTTGTCAGTAAAAATGGCCCAATGATGCCACCGGACCAAAATCCGCACCAAACAGTCACTCGTTGAGGATGCATCGGCTTCTCACTTCTGCACTTCTCAGCAACAATTCTGCTTGTTTACATAGCCGCCAAGATAGAAATGTGCCTCATCCGAAAAGATGATTTGTTTGCCAAAATCGGCATCTTCTTCAATTCGATCGCAAACAAACTCAGCGAACCGAATACACAACCATTTTCGTTCAGCGGAAGCATAACCCTTACCATACTAAAAAAAAACGCTAGTTCAAAAAAAAAATATTTGGCCCACCCTGTATGGAATACAAGATCGTTCATCTGACCACCAAGGCCCTGTTACAGACTTGCATTCGAGCTTCAAAATTGTTGATGAATTTTTGCAATAAAAGGAGTTCAATGGCCTCAATTTCAACTCGAATGTTGTTCTTAAGATCTTGAATGCTTTTGTGGATCTTCGCTATACACTTTACTTTCCAAAAAACCCCAAAGAAAATAATCTAATGGTGTCAAATCGCATGATCTTGGTGGCCAATTGACATCAGAATTTCTTGAAATTATGGGATCATCGAACTTGTTTGCCAATAAGTCCAGTGTTTCACGATTTCTTGATTTCTAACCAAAGATCATCTAAATCAATTTCATCCAATTTTCGCCACAAAAATTCAGTTAACATGCCACGATAGAGTTGCTTGGCGTTTCACAAACATTTTCACTTACAGCTGTTACTGATTCACGAGTACCAACTGGACGCTGGTGTTCATATGCTCTACGGTCTGCAACTGATCCAGTTTCTCCAAAACGTTCGGTAAATGATAATACGCATTCAGTAAGACGTCAAACAGGGCCTACCGAACAAGCGATAGACGCTGTACAGCTTAGCAGTGAGGAAGACCCAAATCAATCAATTCGACGTCGTTCTCCGCAACTGGAGATGTGTTCATCCACTTTATGAAAGATTGTATCTAAGGATCTTGGTTTACGTCCTTAGAAAATTCAACTTGTGCAGGAATTAAAACCATCCGACCATCGGACACGCCGCCAATTCGGTCAATGGGCTGAAGCACAAATTGATATTGTTGTTGATTTTCCAAACAAAATTTTGTTCAGCGATGAAGCTCACTTTTGGCTAAATGGGTATACACAAGCCTTTGCCGAAACACCATTACATCCAGAGAAAATCACTGTTTGGTGCGCTTAACAATATAACAAAATTCTAGAAGAAAATGTTCACACAAGTGTTTATCAAACCTGCACAAGATACCATTACTTTGGTACAAGACCCTCTTAAGTGGTTATGTTAACATCATCTATTTTGTCTATGACAGTTGTATTTTCATTTGCTGATTGTCTCGGTAACGGCTGACAAGTCTCTTCTAAATGGTCAACAAATAGAGAGATTTTCTGTTTGTGAGCTAAAACACGATCCGTCTCCGTTTTTGATAGCTGGCACATGCATTTTGGTCATTTTAACTCCTTCGTTGCTTTTCAAAGTGAGTAATCGTCATCGTTTAGTTCAGGAAGATCTCGGAGTTGCTTATTTATGCTTTTGTTCTTTATTTCCTTTATCAGTTGTTTTAATTTGTTGTACAGAAAATTGAGGATATTTTTGTGTTGTGGAGTACGAGTCTGTTTGCCAGGTTTTACGAGCTTTCCGTTTCTCTGTAACTACGGGGTCTTTCAATAAGTACGCTTTCACCAAGTTAAAATCTCAGAAAGGCCAAGTTCTTGTGAATGACGAGAAATTATCGAAAATATCGATCCGGTTGACTCGAATTTGGTTATGGCAGGGATAAAAATCACGTAATACGCGGAACGTTTCTCGAACGCAGCACTGATTTTGAAAATGAAATTTGATGATTTGCACAAATTGTTCAACGCTATAACATTCCATGGTGATTTGCCGTACACTATTGAACAATTCAAAACAATTTAACAGATGTTGTTTTAACAACTTGGCTGCTATAACCTAACAAATTTCGAGCGTGTCTATTGAAAGACCCTTTAGTTCTCTGACCTAGTTAGATGATAATTATGTTTCCTTAAGGAGTTAGTACGATGAATAGGAGTTTCCCATGTTGCTTGTTGGATACTATTATTTAATGCTTCTAGTTCATCTTCCAGCTGCATCTCTGTTCTAATTGGTACTCGGAGATTTGTCTGCTCTTCCATTAACTTCCCTAATTAATCCCAATTGATATTATTGTTTGTAAGTTTAGGCAAGTGATACGAGTAATTCGACTTAACATTGTTGAATTAAAATCAAAATAATCCTTCACTGTTTTCAATGCTACTACACTAGCTGCTAAAATTCCTTTTGTTACAAAGAAGTCAAGATGATCTGGCATTTTATGTATGTCAGTAGACCAATATGTTGGTTTATTGCCAGAGTGAAATTCACAATTATTCTCGTGAGCTGCATTAAATAATTCTTTAGAATTATCAGCCTTTAGAGGCTGTAATGCTAGATCCCAATTGGTTTTCTTTGCATTAAAATCACCACATATATCATAAAATTTGATCGTAGTGATTTAAAAAGTCGACATATTCTGCTTTTTTTCTCTGATTCCGTGGGGGACAGTAAATAGAGGAGATACTGAAATCTCAATTATTGTTTGATTCAACTTTTCAATCAACTTGCGGGCTCTTCGTAATGTTTGATATTATTCGTAATAATTACAGTAGATCCATCTCGCGTGTTTCCTCCTAGATACATAGCATGGTAGTATTCATAGTCACGTATTCTAATAAATGAAGTTTCCGATACAAGACATATCTATTTTTTCTAAGTTTAGGAAAATTTCTAGCTATGGAACATGCTGTGGTAATCTATTCTCGTTCCAAATGACTATTCTAAGTGGTATAATCATTTGATAAGTATAGCATTGATGTTATCTCATTCTTGGCTTCTTGTCTTTCCAGTCGCTTGTATATAGCGCCTAGACTACGATCTTTTTTCGTGTGGACTATCTGCTGCGTTATTTGCGAGGATCTTCTCTCTATTCCTATGGACTGTGATTGTGGCGGCACTCTAGTTGTAGTTGGCATCATCTCCCTTGTAACGTTAGAGTTTTGAGTCGATTGGCGCGTTTTATTTCTTAATCTTTGCAGTTGTACCGATAGTTCGCATCCTTTATCGCTGGCCCGGTGTTGCCCTTTACAGTTTATACATTTGACAGTCTTTCGAGGTGTGTCTATTGGCTCATTTTGCGTGGTTAAAGCCTTGACGTTTCTTGCATCGAGGTATTAATCTCGTGTTCATTTTCAGTGGTTCTATTTAAACCCTCATATTCAGTATTGCTTTGATATTAAATATATTTTAAATTTTTTTGCTTTTGCTGAATGTCAGCAATAATAGCGGGAGCCCTCTTATAAAGTTCCTTGGCTATTTCCAATTTTTCCCCTTTTAAGGATGTTTACTACGTCTTCCATTTGCAATTCTTTCATCTTGAGGTTTTCTATTATATCCTCCTTGCAGATGGAATGAAAACCTGATCACATTGATTGGAGGTACAGACACTGATTCGGGTGGATCATTAACTTTTGCTTGTGAATGCTCCCCAACTTTTGGCGAAAATTATGTTCTTCTTTTTTTCTAGATATTTTCTTTTATTTATGTTTCCAATCATCCGGCCTCGTTATAGGGTGGATTAGCCACCTGAGCAGTTGGCCTCATCATCTGGGGTAAAAATTCATTTTGCAGTGAACTCGTTGCTTTAAAGACTGGTTATTGATGTAGCTACCAATCTAACCAGTGAAGTTGGTAGGTTCTCGGGCGTTTCTCGATCGTCAGAGCCTCATTGGTTAAGCAGCAGAGAGCACCACGTGAAGATGAGGTCGTCATTTGGGCTGGTATATAGACCTTCTCCATTCTTAAATTATTTACAAAAATAAGATAAACAATCATATTTGAATCAATTCTCAAAATGATGGAGAGATAATTCGGCTTAACAATGTCGAATTAAAATCAATATAACTAAAACTAAAAAATAATTATTTAATGTTTTCGGTTTCGATAATAAATAGTTTAACAATTTTAAGAAAGCTTGGGTAAATCAAATTCTCATTTACAAGAAACATAGTTCAACGGCTGTACGGTAGTCTACTTGGTCCAGAATGATTTAGTTTCAATAATTTTTATTTTTTTTTTTTTTACTTATTCGATATTAGTTTTTTAATGACATGGACACTATGTTTTCATGATTATATTTAAAATTAAATATTAATAATAATAAATAATTTAGAATATAGTGCAAGTAATCAATAACCAGGTTTTATAATGCTTTATACTTTTATTTTAATTTCAGGACTTTATAATGGCCGAAAGCACTGGTGCTGGTACAACAGTAGTTAAAGAGGAAATCGAAATTTCATGCTGTAGCCCCTCTCCATCGTCCGGAAATTTAGCACAATCGTTATTATACAGTCCACAGGATAGTGTTAGTAATGTAAGCTTGATTAAAAATTGCGTACCTAACCAATGTTGATTTGCATTATTCAACTCTTAATTATGTATTTCAGATGGATTACAAATGTAATGTGCAAGATCAACATCCATCGCCCGGTTCGCCTGATCGGCAATTTTGCAGTTCTACAACCTCAGCTCCGGGAGACTTGTGTGGTGATGCAATTGGCCAAGGTACAATTAAAGAAGAATTACCAAGACGATTATGTTTAGTTTGTGGTGATATAGCATCCGGTTTTCACTATGGTGTAGCCAGTTGTGAAGCATGTAAAGCATTTTTTAAAAGAACAATACAAGGTAAAAGGCTTAAATTATTAATTCTCGACCTAAGTAGTATAACTTATAAGGGTTTTACTTTTCCAAATGGTTATGTACAGGTAGCATTGAATACACATGTCCAGCAAACAATGAATGTGAAATAAATAAACGTAGAAGGAAAGCATGCCAAGCGTGTCGTTTTCAAAAGTGTTTATTAATGGGAATGTTAAAAGAAGGAGTTAGATTAGATCGAGTCCGGGGTGGCCGTCAAAAATATCGGCGAAATCCAATATCAAATCCATATCAATTACAAATTGCACAATCCAATGCAACAGTAGCAATATCATCGCTTGAAGATATAAAAATGATTGAAGTTCTATCGTCGATCGAACCAGAAATACTATCGATTGGACATTCTGGTTCAGATTTATTAAATCGTGATGCCGATATAAAACCTTGCATTAGTAACGATGATGGTGGTGGTGGTGGGGGTGGAGGCGGCGGCGGTGGAGGAAATACAAACCGATCTTGTACGGATATACAAGAAATTTTAAGTATTTTAAGTGATATATTTGACAAAGAATTGGTTTGCGTAATTGGTTGGGCAAAGCAAATACCAGGGTTTACAGATCTACCATTAAACGATCAAATGAAATTATTACAAGTTACTTGGACGGAAATTTTAACGTTACAGCTAGCCCATCGTTCAATACCATTTACAGGAAAACTAAATTTTGCATCTGACTTTTGGTTTGATGAAAGATTAGCAAAAGAATGTGACGCTTTAGAACTATATAATCATGTAAGTGATGTTTAGATTGAGATTTGTCTTTTTTATTACATCAATAAATCTTTTTATTTATAGTGTGCACAAACTACACAAAGATTAGAAAAATTATCTGTAAGTAAGGAAGAATATTATTTATTGAAATCGTTAGTTTTGTCAAATTGTGATGTACGCTTAGAAAATATAGGAGCATTACGCAAAATTAGAGATTGTATTTTAAATGCACTCAATGACTGCGTTTTCTTCTTAAGGTTAGTTTGCAACTATTATATTCTCAACATACATGTAATTTATATAAATACGTTTATTTTTATTTTCCAATTTAGACATAATCTTGCAATAGCACAGCAACAGCAATTGCTGTTATTATTACCTTCCATCAGACAAGCAGATCCAATAATTCGCAAGTTTTGGATAAATGTTCATCGTAAAGGTGGTGTAACAATGAATAAATTATTTATTGAAATGCTAGAATCTGTTTCACGGTAAAAACCCAGTTAAAACAACAACAAATAAGATATAAATAGACGATAGAATATTTTTATTTAATTATTGATTAATGGAAATATTACAATAAAAAATATTTTAGAGAAAAAATTACAAGAAAATTTAAAATTAATGTAATTTATTTTTACCAAATTTTACACAGCAAAAAATAATGTGTCTTTGAAAAAGAAAATGGTATTAAGGAATGTAAAAAAATATTTGAGTTATGATCCTGATACACAAAACGAAGGAACAATATTTTCGTGAATCCGGATATTAAAAAATCTTTAAAATTTCATAACACTATGTTAAAATAACAGTACATAATTGGTTAATAACTTTAAAATCGATTCGCGGGATATATTTCTAACGTTTTTGAAAATCGGAGATAGATATTTCTAGAATTTTACTTATTTTTTTGTTTCTCGCCTAGATCTTATAACATGTAAAATGATAAACAATTTATTAATTTTAATTTATTCATTATAAAATAATAAATTAAAATAATAATATAATAGCATATTAAACTTCAGAGTAACTATAAAGGAAGGTTTGCGAATATTATCTCAAAATTAGAAATTATCATTTAATTTATAATTTTCTAATAGTACTAATCTTCAAATAATTCGCATAATTGTTTTTCGTTTAACATTTTTAAATTACCTAAATGTGAACAAAACTTTTTAATTAAATCTCATAAGGGCAAATATGTGGGATAAATTGGGCCGGTCCTAGTATGCTATAAATAAAATATTTTTAATGAAGCAGATTCCTTAACTAGATAATTTCTTTTATATTTATATTTTTTGTTAGTTCCGCTGGAGAATCTAATCACTAAAGTATTTTCTCATCTAGACTTTCCTAATTAGTTTCCAGTTTGGAAGAAACTTTTCTAATTGAGTTAAACATATGGTTTCGACGCCACGTTTTCGGCGGAATTGTCAAAATCTAGAGACATGGCTCTGTCGAATGGAATTTATCTGTAATAATGCTTTACCAATCAAAACTAGAATGTGGCCGCCAATAAGGCCTTTTAGACAAACTAATTTTTTGTATATACAATTTGAACTGAGCCAGATTTATTACCCTTTATCATGAATTTTGCTAAATAGTACTAAAATAAGAGTGGACTCTGACAATTTAAGTATATGAAAGGGATGTTATACCATCACTATTTTCGACTATCGATTTAGTGTGTGTCTCATTTTTTACGAATAATATGGCAGTCTATTTCACTTTCAAAATTACGCATTTTCTAATGTGTTCTCAGCTTGCTCGAGTAAAACATCACCCAATTTCTTTTCTACGGTTTCTAAGACTACTAGATTAGAGAGAAAGCTCACAATTATATCAAGAGGCGATATAAAACACATAATTGTTTACGCGAAATAGAATATTAATTGATTCCTGAAAATTGCGACATAAACTAAGTCGAAAAAAGTGATGGTAACACATTCCAGCCCTGTTATTTAGATATTTTACTGTAATTGGATGCTCGCGATTATTTACATCGATCAATGAATTGAGTATTAAATTCGGCGACATAATGCTCTTGAAATTTAATCTTTATAATATGGAAAATCAATACAACAGCAGATAACGTCAAAGGAACATTAAGTACATTATGTAACGCAGATCAACATTCATGTTAAGACGAAGAATACCCTCTTTATAACCAATATCTGTCGCCTGTGGTTGATCTAAAAACAAGTAAGTGGCTATAGAAAAATTTTCAGTTCAAATTTATTTATCATTACACGTTTTTCACTACTTCAGAACTGGGACCTTTCTAAGAAATTCGACGATAATTTTCTATGCAAACTAATAAGATCTATTCGAAAACTTTTTGCTTACTAATTTCAAAGCTAAGGTTGAAAGAAGCAACCCGATACGAAGAAATCATTAGCTCGACTTGAATATGATTTTAAATTAGTCAGCTCAGTTTGCATTATACTGAGACTGGACTAAAAGGCCTGAGACTGGATTAAAGAACCATTTCAGTTTTGTAAAAGATTAGAGTATTTCCTTCTATTTGTCCGTATTAAACTATTTTTTTTACAAAAGACGCTTATCTATGAAAATTCTGTATTTATCGCAAAATTCATTTTATATTGTGGATTTTGGATTTTTCTTGAAGATCATGAGTTGATCCAAACCTCCAAACTCAAAGTTGATGTATCCAGCGCCGCATTCCGTATTACATTAATCATCAAATCGTATCCAAAAAAAAATATTTACTTAAATTTCAAAAAATTAAAATTCTAGATTATAATTCCTGGTGCGTCTTCTATTTTGGTTTCCATTTCAAACAAATTTTAATGAATTTTATAAGTTGTTTATTATTATTCAGATCCTCGTAGTAAAAATAGCAAAATAGAAGATTTTCGTTGAATCAACGCCAATATTTTTTTAAAGATCTGACGATGCTTATAGTTAAAATGTTCATGTATAGCAGCGCCACTGCGCGAAGTGATTGGCAGTAGATTTTTGTACGAAAATACATAGAGATTTAACAACTCGAAAGCATTTTCGATTGTGGTAAATATGACTAAACCGTTTAAACTTAGAGTGTGTGCCGAATGGATAAAAAGTTAAAAGTTTTAACCATGATCATGATTTAATAATCTCTCTAAATTGTTAACCGTTTTGCTTTGCCAATTGTAACCAGTTAAAAATGCTCGGTTTACCTGTTTTTATTTTGTCACCCAGTTTTGTTTATAAAACTTGCATCGATCCCAAATAAGATGTGTTGGGACCAAATACCTTATATACACTAAACAGGAAATAAAGAAATGGCGTTCCAACATTGTTCCTGGACTTACGGTGCCGCAGTAGTCGCTTTACATATAAAATATTCGTTAAATTCAAAACAAGATCGGGCGACCCCTTTAGTCGTAGTACTAAAGTTCATTTACCAAAGAGTGCAACAAAAAGAAACTTGTGAGAAGTTGGCGAGCCAGTTTTCAATGGAAAAGTCGGCCAATTCTCTATATAGTGTTGATATTTGGTGGAGACGTAAGAATGTGAATAATGTGAATAATCTATAAATGAGATTTTTAGAAGCAAGAATATTTGATTTATATTGGCTTTTTGTGGTAGAAACGATACAATCTCTTTGGTCTGTGTCTGCAAGGTTTGGTGCAATTGAAAATCAGGGTTACCTTATAATTTTTTTTGAAATATGCAGACATTTTTAGGAAAATTTTCACAAAATTTCCAGAAAATATAGGAATTTTCCTATTTCCTAAAACCATTAAATATAACATCCTATATAAAACGTTTGAAAATCATGTTGCTTACCTGTTTTTTACGATGTTCCCTAAACTGGAATTACGCCTAGTACCTACACTGGAGCTGATTCTCAAGTATAAAGTTTATCATTTTATGTTATTTTAAGCAATAAAAACTTAAATTCGTATTTTGATGATCCATCGAATTTGGTTATTTTATAACATTTTATCCGAATTAATTGAAAGACAAATTCACTGCAATTTTCGTAAAGAGTGTAACATTTAGAAATTTTCGTAAGAAGTTGCTAAAAGAGAATATTATTGCCAAATTGCAAAACATACATTTTCTAACTTTAAATTTATGTTCCTGTATATTTTTTGTCTTTATGTGATTCTGTCGAATTATTTTGCAAGGATTGTGATGAACCGAGAAGATGTGTACTTTTGAATGGCAATGGGCGAAAAACATAACGGAAATTAAAATGAAAGAAACGTTGAATTAATTGTGAGCTAATTTTTAAATTGTTCCTGTCCATTTTATTTGTTTGATTGTCGTTGTTGAAACAGTCCACACAAATTAAACAGTTCAGAACATCTAACAAATTTAATTTAAACTAGCATAATTTTTTGCATAAATTGTACTAAATGGTTTTTTAACAAAATATGAATTAAATATGATGATAAAAACATCATAAAATTTGAAATGCCAGAATCAGCCCACTTTTCCATTACCCAAACACTAAAAAATTGTTCTTCTTGTGTATATGTTGCGGTTAAAGTACGTAATCGGTAAATGTGCGAAATTAAACATTTTAATTTCGTTTACTAAAATAGGTTGTAAAAGGTGCGTGTACTACTGACATATTTACTGATCCCTTTATCTAAATACCTGTAGTGCTGTAGTCTTATTTATTCACCTTGGGAAAACGGGTTAAGCGGGAGGAAGAAGGCATGCGCATCAACTACAGTTTTCTCCAATTTTTATTTGCACTTTAACCGTCACATATTATACAATTTGGGAAAAATAAATATAATTATTTAATACTATTTTGAATAAAAAACCGTGAATATGTATAGAAAAATGTAAAACATTTATTTTGGTTTTGTATAAGAAATTAACTGAATTACTTCGGCGTTGCACGGGAGAAATTAGAATTATTTTCAACTTCGGATAGTTTGCACTAATTCTTTCGATATCGCTCTAGTTCCAATCGTATATGACAGGAATTGATCAGGCGCTAAATTCAGTAACAGACGCATTCCCTTCCCCTTATTGCAGAAAGGTGACCACATATTGATATTTTATGGAGTGTGTTTGTCTTAATTTCTTTTACAATAACTTCACGTTGTTAACGTACGTATACAGTTTGTCTTAACAGTTTGTCTGATGATCATTTACTGCGTTTATACCACAGCTAAAATAGCAATGCTATAGTTGTCAATATTATTTAACTTAGGTTCATACCGTGTTGCTATAAATATCAAAAACGGACAATCTCACATCACTTCACGTTTGACGTTTTTCACCTTTTTCATTTTAGGGTTTTGTTGCTGTTTTTTTCTAAATTTTCCGAAAGAACAAAACAATTAAATAATGGAACATTTTCAGCTACACAATAAAACAAAAACTGCTATTTTGACATGTGCACTGTGTAGCAATGTTGTTAGTTTTCACGGTAGTTTTGCTGCCTACATAGCAATGCTAAATAGCAGTGCTATTTTAGCTAGCTGAGCTATGACTATGTCGTGTTTATATCGTTGCTACAGCTGTCATTTACGTTTAGCACTGCTATTTTAGCTGTGGTATAAACGCAACAATAATTGTAAAGCATTTGGATAAACAATATATTTGATTTTTCCATTTGGTTAGAATATGAACAAATTTTTTGGCGTTCACACGCTGGAGACAATATATAGTTGACCAAGTGAAAAGCATGCTCCTGGGCTTTATTGCCATTGTGTCAGCAGAGTGCAGTAGAAATTGTAGTCGCTTGAATTCGAAAGATAATTCGAAGCCAATCGTGATTTTTGAAGTTGTTTGGAAGTTTGGAATAATTTTCATTATAACTTCCTGAATTTATGGCTAAATTTAACAATAATTAAACGGGAACGACATCTCTCGTGTTATGGGATAATTGAAAATTTCCCTTTATCCGTATTCAAAAGTTATTTGGCAAATGTGTTGGCATGGTTACCATAATATGGTAAAGTAAATTCACACGCGCGTTTGTAGATATTACACAACCTGAAAAGTTCCCGGTCTGACACATAGATGGAGTCACAAATTTAAAACCCTATGCTTTTTAAATTCTACCAACTTCAAACGATATATATCAAAATTGCATTACATTCCGATTATTAGTTTACATGTTACAAATGCTTTATTGACGCTACTTTTGTTAATTTCAAAACAATGGAAAAAAAAAAATTTCGTGTGTTGATTAAACACTGTTTTTTGATATAATATAATACCGTTCAAGCAAAGCAGTGGCTTGATAAGTGTTGTCCGGACTCTGCACCAGGAAAAACAACCATCATTGACTGGTATGCTGAATTTAAACGTGATCGTACAACCATCGACAATGCACCACGCTTTGGACGCCCAGATGAGGCTGTGACTCCAGAAAACATAAAAAAAATCCACGAAATTGTTTTGAAATACCATAAAGTGAAGTTACAAGTCGATTGCAACAATGGTAAAATTGCACGAATGGTACATTGAATTGCTTCCGCATCCACCGTATTCGCCAGATTTGGCCCCCAGCGGTTATTACTTATTTGTAGACCTACAAAAAAAGCTCTAGAGAAAGAAATTGGGCTCCAATGAAGAAGTGATTGCCGAAATTGAAGCTTATTTTGAAGAGAAAGGTAGATCGTTCTACAAAAAAGGTATAAAGTGTTAGCGAGGCGTTGGACTGATTGTATCGTTCTAGAAGGAAATTAAGTTGATGAATAAAATATATTTTTCCTTAAAAAAATGTGTTTTCTTCGTTAGACCGGGAATTTTTCAGACGATGTGCTATATTTGTTGACTTATTATTTTGCATAACATAAGTAAGAGCAGAAATTAAACCGTTTTCATAACTGCGGACTGAATTTTTCGCCAGAAACAGACCGCAAGTGTTACTAACAATCTCCTAGGATGACAAAATAAATTATATATAATATACAAAGGCATTTGCTCAAAAAATCGAATCATTCTTTTTGTGGACGGAAGGAAGACGTCGATAGACGGCAGCACAGTAGTTTTAAAGATAATTTTTTAAATAATATTATATTGGTAAATACAATTATAATGTATGGAATGTAATTATTATATCACTCATGAAACTAACAGTAAAACTAGGAAAAAAATATTTCCTTAAAAATGTTTGTCCTGCCATCTATCAATATCTTCTGATACTAAATTTTACTGCAATTTCAACACGAATCAAATTAGTTCGCGTGGTTACTATATACAGTTTTATTAATCGCCATTATAGTATATATAATTTATTTGAGGGTGCCCTCTAAATCAAGGCGCTTATAAGTAAAGGTTATGAAGTGAATCGTTTCGAAAATGTTGGTGCTGAAATGAGACTTTCAATTTTGGTTTGTTGATCAAAAAATATCGTACTTACCAAGGTAATATCACTAGTTTCCGAATGAGATAGAACGATTGAAAGTTCAATTTTGTGTTCCGACCAGCGGTCATTGTGTAATGACCAGCAATGTGTTTATATTTTTCTATTAAATGAGCCTACATATATACAAAAATTTGACAAATTAGTTTGTTTTTTACTTTTACATTTTAAACCACTATATTTCACCCTTATGCCTTTGAAGCTAAATAAACGAACACGATTTTTTCATACAAAAATTGGATTATGTGTAACTTGACAATTAAAAATAAAAAACAATTGAAAAATACGTGTCGTTCGAAAAAAAATTAAATGCAAGGATAACGTATATAATGGTGGACACAAGATGGTGCTTTATTTAAAGGAAATAATCAATGCCTTCTAAACTAGAACTAGACACTAAACTAGCACTGCTAAAATAATACAGCAGTGTCTATATATGTGTATACGGCCGTCGCGCAATATATGGACTTTGTATGCAGGTCCAAATAACGTAAACACGAAAATACATACATACAAATGCTATGGAATTTTTTTGAAAAGTTTTTTTTTACTTTATTTATTTTCTCATAAATACAGCCGAAATTATAAATTTTCATTCTAGTGAGCAGGAACTTTGTTTATTTATCTTTAATTTTAACAAATTGTTTTTTATTTTTAAGGTAGTTTTCATTTAGAATTTTACTATTTTCCGCTATGATGTCTTTAATTTGATGATCATCATACAAAATATATAGAGCATAGTTTGTGTGGATACATTCGAGCATCCATTCGAGATCTTCGACCAGTATAGATGTGATCTCACCAGCATTTTATTGCATCAGTTCCTATATGTGCAACATGAAGTTGATGCAAAATGAGTTTACGGAATCCGTATGCGTTCACTATTCGACTACCACACATGATTGTATGCCGATTATGCATTCCGACGATTATAAAACTGCAGCAACTCTTCGCTGTCAGGTAATTTGTTGTTCGACTCTGGCCGCTTTTAGATGTATGTAACAACCATTCGAAGAATTTTGTCTCAATCTATATATGTGCGCTCTTACGCGTTAATATACAAGCGATGGTCACATCCTCATTTTTGATATGAGTCGAGGTTATGAGGTGTGAGAGTATGTTAGTATTTCCAAATTAGTCTGCGGACTTATATTGAACTTTGAAATCGTAAGACAACAATGTTAGAGCCCACCGTGGTAGCCGTTTGGCGGTGTATACTGGAATACCGCTTTTGATTCCGAAGATACTTAAGAGGGGCTTATGGTCTATTACCAGCGTAAAAATTCTGTCATATATTCGAAGCGGTGAATTTTTTTACAACGTAAATGGGTGCTAAACCCTCTTTCTCGACTTGGCTATAATTCTGCTCGGCTTTTGTGCGTGCCCGTTATGTATATATGAGCGAAAGCTTTTTCCGTACCGTTGTCGTAAACATGGTTGATTGACGCTCCAACTCCAGTATTACTAGGCGTCAGTATAGATTTTTACTTTAGAGGTGGGTCGTAGTGTGTAAGAAGCAATTCTGATGTGAGAGTATTTTCTGATGTGCGAGATGACCTAACGGTGAAAGTAGGCTATGCATTTGTTAAACAAACTTCCCGTAGAAATTTATTGCACCTAGAAATGATTGAAGCTGATTTATGCTCTGTGGGATCGTCCATCGATCATACCAAGAAACAGGCGCTTGAAATTTTGTTTGTGCGTATTCTCGTCTATTGTGCTTACTAGAATGTCATCGAACTAGATGGGCGTTTGTTTCAATATTGGCCATAAGGTCCGAGGAATAGTCGGCACATATTTGTATGCGGCCGTTTGGACTTTTGACAGCTACTATGGGTACTAGACGCTCTAATTCGCGCACGACACCTTCGAGTGTGGTGAATAAGACTGCTACTTTTGGACGGTAGGTCGGACGTACATCTGGCTTCAGGTGTTTATGAGCTTTAGTGACCTTGCACAAGCCTAGAGTGTTGCTGAAAACTGCTTGCAATTGTTGTTGTAATTCTGCTATAAACCAATCACGACTGCTATCTTGGTTGCGTATAACGTTACAATCCTATCCCTCTAAAATAAAATTCTGGTCACAGAATTAATAAATAATTCCTTTAATTCTGGTCCCATAACATTTCCCAAATAATATTTGTCCGAAAGTTTGTAACCCCATTTCACAGTCAAATTTGGCAACAATGAGGACAGGGCCAATGACGCTGAGCTAATTTTCTTGTTACTCGATCTGGTTGTAGGGGATCCTATGGCTTGCCGCATCTGTTCGGAGATAACTGTGGAATATCCAGCTGTGTCAATCTACAATCTGGTTTCATATTATGGTCGCTAGTTATCTCATCTTGATCATCACCGTCATTGATATTCCGGATTACACTAGTTTTTAATTATCCTCGGTGTTTTTTTCTTCAATTTTCGAGGTTTATTGGCGGAATTGCAGAAACCTTCCTTGTGTCCGATTATATGACATTGCGTACTCTTAAGCGTGCGAAACTGATAACCATTCGAATAGTGAACACCATCACAGAGCCAGTAATCCATACTTGGAACCATGATACTTTTAATTGAATTAATTTAAATTTTATTCAAGCTGTTTTTAACCAAATCTATATAAAAAAATTTAAACACATACATTTAGTCAATCCTCTCTAGTGATATCTTACGGACTATGTATTAACAATTTTGTACTAAAAATGATCTATAATTAATATTCAAATTTGAAAGGTTTTAATTATTAGTACTCAACCTACATTTCACCAAAATTAAAAATATTATTGATACTAATTATACAAACTATGGGTTTTATTTATTTTAAAGCATAGTGGGCAATATTATAACACATTTAAGGCCAGTTAACGAGTACCACTCATGCGCTGCGTATCAATAGGCCATTGATTGATTTGAAAAATAACAAATAAAATTTAAATATTTTTCGGCATTAAGCGAATTTTGTAAGCATTGAAGCATTTTTATTGTTTGAATTCGCAGGTTTTGTACGACGAACGATCGAAACTTGTAACTGGCCTTTACTGCTTTTACTTTCACTATTGGCGTTGAAAGTTCGAATATCGAGCGAATAATATATATTTCGAGTTTTTCTCTTTTATATATGGCTGGACTTGGATATTACCTTATATATTTGTTCTATTAACAATTATAATAAAATGGTAAGTAACATCTGTTTTTATTTTATTCCCACACTCATTTGAAATTTTTCTAACCATTGCAGTTTTTACAGTTATGCTGTTTTGTAAATGAAAATATTATTGTTCGCTACACAATCTTAAGAAATTTCTGTTTGTTCCGGTTTTGAAGGTACAACTAAAATTTCTTAACTAAAGCAATAGGTATTAAATCTTACCGTTCTAGTACTTAGCACATATCCAAACACGTTTGATTACTGCAACTACATTTCAAAATTATTAAATTAATTAAATATTGGATTTGTTCAGAGGATACATGTTGTATAGAAACGCTTATTTATATTATGAACTGTGAATCACAACCGCCTTAAATTCTCTTAAAAATTGTCACTGAATGTTTACTATCATTGATTTAATTATAATTGTGCAATATTAATATTACGAGTATATATAACGCTACTAAATTTTTGTAGCTCTGTTCAAATTGGAGAGATGAATATTAGTAATGTCGAACATGTATTGCAATCCGAAACGATTGTGAATCTTGTATGTGGTGTCATAGACTACAATAATGTGGGACACATTCTTCTATTCGTATCGAGTTCTGTTACTTTATTTTAGTCTATGGTAGTTTGTAATAAAATAAATGAAAACGCAATTTATATTTGAGTCACCAATTTGTATACGTTTAAAGCAGTACCAAATATAGCAAGTATCCATCCTTTGTATGGTATATAGTGTGGGTGCTGCTTTGTACCCAAACACGACACGCTTAGAACTGTTTAGACTTAGCATAACAAAAATTCTAAGGGTTCAAATTAGTAATGTAAATATTTTTTCCTTATTTACAAAGCAAAACGAATCAGAGATCTAACAAAACAAATGATAAACCAATAAAACCTCAATTGTAAAATATAAGTACAAGCTTTTAAAAAATTACAAAATGAATCGTTCAAATAAAAATAAAACATAATACAAACATTATAAAAATAATAAATTACATACTATATTAAAAAATAAAACATAAAATAAATATTAAGTATTTAGGAATAATGCAGACATAATAATGTTATATTATATTAATTTTAATAAAAAAATTATAGTTTTTTGTTTATTTACGAATATAAAGAAATGGTCACGAAAAGTCACCGTCACAATAATACTGAAATAGCGACCAACAAAGCTTAATTTGATTAACAAAAATACTAGGCCGAGAAATAAAATGGAATAAAAAGATTATTAGAATTTATTCAAATTGAAGTAGTTTTATTTTTAAAATGGCATCGTTCCTTTACACCAAGGGAGTATTAAAATTCTGCTAGAGATTCCAACCACGGTTAAGGTATATTTTGATTTTACTCCTGGATGTATGTTATAAGTTGTGAATTTCATTTACACTTTGCTTAATTAATTTTATGGACAAACTGAATTTGTACCGAGTTTGCACCAAGATGGCGGTAAATATAAACATTTGTTTATTAATTACAAGATTTGATGTAGTTGATACATTTTTTAAAATCGTTAAAATTTATTTAAATTCATCAGAATCGACGATTGATAGAGAAATCATAATTGTTAGTGGTCTATTCGTAGCTGTTTGGTTTTACTTATGTTCACCTTCTGTCTGACGTGCTAAGCATTACAGATAAGTCACGTCAGTTTCAATTTAATGTCAGCAAGAGTTGGCTTCTGGAATGAGTGCCATCGTATTCTATTATGGTGCTTTATGAAATGACCGAATCTAAGACAATCAGAAAGAGTATTCGTGATAAGACGCATCCTTGTCGTTATCCTCCACTAGTGATAAATGTTGTGCTTTCATTGCTTTGTGACGTCTCAGTAAATCTCTTGGATCAGAACTATAATAGTTTGCAGTGCTCTGTAATATTGTAGCGTCTTCCAAATGGCTAGTCTTGTCATTCGACTATACTTTTAAAATTGTGAAGCACTTTTTGTGTTATCAGAATGATATCATTCTTCCAGCAGCCAGAGACGGAATGAGCGCAGGTGCAATAATTCCAAAGCAGCATTTTAAGAGCACTGCTAATAGATTGTCTAGCCCGGTGTTGTGTTTTTTTAATTTTTCAGTTGTAGCTTCAATTTCCTCTTTACCAGGTAGTGAGGTACGAAGGTTGCGGTTATTCCCTGGGATTAGAGAATTGGGGAATGAATTTACATCTAATTTCTATTTAAATTATTTTTTTCTGGCACACCATGGTAAAAAGTTTGTGGTAATTTTGTTAACAAAATAAGATTGGGAATAATTTTCCCTGCCAATTTCGCTATGGAAAAATTATTTCCAATTTACAAATTGGAAAAAACTATAATAGTTGTTCTGTTGTTTAGTTAGAAAATGATTCCAAATTTGTTCGAGAAACCAAAAACATAAGGCACATCATTTCCTTATAACTTGTGCTTTTCTTATAATCTTGACTGCGTAGAAGATTCGATGTCCGGCTCTTGCGAGCTTTAATATCTGGCCTGGACATCATTTGTTCATGTTATAATTGACCTGATATAATTGGTCTTCTCCCCGTTGCCAAATTTATGGTCGTATGATCCGAGTTTTACCGTATGGATGCTAATTGGTGTTGATAGACATTTAGTACAAGGACGAGGACAAGCAGTATTAAAATATACTTGATATCATTAGGTCTCTGACCGAAAAGCACGATATTATCTGCATATCCATGAATAACAACATTATCAAGCACTTTGTACGCGGTGTTTCACAGAGCTATGCCACGGCAATTTTTTCATTTTTATGCACCGCACATATGAGTGCGGTCTTCCATTTCTCAGGAAGCTCCTCCTGGTGTTAGATCGCAACGACAAGTTCATATAGATTAGATACAAGAGTCGCTCATGACCGAATGCCTTTCCAGTTTTTAATCTTCTAATAGCTGCTTGTAGTTTCTCTCTGTGGGGTGCGGGACGAGAATCTCCTCGCCCGGTGGATCAATAGCTCGAATAGGGGTCACTTCGTCGTTCCGATTAAGTAGAGTTTGGATGTAAGATTGCCATAATGGAGAACATCAGCCACATTTGTCCTCAACTCTCCATTCGTACCTTTGATGGCTGTGGATCTAGGATGGAAGTCCTTAGTAAGATTTCTGGAATTGGCAAAACAGTCTCTTGAGTGTCCGTTTTTAACTTGAAAGCATATAATCGATAAATTAATCCGAGGCCGTTGTGTAGGATTCATAACTTGATGTTTTTTGTAAGAGCAGGTTGTTGGTCCGCCTGTCAGTTCACTGATTACATTTGTATGGGTCACGATAGATCTTAAAGCATTCAGTCCTCCCTGATGTGGTGTTGGTTTTGCGGCTCCAATAGCTCGCCGTGACATGTAGTAGCAGAATTTCCCATGCATCACCTCCACTACACTGCCTGATTCAGTTAGAGTTACTCAGGCAGCACCACGAGGAGGTATGAATCTAGCCAGATACGCGTCAAGTGCCACTGGTAATTCCCTGAGAATAAGAAATTGACTAAAGAATTTACATAGATTTTTATCTAAATCAGTTGTTTTCTGGTCTACTACGTACAAAATTTTATGTAAATTGAAAAAAATGGGAATCATTTTTCCATACCGCAACTAGTAAAGAAAATTGTTCTCAATTTTAATTCCAAAAAAATTACCACATTTTATCTTAGTACGAGTATATCAGAAACAAATAATTTAAATTTAAATGATAGGTAAATTTCCCCCAATTACCTATTCCCCAGAAATTTATGTTGTTGATGAACGGCGGCTGATCACCTGCTTTGCCGAAATTGTGTAACCAATAAATGATGCTATGGCTACCTTAATAAGACCCTTAGTTCTGACGTTCAGTAAAGAACTGAGGTTAAACATCAAGTGATCGAGTTGGTTCCGTACTATACACCAACCGGTGATTATGTCAAGTGTGTTTGTGAATATCAGGATTTTTGTATATCTCTACAATTAATGACGGAAATTAAAATCAATAAGTCTTGCTCCGTTACTGTTTCTACTCGTCCCAAGTCCGAGATCCATTCCTCCGCACGGTGCACTAACAATTCCGTATATAATCGAAGAAACTATATGTCACGACGAGCCCTTCGTGCTATAAAACCAATACCCAATCAGCGTATGTCTTTGCAGTCTAGGGAAAGGCGGTTGCACTGGACATCAGTCTTGTAACGAAATGTCTGGAAGCTTTTAGATTATTCACCATACATAACTCACAAACGCAACAAGCGAGTTGAGCGACGGACTACCTACCCTCTCTCACAAAAACAACTAATTTATAAATCGTACATAACCGCCCCAGATTACAATATTGGATTTACCACAAAGTTATACACGGACAACGCTACAAATAAGAGAACATGGAGCGTGCTGAGCCTTTTAAAGCCTGGGGCTCCAAAACATCTCTCATCAAGCAAAGATTAGGACCTTAGTCTCACTTGCACTACAAAAACTTAGATGAACTGGGAGTGAGATCCATAGTTGCATTCTTCATTACAGAAACAACCAGGTCGAAGGAGGAGCAGGTGGAGCAACAAATCATCGGCTTCCGCCCTATCTATATGCGGATATGCGAGGGTTGATTCCGCTCTAAGAAATTTAATAGCACGATTGATAAATTACAGGCACCCACCGCAGATGTACCAGATGATGTGAAAGATATGTTCTTTGTCGAGTTGGAAGAGGTCAGCAATAACATCCCGCACCATGGTATTTAAAACATGGTGGGTGACTTTAATGCAAAAATCGGTAGGAGCACAGAAAACAGATCACATTCATCCCAACAAATTACACTTTATCAATTGCACTCCAACAACAACGGCCAATGCGTCCGAACTAGCAATAATGTACAATTTAATTGTATTGTACATTTTATAGGCAAATTCACTAAGTAACGTTTAATCGAATGCTGAAAGAACGGAAAACCTAATCGGGGTACTGCGCCAGCATTAAGTTATACTTTACAGATAGAGCAATGAAAACATAGTTAGCTGAGGAAAATGGGCTACAAAAAATCAAGGCAATATTATAAATATAAGAAGTAAAATAATAAACAGAAGTTGTATATTAAGTCTGTCAAATATCTGGATACGAATTGGAAGATGGGAATGGGCAGCCATCAACAAAATAGAAAACCCTACTATACTGTGATTTGTGAAAATTTACCTAACAGTCGAAAAGTCATTATCTGATCTTGTAAAAAATAACAAATTTGTTTTTGAGATTGACCAAAGAGAAGCATTAACGTGCACTTATGATGGAATAAGTATTGGGGGTACAAATGAGTTTCTAGCCTTTTTTTATAACTTCGAAGCTTTATTCAGAGAAATTGATACAATGTATTTAATTCAAAGTATTATCCATCGTTAGCTACGACTTTTTCCCATCTTTCAGGGAACATACGGATTCCGTGTTGAAAAAATTCCTCGTGTTTTAATGCGATCCAAGAATCGACCCAATTTATGGCTTCTTAGTCAGCAGTGAAGTACTGTCCGGCTAGGCCATGAATCATATCGACCGGAACAAGTGGTAGTCGGAAGAAGCAATGTCTGGTGAATACGGCGGGTGGGGTAGGACTTCATATTGAAGCACCTTCAAAGTTTCCTTGACGACTTTAGCAACATGTGGCCGAGCGTTATCGTGCTAAAAGATCACTTTGATGTCTTTTGGCATATTGCGAACGTTTGAGTTTTCTCCAGTGATGGTTTCGTTAGGCTGGATTAGCTCATAGTAGATCACTTCGAACTAATCTCACCAGATGCACAGCATTACCTTCTTGCCATGAATATTCAGTTTGACGGTTGAAGTTGATACATGACCGGGCTTACCCTACGATTTTTTGCGCTTTGGGTGGTCGTAGTCAATTTTCTTTTCGTCCCCCGTCACGATTCGATGCAAAAAAATCTTCCGATTTTATCTTTGGAGCAGTTGTTCGCAAATGTAAAAACGGTGTTCGACGTCTCTTGCCTTGAGTGCATACAGAACCCAATTTCCTTGTTTTTGCACCATAACCGTGGTCTTGAAATGGTTTTGAATCACTTGTTGAGTCACTCCCAAAGTTTCAGCGAGCTCCTTTTGAGTTTGACATAAATCGTGGTCCAATAAAGCCTTCAAACTTCAGTGGTTTTCCTTCGCGTTCTTTATCACTGGTATCAAAATCGCCACTTTTAAGATGCGGAACCACTACTCACATATTTTTATTGATGGAGCATTTTCCCCATATGCTTCACACAGCAATCGATGTCCATACGCTGCATTTTGCTTCAAATTAAACAAAAAAGCAGCGCTTCTCGTAAATTGTGTTTTGTTGGCACAAAGATTGACATGGTTAGAGCACAAAAAAATAAGTTTACACTTCAGCGAAATGACACATACTGATTTTTAGAAGGAAACAACAAGTTACAAGATGGCCGATGCGATTTCATACTATATAGTTACGCCATCTTTTGTAAATCCCTCAAAACTTATTTGTACCCCTACTAGGTAAATAAGAGGGCGAGTGACAGAGACAATAACATCGTTCGTCACCACCGACAGGCATTAAGACAAGGCGTAATCAATAAGACAAGCGTAAAGTTTGTCTCAAACGGAAACAAACTCGCCTTCCGTTCAATGACAGAAAATCTCGGGCTTTAAGAGTTTTAGAACTGGTGCACACTGACTTGTGTGGTCCAATACCAGTTGATTCATTTGGTGGCTTGATGCTCAACAAATCAAGCACCTTGAATGTTTTCAAAGAACAAAACGTTGCATTCAGATAACGGCACATAGTGCAGTACTACACGGAGTTTTCTAAGTTCTTGAGAGATTCGGGGATACAGAATCAAATATGGCAGAAACAATGAATCGAACGTTGGTCGACCAGACAAGATATATGCTTTTCGACGCAAACTTTACAACAGATTTTGGGGTGATGCTGTCAATGTAGCGGCTTATCTAATGAATCGTTCGAAAGAATTTGGTCGAACAAAACGCCAGTTTTGTCTAACTTGACAGTGTTTGGATGCAAGGCCATGGTGCATGTTCCAAAACAAAAGCACCAGATATTTCATTCGAAATCCAAAGAGTACAACATGATCGACTACAGCGAGAATTCTAAAGGCTATCCAGTTTTTTATTCGGATAAATTACGAGTGGTTGTCAGTTGTGATGTCGTTTTTCTGGGAGTCCAACGCTGTGAAAATGAGGTAATTGTTTGCAACAAATTTTCTAATCATGTTTATCCATTCGAAGATGATAACAATAAAATGGAGGAAGAAGCAATTGTTACAACCAACAGTAAGTAATAGTCAAAACGGAGACGCCGATGATTCAGAAGCTCGTTATATTGAGGATGTTTTGAATACAAGTGGCCAAAATAAGATTTCGGGTTCTGCAAGCGTATCTGATCCGGAAAATAGTGAGTGTATAACAGAGGAAGGTTCAATTGCGGCTCGTGGGAGTATTTATGAACCATCAGATGTAGAAATGAACGATGTTTTGTCACAACCGCGTCTTTCAAACAGACAGCAGCAATCGACGCAGAATAACACGTTTCTATCGTGTCACACCTTCAAATGGAGGAACCCATGAGCAGTTCGAATGCGTCTCACTGGAAAAAAAGCTATGGAAGGGGATCTTCATTCTTTAATTCAAAACGGAACGTGGTCGATAAGAGATTTGGAACTTGATCGTAAAGCAATCCAGTGAAAATGGATTTTCAAGACCAGGTGTAACGAGAAAGGAGTAGTAAATCGCTACAAGTCCCGCTTAGTAGTGAAAGGTTGTCCTCAACGTAAGGGCTTTCACTATGAAGAGACGTTCTTACCTGTAGTTCGCTACTCGTCGATACGTTTTATGATTGTGATAGCTGTGAGATACGATTTGAAAATCAATCACATTGATGCGATCACAACGTTCCTTCATTGCGATTTAAACGAAGAAACCTATATAATTCAGCCTAAAAAGTTTGGTTATGATAGTTAACATATTTGTTGTCTGAAGAAGTCATTATACAGGTTCAAACAGTCAAGTCGTGTTTTGAATCAATGTTTAGACACTGCATGGAAGAATTTTTACATGCAATGCTCAAGTTACGACGCATGCATTTACTATCTCATTGATGGTAGTAAGATGTTGATTGTGGCAGTATACGTTGCGGCTTGCTCATTTTTTCCAACGAAAAGACTTTGAAGCTGGTTTGAAATAGTGTCTACAGAAACAGTTTATAATTATGAGCATTGGTGAGGCCAAATATGTGTTGCGCATGCAGCTTATGCTAGGATCACAAGTCGAGAACGATTTCGTTAAATCAAAGCATATGTATATATATATATATATATATATATATATATATATATATATATATATATATATATATATATATCCAAAAAGTTCTTAACCCAAAATCATGATCTAAATCAAAAGCATACTTCAGAAATTTCACCGAAAAATCAATCAGATTATGAATTAATGAAAAATGTTGCCATATGAAGAAGCAATTGAGAGCTTGGTGCTCAGCCCCCTAATATCGAGGAATGATGCTGGCACATCACTTTATTTATTTATTGGCTTATTTCAGCGCACCTATATAATACTAATGACCGCATTGTTTTAAAAATGTTGCTAGATGACGTCATTTCAGTAGACTCTTCCAATCTTTGACTATAGATATAGTGAAAATACCTGTAAATTCTTCCATATTAGTCATATAAAAATTATATTACGGGCTATTTGTAAGAATTATATTATTATAAATTATACATTCAATATTTCGTTAAACCTCTAAATTTCGAAATCTATTTTCGAACATTACTGCCACCTACAGTTCAGGAAACTGTAGACATAAGTTTGATGACGTTCCAAGCAGTACAGCCTGGTACTCTAGGTGCATTACTTATTTGTTGGTGTTAGCCCCCAACGTAGGTATATTCTTTTGGGGCTGATTTGCATTCATCTCTCTTTAAGGCTGTATGGCACTATGGTAAATCAATTTTTGACCACTATAAACATATTAAAATATTAAAAATTGACCAAATTCTTCGTTAGAACGTAATTAAATGTATAATTGGGGTATTAATACACGATTATCGAAATAAAATGTTTAGTTTGTCTGATCAACCTTGAAACGTTTTTTACAAACATACAAATCAATTTTCTTAATATTTTACCTCAAAATGGCGAACAATTTTTGCATTTTTGCAGGATTAAAAAACATAAATTCGAGGTATTAATACCGACCAGAAATAATGAATATTAAGAAACTAATTAATTGTGTAAAATTAACTCTGCAAGTTCCATAACAATTGTTAAACAATTTAGAATTCAAAAAATTTGTTTGATTATAATTATGAAAGTATTATCTTTCGACAATTAACGTTAGTAAATAAAGGCTCGCCTTGATATTAGTGTGTGAGAGATAGCGTGAACGCAGGGGCAATATTTGAAATCAACTCAAGTGAAACATTAAATTTTCTAATGGATTTCAAAATATTTAAAACTATTAAACGTCAGATGACTCGCAAATCACATAAGAGAGTTTTTATAGTATAAAACGCACTCTTTAACCATCGTATTCGCAATTCTCAAGCAAATGACCAAACGTCAAATTGATTTTATGTTTTTTGTGACAACAACAGAGGTTTTCCTATTCAAAATTAATAAATAACTAGTGTAGTTCAATTAAATACCCTCTAAATTATTCGTTATCTATAAAAATGGAAATAGAAACGGATTCGAATAAAAAGAAGTTAGAAAAAATCGCTGCAGCTCGAAAAAAGGTAAGTTGCCACATTATGACACGTCGATCCTCATCTGTCAATCGAATATTTTGATTTTGTCTTTATTTTTTTTTAGTTGAAACAATATCAACAAAAAACACCAAAATCGATAAATAATCAGAGCACAGAAAATCTGAACGAAATACAATTGCCCCAAATCGATTTCCTTATAAACCAACAAAACCAACAGCACCGGCCCTCAGAGGATGAAGCGAAACTAGGCAATGATGGTTTATCAACATCAGCTACTATACCGGAAAATGTGATCGATTTTAGTAAATTTTCTAAACAAAATAATGAATTTAATCAATTTAACGTAATTAATTTTAATGATACCAACAATACTGTCGAAAATTTTGAAAATCTGAACAATAATGTCAGCAACGAGAAAACATTTTTTGATGTGTTTAGTACTGCAAATCCCGTCAACCCTGCGGAGAATATTAACTATAACTCAAACATTTACAACAGTAATAATAATAATCTATTTGATAGCTCATTATCGCTTAAAAATTATTTTTCGTATGATTCGGATCATATAAATTTGGCCCCGGCAGTTACCCAAGATGCCAGTGAAAATGATCCACATCAGACAACCGGCTTGGTCGAAGTTAATTTTTTTAATAATACCCAAATTGGTAGTGAGGATAGCGATAAATTGTTAAATAGTCCCTTTAATTTGTTAAAGATTACACAACAAAATGAGAATAATTCCGAAACAATATCAACTATATCGGAGCACACGGAGAATGATTCTTCGTTAGGATTAGGTATTGGCACAACTGGAATAAGTGGAATTAATGGTAAAAATATCCACATAAAAAAGTTTGTAATCATTTACTTGTTTAATCATGCAACATTTTATTGCAGAAAAGGATATCTTTGAGGTTCCAACTCCATCGAAAGTGAACTCACTTGATTTAGTAATAACGAGCGATACAGAGACCAATAAATTGAATCAACATTTAAATACTGCTCACCAAACGGATTACGAAATTCTCTATCAATCCGAAAAAATCAAAACGAATGAATTGAATTTTAAATTGGACAACCAACAAAAAATAATAGACGAATTAAGATTTGATTTAGTGAAGTTAAAAACAAATCATCAAATAGACAATTCAAGCCAATCCGAAATCAACCAAATGAATGAACAACTTAAAAATCACACTGCAACAATTGGTATCCTGGTAGGTGAAAAAACAGAGCTGTCGTCTTCCCTTAATAAAATTCAAAATTTGTTGCAAGCTAAATTAAACGATTTCGATGAATTAAACAGCAAATTATCGGCATCACGACACAAAGTGTCCGAATTAGAAAAAGAATTAAGTCAATCGAAATCCTCGTGTGATCGTCTTATAACGGCTCAAAAAAAGTTTATTGAAGAAATTGAATTACTTCAAGATGAAAATAATAAATTGAAGATGAATAATGGTGAATTGGCAGAGGAAAATTCCATACTGAATAGAAAAGTTGAAATTAAATTTGATGAATTGCGCAATCTTGAGCATGAGTTTAAGGTGAAATTGAGTGAAATCGAAATGTATAAATTGAAAATCGAACAATTAACTTCAGATGACATTGGCGATAATAGTGGCGAAATAAATTTATTGAAAAAACAGAATGATAATTATTTGCATGAATTAACCGGATTAAAAGCTAAAACCGATCAACATTTAGTCGAAAAGGAACAGCTAAATCAGCACTATCAAAATTATTTGCAACATTTGAATAATGAAATCGGCAATATGACCACTAAGTGCTCTGAACTAAATGTAGAAAAGGAGCGACTATTAAAACGAGAACAAGAATTAGTAAGACACGTAAGCGAACTGGAAAAAAATTTGCAACAGTTAAAAACGAATCGAATCGTTAATGAGCAAAAAGAAACAGTTCATGTCGATGAGCAAAAATACATTGATGAAATAGAAAAAATGACCAGTAGAATTGTTGATTTAGAAAGACAGTCATCGCATGCTCAAAACGATCAAGAACTTTTAGAAAGGATTAAAACTGAGTTGAAGGAGAAGGACGAGGAATTAAATCGACTTAAATTAACAATTGAACGGCTCACGGATCGGCCCGATCCAACAAATATTATAGCAACTATGGAGAGCGATCGACTGGCAGCATCGCGAGCCGTATCCCAAAATGTAGAATTAAAGAATCAGTTAGAGGAAATACAAAAAGCCTTTGTTCAAATCAGTAACGATAAGCTAGAGATAACTGATCGATTGCAAACTGAGCAGCACTTATGTCGTGAAATGAAAAATCGCTACACTGAAATGGAACAAGAGCTTCAAACAGTAAGGGATAAATTTAATTTCAAAGATCAGGAAATGATACGATTGGCTCATGAAAATACAAAACTAAGTCAAGAATTGTTGCAATTCCAACAAGAATTAGATCGATTACGGCATTACGAGGCGAAAAATCATTTGGGTAGTGTACTACAAATTGAATTGCAAAACGCAAACGATCAAATAGCCTATCTAAGGAGTCGATTAAAAGATTACGAATCAAAGAAAGAAGTACCCGAAGGAGATACGCAAGACAGTGCTAACACAGACGACTACGAAAACAAACCAGACAAAAAGGAGGAAGAAGACGAATTAATGACCTCATCAAATTTCATGATTGCATCACATGAAGCAATGGAAAAACTACAGGATCGTTTCAGAAGAACAATGGATGAAATTGCCGATTTAACTGAAGAAAAACAAAAATTAGAACATTTGGTTATGCAGCTACAGGGTGAGACTGAAACAATAGGCGAATATGTTGCATTGTACCAAACCCAAAGACGTCTACTAAAGCAGCGCGAGACAGAAAAAGATGTTGAACTGCATAAATTGGCTGAGGATCGAGAGCAAATGAAAAACAAACTAACATACTTAAATAATTTAATAGAACAGTTGCTACTCGAGCGAGGTGTAACTCCATCGAGAAATGATTTAACAAACGGTGATGAACGCCAAATTGAAACTATTGAATTGCCACAATCGCCCCTCATTGAGCAATTAATTAATGAAACACATTTAGATAAACAGAAAAGCGGTTCGTCGAACGAGACCGCAGTCAAAATATTGAATTTACTCGAGGAAATCAAGGTTGTAAATAATTCAATGGATTCGCTTCAGCATTGTCCGTGCTGTTCTGGAAAGTGGGAAACGGTTTAATTGCTTGGTTAAAATTTTGATTTGTTATTTAAAATTAAAATAAATTTTAATATATTTGCTATATACATCCACAATAAGAATATAATTTCATTTAATAAACATTTCTGAAATAATTGCTTAAGTTAGAGACTTATTGATTGATCAGATAGTTTGTATCGTCTCACCAGGCGACCAATGATGACCATTTTTTCACTATTTTGGCAAATCTGAGTTTTTGCTACTTAACTAGGTATATGTAAAGGACTTATTCGAGATTATCCCAAACCACCACACCTTCAATTCATGTTCATGTTCTCTAGGCAGCCTACTTGCAGCAGAAACTGCGAAAGACTAAAGAAGTGCAATCTGATTTGCCATTTTTCAATGTGCGTTGAAAAGTAACACAGTTATGAATCCTGAGCCGATCCAACTCTTATTCTGTATAGCCTGGTATCAATGGATCTATGTAATATTCAGATAGTCTACGTGAAACATATCGTAAACGGCAAATCCACAAGTTTTTTTTTAAATACAAGTTATCTGAGAACGTATACAAATAGAGTAGAACATCTACTGTCTATCTGCATGCCTCGAACGAGTATTTGTGAAAGCTACCCACATCCTAACCCAGAGTCCAGGGCTTAGAAGTCTATGGCCAGACCGAAGAACACCGTCAGCCATGTAACATTGCCGTCAGCCATGTAACAGAGACACACAATAGATCATTATAAGCCAGCACGAAATAACGACATATCTGGAACATCAACGAAACCAATACAATAAACTATAGCGGTCCTAAAGTTAATACAACTGCTAATGATGTCAGATTAGCGGACGAGTACTCTATTCAAGTGGCGCGGCGTAGAAAGTGGTTTTTCGTAAGCCGCATACATATTCAGTACCGGATGAACAATTCTGTAAACTACTTTTTTATATATTTATATATACAACTAATTTATATTACTTATATTTACAACTGATTTACAAATCATCTACTAATTCATCTTTCATTATTTATTTCCTCGTCTGGAGGGTTATAGCGCTTTGGCTAGTCCCCTTTATAGTAGATCAAGTGGTTTCTTCGTTCGCAGCTGTCTTATTGGGTTTGACTCATCCAACATACAACGTATCTCAGCATTTTGGTGTATACTATTACGTTGTATGTGTTTTCTCGCGTGTTTGCTTATTTCTTTACTGAAGAAATCCTCTTCAGATCTCTATGGAGGTTGTCATTTCTTATGTACCATGGTGATTAACTATTCCACCTAGGACTTTGCTTTGGAATAGCTGGATAGCTCCCTAGAGTTTGTTTGAAAATTTCTTCCTAAGAGCTAATCCATCTTTCTGTATTTAATATTGAATTCTTCTTTTTTCTTTTTAACATGCTCTTCTCATTTTAGTTTCGCGTCTAGAGTCAGGTCCAGATATTTTGATGTGTTTTCATAGGGAATTTGCTGAGAGTTCAGTTCTACTGGTATCCAGTCGACCTGTTTGTTGGTAAAGTTTACGTGAACAGATTTTGTTTCATTAAGTTTTATTCGCCAGCTCTTCGTCCGGGTACTGAAAAGATTAGGAGCATTTTACAATTTGCTTGTGGATTCTTCTATGCTATCAGCGACTGCTAAGATGGCCATATCATCCGCAAACGTTGCTCTGTTAGTCTCCTCTATCGTTGGCAGGTCCGAGATATAAAGAATATATAAAGTTGGTCCCAGAATGCTAGCTTGTGGTACTCCTGCTGATATTTTCTTTATTTCTGAGTATTTGCCATCTAATTTAAAGCGAAAGTGTCGTTAGATATGTAAGATTTTAGTATTTCATAAAACTACCTTGTTAAACCTGTGCTACATCCAAGAAGATACATCTCCTTTCTTATTTTCAAGTATATTTTCAATTATGTTTGTAATCCGATGTATTTGTTCTATTGTTGAATAGCTTTTTCTGAAGCGAAATTGATGTGGAGGAATAAGATTTCTTTCTTCTATTATTTCTTCTTCTCTTTAGGAGTAGTTTCTCGAATATCTTTGAAATTATTGGAACTAAGGAAATCGGCCTATTGGAATTTTTGTCATTAAGTGGTTTGTTGGGTTTAAGTAACATGATTAATTCTGCGACTTTCCATTGATTTGGAACGTGTTTAAGTCTGAATACTGCGTTAATTATTTGGAGTAGTTTACGTAGTCCCTTTTCAGGCAGAGATTTTACTATTTGTCCTGTAATTAAGTCCTGATGGTTTCTTTGCATTTAGGTTAAGATAGATTTCCTCTTTTAATCGGTAGTGGCTGGAACGTGTTCTCGAGATGGGTTGCAAACAACGAAGCTTTTTGCCTTGCATTTATAGTACAATATATAATATATGTTATATCTTCATTTTTAACTGGTGGAATTTGTAGTTTACCCGGTATATTTTTTCTCCAGTAAGGCATCTTAGGTATTTATTAATGGATTCGTTCGTGATTTTTTTAATTAGCAACTTTAGTGTATTGCCAAAAAATTTAGAGTTCTTTTATATTCCGGCGCACGAGTTCTTTGGCAATCATGTCTTGCTTTCTGTTTTGCTGCAGGGAAAATTATTATCGGTATTTTTCGGAATTATTCCAGTAGTGGCGTAAATATTCAATAAATATTTGGAAGTTATTCAGAATTCTGCTATTTTGCGAATATTCCGGAAGCGGTGAGAATTACGAAAATTGGTGTTGTAACTAACCGTCAAATTCTATAATGTTATTCACAATCCAGTAATTCGGGTTTGACTGGCGGGCAAATTCGTAAAAGTATTACTTTTCACACGGATTGTCGTACAAAATGTTTATTGTTCCCATTTTTTCTATATGATAATTTTTATTCTGGATGCTCATCCTATTCGTTTCTGTAAAAATCCTTTTACTTTCTACGTATAACATAATTCTATTCCTTTCTGAACGAAAATCCTGCTCTTTTCTGTAACAAAATTTAAAACTTTTTGTTTCGGCAGATTATTCTCGAACTAATGAGATTTTAAACACGTTTAATTTAAAATGTTCGGTTGTCTCATCTCAAAGCTGTGTTTAATTTTTTTACAATCTACGCTTCTTTCCCCCTTTACCAATAAAACCGTTTTTTTGTGCCGCAATAATAGTTAATTCGCCTTTCTACACACTGCGTTTTGCAACAAAACTTAAGCTGCACTTGCCTTTCCAAACTGAAGTGCGGCTCCGGTCTATGCATGTGTAAAACTATTTTCATTTTATATTGAATGCGTGAGCGACACGGATAGAAAATACAAAAAATAAAATTTAAAAAACCTTGTAGGTATTAAAATTAAAACAAAATGCAAAACTCTTCACAATTTGCTCAGGCGTTTATTTTCTACCAAAACTCATTTTGAATTGACAACGACAAACTAACATTTTGTAAGAGAAGATTTAAAGGTTTATGTTTTTTATATTTATAAAATATCGTTAATTTTAAATTAGCTGATTACTTCATGTCGTTATTTCCTTTCATTTAAACTGTTTACAGCGCGAGTCTAGTCAAGTTATAGTAGACTAACCAGATATGTCGAGCACAAAAAGTATTTTTAACATAATTTAAAAGATTGTAAACACGTCCCATGGGAAACGAAAATTTGTCAGAGACAGGTAACTTTTGAAGTCATCTTTTATTAATTTCCACTTAAATAAAAAATGCAAAAAATGCATAAAATGCAAAAAATGTAAAATGCAAGCTTATTTTTTTATTTATCTTTACTGAGGCCAAGTCACTCCTAACCCTTTCGCGGTTTGTTTTCCCGTCCTACTTTTACGCCGTTTTGCCAGCCAATTCGTGGACGTACCACTATAGGATCGATTTTCGTAGAACCATATGCACATTTTGCATAAGTCCATGACAGACTATAAATACTGACATGGAGGATGGGTCGGAAATTGAGTTCTGCACTCCGACAGGGAGTCATAGTTGTGTTCATTTGTTCATTTTCATCACAGATGTAATCTGATGGAAAATTCCTCTTGTATCCTGCCCTTATCGGGATTCGAACCCAGAAATACCCCCCAATCCAAACGCCAAAGCTTTAACCACTGTGCCGTTTGGTCGATAAATACAAGCTTTGTTGTTAACTTTTGAGAAATACTCAATCGAGTCGGCATATCTCAGGGGTGGCCATTATCAGAGGTATCTATAATCAAAATTACCACGCTTAACAGTAAATAATAATACCAAATGAAAGTGAAGTGTATTGAGTTTTGGAATTTTTATATTTTTTAAGTTGGCTTACAAAGAAAAAAGAGGTATACAATTAAAAAGAGTATATGTTAGCTATTTTTGCCAAAGCAAAGAGTAAAACAATTCATAAATGGTATAAATATTCTTGAAAAGAGTACTTCTGGTCAGCCTTATTATGGTTTTCTGATGGTTAATTTGTAGTTATCTTTTTTCGCGTTTATAATAGAAAATTATCTTAGGATCTAGTCGAAACGAGCTTAAAAATGCCAGATGAATGAAATTAATTTATGGGAAAACTTAATAAAATAAAATCGAAAAAATCCGAAAAATATGCTTTCATAAATTTAACACATGCTCATACAAAAAAATAAAAATAATTTCTTTTTGTTTTCTTTTATTTTTGTTGTTGTTGTTTCAACCCCGTATAAAATGAAAATTTTAACCTGAATAATAATCGTTCTAGATACGCGTTCTTTATATACATCGGCCTTTCGAATTGCACCTCACAGAACTGCAGTATCAGCAAGATCACTCAAGTGGTTATATGATGACAAACATATAACCATTCAAAATCCATTTTTGTCTATTCTTATGTTATCGTTTCGAATTATTAATTATTAAATTAGGTTATTATTACTTTTGATAAAGGCCTTGGAACTGTTGGGATTTAGGATTTTTCATCAGTTCTTTTTTAAGTTCGAAGGGTTCCATGAGTTTTGCAGGCAGGGTTTGTTCGGATAATGCCACTATATCATTTATGTGCTTTTTTTGTTTTTTGTTTTTTGTTATTGTTGTGAAATTTGTGGTGGAAGATTTTTTTATTTGTGAATTTGATAACCTTTTTCCATAAAAAATAAATACATATTTGTTAAAATAATATTTGTTACCGTAGAAATACCCAATAAATGTAATGAAATAGTTAAAATATTTTGTTAACTCATTGATGCTAAATTGTATTGAATGTTAAGTCGCCATTAGTTTGTTTCATTGTCTTACAAATGCGAAATATTTGTTTTGTATGCAATTAAACAAAATCTGTCACCAAATAATCGGCCCCAATTTTCCCAAGTGTCCAAATTAAGTGTTTAGTTTTAAATTAGAAAATGTTTTAAAATGGAAAAATCTAAAAGTCATCGATTAGAATTATTTTGGAATTGTTTTTTGAAATGCGATAATGAATATAATAAGGTGAGATATAAGCTAAAAAGTCAAAGTCCTTTAATTCCATTGACATGTTTCTTTTGATTATACAGCAAAACTATTTGGAACTGTTTTTATATGAATACTATAAATGCGAAGGAAAGGTGCCAATTGGAGAGAAAAATAGGTAATTAACGCAATTTTTTTATATTAAATGAATTTATAAGAAAAACGGGATAATCTCATTGATGTTTTTGCTAAGGAAATGTCAAAATGATAAAATTAGTTTAACCCTACAAGCAGAAGCTTTAAGCTTTCGGGTGCGTTCCTAACTCATAATGTTAAAAATAATTCTGTAAAACGGAATATCGTTACGCGCCTATTCCATGGAAAAAATTTACTGACAGTATTTTTTCACTCAAAAAACGAAAACAAAAAAAATCTTAAATTTTATAAGAGTGACAAAGAAAAGAAATATCTTTTATTTCATTTTTATAGCAAAATTGTATGGTTTAATTTTGGCAATTACATTTTTTCATAACCTAAAATTTTCATAAAAGTTGTAATTCGTACATCATTTATAATTTAATTTTATAATTTGTATTAATCTAACCAATATGGATTTGGAATGTCCAAAATACGTCAAAAACGAAACCAAAATGTTTGGTACGCCTTTATTATTTAGAGCGGGATCGAACCGGGTGATACAATTGTATTTTTAAAGAGTTACGGCAAGATCCAAAATTATTTTATAATTATAAGGAAACTGTGGTGAGAATATCCTTGAAAAAAAACCTTAACCTTACATACATTTTTTGAAAATGTGTTAACAATGCTGCCGATTCCTTCTAAAAAATTAGGAAACCCTGCTCATTGGTATAAAAACCCAATCCAATGCTTGAAACCGATTGGATGAATGGGACAACTTATAAGGAAGGCCCCCTTGATCTAGGGGACGGACACGGACCCCTCGGATTCAAACATGCCACTAATTTCATACAAGCTTTTTCGTTAACTCATTCCCGTTAAAGAATTTTTAAAAAATTAATTGTAGATAAATTTGTACCAAGGCCCTTATATCCCAAGGTTCAATCCCTTTAAAAATATCGTAAGGTTGGTTCTGGACATGCAACTCATACCCTAGACCCCGGGGTACAACCCCTTCGAAAATATCGTAAGGTTGGTTCTGGACATGCAATTTATACACCGTCAAAATTTCAAAACGATCGGTTGAGCGATTCGCGATATTTAGTAGTGTTTTAGATACATTTATACCGGGGCCTCTAGACCCTGGGGTTCAACCCCTTCAAAAATATCGTAATGGTGGTTCTGGACATGCAACTTATACACGATCAAAATTTCAAAACGATCGGTTGAGCGGTTCGCGATATTTGGTAGTGTGGCTCGTGCGCTACTGTGCTCACGACCACCCCCTTGCCGAGATATGCATTGTGTGAAAGCTTCATGATCATCGTCCGTATAGTCTTTGAGATTTTTGCGATGTATGACTGACATAATCTGACTTTTATATAAATAGATTACATTATAATAATATTAAATGTTTTTTAATTTTTTATGTCTAGTTTATTGTCTTCCGTTCCATCACAATTATCTTGCCATGTTTTGCAAATGATTTATTCTACAATATGCACATCTATAAACGATGAATGTTCCAAAGATTTTGACACAGAATTTTATAATAAAATTAATGATGTATGCTACGATAACAATATGGATGGTTATTTTAAACGAAATTTATTGAAAAAGGTAAATATAATATCATTATTTATATTTTACTTTAGTTTAGAAAAACTGACCGCTTAACCATATACCTATTTATATTCTTCAGTCAAGCGAACAGAAACATATCATATCACTTAGAGAATTTCTTTTATCTGGGACCGGAGGCCGAATACTAGAAACTTTACAATGCGTTGGTATTAATGTAAGTAAAATGTGTATTTTCTATTTTATTTTAAAATTTATATTTTCATTTTAATAATTTTCAGAATATTCCGTGCGGAAGGGAACTTTCAAATCTTCTAATAAATTTATTTCCATCGGCCTCATGGAATGATTCCGATGCCAATGTTGATAGTCGATTAAATTACGTTGATTCTTTAGATTTTATTGAATTAATTAATTCTGTGCTTCTTTTCGATGTTACCAACATTAATAACATAGTAAAAAGGTATGTTCGATAAAGTGAATATATTAATACTGTGTGTCCGACACCGATTTTTTGTCTAAGTTTCTGATTACTAAATAGATGGTTAGTTCATACCAGCTATTGATATATGTCTCTAATATAATACACATAAGCCAATTTGTGCCTGATATTTAGTTTAAAATGCAAGCTTAGTTCAGATTTTTATCGATCAACTAGGAAATTACCGACTAAATGGCACAGTGGTTAAAGCTTTGGAGTTTGGATCGGGAGGTACCGGGTTCGAATCCCGATAGGGGCAAGGATGCAAAAGGAAATTTTCATCAACAGATTACGATCTGTGATAAAAAGGAACACAACTACGATCCTCTATCGGCGTGCAAAACTCATGGGCCAACCCATCTTCCATGTCCAGTACTATAAGTCCGTCCGTTCGTCTTCGATTTGGCATAACTGCGTAAGGTAGGACGGGAAACACAAACCGCGATAGAGTTGGGAGTGCTTCAGCCCCAGAACAGATTGCAGGGATTAAAAAAACTAACAAATTTAAACAAAAAAATCGGCGTGCGGCAGACAGTACAAGATTGATTAATCTTTGAAATCACGCAGAAAGTTGCAAGTTTATATACAAATATTCTTCTAAAATTATTTATTATGTTAAGCTCGATAGCTGATGTTAGTTGTGTTCACCTTAAGTTGTAATTTTTTCACTAAAGTAGAAAGTAGGTATTTTTGTATATAGGCCGTTTTCCAAGCGCTTATTTCTAGAAACGTGCTCATTCAAAAATCGCCCCAATATTTACTGAGATATATGATGTTAAAGAAACGGGTTGAGATTATACCTTTATACACACTTTTGTTAATTATTCTGAAACTAGGTAATGTAAATTGTACGAAGTGTTGGTGTATAGACCGATATTTTCTGCCAAACTACTAAAGTAAATTGTAATGTTGAATAAATTAGTTTATTCAATATTACAATTATAATGCATGTGCAATTATTTTAAACATTGAACATTGATAATTCTTTCGAAAAACTGTCTTACAAATAATTATGTCATAACTTTCGGATGAAATGGACTGACGCATAATGACGTAAAGATTATTGTCTTAAGTGAAATGTAAAAATCGTTTTTAATTTATTGTTTATTTCTCATACTCAACATGTTCTGTTATTCTGGGTCTCGGGGTCGATTCCCGGTGAACACAACGGAAACAACTAGTTACGACGAGGTGATTAATGTGTCAGTCCAGGGGCTACATTGTGCTTACTTTATTTTATATTGCCAATAAAAGTTTCATACAAACAATCCATGTACATTTTTCGGTGTTTCCCAAATTAAGGGCATAGCTCATCTAACTATTCCTAACGAACAATATTTTAATAAAATAATCCCGGATCAGCAGTTTTGTTTTAGATCGGCACACTTTCGGCCATCAAATCAGACGAATAATAAATACGGTACATCTTCTGTCGCAAGTAAAGAAATCTACAGACATAACCCTTTTGAATATCTAGGGAAGGCGTTTTATACAGTGTGGCATAAATGCTTAAGTTTTATATTAATGTGCCATATAGCAATAAAAATAATTGATATAACTTAAGCTTTTTATCCTTATGAACATTAGAAGTAATTCGGGAAGGCAAATTCACATATAGAAAAAATTGAAGTAGCTCAAAATAAAATGCTAATAATGATTATGAATAAACCAAGGTATTTCCACACGGCTACACTACTCCAAGTGATCAATAGCAGTACGATTGCAAATCCATTATTTTCACGATCAAAATAAATTTCTTAACAATTGTAGTTTGAGTGAGAATTAGTTATTATTCGTTTTTAGGAAATTTATAGTTGATAATTTTATTTATTTAGTGCCAGTGATATGACAATCCAAAACATAGCTCAAATAATTCTAATTGAATAATTAAGAAAAACGAAATAAAAGAATTGAACTGTGATAATCGCGCTTTATAAATGTGTAATGATCCTATTTTGCTGAAAATCATAAAATGGCAGACCGGAACAATATGTTTTAATCAAAACTTTACGATTTAGCCGTTCCACATACTGCGTTTTGCAACAAAACTCAAGCAGCACTTGCCTTTCCACGCAAAACTCAAGTGCGGCGTTTATTATTATTATTTATTTTTTAACAATATTCATTATCATACTGAATCGCGTAAAAATAAAAGAAAATCTGACCCTAAAATTTTTTTGTTTTTTCGTTGGTGTAACGCCGACTGCACGAGTGCTAGCGAAAATTTATAATTTTTGATCCGCACGCTAAACCAATGAAAACGCTTGAAGCCCGGTACATACGTCGGATGGAAATCCGGGATTTTTTACATCTCAAACGAGAAGTTAGTAACATATAAGTTTTTTACTCTATATTTGGTCTATTATTTTTATGACGTAGCTCTCAAATTTTTTTATTTTTATTTTACTTGCGCTTAGCACTATCGTGTCCCCATTTCTGAAAAAATTAAATGTTGGTATTAATTAATGTAATACATTTGTATTATTTAATATAATATGCACATACTGTTCCAAATAATTTACTTTATTAATATTTTATAATAAATATTAAATAAATTTAATACGGCAGTCACGTTTTACAACACAAACAAAATATAAATGTCATTAGGAAGAATTCTTACAACACACAAAAACTTGAGCAAAAAAGTAAAATGATCTACAAAATATTGCTGAAAATTACAGTTTTGGTTTTTTAGGTTGGTTGTCTGCAGGATTTATTCTTTAAAAGTTGAAATTTTTCAACTTTTAGATGAAATTTTTTTCAGTTTTTCAGATGAAAAAATCCCGGATTTCCATCCGACGTCGGGCATGAAAATATTTTTCCATCATTTTTTTCTATATAAAAATTCCCCTGTGAGTTAAAATATTTTTATCTTTGTGCTACTTGGTCCGCAGAAGACCAACATATAGATATAAAAAATTTTAAAAAAGAAACTGAGCAAGCATTTTGCTATTTTATGACAAGAATTTGTCATTGAATTTTCTTAATAAATAATAAAATATCGTATCGTCTAGACCGACTTCGGTACTGTACAAATTTTTAACGCAGTCGAAATTTTCAGAATCCCGTTCGAGCGGCGTCTGTATGTCTAATATTTGCGATGTATACTCATAATTGTGTGTATCTGCAAAAAAGTTTCCTACAACAGTCGATACGTTAAACCTATACGCTTATAAACCTCTTTATATTTCTGTTGCTTAACATCTCGAAAGATATGAACAGCTTTTGTGCCAAATTTTTCTTCAATTATATTCTTAATACAGGCCCATTTTAATTGTTCAAATCCCGCTTTCATGTCGACGATATTGACTGCACCCACTATTATGTCCGGCTTTATTAAGAAAATGCAACGGATCGTCCATAATAATCGGTACGACCTGATGTAGGTTTTCTAATTATATCAGCATTTTTGGGTTTTTTATCACATTGATTTCGACATACGGAATTAAATTTAATTGCTACGACGATAAAATCAGGTTTAAATTATCTAGATCAACGATTTACGATTTACCCTGTTGTGCATCGTTTGTAAAACATATTTGAAATATTAATCGATTTTTCACTCGATCGCTGTTATCATAATTGAATCCCGAAACTCTTGATGGAAGCGTTCAAAATTAACATGCCAATAGATTTCAGGGTTACGGGGGGTGCGTGGGAGTGGTTCTAAGGGCCGACTGTGGGATCTTCATGTTTCTGCAGTTGGAATAATACAGGGACCTCAATCGTAGGGCAGAATAACCAAACAAAATTCGATGTTAATAAAAACATAATGGCAACAATTTCAATCGAATGATGGAAACATCAATAATGTAGGCGAATTTTAGTAAACCAAAACTATTAGTTAATAACTTCAGACTGTGAGTGCGGGTAAAATCTCATAGTCCTGCAGCAGCCTTAAATGCGAGAATGTGACACGAGGCGCACTTTAAATTATTGCTGCAAACGTACTGCTAAATACCCCCACTTTAAAATTGATTTTATAGGCAAAGAGGCAAGAGGAGAAGACAAGAGACGAAGAGAAAATATTTTTATTTTTTATGGAAGTGTTTCTGAATATATTACAGCCAAAATGTTATGACGACGTCTAGATAATTTTGGTGACTTCTAATAAAATGTTAATTTTTCATACAAATAGTATATTTCTAGAGTCAGTTGAAGAAATAAACGACACAACTAGCGGAATTGGGTTGTTATTTAAGGCACAAGCACGTATTAAATATATCAAGGCGTAAAAGTTTATCTAAAACTATAAAATGGCCGGAAAATTCAGCTCATCATAAACAACATGTCACCATATTATTTTAGAAACTTACAATAAATTATGTTATGTGCAAAACAAATTGACAACCGGATTAACCATACAAATGAATTGGAAAAAACATTTTGACAATGACAACCATTAGTTAATAAATCTGACAGACGTAGACATTCTTAGCAGAGTAACTGACGTTCTAAAACTAGATAAAAGATGTTGTCTTTCAATAGATACTAGATCAGTTCCTTACACTCCCAGTATAGTCAAAATTGGTGACTTTTTAATTACTCCTGACGAAATTCTAGATACACCACGTTTACAGAATGAATTAGTTACCATTTTAACCAATTGAAAATATAGAAAGTCACAGAAATCTTACATAAACAGATATATAATTTTAAAGAGGCTAGGCTTTTAAAAGGTTCATAAAAAACCGTCCGGAAATAATAATAATCAGATTTGATTAAAGCAATAAGACTGTAATAGCAAATGATTACACTAATAATATTTCACCTATGCCTCTCCAACGTCTATGCAGAGAAAGTTGAAAGAAATGATTAATTAATGCTATAAACAAATTAATGATCGTTGGTGAAGGAAAATGTGTAAGTCACGGTGTGTCGACTAGACTTTATGGATTGTCTCAACAAGAGTTTCAGATTATATCAACTTTCAGCTTTTCTCTCGAATATTCTTAATAAAACTACAGAAAATCATGTAATGCTGTTAAAATTATATTGTCTATAAAGTAAAAATTTAAGATATTCCAATTGAGTATAAAATGTTATGTTTGGATGTAAATCTTTATTTACTAATATGGAAAGTGTTTTAGTCATTCAACTTATAAATAATAAATAAACCGAACAAGACAGTTCAAATACCGAACTAAAATTTTACAGGAATCTCTTTAGTTCTACATAGAAATCACCCATACTAATCCTATCGTACCAAACCTAGTTATGGAATATATTTTTTATTCAGGTACGTAGATGGCATCATAACTGCTGTTCGAGTTGATCAAATAAAGAATTTTTTCCAAGCATTTTATTCTTACTGAGTGTTCCATTTAAAACGAAACACCCTGAATAACTTCCAAAATATTTAATTTGCCAAAAAAAGACCAGATACCCTAACTTATACCAAATTCGTTTGCTTTTACAACAACAATTTGACCGGATTTTATGTAAACGAATATGAAAGAAATTTGATCGGCTTTTGTAGTAATATTTGTGAAAAGAAAGACAAAAAATTGTTTATTATAAATGGCGGGTTTATCATTTCACCTTGTTAGCATCGGTATAACAAAAAAATTATATAGCACAGAATTAAAATGTTCAATATAGTGTCTCCCATTTCTCAATTTAATTAATTTATTTATCAATAATTTTCAATTAAAAGCATAAGGAATTATATAATTTCGCACATTTAACACAACATTTTAGTACCCAAGATATTTCGAAAATACGTCGCACAAACAAAATTACAAATTATCCTTAAAATTTTAATAAATCTATTAAAAGCAAAAACACACAAGATATTTTGAAAATACGTCGCACAAAATTACAAATTATCCTTACAATTTTAATAAATTTATTAAAATTAATTTAGAATTTATTAATTTAAAACTGAATTGTACAAATGGCGCGGGGTCTTTGTTTTGATGTTATGTTTTGACGTTTACTTTTGTATATATGTATGCGTAAAAATCTAACAAAAAATCAAGATTTTTTAAAATTGATCTAGCCGATTTGTTAGATCAAGATTTTTGTGTGAAAAAAATTTGTAATGTTAAAAATGTTGATCTGACAGCTGAATCCGATCAAATCTTTTTGATCTGACAGTTCGAACGAATTTAGTATTAATTTTGAAGGGGGATAATTTTTGACATTCAAATCATAGGCGTGGGTTTATCCCCTTCAGCTGAGGATGTGGGGCAAATATTTTTCAAATGGCGCTTATATATTTGAAATGTATTTCAATTCTGCTACAACGGTTTGTGGTGTTCGAAAATGTGTCAAACGGTTACTTAATTATATTTGACAAAAATTCCTATTTAACAGAGAAAATGAAAAAAATTGAAACTAAAAAATTAAAAATGATTGAAGCCATCAGAATCACTACAAGCCAACAGTTCAAAAAATTTATAAAATAATTTCCAATGTTTTAGTTTCACAATTTTACTAACTATTGTTAGTAAACACAACTGGAATACCTTTCAAATGATATATAACACGGCCACCAGTGCTATTTGATAAACATTAGCCTCATCTCTGGAACTGACGGGGACAAATCTACCTATAATTTTGTTGTCAAAAATTTACCGCTCCAAAAATAAGTTGGGTATCTGGATTTTTTTTAAATTAAATAGTTTGGATGTTTCGATTTAAATGGAACACTCTGTATAATAACAAAATAAAATTTACAATGGAATTAGAATGCAATAAGCGAGCGTTATCATTTTTAAATTTAGTTGTAATACAAAAAAATTATGGTTTCCTTTCGACAGATTGGTACTACAGAAGCTTGGCCAATTATATATCTAAATTTTAATTCGAACCATTCTATCATATAAACGAAATGGAGATAAATTATTATCGCTAAAAAATTTTCGAGTTTTAAGGAATTTTCTCATTAAAAATAACTGTCCAAATTTTTTCATTGAACCTATAATAAATTCTATTTTTCAAAAAATATCACACTTGCGAGTCGCCAAACGATTTGAACTCACTGATATCAGGATGCACGTCGCTTGGCAACTTGAAATTTAGAGTTTTTTCGGTATATGAATCTCGCATGAATACTAATTCGACTCCCATAGTGTATATTTCGCAGATATAATTGATTTAAAGTTGATTATTAATCAAATTGAATTGAAATATTGAAAGTCATAGTTGATTAACAAATCAATATATTTTATAATTTTTACTATATCATAAATAAAGATCGTAAACTGAAATTTAATAATTATTTATCGAATTGATATTTAATATAAATTTATTGACAATATAATTGCGTATGTTTTTCTATTATAAATTTTGGGATCAAATGTTTTGCTATTATTTTCTCTTACACGCAAAAGTTGCTTCGGTAAATAATTCTTTTATAAAGTTTTTTCAAAGTTTGCGATTAAATGCTTTATAATAAAAAGTGAGACGGTTAAAGTGTGTTACACTAAAATTCCGACTAATGCTAAGACAAAAATGGTCGCCTAATATTTACAATGACTTGTGTTTTTTATAATAAAAATCAACATTTAAGTTATATAACTTCAGCTAGGACACGATGCCGAAGGAACTTTTTATCATCTGTTTACGATCGGTGATGAAACTGAACACATCTATGACCCCCTGTTCGAGTGCAGACTCATGGGCCGACCTATCTTCCATGCCAATATTAATGTGTAGATGGTTCTACGTAAATCGGATCTATAGCCGTACGTCCTCGATTTAGCAGGCGCGTAAGATAGGACGTGAAAAAATAAAAAATCATTTTGACGTAAAATCAATTTTGTCTTAACGTTAGATTACAGGGTGGGCCACCTGTTGGTCCTTTTTTCAATCGATGAATTTTAGTACTTAATATATGAAAAGTCAAAAATATGTCATTTATCGTCATGGAGTCGCTAACAACACTAACAATGCATTTTGAATGTCCAAATTTATTAGAAAAATAATCGCTCAAACACAACAACATTTCGTAAATGACGTGAGAGTTTTGGTCGACATGGACGTCGTTCGGTCGACGCGATCGTTTGGAAGAAACTGGTTCAATGGAAGGTCGTAGACCGTATCAACATGTTTATCCAGTGCGTACTCTTGATGCAGTGGCAGCTGTTAGTGATAGTGTTCGTAATGAACCAAACACATCAACCAGGCATCGTTCACAAGTACTAATCATTTCACATTTGTCAAAAATCGAAGCCACCAGACCATTTAAATCGTCGTCGTTTTGTTAATTGGATGCTTGAACGAAATGAAGATTTTTCTTCAAAAATCATCTTTAGCGATGAAGTTCATTTTCATTAACGTCAATCGGGTACGTCAATATGCAAAATTGTCGAATTTGGGGAGCGAGAATCCTCATGTCATTCACGAAGCAGAAGTTCATCCTCCAAAAGTCACAGTTGGTGTTGTTTATGGGCTGGTGGCATTATTGGGCCGTTTTTCTTTGATAACGAATTGGAAAATGGGGAAATGAACGAGTGAATGGGGAACGTTATCGCAACAGGTTAACTGGCTTTTTGTGGCCCAAATGGAATGAATTGCGTGTCAATGACCTTTGGTTTCAACAAGACGGAGCGACATGCTACGCAAGTCGTGCAACAATCCATTTATTGTCAACAAGATTTGCTGATCGTATAATTTCAAAAAATTGTGAAGATCCTCACAAATTTAACGCCGCTTGATTATTTTTTGTGGGGTTATTTGAAAGGTAAGGTGTATGCTAATCATCCACAAACAATTCAACACCTTAGCCGTAGGCATATGAACGAAATTGTTTTTCATATATAAATGGCATAGAACCACCTTTCCTTATCAATAAAAAATTTTGACTTTTCATCCCAAAATAATTGTTTTTTTACAAATGTAAAAAGGGCTAACAGATGAAAAGTGATAGTAGCTTATAATAAGATCTAGTCGCCAATCTACTTAATTCCTCCGTTCTCCTCCGCAATATGTATTGTCATATTTTCGATATTTGCATAAATAAAATACTACTTTTGGTCAAAGGAGTAGAAATACAGACATTTATTAATACAGACAATTATTAATAGACAATTGTCTTGTAATACTATAAAACAATTATTTTCTGTTTAATTTATTAGAGACATACAAAAATACAAAAATATTCACTAAAACTATTTGTTCATAACTAAAACATTTAGTTTGTCAAAACAAACAGTTTTGTAGTTTCCATAATAACAACAAACTTTAAAAATACCAAAATCCCCAAATGGTGACAGAAACAACGGTTCGGTGCAATAAACGCATGAATCATAATATTAAAATAGAAATCGGGTGACCTTTGATGGTCAGGGCAAGTAGTGGGACGATACGATAATCGTATAATAGGACTAATAATATCGCACTATTATTTATCGATTTTGGTAACCAGCTAAATGTTCATGCAATTGCCTGGCCTATTTGATCGTTTTTACGGTTATTTTTTTAATTTTGGTTGTAGTTTTTTAGCGTACAAAAATGATGAAAATTAAAGATTTATTGAGAGGGGAGCGATGAAAGAGAAGCTCACTGTTTGTTGAAATTCAAATTCATAAAAATTGTCCAATTGCCTGATATGTATAAGTTAAGAATAGTTTAACCGGCACAGTGGTTAAAGTTTTGGCGTTTGGATCGGGAGGTACTGGGTTTTAGAATCCCTATCCTTCCGCTATCAAAAGGGATTTTTCATCATCAGATTACGATCTATGATGAGAATAAACACAACTATGACCCCCAGTCGGAGTGCAGAACTAATGGGCCGATCCATCTTCCATGCCAGTACTATAGGCTGGTTCTACAGGTAGCCGTGGAAACTACTGAAATATATTGCTGTACTTAGTTAGTTTTTGTATCGTCTAGTCGAAGACATTCCTTTAATTTAATCTAAGTTTTAGATGATTCGGAAGAATAAAAATTAATAAATTTTTATGATTTTTAGGTAGACATGAAAATGACAGTATTTGTTATAGGTCGATGATATATTAAAAGCTGATGTTATATTAAATTATTTAGGTACTAAGGTCTCTAGAATTATGAGGTTATTTATTATTAAGTTTGTCAATTTGCAGATTCTTCAGTAGCTGAGGAAAATTTACATAGTAAATATGTTTCCAATTGAAAATACCATAAGTGTTTCTCTTATTTGATTTAATTTCAGTAGGTCGCGAAAGATTAAATTAATAAAGTATAATAATTTTTAGGAAGCCGAAGAGTGAATGTGAAATAATATTTATAGGTGCTGATTTAAAATAGCAATTGTTGAAGACCAATACCATTATTAACCGTTAAACCGACCAAATATTTATCCCTCCTTCTAGTAGATTAGAATTGTGTTGTCTTGTGCCGTGCGGTCGCTGTGTGTCTGCAGCCTTGTCGTTCCGTCCTAAATTTTGATGCAATTTGTGACCTTAGCAATCATTTATAATTTTACAAACTATTGTATAACTTGCTTTGAAAGTGCAGATCATGACTTTTTTATAAAATGAGAGTGCTTCTCAAATAAAAGCGATTATCCTTATTTTATTTTCTTCTAACATAAACTTATTTAATTAAATCTTTATTTTTTATTTTCAGATTGTCAACTACTGAAGAAAGTTTCATTGATGAAAGTTCCAAGTTTTTACAAAATTTTGATGAATACGATATACTAAACGAAAATATTTTTACTGATATAACAAATTACAATTATAGTGAATTTATAACGGATGACTTTAAATTGTACCTTAAACGGAAAATACCATCAAAACGTTTTAGTGAAATACTAATAAACTTATTAATATCAATTGCCCAAGATGAAAATTTAACAATAATTGATAAATCATCATCAACAATACAAAGTTTACATTTTGCATTAGAGAAATTAAATTTTTTAAAATTAAATCCAAACATATTCTATAATAATTTAAACTGTGAACAAATTAGGGCAAAACTTTTAATATTATTTATAATAAGCATAAATAATATATTTTTATTAAAAAAGAAAGTTTCTTCAAATCTAGTTGATCTGAAATTGATTTTAAAAAAATTAGTGGAAATTTTAGAGCACGATATCTTGAATCCTATGAATAATACAAATAGCATCATATCAACAAATGATCAGTGCCTATTAAATAATTTAGAAAAAGATATTATTTTTGGTGTTTACTATTTTATATTTGTTATAATTAATAATTCGTTAGTGTTGAATATTGATCTGGACTATGAATATATTGTGAATTTAATAAATCACTTTAATACGAATCAATTGACTAAATCTATTTTTAATTTTTCAAATAATGTTAATAATCATAAAAAACATGTTTATCCGAAAAAAATTATTAATATTTTAATAAAAATAATACTAAACATTAAATCATTAAACCTAAATATGAATGAAGCTAATATTGGCACCAGTAAAATAAATAAATGTAAAAATCAAAATTTTCATCATTTTCATCATGACGAAATCAGCTCGAATAATAACTTTTATAATTTGAAATGTCATCTCGAGAATCTGCTATTGAATTTAATATGCTATGATTTGTCGATCGATAATATAAAGCTGATCGTAAAATACTTCCAGAGGCATGGTTTTTGCTGTTGTAACTGTAATGTAAATATAATAAATATTCTATTTAATTTAATCGGGGATAATTCAAAATTACTTTCCATTGTATTAACATTTCTAAAAAATAATATTATAAAAACTATGCTCAATACTTGGTGTGATGTATGTTTAAATAAGCTGCAGTATAAAAATATCAACAGTAATTTAATCCAAAAACAATTAATAAATAATTATATAAATTTAATTAATAATTTGAACGAGAAACATATTTATGTTGTATTGGAACATTTATCAAAATTACCAATGGATCGGATGCCGGACGAGCTTTCACTAAAAATTATATTTCAAGTAACTCATCCGATTTTCGAAAAATATCGTAAACTATTAATACAGCCTGATAATAATTTAGATGATATTACATTAGCCAAGCAATTGATTTGTTCATGTTTGAATATATTTTCAAATTATTTAAATGACAATGAAAAATTAATAAATATTTTTTTCACGAATAATTTGGTGGAAAATTTAAATGAATTAATGGTACATTATGAAATAGTTCCAAATATATTTCGCCTCACCAAAATTGGATTATTAAATTTACAAATAAATAATTTAAATGAGAATTTGTACGCAAATCTGCTATCATTGCCAATTGAGTCTACCATAAATATAACTAAAAACGTTATACAATTCTTTAACAAATTGAATAAGATTAATAGGAACTATAATCTTAAAACGTTGAGAAAATATCATGGAAACGAAAATACGAATGAAAATGGTAATATAAATATATTGGATGAGTTACGTTTGGCCGCGGTTTATTGGAACATGACATTGCAATTACTACAATCGTGTGAAAAGTTTAAGCTTGCGTTTAAGGATAGATTTAGTAGTATTCACCAAGATACAACTCTAATATACTTAGTTTATAATATACTAAACTTTGTATTAAATCTTAACGAGACCAATATAATAAATACGAATGATTGCTCTAAAAAGATAAACTTAAATAAAATAATTGATGAGACTGATCTAAATAGTAAAATTTGCTGTGATGTGATATATGATATTTATAATAATAATAAACATGACTTATACAATTTTAATTCGTTATTAAATATAAATGATATAAATATTCGTTTACTTCTGTACCAATATTTGGAATTAAATGGTACCGATAATTTTCTTAAAATTAACTCTAGTCTTGTTTCGACGCAATTTTTTGAAAATTATGAAACAACAATTAAATATTTTGAATTAATGCAAATACAAGAAAATTATATTAATAATAATAGTGATGCTGATGATAAGGACTATAATTCCAAAACTATAAAAAGTACAAAATTCATTTATAATTTGAAAAACAGTAAATATATAAAACATAAAAATAATATTAAATTAACAATTAAGTGTGATGCATATGAGACTATTAACGATATTAATCTAAAACATAATAATGAATCAATAATTGAAAATGTTATTATATCCGTATCGAAAATTCATAAATTTTTGTGGAAATATTTTTCAAATGATGAATGCCTAAAGGATTATGATGAAAATGCTTGTCATTTTTCAAAGGAGGAATTGCAATTTTTATATTCAGCCGAATGTAAAAAAATATGTTTTCAACTATTCGAAATCATACTTAGTGTGGTCATGGTGGATTTATCTGGTAAGTATCGATTTTAATCAAATTCTATTTTTACTAAAATAAATTTCACAAGATTATATTAAGAAAGTTTTGAACTAAATTTTATTTGTAATTTGTGATACGAACGTTTTGTGACACAATTATTAACGTATGATGTTTAAAATAATACTAAAACAAATGTCCTGATTAATTTTAATAATATACTGAAAATTTTTGATTAAAATAAAAGTATATAATTTTAATGTTATGTTTGCTCTATACGTTAAACTATCAAATTGTTGTTTTGGCAGAAAAGTAAAAATGGTCTATTAAATATTTTGTTTTATTCTATTTTCGATTGTACAGTAACATGTGTAAGTAACAAGTGGCTCCGAACTTTAGCAATGTGTTTTACTGCGCTATCGTAAATACTAATAAAACAAAAATTCACATAACAAAATTACTGAAATTTACTTAGTAAAATCCGTTTGAGTTTCTATCTTGCCAGTTTTAATCGAAATATGTACTACATTAAATAAGGACAACTTAAAGTTTTTTGTAATTTGTTTAAATGTATGGGTTTGCACGCAAGAATTGTGATCAGTAAGTAGGTAGAAAATTAACATTTTGTTTGTTACTGGTTTGGTCTGAAAGACAAACCTTCTATATATAATTTTTTGGATGGGAACAACTTTTTAGACCACCGTGTATATTTTAAAATTAAGAAATTTTGAGCGATGAAAATTTTTCCTCATAGCGGCATATAATCCCTACCTTGCTATGAGCACTGATAGTCTAATACGAACAGTTCAATTCGATCAGTCAATACGTTTTTTCGGTTTCCATGTGCATGACTAGATATAAAAAACTATTGGTGGCCAAGCAACGATGAATCTGACCACAAAATTTCCAACACAATATTTTACAATACAAATTTTATATTTATTTATTTAGTTTTAGTTTACTATTTAATATTTGTATTTGTTCAATACAAATTCGGTGTTTATATAGCGCCTCTAGACATGAATACTAGATTTATTAAATAAAAATCTTGAACCATTGGGCGTCTTTAGGTATTAGGGCAATTCCAATTTCGGAAGTAGAAATTTTTTTGTAAACAATTTCACGCCGCATATAGAATTTACAAGTGAAATTAAAATTGATAATCGCTTAGCTTTTCTAGATGTTGTAGTTATACGTAATGAAAATGGAAGTTTAAGCACAGATTGGTATCATAAAAAACGTAGCCTGATATTTAAATTATGACTCTTGGCTTCCACAGTGGTATAAAAATAATACATCCTTTTTGCTAGCTGAAAAATGTTTAAGGTTGTTTGAGAATGTAATTCATTCTAAAAATTTTAACGGATGTTTTAGTGATAAGTAGTTATTCGGGAAACGTTATCACTAGGAATATTAGGAGGGCTATCGATAAAAATAATATTTCGAAATTTAATTTAGATAATACGCGCGAAACTCAAAATTTAGCAGTTGAAACTAACCGCCGTAAACGATTTATTTCGATTCCATTTGAAAAAATTAAAATTATATTACAAAATTATGATATGCAACTCACGCAGACCATTTAAAAGCTTAGGCATGATTTTATTTACCAAATTAAAAGACGAAATTCCAAAAGCTTTGCAATCAAATTGAATATATAAAATGTACATGTGGAAAAGAATATATTGGGCAAATCAATCTAATTTAAAGATGAGGGTAACCAGCTTAATATTGAGGCTACCCATGATTGTATTTCGTCAAATAGTGCAATGGCCAATCATCATGGAGGAAATAGTCACTCAATGTCTATAGATGGCGCTGTAATACTTGATAAGGAACAAAATCTTACTACCTGCTAGACTTGCAACTACAGTTGCTGTGCAACTTTCCAAAGACGAGGTTTGATGTCCAAAGACGAGATTTGGCCGCCTGCCCGTGGTCTTCCATGCTCCGTCCATCGCTCTCGCTCTCCAGTTTTGACTTCCTATTATACGAAAGTCTTATTCGATGTCGAAGCGCAATCGTAGTCTATCACTACGATGTATATCGGTTGGTTGTTGTTGAACATTTTATTTATCATGCATTGTTGTTCGGACGTTGCAACGGTGACCAGCCATCTAACTCGATTGGATTTGATAAATCCGATGATATCCAAGAAGTTGCTTTATCTCGTGATTCATACGAATCCGATATTCGTTTTGCGTAACTTTAATTAAACCTAATATGAAACAAATGACCTTCCTTTCAAAGGTAGCTAGCATTCTACAGTCATTAGCGGTCCAGCTCTCGCTTCCGAAAACCAGCAGATATCTTATGAGTGCTTTATAAAGTGCAAGCTTGCTCGACTGCGATAGATGTTTAGATCGCAATAATCTTGATTGGGCGAGGAAAGCATCATTACGATCTTTTATTTCTGCCTGCAAATCATTGACGATGGTATTATGGGTGTTGATAAAAATTTTATTTTGCTAATTTAAGAGCACATGCGTGAGTAGATGTTCCTGTCGAACATCAGATGTTATTTCAATGAAGTCTGATACAGTTTCGATTACGATTCTACACACAGACCCAGGGCTTTGTTAATTACACAGAGAAACGAGTTTCCCTAGAATTCCTAGACACGAGAGCGCGGTCCTTACGTTCTCGTGGTTAATACTGGCATATGCCTACCAGAAGTTATTTATAGTTGATGTATGGTTATATTGTACTCACAACATTTTTTCAAAATTATCCTCATCGATATCCTCGATTATTTTGGCTTTCTGTTCTTCCATTATTCGATCTCCACGTTACTTTGTGATTCTCTTATGTGAAAAGACGTACTTGTTGCAACTAAATTGCACATTTTTGCCAGGACAGCGACGCGTTGGCCTTGTTGTTATTGGTGAGCTGCAAACTGTTAAGACCGATGTGCGTCGTATTTTCTGCACTGCCCTTGTTTTTGCATTAAAGCCACCCACGGTGATTTTAATGTGATGCGGTATGTTATTGATGACTTCCTCCTACTCGACAAAGAATAGATCCTTGAAATCATCTGATTTTACTTCGATGGGTACATTATCGATACTGAATTGTGAACTCTGACCGTGCATATCCGCATATTGGTTGGGCGGAGGTCGATGATACGTTGCGTTACGCACCGATGGATAGGAAAGCCAACTTCAAATTAGCCTCCTTTCTGTTGGCCGGGTGTCATGGATCCCACTCTCAGACCATCTAAGCTCTTATAGTATAATTGCGTCTAATGTATAACTTTGCCTGGTTCGAAAGGTTTTAAGAGGCTAAGTACGTTCCGTGTTCCCATTTTTAAAGCGTTGTCCGTGTACAATTTCCGAACTCGCGTTTGTGATGAATCCGATATGGCAATCCGTGGCTTTTGTGTAGGGTTCATAAAAAAGAATCTTGAGAAATCCAATCCTATCTTCAACACATTTATATTGCGAGCTGCTTGTTACAAAACAGACGTTCGCTTCAGCCGGCCCTAACCTGGAGAATAGACGCTGATTTTGTGTTGGTTCTGCGGCGTCAATAACTCGCCGTGACAGAATTGAAGATTGAATTGATTTGATTATAAAATTCGATTCTAGAGCTCTAAACGATTTAATCTTTGATCTTAATTTAGGAATTAAAATTCGGGTTGGTAATTAAGGCAGTCTCTTGAAAGACTCTAAAAGAAAAACATTAACGTTCCAGTGCACGATCTTTTTTATTTGTTTAAGAGATACGTTGTTGACAAATTAGATTTGTATTTGGCAAGCATGATATCGCTATCTGTATCGATACCTCGATTTGTTCGAAAGGCGGAGATTCGAGAGCAGTGTCATCGAAATCAAGACGGGATCGATTTGATTTTCCATTTATTCCTTGTTCTTGGAAAAATTTTCATATTCCTAATACAAACAAAATGGAGGGGTGTAATTATTGTGGCCGACACAAACTTAATTTATAAAGCGGCAAATTTGAACCTACCGGTTTCGTGATAACAAAAATCATTATTCATGCTTAAATTTCAGAAAATCAACATGGTCAACTCTTGATAAAAATTAAATCTTCATTGCAATAATTGAAAAAGCTCCTACGGAAGCTGCCACTTCTGGTACACGGGTGTCCACCACATTTCGCGTCGATCTCCCATTATAATGTAAATAGCTTTAGTATGAAGACTAGAGATGCCTAATTTTGGTGAAATAAATTTATTTTTATCAAAGCTCGTTATTTCTGGTTAAATTTCAAATATGATCTGAACTGATTTTGTTTGAAATTTAAGAACATCTTGAAATAAAATTTGTTTTTACCGAAAAATTGTGTTCAAAAACGTAGCTCATTTTTAGTTAAATGGGTACGTTAATAAACAAAATTGCCGCATTTGGTGTGATGAGCAACAATAGGCAATGCAAGAACTGCCAATGCATCCAGAAAAAAACACTGTTTAGGGAAGGTGGAATCATCGGTCCGTATTTTTTCAACGATGGAGATGGCCGCACCATTATCGGCAATGGCACTCGCTATCGTTCGATGATTTCGGACTTTTTTTTGCCCAAAATGCATGAACTGAATCTGGTCGATATTTGGTTTCAGCAAGACGGCGCCACATGCCACACAGCACGCGAAACCATGGACTTATTGAGAAATGAGTTCGGTGAGCAATTTATCTCGTGTTTCGGTCCGGTGAAGTGGCCGCCTAGATCGTGTGATTTGACACCTCTTAACTATTTTTTATGGGGCTACGTGAAGTCTTTCGTTTATAATGGCCAATAAATTAAAAACAATTGCAGAATTGGAAGACAAATGCTCTTAAAAGTGATGGAAAATTGAAAACCTCGCATGGACCACTTCAAATGTAGCCTTTATTATACAAATCTATCTAATTTATCTGTTTTATAAAAATATCTGATAAAAACAAATATATGCCGAAAGTATGGTTGAATGATAAAATTTGAAGATTAATGATGAAGGAAATAAAAAAAACAGAAACTACTTATATATAATCAGAATAATAGAAATAAGTATGCTGATATAGAATTGAGAAGAGCTATTAGTAAACTAAGGATAGAAATAAGACGTGTAAAAAGAACTTGGAATGAATTCATTCCATTCCACTCAGAGAAATTAATCCGAGTATAACTGCGAACAATTTATGGGAATCAATTATTATGGGATAAAATACGAATATTTAATAACAAAAAGGGACCAAAAACTAGTATTTTTAATAACAGAAGTAATTTGAAAAAATGTGTCTCTTCTAATATATATAATAGAATCGAGGATTCGTCTGGACCATCAACTTATATTGCCAACAACATATACTTCCAGAATTTTCAATAGATGAAGTAATACAAATAATTAAAAATAGTAAAAATACGGCTCCAGGAATAAACTTATATCATATAAATAGTTAAAACAATTACCAGACAATCATACTAGTAAAATCAGACAATATATTAATTAAGCCTGGGAGAATCAAGAGTATCCAGAAATATGGAAAGAGTAATATTGATAACGGTGGGAACAACAAACAAAAACTTATATGAGCTAGATAGTTGCAGAGGCTTACATTTATATCCAACCATATCGAAGATAGTAAGCAAATTAATTAAAAGTAGATCAAATAATATAATGAAACAATTAAGGATACTACTCGTACCAGAAACATCATATGGGTTTCGAAAAGGTAAATCAACGAAAGATTATATAAATCGTTTGTTGAAAATTATTGAAAATAATAAGAGAAATAATAAATGCACGATAATAATTTCACTTGGTTTAAAGAAAGCATTTGATAAAGTAGATACAACGAAATTAATTCAAATTATGCATAATAAAATGCAAATTATGGATATATCAATCGCGAAATAATTTTTGAAAATGTAAATGACAGATTTGAAACTATTACGAGTAATAGCCTTCCATAAGGAGATACGTTATTGAAACGAATGTGAAAATATTACAATATGTAGAGAAGCTTAATTACGCTTAATTAACGGCCAATGAATTTTTAAGGAAATTCAATTTAGAAGCAGAACAATTAAATTTAAAAATCTATTCAAATAAAACCTCATATATGTGTATAAGAAGAAAAAGAAATCTAAAACCCATCAAGATAAAGATCAATAATATCCAATTAAAGGAGGACAATTTTATAAAAATTCTGTGGTATATAATAGATAAAAAACAATTTTTTTTTAATCATAATAAAAATTTAACAAATAACTGCGTGCATGTCCGCGATTAATATAATAAAAATTTATGCTAAGAAATAAGGTGGAGCTCGTCCAAGCAATTTACTGTAACATTAGTTCATAAAGCTTTAATTGTGAAAGCAAATAGGATATAGTGCCAGTATATCAAATAAAATGGGTAATATCCCGTAAATTAGTAAATCTTTGTTTGTCAAGTTTTGGAAAGAGCATGCACAAGACTTATTATACGAAGATGAATACCTTCAAAATATCGGTTTTTTCGTTATAAAGTTTCGTTTTTTCTGGTTTGTTGCTAATTCCTTCCTTCGTTTTATTGTTTGCTGTAATAAGATGTCAAATTTAAATTAAGATTAAATATTAATGTTAAACTTGTGCAAAATTCAAACAGAGCCGATATCAACATATAAACCTTTTAATCCAGTACGCCCTCCTCGTCCTCATCGGATGCTAAATCTGGCTGTTGAAGGAGCCTTGTCACTTTTTAAAAATCTTACACCTTATAAAACTATATTGATGATGAATAAATATCTTTGGGGCTAGTTCCTGATTGTTTCTTTTCTTCCACTTGTCTTAAGTCCCGACGACATGGAGTTTTAAGATTGTTTATTTAATTTTTTAAGTTTTCCAATTTTGCGTATTTCACAATTTGCTGATAATATACCAGCAATTCATTCCACGCTTTCCTTTATAAAAATTAAGTTTTGTAATTATTATTCATTGATTGAAACTTTTTTATTCAAATTCGATATAATTCCCAGCTTTTTTTTGTGAGGATGTTCAACAGCACTATAGACACAGTACGATTAGATTGTAAGACTTTTCTCCTCGCCTCTAAAAAATCAAATCGATTTGATTTATTTCGAGTAATAAACCAGACTGTCTAAAGAGACTACCACACACTGTACTATTTGGTTGCGACTCAACTCAGTTGTACAACAATCATTGCGTGTATGTAACAAGAAACATATGTTTCGTTAAGCATTTGTTAACCCTCCGTAACGTTTAATTTTAATTTGACGCAATTTTTATATGTAATTTTGCGTTATTCTGCACTTTTTGGTTTACATCCTCATCGCTTTGGGGCTAATAACAAATTACTTATTTCATTTATTTTGCTGACTCTACATCCCATAGATTGATTTCGCCGCCTTATATCTCAGGTTACATAATCAGATTAATGCTTTATTACTCGATTGAACCCTAGCCCGCTCCCAGATCTGCTGAATCAGGCATACGTAAATGCGTAGGAGGAAAAATAATATGTTATACAGATGGACCTATAAAAGATAAAAAAGTAGGAATTGGAATATTAGATGAATATAATATGTAGACTTGTAGTTACAATATTGAGGATCAAATATCAATAAAAACAGTAGAAATAGTAGCAGTTCTAGAAGCGATAAGGAAATAATTTCAGGGCATTAAAATTTTTGGAAATGAAGAGGCAGATCGAGCGGCGAAAAATGGTAGTAGAACAGGAAGAAAAATAGAGATAAATACTCCGCTAGAAGATAATATAACGAAGATAAAGAACATATTATACAAAGAATGGAATGAAGATTTTTTTATCAAGAACAATAATGAAAGACCATCAACATAGGAAAAATATAAATGAAATTACATCTATGAAACCATGGTTTCATAAACAAACCAGATGTGGGGATGCTTAAAAGGATCACAAGATTACGAACGAATCATACTTTCGATAAAAATTATTTAAAACTAGTAAGAAAAATAGTCGATGAAAATTGTGAAATATGTAATATAGTTGAGGATGCAAGACATATTATAGATGATTGTCCAAAAGACGATATGATTAGATATAAGACATTACATAACAAGAAATTGCAGGATATTCTATTGTAGAACAAGATCGAAGAATATAAAAAATTAAACTAATATTTACGGGAAATCAAAGCTGAATATAGTTACTTAAATTTATTTTGCATGATGAGGGGAAAAATCTTTGAAAAGTGAAAGAGAAATTGCCATTAATAGTAAGCTGGATTCGTGAACGAAGATATCTTGAAGAAAAACTTAAATCATTTCCAATAGCCTCACAAGTATTATTATCGTCATCGGAGAGTGACAGCGAAAGGATATCTGATAACGACATGAGCTTCGAAAATATTGATTTGCCCTGCTAAGCGCAGAAGGAGTTCCTAGAGGAAGGAACTGTTTCATTACTCCTAGAATATTGTCAGCTTTGGATAAGTGGAAGAATACCGATCGTGTAGCAATGCATTTAATCAGTGCCGTTGCCGAAAGTCTTGGACATTCTATTGATGAACTCGTTTTGAATCGAACAACACTAAGGCGTCTTTGTGAAACAAATGGAGTAGAAATAGCAGCATTAGTTAAATCGACTTTCAAGTTTACAACAGGCGTAGGTCATTGAGATGGAAAATTACTTCCAGAGTTATCTGGAACGGAGACCGTGTATCGTTTGCCGGTGATTATTTAACATATAGATGGAAACAATTATTGGGTGTTCCCAGAATATCAAGAGCAATTGGTTTGGACATGGCGGAGACTGTTTTCCAAAGCTTTATCGATTGGGGATTAGCTGACGATGTCGTGGCGGCTTGCTTCAATACAACATATTCAAATACTGGAAGATTAAATGGAGCAGCTATTATTTTAGAGCAGAAACTGGAACGAAGTTTATTATATCTTCCTTGTTGACATCACATATATGAAATTACATTGCGCGCTGCAATTGAATCGAACATGGGCAATACATCAGGAATAAATGTTCCGTTTATTTGTGAGATTTAAGAATGACTGGAATTCCTTGAATAAGGATAATTTAAAAGCAGGCAGAGATGATCCCAACGTTCGTACACAATTAAATGATTTGAAAGCGGAATTAACGGATTTTTGTAAGAACGAATTAGCAAAGGAACATGCTCGAATTATTGGAAATCACTCTAATTTTTTTTGGGCATGATACCAAATGAAAATGTCCGTTTCCGTTTTCAATACATAAGCCAATTATGTATTGAAATTAATCTGGATTTGAACTATTTACGAGATATTTATTTCTACAAAACACATGACGAAATGTGTCAATTGTGGTATTTGTCCGACGAAAGCATCGTATTCTCTTTTTTCGACAGTTAGATATGATGAGAGATGTAGAGGGCCAAGTCTAGTAAGCGCATCGAGTTTAAAATTGATCATGTGAAAACATTCATTACGAAACAACTAGCAGACTTTGTTACACCTACACCAAACACTAGCAATTTTTTAAACGGTTCAAAATTTCCACAGATTTCTTAAACAAAGATCCGGATATGTGGTCTCAAGATGATAATTTCAAGAACGGAATGAACATTATCTATCAGTCAAATAAAAGTCGTAAACGATATCGCAGAACGTGGTGTTAAGTTAATACAAGATTTTAATAAGAAATTAACAAGAAATGAAGATATGGCTACTACTACAAGTGGTAAAGCACTACACACAGAAGTATTACCAAACAAAAAATTACCTTTAATTTTAACACAATAAACAATTCAAATTCTGTAGCGATATAACCACGACTGCCGCTAAAAATGTAGGTTTTGTGAATGAAATTCATTTTGTGAAAGGGATATTACAAAAAACCAACATATTGTAAATACTTCTGCGGTTTTGATTTATAAAATAGTTTTAGTTATTACCGGATATTATACTTAACCCTTAGTCTCAAGCCAGCGACAAATAATGTGAGTTTGGCTTGTTGAGATGCAATCTTCCAGTTCTTTTATTACAAATGTTGAAGTTATTCATCCTATGTCAACGTTACAAGAATTTTACTAGTATCATCTAGCATTTATTTAGTTTATTGCAATTAGTTATACATATTTCTATATAAAAATGAGAGAGGCTATTAATTTTTAGAGTGTTTTTCAATGAATCTGTCCATCTAAGTGCGAATAAATAAATGCTTACTCGTTACAAACAACGAGTGCTATTGTAATAACGCATAACCTTACATCTCCTAGTTGATTCTCAAATAGATAAAATGTTATATTCTTCATTTGTATCTATCATTTCTTAAAGTAATAATACTTAGGAGATAAGAAATTCTAAACATTTATATCATATTCATACAACAATATTTGCATAATAAATACACTCGGTATTAATGTAATGTCTTAAAACAAAAGTAGTTCTACGTTTGTATTATAAAATTTTAACCGAAGCCTTACAAACTTTTAATTTCAAGTCATTCCAATTTTTCTACGGAAAATGTAATTTAATACGAATTGAATAAATATTATTCAAACCTGTCTACAGAACTACTAGTTATTGTTGTGCTTTTATTTTAACAACAGTAAATTACGTAAATTGCATCATTTAAACTAAATTAGTTGATTAAGTTCAGTATATAATTTATGTTTTAAAATCTTAAAAATTAATTTTTTTTTCTTATTTTAAAGAGAAGAAAATGTCATCGGCACTAGAAGAATTAAAAAAAATAATAATATGCCATGGGAACGATTATTGGGATAGTCTCGATAATGGTACAGCGATATTAAATGTCCTACAATCATTACTTCGCATATCAAAATGTCGTAATGATGAAAATTTAAATTCTTTAAAACAAGATGGAATTGATTGTGCAACTAAAAATGACTGGGATTCATCCTTTCAATTGAATGATATCGATTGCTTAAGTTCGGACATGGATTGTAGTGATGATGATAATTTATCGGGTGGAGATGATGGATATGAAGCGGATGCCGAAAATTACAATATATCGGAGGACACAAATTCACAAGATCTAATGAAGACGAAGCCAATATTTCCAGTATCAAATTTTCGGACTTGTATTATTCACAATGGTGTATCTAAATTGATAATTGAAATTTTGTTCGAGATTTGTAACAGGTAAAGTATTTATTTTATACAAACTCGTGACATAAGCTATATGTAATTTGTTTCTTAAAATTGCAGGTGTACTGACGAACCTACGTTCTGGCCGGCTATTTTAAATCAAGTCTTAACGCGGCTTGCCGTAATACGCGATAGTTTGGGTGGTTCAATGTTTTTATTAAAGGGCTTTCATAAACTATTAATTGTAAGTGATGATCGCCTAATCGATATTCAACGGTCGATATTAGAATTAATAATGAATTTAAACACACCAGAAGCGTTATCGGAATATCTAAAATTATTTGCATCAAAAAATCCACCAATTAGTTTACTATTGCCACGATTATGTTATTTGATAAACAATTTAAAAATTGAACCAGCCGTCGAAATTACTTTTCCAAGTTATTCCAATGACCTGAATGTTTCTTATGATGGTGATAACGAATCATTGAAGGAATTAAAATCGTTATACGAATCCCACAAATCGCATCGAATAAATTCTGGCTTAGCCGAGAGTAAATTTATTATACCTATAAATTCTGGTGAATTTAAACCTTGGAATAGTAATGGTTTTACCGTAACAACATGGATTAAGTGTTTTGATAATGAGGCACCACGTCCAAAGAGTGGTTGCGAAAATAGGGACAGCATCTCAAGCGAAAAGGAAATGGTAAGTTAAATATTTTTAAGTGAAGCTTTTACTACAACTATGTAACATTATTTTAGGTACATTTATTTTCGGTAGGAAACAAGAATTTACTATTGAGTATTTACTTGACCAATAATGATGGAAATTTATTATCCATCCATTTAACAAGACCAAACGATGAATTAAACGAGTGCAGAACGCTTCAAAAATCAAATAATATTACTAAGAAAATTTCACCAGAACCAGATCAAATGTCAAACAATACGTCGAACAACACAAATTCGGATAATATAAATGCCAATGGTAAAAAGAAACGTTTCCGAAAGTTTAAATCAACCACGTTAAGTCAAGGATTAAATGTGATTTTAGACAATCAAAACGGTAATTTAATAGTTAACAAGCAAATGATCGAAAATAATTGCAATCGAAATAAGAATGATTCAATGCTGTCTAACACATTCAAAAGCACTAAAACTATTTTAAAAAACAGTTTATTAAATTTTCAATTATTTTCTCCGAAACCATCCAAAGCGTGTTTCGAAGAAATTCAACCTATAGAATTTCAAGATCTAAAATTACCTAAAAATAAATGGATACATTTATGTTGTTCAGTTGAAATTCATGATAATGGGATTACATTACAGCTAACATTGGACGGAACGGAACAGGAAAAATTACGAATCTATCTTCATCAAGATTTTCTACGGAATGTTCGTAAAAATAAATCAGCGATGTTTTGTATTGGTTCAAATCGTTTAAGTACTGAAAAAAACGATGAATCAATTGGTAGTAAACAAATCGGTTATAAACTATCAAATTTAATTTTATTTAAAGAATGCATCTTGGATTTTAGTGTACTAGCGACACTAACATCGTTAGGGCCGGATTTTGTTAATTTTAACTACACCATGGCTAGTAATATAATTCCGAACATGAGTTTACTTAATAATAACAAAGTTATTAACATTTTTGATTTGAATGCATGTGATTCGATCAAAATACTACAAAATTTATTGATTGGTATTTTTTCTGCACATGAGCCAAGCAAATTTTTGGCCTATGATTTTAGCAAATCAGATCGAGGTACATAATAGTAATTAGCAAATTGTTTTATGTGTAAAAATTAATCCTAAATTTTTCTATTTATAGGAGAAGGAATTAATTTTATAAGCTGTGGCTCACAAATGGAACCAAATTATATAGCATCTATACAAAGTGCTGCTATTTTGAGTGGAGGCGTTGCACCAATAATTATGCTGTTCGGTCGAGTAGTTGAATTAACTAATTGTTCATTTCTACAATCAACTTCGTTACAATTAGTTTTGAAAATAATATTTTCACATGTGGAATTGTATACCGAGTTTATAAAATGTGGTGGAATCAGCATGATGGGATCCATAATTAGAACAAAGAATTGTATTAAAAATTTGGACTTGTTACGAAGCATCGTAGAAACTGCTTGTGAAGGTGCAATTTTAAATAAAAAATCACCGAATGAAAAGTATCAAATTATTTCGCAGACTAATGCCTGTGTTGTGCATGCGGAATTGCTAATATCTATAATTATACGTTATTGGGACTGGTACGATCCAGAAGGGAAAGATTCTGATGTACTGGATGTACTTTTTGGAATAATTTTGGCATTAGTTCGAGAAAAACATCCTCATCATGCAATTAATGTATATCGTTTAACGAAAGGAGGAATTATACCAGCCATGCTTAACTTCTGCAAAATATATTTGGTCGGAGCATCAAGGTCGGTTTTCATATCAAAATATGCAGCTGAAAATTTAGTTAACTTAGTCCGTGTGTTTGCTGGTGCTCCACCTTTGCCATCATTGTTAGATGATATAATAAAATTACTTATTCTCATGCATCGGCCAAGTGATAGTTTTGTAACACATGATCGCTCAAAATTTTATTTCCTGCTTACGCCATCGGTACCACTTAAACCGAAACGTATAATTATACCGAGCGTACCATCTAAACTGAATACAAATCATCATTATCATCATCCACCAAATAAAATGCGCGAAAGGAAACTCACCTTGCCTATGTCAACGATATCATCACATTCTCTTTTGAGATCAATGTCATTGAATTATGGCACAACTTACCACGATGATAGTTGGAAAATGATTCTGGATGTTTCACAAATGAACCTATCAGACGAAGATGTAAATCAAGGGCTAGAATCAACCTTAGAACCCATCGAAATGCAGAATAAATTTGTTCCCAGTAGAGAAATGGAATTATATCAATGTAGTAATACAAATTATAACAACATCATTACTAAATTGTATACCAAAAAACATATAAAGATTAAAAAATTGATTCACAAGAAAATATCACCTAAGAAAACTCCAGCAACGATTAAATCTCATAAAAGGAAACCGAAATATAAACACTACCACTACAAAAGTTCGTTGTCAAATTTTCATCACAATACATCGGAATCGGATACCAATCTAACGAGTACATTATCAGAATTCCGTCTGGATACAATATTCAATGAACTCTGCAATTCCAACGATATATTCAAAGCATACAAATCACCGGGATTTATTCGTGTACAAGAATGTTTTTTTAATTTGTTGCGTGATTTTATTTTAATCCTACCCGATAATTCAGTCGATGAAGTTCTAAATCATTACGTTACGTTTGAAATTTTAATTGTACTATCGAATCATTCGGATGTGAATGTTCGAACGGCTATTGTGAATCTGCTATCGATTATATGTGATCGATTGCCAGCAGCGATATTAACACAACATACTAAAAATTATTCATGGTTTCATTTAGGTAATCAAGTGTCACTGAATATTATTGACGGGGAGTTCTTAAATGCTTGTATTCAATTCATCACTGGCAATTGTTTAAATTATGATGAAATTGTGGAGGTAAGCGCTTTCTATTTATCAATTTAAGTTTTATGTATGTGTGAAATATACGTACTTAACCTCCATAAATAACATAATGCATATTTACTTAGTTAGCAATCAACTTTTGAACCACATGCCTATGATTGCAAGAAAAAATTTATGATTTTCTGTTTACAAATAATTAAATAACTAAAGCACAAGGAATACGATATCTTGCTCGCATTTTATAAACAACTTAGTTTATTATGACTGTTATATAGTTACAATGTTAATATGAGATAACATTATTGGCGCGAAATGTTTTCATCTTTCGAAGTTGTAAAAACATTACCTAGTTAATGTAAATATTTATAACGTAGGTCTCGAGTATGAGTATTTTCTCTTTTACGAAAAATAATCTTAGTCAAATCTAAATGCAGCTTACAAAATATGAGTAAAAAAGTTCCCCTCGTTTTTCAAGTATCAAGAATGAGAAGGAATTCATTGGTGTGATGTTTTGGGTTTTTCCGGATGTACAAATGTACAATGTTGTCCATTTTTGTATAATAACTAACATTGGTCTTGGTATCCTACTTCTTCCAAATTCTTCTTAAAATAGTTTTGTGATACATTAGATGCGATAACAATTGCATATTATTTAATTTCTTCTAAGTGCCAAAGATTTTCCACCCCAAGAACCAGATACTCACATAAAATTGCAATATCATTAAAATTTTGATTCCACTCAGCCAACTTTATGCATGAATTGTACATTAGCTGGCGATTATTATCTGGAACAGATTTATTCTACAAGAGTTAAAATATTGTTAAGAATTTGTTTGTCCTATCAATTCCGGTGTGTATCACTGGATTTTGAATACAGTTATAAGTTCTAGTACACGTTCTGAGAATTGCTCCACAATTCACAATAAATACACCACTAATAATAATTTTTCGCGCTGTTCACTTACGCTTTTAAAGTATCGCCTATCGAATCTCCTGATTGACTAATTTATTAGGTTCATTGCACCCGTATTTATATAACGCGCTGAATATCCAGATTCTACACGATTATCTATTTCTGTTCCACGTTAATGTACTATGTATAATCTGCTATATAACTAAACGGATATAAAACTGCTATGGCTTAAATCTAGTTATCAATATTTCATAATTATCATTAAATTCATATCCCATATGTGACCACTTATACGTTGAATTGACCAGTCCAGGAGACCAATCTACGCTGCATTGACGCCCAATAGGTGAAATTGAACAAAATCCAAACTCTGTATAATGTCAACCGTTCCAAATGCACTACCTTGGGTTTCCCTCGGTAGCCTTTCTTTATTCTGTAAACTACGTCGTTTATCTTAGTGATGACAGTATATGGCTACTTCCATGCCGGTTGGAGTTTCGGTGATAATTCTTTTCTTCGTTGCGGATTGTCGAGCCAAACCAGTTGTCATGCTTCGAAAATTTTGTTGTATGCACGTATGTCTTACCACCGATCACTTGCTAACCGAATTTGTTCTTGCATACATTTACAACACTGATGATGGAACAACAATAAACTTAATATCTGCCGGTAATCGTAGATTACTCTCGAAAATTGTTTTGGCTGGTGTAGCCCGGAACTCCATAGCGTCTAATCCTGTTGTTATAGTATAGGATACATCTCTGGCCTTTTGCTAAATTAGTCCATTATTCCGTAATAAGGAATTGTCCCGCTACGATCGTGGCAATTCTCTAGAATGGCACATACGTTTTTTTGATTCGTGTCCTTTCACTGCTGCACATTGATCAGGTTTTTGACACCACTCCACTACTGTCTGTCTAAATCCGGACCAATAAAATCGTTGAAAAATATTTGTGAGTGTTCTATTAATTCCGAGATGGCCTCCACTTACTTTTCCATGATACTTCTTAAATATTTGATTAATTCTATTTTTCGACACCACTTTTAATATCTGCTTAACTTTAACATCCGAGCTCTGTCTCTCTTATTCGTTTTAAACAACCATTCTCTAAAAAAAGGCTTTCCCACTGTACCCAATAGGCCTTCACTGAGGGTGTCTTATTTGAAATCTCATTCAATATTGGCCGACAGGCTCTTCCTTATAATGCAATATTATTAATAAGTCCGGGTCTAGTAACTGGTCCTGTCTATCCCTCCTCATCCTTCTATTCGTCTGCAGTGTTTACATTCAACTTGTCGATGCTCGCTATCAAGTCGCGCTTTGCAGCCGTTCGATCCAACCATCTGTCCCTTCGGATTCTTGAATTGTAACAATCTTTGTAACGCGCAATGGTCTGTTCGTAAATGGAATTGTTGACTATAGAGGTATTTTTGAAAGTATTTCACGCATTCCACTATAGCCAATAATTCTTTTCGCATCACGCTATAGTTACGCTTCGGTTTCGATAGGATTTTTGAGTACATAATATGCAATAACTTGTTCTCCACCATCGATTTCTTGTAATCACATTCCGTCTATACCATCATTGCTTGCATCGGTATCCAAAATAAATTTCACGTTGGATATAAGATACGCAAGTACTGGTACTGTGCAATAGCCGTTTTCGTAATTCATCGAATGATTCCTCTTGTTCTTCCTTCCATTCAAACGGCTTGTTATTTCTCGTTAATTCGTGTAAATTTGTTATAACATTGGCGAATTCTGGCACGTATCGTCTCTAACAGGTACACAATCCAAGGAAGCTTCACAATTCATGTACATTTTTGGTTCTTGGCCATTCCTTTACCATTGATATTTTTTTTTATTTATATGAATTCCATTGGTGGTTATTTTGTGACCCAAATACGTTACCTCTGTTCTGAAGAATAAACAATTCTTAGGACGTAACTTTAACCCGGCGAATTGTATGGCTTCAAAGACCTCACCAATACTCCTTATGTGCTCTTCGAAAATTTTTCTTTTGCGGATAATGTCGCTTAAATATACAAGAACCATTCTCCAATGTAATCATTTTGGTAAGCGCTCCATTAATCGTTCAAAAGTCGCTGCGGCAATACATAATCCAAATTGTATTACATTTTATTGCCATAACCCGTTGCATACACGAAATGGCGTTTTCTTACGACCTTTCTCTTGAACTTCTACCGACCAATAGCCACTTTGAAGATCCAATTTGGAGATCATTCTTGCGCCCGATAATGTGTCTAATGTGTGGTAATGGAGAGCTATTCATTTGCGCCACATAATTAAGTTTTCGATAATCTACACGAAATCTCATGTTGCCGCCCTTCTTTTCGACCAACACCACCGGTGAGCTCCACGGACTGCTGTGTCTGTTATTGTGTTAATTCTGTGTTTTATCATAGTGATCCTTCCATTATTTTCTGAAGTATCATACATAAAATGGACATGTATCGTTCTAGTAATAGCTGCGCTTCATTCTTCCGCTCCTTCGTAAGACTTTCGGTCCCGTTCTGCATAAGTTGTGCTATTATTTCCTCTGTTAGCATTTCACTATGGTAATTACCTCTTCACATTTTCCTCTAATTGTCCCTTTCTTGATAGTTTTTGACTTATCCGAGAGATTTAGAGAGAATTGAAACTATTGCCGTTATTTTGTATTACTAAGGCTCTGATCATTACTTTTATAATTGTTTGTTCCGGTTCATTGGCTTCTACAACCCAGAACCTTACCAATTTTCCCCAAATAATTGTTTCGGTATTTGGTGATAGCTTCTCTCGATGACCAATTATTACGCAACTGATGGTTGTTATAGCTGAACCGCTGAGTCGAAGTTGTATCTCGACAATTCCGTAGCTCAAGTTCCCCCGTCCAACATCCAACACGAAGCCATTCGTTCTCATAAAGTCCGTACCTAGGATAATCTCATAGTCAATATCGGCGACTAGTACTTCGTGTTGAAAATTAATATACCAAATTCTTATTTTCACTACTTTCTTACATAGAATGAATGTATTCTCTTCAGTCACCGTTTGCAACTTCAACCCGTCGTATTGTCCTTTCTAACACTCGTGTGAGTTGCTCCCGTGTCTAAAGTGATCACAAAACTGTTCCCATCAACAACACTTCTTATTGTTAAGTTGTCAAAACTTTGTTCTGATCTGGCAATAAGGATGAAGGTTATGAAGCAATCAGTTGTAGGAGTTTGCTTCTGCTTCTATACTCGTTAGAGCTTAACCACTCTTTACTTGGGTTCTCGTCCTTTGCCGGTGCTTTGTCTTCTTTTGATTTTCTCTGCATTGGAAATGGTGGACGGTTTTCGTCTGCTTTCGAGCAGTACCGCGAGGCTCACCTTGTCACATGTTCAGCAATTGATCCTACTGTTATGGAATCTGGATGTCGTCCGCTCGATATTTCTTTCGATGTCTATTTCAATCCGCCGCACCTTAATTGACGATTTGAGGATGGCTTATGCAGTCTTATTAATTAAAGCACAAGCAATGATTTCAGCGAGAGTTGCTTTCGGTGACAAAACTGTCACTTTGCGTGTCTCTGAACTCCGAATGACATGAACGAAAGCATCCATTTTAGCTCTCCCCATATAATCGGCGGACATATTTCAGTACGTTAAATGCACTAGCCGCTTGATCTCTGATGCGTACTATTGAAGAGCTGCTCCAACCTGGTAGCCTTGATTTCGATGCGATAGAGTTCTCGCTTGTGGTCACTTCCGTATTTCCGATCCATCAAAATTGTTTGCAATTTCTCGACTGCTCCACCTCGTAAGAGTACTATTAATTCTACGATACGACTCACTTCATCCCATGTATTTCTGTTGTTACTCGTTTCAAATTGGAATTTGAAAATCCCAATCGAAGTTGTTTTATCGAATGTCGGTGGCTTGAGTTTACTTGAGTGTACTGCCTGGATTACCTGCGATGAGTTGATTTTTTTCTCAACTTTTGCTAATTTACTTTCATGTTTTCGTTAAAGTCCTCGCCCAGTTTTCACTTCGCCAAAAGTTGACGTTCGCTATTTTTTCTGTTATCTTTTGATTTTCGGAATAATGGGTAATTGTCCCATGGAATTCTAGCCAGCTCCCAGGCTGAATAAGTGGCACAAAAATAAATACAAAAATGTTAATTTTATAACCAGGATTTCATTATATCTTGACAGGACTATAATAAAATGAACTTCCGATAAATAATCAAAACATCTCGTAATGTTTATTTGTTGTGTTTTTCTAGGTAGATGAGATTACTTTACGACATAAAGGGGGATTAAATTTACTAATATCTACATTATTTCAAACTGTTCACGATCAAGAACTTGCCATCAAATCTATTAATGTAATTGAGCTGCTATACACGAAGGTGCCAAGTGGAGCAATATACATGATTGAAAATGGATTGATTTACTCCTTAGTGAAAACTCTAATAAAATCATACACAGAAGAACAGTTCTGCTCAAATGCAACACGACTTGATCGTCTCTTTGTCTTATTAACAACATTAGCTTTTCAAGCGTTCATCTCATCTGGAGCAATGACGGTAATTTTATTTTTTTGTAGATTGTAATAAATAAAATTGATCAATGACTTTTCATAACTACTTAGGTTTTATGGGATATTTTAAATTGTTTGACATTCATCGAACATGCAAAAGTAGATTTTGCCCGTACTGGTGCTCGTAATGCTCAGGCAAAAATACTTAATTATATTATTGATAGCACGATGTCGCATACAAATCCATCGTCAATTTTAAATTTTAAAATTAAAAATTTTAAAATTGTTATACCTAATTGTAATTTATCGTCGGCCGAATTAAAAACAAGATTTGATTTAATCCTAGATCGCTGCGTATCATTTATTACAAATGCTGAATTAACATATCAACCGACTGATACCGAAATTAAATTAATTTTTCAAATTATTGATCTATCATTAAATGGTCATGTTCGATGCTGTAACAATGTAATATTATGGGCTTTATGCCCATCACGTCAAGTGTCGTTAACAATTTCAATGATACGGCTGTTAAGTAAAATACGGCATTTACATAAATTGAACTGCGATATAAAAACGGTAAGTGCATTATTCTAATACTAAATTTATGTTATAAAATGTTATAATGATTTTTTCCACTCCCCAGATCAAAATATTCTCTCAAAGTTTTCTACTCACACGTCGTAATATTTTAAACGAAAATGATTTAAAAATGGTTACTGATTTTAATAATAGCTTAGAAGGTCCAATCAACAGTAGCTGGAATTTACAGGAAATTTTGAATCGAATGGAAATGGCTCGTGAAATGTCGCTGAAGGAATTAAAACCATCAACTGATCGAACTATATATAAAATGGAAGGGATTGCTCAAATTTGTATTGAATCGGCAATGAAAATAACGCGGAATGTTGTGGAGTTGCAGGTTTGTAATTTTAATCAGTTATGCCGATTGGTAATAAAACATGGAAACGTAAAATTTTAGAATGTTGAACGAAGATTTCTTATGACCCATATGCGAAGTGATGATGATAAAGAAACTATAATGAAATGGCATATGGTTATCCAGAACATGACTCACGAAGGTGCACCATGGTACTATGACATTGATTACCCGAAGTAAAATATATGACTATCAATAAATTATATACCATATTAACATAATGAATTGTTTTACAGTTGTTGGGAGCTAGATCACACTGAAGGACCCAGTCGAGTATTGTTGCGATTCAAACGATGTCATTCAAATATTGATCCTAAATTCTTTTTGGAGGACTACCAAAAGGAAAGTAATACTAAGAATTATAAATTACTCCATTATCTTATGACATCAATTAGCGAGCAATGCAATTTTTGTGCCAACGATCAAGTTTTGCACAATTTTAATGTGAAACACTTATCAATTGATTGCGAAATGGATGGTGAATTGATTATTACGGAATCCCAAATTATATTTATGCCAAGCCGAAATGTTAATGAACCAATTTTGTACGATATCATATCAATAACAGAAATATGGACTAGACGGTATCAGCATAGAGATGTTGCATTAGAATTGTTCCTGGATACGGGGAATACAATGTTTATAATAATGAACAGTGGTAGTGATCGAGAAACACTCGAAAAGTACTTTTCGGATAAAATAGTATCAACGCCAGATGTAACTAAACTTGGTGCCGTAATACAACAATGGAAAGAAGGTCAATTGACTAATTGGGAGTACTTAATTTTACTAAACCAAATGTCTGGAAGGACGTATCATGATTTAATGCAATATCCCGTGTTTCCGTGGATTCTATCAGACTATGAGAGTATTGTATTAGATTTAAACTCTCCGAACAGTTTTAGAATATTAGAAAAGCCAATTGCAATTCAGCATAGCTCAAATCAAGCACATTATATAAATAACTATGAGGTAAATAAAATTAATAAAATTAAAAGATATTTTATATTAAATTTATTTTATGTAGTATTTGTCGCAGTCACCTTCTGGTGCAGGCCATTTGGAACCATACCACTATGGATCACATTATTCTAACTCCGGAACTGTATTACATTTCCTGGTGCGCTTGCTACCCTTCACAAAACTTTTTTTGCATTACCAAGATAATAGTTTCGATATACCGGATCGCACGTTTCACGCTGTAAAAACAACATGGCGTTTGGCAAGCAAAGACTCTCCAACGGATGTCAAGGAATTGATCCCACAATTTTTCAGCTTGCCCGAAATGTTTGAAAATAATGAAGGATTTAATTTTGGTGTTCGACAATCAGGAGAGGCCGTTAATAATGTAATTTTACCACAATGGTGCGAAAATTCTCCGCGATTATTCACGCTAATACATCGGCAAGCACTAGAAGCTGATATGGTGCGTAAAAATTTAAACCATTGGATTGATTTAATTTTTGGTTATAAACAAGATGGTCAACCGGCTATAGACGCAATTAATGTTTTCCATCCAGCTACATATTATGGCTTTTCCTGTAAAAATATGTCAGATCCTGTAGAAAAAATGGCTTGTGACACTATGGTTAAGACTTATGGTCAAATGCCTCGTAAATTATTTAAATCGCCACATTCAAGTGCGCAGGTTATACCGTCAAAAGAAAACGAGGTTGAAGTACTACCATTTGTAAAAGGTCTCAAATGGGGATTATACGCCGGATCGCCAAGTCTTTCAAATCCCGTTTTAAGCAACGTCATGCAAGAGACTGAAAATTATTCATCATTTCTCTCTTTAGAAAATACGAATGTAATTTACGCTGTACCTGACAAATGCAACATTATGCAAGGAGTTGAGCAAGACACCATGAATCTGATATCTTGGAATGAAAATGATAACGTCGTGCGCATAAAACCAATTTGTGATATAAATATTGAACCAAAAATTTTAATAAATATAAGCCGGGTCGATCCGATTACGGCATGTGGAACAAATATAAATTCAAATCAGTTATGGTTTGGACATAATTCTGGTCGTATTACGGTTTACTATTGCACCGGAATGAGTGCCAGTTCTAAATACAATAAAAATCGTTTGTTCCAACATGCAAATTTTACAAAATTATCATACAATTCAGCATTTCGAAAAGTTTCCGGAAAATTAATTTCACGGCCACTTGAATTAGATTTAGTGAACAATGTTAGTTGCAGCAATCAAGGTACTAAATGGCATGGTCCCTTCAATTTAATCCGACACACTGATAAAATAAACGTTATAAAGATGTCGGTTGATTTTAAAATAGCTGTTTCTGCAGGACGAGATGGATTAGCCGTAATCTGGGATATAAATCGTTTGCAATATATTCGTGTTGTTGAAACATCATCATCATGCTTGAATATACCTGAGATTTACCTAACGGAGATTAGTTCAACTATGGGGGATATTATTACAGTGCACGATGTAACGCAAGCAATGGATCACGATTATGTCGACGATGAGGATGAAAGTTTTGAAGTAACGGAATCGAATATTGATGATTTTGTAAAGGTTTCGATGAACTTACAAGGCAATTGTATAATGCGACTTCACACAGTTAATGGGAGATATGTAAATCATGTGCTGCTGCAGGAGAAAATTGCATCGCTTTGTTTTTCGAATATAAAAGAGGGGACCGGAGTAAACGTAATTTTAACTGGAATGCAGAAAGGTATAATCAAATTTTGGTCGAGTTGGAATCTTTGTTTCATCAAAGAGATTCATACGGGGCCATCGGATGTCATTAGGTAACTAAAATATTTGTTTAAATAATTTTATTTTTTATATTTTATATAATATTCCGGTACATAGTGGACCCACCCTACGTATAATTGTTGATTGTAATTTAAATTTGAAATGGTACCCCAACTTACTCTGGCCAATTTAAAATCTGGTCTGGTTCATCTCAGGGCCATAAGGTTATTTTTAAAATTTTGTGAATAGCTATTCAATTATCGATGACGTGAACCAGTTTAACTTGTGTAGACAGTCATCAACACGTGTATGTTATTTCGAATAATCTAATAAATAAAGTAGTATTTTATTATTTTAATTAAACATCAAATTTCAAATTCATAGCTAGAAAAAATTAATCTAATCTAATCAAGAGTGTTCTAAACTAAATTAAATTTGTTGTTTAACCTAACATACAAAAAATTTCAATCTAGCTATTTACACTGTTCTTTACCATTCGAACCTACCTAATAGAAGAATCCCATATTTGCATACCAATATCTGGCCCTCTATCGGCAATTTTCTGAGTTAGTTCTTACAAATGTTTTTGGAATTTAAGAGTAATCTGTGGTGTAAAGGTGTTCTTTAGGGGTTCACAATTTTAAATTAAAATAGAACCAAGAGAAACATTTTAAATATCAGCTTTATTGGGTAGATAATTTTGTGCCATTAATGCTTGAATATGATTTCGGCCGTGTGGCCGCCGCGGCTGGCGCATACATGACGTAATCTGGAGGTCCAATTTTCGATCATTCTTCGCAGCAATTGTGGCCGTATCTCGCTAATAACTCGCCGAATGTTGTGTTCCAAGTGTTCAATTGTCTCTGGTTTATCAACGTAGACAAGTGACTTAATCCAAAGAAAATAATCTAATGGAGTTAGATCACACGATCTCGGTGGCCAACTAACAGGGCCATTACGTGAAATTAGTCTTTCATCAAATCATTCTTTTGAGTAAATTAATTTTATCTCGCGCTGTGTGGCATGTGACACCGTCCTGTTGGCACCACATATCAAGATTTATGCCAGTCAATTGGTTCACCGTTGACTGTAACATTCCGCCCATCATCGTTTTTAAAGAAAAATGGATCAATGATTTCGACGTCCCATAAAGCGGACCAACCAGTGATTTTCTCTGGATGTAATGGTGTTTCGGCAAAGGCTTGTGGGTTACTTCACTCCAAATCCGATAATTCTGGTTATTAGTTATTAAGGTACACATTCAACCAAAAGTGAGTTTCATCGCTGAACAAAATTTTGTTTGGAAAATTAACATCAATATCAATGTGTGCTTCAGCTCATTGTCCGAATTGGCGGCGTGTGCGATGGTCGGATGGCTTTAATTCCTGCACCAGTTGCATTTTGTAAGTTCATAAACCAAGATCCTTAGATAAAATCTTCCATAAAGTGGATTGGCACATCTCCAGTTGCTGAAAATGGCGTCGAATTGATGGATTTGGGTCTTCCTCAATGCTACGCTGTACAGCGTCTATCGCTTGTTCGGTACGCACTGTTTGATGTCTTACTGAATGCGTATTATCATTTAGAGTTTACGTGGTAAGAAAACGATCCATAGTTAACCGAATTATCCGCTCTGATGGACGATTATGACGGCCGTAGAATGGGCGTAATGCACGATGAGTTTGGCGAACAGAACGATTATTTTGATACAAAATTTCAACAATTAGCAAGTATCGCCCTGGCATGAGTCTGTTCATTATCAAATGGCAAATCAAACTAATGACAAAGCAAATGTCAGCTGTCAAAGAGGTTGTCAAACAAAACAGTGTTGCCAACTGAAGGATGTGAACCTCTAAAAAGTACTCTTTATAAAATTAAAATATTTAAAATCAAACAAAACTAGGCACGAGATAATGGATTTAACTTTATTATTGTGACAAAAATTTGTGTACGTTGTTGTTGTTGTATATCCTAATTGAGCTTGCACAATTTCTCCGAGTTTGAGAGCTAATAACAAAGTAGTATAAGAAAATTTCGATAAAAGGAAAAAACTACGTACGAGTTTTCCATAATATCTATTGAATATCAAAACACTAGAAGATAATGTTCCCACAGATTCTTATCGAACTTGCACAACTTATCCTTACTTTAATAAAGAACACCCTTAATCTATTTTTCTAATGCCTACTATACAAAATTAATAAATTACATATTTCAAATATTTTTAAATTTTATCGCAAAGTATTTTCCCCCATTTTAGGATTTTTTTTTATATTTAAGAAATTGGCTATACTGGCGCCTTTCGCAAGTCTGAATACTGTATAGTTCTAGTCACTTCATATGGGTCCCTGGTGCTGGCTTATGTCCTTGAAGTGCGCGATGTTGTGTTGTTCGTGTTTAGTTAGGGGTATTGTTATGTTGGAGTTAAAGTGCCAGTTAAATTGTAAGTAAGTTTTGCCGCATTTCTTACGCATTTCTCTTCCAGTTTTTGATCAGTTTTCAAAGGCCTTCCAATTAATAACGACTTTTGTTGAAGCTGTGTTTTCTGGGCCTGTGTTAAACGATTTTTCTTTCAGATATAGCAGATAATTTTACAATTCTGCCTCCGTTTTAGTGGGCAGTTACCTCAGAAGAAATGGTCTTCAGCTTTTGGTGAACTATTTAGGTAATTTTTACCCTTATCTGTTCAATGTGGAATATAAGCTTCTGCTGAAAATTTTTAGTCAATTTTTTTATTCCAAATGTGGCAGTTTAATAGTACTCGTCAGCACTGAGCTTCCGTTTTGCACTGTCCAGCATAGACTGAGCTGAAACTTATTCAACCGATATCTAAATCAAAGTCAATTTTAAGTATAAAACAATAATTGTGTAATACAATAATTGATTTACAAAAGAGGAGGTCGTCCATCCTTGAGCAGGTGCCGACTCCAGCAATTGCTTAGTGGTCCGGGTTTGTGATCGAAGAACAGGTTCTAATCATCTCAGTTCAGATGATTTTATAAATCCGATGATGCCACTTTCGCTTGCAGTCTGTAAACTTCTCTTTTTTGTTGGACTATCATACAAATCAATTTACGTTCAGTGGCAGAAAGCTGTGATGTTTCACGTGCTCTGAGCGTCCAAAATCTAACTTGTAAATTTTCATATTAGCGTAGAATCGCCGAAACCCAGATGAATTTGTTAATATTATATTCTCAGTTATTACGGATTTTAAATATTTAAACTCTTCAACCTTCTGATATTATACGTCACCTAAAAGAAACGCTCCACGTGTTTTCAACAGATAAAAGCTGGCTCGACTTATAATAATCAGCTGCATTATGTAATGTTCAACTGACGGAGAACTTATTCCAAAGATAGGTTAAATTTGGACAATTGGGTCACTTTAACACACACCCAATGTTATTTCAAAGGCCTCCGATAGTTTACTCGACTATTGGCCTGTATTTGGTGAGATACCCAATTAAGACAAAGCGTTCCATCGTATGCTTCTTTGGAGGCTATCTTACGCCCACTGTTAGTTTACAAATAGATAATGAACAGGGATATCCTTCTTGTAACATTTTTCTAAGAGCATTCTCAGGTATAATTTTGATCAGTTGTGGATCTATTTGGACAAAAACTAGATTGATAGTTTCGCTGAAATTAAGCAGTTTAGCCGATCTTCGTTTTTATGTAGTGAACAAACAACAAATTGACGGCATAAGCTCAATCCTGCAATAAAATAGATGATCGCCTCCGTGTTTTAACATTTCACAACAAATCCCATCTTCCTCAGGAATTTTGTTCCTTTTATTTTCGATATCACGTTCCACACTTCGTATTATGATAGAGAGATGTGGTGAAGTCACCTCAACATTGATATACGAGTGGTGAAATATAAGATTGTTCGCTCTTTAGTGAGTGGTGAATGTCTGTTTAGAGTTGAAAAATAAATTTATCATATTTCGAGGACATTATTCACATCGTATTCGTTGGCGCGTACGGACGTGTTTTTATTTCGTTCTGCAATTTATTTATTTCTGTGTGTTCCAATAAATCGGTGATCTTACTCAAACTGTGTTATAATTGTTAGTACATATAATATTCGATGTGTTTCACTGTTCTTTTAATTAATCTGTGCTAATTAATATCGTATTTATTACTGTTGTGGCAAAATTTGATACGATGATGCCTGTGTCCCATTCACCACTTAAAGTAACTATGCCAAATCTGCAGGGGGCAAAGTCGTCAAGCGGATCAACAAACGCCACGCACAATGTGCAACATACTTCAAAAAAAATCAAAATGTGAACGTGCAAAAAATTGCGGTGCAAGCAAATTTGATCCAAACGGAATTAAAACTAAACGTTAATGAACCTAGTGAATTAATTGAAAAAGACAAAAGTGCAACATCGTCAAATGACGATAATATAAACTCGCAAAGCGCATCGACAAAAAATGATAATAGAATAAACAGTGATAGAGGTCAGTGTTTAGTGCAAACGGGTTTAGACAGGTGACTGGTGACTGTGCAACCCAAACGAAAGAGAGGCTTTAGATCAGCGGCCAATACGAGCGTGAATAGCCACGGTTGAATTGGCTCATGGCAACCGGTTTTATAACGGGTGTTTTTTTAGGAGGTTTGTTTTTCCGATAGATGTCGTTTTATTTTATGACAGTTGTTTTGACAGCTCAAAGTGGCATTTCTACTCAGTATTGTTTGGCAAATCATTATGAATAGGTTAACTCCAGAACAACGTTTTCAAATCGTGGAAATTTATTTTCAAAATCAGTGTTCAATTAAAAATGTTTATAGAGCACTTCGTGAATTTTATGGTGCACATAATCGTCCGTCAGAGACCACCATAAAGAACGTAATTACCAAATTTCGGTCTACATTCACTCTTTTGGATGCCAAGCCACCGACAAGAATGAGAAGAGTTCGTACAGAAGAAAATATTGCTGTCGTTGAGGCCAGTGTCGAAGAAAACGACAATTTATCGATTCGTCGTCGTGCTCAGCAAATTGGACTTTGTCCATCGACTTTATGGAAAATTTTACGTAAAGATTTGGGTTTGGTGCCATACAAAATTCAATTGGTGCAAGAATTAAAGCCACACGACCATCGTTTGCGCCGTGAATTCAGTGATTGGTCGTTAAATCAATTGAACGAAGATCCATTTTTTTACCGTAAAATTCTCTTCAGTGATGAGGCGCATTTTTGGTTAAATGGATACGTCAACAAACAAAATTGTCGCATTTGGAGCAAAGATAATCCACACGCCGTTCTAGAATTACCAATGCATCCTGATAAATGTACTGTTTGGTGCGGTCTATGGGCTGGTGGGATCATCGGTCCATATTTCTTTAAAAATGAGGAAGGACGACGCGTTACCGTGAATGGAAATCGATACAGAACCATGTTAAATGAGTTTTTGTTGTCAAATCTTGAAGATATGGATATGAATGAAATGTGGTTTCAACAAGATAGTGCCACTTGCCATACAGCACGTGAAACAATCGACTTATTGAAAGAAACTTTCAACGACAACATTATTTCGAGAAATGGTCCGGTGAATTGGCCTCCGCGTTCGTGCGATTTGACGCCACTCGATTACTTTTTGTGGGGATACGTGAAGTCATTGGTTTATGTGGATAAACCTCAATCGATTGACGCTTTGGAAACCAATATTCAACGTGTCATTGCTGACATACGCCCTCAAATGCTTGAAAAAGTGCTGGAAAATTGGACCTCCAGAATGACATTTGTGAAAAATAGTCGTGGTAGCCATATGCCAGAAATTGTGTTTAAATGTTAAATGCCAAAAAATTATCTACCAAATAAAAAAAAATTTTGGTCATTTCATAATTTTATATGTGTTTTATTCAAAAAAAAAATCGGCAACCTCTTAAAAAAACACCCTTTAGTTTAATAAATGCCGATGAAGCTGCCGAAGATGCTGTACCTAAACACATCAAAAACTGAGAAACCGCCACCAATCTATTTGAGGGAAGAATCAAATAGAGATTTAGCAAGAACCATCGACACTTTAACGGAGGGTAACTTTTATATTTCCGGGGTTAAACGAGGAAATATAAAAGAAACTTAAATTCAGCCATCAAATATTGAGGCATACAAGGCATTGATAAATCATTTGAAGTGGGAAAACACTAGAGCGAGAGCTTCGTTGACCCAAACGAGATACAAGCTGCTCTCGCTGAAAAAAACTTTCGTGTTAAATCTATAACTAATATTATAAATCGGGAAAAGGTGCCACAGCCAATGTTCCGTCTGGAATTAGAACCAGATAATAAAAAAAAACAAAGGGAAACATGAAATATATGATCTAAAATATCTTCTACATAGAAGAATTACTATCGAAGAACCCATAAAAAGAACTGGACCGGTACAGTATGTTAAGTGCCAAGAATATGGCCACACTAAAGCTTATTACACTTCGAGCGATGTTTATGTAATCTGTGGTAATCTCCATAGTTCAACGAAATGCGATAAAAATAAAACTCAAGCTTCTGTCAGAAAATGAAGTAACTGCGATGGAAACCACCCAGCGAATTATAGAGGTTGCCCAGTTTGTATTGTATTGAAAAGGAGAATTAATCTTAGACAGCGAGCTGAGCAACGATTGCTTAAATTACATTCAGAAGCTAAAGTTCAAAATGGAAATCAGAATATAAAGGTAAACAGTAGTGTGCATCACGGGGTTTCGTACGCAGGTGTACTTAAGGGTGCCGTTCCATATCGTGCTGCCTCACCAGATGGATGATGATTTCTCCTTTAAACCTATAAAGTTTGAATGGAAGAAAGTTAAGAACACAATCAAAACTTGCATTAGCCCGAAAAAGGTGCCAGGATATGACCTTATTACTGGAAAAATAATAAGGGAATTACCAGACAAATGCATAAAACTAATAACCTACATTTTTAATGCAATCATGCGAACTAGTTATATTCCTCAAATGTGAAAGATATCTTGGTATTGGCTGACAGGAAGAAAATCCAAGTTATCATTAGACAATAAGGTCTTACTATACAAAGCGTTAATCAAGCCAATATGGACATATGGTATTCAGTTATGGGGATCCACCAGTGCATCAAATATGCCGTTAGTTCCTACAATTCCATTCGATGTCATTTTTAGTTTAAGCGAATTGCAATTTAAAAAACTCGATTTTTTTTTTTTGGTTCATTGAACAACATTTTTAACCTTACTCGAAAGATAAACTGTTTAGTTCATAACCAATTATTTTAACCTATTTAATTGTAATCTCGTTAACAATATTTCTCAGTTTTTCGAATTTTTTATATATTTCGGGATTTTTTATTTCTGTAAATTAATAACAAGCCTTTAATATTATGTGAAGCGTTTGAAATATTTTCGGTGAATTGTTTCTTTGAAATATTATTTTTCGATCAATTGCTTTTCGACGAATTATTTTTCGGTGAATTGTCGTGTTCGATGAATTGTTTTTTCGGTGAATTGCCATTTCGCTAAATTGTCGGTTTCGGTGAATTGTCGTTTTCGATTAATTGTTTTCGGTGAATTGTCATTTTCGGTGAATTGTTTTTCAGTAAATTGCCGTGGAACCGTTCAACTTTTGAATCATCAAACGTTAATATCAATTTTTGCCAAACATTTTTTGCAGTTTTGGCCTCTTTATTTGTTGTGTACATACAAACTGGGATCAACCAACAATACTAATTTTGCTTTCGCTTGAATAATTTTATAATCTTCGATTTCACTGTCCTCGACATGCTTCCACAAACCATCCAGCACTAGCAAATTCTCGACAGCAAACTTCCGCTCATCGAATGTTTCCCGACCTTCGAGACGATCGACCAAAGCTAAATTTTTGATAAACATCTTGTACAATTAAATTATCGGGCCCATAACCTGTTGGGTTGAGCAAAAAATAAAAGATTAATTTATACAAAAAATAAAACACGTTTCATGACAAAACCGGAATCGCACGATTATTATATTAGACTTTGACATTTCACAATTGACAATATACAGCCAAACACTGTTGTCAGAATATAAAATTAAGTCTTCAGTCCGACATATCCAGACGGACGAACACATTTTTTTGATAATCTTAAGCTTCGGGTTGAGAGGGGGTTTAAAGAGCAAGACCGAGTTTATTTCTTATTCGATTGTGATGAAATGTAGTATTTGAGATTTAAAAGGACTTCGAAAATGACTTTGAACCAAGTTTTTAAAAATGATAAAATTGCAGAACTATAAATTATTTGTCATCCGATTTTGAAAATGACATTGCAATTCGTAATTTTAGATGGCAATAGGCTTTTGATATGTTTTTCGTGGTGAAGTTCTGGAATATGGTAAACTTGGGAACTACATCGTATCTCCCGATTATGATAAAAATCAGTATACAGGATTAAAATGAGTTACTAAATTTATTTCTAGATGAGATAAAAATCTGCCACGACACTGTCTGCCACCTGTTTTTAATTAAAATAATCTGAAATAGGCGATTGTTTAACGAAATTTAAAAATTTGATGCTTTGAAAGGAACGAAGTTTACTTCTTAGCTCTTTAAAGATTACTTTTGCTTCATCTCCTAAATCCATTTTAAAAGTCCTTATAAATTTATCATATACAAAATTTCATCATAATCGACTAGGAAGTTAGTTTTCATTATGATAACGTCATACTGCGCAAATATTGTGTCGTTTTAAAAATCGTTTTTTTTTATTCCCTTTTGGACCTCATTATTTTTTAACTTATTCATATAAAGAAGTTTTGAAACATTTTAAGAGATTTGGGGTGTTGAAGCGTTACGAGTGATTTAATTTTAATAAATAAAGAACAGTAGCACATTAATTAATCAAACTATCACTTAAAAAACACATTATATCACTTGTTTAATTATATCGCAAACAAATTTTTTTTGAATATTTTAATTAATAAAATTTGTTCATAAAGTTTAAAAATTACTCGATCGATTTCGACTTGTTAGGTCATCATCAGGAGTATCTACTGGAATGTAGAGTAAAAATTATTAAACTTTTTGAACAAAATTTTTTAATTAAAATGTTCAAAACAAAATTTTTTTTTTTGCGAAATAATTAAACAATAATGTGTGTATTAAGTGTTAGTGTGTTTCGCCAAGTACCTACGGCACATAGTGTTAAAAGTATAATCAAACTATGTTTAAATACGTACATATTTAGTTAAAAATAAATATTTTTTCTTTTCCAGTTTAACATATTCAACATATCAACATTTGATAGTCTTAAACAACGATAATATCATACAAGTATGGGAATCGCCTGGATTAAATGGTACATCGCCCAAACTATATTTCCTTAAATAATGTTTAATTTTATATCATTACTACGGTTTTTTATTTTTATGTAAATGTAGTGTTTTTAACTTTGTTATATGTTTTCTTTAAGATGCTCAATAAAACACATCACTAAAAATTTAGAAATTTTATTTTTTATTTAAAAAAGTTGGGAGTGTAAAATTATTCGCATCGTCACTGTTTTCTAATAAAACAGCTAATAATTTTGTTACATTCACAATTGTACTTGAAATGACAAATGGAAATTTAACTTGTTTATTATCTTTAATATTGAATAAAATACGTTTACTAATATAATCGTTATAACAACAAATATCTCCAACTGTTATATACTGATTTAGATATTTAGAGTATACATCAACATGGACACGACATGATTCTGATGGCGCTAATCGATCAGCTTTTACATACGATAACTTATAAGGTAACTCAAAGTTCTTATAATATTCTTTTATAAGTTTGATTAAATTATCCAACTCTTGGTCATACGATTCTTGCGTTTCCGTGGCTATAAACGATTGTATTACCGTTGATTGACTTGCCGAATACAATCCATTACTAGAAGTGTCCGGTGGTAGATATTGTTTCCCGGCAGTAATACATCGTAATGGCAACAAAGTCGGAAAAATAGAAAGCTTTGCAATATACCCTAAGTAACTTAGCATTGAACCATTTCCAACTAAATGAAGAAGATTAAATGTATTTAGATTATCTTCCTCGCGCAAAAGAAATATATCGTTGGCTTGTAATCCACCAGCCTCGCATACAACAGTACGTATAAAATCTGGATTCGAGAAATGAATAAAATTAAAATTATTTTTAAAATAATTTATACAATGAAACGGTAGTTCAAAGTCGAATATAGCTGCTTTTCCTTTTAAATAGTAACACGTTTCAGTGTAATACTCAATAGCATATTCATGATCTAAATGGGAATTGCTCGTTTTTAACGGCGATGAGGATTTAGTTTGTTCTGATATACCAGAATATATAATTCGGTCTAAATCGACTGGTGTTCTTGGATGTAGATCATTTGGAAGCAATAAAAATTTTTGTACAAAATCATCTTCGATTGCATAACTATTCTCTTTCAATAATTTTAAATCTTCCCGTAAACATTTCCCATCGTTTTTTAATTTTGTGATATAATCGTTATTTGGTTCAACGTCATTCCTATTATCCGTTAATCGTTTTAATTCGGCTACAATATTTACACGTTTTTTTTCTAGATTGTGTTTACGTATTTCAATCTCACGATATAAATCCCACTTTTCATATAATTTATTGATATCTAAACCAATATTACGATGTTTTAGGTTTTCCATTAATTTTTCTTTTTGGTGTAGCTTTACTTTAAAATCTAAGAATGGTGTGAGTACAGCGTAGCTTTCTTTAGCTTTGTCACCGGTTAAGAAAAGTGCATGCACGTTTCGGTTTGGTATGATGATTGACCGTACAAATTTTCTCGACAACATTTGAACGAGGTAACTGAAAATATAAATAAATAAATTCCTTAATTATTGCTACAGAAAATAATAGAAGAGCTGTTTATACAAGGTTATATGTAACAGGTTGGCATGAAAATATTTTCAGTTTTCAAACATAGAAATATCACCTGGTTCCTTCAGATATTTACTGCCCACACCCGAACAAACTGGACGAAGCATTCAAAGAAAAGCGACCAGTATTTGCCAATGAAAAATGAATTGTTTTTCACCATGGTAACACAAACTCACACATCTTTGGCAACTCGTAGGAAATTATTGGAGTTTAGTTGAGAAGTGAAGTTGCATCCCCTCACACAGTTCTGACCTGTATGCAAATCTCTTTGAATGGTAAAATTTTCACCAATATTGATGGCCGGAAATCGCTTTAGTTTTTTAATGATGATGACCACAAGTCTTATGACGCGAAAAGTCATCGAACGAAATGGAACATACATTGTTGATTACAGTGTATTCTTTATATAAAAATTTGAAATTTTTGTAACTCATATTAAAAAGAGTAAAATTTCGCTATTCCTAACATGTTACTTTTCCGGGGATTAGAATGAGCTCTCCCACCCAGAATATAAATGGTCAGCACACAATGAAGGATAGGTCACAATTTACTCAACAGCAGGATTTAAAGTAGAAAAGGAGGATTCCGGATTTCTTTGAGATCGAACTTTCATAACTAATATAATATCGCCATAAGACGCCTTAAAACATGAACAACCGTTGGAATCAGACAAAAAGCTAAACGTGAATAGAATAACTAAAACAAAAGAAGGATTCTGGGGCCATATTTCTGAATAGTATGAAAATGAGACTACAAGATTAAATAGGAATCTGGTACTCTCCTGTTCGTTCCGTATTCAGAGAGCCGCTGACTTCATATGAAAAGCCACAGAAGCATGGTAATGTTATTATGTTAAAACTACCGAAATACCCGTTTAGGGTAAGCCAAAATAGTCCTATGGTAGAAGTTTAAACGTGAGAGACACAAATTGACGAACTCTTGGCACTTGCAATTGCAAGTATATCTCTTAGATAAGCATTTACAACATGTTTGTAGAACAATTACTACATATTTACACAAGGCAAGGCTACAAATGGTAGCAAAATTAGACACACTACAATGGTCAATTAAATTTGATAAGGTGATTTTATAAGCGATGTCCATCACCATTTAGTACATAAATCGTTAACACCATGTTAGAGAAACACGAGACAGCTTATTCGCACCGGTTTACATTACAGGTGCTTTTTTCTTTTCATCTTGGTGTAACCAGTTCAAGAGTATTTACAAATACCTTATTGAATTTACACAAATTTATTCATTTTCTTTTATCAATACCGACCGGCCCGTAATTCTTCAGACACAACAATGAACTTTAATTAATTTCACTCTTACTTGTGTACAGCGCAGATCAATTGAAAATTTTTATGAATTAAAATTTCGGGTAGTTTAATATTGTAAGCAGTTTTTATATTTTGGAAAGTATTACATATTTATATTATATAAAGAAACAACATTACAATTTACTGAATGTTTTGAAAAATGACATAATTTTGACATTTACCTAATGTGCAAGTGCGCCGCCTTGCAGTGTGTTAACCGACCCTATTGGCCTAACCTTTCAAATACAAGACTTTTATAACTTTGTTTTACCCATACTGCACAAATCTTATAAATTAGATGGAAAAATTGATTATTTTTGTGTTGACCGTATAGTATCGTGATATACGTGACCGGTCAAACTTTGACGGAAATCGATAATTTTTCGTCAAAACGGGTATTATGGACGCCGTTCAACCGGTAATTTACCGTCAAAAATTGCTTGATAGCTATGTAGTGGTCGAGCAAACATTACATTTTATTAAAACTTTAAAACAGCAAATAAAATTACTTTAAACATAATTTTTTGTATTGGATGTGATTAATTCAAGTATGACAAAATTAAAATTTATTATTATTAAGGGTATTTTTTTGTTTCATAACCTCAATTTTGCCAGGAAGGGTAAACAAACAATCAATCCAACACAGAAACAGTTGTTGGTTGAGTCCTTGGTAACCCACTCAAACATGGCGAAGAGATTGTTAAATTCAAAGCTAGCATAGAGCATCGAGCAGCGTTTTAGGATTTTTTTTTGCAACAGCTGAATTCTAATGGCACAACTAAGTCTACCGATTTAATTTGTACGTGTACGATTATTTTGTACTACTGTAGTATGCACCATATTTTACGCTTTTATTTTAAATAAAAAAATATTATTGTTCTGTCACACGAAATTAAAAACAAATAGATCTGATAATGTTATAATTAGGGCTTTCGATTGACCTGAATAAACAAAATTATCTGAATTAATTGAATCAACTGAAGTGAATGTGAGCGTTGGATTCGCATCTCTTAACTTCACCCAACTTACTTTCAACTTTTCCAACGGTTTTCGTACTTTAGCACTAAACTTAGTCTAGTATTTTCCTAAGTTTGACTTCCAACTTATTAAAATAAAACATATGAAACGTGTCGCGGAAATTCGAAACTGGACGGAATTCAATAACGTAGAATTGGGCGCATGGATGTGTGAACAAAAGACAAAAATCAAATTGGTGGGAACAATCTTATGCTTGTATGTAAAAGGCTAAATCTAAAAATATTTTGAAGGAAAATATGGCGCCTAAATGTTGTAGATCAAAATGATATTTTTAGGTTTAGGATGAATATTTTATTAAATTTGAGGTATAACAATATTTACACATCTAAATTACATTTTAGTTATTTTTTAAATTATTTTGTATTATTACACATTGCTTGATATTATTCCTTGATTGTAACATTAAGAGTTTAAATAATTTTCCAAATATAGCTATTACACATCAAGTTTATTATTTTCGCATTGGTTTGCTACTTAATAATTTAAAACTGAAATAGAAATCACTAAATTTATACAAACAATTTTTGAATAGATATAAAATAATATATATATTATTATTTATATAATATATATTTATTTAAATTAACGCACACCTTTAAATTTTGTTAACAAAGTTACTTTATGTTATCTTTTAACTTTTTCCATAACATTCGAAAGAAAATACGATAGCTCAATCTGACTTTCGTCTTATTATACTTGGATTGATAAGAAAATACAGCAAACTACCACTGAACTAAAAATATGCTCAATGTTTTTTCGATTGGATTTCATGATACGGTTTCTTTACCGGTCGGTATTTTTAGCGGTGACATTTTAGGATCGGCAGAGATTTCCGACCGGAGTTTACGATATCGCCCCAGCATTTGTCAATCAGAATATGGTTCGCGAACAGCCAGAATTTGATTTGAGGGATAAATAAATCACACTGTACTGATTTATTGTTTGTTTGGTTTGAAGAATATTGGAACGGTTCGGTTTGAATTAAAATTCAATTGAAAATAAACCACTAAAACTTCTAAAAGTATTCCAGTGCTTTATATTCAGTTGAATATAGATCAAGACGAAATTTTTTCGGCCAGATGGCTTTTTAGCACTACAACTATTATTACAAATTTGCTCTGTCAAATCTAGTTCGGATATCGCTATTTGATTATTACAACAACAATTCCCGTAATTTACATCGTTTTCGAAACATTTCCGAAAATATCGGATACAATCTCTGAATAATTTTTTAATATTTACTAAACACTTACCACTACTGGCATATTATTACCTAAAAATACCAGAAATTTTCCCACAATACTTCACCCGCTATTATTTACCAAGGCTATTATTTAACACACAGCAACAAATTATTATTAATTCATTTTAACACCTTATTTTTAATCACACCACCCGCACAAAAGCCGCTTGAGAATCACAATCATTGCGTTCATCGCACTCGTTTTGCGAACAATCACAACCAATCTGCTATAATCTGAAATACGACTAAATTATTATAAATCTGATTCTAATGCTATTACTTAAACCTAGATGTTACTAAAGATCTTACTGGTTGTAAATGTCATTAAACTTTTAATCCTCTAATGCCTCTGCAGTTTAGAGCGTCCTCACCACTGCTTTCTGTCAGTTCTTCCAACAACCTCAAGAAATATGTTCGACTAATATTCCTACTGGCCATAAATGTCGCGAATGGGCTATCACAAAATATACCAGGGCTAGAAATTATCCTAAATTTAAAAAAAAAATAGATACATGTACAGAAACATCATTTATTAAAATACGTGGCTATGAATGCTTCCATGCTTTTCACCTATGAGGAAAAGCTCGAGCGGAATGTACTGTAATTGTTAAGAAAAATATCAAACATTACGAAGAGCCCAGTATAGAAACAGAAATAATGCAAGCTAAAACCATAAAAGTTGAATAAAGCAATAGGTATTGCATAGTATCTCCTGTATTTACTGTTCCCTACGCCATCAGTAAAAAATAGATTACAGTCGACATTTTAAATTACTAGGACACAATTCTATAATAGGTGGTGATTTTAATGCAAAGAATAACTATTGGCGATCTAGATTTACCTCTAAAGGTAAAGAGTTATTTAATGCAGCTCGCGAAAACAACTGTGAAATTCTATTGGCGATAAACGAAATATATTTGCCACTTAGGTTCTTACAACAAAAGGAGTTTTACGTATACGTAAAACGTAAAACTACGTGTAGTCCTCACGAGTATCAAAAATAGTGAAGGCTATCATCTGACCACTCACCTGTTATTATGACTTTGAGTACAATGACACTAAAAAAAGAAAACTTTCCTAAATTAACAAATAATAAAACCAATTGAGATGAACTAGAAATATTCATTAATACTATCCATCTACTTGAGGTCTGAGAGAGACGGAGACCGCACAAAATCTAGCAGCAGACTCACGCTTCGCAACATAAAAGTTTGTGCAACAAATTAAAACTATTAATAAAGAAAATAAAGCACGAAAGCATAAATAAGTAACTGTGAGGTTAAAACAACCAGAAATGCATGTGTCACTTGTCAAAAAAGATGATGAATCATGAGCTAAAAGTGAGCAGAAACTCTATCAATTTGCTGCCCATTTGGAAAAAACAATTCAACCGTTATCGAGACAAAGAGGTAATGACAATATAACAGCATTAATAAAACTGAAAAATGAATTCAATAACAATTTAAGTATCAGAATAGCTTCTAGATTAAATATTTAATGCTGCCTTGTGATTGAAATATGTATCACTTCAATGAAAGATAGCTAAGTAATTATGATTCCTAAACCAGGTAAATCCAACGATAAAAAATCTTATCATCTCTACTTCCTGTCACATTGAAGATATATGAAAAACTGCTGCTCAAGAATCTCAAACAAATAATATAATAAAGAGAATATCACTCTACTGTTGAACACAAGTTTACCGAATAACGGATGTCATTGAAGATGCGATTGAGAATAAGAAGATAAGGCCTTGAATTTAGACTGCATCGAGACCTGCCTAAGCATTCTTAAATTCTTAAATCATAACTCTGATCTAAAAATAATACCAGCAGGTATATCACAAAGTAGCGTTATATATTAAAAGACATATGATATATATATATATATATATATATATATATATATATATATATATATATATATATATATATATATATATATATATATATATATATATATATATTATAATGAATATATATATATAATGAATTTTTGACTCATACATGGAAAATTTGTAAGAATTCCAACAATCAGTTTCGAACGGATGAGATTATTGATTTGAAAAAATCAGTCATCAGGTCGCGACGACTGATGTTGTATTACTTACACTGGAATATTGTCTATATATAGGACAATACCATGTATTTGTAGTACTAGCGAATTACTGCTGCTAGCCTAAAGAAATCGATTCTTTCATATTTTTCATCTATGTTTCATTCTCACAATTAACTTTTCGTGTTTTTTAACGAATTTATTTTATAATTTTTATTTTTGTTTTCTATTTTGTAATCGGTTTTATTGTGACTATCTTCAGTACTCTCGAATTAAATACACAATCATAGGAAATTATTCCAATTAGCGTCAAAATCTGTGTGACAAACGACTATGATAATCGACATCTACTTATACATAATCAACTTAACAACCACCCCATACTTTTTCGTCCGTTATCGCTGGTCCAGCGCTGGTCCCCGGATGTAGAAATCCAAGGGTCTGGGGACTCTGTGGACTAAGGAATAGGGCCACCTCTATCAATCCATGAGTTTGGGAATGAATCACATGGCAAATCTTCTAAAACTGGTAAAATCAGCTCAGGTAGCTCATTTTGAACAAATTCAAAATAAATATCTCCGGAAAGGCGTTCTGGCAAAAAATATAGGCCGATAAGTTTTTGACCAATATCGCCAGGCCAAACATTAACACTGAGTTTCTTTTGGAAATAATCCTGCTTTTTCTTGTGAGGATTTCGACAGACTGATAAGTTTAGTCTTTCAGCGACAACTCGTATGCGTGTACTACGATCCTCGTCAAAAGCTTGTATTATTCTTTCGTTGACTGCAACATTATATTGCTTCACATTCACCTGAAACTCGTGAAAATGCAAGCTGCCGGTCTCCCTCAGACGTCGACATTGCAATTAACACTGTCATACGCCAACAACATGTCAGCTCGTTACTAAAGTTAGGTATCGTGACAACAGCGAAGACAAACACAACAAAAAGTCTTAACAATTAAACAATATTGGCTGAATAGCTCAAGTCAATTAATACCCAGGTTACTTATTTTTAAAAATCTATCAATAACTTAAAAGTTATTTTCTTAACCCTGACAAAATAGTATCTCTTATTTTGACCAGAAAATGAGTGATTTCTATGACATACAGTGTACCATTGGAAAAGCCATAAACTATAGAATTTTTGTAAAACAAAGCTAATTTCAAAATAACCTTTAGTTTTATTTAAATAAATTTAGAAGGTGATATATTTCATACTTTTACACATTTTTTAGGATTTGGAAGTCCATAAGTCATTTTTCTTAAACCAAATGTATTAAATAATACATTTATTTAGAATAAAATCACATTGCAGAATACAATAAAAGTTATTTCGTGTATTTACGATCACAAACAAAAAAGTTATGACAATTAAAAACGCGAGATTTTGGGTAATTAACGTTAAAATACTATATTTCCACGCGCCGCCAAATACTCTACATGTATTAATATACCTATATCTATCTATCTATCTATATATATATATATATATATATATATATATATATATATATATATATATATATATATATATATGATACCGCTATCCTAGCAGTTGGAAAATATATATCGGAAGTAACAAGCAAACTTCTAAATACATTTAAATGAGTAACTGGACTAATAACGGTTAATTTTACAAACCAAAATGTTAACCGGATGATCATGGTTCTTAACTCAAAACAAATTCCAAATGCAAATAAAGCTTAATACCTTCGCATAACCTCGATGGTAAGCTAAAATGAATAAGAATCAAGAAAAGAAAAATGAAGAGTTAAACATCATATATAGGAAAATGTACTGGATCATGGATAATCCATGGAAATCCTGAGCTCACAATACCTAACCAATTGCATTTGAACCGGCAAATGCTACAACTAGATATACCTTTGCTATCAATCTTTGGGATTGTGCCAAGAAGACCAGAAATAATTTTTGGTAACCTTTGCTAAACTATTTTAAAACACACTGTTATTATTATTTTGATACTTTTTAATATTTGCTAACCACAACTCAATGATTTTTTTTATGTGTTATCATGGCCATAGATATAGCGGCCATGCTGTAATACTTAAGCAACTTAACAAACCCAGAAAATCATAAGATGTTTAAGGAATTGTCAAGTTTTGCAGAACACATGGCAAGCAGTTTTGTAGCATGTCATAGGTTTTTTACTGTTTTTTACATCAATATTCAGTCATGCCATATATCAAGAGGACGCAGAAGTGTTTTTGTTAAATAAATTAAATTTTGTGTTTGTTATTTTATTTATTTTTCAATTAAATTTGCTTTATTTTATAATACTAAATTGTAATATTTAAATTTAGTAGAAAATATCGTATATAGTTGTACAACTTGTAAAATTTTCATTTCTCGTATAGTTACGTTTTGTGAAGTCCGGCAATTTTCTTGTTTTTAAAGTTTTTGTATAGTGATTTTAATTTGTGAATTAAAGTTATAAAATAAATAGATATTTGTAATCTTAATTAATACATTATTTGTCCTTGTATTATTAACGTGTCGTGATTATTCATTTTAAAATGACGAATGTTGTGGAAACGATCGAAGTTGAGAAAAATGTGTTGTACGGTGGGCCTGAGATGGTTGATTTTGGCCCTGTGAAATCTCTTGGGTACCTATTAATCGATTTACTCAAATCACATGGCGATAAAGTGGCTTTTGTAAGTACAATATTTATATTATAGGTTTATGCAACGTTTAAATTTCTAATATCAACGTTTAAATATGTATTTGTTTAGGTAGATGCTATTACGGATGAAACGGCTACCTACCGACAAATTTTAGAGGATAGTATTGAAACTGCTAAATGTTTTAGAGCATTTGGATTAAAAGTGGGTGATACAATTGGGATTGTAAGTGAAAACCGCATAGAATTTCCAGTGCCTGTACTTGCAGCTTTATTCATTGGTGTGACTGTGGCACCAATGAATGCAACTTATACCGAACGTAAGTTTCTAGCTAATACTAATCATTCCCTAATTTAGTTGATATAAGTAATCGTTATTTATTGATATATTGTACTCGCGATATAAAAAAAATTATCTACTTCGTAAACTCTCGAATGTAGTAATAGCATACTGATATAACGTTTACTTCTCAGTTTTATCTCTTGCAAACAACACTTGCAAAATATTGAACTTGTAAAATTAATAATTACCGTGGAGATTGTTAATATTGCTTATTTATATCTTTTACTTATTGATAACACTATATTGAGTAGTCCAAAATACACATGGGTGTATTTTGACCCTGGCCAAAACCTGGCCAAATAAAACGAAATTTATAATTCAAATTCGATGAGAAATTAATGAGAAAATTGTTTATCATAAAATACAAGTAGGCAGTACAAATCGTGCCGGCATGTTATTAAATGCTGACTTTTACTAATTGTGTTGGCACGAGTCCTTCTTATAAATCGCTAGCCCACAAAATTATGTTTAAATAGAAATTTCCTTAAAATGTAATTAACAATTCAATTATGTAGCATTGAATGAATGGCTTAAGTTTGTCATAGCATAGTCGTGAGAAATCGGAAAAAGATATCGTTACGAAATGTATCTAGCGCCTAGCAAATCAATTATTAAAATTTAAATTTTCTGAAGCGAATACCTAGGCCGCGTATTTATTAAACACATAATTAGAGTGCCCGCTCGATCAGAAAGAAACTTAAAACTTTCTTACTACATATACATATTATTACATTACGTATACTTGAGTACATTTTATACTCGCAATTTGTTAAACAACACGCAAACTTAAATTTAAATTAATTTACGTGGTTCTAACACAATATCAAAGTTCAACAAAATAATATGCGATTTTGATTTTCCATTTCGAAGTATGTATTATACTTTATAAATTGAAACCCAAGGTGTCTAGGGTCTAGGTAATTGAAAAATGAAAATCTAATTGTGAAACGTGATGTATAGTAAGAAGCTCGTAAATTCGCCAAATTCTTAAAAATTATACTGCCAATTAGTAGCTCAGTTACTCATGACTTCCTTTTCCATGAGAGCCGGTATTTTTGTCATATTTTGTACAAAATCTTTAATTTTCTGGTCACTGAATTTATTAATTGCAGTGCCTTCCATTTCTTTCTTCCCATACACCTTGAGTAGTTGGCTCGTTATAAATAAGGCCTTTTGATCAAGGTCCGACTGAAATACTTTGATAAATGATCTAATTTTAGAATTTTATTAAAATTATTTTAAATTAATAAAATTAAAGGCTATATTTTGTATGATTTAATTGTAAATTCCTTTTAGGGAAAATTTAATTGAATGTAACGGTTTTTGTGTGCTTTTATATTTTGAAAAAATCAGTTACAAAATAGGGTAAAGTTGATGTTGAATATAATATAAAATTTTGTGGCTTGCTGTATATTTTTAATACAGATCATCTTATCCCAAAGACAGCAGCTATTCTAATATGGGGCGGGACAGGGTGGACAGTGGGACACGAAAGTTGCTACAAACTCAAATGTGAATATTTCTGTTATATTTTTTTTTGTTTGTATTTTTTTAAATCAAGAATTTTATTAAATTTTTAACATAGAATTCTTAAAAATAATTTGTTTATACTCTTTCGTTAATGCCCTATAACTGGCCAAAACGTTGTTCATTATCGTTATCAATGTTGGAACAGTGAGCTCAGCAGGCGACCTTTTGCAAATTTTGCACGCGGGGCCTCTTTACTAGTGTTATGAATAATTTTTTAGTTTTAATTTATTTTATTTGGCTTGAGCGGTTCCACTCACACCACCAAACCTCTGTTTTACACTTTAGTATTATCTTCTCATCTTCTCTTCTCATCTTTAAATTTTAATCTACATTTTAATATTTTTGGCTTTAAATTTTAAATATTGGTGTATTTTCTTGGCAACGTTACAACAACAATTACATTGGATAAAGTATCGCATGGTAAAAATAATTCGAAAAAAATTTGCTTTATATGGAGTGTCCCAGAACTGGACGAGCAAACGAAGCAAAGTGATAGGGGAGCTCATTTCCAACAAGAACAGCCAAGTAAGGGTTTTTCGAGTTGTTGATGGTGTTATTCCACTTTTAGTGTTATTTAGTGAAATCGCATAAAAATTAATTTAAAAAAAAACCAAGAGTTCTCTTCTTTAACTTTCTGTTTTAATAAGATCTAGAAGAGTGTGCCTTTCCAATAACATCATTTTTATAAGATGTATGTCAAATAAAAATAATGGTTATGTAAAGTCTTTTAGTTTCTCAAAATTTTTTGTTTGTGTTTAAGTGACGTCAGCGGGAAAATAATGTACTTCAGAAAGTTGAACCATTATCAGAAAAATATGCGACACTAATGCAGATTTTAAAATGGTATCACACACCCATGCCATTTCACTAAAAACGCTATAAAACGCTAAAATGTTGCACCATCAACAAATCGAAAAACTTTACTTGGCTGTTTTTGTTGGAAATGAGCTCCCCTATCACCTTGCTTCGTATGATCGTCCAATTCTGGGACACCCTGTATAAATCGTGAAGCAGATTTTTCGTTATCGTACTCTCCACTAGATGTCAAAATATATTTTCTTCATACCGAATTGGAATTCCTAATTTCTTTGTTTTTGAATAATATGAATAGTATATAAATTTGTATAATTATGAAGCGTTTAATATTATTATTTTTACAATATACAATATAATTGTTGTATAATACGAATATACAAATATAATTTTACAAAATTATTCAATAGAATTTTAAATGATTTTTGCATATAAAAAATATTATCACGTTTACTGCCACCATAGAAACAAGGGAAGGTAATTCAGCACTATATTTAGAGTGTTGCAATCAAATGCCGAAAAAATATTTTGCTTTAAAAACATATGCATGTGACGCACCGGTGGGTCACATGGCAGTAAACGTGTTAAAGCATCAATAGAAAACTTACGGAGCATATTATCCCATTTACATGCGACCAACATTTTTCTTCTGCAAAATGAAAGAGATATAACAGTGACGTTTTGCACATGAGAGACAAGAAACGAAATGTATCCAAACAAAATTTTGTAGAATACTTTTTGAGCCACTACACCGCCAAACCATTATATAAATGAAATTGTTGCCATAAAATATATTCGATCCGAGTATTTTTGTGGCAACATTTTTAAAATTAACAAAAAAAAAATTATTTTATATTTATAAATGTTAAGGATTCATAATAGAAACAGGCGTCATAGATAAAAATGTAAATTTCGCATTTGAATTAATTAAAAATAAATTAATAATTTTTCTATAAAAAAATTGAATATTTTTATATAGCGGATGCTTCTTATTTACTTGCAAAAAGCAGAAGAAATCAATTTTCTACATGTAAATGGGGCATATGACAAAGACAAGAACTAAAATTTACATTAGAGCGACTGAGACACAACGTTTTAACTTTATCGTATACAAATTTGGAGAAATTTTGACATCAACAAACTGTTGGAATTATTTGAAAAAATATGAATTTTTGTTAATTTTCATTGTTTTTTAATGAATTGTATATCCCAAAATTACTAAAAAATATAATATTATTTTTGGAATAAACAGAATCATGTGATTTTTGTTCCCTACCATAATGCGAAATGTAAGCGGAAATTTTGGCATCAACAAAATTTAACCTAAAAATTATATTAAAAAACTTAAAAATATTTATTTTTAATTAATAAATAGTTTTTTTTTTAATAAAACAAACATTTTTAAATATTAGTTTCATTGTTTTTTATTTTAATATTTTTTTTTAACAAAAAACTGTTTCATTAATAATTTTCTCCTGTGTGGTATATCTTAAAACACGAGTCCAAACATAGCCCAGCTTCAGAATCAGGCACGAGTAAATTGTTTCCTTCCTGCGTCCACTTTTGTAACAAACAAGACATCTTCTTTGCGGCTTAGCTTTTTGTTGTAGCAATTCTTTCAATAAAATGACGATCAGTCTTGATGAATTTTTATTTTGAGAATGTCTTCCTGAAACCTTTCTCTGGACCTTATTTACATATTTCGCAAAAATTTGTTCTACCAGTTGAACTCGAAATTTTAAATGGTCGACTTTTTGTTGTTTATTGCGTTTATAAATGATGAAACTATTTAGTATACCAATATTCAGTAACCTTTTAAATAGTTTTATTTATATACCATTTATGAATTTTTCCTTTCCAATAAAAATCCTTCTAACATTTGATCCTTCATATCCACTCCATCCATATTTTTGTTGTAATCTATGACACTTACAGGTTTTGTAACTTCTTTGTTCCTTTTTATTATAACACCAGTTTCTTGCCCGTGATATGTCGAAATCATAGTAACGATGGATTAAAACATCCATTTCAATATGGTTATGGCTTCACAGTATTGGGTTATAATTTCTCCTTTTCGAATTTTGTGTTTTTTATTATAGGGGGTATATTTTTCCTGTTTAGGCGTAGCGCTCCCACACAATCTGTACCCCACGTCTTCAACTCCTTCAACAGTTCTACGGAATTAAAAAAAATGTTCATCCATACAGTATGGCCTTATTGTAATAATGATTGTACAAGCTGTAGACCTTTTTATAAAAGTAAGATCGTATCATCGGTTTTTGAATTATTCCCATCCATATATAATCCAAATACTACATAAATTTCTTCTGCTGTTACATTTGTCCACTCATTCATTCTTTATCTGCGAGGATAAATCAAACCTAGCGATGCTCTCTTCTGCGCGTATAGATTTGTTTGTTCAACAATAGTTTCAACAAATTCAATTGGGAAAAATACTTCAAAAATGTCTATAGATTCAGTTTTCTCTTTTGCCTCATTTTTCGGATCGTTGCCTTCGTTCAATATTTCTCGGTGATCATTGTATGTGTCCATATCAAACAATATTGGCATTTGATAAGAGAGGTTCTACGATTTCATCAATAAATCCCACGTCATCGGTGCAAATTGATGAGGCATAACTAGTTTCCCTATCTGATAACTCATCAGAGAGATATTCCGTTTCTGATTCTCGTCTTGAACCCATAACGGAACTTTTTATTAGCGGTACCACCTAGAGAAGTTTGACAATTTCAAAAGGAAAAAAATCAACAAATTTATTACGGAAATCTCTAATGACTTTATGACTTTTCTACAATAAGGGGTGTTTCGGGTTTGAGGTAGAATATAATAAGAACGGGATTTAGAAATATTGTAGGCGTTTATTGAAAAAAAACTAAAAAAAACTTTTTTTTTGCTCGTATCGTTTTCAAAATTTGATTGTCAATTTGAAAAATTGAAAAATTTGATATTTTGATTAGTTTTAAACTGGAAATTCCAAATCCGTGATCATTGGTTAATTAAATAACAACAGTTTCCAGTTTGAAACAATTTAAAATGACAATATAACATAAAATATATAATATGTACTTATACATCATAAAATATTAGATTCCATCGTTCAAATTAAGAAAACACAATAAACAACAATAAAAATAGAGATACCGGCGCAGTTTTTGTGTAAAATTATTATTTAAACATATCAATAAATTATTAAAAAAACAAAAATAAAATTTTTAATAATTATTAAAATAATCGAAATCGCTCGATCTATTCGAATAATTTAATATTCGGATATTCGAACTGGAAACCCTAGACAGCACATGTCGGCACATTTTAACAAAATCGGCTAAGAAATGGCCTACTTCCATCCCTTTTGGCCATATACCAGAGATTTCATTCAAAAAAATGGTTTTAGAATGCCATTTAGATCGCACATCTAGAAATTTCAACAAATCAGCTAAGAAATGGCATAAAAAAGATCGAGTTGAAAGAGTTTTAACTTAATTTTTTTCAAAAAATATCTGTGCACAATGTGCTGGATGTACTTTATACAAATAGCATCTAAAATAGGTGTCTCGTCACTCCGTAGTAGAGAAGATTTTATGCATGACGTACACGTGTACGTCATTCCACGTTCCACGCGGAGGGGGGGGGGGGCGAAGGGTTAAATAAATTAAAAACAATATGACACACATTAAAAAGTTTGCGTTTAATTTCGTCCCTCGCAACTCACATAGTAATTGAAACTTTTAACTCCCACGCAGAAGGGTTAATAAACACGACTTACTTTGTGAAACAAATTGATAAAAAACATTCTGGTGTGTGATACGATTTTAAAATCTGCATTAGTGTCGTAGTAACTGCAACTTTCTGTAGTACATTGTTTTCCCGCTGACGCCACTTAAACATCAACAAAAGTTTTTGAGAAACAACACGACTACATAATCATTGTTTTTATTTGACAGAAGATAATACAGCTTGTAACAGTTTTCCTTATGATTAGATTTCCAAAAAAAAACCGTTCTAGATTCTCCTGTTGGTAAGCTCCAGAGCAGCATGTGTCAGCCGGCTAGCAACAGTGGTTAAGGGGTGGTTCTTCCTGGACACCAGGAGAGCTTGGATTGTTGCAGTTTGTAGGATTAGACTGTACCATTGAGTTCAAATGCGCCACATTCCATCTCCAGTGAAACCAATCAAAACGTTTACTTACTCATAATTTATTCTCATGACTAGAAAATCCAAATAAAAAGAAAATCATAAAAATGGAAAATTGATTTAATTAATAAGAATCTTTTAGCTAATTATATAAAAAGTAATAAAACAAATATTGTCCCGTTGCGGATCCGTTTCAGCCGAAGTTGAATTACCACGTTGAAGGTCTCTGTTATGACTGGGCCTTAATAATTACTACTTTTGGTTTAGTTTTTGTCTTTTAATTATTCTTAATTGTTTTGATTTATTAACCTATGCATTTATTATAAGAACACCTTTAATGTTTGTTCTTTATTGTCTTTGGGCTCAAAAGAAAAAACACTAGCAGTGTTTTTACAAATTATGAACTACAATTTTGATACAAACATTTTCTTGAGTATGCGTGCACTAACAGTTTTTATTTCGAGCACTTTAGTAAATTTATTTTTTTCAGTTTTGATTCCTTTGTTAACTCACGTTATCTATGTTATGTAGTACACCACATTATTATTACATTTAATATTATATTTATCATTAATTATCACTCAAGTAGAAAATTAAATTATTATTATTCATTAAGTGTTTTATGTCTCTTTTATGTTTTTTTTTAAATTTTCTCCACCCAACTCAGCTTTTTTCCGTAGAACTGCGCGCCATCGCGATTCAAAAGCTTGTCCCCGTCCAACACCACTATCAACCACACCCGCTTTCATCCTAGCGGTGCTCGCCGAGCCAACCTGTTGTCATTCGCGAAGTTTACGTCGTTACCCCGTTACCCAAGTATATGTTTTATTATATACATACATTAGAAAATACATTGATAGAAATAAATATAATGTGGGAAAAATGGAAAGAATTATAATTCATTCAGCGAAAAAACCTTTTAAACTTTCCATTTATTTTCATAATATTTTTTGTTTGTTTCTGATTTTATTTAGTTTGCATATTTCCTTTAAGTTTTGTGGTTTTATTAACCTTTGAGTCAACACGAGCAGGAAAGTATCAAATTAAGGGTAATTTTGAGCTAAACATAGGTGCTAAATGATAAATCGGGAGATAAAATTCTGGTTAGTAAATGTAATCTCATTCTTTAAAGCTTAACTCAGTTAATTTTATTTTAATTTGAAACACAATTCAACGAAAAATTTAATTAATTAATATTTAAATCTATTACATTATAATACATGTTACATGCTTACTTCATTACGTGGGCGGAGTAAGAAGTCTGTAAAAATAAAACAAGGAATAATATTTTCGGTCAAAAATTTTTTTTTTTCAACATAGTCACCTTTTAGCTCGATACACTTAAGTCCAACGTTTTTACAATTTTTCAATCCCTTCCGAATAGTACGATTTCTCCAACCCTTCAAAATAGGCGTTTGTTGCATCGATGATCTCCTCATTAAAACCGAATCTCTTTCCGCCGAGCCATTTCTTCAAGTTCAGAAACAGGAAATAGTCGCAGTGGGGTTAAGTCTTGAGAATATGGCGGATGTGGTAGTAATTCGAAGTATAATTCAGGGATTTTGGCCATGAGAACTCCACACGTGTGCACCCGTGCATTGTCTTGATGGAAGATAACTTTTTTCTTCGTCAAATGCGGTCGTTTTTCTTTCAAAATGTCGTTGAAACGGTCCAATAAGTTGCAGTAATATTCCCTTTTTGAAGGTAATCGATGTGAATTATACCGCGTGCATCCCAAAAAACTGGCCATGAGCTTGTTGACCGACAAAACCGCCTTAGCCTTCTCTGGCGCAGATTCGCCAGTAGAAATGCACTGTTTAGACTCCTTTGATCCCCGGTGTATAGTGATGGATCCATGTTTCATCCACAGTTATGAAACGACGCAAAAACTCCTTTTTATTTCGCTTAAACATCCCCAAACCTGCCTCTGAAATTGTCATACGTGTGCGTTTTTGGTCTATTGCAAGCAAACGCGGCATCCAACGCGCGGATACTCTCTTCATATTCAAATGTTCGTGTAATATATTGCGCACACGTTCATCTGAGATGCGATGTCTACTATCTCAGCTATCTCGCGGACTTTAACTCTGCGGTCTTGCAATACCGTATCATGAATTTTGTCAACCATTTTTGGTGTGGTGACTTCATTTGGGCGTCCTGAACGTTCGGCATCAGTTGTGCTTGTACGACCACAACGAAAATCAGTAAACCACTTGTGAATCATTTTAATCGATGGTGAAGAGTCCCCATAATATTTATCAAGCTTTGTTTTAGCAAAAAATAATGTTTAACTAACACACGAAAAACACTTTTTTCCAAGTTTGCAAAAAAACAATGGGTTGTCTGTTTTCAATGGCTGTCAAAACTGAACTATATGACAGATCTGTCTGAAAATTTTAATTTGGTCTTGTGACAGATGATATTGACACATGACATCTGGTATTTGCGATTGTGGCGCCCTCTGTTGCAATTTTACCAGACTTCTCACTATGCCCTTGTATTTAACAAAGAAACTTTAAATAGTAATTTATGGGCAAATCTGGCATTTAATAAACTCCTGACAATGTTCCGCACATACTGGTTTAAGACAATAGTGGCATGCCTCTCTGGCGAGTCGTCGTTTCCAGTCTTTCCGGCATATAAAGCAATTACATTTATGTTTCAGGCGACCTGTTTTATCTCTATCTTCTGATGGTAATGGCTGACTAGAACCAGAAGATGGTGATTGAAATGATTCAGATGCCTCTTAAATTTTCCGCATTAACATTGCTTCCAATCCGTTTCACGTGTTAAAATTTCGATACGAGTATATAAATGGCGATAAGATAATCCCAGCTTTGTTTTTTTAGGCACGTAAGAGCACATTGTCACATTTTCATGGACGCCAAATTCTGTAGTTAGTATTCCATCGCATGAGATGTTGTGCCAGCGGTAAAGATGTAAAAAGGTTATCGATTGTAAGTGTACGACCACTGTTTATATATGGTTCCATCAACTGAGTTACAACTTTTTCACCTTGATTAACCTCTCGCGACTCATTGGATAGTTTACCAGTATACAGATCAGCCTGTAATGGGTAGGCAGTTTTTGCATGTCCACCAGACTTTTATGCCATATTTGGCGGGTTTCGAAGGAATATACTGGGTACATTTAGTCCTGTCTCTGTATGGATATAATTGCTCGTCGATCGTTACTGCATCGCATGATATAAAATATTTACGGAGATGAGCGCTTACCATTACAAATACATCTCTAATTGGTGCTGCTTTATCTTTCTCCAAGCGAGCTGCTCGGGTATTTTCGTTGTCAAAGCGAATTCACTGTGTTATAAGGGAATGTTTTCCACAGATCAGTAGTATATTCGTAATTCGATCTAAATACGCCTGCAGTTACTAGTATTCCAAGGAATGCATCGATCTCTTCTTCATTTATAGGTTTTCAAACTTTAATCGATCCAGGATTATTTGCCTTGCGGCTTCATTACATTCTATGGATTCATAACATTCTATGAGAGATCACGTCGAGAATTAGGTATTTCTCTTCTCCACTCTGTATCGTCACGTGAAAGAACCGGCTGATCTAACGTAGCAGGCACTTGGTGGACTACGTTCACATTTTCAAGTTCCTCGTCATTTGATTCATCCTCTAAATCAATTTCAGGTGGATGTGATTCTTGTTCCGCATCTGAAGCATCACGATTGGCAGCAATGTTTCTGTCATCATCAGATTCAGCAAAATCATTTACAGATTGCTCTATGTCACTTTCACCTGAAACTTCGTCAATCAACTGCCTGAAATACTCGTCTCTTGTCTCGTTCGTCATGTGTCGCATTCGGAGAACTTGACGCCCTTGATTAGCTCTATCTGCTAAATCTAAAAGTAATTTATTTGTTCAAAACACAAAATCACCATAAATCCACAAATATAATTTTCCACTGAGATAAATTTCCGAAATTATAACGGCACTAAAACTAAATGTAAATTCAATATATACACAACAAATACTCTCTCTTCGTCAGCTATTTTTACTATTCTAATTTTGGTTCGCAAATTTTCCCTTTATACGAGTATGCTCGTAAATTTCGTTGTACGGCATCCTATCGTTCAATAGTTGTGGGTTGTTCCTATGTTGATTAATTTTTACTTCATTTTTTCGCCTTTATTCAGTCTGTGCAGGATTTCTAAATTGCGGTCATATCCTGTGTAAGTGGGCTGTTGGTGAGTCAGATGTTATGCGCCTGGGATGTGGGAAAACCACATCTTTTACGTGTTCTTTAAATCGTGTAATAAAACTCTGACCACTTTGTCTGATGTAGAACGCCTCGCAATTGTAACATTTTAGTTTATATATACCTGCATTCATTATATTGCGCTCCTTTTTATTATTTAGGTGGTTTTCCATTTTATCTGTTGTTTTATTTGAAACTCATCAAAATTTTACAATTCTAGCAGTTCAGTACGAACGAATTTTTAAACATGAACATACCCGGGTATGTTCGTTTGCTCATGCACCAATTATGTAAGAAGCCTTCCGCGTGGTTCTATCTTCCGTTCGTGTAGTCACCTCACGTAAACCTTGATCTTTTTTGATTGACTGAGATATGCGGAATTGTCTCAGTAATCTGTTTTTAGACAGTATACTGCGGAAGATGCATAAATTAATTTTTGGGTACAAATTGGACTGAATTTGAATTCTAACAAATTTTAGTTTTGGGGAAGCTGAATATGACTGGCTCATCTCTTAGCGGGTTAAGGCCAAGTTTGGTTCGGCTATGGAATGGAGGAACTGGATAATTCCTTGGCCGCTTATTTTCAAATTTATTTTGTAGAAAAACCCAGAACTTCATCCGGGATTTATGATGGAATCACGATTCAGCTCAACATACCAGATTCGAGCATAATTAGTTAAGAAATTGCCTAGCACGGCCGAACTCCAGGATTTCTGTAAAATACATTTTCAATCGCCACTCAAATCTGAATACCTGATTTGACAATATTTTTTGTCTGATATGGCCAAGTTCCATTCAAAATGATCAAAGTTCTACACTTCAACAAAAAGACACGTTAAAATTTCAATACAAGCTGACCTTTTTATTAGAATCCTACCTCAGCTCTGCAAATTAAGTTGGAAAGTTATCGGTTAGGAAACGGCCTGGTTCCATTCATTATAGCCGAATTTCAAAATTTTGTTAAATTTGGCTTTGCACATCGAATTTGACCATCATTTGTTGAGAGATGGTCTACCAATTATACTTGGTAATAAAACGAATCTTCTTTGGTGGCCAAAATTAATAAAACATTTGAAATTTTGGCGAAATAAGCTAAATTTGGCATTAAATAACATTGATAGTTTTCCGGGAACCATTGCCTTTGGGATGCCTCACATATTTTTTGCAATTTTTTGAGAGATATTTCGGGATTGCCAATTCAAGGGTTAAATACTAATGAATTTTGAGTAATTTTTAATATAATTTAAATAACTATGATTTCATGAAAATCGATTGTAAGTTGTGAAGTTGCAGGGGATTAAATTAATAAATGTTTATATTATTTAGGAAGCCGGAAATCATTAATTTAGAATGAAATTTCAGGAAATCTACAGATGCTGGGAAATAATATTTCTTTGATTAATTGTTAATTATGTAGATTAGAACTGTGTTGTCATTGTGTTCCTAACTATCGATTTTATCTAGGTGTCTGTAACCGGGCCGAACCAATCAGTCAATTTTGTTTAGGAAGCCGGAAATTATTAATTTAGAATTAAATTTCAGGAAATTTCTAGATGTACGTGAAATAAGCAATTATTGAAGACCAATACCATCGTTATCCATTAAACCTGTTAAGCCTTTATCCTTCCTCTAGTAGATTAGAATTGTGTTGTGCCGTACGATCGCTAGGTGTCTGAAACCGGATTTTCCTATCCTTCCTATTGTTATGTGTAAACAGGCTGTAGGAATAGGCCCGGATTTATCCAGGACACTTGTCCAGTACTTGGTCCTGTAGTCCAATCAATCAATCAATGGACATACCCGGGTATGTTCGTGTTGAGTAAAAGATGTAATAATGTATATTAAATCCCAGAACGCCTCAATTGGCAATATAAAATTATTTTCTTTTTTTGAAGTGCATATTTTCTATACTCGTATATAGCTACCTAACTACTGAAGAGTTCAGTATGTAACGTACTCTCTGTTAGGTCGATTTTACCGTTTAAAAAATCAAAAACATACCCGAGTATGTCGTGTTGACACAAGGGTTAATGTCATGAGATATTTTTGTCAAATTTTATACGGTTATTTTATAATTTGTTACAAGCTTATAAAAATGATTTTATTGGAAAGGCACACTCTTCTAGATCTTATTAAAAAAGAAAGTTAAACAAAAGAACTCTTGGTCTTGATGGGTGCGCATGCGATTTCACTAAAAACACTAAAAGTGGAATAACTTTTGCACCATCAACAATTCGATAGAACTTTAATTGGCTATTTTTGTTGGAAATGAGTTCCCCTATCACTCTGCTTTGTTTGATCCTTCAATTCTGGGACACATTTTTTTTTAAATCTAAGAATTGGCAAATCAGATTTATGTTGTTTGTGCAGTTATTGGGTCGGTTGTACATGGATTTTTAATGTTTATGTGGTGTAAATCAAGTTGCTTACTGAATCTCGTTTTGACTAATAAGTATATGTGACGGTCAAAATCTGCTTATGCCCTCCGCACTTTTCTTTATCGTAAACTTTGTTGATAATGACTGTGTACTGACTGCCTAGCGCTTTAACATGAATAATAAACGGCATTTAATAATTTAATTTAATTTATATTTATTTATTATTTTGTTATTTTTAATATTTTATTATATTATTATTATTATTATTTTTTTACCAACACATGAAAGGGAAGATTGTAACTAAAGGGTGTCTCAGCAAGAGCGCCGGATTTAAAATTGCCGCCATTTTGCTTCACGTACAGACCACGCGATTAGATCGTACGATCTTGGCCAATGTTGATCGTCAAATCGAGAAATGACACGGCCTGGAAACTTAGTCTGCAGTAACACTATTGTTCACGTGCTGTGTGGCAGGTCGCACCGTCTTGTTGGAAAATCATGTCCTCCACATCAATTACATCCAATTCGGGCTACAAAAACTCCGTTAACATTTCGCGGCACCGCACTCCCAAGTTCCTGGATTCTCGGCCACAGATTCCCTTACTATGGCTATATTTTCGAGTGACCGACAAGGACGACGATGAACAATAATCTTCTGATCCATCAGCGTAAGTTTGGTCTCAAATTTTGTAATCAAACGCCTCACTGTCGATTCATGTGGTGCATTATTCCGACCGAAAACTGTTTTCGAAAAAACTCACCATTTTTGTAATGTGTTTTTACAATAATTAAACGTTGTAGATTTGAATACTTCTCCATATTCTTAAATCGAGTGGTCTGTACGTGACAAAAAATCACGGTACAACTCGTATTAACAAAATGGCGGCAAATTTAAATCTGGCGCTCTTGCTGAGACGCCCTATACAACATTTTTGATCAAACATTTTTATCAATTAAATAAACTCGTATTCGATGTTCAATGTGAGGATCCAGGCAGGGTCTGGACCCGTATAATTCTGGAGTACGATTCGTTCTTCAAATATGCTTTTGCTACTGAATTTCGTTTACTCCAGGAATGTGCTATGTATACTTAGGATCGGCATGATGGTTGGCCTATACGAGTACGTCTCTTATCATATCATATCACTTATATTTACTACTGTGGAAAACGATGCGTATGTACAGGGATTACACATCGCTTTGAACTATGATATGATATGATATGATAGAGGCGTACAGGCCAGCCATAACGGCGATCCGTGGTATTTTACCATAATCCTGAAATATCAACAATCGAATGACCGATTATATCTGAACGCGAATAATATTTCAGCATTATGCGGGCCCAGGCCCTGCCTGCATCTTTAACAGATAATGTTGATTAGGGAAGGATGTTAGTCACAGAAACAACTAGGGCGAAACCGCAGCCAAGTCATTTTCTAACTACTTAAATATATTAAATTTTAGTCTCAATTATATTCACACTCTAGATTAGATTTTGTTAGTTTATTAATTTGGGTTAGTTGTGGTGGAGGTAAAGGATACTAATATTCATCATATGTATTCGGCTCCAGTCATAATAGACTGGTTAGGTTATTTAATTCACATCTATGGGTCATCTCATCATATACTGCTTGTAACCTTATTCTTCCTTATCTTCCCGTCCAACACCATCTAACCGAGGGGCTTCACGTTCGTAATGACTCGGCAGTATTATCATACATATGATGACCTAAATATTCCGTTGATATTGTAAAAAAAAAAGAACAACTCGGTTAGCGAAAACATGTTAGCGTTACAAGGCAAAACTGCATCAATACAAAAAGATTATTGAATTTACATTAATTCTAGTGAACGAATAAACAACAAACTATTCGGCTGAACAGTAAGCTTTCCTGGAAATTTTCCCTTGACAGTAAACTTTAAAAAATCCACTGCTATTTTCTTCCTTATGTGAGGATCCTAAATTGATTTGTTTATGGTGGTTCAATCAAATTCTGTTATAGTGATAATTAACAGTGTACAAGTATCGGCATGCCGGCCTATTATTGCGGGATTTGGCACTACTGCCACTTCATTAGATCTACGAGCATACGGAAGACTAGGTTTAAACTGCATGGTGTTCTAAGTCTATCTGATAGCGCTCACACTTTGTGCAATTGATGCATCTAACCTTACGGTTTCAGGCGGAAACATTATTCTGTAAACACGTAGTAAAGCTGTGCTACATTCGTTGCAGGGACTCACAGGGTCGTGTGGTGGTTCCTTGTGAAATCGAGGTGCCGGTAGCCGCTTTAAACTATACTTGTGGTTATAGAAAGCTATTAAAAACTACATTCTTTACGAAGTTAAGCGAAAATGGCGTGCTTACTCCACTCAAGTTTTTATTTATGAACTTCAGTTAGAAGTTTTGTAGCCAGCTTTCCTTTCTTAATTATTGATGCTTGAATGTAGATCAGTGGTCTTCCCTGTCCTGAATGAAACCTAAATGAATGCTGCTTAAAAGTCGTATCTGCTTTTAAACTCATTTACCTTAATCAATTTTAGTCATTAGTACCAGACTAAGACAAACGATTAAGAGTCTAGTTTAGCTGCTGATTTAGAAGCGTTTTCTCGGAATGTAAATACTTGTGGATGTATTGGTTTGTAACTGAAAGTATCTACTATTGGTCACCTTATAACGTGAAAATAAACAAAAAGTTTGCTATTGGTGTGTTGATTACATTTGCTTAGTTAAATCAAATAAAATGAAAAGAAGGCTTATTGTATTAAATATTTCTATTACTGTTCCATTATCTAGACATAATCAAACGGTTTGTTTCCGTCGTCTTTCATCGATATACAACACCGTCAATTTTAGTTCTGTTTCATTGTTGTAATTCAATACAGCGTAATTGGAGTTAAGCAATTCTATAAGCAATGATAAAGTCAACCGTAAACACTTCGTATTCTTTATAATTCAAGTTTTTCTTGTTATCATTTAGGTACCTTATCGAGTGACTTTTTATTATACTTATAATTTTTTTTATTAATCACCAAAATACAAACATTGATAAACTATATATAGTCAATAAATAAATAATTGAAGTATCAGCCGTTAACCATATTATGATCAATTACGTTTTTTTTTCTGTTTGTACGGGATTTTTTCTACTCAATTTTAAATCCAGCGGGTTATATCTCGATCATCAATAAGAAAGATTATAGAAATTTTATTAATTTTATCATTTTAGGAGAATTAGTGCATGCGTTCGGATTATCACGCCCCAAGTTGATTTTTACATCACCATTTCCGTCCTATAATGTGATCAGTGCTGTTGCCCAAACCAACTTCATACAAAAGGTTATTCAATTTGGCGACATATTACTTGACGAAGGTGCAATATTATTCCAGGATTTCATTAAACAGTATAAGGTAAGCAAGTAGCGACCGGGGGTCCGGTATTTAAAACAAAAATTTATTCTTTAAATTGATATTAGTTTGAGATTCGGCCCGAACAACCGAACCGGTTACCGTCTCGTTGGTAGGTTTTAACAAGACATTATAACACGGAAATTAATTTATATTCGTACAATTCATAATTTATTATACATACTTTGCTTGACCGGCTGCTCGACTCGATTTTCTGCTATTTTAATTCTCATCTAAAGTTAAAACATGATATGCAATATATAATCGACAAAACTGATTTGCATAAGGTACATATTTATCATTTATCAATGACATGTATTTACTCGAACAAATTATAACTGACAGATGTAACACATACTCATTTTTCAGTTCAACTAGGTTCAAATTCCAATTTGATTCATAAAACATTAAGTCATCATAATGTAATGTAGTTAATTTCAAGGTATAGTTGTAATTTTAGAATACTACTTGATTATGTCTTTTAATTAATTACGTTATTAATCAAATATTTTGTTTTTGAATCGTAAACTAATAAATTATCTTAAAAATTTGCTTGAGTACGCATTAATCTAACAGCCTTGTTAGGTGTTCGTTACATTAATAATTATTTAATTTACAATTTTAATGAAATATGCAGAATATAATTTAAACGAAGTTTATTATGCAAATATTTGTTATTTTATCGCGATTTGTATCTTTATTCCCGCTAGCGTTACATCTTAACTTTATAAATAGTTTTGGCGCCTTTGCAATATTTCTTGCGTTTATGGAGTGTATTCTATTCATATCTCTCTATGACGTTTATCTTTTGAATAGAGTAGTCCCTTTAAACGAGTCTAGAGAGATTCTTTTAAATTGACATTATTGATCTCCTTCTGTAATCCGACTTAAAATATTACACCATGTTAGTGTCGAAGGCTAACAACTGCTGATGTGATTCAAAATACATATTTAACCACCGGCTCGCACCTCCTAAAATAAATCGTATTTGTTTAACTTTTATTTATTTATTTGATGAAATGTAATTAAGCTTAGGAAGCTTTTACATATATATGTACAAAATGTATTAGGTGTGCAAGTAGAAACACTGCTTTTTTTTGGTCGAACTCAATTTTATTGAAAATATAATTGTTACAGAGATTATTTATCGAATTATTCGCCATTAGTATCTATGGTCTTTTGCCATTTATCAGGTAGATGATGAATGCCTTCGCGATAGAAACTTGGTCGTTTCGAAGCAAAATAGTCATCGAGCCATTTTTGTACATGTTCAACTTTCGGGAACCGCTGGTCTTTCAAATATGATGACATCGATCTGAATAAGTGGTAATCAGAAGGAGCGAAGTCTGGAGAATATGCCGCAAGCTGTAAAATTTCCCAGCCTAAGGAGAAGATGAGTTCCTGGGTTGATTTTGTTGTATGTGGACGAGCGTTATCATGTGGCAATATCACCTTCCGCCTTCCTTGGCCCTTAAACGGTATTTTTCATCTAGAGCAACACTTAATTTGATCAATTGGGCCTGGTAATGTTCAGCTGTATCAGTTTGACCAGGTTCGAGAAGCTCGTAGTAAATGACTCCTTTCCAATCCCACCAGACATACAATAACACTTTCTTGGCATGAATATTCATTTTTGCAACTGATGTTGCTGGCTGGCCTGGATTAACCCATGGTTTTCTGCGTTTAGGATTATCGTACAAAATGTACTTTTCATCACCCGTAATGATTTTGTGCAATAAATTCTTTCTTTTGTACCAAGAAAGCAAATTCAGGCAGATGTCACCTCTTCGGTTTTTATTTTCTTCGGTCAGTTTATGAGTAAACGATTTTCCTTCCTTCTGCATTTTTTCCATCCCGAAATCTTGCAAACCACTTTTTTACTGTTGAATTGAGTGATTCACAGAAAGTTGACTCATAGTCGAATTAATCAATTTCATAGATTGAGCTGCATTTTTTTGCAATGGCCTGGAGATGTTCCAGGGTGTTGAGAAAAATTTGGTTTTGCTTCTATTCACTTCCAAGCCAAACCCTCTTGTGTAATAATTGAGCTGTTTGAAACTGCCCTTTATATCACTAGGTCTTCGGCCAAGAAGCACGATTGAATCTGCATATCCAAAAATTGTCCATATTTATTAAATACACAGCGCGTAGTTTCAATGTTATTTTTCCTTACTACGTATTCGAACGCCAAATTGAACAGCATAGGCGCGAATGCATCTCCCTGTCGAACATGTTGTTATTTTTGACGGAGAAACGCGTTTCTCTGAGTAAAATAATGACACTAAGCACTGGCCCGTGGTTGATTAGTTGGGTCGAAAACCACACTGACAGTCGTCTATGATGCTTTAGGCCAGAGGGATGAGTCTGGTAAGTACCGCGTTAGTCAACACTTTGTAGGCTGTGTTCAATAGAGCTATGCCACTATAGTTTAGAGTAATGCTTCCGTGCTTATTTAATTCTGCGGGGATTCCATCGAGACCGGGTGAATTTCAATTTTTCAGTCTACTAATAGCTGCTTCTACTTCCCCTACTGTAAGATATTCGAAAAAGGCCTCTTCAATTGGTGAAGCATTTGGGGGTCATTCCGATTTAGTAGATTTTGGAAGAGGTTTGCCATACTGAGAGAACATCATTCACGTTTGTTCTCAGCTCTTCATTCTCATCTTTGATGGCTGTACTGTTTGGGTGGTAGTGTTCAGTGAAATTCTTGGCGTTAGCAAAACGCTTGGACGCTGAAGTTTTAGATGCATTTACTCATGTATTCACGCTTCTTTTGTCGGAGGTATTTAGTCGTAGCTTTCCTGGCATGGAAATATTCTGTTAGAGTTCTTCTGGTGCTACGAGCCAATCGTTTTTCACGATGCTTTGGTTTATTTTCGAGAACCAGGCGGCACTGACCAGAGAAATAATAATTGCGGGATTTCGGTGGTCTTCTTCCGATAGTATTTTGGGCGGCGGTAGTTATCGCTGACTAAATAGTCACTATTCCTGGATGTTAATAGGAGGTTCTTCATTATTATTGTGATAGTCAGTGGCTTATTGGTAACTCTGCAGTGATCTTTTAAAGCATCAACGTCTATCGAACGGCCTTTTTTGTTGTATCAACATCCATTGAACGGCCTGTTGAATGTAGATGATAGTTTGCACTTATATTTGAATATGATAAGCAAATGATCGCTGTCCAACTCACATACATTCACCATTAAATCCAAAATGTTTAGAGTTGAAATTCCCGTCTTTGTATTAAGCTTTGCATCGCTGTTCCATAATGAAGTTATATCAAATGTGCCTCGAAAATCAACTTGATTACATTTATCTCGATTATCTGGAATACACTGTACAGCTGCATCGGAAAATATTCTAGTAGGGAATTCAATTTGAGCCTCTAAAATACCAGATTGAGATTCTTGAAGCTCAGAGCTAAAATTTTATTAAATAATAATTAAATATTTTTTATTGATAATTCTGATATTGTTACAAACCTAGTTGTTTCAGAAATTGCAGCAGTTCTTTTCATCAAACGATTTGCTCTTGTGCTGACATGAGTAGTCTTTTTTGGAAACGATGCCTTCAGCAAATTTTCAGTTGAAAACCACCAGGAACCAATTCAACTTTAAACAAATTATTTGGTGAATGGAGAGGCCTTTAAAGATATTTTTCTTGAAACTGGCGACTACATACAAGAAATTTTTGAGAAATTTCTTTCTTCAACGCTATTTGCCATTTTATTAACTCCGATCGTGATTCTATCACTTGTTTGGGAATGTGGTGCATAGAAATTTTCGTTGATCTACGAGAATTACACTGGAGTACTCCACAATAATTCAACGATACTCTTGAACATTTAGCCTCACTATTATCCAGTATGATTTTGAATACAACCTTTAAAATGATTTATTCAATTAAACTAAAACAAAATATTTTCTTTTTCTTTAATTAAATAAACCTAGTTTCTAATTATAATATTTTACTAGTTTTTCACTATTTTTGATTGATCCCTTGATTGATCAAATCAAAATGTCAAAATGAACATGGAATCACCATTTATAATTCCTGTCACCAGGTGGTAGACCCCAATCGTCAATAGCAGTTTACACTTGAAGTGATATGATTAAGTGTTATTCAACCGGGAAAAGTGTCTTGCCTTACTTACATCTCCGCACGGGCTGTGTATGTTGCGGCATCATAGAGTTGAAATTGGAAGCATCTGAAAATCTCGGTTTACAAAAAGTTTAAAATAAATTGCTGCTTTTTGTGAATGTGTGAGAAATTGCTATAAAATTTATTACTCCCAAATTTCTATAAATTCCTTGATTTAGTGAAATTAATTAAAAAAAATCGAGGATTCCTCAACTAAGAAAAACATTCTATAAATGAAGTCCCAGCATTTAGAAACTATTTCGGATTAAGTAAATTTAAAAATAATGATAGTTTCCCAAATTAAAAATTAAAACATTTTAAAATTAAATTAATTAAAAATTTACTATTATTAGGTATTATAATTTTTACCAGAGAACCGGATTAAATGGAGTCAGTGTATATTTGATTTACAGTAATAAAATAATATTAAATTTATAGCACTGGAGTTTCAAAGTTCAGCTATGACGATCAAGTAGTACTTTACAAATCGAAAAAAGCAAGCTGAACGTTTTTTGAACATCTTGGTTTTGAAAACCAAGCCATCAACACCAACTCGTTGAAATTCGTCAAATTGATCCAATTCAAGTGCAATATGTAATGTCAGTGTTATTGTGGACAAATTTATTATTGATTTACTAAGGGATGCAAGAAAGTGTTCCAACGTGTCAAGTGGTGCATTTCATTTACGTACAACCTCGTTGTTGGTGTACTAGTTGAAGATTATCTGGCTGAATAGCTGTAGACATTCATGTTATGTTTAACATGAATGCCCACAGCTGTTTTTAGAATTGGTAAAACGGATTTAAAAGCAGATGTTTGCAACAGTTAAATTTGTAATTTGTACTTATACCATGTTTATAAAGTTGCAGAAATATTGCTTTTAACAATTAATAAATCCACTCGTTATTCCGAAGAATATTGAAAATGTTGAAATAGGTATTTTTAACCGGCGTGGTTGAAAAACTAAATGTTTTCAGTATTTTTTCGAGATCTCGTGTTTCAGGATTGCGTTTTAGTGTTTCTATTTCGGGATATCATGTTTAGGACTAGCAACATCAACCCATTGAATACTGCTAAATAAAAAAGTCGGAATTTTCTGTCAAATTTGAGATTTTTTTTGAAGAATTACACTAAGCTTTCAATTAATATAGATTATATATTTTACAAATCTAGATTACGAACTCTATGTCTGAACATTGTATTCCGTTTGATTTTAGAAGTGAACCATTGGGCAAAATTTTGTTTATCCTGCCAGCGATCGAATGTCCAATAAAAATTCATCGATTGGGCGAATCGAGCTTCTAACCAGCTGAAACGGTATATAGACAAATCACAAAGCTCCCAAGGAGTCCGAAAATTATTTCCATTTCTTCCTCAACCGACAGGGTCGTCAACGTCGTACTCACCACCATGCAGAACCTTAACCTTAAAAGTATTCATTTTTAAATTTTATAGATTTTCTTAATTCTATTTCATTATAAATTTTTATGTGGTATGCGACTTTGCTGACAACCGGCGACAAATTCTGAAATATTTTGATTATTACATCATTCGCCTCGTGTGTCAGGACCGATGTTCGACAAAACAGTTGGAATCGCTTTTGCGTCTGGCATTGTACGTTCGTAAATTTTGTTGAGTCAAGTGACCAATTAGTATTAACCAACTTAGACGAACAAAACACGACAGCTAAGGTCTAACCTTTTTGCCAATATTAAATTTTATTAAGGTAAATTTTTTTACATGAAACTATACTGCACTAACGAAAAATTATTTTATTAAAAATCAAAGTTCGTATTTGTTGATATAATCTCATAAGATTAATTTTAATACAAATAAAGCGAGACAATTGAATAATTTGTACTATGAAAAAATTGTTCCTGTACTATGCCCGAAACATAAACACTTAAAACATCTTGACCCTTTTGGTTACTGTGCTGGTGACTCCCTAAGTATTCCTCAATGAAAAGAAAATTATATTTTACTCCCATTTAGTCGAGCTAAATGCATTGCTCAGATAGCTAAAATATCTTTTTCAAACTCTGGCTAATTCTTATTAAAGGGTGTCTAATGCATGTTTAAAAACGTTACCTTTTCAACTTGACGAAAGCTCGTGATTTTTGTTCTACAATTATTTTACAATACTTTTTTACAATACAATATTTTGAGGGGTTCTAGCGCCAAATTAAGCATATGCTTAACCTTTATTTACTAGAAAAGATCCATGCAACACTCTGTTTTTGTTTTCAATCTTCAGTGGTTTCCATAATTAACTAAATATAAATCTTTTTTAAATTGTGGTAGTTATGTAAAATTCTATTTTTTCAGGAACCATTTTCAACAGAACTTACTCTCCCTGAGGTAGATATTAAGGAACACAATGCACTAATACTCTGCTCTTCAGGAACAACAGGTCTTCCAAAAGGGGTACAATTAACTCATTTTAATTTAATGGCCTCGATTGGTCTATTTAAGTAATTTAATTTAAACAATAATACATTAAGCATAATTTTTATGAATTAGTTTAAATTTCTTTTAATGTAGACACTCAATTGCGGAGCGCAACGAAAATTTAGAAGATATTAAAATTTTAGGAATTATACCATTTTTCCATGCGTTTGGCTGTTTAACATTAATTGGAATATGTGCTACCGGTGCTAAAGTAATCGTTGTACCTAGATTTGAGGAGGAATTATATTTATCTTGCGTGGAGGTAAACCGAAATTATATTCCTACACAACTAATTATACTGAACCAACGTTTATTATTTATTATTGTTTTAGAAATATCAAATTAGCGTACTTTTTACGGTACCGCCATTAATGATATTTTTAGCGAAACATCCCATAGTCGATAACTATGATCTATCAAGTGTCAAAGAAATCTTTTGTGGGGCGGCACCTTTAAGTGCGGAAACTGCAACTGCCGTAGAGAAACGATTTAAAAATCAAGTAAACGTTCGTCAAGGATTTGGTATGAGCGAAACAACCTTAAGTGTACTAGTCCAAAGAACCGACGTCCGAAAGCCAGGAAGTGTTGGAATATTATCGCAAGGCACATATTGTAAAGTGATCGACCCAGATACCGGTAAAATATTAGGAAAAAATCAGGCTGGAGAAGTTTGTTTCAAAGGGTCGCAAATCATGAAAGGTTATATAGGTAATGATGAAGCAACCCGTAACACGATAGATAAAGATGGTTGGTTGCACACAGGTGATATAGGCTATTACGATGATGATTATCATTTCTTTATCGTTGATCGGTTAAAAGAATTAATCAAATATAAAGCCTTCCAAGTGCCTCCAGCCGAAATAGAATCGGTTTTATTGACACATTCAAAAATAAAGGATGCTGCTGTTATTGGAATGCCTGATGAGATGAGCGGCGAATTGCCACTTGCGTTCGTGGTGGTTCAGCCAGATGAGAAATTAACCGAAAAGGAAATAATAAAATATGTTGAAGGTAAGCTTTTTTGACAAAATAATTTTTTAATTTAGGTCAATACAATTTTTTAATTTTTAGACCGTGTTTCATCGGCCAAACGTTTACGGGGCGGCGTTCGATTTATTGATGAAATACCAAAAAATATTAGTGGGAAAATATTACGAAGGGAGTTGAGGGCGTTACTTGCCAAGTCAAAATTGTAAATTTGACTGAGTTGTGTTTAATACAGATTGATGTACTCGTAGGTTATTCCTATTTTTATAAATGGCTGAAATACATAACTAATTAATTTATGGACAATATTTTAAATATTAAATTTACCAAATTTATAAAATAAAATTTACAAACAAGAATACAAAGTTATTTGGTATTAATTAAATAGTTGAAAATAATACAGGGCTAAGGATTTATACTTGAATTTTATATGCAAAATAATACGGTAACAATGAGTTTCATCAAAACACCGATAAATTACAATTTAGATTGAAACACTATTGATGTCATAACCGGCTTTTGAGCATTTTTTTGATTTGAATGTAGTGTGTTTTTCCGGCAATCGTATTGCGCAGTGCTTATGAAAGCCGCTTCAGCCACACTTAAGACAATTACAAGATAGACATAAAACACCAAAGTATTCTAGTCTTGCAAAACTTGTCTTGTGCTCTTCGATAACATATCTTGTTGTTGTCGTCGTAACTCGTGGTTTTCCTGTCGCCATGATTTTGATAGAAATGTTTATGTGATAGATGAAAAACAAGTGATTTACAAGCTCTCATTCTGTGTGCATCAATTTTAAGAGATGGATGTCGGTAAGCAACATTTATGTCATTGCATTATATTCTGTTTTCAAATGAAAAAAAATGCTACTCAAGCTATTCAAATGATAAATTCGACTTTGAGTCAACATTCTGTGGGTCATTCAATAGTAAAAAAGTGGTTTGCAAGATTTCGTGATGGCAATTTTAGTCATGAGGACGATCCACATCCATGTGCAGTAACACAATTTGAAGCCGGAGAACTTAAAGTTTTACTTGACGAAAATCCGTGTCGAAACTCAAAAAGAGCTTGCAGAACAGTTAGGAGTATCTCATCAATCAATATAAAGAAGGATGGAAATGGGTTCCTCATGAACTGGCCGAAGAAAACAAATACCGAAGAGTTGACATCTGCATGAATTTGCTTTTTTGGTACAAAGGAAGAATTTTTTGCACAAAATCATTACAGGTTAATAAAGTTGGATTTTGTACGATAATCCTTAACGCAGAAAACCATGGGTTGATCCAGGCCAGTCATCAACATCAGTTGCAAAAATGAATATTCATGCCAAGAAAGTTTTACTGTGTGTCTGGTGCTATTGGAAGGGAGTCATTTACTACGGGCTTCTGCAACGAGGTCAAACTGTTACAGCTGAACGTTACCAGGCAAAATTGAACAAATTAAATGATGATCTGAAGGAAAAAAAAATCATTTATGGTCCAATGAAGGCGGTGATATTGCTGCATGACAACGCTCGTCCACATACAGAAAAATCAACCCAGGAACTCATCTTCTCCTTAGGCTGGGAAGTTTTATAGCATGCGGCGTATTCTTCAGACTTGGCCCCCTTTGATTACCACTTGAAGATGTGCAAAAATGTTTCGATGACTATTTTGTTTCGAAACCACCAAGTTTCTATCGCGAAGGCATTCATTATCTACCTGATAAATGGCAAAGACCATAGATACTAATGGCGAATATTTCGATAATTAATCTTTGTAAAAATTATTTTCAATAAAGTTGAATTGGATCAAAAAAGCAAAGTTTCTACTTGCACACCTAATATTTATTTTTTAAAATATTAGGAAAAATTATATTTAATTATAAATTATGGTTTATTAATGTTTTAACTTAAATTAAATTGTATTTCATTTGAGATTTTTGCACATTACTACAATAATTTTAACACAGTGTAATCAGTGTAACCATGAAGTTATAATTATATTCTAAAGCGATATATTGACACCGATCAACAATTTCAAATTGGGCTTTTAAAATACATATAGAACTTTTCCTTTATAAACTGCATACCACCATAAGTTATGTTACATTTGTTTTAATCAGCCTCATATCCCGCTATCCCTAAGTAGGATACTCAGAGGGCTCCGGCTGACTTTGTGTATACCTAAAGTAACTCCGAAGTAGCTGCGCCTGATTACCTGCCAGGGGTATAACTTGGCAAAAACAGCAATGAGTACAATAAACACGGAATGTAGTTCCCCAGTGGCTCTGTTTTAGTAGTTCCCTGGGAATAGGAATTTGTTGAAAGAATTTATATAACTTGTATAAATCAAGTTTTTCTGGCCTACTGAGGAAAAAAATTGATGTAAATATATATTTGTAAATTGGGAATAATTTTTCCATAGCAAAATTGGTAGGGAAAATTATTCCCAATTTTATTTTGATTTCAAACAAATTACCACTATATTTTTACCTTAGTATGCCAGAAAAAAATTGATACAGAAATTATTTGTAAGTTCTTTTCGCAATTCCCTATTCCCCAGGAACTACCAGAATAGAGCCAAAGGTGGTACAACTGCTGCTGCTAAATCCACACTCTTTGGAGGTGGGGTCCAAGAATTCTGGCTGGGCCAATCATTACTTAACCCATTTATCCCAATTATTGCTTATTCTATTTTGGAAAGAATAATCGTTCAATAATTTTTCCCTCCATCTGGCTATTCATTATACAAATTGCACACTTTTAAACAAAGAAAATGAAAAACTCAGATAGCAGTTCAAAAAAGGCAACACCTGAGACGACGCCCAAACCCTGCAATCGAAGCCATTCCATACGGTTGAAGAATGATTAGAAAAAGAAACAAATTCGCTTTTGGATCAGCAAAAAATACCAAGCAAGAAAAGAAAAGCTCAACACTTACCAGAAATGGCAGAAATTTTACCATCTAAAGAGGTTTGTAGAAGCCAGTTAATCATCAAGAAACAACCAGTTCCAGAACAACAACCACCTAAACAAAAACAGATAGCACTTCCACCAATTAACATTGTTGGAATATTAAATTATTCAACTATATATAAAATTCACTATGAAACCTGTAATGTACAAATTATCGGCAATAATGGGTTAACACCATCGGCCTAAATAAGCTAATTAGTAAACCGTATCAACATTTTTCTTTCGGTTTTAATCGTCTTATTCACTGAACTGAATGTAGAAAAAGTTTTTATTTTAACATTAACAATGAAAATGAAATCAATTCATTAATTTGCCAGCGACTCGGAATTTATTTCGTTTTGAAAATATCAAAAACGATGTAGATGAATTGAAAATGATATTGTTGAACTGTATTGGCCCAGAATATTACAGTGTTTTATCGAATTTACATGCACCGGGAATATTACGAAAAATTGATTAAATCATTACAGGGACATTTGAGTCCCAATTCAAATTCACTAGCCGAACGGCATCGCTTATTAACGCGTATTCAAAAGTCAAACGAATCAATTGCACATTACTTCGCCGCAATTAGAGGGAGTTCCGCCTCAATTGCAGATACAGTTCTTCTTTCACAATTCATAAGAGGGATTAGCGACAATTCAATTCGAACAAAGCTACTCAAAACAGGGAAATTAAAATGTAAAAAAAATATTAACTTGCCTCTCGCATTCGAAACTTCCCAGATATATAGTCGAGCAATAGCAAATCAAAATCCAGAGCAGTCAAAGCATCCCATTGAAGCTCCAGTTACAGGAATCAGTTGAGATCCCGTGGTCGAGTCGATTATCAAGCATTGGGACCGGCGAGTCTTTGCCTCCAATGCACAAACACTTCTACTGCAAACCGTGTATGAAAAAGAGACACATCGAAAAAGTTTGTATAGCGACTATACTGAATAACCACAGATCCATAAATGCGTAGGAGACTACGTCCAAAACGTTGCAATTCGAAGTGGACTCAGAAGCGGGACTCACTGATTTCGAGGTATGCATTTGACAAGCTTAACATTGTTAATTCTATTCGTCATATAAATATGAAATTTTGTTCATATCTTAAAGAAAACTTTACGTCACATGGAATAGACACTGTCAAAGTGACATAGAAAATTAATCGGTTACGGAAGAAATGTACGACATTGTTGAAGCTCTTTTGGGTAGAACGTAGATTCGTAAGCAACGTAAATTTACAAGAATAAAGCTAAGGAAAATTTAAATGAACCACTCAACGAAATTTTATCGATTGAAATTATTTTATTGAGTGAAATTTTTGAACAAAACTTAGGAAAGTTCCAGATGGCCAGTGCTCACTGGAACTGCAAGCGTATGCCAAGCCAGTATTCCAAAGAGCACGTGAAATGCCATTCCCTCGAGGAGAATAAGTCGACAAAAAAATAATTGCCTTCAACAAGAAGGCGATTGGGAAGGAACCCCTGGTTTGCATTCCGTAGATAATAACGTTCAAATGGATGAAGGAAGTTCAAAAATTCAAGAGATAGCCGCAAAGGTACGTAAAGATTTAACCGAATCGATTTTAGTATAAAAACGGCCCCAAGCGAATTTCATCATCGAATACTCGATCAGGTGTTCTAAGCACTTGAAGGAGTGACAAAGTATTTTGATGACGCATTAGTTCAAGGTCAAATTACAATGAATGCTACTAGCGGCATATTGCTTGTCTTGAGCGGATGAAAAAATACAAGCTCCACGTTAATGATAAGAAATGTAAATTATTTTAGACAATAATCGATTATCTAGGGTACCAGATTGAACAGGATACAATTTCAAAAGCACCAAAACTAGTAGAAGCTGTGTTAGATGCCCTGCATACAAAAACCCTCTCTAAGTACAACAATTATTTTGGTTGATCGCCTACTATTCGGAATTTATTAAAAGTACATCGACACTTGTATCGTGAACAGACACAAAATTTATCGTGATTATGTCCAATCGCATTTGCACGTCAAATACACTAAATAGTGATTTAAAAATTACAGTGACATACACAAACACGATTTTATAACTTTGTAAAACGTTCAAATTCACATTTGATTATTAAAAACTACAATTTTAATCTGTACTTGCCCATTTTGAATTATGTCGAATCAATTGTATCAATTTTTGTACATTGTACTTGTGACAATTTATAGAATTTTTACTGCTCTCACGTTTACTATTCTCTACTAGTTTTCCACAGCCAGTAGAGTCTATTTACAGCTCTTTGCTGCATTGCATGTTGTACCAAACATGAAATTGAAATTGAGCTTGGAATTGGATTATTCGTCCATTTCCTTGTTTTATTGTTACAAGTGGAGCGTTGTACTCATAGATACTAGTGGCAACTTAACAAAGCATAGTAAAACGCCAGAGCCAGGAACTAGAAAAGAAGATAAGCATTAAAGCTTGTTATAAGTATTGTGTTAATAATGGAAAAGTAGTGTGGTAGGTTTTTGACTTGGGTTTTATGGATACGTCTTCCAGAAGTAGTTGTTACATTGACATTATTGTGTAGTGGCACAAGACACTGTTTCTTGTCGGAATTTCGGCTTATCTTTTCGTTGGATTTATTTGATTGCCGTATAAATTGTGTCGCCAAATTCATAGGTCTTCGGGCCGATTCTTCTATAGCTCTTGTAACTTTTGTATCGAAATCGGCAAGATTTTGATAGATGTCATTAGGTTTCCGTTGCGTAACCGAGTCTATAGAATCATTATAGCGGTTCACAGCTATGTTGATAAGTTCCTTTGTATACAGTTCCTTGTACTCGTTCTGAAGGCATCGAACTAATTCCAATATGGTAGAATGAACTCTCTCTATAAATGTGGATACCCAAGGTTTTTATAAGTAGTCCGTTACAATAGGACTCGCAAAGCTTCTCTCATTATCCATAACAAATAGGCGAGGTATAGTGAAATAGTGCAGCGCTTTTATGATTTTATCCCGTACATGCAAAAGCGATTTATTCTTAATGCAAAAGAACTTTTCGAACTTTGAAAATTTATCCACGCGGAATATAAATTGTTTCTTTTTGATTCTCATTATGTGCAAATGAAGAATTTCCGCAAGATATGTTGGAATAAGGGTTTCTTGAATAGCAAGACGATGAGGATCCTCGAAAATAACAGTGCTCCAAAATTTACTTTCGGATTTCCATGTGATTTCTGTGTGCCCGCTTGTGTTCTTTCTTTATGATGGAGAATTTATTTTCTTCATTCTGAATATCTTCAACAACTCTTTGCTTTAGGCGTATTTTGGAACTAGACAGACTCTCCTTAAAACCTTCCTGCAATTGCTATATGCGACTATAGTCGATGCAAATGCTTTTGAAGATTGGTCCACTAATTTTGTGACCGATGTTGATGTCACCTCCCGTTCATCTGATTTGGAATTAATCCTCGGTTGGCTTGGCATTAACGACCAACTCGGATTTTATAAAGTGGCGCCGGTGACGATGAGGAATTTTAGTATATTCCCGTTTTTAAGCCGATACTCTAGGTATGGTACGCTAGAGCGGCTTTCATCAATAAAATTTATCTCCGAGTTATCTTTTATATCCTGATCATCATTGGATATCTCGTTTGAACTGATTGATCAAGAACCGGTGTGACGAACTTAACAAAATTTGTTTTTTTAAAATTTACTCAAGTGTGCATTCAATATTTAAACAGTGTAATTCAACAAAAAGTTTTAACAGAAATGATTGGAAAACGCATTAAAATAGTTCAGAGCAAACTCATTCAATTTTTTGTGTTGCTCAATTTGTTTTACGAATCCGATTATTGATTTTTCCAGCGGTTACTTTACTTCCATTAAATAGCCCAACTAATAGGTTTTCAAAATACCACGATAAGAATTATGATTAGTGAGGAACACTATAAATTTCCAATCATTTCTGTTAAAACTTCTTGTTGAATTACATTGTTAAAATATTGAATACACACTCGTGTTTTGTTAGTTTAAAATAACAAATTTTGTAAAGTTCGTCACACCGGTCGATCAAAATCCATCGGTGCTGGCGGTTTAGAATGTGTTCGACCTTGCTGGCGGGACGTTTGTTGAATTCCGATTACCGGATTTCGCGATTGAAGTGATAACGCGTCATTAGTTTTGGGTGAAGGTACTGCGTGTGTATATGAATTTGGTTTATCGGAGCAGTTATAAAATTGTTGATATTTTTTCTGAAATATGTTCCTGAAATTCACGTTCTGAATTTCTAGGCATGGTGCATCGTCTCGGGTAATGTGGTTGGTTTCTGTATGATCAGCATCTTGGACCGGATTTAACTCACGGATGAACATACCCAGTGCTCGATTACGATATGTTTCGACCAAAACTTTGATTGTCTCCAACTGTAGTCTTCTATCTTGATAGTCACAAGGAGAATTGACGATTTAGGTGCTCCAATGTGCAATCGGGCGTGTGTCGACGGAACGTAGGTTTCGTATTTAGCTGAAGGGGAAGGAGGGGTAAGATGACGGATCGGGTAAGATGACGAATCATTAATTTCGTGAGATTTCTCATAGATAGCCCTATTTCCATGTTTTACATAGTATTGCGCATGCGTCCCATACGTTATAAAATAAAAATTCACAATAACACACATTTTTTAGTTGTGATAAATCATTCTTTGGGTTTAGGTGCAAGTTGGTTGCGAAACAAAAATAAAATTAAATATAAAATAATTTAAATCGGGTAAGTGCTATTTTTAAATTTAGTTTTTTCTTAAATTGTGTGTTTTTGTAATATATAAATTAATAACTGAACTTGGGAGATATTTTCATTAAATATATTTTCAAGCTTACTCTTTAAAAAATGGCGGGTCAGTTAAGTTGACGAATTCACTATAAGCGAAATAGATGGCGAACTCTTATCCGACTTGTTCATAAATTATTTTAACGGATCTGTAAATTTTATTTGTAGTGTACCATGGGTAAAATCTATCAAGGAAAATAAATAGGCAGGGATGGTCTCGTGAATCGATGTCCGCAGCCATTAAACAAGTGAAAGAAGGTGCTGCAGTCAATGCTATGGCTAAAACATACAATTTACCTGAAGCTACATTACGGCGTTATGCCAGGAAATACTCGGAATACGTAAGAGTGGAGGGGGTTTCTTCCCTCCCCAGCCCTAGCTTAAAAATATCTAATTTACAAATGTGGTTTAATTTCAGACTTTACGGATCAACGCTGGACGGTTTAAACCAACGTTCACTGAAGAATAGCTTATCCACCTCAAACAATATATTCTCGATTTGGATAAAAGAGCTTTCGGTGTTACAAGCGGACAGTTTTCGAGAATAGCATTTGATTACACTGAAAATTTTAATTTACTTCACCATTATAATAGAGAGAAAAAGAAAGTCGGTAAAGAATTCATTCATAACTTTATGGCTAAATTTACATAGTATTTTAGGAAGCCTGAAGCTACCTCAACGGACAAATTATTGGCTTTCAATAAGCCAATTGTTGAAGCTTTTTTGAATCGTATCAAGGCATTTTAGAGACTAAAAATTACGAGCCTCGTCAGATATACAATGTGGATGAAACAGGCTGCTCCATACTGTTCCCACGAAGACACCTGCTGTGTTAAGTCCAACGGGACAGCGACGAGTTATTAAAGTAACGTCCGCCGAGAGAGGTACGAACGTCAGCGTAGCGTGTAATTACGTCCCGCCGTTTTTCATTTTTCCTAGAGTTCGATGTAGCCGAAATGCGACACGATGCTCCTCCTGGTTCTTCAGGAGTGTGTAATGAATCAGGTAGGATTAATGCAGTAAAGCGTTTGCTAAATGGTTAGAACATTCCATTAAAAATTACTGTTGAAGTTCAAGTCAACCGGTCGCAAATTTTATTTAAAAAATTCCAATTTAATTTTAAGTTTTGGTAATTGTAAATTATGTATGAGGTAATTATTTGCACGTCCAAAAGATCCTAAATCATTCTAAAAGTCTGGGAGGAGGGAAGATGTATTTTAAAAACACTGAAATATTGATTCGAAATGAGTATCTCCATCAAAGCTGGAAGCAGTGGTAGCTACTTCGCTGTGACACATGAAGAGTATACTTGTAACATACAAGGATTAACGGTGCTCAAGTTATCTCTTCGTAAATTTGTAAAACCCAAATATTTTATTTTTGTTTTAATTAAAATTGTTTTGTCCATTCCATACTCCGCTTACGCCATTGTGAATGAGCAGTTACTGCTCAAAATGGCATATGTTGGTATATGGCGCGAATATGCTATATAATAAATAAATACAAATAAAATACAAATAAATACTACCTACTAAGGAGAATCCTGTACTTTTATTCATAGGCAATTATTCATCTCATGTTACATTATATATCGTTAATTTATTTAGAGAAAATCACATTAATGTAATAGGTTTTCCACCACATACGAGTCATCGAATGCAACCGCTGGACGTCGCGTTTTATGGTCCTTTTAAGACCGCTTACAGCCGAGCATGCAAGGATTACCAATCTCAAGTTCAGGGGCAAATCATAAACATAAAGGATCGAGATGGTTTATTTAGAGTAGCGTATAGTAAGGTTGCCACAATAAAAATGCAGTACAAGGTTTCAGAGCAAATGGTTTAGTTCCACTTAACTCTCAAATTTTCAGCGACTTTGATTTTGAGCCATCAATGACTACAGAAAATCCGCACAATACACCTGAAGATTATGCAAACCATGCCAACAAGGTAGAAAGACCGTTCTCAGAAATAATATAGAAGTAAGTACTCCAAATTACTTCAGCTGCCGTAGTAAACGCAGCTGGGCCATCTCATGAGCTAGCCCACTATAATTCAGCTGACGAAAATCGTGACGTAGGTTAGGTTAGGTTAGGTTAGAGTGGCTGCTTCCGCACACTTAGGCCAATAGCGGCCCATTGTGATACCACAGGATCCTATTTTCCCTTTACCCCCGTTAACACCATCCAGATCTACTTATGTAGCGTAAAATATCTCGCACTCCACAGTTCGCGAGTTCCGAAAGGCTGTTCATCCCGTACACACCTAAGTATTTATGCCTTCTTTATGATAGAGCTGGACACGAGCATAAGAAGTGATCTAAAGACTCTTCCTCCTCTTCGTCCATACAACTTCTACAAAAGTCATTCGTCTGTAGACCCAGCCTTCTCGCATGTTCCCCAAAAAAGGCAGTGTCCTGTCAGTATCCCTACGACCAAACTTAAGTCCCGTTTCCCCAGGGATATGAGTGCCTTGGAGCGCTTCAAGTCCAGTTTTGGCCAAACCTGCTTTGCTACCCTGCACGTGAGAGTGTTGGTCCACCTCTCACTTGTCAAGGCGATTGCCTTTCTCCCGAGCGCCAATTTGAGCGCTGCTATAGGTCTCCCCAGAACTGCCCTTTCCGGCTGCATCTGGAGAGTCGTACCGTACCTAGCTAGTTCGTCTGCCCTGCAGTTTCCCGTGACGCCGAGTGACCAGGGACCCAGATTATCTGGATGCTGAAATACTCGCTCATCTCATTAAGAGATGATCGGCAATCCAGCGCCACCTGTGACTTCAGACAAACCGCCTCTAATTGCGATTCAGCATGGTACACGCTGCAGTAGTCAGGGAGACAAACATAAATATTGACGTTTAGCTTCTCACAGAAGACTCCGACTCCTACCTTACCGTCTAGCTTAGAGCCGTCAGTGAAAAATTGCAGTGCCTCGTTTTCCAGTATTGATCCGTTCCTCCAGGATTCTCTCGAGGAACAGATGGTCCCGAAACCTTTATTGAAGCACAACGTTGGTTTACTATAATCTAGATTCGCCAGTTCTTCCCTTTGCGGTCTAACTATTGTCGAGTGTCCCGTATGAAGACACTTCCACTGCGAGACCGCCGAGAGTCTCGTGGCCACATTGGCTGCAATTTGTTTACCAAAAAATTCGATTGGAATAAGGTGGAACATAACCTATAAAGCGCGTGTAGGAGTTGACCTGAGCGCCCCGCTTATAAGCATACAGGCCGTTCTTTGTACCTTTTCCATCATCCTTACATATGTTACCTTATTCAGAGCTGGCCACCACACGCCCACCCCATACATCAGCACAGGTCTTACCACTGCGGTATAGATCCAGTGCACCAACGCTGGTTTCAAACCCCAACTCTTACCTATGGCGTTCCTACACGAGTAAATGGCTACATTAGCCTTTTTCACCCTTTCTATAATGTTGGGCTTCCAGCTGAGCTTACTGTCCAAGATTATGCCCAAAAATCTCGCTCTATCAGCAAAAGCCAGTCTAATGCCGTTCACGGTAGGAGGGCTAACTACCGGAATTTTATATTTCCTAGTAAATAGTACCAGCTCTGTCTTGGAAGGGTTGATCCCTAATCCACATTTGCTGGCCCATCTAGTAACGATCAGGAGTGCATTTTGCATAACATCCCTAATCGTATCCACATGTTTGCCTGAGATAGCTATCGCTAAATCATCTGCATACGCTATACAACTCCTGTCCCCTCCCTCTCCAGTTCCAACAGCAATCCATTCATCACTGCACTCCAAAGAAAGGGGGACATCACACCTCCCTGCGGGGTTCCTCTAACCGCCCTTCTTCTAATAGTGGACTCCCCCAGTTTTGAGGTAATGATCCTGCTTACCAGCATCTGATTTATCAACCTACTTATAGGGTAGTCCACCTTCAAACATGACAATCCTTCCATGATCGCCTCCGTTTTTACATTATTAAAGGCACCATCAATGTCAAGAAATGCTACCATACAAAACTCTTGCGAGTGTATTGACTTCTCAATCATGCGTACTAGATCGTGCAGAGCTGTGTCCGCCGACTTCCCCTTACAGTACGCATGCTGCGACACTGCCCAATTCCTGGCCTCAATTTTTGATCGAATACCTACATCTAACAACCTTTCCAAGGTTTAATGTGAGCTTTTTCCCGATTTCGGGATAAAGACCACTCTGACCTCCGTCCATTTCCTAGGAATATAGACAAGTTTCAGACATCCCCTGAAGATACCCTCCAGCCAGGGGAGGATGACTGTCGAGTTACTTTGGATCTCTGCTGGTATAATCCGAACCGGGCTCGCTGATTAATACGGCTTAAAACCGTTCAGCGCCCACTGGATTCGCTCCCTGTCTACAATGCCCTCCATCTCTACTGAAGGTGTTACTCGATGAGCTCCGGGCTCTATCGAGTCATCAAAGTTTCCCGGAAAATGGGTTTCAATGAGGAGCTCCAATGATTCCACACTTAAAGCTGTCCACGACCCGTCCGGTCTTATCAAATAACTAGGACTGGTTGGGTTAGAAGCTAGAATTTTCCTAAGGCGAGAAGTCTCAGAGACCTCCTCCATCCTACCACAGAAGAGTCTCCAAGACCACCCTTGTGCCTTTCTAAACTCTTTCTTGTACCTCCTTAGGTCCTCCTTATAGGAGTCCCAATCCCGTACCTTCCTTGTGTTTTTAGCTTTATTAAAAGCAGTCCTACATGCCCTTCGATAGGTTCTCAACTCCGTGGTCCACCAAGTCGGTTTCTGCCTACCCCTAGGCTTTATCAGGGGGCACGCGGTTTTAAATGAGAGATTGCATGCTCTTGTGACCGTATCAACCATGCGATCCAATTCTTCTACTGTCGACGGAGGTCCGGGGACCTCCAGTGGCAATACTTCCGCCAACATCTCCCTATATTTGTTCCATTTAGTCCTTCTGGGATTCCTGAAGGGTTTTCGGGTAACAGGTTTAATGTCGAGGTTGTATGTTACATATCGGTGATCAGAGAATGAGTGCTCGTTCGCCACTCTCCATCCTCTGATCATATGAAAGATCTTTTCCGACGCAAAGGTCACATCTAAAACCTCCTGCCGATTTTTAACAATGAATGTTGGCTCTCGTCCAATATTGCAAACTACAAGGTTGGTATTTAATAAGTAATCAAAAAATAATTCACCCCTCTCGTTAATGTCTGTGCTTCCCCAGATTGTGTGATGCGCGTTTGCATCACAACCGAGTATAACACCTACCCTTCGTTGATCTGCTTCCCGGATCAGTTCCCCCAGGTTATCCGGTGGAACCTCCTTCTTGCAATCCATATAGGCTGAGGCTAGCCATAGTTTTTCCCCACAAGCCTCAACACTTACTGCAGTGACGTCTCCACTACTAAATTGAGAAAGAAGAAAAATATTCAGATTATTTTCCGCTAAAATACACGATCTGATCTTCTCAGAGTTGCTTGAGTATAATAACTTATACCCTTTTGTTCTGAGGCCACAGATCCTGTTATTGTTAATCCAAGGTTCTTGGATTAACACCAAGTCCTCATCTGATTTAGTTAGCCTGAGAACAAGAGCTGCCGAGGCAGCCTTTGTATGGTGTAGGTTTATTTGTGCAATCTTAATCATTGCAGTCCACCTTACTCACTTCCTCCTGCACCCCCTGCATCGGGATAATGCCATCTAGCGCGTTATTTCGGTCGCCATTCTCCTCTTGTCGAGAGTCTGTCAGTATACGCCCATCAGTCTCCAGAGAGAGGAGACTACCTCCCATAACTATGCTCCCCACATCAGAAGCATCACTCTCCTGGCCGGCCTCTGCCTGATTGACCATATCCCGTTGGGTCCGTTCCCCGTCACCCTCAGGATGGTCTTTCACCCCTGCATCGGCCTCGGCCTTTTTATATGTTTTGAGAGTGATCGACCCGAACCCGAAGTTGATCACTCCCTTTGTTTTAGCAAGGGAAGCCAGGGATTCTTTATTGATCAGCATGATTGCCAATCTAAAGCCCCCCTTAGCCTCCTCTTGCTCCACAATCCTCCAATCTTTCGTTGGAAGATCTGGATTGCTGGCCCGAATGATCTCGAGGATCTCCTCCGGTTTATCCGGCTCGGTTGGCAGCCATACGCGTGCCCTCGGTCTGCTCGGGATTTCCTCCCTGGAGACTGCCTCAAGCCTCGCGCCTTGCCACATCTCGCCTACTTCGGCCACTGCCCTTTTGTAAAGGTCGACCGATCTCTGGTCTGAGCACGAAGTTAACTTCACGCGCCCCTGGTACCATCCCGCATCTCTGCAGCACGGGGGGGGGGATCCCGGATATTCTCTCAGAATCCTCAAAAAAGTGGAGTTTAGTGCATTGTACACCACCCTCCACTTCTCTGACGTGATGCTCCCATCTTCCTGACTCCTGTCAATGACGGCTAGCACCAACACGTGCTCCTTTAGCGAATATCGAGCCAATAAAAAATCATGACCCAAATTCTTTTCAACGAGTGGCTTGTCGAACTTGATACAAAAAAGGAAAAAAGGTAACCGTGAAATTTTATTGCTGATCGACAATTTTACAGATCATAATTCAAACTCCCAGTTAACAAATGTTAATGTTAAATATTTGCCACCTCATCGTACATTAGCCTTACAACCTCTGGATTTGGTAATAATCCAGGCGGTTAAAATTTACCTTCGTAAGAAGTTGGTGCAGAAAGTACTTTTAGATTTATTGAACGATACCAAGATTAATGTAAAAGATATATGTGAACTATTAACAGCGGCCTGATGGGATGTTTAGGGATCAACAATCCAGAAATGTTTTCGGAAAACGCAACTTTTCGAATCAGAATACGATCAAGATGATATTCAACTGATTGAGAATGAAATGGACCAAAACAACAACAATACCGAGTTGGAAACGCTTTGGAGTTCAATTAATGTACCTCAAGCCACATTTCAAGATAATGTGAACGTCGATAATCAACTTTTAATTTCAGACGAATTAACTAATGAGGAAATCGTGTGAAGAGTCTTAATGAGGCATCTGCTTCAGCGGCATTATTCCACGAAAGTGATAGCGACAACTGTACCGAACCAGTAAATAAAACTAAAATATCGTTTTCTAAAGCTCTGGATAGTTTTAGCGATGTCAGATGTTATCTGTCTTCGGCAACTCTCTTGTCTCTGCTGAAGCATTTCAAAATATTCAGGCCGTTGAAAATTGTATCCTGAAAACGGCCACAGATAATATGTTACAATCCAAACTAATTGATTTTTTAGACAGTAATGATGGTGCCTACTACTTATATACATTTGTCTAATTTGAATATGTTTTCATCGACGGTTAGATGTAACAATTTTCCATTTTGTACATATGTATGTAGTTACATATAATTAATTTTAGGTTTAACTATCATCATAACTTGTTAACGAAGACTGTGATTTGTATTACCTCCTCGTATGTAAAATATGTAACTTGAAATACACTGATTTAATTTTTAAATACATACGAGTATGTAAGTTTTTTTTATTTAAAAATTGAAATTTCGTTATAACGATCGATCCATCGTTACAATTTAAGATAAAATAAAATAATTATTTGTACGAAAATAAAAATTATGTTAATGTGCATTTTATATAAAATATCTTATTTTATGGAATGCTTATTGTGTTACACTTAGAGACAATACATTTGTGTTGAATCAACAAATTTGGTCTTCGTGTGTCTCGCTAGGCACGTTGTGCTAATGGAACATTACTAATGGTGTTAATTGCTGAGCACGTTGTGCTGATGTAACATTACTGTTGATGTTAACTTATATTTTATACAAAAAATACTGTTGTTACAAATAAAATAAAAGGAATTTTCCTTATATTAATGGATTTTCTTATACTTTTAATTTAATTAACCTTTCCAGCGATGTAGGTGTCAGCAATTTGAATAACGGCGATGTAGCTTTCGGCGCTGTTGTTGTCGGCGATTTGGGTGTCGGCATTGTGGGTGTGACCGTTGTAGGTGTTGTGATGTAGTTGTCGAGGATCGGCAATGTGGCTTGTCGGTAAAATTATGGTCGGCGATGTGGTTGTATAAATTATGGATTTTAGGATTTAAACTTTTATGATTTATTTTATTTATTTATAATGATTATTTATTTATTAGTAACTTATGTTTTAACTTGCTTGCAGCTTATTTACAATACACAATATATTACATAGATATTAAATGCTATATTAGCACATTCGATATTCGAGCTATTAATTGTACTTGTTAATCCGTTAAGGATTGAATCAGACTGAATTTTAAGTTTGATGACTTGTGATTGCACAAATTGTAAACACACACTCATCAAGTTGTTGTTGATCAGTTTACCTGAGTTCACAATATTTATTACGACATTACCAATGAATAAAATGATTATTCATTACATATTGGCAATGTCGTAAACGCGCAATCACACAACGATTTTATATTTTTAACCTAATTAAAGTTTACTAAAATAATGCAACATATGGAAACATGAATATATGATTGCATTATTTTGTGTGGTAAGCAATTCCACCACACCATGCGTTTCTGTGTGTAATTGACGAAATGTTTAGAAATGATAGTGTGGTGATTATTCGTTACTTATTTTTATTTGTATGAGAGTGATAGATGCATGATCCCAAGTTATTTAAACATCCACAGTTGTGTGGGCAATGTGGATGTGTTGGCAATGTGGAATCAGAATAAAATAAATCAGATTAAGTTTTCAAACACAACTGAGTTGACTATTCTCATTTTAATCAAAATCTATTGAACTTAATCGTCATAGCCCCTATCCAAGATAAGCGGTTTGACTCTTTAGAATCAAACTTATAGTAATAGTGAGTAGACAACAAAATAATTGTCATCAAATTTCTCTTTTTGAGCATTAAGTCTTCGTGATTATTGCAAAATGAGGTCCATTCTTCTGTTTAATTTACACCTCTAAATAGATCGTGCTCACATAAAGCGTGCACTAAATCCATGCTGCAGTGGTTCGTGTTAATGTGTACTGATAGGGACGGACTCTTATGTAGTAGCTTCAAAGGCACGGTCGTTTTGTAGCTCAGATGCTTTGATGATATCAATTGGTCTGTTCAAATGGCTGAACAACCAACATTCTTCAGTTTACGGCAAGATAATAACTAAGGTGACGATATTTAATTAAATTAAAACTAACACAAAATGTGTACATCCGCGGCACGTGCCAACCGATCAGAAGTAATCGTTCACCACCTCGGCAACGAATCGTTCTATGATGACATATGGCTGGACTATAGATGGAATAAAAAGAATAAAAAAAATAACGTAAGAGAGCGAAAGAGAGGATTTACATGCAATCGACTATACTGAGAATAATAAATATAAAAAGAATAACAGAAATTGCGTTTAATTTTTTTTCATTTTTGCTGTCACTTAAAAAGAATAACCGAGCGATAATTTTCGCCCAAGAATAAAAAACTTAATAACTACAACAACAAAACTCAAATAAATTTTAGTGCGTTGAATATAATATGCATATTTACTTTTTTATATAAGGGAATTTTAAATTATTCGTGTGTTTTATCTTTTCTATTTATAAAATATTCATGTATGCATATGCTAATATGAATATAATATCAGAAATAATTTGCAATACACTGTAGAATTGTATTTTTATAAACCTAACCTAAAAAAATACTTTATCGAATTGTGGTGATTTAAATCGCATATAAACAATTTTTATAATTTTAAAAACATATATTTGTTGATATAAATACGTTTATACTCAAAAATATTGTAGTTTCATTCATAATTGTAGGAAATATCGTTTCTTACGTTATTCTTTTTATTCTTTTTATTCTATCTATAGTTCCCACTATAGATAATGATGACTTTAATAATTATTACTGTATTGTATGTTTATATTCACACACACGTTCAGTTATCATGTGTATTAGCAGTTAGTCGGACGTGTCAGAGTGTTTTTTGTGAATTTTAGTTTTGTGTGCCATTTCAAATGCATTTAATATTTGCATGTCATTTAAATTTACAAAAAAAAATATTGTTATTTTAAAAACGTTTGGTTATTTATTGGTATTAAAGTTCAGTAATTTTTCTTAATAAATTTATTGTTTGTCCTTGCGCTGTTTTTGGTAGGTCATTAATATACATTTTAAAATGACGAATGCAATGGAAACGACGGAAGTTGAAAAGAATGTGTTGTATGGTGGACCCGAGTTATTTGATTTTGGTCCCGTAGAATCTATTGGGCATCTATTATTAAATTTTCTGGAAAAATATAGAGATAAGGTGGCTTTTGTAAGTATTTCTCTAATTAAACATACAATCCTGTATACAGATTTCTAATATAAGATCTACAATTATTTAGATAGATGCTATAACCGATAATTCGGTTACTTACCAGCATGTTTTACATGCTAGTATTGAGACAGCGAAATGTTTAAGAGCTTTTGGATTGAAAGCAGGTGATACAATCGGAATTATAAGTGAAAACCGTTTAGAATTTCCTGTGCCTCTACTAGCGGCTCTGTTAATTGGCGTTACTGTGGCCCCAATGAATTCAACTTATACTGAGCGTAAGTAATAAGATAAAGTTTTGTGGAATCCAATTTATTAAGCTTACGTGCCGTGTACTCTATTTAATCAATTCTGAAATTTCATTTACATTTCACGTTACACGAACACTTCCAAAGAATGCTTGGGATTGTAAAAATATTAATTACCCAAACATAAACATTAATGATAACACTATTTATTTAATGTTGGCTCAAAATACTCATACACATGGATCTTTGGACTCCGAAAGCGGTCAAACCATATAAATTTTAAATGTAAAACTTGTACGTACAACAGACAGATTAATTCAAGATGTATTGATATAGTCTCCCAGTCAGTTTCTCTTAACGCTTGTTTTATTCTTACAATAGATTTATGTAGATGTATTATTTTTAGTCGGTATATTTTTGTTAATTTATGATCTTAAGAATTTTATAACTGAATTACACCATATCTAGTAATAAACCAAACGCAAACAAGTTTCTTGCTGAAATAATTATCTGTTCTATTTTTAACTGCCGCTGCTGTTTGGAGTTCCAAAGTTGTTTTCCTTCGGAGTCGTTTCAAGAATTGGTGGTGTTTAACATACGACGGTTTTCTGATCATTCTTCAGTCCCAATGTTTTGGTGATGAGATTACCTTGTACGTTTGTTTTCAGTTCAAACGCGTCCACAATCATATTCTTTAAGTTCAAACTGGTTTGAGTACTAATTTATACCAGTCAATATATTTTAACACTTTTGAAGTTTGGTCATTTGTCATTTGTGGTTGTTTTCACTTTCGATGTCTTTGACCGTCATGATGTCAATGTTGTGTACACTAAATAAATGCCGAATTTTTAATTAAAATTGCGCTAGCCCATTGTCCTTCCATACGGCTGTGATGTATTAAGTTTTGTATTATCTTGCAAAGATTAAAAATGACTTTAGCAGTAGGAGCACTAGTAGCATTAGAGATAGTTTTATAACAATTTCGTTGTATAGTAGATTATAGTAGTCTGGAACAAATCCGTCGACGATTTGCTTCTGCGTAAGTCAACTGTGTGTGATTTATTATAAATTCTGGAAAGTGATTTAATAATAAATAATAGTGAAAATTATTTATTGTTGTGTTTTTAAGTGTTAAGTAAATATGTGGAAAATTATTCTAAGATTATTTTTAGTATTTTCAGGAATATTTCGGAAGCGGGGTAATTTGCGAGTATTGTTGTAAACCGTCAAATTCTATTCTTTAATGTTATTAAAGAAGTGATATGAACCAGATTTGACAGGGCAAATTCGTAACACTTGGTGACGGCGGTGGGATTGTGAATATAGTAGAAGATGGATTTAACGGTTACGGAGTTAAAACCCCAGTTAAAGCAGCGTAATTTACCAACGGTTTGTTGGGAGTCGCATGGAGAAGCAAGGATTAGACCCGGATTATTATGAGTTCGAACAGATAATAAGAGGAAAAATGATTCCTATGCAACGAATGATGTTGGAAATGAAACAAGATGAAACACAACAAAATAAAAAATTTGATCAAATGGATCAAAAAGTTGATTAACAAAACCAAAAATTGGATCAAAAACTTGATCAACAAAATAGAGACGTCCATAAATAATACGAGATTTGGTGCAGTAAATGGATCAAAAATTGGAAACCAACAAAGTAACGGCAACGAAAGGTTCGAGAGGAAGTGACCACAAGCGAGAACTATATCGCATCGAGATCGTACGCAACAGAGCTCGAGCGACTAGCGGTTTTAGCGTACTCAAATATGTCGGCCGATTATATGAAGAGAGCCAAAATGGATGAAACCATTGCTTGTGCTTTAATTAATGAGACTGCACAAGCTATTATCAAGCCATCACTTAAAGTACTGCAGGTTGAAATAAACACCGAGAGGAATATCGAGTGGGTGACATCCAGATTCCGTGACAGTAGGATTACTTGTTAGCCACGTGTGACAAGGTGGATCACATCTCGCGGGACTGTTGGGAAAATCGAGTGCATTTAGAACGGTTGGCACTATACAGAGGTGGTAGTTTGGATTCTAATGTCACGATCTCCCCTATTGGTTTGATGATTCCCTATTTGATGATTCGAAACGTGTTATTATGAAATATATTTGAACATGACATTACGAAAAACAAAACAAAAATTTAAAACTAACTCGATTTTAACAATATTTTGTATCGGAGGATATTTCATGTATAACATGTAAATTTAACTATAAAGTGTTAGAATTTTTTATCATGCAATGTTTATTACACGGATGGTAATAAACTTGAATAATATAATAAATAACAAAAGAAAATCGTGTTAATCGGGCGCTTTCAGGTCCGCCAACATGATATCGCAACCTATCAATATCACTCTCTTATTATATATGTTGGCAACATAATACAACAGAGAACAAAAGTTTTATTGCATATAACACAAAATGTTATAAATAAAAACAATCGTTTATGATCTGTATGATTAACAGCAGTTAATTTGTTGAACTGTTTAGTTTAATTATAATTAATAATTTTATTTTTAATAATTTTGTGTGATACATTTTTTTAATTGAATAGGAATTTTCTGTATGAAAATTATCATACCTAAATGTATCGACATGAAACACTGATGGAAAAAGTGACATTTAGCTCAACAGTATTGCCATATGAATTATAATGTAACGGTTGCGTTCAGTATTCAACATGTTGATTTTACGTAACATGTTGTCAACAGTTGGCAGACCTGAAAGCGCCCATTGTTTTATTTGCACCACGTTGTGTGCCTGCACCTTTCTTCGGGTAATAGATGTAACAAATAACATTTAATTGTTTCGGTTTAATTGTTATAATCAACTCGTCTGATGTGTATGTGTGAATATTTTTGGAAGCAGCTGCCTGTTATGACAATATATTAGTAATGAGCCTCGCACCTTAAACGAATGAGCTTCATGGCTCAATTTGGTTGCGGGGTTCAGAAAATTTTTGATAGTCAAAAATAAACAATTAAAATAAGCAGTCATTACATACGGTAGTTGGAGAAGAATTGGCTTAGTAATAAATTATATCGCCCTACGACAGCCGGTTGTGTTCAACGATTGCTGTATTAACAGATGTAGGGAGAAATGATTTCTACTTCACCACTATTCAGTTATAAAGGAATGGCCCTTTAAAAACAGAGCGTGAACCCGCTTTCGCCAGAGAATTTGCAATCACGTTGCCATCAATGTCAGAGTGGGCTGGCCTCCACATGACTGTAACTTTATTATAGCTGTCACAACGAGGAGAGGTTACCAACATACTACCAACTAGTTTGGTTTCGACCTAATAATACCTCACCTCGATGTGAAGCTGGTTTTTGGCTATCGCCCAGAATAACCCAAAAATTCATATCATCCTCATAAGTATGCTAAAATTAGAGGTTATGAAAGGTTATGAAAGGTTAGACACAGCGAAACATAATAATTCGTTAAGGCATTGTGATTTACTTTGTTACATACAACAAGTTCAAGGTAATTTCAATATTTTTGTAGTTTGGTCACTGCAGTCTGCTGAGGCGACCGAATTTAATATTATCAAAGAAGATTTATGAGATTAAGTTTGCTCAAACCATAAGCACCGTCCTGCAGTCAGTGCATAAGATGATGTTGAGATTTTCAACTTCACAACTGAGCGTTTCGGATACACAATGAGTCAGAGAACAATTACCTCCCAGACTCATTGACGCCTTAAAGACAGGCTTTGGGCAGTTGGCATGAAGGCTGTACAAAGGAGATCGTAGTGCGAACCATCTGAGTAGAAGACTAGTGATTTGAACAGTTCATCCCTAAATTCTTGAGGCCACCCATGTGTTAAAGAAATTGAAGCTAGCTAATAATCTGTTATTAAACTTTTTGAAATTAACTAGCTATATACTTATTGAGAATTTGCCGGTGCCCCTAATATATTCCAGGCCCCGATGCATTTCAATCGATAAGTAGCAGAGCAAGCTGTGCCCAAAATAAGGTTTGCCACCAAGGAAGGAAAATAATGATGTCCATGGAAATGAGTGGGGTTGACACACCAGTAATAACCTTATGAATGGACAAAGAGTAAAATCCAGTAATGCCGTACACGCAATATTTTGTAGGCATAAGTTGGTATGAGCAGAGCTAGTGAGTTGTAGATAAAGCAAAACGTTTTCGGAGACAATCCCCAGTAAGTGCCAAAGCCAACCAGTCATTTTCTGAAGTTTATGTTCAAGATGGGAATTCCAAGATAATATAGAATTCAAAATTATGATGACCCAGATGCTTAACGCGACTGATTTAGTGATAACGCTGCCAGAAAGAGCAAATAATAAGGCCATCCCGATTTCGTTTGGTGAACACCACCAGATCAGTTTTAGATAGATTTACATGAAGATTCTTATTGAAACAATAAGATTTCACAGTATGGAGGGTTTGTTGCATCGGTCAGACATAACCCGGACTGTTTATGTTTGACTAAAAGATCATCGATAACCAAGAGCTTCAGCAGTGATGAAAGTATACTACCCCGTGGACAACCTATGTGGTAACTTTTACAGAGGCTGATAACCCACCCAACTCAAACTCGATACACGAATTTATAATCGTTATTTCCCATGAGAAATTCTTTGTTATTCAGGGATCTTTCAATCTTAGTAACAAGCTCATGCAGCGTTGTTTTACAAGATTGCCAAATCTGTAAGCATGCTGCAGGTTACTGAAGGGAGAAATAGACAAAAAGTGATCCTAATGACTTTTTCAACGATTCTTCTGACGGTTTCATGAAGTTTGAGAACGATATCTCAATAATTTCATAAAAGTTGGTTCACAGCTAACGCTTAGAGTTTCAAGAGCAGATGCGTTTAGAGAAATAAACTGCGATACAGACCTGCTATTGATATTTGAACTGCCCAAAATGGTATAATGAGCGTTCGCACCAAAACCAGTTATAACGGGAATTTTCTTATTCAGACTCCATGACATAAGTGATACAAGTTCCTCCGACGAAGGAGGTTAAGGGAAATTGAATGATAGATATATAGAAGCGAAAATCATCTTCTTGTAACCATTTGAAGAATGTTGGAACAGAGCTTATTTGATAAACTAATGCGCGCTATAGGTTTCGAGACACTTTTCTTGTGGAATACCTTACTATCACTATAATTATAAATTGCAGCAAAATTTCTAACCGTGTAGGATATTCAAGCCAGAAACCACACCATGAACAAGGCATTGTTCTTGAATTAAAAAATATCTGTTCGCGATACAGAAAGCAACTTCCAAGCTCAAAGGAAGCAGACTTACTGACTGTTAGTTAATCTGTTTTATATTGAGCATGGACATTATCAACGAATACCAGCCGACGACAAAGAGAGCTAAACAGTGGCGATCTACGGACCAGAGATGATGTTAAAGAAAATCCTGTCCAAGACATACTGAAGCGAATTTCTAGAACCAGTAATGGTCTCGCTAGATTTAAGGTCCGCCCGAAAAACAAAGGCTTGGCGTTTAGCCTCACACTTGTGTCGGATGACCTTCCTGTCTTTGGTGGTTGATGCAATCGGATTCATCAGCTCTGTGCTCTGAACTATCGAGGGGGAATCGGCTCCAAAAAAGTCAAAGGCTGTTCCTTCGGCTGGGAAAGTGATGGCGACGGTTTTCTGGTTCAGTCAGAGTTATCTTAATCTATTATATTCAAAAAGAGAAAGCCATTAAAGGAGCATACGAGTACTACGCATCATTACTTGACAAGCTGAAGGTGGAAATTGCGGAAAAACGTCTCACACGGCAGCGATTGCCAAGGCGAAAATCCACGAAATACGGTTGTTCTGAGGAAAGACGGCGAGTACGATTTGGATGGATTGAAGAGATCGCTGAGGGAAGTGTACGAGTATAAAGCAAATTGGTCTTAAAAAATCGCACCAACATGGGACAAATTTTCAGAGTGCAACACTAGTTAGACACAAATAAGACATTTATTTAATAACTAAAGCAAAATACACTGAATATTTTGAAATTAATTTCCGTTAAACCCGATTAGCGATTATGGGGACATCTTCAGATTTTCCATTGAAATTGTTTTACTATGGCAAGTATGAGCATGAATGCATTCCCTCTTATAGTGATTTTATTATACAGCTATTCATATAGCTAGAAATTCACTTTTAATATTTAGTACTAAAAATTGATGGAGGATTTATGTCTTCCATTCGGGGTTATCATAGAATGTAAGACGCTTTTAACAAATTATCTTGGAGCTTAGAGAATCAAGGTGCAGTTTAAATAAGGCTATCGGTAATTGATTCGACATAATTCAAAATCGTCAATTACGTATTAACATTCTATTATTTCAATAATTAAATATTAAATATATATGAATGTCATTGACAGAGCTACAAATTCGGGTTGATCATAATTTTTAAATGGCGATTTTATTTATTTGGCGTGCAATCGCGATAATTTTTGTATCTGCCAACGGTAGAGAAGAAAAAGGAATCGTGTTGCAACACTTTGTCTCTAAAATTCTGAGAGTTCTCTCGCAAATATGACGCAAAACAACATACAGGGATGAACTCTACTTCTATAGTCTAATCTACTATGTTTTTATGTAATCAAACCTTTCGTTTCATTTACAGTATATCACTAAGTAGCCCGTTGTAGTAACAGACTCGCTCGTAAACGACTAACATAGATTAAAGTAAATGGAAAATTGTAGGGGCTTTTATGTTACCGTGTTAAAAGGTGCTGATTTTTTAAGCTGGTGTTTTCTTAATTAACATATTATGGTTTTAATTTTATACTTATAAAATTCTTTTGCACATTGTATCATTTTAGGTGAAATTTTCCACGCATTGAGCTTATCCCAGCCCAAATTGATTTTTACTTCTGCGGCCCCGTTCAAGCAAGTTCTCAGTGCTGTGTCGCATACAAACTTCATACAAAAGGTCATTCAATTTGGGGATAAACTATTTGGCGAAGGCGCAATACTGTTTCAGGATTTTATTAAGCAATACAAGGTAAGTAAATTTGATTAAAACGTTTAGTGCATACATACTCGTAATACTCGCTAAATTATTTTCGTTAAATTTAATGCTAATTAAATTTTACATTTGTTAACTTTGATGGTTAATTTTGCTTATTGTTATAAGAATTATCATTAAATAATTGACATTTGGTTAAGTTTAGTCTGTTTACTACTATTGATGCGACCGTCGTATTACGTGGTGTATTGGCACTGTACCAAATAGCGCGCTTTCTCTTTCCTACCCGTGTTGCCACCTCGCAACATTCATATTAGTGTTTTAGTGTTACATCACAACACTCCTCCCCTATTAAAAATCAAAGTTAACAATGACAATAAATCAATATAACCAGCAAAACTAAAATCTAACTTCTAATTGCGCTGGTCATGTCGTTATAATCAGTCTGGCCATGTCAATCATTATATAGCGCGGCATGGCTTTTGCGGCATTAGTTCGAACCGTGCGGCGGGTTTGTAGCATTTTTTCCTCGGACTGTTCTCTGGCCTTCCCAAAAGACTCGTCCTGAGATTCTGTTTCCAGTTCTGGCAGAACCTCCGATTCTACTGGTCGTTGCTCATTTCTAGTTATTTTTGCAAACATATTGACCAACACGTTCTCACTAGCCTCGATCTCCTTCCACTTTGCGCCATGATACAGATTGAATTGTTGCTGCATTCAGCATAGTTGCATCGCGTTTTATTGACTGATTGGCTTTTGGTTTACCATATATTAGCCAATTTCGTTTTCATCGGTTGTCCCATCATCACTTGAAAAAGTAACTTCATACCAAGAGCAAATGAAGGTGTGTAACGATAGCACATCAAGAATTTGCGTACAATTTCGATCGATCGGACTGAATACTCCTAATAATTGTATTCTCTTGTGCTCATTATCTCTCGTGTTAGTGCGAAAGACATCGACCGTCTATTGCGAAAGATTGGCTTTATTTCCGCCTTTAGTGTTAAAAATGCCTTCATTTTGTTGCACAAACCCAGTGAATCAATGAATAGCGACGGAAATTGTTGCTTAATTTCCTCATTCATTTTTGTGATTGCCTTTTGTTCAATTTTATTGTACACGCTCGCAATGGGCGCGCTCCATAAATCCAGAATTTCCATCCAATCACTTCCGAGCACGTTCAAATCTGAATTTGCTTCGTAACACGTACCAACATCTTCTCGATCGTTACAATTTCAACTGTCATACATTTTCCAAGTATTTTAATTGTGTCCTCTGGGGTAGAATATGATCAAGTGACAAATGACAAATGTCACTATTTATTAAATTGGCACTAAAAATCGAACTCCTGTAATGTTACAAACTATTTATAAGTTATTTCCCATTATTTTTTGAGAAAATAGCTGACAAAGAGAGAACTCTCGAAACTAGTCCAAAATAAAAATTATCACATAAAGAAAAAGATATTCTCACTTTTTATTCAAATTTAAAAAAAAATATTTGTGAGTTCTAAAATCCCATTTCATATTTTGAAAATGTGACAAGAAATTGCGTTACATCTCGAAGAAAATTTTCACCGAATTTAATTTTAAAGTGGATTAGGATATTGTTTTGGATTTCAATCCCATTTCAATTCCAATTTTTTATTATTATTATTATTATTTAATGTCCTAATTATTATTTAATACCCTCCTTTTCATTAGGTACTAGTACAGTACCAAAATCGATCATTTTTAGGATTTTTCGATCAGAGGTGTTTAGCACAATCCAAAGGAAAAACGACAGAAACTAGATCCAAAGCCTGAGTGTGGCAAGTGCAGGTTCGTCGGATGTGATAATCATTCGAAATCGTACCTAGTGTGGTATCCGGAGACGAACCAAATTGCGATAGCCCGTGACATGTTTTTCTTCGGGAAGAATCAATGGCTGCACTAGACATTAGTGATGCACTAATAAGATGGTAGACGAAAACGCGAACTGGACAGATAATAAATCAGAGGTGAACGATGCTGTGACAACGTCAGTGCAACCAATCATGCGTGATGCAATACGCGATTTGGATAAGAGGCATATCATTGAACGACATTTGCGCGATCGAAATAGCAATACAGCGGCGCAACGATTAACGTATTGTGTATCGGCAGAACACATTGCCATGTTGACAATCAGCAAAGAACCAATAACATACGAGAAGCCATATGAATCGGATGTCATAAGCAATGGAAGCAGGCGATGTATGGGGAGTACGATTCGCTAATTGAAAATCGTACGTAGAACTTGGGCAATTCACGATAAGATCAAAAGTTGATAATAATCGTTGGGTCTACAAACTAAAGTAAAATCCAGATAGAAGCATTGATCGATACAAAGCACGATCAGTAGTGCGTTGACTCAGGAGTGGTTAAGTTTAAAGACAGCTTTGTGGTTAAGTTTAAAGACATAAATACAGCTTTTCTGAAAGGTGAGTTAGTGGAGAAGTTTATATGAACCAACCGATTGGAAATGACGATGGCTGCGAACGGATTCGCGTGTTTTTATGTGTAATGGGAATAATGGAATGATGATACTTGCGATTTATGTTGACCGCGGTTTAATTGCAAGTGCAACGGAGAACGAGAAAACAATTTTTCTGGTCATTGAACACTGCGCAGGGAATTCGAGGTTAAAGCATTCGAGCTCAAATATTACTTGGGGCTTGACAACGAATAACGCTCAAATAAATTGATTCAAGTGAATAAGAAGTCGTATGTGAAAAGGTAGTGAATCGTTTTGGCATGGCTGAATGCAGTGCAGTGACAACTCTGTCGGACAGTATCCAGAATCTTGGCCGTGGCAGCGCGACCAGACATCAGTTTTACTGTTGGCAATGCAAGTCAACGGTAAAACGCATTATGAATGTGGTAAAATGCATTATGAAATACATTACCGGGCAATGGACATGGGAATTCGATTTGAAAGTGACATCGATTTGTGGCTGTGTTTGGGCTACAGTGATGCAGACTAAGCAGAAGACATCGAAACCAGGTGCGGTTTACGTTCAGATATATATTCATGTTTGGAAATGGAATTATAAGTTGGCGTCAGTAGCGTTACCGACAACTAAGTTCGAATACATGGCGGCGGTGTATACGATAAAGGAACTGGTGTGGCTGCATCTATTATTGTCCGAAATTTTATCAACCGATTTGTGCAAGCCGATTTTCCTTATGGATAATCATAGCGCGATTCGGCTTATCAAAAATCGGGAATTTCATAAGAGGACATGAGAGGTATGAGGATGGAACTTTAAATTTGGATTATGTGGAAATAGATGAACAGCCGGCAAACATAATAACCAAAGTGATATCAAAAGGTCAAAATCAACATTTTTGCAAATTGATTGAATTGATTGCCAAAGAAGAATTGAAGTGATTTTAAATAAATTTTTTGACATTTTTAAAAAGTATAAGTAAGTAATAATGGGAGTATTGAAATTTAGTGAACACACTCTCTGGTGCAATTTATTTAAAGTTGTGACAGGTTTGATACATTGTGTTTATGAATGTGTGTACCGTGATTTCAGAGTCGGCCACAGGCTCTGTGATGTAACACTCTATATATCAGGCAGTTAAAAGAAAACCATTCCAGAATGATTTATTTAATATTCAAAATCCTTATACGTTACCAAAGTTAATGATTCGTATGTGGCTATACATAGACATATATTTGACACAGATTAAGAAATTGAAACTCTTTGCTTAACGTTATTCCACCCACCACTTGAACTCCGATATGGGACCTAGGAACTCTTGCCTACTAGAAGTAGCTACACTATTATTTATTATAATTATATTATTACACGTTGGCATACATAAATGTTTTAGAATGTTCACTTAAATTTCATTACGTATAAATCAATCTAGCTAAATTTTATTGTTCTTGTAGGAAAATATCAAAAGAACATTTTTTGATTAGATGTGCTATTGAATTATAAATTTAATTGATTGGGTCCATGTACGTTGTGCTAAGACCGTGTTTTTATTAAAGTTCGCAAGTTGCACTCCTTCATACGTATGATAACAACACTCAGAAAATGAATTTATAAATTACTTCTCTAATTATTAACTGAACTATTTTGACGTAAATCCAAACATGTAATCACTGCTGAATACTAAATTATCGGTTAGCACATGATTTCGTTGAAGTGTGATCATGATTTACAATTTGGTTTAATCATAGTTCCAGGAGTAACTATTGTTAGTGCTAACATTGCCGAAGAAATAAAAAATGGAGGTTTTGGGCACTTATTTTATACTCTTATAAAAATGTGATGTAAACGACATCGACCTAAAGGCGTTTTGCGTCATGAAATAGATGTCGGTAGCGGCATTGATGTTAACTAAACATATCGGCATAAAATTTAGTTTTACAGTTATTAAATTAGCCAAATTTAAAAAATTAAAATGAATGAATTTAATTTCGAAAATGTTACTGGAATTGCTTATGAGGAAAATAAGAACCGCCGATGAGAACATAAGCAATTCAATAGGTTGTGCACACATCTTATTTTGTGACCCATATGTGATCTACAATTTTTGCGTTATAAACGGTTGTTAAGTGGACTAAAATGGGTCACATTTTAGGTCAGTCCACTAAATATTTTCACGATGTAAACTACTTCATTTAGTTAATGGAAACAAAATTATTTCAGTTAAGAGTATATATATCACAGTAAACGTCATTTCTAACATCTTTAACCCTTATCTTAACCCTTGCATTAAAAATTTGCTTGGTAAAATCGGACCGGAATGAAACGTAACGATCCTTATGTGTCCCTGGATCCTTATGTGTCCCTGTGTTCCTTAATGTAACGTTTAAACTCCAGTACGAAACCTAATACATTTCATTTTAATGATAACAGCGACAGGTAATCTAAAGCAGGACTGGAGAATAATAATTGTTTTTGTGTATAAAATTTATATCGTTTAATTTAAGTTTCGCGTTATTTATTTACGAAATATATAATGCAAATAATAATAATTCAATTTCGAGAATTAAAGTTTGTACTATATTTTAAAGAATTTATGACTCGACATTGCGAGCAGTAGCGTGTCAATGCGGTATGGATTCTAAATGTTCGATTAACGCGGGGAGAAATTGTTATGGTAACTGTTATGGTAACTATTCTAGTAAAAGTGTTCTCTGGCAACGCTATATAAATATGTAAATATATTGTATACAGTTCCACTATGGTGTCAAGTGTGATAAATACATAATAATCGAAAATGAGTGAGAATCAACCAAAGTGGAAGTTAACTGGAAAAAATGGCGATGTAAAGAATCTAGGAAATCTAAAAACCTTTATGTAGCAATGGCGGAACTATTGCATAGTAAAAAAATTAAACAACGCACGTACAATTTGCATATCTGGAAAACTGTCTTAATGGAGATGGATTATATCTAGATATAGTTGTTATTTATTCTAACATATCACTTAAAAGGATAATGAAAGTATTAAACATACTTGAATCGATTATTATCTATAGCGAAAGGCTGTAATTTTATCAATATGGAAAATAATATAATATGCAACCAATTCATTTTTCGGTTACATCCTGAAAAAAATCGTAATCAACTTATGCAACATGTGGATGAAAATCTTACTCTAACGGCAGCTGCTGATATAGCAGAAATAAGGAAATGCATAAGTCTGGATATGATGAACATAAATACAATCGGCGAAATCAGTCCGACAAAAATGATAATAATTTTCCTGATATTTTTTGTGACCCTAACTTCACTCCGTATTATTTTAATCAAACCCCAGTGAGCAACCAAATTAGAAAATAATCATAAAATAAATAAATAAACAACAAAAATTTACTATTTTCTAATTCCTAAGTGTCTTTCACAATAGTTTTATACTTCACATATTTTCTTAACTAATAAAACAATCCCGGGCAATACATAGTAATTCACGTTCGCAGAAATTTGCAGATAATTGAACGTGTGAAAAATCTTCCACAAATCGTTTCTAGGTGGCATTTATATGTGAAAAGGCAATCAACATTAATATGCATGTAACAGAAAATTTAAGGATTAACGATCATCATCTCGCCGGAATACAATAATATTTGTAATTGTAACCAGACAACGCCTTCTTAACAATCATTTAGAGAAAATGACATTGTACAAGAACACAGAAAAGAAACTAATAACAAATTAAATGTAATTTTATTAAATAAACACACAAACCATACACAAACATTTTAATTGTTGGTTTTATCCAAGGGGCAGCTTTGAACTTCGTGTTAATTCTCACGATTTCGTAATACGTACGATGAATGAGTATATACGATGCTGTATAAGATAGCAGAAAATTTCCAGCAGAAAAAATGTGTTTTTGCTATTCACCGCTAGAGGCTGCACTATCACAAAAAAGAAATTTTTCAGCTGATATTTTTTGAAACCAGCAGAAAATTTTTTAAATTTTGAAGCAAATTAATAATTCTGACCAGCAGAAAGTTTGATGAAAAATCAAATAATTAATGAAAAAGAAGAGAACATATAGGTTTAAACGTTTTGAAACGAAAAAAGTAAATTTTCTTTAAAGAACGATTTGCGGTTGTATAAGGACTCTTAAAATATATTAAAATTATTATAATCATCATAATACAAATACAGGGCAACACAAAAAAAATCGCCTACGTTGATTGCACTCCATTAATTTTTGAAGTCATTTTAATGTGAAATGTTTTCAGATTTTCAACAAAAGTGTTAGAAAAACCCCCGTGTAACTACCCTGGGTTTATGTTTTTATGAAAGCTGAGATCATAATCAATATACATGAGCACCATAAAAATCATAGCTGGCGTCAGTAGCGTTCCATACATTTTAGAGTTCATTTTAATGTGAAATGTTTTCAGTTTTTTAACAAAAGTGTTAGAAAAACCCCCCTGTAACTACCCTGGGCTTATGTTTTTATGGTATCCGAGATCATAATCTATATACATGAGTAACATAAGATTCATAACTGGCGTCAGTAGCGTTCCATAATTTTTTGAAGTCATTTTAATGTGGAATGTTTTCAGTTTTTTAACAAAAGTGTTAGAAAAACCCCCCTGTAACTACCTTGGGTATTTGTTGATGAGGTGCTACTGACGCCAGTTAAGAATCTTATGTTGCACATGTATATATATTATGATGTCAGCTACCATAAAATCATAAACCCAGGGTAGTTACATGGGGGTTTTTCTAACACTTTTGTTCAAAACTGAAAACATTTTCCATTAAAATGACTTCAAAAATTTATGGAACGCTACTGACGCCAGTTATGAATCTTATGTTACTTATGTATATAGATTATGATTTCAGCTACCATAAAAACATAAGCCCAGGGTAGTTACAGGGGGGTTTTCTAACACTTTTGTTAAAAAACTGAAAACATTTCACATTAGAATGACTTCAAAAATTTATGGAACACTACTGACGCCAGCTATGATTCTTATGTTACTCATGTATATAGATTATGATCTCAGCTACCATAAAAACATAAGCCCAGGGTAGTTACAGGGGGGTTACTTTTGTTAAAAAACTGAAAACATTTCACATTAAAATGACTTCAAAAAATAATGAAACGCTACTGACGCCAGGTATGAATTTTATGTTACTCATGTATATAGATTATGATCTCAGCTACCATAAAAACATAAGCCCAGGGTAGTTACAGGGGGGTTTTTCTAACACTTTTGTTAAAAAACTGAAAACATTTCACATTAAAATGACTTCAAAAAATAATGAAACGCTACTGACGCCAGTTAAGAATCTTATGTTGCACATGTATATATATTATGATGTCAGCTACCATAAAATCATAAACCCAGGGTAGTTACATGGGGGTTTTTCTAACACTTTTGTTCAAAACTGAAAACATTTTCCATTAAAATGACTTCAAAAATTTATGGAACGCTACTGACGCCAGTTATGAATCTTATGTTGCTCATGTATATAGATTATGATCTCAGCTTCCATAAAAACATAAGCCCAGGATAGTTACAGGGGGGTTTTTCTAACATTTTTGTTAAAAAACTGAAAACATTTCACATTAAAATGACTTCAAAAAATTATGGAACGCTACTGACGCCAGTTATGAATCTTATGTTACTCATGTACATAGATTATGATCTCAGCTACCATAAAAACATAAGCCCAGGGTAGTTACAGGGGGTTTTTCTAACACTTTTGTTAAAAAACTGAAAACATTTCACATTAAAATGAACTCTAAAATTTATGGAACGCTACTGACGCCAGCTATGATTCTTATGTTGCTCGTGTATATAGATTATGATCTCAGCTACCATAAAAACATAAGCCCAGGGTAGTTACAGAGGGGTTTTTCTAACACTTTTGTTAAAACACTGAAAACATTTCACATATATATAATAACTAAAATTTTATGAAGTGGTATAAAGGTAGGCGATTCGTTGTTTGTGTTTCTCTATTTGCTTTATGATGATTATGGTAATTTTAGTATATATAAGAGTCCTTATACATACGCAAAACCTTAAAACATATATTTTCGCTTCTTTTTCATAAATTATTTGATTTTTCACAAAAGTTTCTGCTGAGAATTATGAAAGTATTATTATTTTCTGCTTGAAAATTTCATAAAATTTCTGCTGGTTTCAAAAAATATCAGCAGAAAAATTTCTTTTTTGTGATAGTGATGCCTCTAGCGGTGAATAGCAAAAATACATTTTTTCTGCTGGAGATTTTCTGCTATCTTATACAGCATGTATATACGATGCATTGAAATATAAGTTTACTTTTATTTAATTGCTATTTAATACAAAAATATAATATTAAAGTTGACCAATTATCCATGTAAAATCATAATGCAAAAACATTAGAATGTACACAAATTTTGACAGCCAGAATCAAAAATATTCTTGGTTTTTTTTGTGATGAATGAGTGCGTTTTATGGCAAAAGCTGATAAAAAATATCGTGATACCCGACTCAATACTAGGATTTTCAAATGTCAACAAAATTAAAAATTATCGAGGTGATGCTGATAAGTCGAATATGAATTTGCTAATATGCAAGTTTTGTGGTAATAAAAAGTAAATATGCAACAACTGTAAACGAGAAAATCATTTTGCAACTTGTGTACCAAATTAAGGAATAATAAACAATAAGATAAGAAATATAAGAAGCAAAAGAGGAAATATAAGAAAAGAGAAGGTTCAGATAAAAGATACTGAATAAAGGTACAATATAATGGTTCATCTACTGAAACAGCGATAGTGATGAAGAAATCAATAAGTTCGAGATAATAAGAAGCTGCAGATCTAACAAACAAATACTGAGAGGACACATACTAATGAAACATGATGATGAAGTAATCAAAAATGTGGTAGTTTATGGTAAGTCTATTACAACAATTGCAGAAACAATTCTAGAATGCCTTGAAAGTAGTAAAAAGAGTACAAGGTAGTATTTCAAATTGTTGGTGGTAATGTTGAACCGATATTAGCTGCGGATGTATGTCAAAAACTAAATTTGATTTCTGTGAATGTCAAAGCAGTACTGAGAATGGGGTGCATGTCACAAAATAGAATGTCACACTATATGAAAGTAAAATGTGAAGCCAAACGTATTGTTTATGAATTTAATGATGTGTTCGACGGCAATAGAAGAATTTCGCCCCAAGCGAAATTTTATATTCATGCAAATTTATTGCCTATTCAATAATATCCTCGTCGATTACTATTGGCAGTAAGAAAATTTTTAAAAGATGAATTAAATCGACTTGAGCATACTGATTGGGTATCTAACATCGTATTCGTGAAGAAGGACAAACATAAATAAAGATTCGTCTAGATCTTTAATAACCAAATCAAGCTATCATTATAAATACTTTAAACAATTATTTTTAAAATTAAGAGAAGCAAATATCAAAATTAATCGTGAAAAAATGAAGCTAGCTGTAACTGGAAGCAGATGGAATAAAGCCTGATCAATCGAAGATTTCGCCAATCACAAATATGAGCAAACCTACCGATATTGATGAAGCTCACAAATTTTTAGGAATGATCTGCTATCTAGCTAAATGTATGCCTAATTTATCGAAAACGACAGTGCATTTACGAAATATGATCAGATCTGAGAGCTATTATGGAAATAATCAAGAAAATAATGAATTCGAAAACATTAATTGAGTTATGTACAAGTTCCAATTTTGAAGTACTATATAGTCTAGAAGAAGATGTAGTTATTCAAGGATAAGGGATTGTTGTGTTGCAAAATCAATAACCAGTAATATTTGCAAGCAAATGTGCTCGCAAAAATAATTAACGCTTAGTATTATGCGTAATAATACGCTCAGAATTAACTGTACTAATTAGCGTTAATTACGCTAATAATTAACTCGGCTCTGAAGTCCTTTGCATCAAAATATACTTGAACTCATCCAAATCGCCCGCCATTTTGAATATATGTAGCATTTATTGCTGTTTTTATGACATAAGTTTCAGTCATTTACTGTCGTCCCAATATGCAATGCCGACGGAGTTCCGTTTACATTCTCACTCAAAAACCACACTCTTTCTATGGATAATACAAGGAAAACCATACTACTCGCCAAAGAAAAGTGTCACAAAAATTCCAGTGTGGGTGTGAATCCCGACTAAAAAGAGAAAAAACAAATGGGAAAATAGGTGGAATTTGGACGGAATTTGGCGTTTTTTCCATACTGATTTCAGGCACTTTTATGCACGAAAAAAGAGGAACGTGCTTGTATATATTTCTCAATTGGAATAATAATTTTTATTCGAAATAAAACAAAATTTTGCATTTATTATAAAAGAAATATAAATTTTTTATTGACATAAATATACACTTAATATTACATTTTATAAAACCCATCCATATTCATCCGTAAGCGCCATCCAATTTTACATTCCATTATATACAACCTTGAAAAATAAAAAACGATCGGAAATTTCCATCATCTCATGACGACGCCATTTTAAAATTATTACCATTTTTACATCCAAATTTATTGATCACAAACACGAAATATAATTATTATACATATATTTACATAGTATGAAATAAATATAAGTTATTTAAAGATTATTAACTAATTTAAATACACAAAAAACACAAGTTAACACAATAAACAATAAAATCGCGGAAAACACAAAAATGTACGTGTTATCCTGTCAAGTGCTCTATTATACTGATGGAAGAGTACAAAACAATAATAACAAAACTAACAAAAAAACATTTAAAATTTCGCGAATGAAAGAGAAAGAAATTTATCTTTCGCTAAAATCGATATTTTTGTGTCTTTGATATTTTGTAGTACGGAATTTAGTGTGGAATTGGAGCTGTTTTTTCCACAATGTGGAAAAATTGCATACTGGGGTTCCGTGTGTAACATTTACGTCATTGTATTCTATTCTGTTTTCAAATGAAAAAAATGCTGCTATAGCCATGGGATTGATTAATTCGACTATGAGTCAATATTCTGTGAATCATTCAATAGTAAAAAAGTGGTTTCCAAAATTTCGTGATGGCGATTTTAGTCTTGAGGACGATCCATGATCAAACTTAAAGTTTTACTGGGTGAAAATCCGCGTCAAACAGACAAAAAGAGCTTGCAAAACAATGCATTGGAAAAAAGACAAAAGGATGGAAAATGGGTTTCTCATAAATTGACCGAAGAAAACAGAAACCGAAGAGCGACATCTGCATGAATGTGCTTTCTCGGTATAAAATAATTTTTTTTTCCACATAATCACTACGAGTGATGAAAAGTGAACATGATAATCCTAAACGCAGAAAACCATTGGTTGTTCCAGGCCATCAACATCAGTTGCAAAAATGAATATTTCTGCCAAGAAAGTGATATGGTGTGTCTGGTGGGATTGGAAAGGAGTAATTTACTGTGAGCTTCTGGAACCTGGTCAAACTGTTACAACTGAACGTTACCAGCCCCAATTGATCAAATTAAGTGATGCTCTGGAGGAAAAAAAGACTATTTACGGGCCAAGGAAGGCGGAAGGTGATATTGCTGCATGACAACGCTCGTCCACATTCAGCAAAATCAACGGACTTGGCTTCCTCTGATTACCACTTATTCAGATCGATGCCTTCTTATTTGAAAGAGCAGCGGTTGACGAAAGTTGAAAATGTGCAAAAATGGTTTGATGACTATTTTGTTTCGAAACCACCAAGTTTCAATCGCGAAGGCAGTTATTATCTACCTGATAAACGGCAAAAGACCAAAGATACTAATGGCGAATATTTCGATAAATAATCTATGTAACAATTATATTTTCAATAAAGTTGAATTTGACCAAAAAAGCAAAGATATCAAAACAAAAATAAAATCGTGTTATATGTATTTGTAATATGCATTCTCGTGAACTGCCGGAATTGCCAATGATAATGCATAAAATACCAACAAGTTATTTCCATGAATTTCTGTGAAGCTGAGAATAATAACAAGAAGCGAAGTATAATGATAATTGTAGATCATTATTCAGATTATATGGAAACAATATTCATGAGAGGAACAGCGGCATAAGATGTGATACAAGCCTGCAAAATAAGATTTTTGAGATGTGGTATATCGCAAAAAGTAATTACTGATAGAGCTAACAATTTTAAAAATAAAAAATTTATCGAGTTCACTATAATGACTGGAATTTCATATATGTCAACTCGTCTCCATATTATCCTCATGAAGTTGGAAAAGCAGAATCCGCAGTCAAAATAATAAAACGTATTTCAAAAAAATGTGAGTCTTCAAAGCAATGATTTCAGAAAGCATTATTGGATACTCTCCAGTGCAACGTCCAATGTCAAGAAATATTAGATCAATATTACCAAGGCTAGAAAAGCATCTTAAACCACGAAATATAAAAGATGTCAGCAAGAAAATCAAACTTCGAAGGGATGAGTCGAAGAAATACTATGATAAATCTTCAAAGTAGTTAAAGATTTAAAAATTGGTTCAGGAGTAATGATGAAACTATGTCCAGAAGACAAACAAAACATTTGCAACAATAAAAGATCATTTGTCATGCCGTACTTCATACATACATATTGATGCTAACGGTAAGAGCTATATTCGTAATCGTCAAAAAATTAGTCAATTTAGTCATGCGCACAGCAATGAAGATCATCAACAACAGTTTAGTTCAGATAATATATCAGCAAATACAAGTTTACCGACATTGAATGATCAATTTCAATGATGTACATTACATCATACTAATGAATCAAGAAGTGACAAGCCAAGTTGTGAAGAAATCGTAAAGATACGGGACATGAACATAACAGTGCTGCAAATCATAGTCATGAAGTAAATAAAGCCAGTACATCCGTGGGATACAGTGATAGTCGTCATCGACAATCACCGAGTGGATCCCTGACCTGAACGATGCAACTCGAGGGATGATACGTTCTCAACGAAATAAGAACCCACCAGCCTAATTTCGTCGAATTTAACGCGTTAGGGAATTGAATTCTGAAATGAAAGTGAATTCTGTGATTATTTTGATTCTAAAATACTGTTGGTTGAAGTGAATAGAGTTAATAAAGTTTAGTTTTTACCGTTTACATTTTAAGTTTTAAAATTTTATCATATATGTTTCTAAAAGCTGCCTCTATCCTTTCAGGAACCACATCCCACAAAATTTATACCTGCAGAGGTAGACATCAATAAACATAATGCATTAATACTCTGCTCATCAGGAACAACCGGCCTTCCAAAAGGTGTACAATTAAGCCATTCAAACATAGTGGCAGCTATTTCTTTTTTTAAGTAGTTTAAATTTAAATAATCTGTTTACATATTTTAAAATTCAAATAAATTTATTTTATCGCTTAGATACGCAATTATTGAAAATGCTGAAAGGAACAAAAACGTAGATGAAGTTGTTTTTTTGGGAAATTTACCATTTTTCCACGCATATGGGTGTTTAACATTAATTGGGGTATGCGCTACCGGTTCTAAAATGATCGTTATGCCTAGATTTGAAGAAGAATTATATTTCTCTTGTATAGAGGTAAGATGCCATCATTATTTTTAGGTTCGAACTTCTGAGTAAAATAATTTCCATAAATATTTTCAGAAACATAAAATATCCGTGTTATTCGCCGTTCCCCCCTTAATGATACTACTAGCGAAACATCCCAAAGTCGATCAATATAACATGTCAAGTGTAAAAGAAATTATTTGTGGTGCGGCCCCTTTAAGTGCCGAAACTGCGACTGCCGTAGAGAACCGACTTAAGAATCAAGTGAATATTCGCCAGGGCTTTGGTATGAGCGAGACAACGTTAAGTGTTGTAATGCAGAGAATCGAGTTGCGAAAACCTGGAAGCGTTGGAATTTTAGCTCGAGCCAGTTATTGTAAAGTTGTTGATCCAGATACGGGAAAAACTTTAGGAAAAAATCAAGCCGGCGAACTTTGCTTCAAAGGGACACAAATTATGAGTGGTTATAAAGGTAATGACGAAGCAACCCGTAATACGATCGATAAAGATGGTTGGTTACATACCGGCGATTTAGGCTATTACGATGATGATTATCATTTCTTTATTGTTGACCGTTTAAAAGAGCTAATCAAATATAAAGGGTATCAGGTACCGCCAGCTGAATTGGAATCGGTTTTACTAACACATCCTAAAATTAAGGATGCTGCTGTCATTGGATTGCCTGATGAAATGAGTGGTGAATTACCTCTAGCGTTTGTTGTGCTTCAGCCAGGGGCTCAATTGACAGAGAAAGAGGTTGTTAAATACGTTGAAGGTAATTTATTATTAAAGAAGTCTAGTTTTAAGACTATAAATCACATTTTTAATTTTTAGATCGTGTTTCAGCGGCCAAACGATTACGTGGCGGCGTTAAATTTATTGATATAATACCAAAAAATCTGAGTGGAAAAATATTACGAAGGGAATTGAGAGCTTTACTTGCTAAGCCAAAATTGTAAAATTTTGCTCCATGTAATAAAAATAATTTCACAATGGGTGGGAGTTCCCCTATTTTAAAAATAAAATGTTTTTATTCAATTTTAGTTAATCAAAGGGTTTTTGGTTATTTCGGTTTTTTAATAAAAACATGGGAAATTGATAATCGAGGTAAGTATTGTTTGAATTGGGATACTTTGAAAAATGGTTTGATTATCGCATTAAAATTCATTGGTAAAAGTTTGAGTCCGTTTATTTTGTATGTAAATGAATTTTATCAAAGAAAAAAAACACAATAAAATGTGTTGTAGTAGTTTATAAAAGTAAACATTTAGGCGAATTTTATTGTAAAATTTTTACGAGTGAAATATTTCAATTTTATAAGAATTGCAATCAGTACATCCTGAGTACAGAGTGTTCCATGAGATTTCAAAGTATGATTTTTAAATGACTCTTAGCTTTATTCGAAAGCCTTAAGCTTTTTTCAGGCCTTTAGCATCAAATTCATGATACATACTTGTATTTCTAGACTATTTAGACGCAAAGGAATGCTCTTTGGCAATTATTTGATTTCCCAATGGACCAGACAGGGTGCTTAATGAGATTTAGAATAACATTTCGAAAGGGCCTTAGATACATTCTAAAATCAATGCCCTAGAAAGTCACATGTTTAAACCGAAGTGAACTTTTTAACGAAAAGTGCAGCTACACAAATTAACGGAAAGTGAAGAAGAAGAACTATTACAAATTTTAAAAAAGTCAAATATTCGTGAAAATATCTTCTAAACTATGGCGATTCCAGGACTCTCAGAGATGTCACCGAGTGTACCTAGTCTAATAATGGACAAATGGAGCTGTTCCAATCACTTTAAAATTAAAAGATAAAGCCCGTAGGTTTTTCATTTTTATTTGTTTTCTTTCATTTTCTGCTGGTTTCATTAGTGATGTCATTTATAATAAAAACGTAAGTCAACGTTTCTTGAGCTATGGAAGTTACTTTCTGTATCGCGAACAGATATTTGTCTAATTTAGGAACAAAACCTTTTTCATGATCCGGTTTCTGACTGATGCTGACAGGACTGCCGACTCTTGTAAATTGGAGTAATAATAAGAAAATTCCTCTTGTGATTGGATGTGACGCTAATGCACATCACTCCATTGGGGAAATTAACTTTCTATCTTTCTATCTAGAACTTGCAATTCTTAATCGAGGCTGCGATGAACGTTTATCAGCTTCGCTCGTCACGAAGTGATATATATCAGTTTGTGTTCCATGTCAGTTATCGATTTAGGTTTCAATTGGAGGGTAACGAACGATATGCTGACCTCTCGCATCACAGTTGTATCTCTTTCAATCTTAATTTGAAGAGACCACCGATTATGCCGTACCGTAATATAAAATTGACAAACTGGGAAATTTTCTCTTTTCCACCTACTAATATAAGGTCGGTGGATGATATTGACCCTCTCGCATCTTCGCTTTCGCATGCAATCTCGACTGTCTTTGAAAATGACTTTCTTCTTATTACCAAGCAAACATTTTTGTTGATCTGCTTTGCAAAAGTTAAGGAAAACTGCTAGGAAATTGTTGTCAATCGGAGCTGTCCTGTATTCCTAAACTATTTGAAAGTATCGTATATAAATTAGTGTACTTTTATAGCAAACCATTGTTCTCTGACAATCAGCGTTGTTTTCTTAGAGGACGATCCTCGACTAGCAATCTTACAGAATTCAAATCTAGTACTTTGAATATTTTGCAGTCCAAAATTGAGGTTGATGTCAATGCCACCGACTACAGTATGACATTTGATAAAGTTCATTATTAAACTATGAGCCCTCAGTTTCCCACCTGAATTTTTACATTGGTCATGTACGTTTCTTCTATTTAACACGTCTTCCGGAGAGCTCCAAGGCAGGCACTTAGCACCAATCTTCAATCTGGGTTTTGAACGCGGTGTTGAACTGATGTTGAACGCGTAATTGACAATACGGCCATTTCTATATATGCACTCGGTATTTTATGAAAGGTAAATTTCAATTTCGTTAGTATATGGTGGACAAAGGTTGAACTCGAGCTAAACGTCACGAAGTATCAGTTTATGTTTACATATTCAACATCGCAGAGTTTCATCCGTTTAAAATTTGGGGATTACATGAGACAGCGAATTAAGCTTTCGAGATCAGATCAATTATATCTTCAATATAGAGCGAACTTTATGTATGGATTGGTTAAGCGCCGGTTTAGGAACCATAGGTGTTGTTCGACCTATGATAAGTGTGGTCTCATCATAACGATGTCCATACAAATATAATCGAGGTTTGCAGCTTAGTTTTTCTGTTTGCGCTACGGAATAACCTTGGGTGGACAATTTTAACAATTTGAACATCTCTAATATAACCCAAATCGTCGAACTGATTGTGGCTGGAGAATTTTAATTGGAGAATGTAAAATAAAATTCGGATTTTATCGGATTTTTTTTTTTAAATTTAATATAATATTTGTTAGTACATTGTATATAATTTTGTATAGTTTTTTGTTTTGATTTGAATGAGGTGTTTAATGATAATAATCGTATATTGGGATGAAATATACCCTTAGGCAAATCATAGGGGTGGTCTTGAACCAATCAATGAAATGTAATTAATTTGTAATAAATTCTGAGCCAAGAACCATCCCGATATCATAGCTACATCAAAAGTTATAATTTTGGCGGTGCAGGTTTACTTACAAGCTAAAGCGACCACTCGTTTCTTGAAAACGGTGACTGCGATAAAATCGGTATTTGCTATAATATTTACATCGAGCTAAACACATTTCTGGCTACGAGTCAAAACAACTTGTAATAATTGAAATGAAAGTGTAAAATTAATATTATAATATTTAATTTCCGGCATTACTTATAATAAGTTTGACTTCGTTGATAAATTGCAGTTTTGCAAGCGCTATGCTAAGGATTTCAATAACTTTCCGTGCTCATCCGTGTGACATACTGGAGAGCCTCATCAGAGATTCAAGACTATTGCTTCTTGGATTCTGGTTCTCGATTTCTGTTAACGCTATCCTACTCTTATTAACCATTGTTGTGTTCGATATCGTGACGTGACATTGATTTCAGCACGTTGTTTATTGCTCTTTAGAAAGTTACGGTCCGTTTTTCAATCCGGAAGGTATACGACCAAATTCAAAAAGTGGCTTTTGTCAGTTGAGAGTGCGGGTTTCTCTTGAGACCTTATATCCACGCGTATTTTGTGAAATCCGAATTTTAAATTTAAGGTATACTTTACTACCGACGTGTCTAGATTATCTATAGAATCTCTTCGGTTTGCGGGATTTGAAATTTGTCATCAACCGTTTTTTCATCTAGTTTTCGGCAATCTATAGCGACTCTTATTTTTCGAGTTCCCGATGCGTCTGTCTTTTTGGAGGCAATCCAGATTGGTGATGCATATGGACGGTTGAAATTTGCATGATGTGACATGTCTAGCATCTCTTGGACTTGTATTTCAACGTACTTCTTGAAATTATGGGGATACCTATACGTTTTCGTATAAACTAGTATCTCATATTTGGTTTAGAATTTTATGATTAATAATTGGTGTGGCTGGAAATTTTCCGTTTTGCTGTAATAATACCGACTGATTTTCGTATGGAGTCCTTACGAGAATGATTTATTCTGGTTAACTCTGGTTAGTTTTGGCTCACTCGTTAAAATATTTACCGTTGTTTTATTTTTGCCTTGTATTCTGATCCCAGAATTCCATCAAAAACCTTATGGAGTCCTAACTCGTAATATATTTGTGCTGGTACTTCCTCACTCAATAAGTATATCCTACATTTTTGATTTACTTTATGAATAGTTAGAATATATTTTCGGCCATCTTATGTAGTTGTAGAGTGTTTTTGGATAATATACCGGGCTTCATAATATGTTTGTTGGCTGTGGTGCCTATCAGTAGTTTTACTGATTCGGCAGAAAATTTATCTCTCCGTTTCTGAGTCTTGATCCGTCTGAAAATTGACTTCTTCAGTTTCGTACTCGGTATAGTTGGTGTCTTCTTGCTCACAAACCTCCTATCGCGATGTTTTACATTTGATAGGCGATTAAAGCTCTTTGGTTTAGCCGGTATAAAATGTATTTGTTCTTGTTGTTCATTTTGTTATTTTGCGAAAATTTACAAAACTTATCAGAAACTGTTTCGTTACAATTATATTTGCAAGGGTAAGGGTGCGCTTCCTCTATTCTTTTTAGTTTAGCTGCTTGAGCATAACCTTCAAAATAAGGTTTTCGGAGTCTGGACAGAAATGCAACTAAAGATTCATTATCAGTAATCGCAAGGTGTATTAAATAAAGGATTTTGTTTGGTTAACGTTTGGTTTATGCGTTAATAATGCTTAATTTAATAATTATGGATCATTGTATTTTCGCCATGTTTTGTCGACCACAATTGGGATTTATAGTAGAATGGCTCCTGTCTACCCCATAGAGGGTCTAATAGTATTTGTTTGATTTCATGAAACGATTGTGGGTTGCCGGCCACACAAAGAACGTTTTTCTCCTTACTCCCGATTTTGTTGCTTATAGCTTGCAGATATAAAGTACACATCTGATTTGTTATTATTCGTATGAAGACATTCAATGTGTCTTTAACCGTTTAGCTTGCGTTCGGCAATTGCCGAAAAGATTCATCTTCCTTCATTTGGAATAGTAGAGGTTAACGGCTTTACTTACTAACATGTGTCGCCCCTCATATGTCGTTTAGCCTGAAGAGTAATAAATTAAACTACAGAGATGCAGGAGGAATATTAGTAAATATTTCGTTTACCTCTGTACAACCTAACTTTAACCGTAACTTTAACCGTAATGATTATATTTACAATTTAAATTAATTTGATAGAGTTTTAATTTTATTCATCACCAATAACAATACCAAAAAAAAATGGCGATCCGCAGAAACAAAAAAAGAAATAAATTAACCAAGGAAGAAGAGTTGTGAATAAATCGGTGCAACTTGGATCAACATATACAATTGTTTCTGATGGCTTGTCGATCACCCGTACACGTCGCTAAACCACACTGATTTTCAGGAGTAACCTATAATTGCCATCAGATTTTCAGTCCAAAGGTATTCGGCCATTATCATTGTGTGGTCTAGATTACGTCTATAAAACGATAGAAGAACTTGATGAAAGAATTTCAACATTTTCGATGAAAGGCTCTACAATCCCCAATGACAAAAACGAATTGCACCAAGATAACCGACGTAGTTTATAGAATTTACAAAGCGCTGCGAGGGAAACCCAAGGTAATGTGCACTTGGAACGATTGGTACTATACAGAGGTGGTGGCTTGAATCCATTTCGGGCAAAGAACTCTGGTGTTGTTATATCGTTCCGATTTCGTGTGTTGTGCGAAATAATTATGAAAATTATTGTTTGTGTTTTAAGTGTTGACTGGATATTTGGAAATTGTCGTGAAATCAATTCCGCGATTATCGAGAATATTCTGGAAGTTTTGTAAATTAATCAATCGTTAAATTTATTGTTGTATTCACAGTAGCCCAATAAAATATTAAGCTATTTTGTATTTTTAACAATTTGGCAACACTGTGGTATTTATTTTATTAGTTATTTTGTTAGCTTTGTGTTGATTGCATTTGTCTTGCACAAATATTAATTATTCGCTAAACTCGATTTGAATGATTCAGTGTGTTGTGAACTTTTTTGTTATATTGATTTAGCTGTACATCCTACTCGGTTTTACTATCCCAACTGGCACATCCTACATTTGTTCAAGATTTTGATCAGGCACTATATTATTGTAACGGATTTATAATTGTAAAATAAACATTACGGCATTTTCCATTCAACACAATCGTAACAGATACTTATAAACAAGTTTTGCTACAAATGTTTTAAAAAGTGTCACATGTTTTTGTTCACTTTAGTTAGAATTTGATGTTCCACCAGTATAAATCAAGATTCATTAAAAACATTGGTTGCAGGAGACGAAAGTTGCAAACGCATTTTATAAAATCGTGTTAAAAATTTATCGGTCAATTCGACGTCTAGACAAACGGCAAATGATCACATTTTTTTAATAACTCCATAAACTAAACGGAATTTATAGAGCGCGTTCTCTAGGATTAACTTACTAAGTTGCACTTGGGCCACCAAATATAAAAAAAAACAATAATATTTTTAATCCGCTGACTACCGAAGTACACAGGAATGCAATCACCACACAGCACCTCCGTGGACTAAAGTATGGTTCTGTTCAGAAATACCGTATATATTGTGAAAGGAAATACAACAAACAAAATGTAAAGTTCATCTAACACCATCCAATAATAAGTTACAGCCCTTTGTACATGTATTTGTCATATACATTTACTGATACTTGGCACTATGTCAATATAAAAATAATTAAAAATTCCTCATTATTGCATTTAGTTATAATAGTGAATATTATAATAAATTAAAATAGTAATAGTTAACGACCAATCGGTTAAGTTGAATATAAAAAATAAATAATACTAAAATGTGTATATAGGTAGGTACATGCGGAGGGCAAAGTGTTTACAAAAGACGCATCGTCATAGACATTTATATTTTTTGCATAGCTCTTTTCATTTTCATTTTACTATTTCGAATTTAAATAAGTAGTTAGCAAATTTACCTTGACATTGTTAACGAGAGCAAGGCAACATGTAGTTTAGTATTGATTGTAGTTGTTTAGCATGTCGGTGTACTCGTAAATATATACGTTGTACGATCTAAGAGTTTTGTACGTCTGTATCTCTGAAACTTATCTTAACGAATATACAATTATTGCTTTATTGTTTTGAGTTTTACTGTACTCTAATTGTTGCCAGTTCACACACTGCATGTTCAAATAAAACTGAAACAGTACTTTTCCCTCTCCATACAAAACTCACTTTGTTCAACGGCACTTGTCTGAAACAAAATGAAAAATATTTTATCAAAATGCATACAACAATTTTAAATGATTAAAAAATATTCTGTGGTTCTCATTTTACATAGAAATATATTATCTCTGCCTTTTTTAGCAGATTTGTCTACTGAAAACTGGGGGCGCCGCTTCTAACTAAAGCTCAGTTAGGAAAATACCTAATATTGGGTGCTTGTGCGAAACGTATGGGAAAACATCAAAAATTTTGAAAATCGAGTAGGTTTTGAAGTACATTGTAAAATTTTCCGCATTTGCTCAAGCATTTGTTTTCTGTCAAAATTCAATTTTATCTACCCTTTCAAAAATCCGCATTCTACAATTTTGGTTGTTAGCGCCACGAATAAAGAAACATAGAGTTGCAGCACTAAGTGAACTGGTACAATGACGTACCGAAAAATGAGATTTTGACATTAAATGTTTTTCAGTTAAAGGTTATTATGTGCTTTTACGCTTAGTTAGTACCTTTCGCATATCTAAAATTTGTTTATAGGGAGTGTTTTTCAATATGTTCAGTGATCGCTACGAGATACTGTATAAGGGGTAAAGCACATTTAAAATGATAATTTTGTATGCATATTCGAAACAAAGAAATATAAAAGTGCGAATAAACAATTCATTTTTAATCTTCTAAAATATTTTTCTGGAAGAGTGTTGCCCTCTTAAATTTCTAAAGCTTTACAAAAATGTGTAAAATTTTTCGTTTAAAATGTAACTAAAGAAAATGGTTCATTCTAACTATGGTTAGTTTAGTACAAACATGAGCATCGAATTGATGGAATTTTCTAGTTTATTTTAAAATTCTAAAAAGCTTTAAAAAATATAGGAATTTATTTAAAATCTTAAAAATTTAGACCTACTTGATCCTAAATTGGTCACTTAACGGTTTTGAAATAAGTGTCATCTAGGTTTAAGAGGTAGTAATTTTTTTCTCGAAAATAAGTCTGGAATATAAACTTTGCTAACATTCTGGTGGCAACTACCCTATTTACGACGGTATATAATTTGCTGCGTTTGTAGATTGCTTTTCCTAGTAGGTTTTCAACGCCGTTCCATTCATTATTTAATTAGCAGTACTTATATGATTCGTTAGATGGAACATGCAAAATACAAGTCCGATGGACACGAAGAGTAGTCGTAGTGAAGACGCCGTACTCGATGGATTAAAATCGAAAGTGAATAGCGGAAAAATTGATAGTAGTGAATAAAGTGAAATTAGTTTTGAACTGTAATGTAAATGTTTATAGTGTGTAAAGTAAATTAATAAATATTTGTGAGGTGGTTTACGTGTTTAGTGGATATTTGTAAATCTTTGTGAGAATATTTTTAGTTGTATTGACAAATCTGTGGTACGAACCGAATTTGACAAGACAAATTCATAAAAATGTAAAAGACAAAGGTAAGTTTGCGTGTGTACTGTACATATATGTCGTTGGTAGATGTAATAAGCGATCCTAGAAGCACGAAATTGCAGAAATGCGACTAATCCATAATTATTTAAGACATCATCTCAACTGCACCATCGTGTTTGGCGATCTCTTGGAACCATTTGCAAGAACAAGTTTTTCCAATCCTAAAATCCAATCCTTAAATTATTTTACTACATTAATGGCCTGTATCTTTTACCAGCAAGTTTCCAGTGTGGCTACTACAGGTGTCATGCTCTATAGTGTTTTCTAGCCGATAGCTATCAGATTTTTGGTGTTGTCGCTAGTCAAATGTTATTGTGTTCATCTTCCGTTTCACTTATTCCTGTCACATGATTCTAGAAATGACAATTTGTTGTCAGTTGTTATAAAAATTATTAAGGTTCGAGTTACTAAACGTATTTTACCATCCATCAATCTTCTCTAATATTATCAGTAGCAGTATCTTCTCTAATATTATTTTTATTCTTTTGGGTAACATCGGAGTATCCGAAATTCAAAATAGTCGTAGATAGTGCTTGTCTGCATGTAGGTTTAAATGATGGCCATATATACAATAATAAATATTTAAAATCTGATCACATATAGAATGGTCCATACAGCTCGAAACATTTATCTGCAAACGAGAGAATCTGACGACTTTTTTGGATTATGAAACAAACGATTTTGTTGTGATGTAGAAGCTGAGTACTTATTAGGCGAATATGTCAGGATGCGGTTGATAATGGTGAAGAAAGCAGATAAAATACAATTAATTTACAAAATTTAAGGTTGGAGCTTCATCGGTAGACCAACTGACTCCAATCAAAAAATTACATCAAAAGAAAATGATAAAATTAAAATGCTAAACACACATAATCTGTGAAGGGAACGGAAACGTCTTTCAGTTCACTTAAATTTATAACTATCGCATATTTTCATTACAAGTTACGAAATCAATTAAGGATCGCACGTTTTTACCATTTTGATCTTTTGATTGGGATTCCAACTTTTATGTTGATAATGGTCGGTTGATTTGGCCTGAGCAATATTTACCTCAATTTCATGATGGCTGCTATGAATTATTTCAAGTTCAAGTTGTATGGGCTATATAATTTTGTACAATATTTCGGTTACTTAAAGTTTTATTTTGTCACCTCTGGTTGTGATGGGCCATTTTGTTCGTGTTGTCCGTCGAAAATTGCGTTCGTTCCCATTGTTGTTAAAATTTGTTGTTGCCCTTCAAGAACTCTCCATTTGGCTATTATTTTGGTTGTTGAGTTATCACATTAAAGAGAATGGGTCTTTTAGTTACATGTGTCAATCGAGTGGACGGTGATCTGCATAAATTTCAAATTTCTTACCGAAAATGTATAGCCTAAAATATTTACATTTCGAAACGTTTGCTAATAACTCTTTGTTAGTTGCATCGTATCTAGTTTCTGCTCCATTCAGGTTTCGTCTGACATGTGCCATTACTTTTTTCAAAACAATTTTTGTATTCTGTATTGTTGTGGTTTATTGTAGCTCCTTTCTTCAGTCGTTTTGTAGGTTAAGTAATTTGAGTGAATTTTTTTATAAACTTCTTGCAATATCCGATTAATCCTAAGAATTGTTTGATCTGTTTTGTTCATAACATGTCCATTTGGATTCTAATGTTTGCTTTTCTTAGAATTTCAAATATTTTCTCAATATGTTCTAGGCATTCATCCTTTTAACGTGCGGTTAATTAAACACAACTTTGATGGTGTATTTTTAAGTCCACACGGATTTCTCTTATATTTATAATAACTGCCTACAGTAAGCTGAATTCTTTAAATCGATCAAGTTGTTCTAAGAGTTCCTCAATGTTAAGGATTGGAAAGCGGTCGTCTATCGTTTTTGCATAGAGCTCACGATAATCGATAACCATGAGGAATTTCTTTTGTTCTGGTTCACCATCTTTTTTGCTCACTATGACAATCGAACTGTTATTTGCCTCTTAATTCCCGGTATTTACGAATTTGAATATTTGTACTGTTCTTTATGTATCGGTTTTTCGTTGGTTAATTCTTTTCGTGAATAATGTTGCCTGTATATGGAAGGATTGGCGTAGTGACGAATTGTGGTTGTTCTAGATGGAGAAGTTGAATTAATTGGGTCTTAGACGAATCATGCATAAAATTAATATTTCTACTTTCTGGTCAATAAAATTTATATTTATAGTGTGTTTTGGAAAAAGAAGGTTTTTATTTTTAAAATCTATTATCGTGTTTAGTTGGGCCATAAAATTTGTTCCTATTAACCCGAACATTTCATGGAACTTCGGTAGATGGAATTTAAGTTTCTAGGTCGTTTTCAATTCTTTCAATCCGTTTAGGATAGCGATTTTGTCTACTGCCAAAGTATGTTTGTATACTGTTTGTGTTTTTGTTGGTTAAATTTTGAAGGTTTCATCGGCAGCTGTGTTAATAAGAAGTTGTGTGTTTTTTCTTCTTACATGTATGATAATTCTTGTTCAGTGTGAGCATGCATTCTTCTTCGTCCTTCGAGGCTTCTTCTTGAGAACCTCTTTGGGTTTTTCTGCTGGGTCTCATCCCTTAATATTAAACCATTATATAAACCACGTTTCGATATGGTCCGTAGGGCTCTTGTTATTGAAGTTTAACCAATTTATCGTGTATTGAATTTGAATTAATATTTTTTTACACTTTCGCTTTAGCTTTCCCTAATTACCAAAATTAAGAAAAATTTCCCTTTCATAAGACATAAAATATAAAAATCGATGAATTGTTTTTTTCCTAATTGTAGCAGAATTTCCATTTTCTGCTGAACGATCACAAATATTTGTGTTATAGAAAAATACTTTTCCATTGTTTTAATTTAAATTAAAGATTATAGATTGCTAATCTTAGCAAAGAGTAGGTATTATAACGGAGTAACTAAACAGGAGGAAACAAATGATCAAAACCTTTATGGGTAAAGTAATTCGGTCAGTATGGTGCAAAATACAGTAATAAGGTTGAACAACTTTATTTACTGTAATTTATATTGTTTTTCGTCAACAATCGTGACTGTGGCAGAATATGATACAAATTAATTTTTTATTTAATTTCATTCTTTATTTAAAGTAGCCAAATATTTTCTAGTTTTCTAGCTGTCATTTATCAATATTGAATGATTTGGCGAGTATAATCATTGAGTTTCAACATCGGATAGTAATTTGAAAGGGGTTCAATGCCCAAGAATTGCTGATTAAGGGGCAGAGACTAGTGGCTGGAAGAGATATAGCCGATGTGAGGAAGGTTTACTATAGCTGGTTAAAATCGCAAAACTTTATTTATGTATCATTCGTAGATTTTGGTTATTTTCGTTTTAAAAGTCACAAGTCTTGGCCAAATTTTATTAGTTTTATTTTTGGACAAAAAATAAACTTTATTTTATTTATTATTAAATGTTTTTGCTAATCAAATGACCCATTAAAAGATTTTAGGCTTTACAAGCTTTAGGTCATTTACTTTAAAGATTTAGTATTATGGCTTAATTAAACTGCCTAAAAAATGTTGGGCTTTACTCTTTCTTGATCTAGCACGTTTAGGTTATTTTGCTTAAAGCTAGCAGAATCCATATCAAAAATTGGAGCAGAACCGAAACTAAAACGCGAAATAAGATCAATTGACATACAAATAATTTTACGCTCATTATGACCTAATAAAATGCTCCATTATAAAATTTTGGGCTCTATACTTGACCCTGTTGGGTTGAACAACTGAATTCACTCGTTGATCTGTTCGCTCACCTGGAACTGTTGGCTATCATCAATTATACGTTTGTTCATCGTTGTATTAATTTTATGTAGATCGTTGGCATCTGGCTTTCCCACCATCCATTTCCATGCTATTCCCAAAGTATTCCATCTCTTCCTCTCTTCTCTCTCTCTCTCTCTCTCTTTCTCTCTCTCTCTCTTTCTCTAGTGGTTTCTCGGTATTTGGTCTTGGAGATATTGCATGTTACACTTGGTCCACAAATTTACTGGTTACATTTTTTGTGATGTTTGGAAAAAAGTATGCTCGCTTAATCTGGCTTTCTACTTCTTTGGTGCCTCTATGAACCTTTTCATGATCTTTTCTTACGATTGCATCTTGCATATTCAAATTCATTAGGTCCTCCCCGCTTTTTTGAGACAAGAACGAAGTGTCATTTTTAAGAAAACTTCTCCCGAAATGGCTTTGAAGTTGTTAGTATTACATTTCGGGGGCTAAGATAGCAGATTGTTTACCGTTCTGATTTTTTTTTTTAAATATTTCGTCTTCGGCAGATGAATCTTCAGAAATATTACGAATTATACTTTAGACAGAGTGACGGTGGTCTAGTGGTTAAGGTATACACTCACCAAGTGCTACCATTCCAAAGGTCGGTGGTTCGAGTCCAACGCGAGGCAACAATTATATTTTTCCATGTGGAGGAGAATATGGGAATAATGAAAGTAATTGTAAGCGACGGTGATAGGCCTCACGGAAAATACTGGATTAAACAACAGCGTTAATCATCGAAGAAGGAAATTAATAACGTGTTATTCGCTAATACAACTACATGCAAGTGGTTTACAATTGCAATACGAATACATCGACAGATACAATAAATGAAATAATCTCGAACAACGATGGACAAAAGCATATAAGTTCGAGTAAATTGCAGTAAAGATCGAGTTGTAATTTAACAGTGAACAGTGCAGAAAGTAAATGTGAACAGTAAAAATTAAATAGTGAGCAGTGTTGGGTAAAAAAAGTTTGTAACTTTAAAACGCTGAGTGTTTTATTTGCAGAAGTAACAAATGAGGGAACCGAAGCGAGGGATCAAGCAAAAACTACCATTTCAGTACAGTCACCTAGTTCTGAACAACAGAAACCATAATTCAGCATGAGAGGTAATGATGCAGGTACTCTTGTTTCATCTGAAGGGAATTTAAACAGAACCAGTTGCCGGAAGGTGAAGAGGAATTTATAAGCCTTCGACATTCAATGGTGAGATCACATTGGAGAATTTTAAAGTGTAGTTCCAGGCGGCAGAATTTTTGGGGCGCAGGGGAGCAGATCAACGCATTCACTTTGGCTATTAGAGGGGAGGCTGCAGACAGATGTATTTGCAAACGGTATCCGCAACAGAAAGAAGCTATAAGCGGGTTATGACTGAATTAGAACTACGATATGGGCAGTCACATGTCAGAGAATTATGCAAGATATAACTCTAAAATAAGCGAAACTACGAGGGGAAAGCCAGCGACACCTAGAAAGAGAGGAAATTAAATTTTTCATCATCATCAAGCTTACAGTAAGGTACCTGCAGATGTGTTGAATGGACTAACAGTAGACAAGTTTATCAATGCTCTCAAGGACGACTATCTGAAATTTTATTTGAGAATTACTCTAAAAGTAAAACCATGAATGAAGTATTGGCGTTTGCTTCAGTAAAGTTGTGCAAGCTGGATTCGGACTATATTACGCAAATAAACGTTTGAACCACTAGGATATCGGTGGCCCATTTACAGAAACATGGGATGGTAATCGATGAATACTAGTGTGTATTGATTACTTCAGCAAGTGCGTGGAAACCTACCCGATTGGGATAAGGCCGGATAGTAGCTGACACATTAGTGAACAATAGTCCTGTAAAATGGATATAATAGTCGTTCGATGTATTGGTGGAATGGATTGTATCAGTATCAAGCGCATTGTTTCTAGTTGATTCGTTCTCTAAACCGGTGTTTGTGGTATTTAAGTTATTTGAATTGTGAAAGTTCACTTCTTTAGTTTCTTGCAAACTTTTCTTCTTTATTCGTTTACAATTGGTCTTTCTGATTTATCGTGCATTTATGAAAGCACTGCGCCTAAAGCATGTTCTGATGAGTTTGTTGTAAGGATAAAATGTTTTGGAAAACTATAAGATAAGCTAATAGCTGATCCGTGGATATTATTTTTCATATAGTTTGAACGATGTACTATGGGTCGGTTATGTTGACAACATTGCCATTGTTTTAAAAATTTTGTCATGGGTTTTGTGATTTTATGGTAATCCCGGAAAAACTTCCTCCTGTGTGACTACATGACTAAGAAATTCGATGTCTCTTTTTAAAAACTCCCATTCGTTGAGTTGTATCTTTATGGTAAGTTACAATTTGACAGTAGTTTGAGAACTTCTAGAAGATTTTCTATATGGTAATCCTGTAACGATGATAATATCAGTTAAATACACAAATCAACTTTTCCCTACCATCCGTGAAGGTCTTTATTCAGAGCTCGTTGGGAATTTGGTGGGCCATTTTTAAGACCAAATGGCATGCAAGTGAACTAAAAAAGGTCTTGATCGGTTGAGAATGCTGTTTTATCTTTAGAGGGTTTGTTCATTTGGAATTTATGAAATTCATTTGCTTCAAATTTCTGAAATAGGTGAATTGTCCTAAACTGGCTAATATTTCCTTCCTCCTTGAGGTGTGGGAAATTTTTCGTCGATAGATTTATCGTTAAATTTCCTGTAGTCAATTACTGCCAATAGTACTCGAACTCCTCGGTTTCTCTAAATTCAGAACGATTCTAAACTCAGAAAATCAAATTCGATGGAATGCTGCATCCATAAGGTCCGTGTAATATCATACAGTTTAGTGACCAAGATATATCGGAGCCAAACATCGTGGCCATTTGCTTCATTACCCAAGTCTTGCAAAGCACGTATTACCTCATACGACACGTCGTACTTTTTTTCAAGTTATTGAGGTTGATGTTAAATAACGGGTTGATTTAGAAACGATTGAATAAACTTATTTACTTTGTGCCGTGTTCCATGGTATCTACCCTTCAATTTATTTAATGCCAGAATATAATTTGCTTCCGTAATGTCCATATGACATATTAATCGCGAGGGGGCTGACCAGCAACTGATATTTTTACACCGGATATAAACCCGGGTTATTGTGTATTGTGGTTGTGAACAATTGATAGACTGTTTTCCACTCAGTGTATTCTCCGGCGAATTTTAGCACCCGCAGTCCTGGTAATTTCAATTCTGATGCTAGATTTCGAGTTATTGTGTCGTTTAATAAAACATCGTACGCTCCGACGGTAATGATCAGTTGTCCTGCCCGTTCATTCAAACCGCCATCTCATAATATATTTCTTCAATGGCGTGATGCTGCGATTGGTCTTTTTTATTAGTTGTGAATAATTTTCCTCCGTTCGGTGCTCTTAATTCTAACGCAAACATCCTCCAATTTACTATTATTTATTGATAAATTAGTTAAATATGTTCTATAGGTTTGATGAAACTGCTTTTGATATTCGATCGCTTAAGTTAATGGTTAATGCAGCTGCCACGAGTTTCTTCACAAAAAATCTATTTTTAAAGATGTCTACCACTTTTACTTGAAACTTATTTTATTATGGTTATAAAACTTTTAATCACTATGCTAGGTGTTGTGATCCGGCTCGATCGTGAATGAATGAATATTCCCGGCGCAATGCACTGTATAAATTTTGTAATAAACAATAATGTTCTAACTTTGTCAATTTTAGTTTATTATTTTTTAAGTCACTAATGGTAATGGGTATATTCCACCTTGGCTGCATCACTCTTATATCTATGGTACAACACAATACTACTCAAGAACAAAATATGACACAGATAGCTATACTAGTGTATTGAGTAATATAGTTAATGTGTACAGAGTAAAATAGTTCAGCAAGCTAAAGTAGCTAATTACAGCAAGCTACTATAATTTATTTGTCAAAATTCTGACGTAAAGTATAACCGATGACAATAAATATGATTCGGCCAAAGAGGTAAATATGCACAATAATACACTAATTGTCGTATAAAAATTATTGATTGCTGCAGATTTGATTTGGAATTTATGATGAATGCGGATTCTTAACATAATGTAAACATCAACAGCCTTTTTTCTGTTCATACAATGGAATTATGGTAGATCGAAAGCCTATTTTGGCTATCACCGATTGTAGGTACATTTGTGTTTATCTAGAAGTGCAAAAATTAATTTAAATTTCGTTATTTGGTGCCTGTTTAGTAGTACGCGATGGTGACGTCTTACGTAATTGGTAATAAAATTTACAAACAATTTGTTATCTAACTCCGATTTAGGTGTCGTGTGCAGGTTCTGATTTTACTGATGAAACGTGGCAGAACCTAGAATCCTTGTAGCAGTTTTTCAATTTTCAGCTAGGGACGTGTTTGTTTACACTTAAAAAGAATCACACGGTACACTCGTCTTCATTTTAGAAATAATAATTAATTGTTGATTAAATTATTTACAATTTTTTTCTGCAGGGTGAGGTTCGCTTCAACACAAGCTGATATTCGCTTGCCGTTTTTTGTACTTTTGATTATTTCACAAATAACCGCATTTTAAATCTGTTAAAAAATTTTGTTTTATTTATTTTATTTTTTAGGATTTACTCTCAGTTTATCGTGAACGATTTACCGTAGAACAATTTATCGTTGAATTATTTATCATAAAACAGTTTATCTCAAGTTACCATATTCCCGAAGTTCTTCAAAATCATTTAAGAATTCCATTTGCATCTAACATACCAAAACTCATCTTATCCAGAACTTCTTCTAATCATTTTAGAATCCGATTTCCATCCAACATACCCAATCCCATCATAATCGTTAAGATATGGTCGAATTCAATGAAATTTCAGAAACCCAAGACACTTTAACTTTTTATTTACAATTAATTCTGTTATACGATAAATTATCCACACGCAAATGGTGTCCACGGTAAATGTGTCCCAGAAAAACTGTTCTACGGTTAAATTTTTTTCTTGAGGTTGTATGGTACAGAGAAAAACAAATTTATTTTCGTAGTATTGATATTTAAATGCCTCTAAATGTGTGTACTAGTTTGTTTCTTTAATAAGTTAGAGTGTCATAATTTCGTATAATTTGCTCTAAGGCTGTGTGCCAAACCATAAATAAAAAAGACAAAGATGAATTATGTAGTATTAATCTCTTCATTGACACCAGCGCGCGTGTCTATCCTTTGAACCATAATAAAGATCGTTTTGAGTTTTTGTTGTTGTTCACGTAAAATTGAAGGTCGGCAATTGGTTTTTTTATTCGTAAACACATGTGTCGGCGAAGTGACGAAACGAAATAGAGAAATTATGTTATTGTTTTGTTATGTAGAGAAGGGAATTGAAGGAAGACGAACAAATATGTATAAAAAAATATTTTTGGTGTTTAGATCAATGAACGTAATTTTTTATTTTTTCCTATGAATGTATGTGATATAATAAACTTTTATTTAGGACGTACACACATTCAAAGATTTTTTCTTTTGAAAATGACGTAAAAGTAAAATACAAAATGTGTTGTTGTTTCCACAAAATTATTTTTCCTCTCGTCCTTTAAATATTATGAACAGAAAAACGAAATTTTAAATTCCTATTATGTTCTTTATTATTTTACATTGATCGTGTACTTCAAAATATTCTATTGATAATAAATAGCTGATTCTTAATATGACAAACAAATTATAGTATGTAATATACATTAGTAGCCCTTTTTAACGATTTAAATATGAACTGGAATACGTCCAAATTAAATAAATCTTCTTAGCGGTTCAACGATTGAATTATGTAACGAAAGTTTAATATCTGTAAATTTCGCCCTTAAATTATTGCTCATTACGAGTACTTTGTCGAATGAATGATTTCAACTTGGTGGGTTTAGGTGCGATTACTTCACTTATTCAAGCGATGTTCTGAAATATGGAAATTGTTTACTAATTTTAATTCGAATTGAAAAATCTAATTAGATTGGCAGAATATAGAATCGTTGATTTTTTGTTTTAAGTTGCGGAATAAATTCAAACCAAATTGAACTGGTCATTTCATAACCAAATTTAGTAAATGAATATATTCGGATTATTTAACGATTGTTGTTTAACTTTCTAGAATATCGTCAAACAATTAAATGTAAGGTAATTCGAGGATTTTTTTTAAATTCGAGCAATTAACAGACGCTTGGGATGAAAATGAGATTTTATTATTTTCCAGTAAAATTCCATAATACGGGTTACTTAGTCTCATGTTCCTAACCTTTATACTATGTAAAGCAAACTTTTATTGAAATTTTTTGTAAACATTACGCATGAAAACCTGCGTCTGTGTTGCGAATCTTATTGATACAAAGTGCATTGATGTCAGAAAACCTTGTACAAAAATGGAGAGGTGAAAATGTTGTGGCCAACACCAGACTTTGTTTGGTACTTGTCTGTTAATTCACTCCAATTATTTTTACATATTTATTTTTTACAGAAATGAATGCAAAATCATTTGTTGCAACATTCTGGTCTGTTAAATTATTTAATTAAAATTTATTTTACTTGCTGTTTTAATTTTTAAGAATTCTGTAAACCACTCTTTGTAGTTTATTGATCCTATCACTGGAGCAAATACTCAAAGAATTGAACGTCCGTGGAAGGCAGCAATGGAACAGACAGAAGCATGTTGGATTCGTACATGTGTGAATACATGTGGCGTAAACGTACAACAGTTCGGCAATTGAATGTATTTGATGCGATTTTCGCTGATGCTTTTTTGGCCACCTGTTTAACCTGTGACAATTAGTGTGCAAACAATTAAATATAACACACTTAATGTTGTTTTATATTATAATAAATGATTTTGCATTCATTTCTGTAAAAAATATAAAAAATAGTTCGGGTGAATTAACTGTCTGTTAATTAATAATCGTCTGTACCCTTTGTTTTATCACGAATGTATATATCTCGGATCTCGGATACATCCACTTGATTTCTAAAGCGGAAAATTGAAGTTCCTGGACTTTTGGTAAAACTGTCTTGATAATACAAAATTATTATTCCTGGTTAAATTTCAGACAATGAACAAGATCAACTGTTGTTGAAAATTTTATCTTCAAATTTATTTAAATCTTTTAATTCCTTGCTGTTTTTTTGTAAATGTAAATTTTCCAACATCATGCACATGATCATCGAGTCAATGAGACAGATGGCACTGTTGTAATGTCGTGACGATCGCCTAATGATTGACCGGGTAGTAACAGCTGCGTGATTTCAATCCATTTTGGGTTGCAAGTGAAAGGATGAATAAGTCCGGTTTGCATGTCTTCGGGCTGCCAACATACGTCGCTGTCAAAATGATAAGTCGACCGACATTGTTTGCATTTCTATCTACATTCATGGCATCGCGCAGATGAATGTATTCTTCTGTACGCAATTTTTGCTGATTTAAACGTGTGTATGTCAGACGTTCTGTTTCGATTTTGACATACATACCAACGGTGAACTGATGAAACAATCTGCGCCATTTCCATATGTCATTGTCCTCGTTTCGACGAATCATCAAACGATAGGCATAAAAATTCATCGAGTTGATCTTTTTGTTTGTTTCTCGAATTATAAATGAATAATGAACTTTTGTTAGGAATCGAATTGAGAAACAGTTAACAAAATTGCTACGTTCGGGTTAATGGATTAATCATCTTGATCATAAAGTGATATTCATCCTCTCCTCGGGAAAATATCAGTGGATATTGTAATGCATCATACGAACGATGGGTTCGCAGATATGGTGAAGCTTATCATTGAAGCGCCTTTTGTGTTCGTCAGCTGGTCTTTTGTCTGCTCTGATCACTATTTTGTGGTCAGTATTCATTGGCGGCAACAATGCTCCTGCATCATGGTGAATTTGTCCTTGAACCTGTAAAATTGAAGACAAATTCTTAATTTATGAGCGTCGGAGTTCTACATCTTTAGTGGATTTGACGGTGAATCGTTGTGAATCGGTGATGTGGGTTTGTTTAATGTGTGCTATACCTATATAATCGAAAAAGAATTTACCTTAAAAGTCAAGTTAAAACCTATATATTCGGCCCATATTCTGCAAAAAATGCTTCGATCGAGGTTCTTGATCAGAAAGCAATGATGCCAGTGGCTCTGGTGGCGATGTTAATTGTAGTAATATGACATTTCCGCTCGCACAACATAATCCGGTGGTTCGTGTCAAAACCTCAAAGCATTGCAATGTTGACAAACAGTGCTCATTATTCCGAAGTCGGCGATACCGATTGTTGGGTCGTATTTGAACGCCAATCGTTCATTTCGAATGTCAAGTTTAGATAAATAAGTTTTAATTAAATAATTTAACAGACCAGAATGTTACAACAAATGATTTTGCATTCATTTCTGTAAAAAATAAATATGTAAAAATAATTGGAGTGAATTAACAGACAAGTATCAAACAAAGTCTGGTGTTGGCCACAACATTTTCACCTCTCCATTTTTGTACAAGGTTTTCTGACATCAATGCACTTTGTATCAATAAGATTCGCAACACAGACGCAGGTTTTCATGCGTAATGTTTACAAAAAATTTCAATAAAAGTTTGCTTTACATAGTATAAAGGTTAGGAACATGAGACTAAGTAACCCGTATTATGGAATTTTACTGGAAAATAATAAAATCTCATTTTCATCCCAAGCGTCTGTTAATTGCTCGAATTTAAAAAAAATCCTCGAATTACCTTACATTTAATTGTTTGACGATATTCTAGAAAGTTAAACAACAATCGTTAAATAATCCGAATATATTCATTTACTAAATTTGGTTATGAAATGACCAGTTCAATTTGGTTTGAATTTATTCCGCAACTTAAAACAAAAAATCAACGATTCTATATTCTGCCAATCTAATTAGATTTTTCAATTCGAATTAAAATTAGTAAACAATTTCCATATTTCAGAACATCGCTTGAATAAGTGAAGTAATCGCACCTAAACCCACCAAGTTGAAATCATTCATTCGACAAAGTACTCGTAATGAGCAATAATTTAAGGGCGAAATTTACAGATATTAAACTTTCGTTACATAATTCAATCGTTGAACAGCTAAGAAGATTTATTTAATTTGGACGTATTCCAGTTCATATTTAAATCGTTAAAAAGGGCTACTAATGTATATTACATACTATAATTTGTTTGTCATATTAAGAATCAGCTATTTATTATCAATAGAATATTTTGAAGTACACGATCAATGTAAAATAATAAAGAACATAATAGGAATTTAAAATTTCGTTTTTCTGTTCATAATATTTAAAGGGCGAGAGGAAAAATAATTTTGTGGAAACAACAACACATTATGTATTTTACTTTTACGTCATTTTCAAAAGGAAAAATCTTTGAATGTGTGTACGTCCTAAATAAAAGTTTATTATATCACATACATTCATAGGAAAAAATAAAAAATTACATTCATTGATCTAAACACCAAAAATATTTTTTTATACATATTTGTTCGTCTTCCTTCAATTCCCTTCTCTACATAACAAAACAATAACATAATTTCTCATAATTTTACTGTTGGTCTATTAAAAAAAATAAAAAATTGTTCATTCCTTCCTATTTCATAACTTTGTCCTTCAAGTCTTACATAAAAATGTATGAGTAAATTGAAACAACAACGCGGTACCATGTCACATAATTATTATACATATATATAAATTAAAGAAAATGAGAGAAAGAGAGTTTGTTTACTTTATGTTGTTTTGCAGTTGTTGTACTCCACGATCGTAATGTTAGTTCCGAAAAGTAATATACTGGATGCGTCGCTAGCCGCGTTTTGGATTAAATAATTCATTATTGTTAGGTTATCTTTCTCTCTTTTATTTATGGCCAAACTTAAGGTAGATCGTTTACTACGGAATAAACCGGTTTTAGGACAGATTTTTCGATAAGTTTGCCATAGAGTTTTTGAAAAATAATTGAATTTACCGAAAAATTGGCTTTTCCCTTAAGTTTGGTACACAGCCTAAACTTTACTTTTATGGTTTATATGTGTAAAATTAATTAATAGATTTATTATTTTTCATTATTGTTGATCTAAATATTGGATATTATAACAAATGTACAACTACTTATCTTGGACACCCTGTTTATTTCGTAATTTGCCATCTAGTGAGATAATAATAAAACAAATAAACTTATCGTTTGACTTAATTTTTCATTCGATCAAAATCGAAATTTTTAATATTAAACTAAAATTTACATTTTCTATGTTATTTCAAGACTAATCTTGATAATCATGTATTAATCCCTCGATTTTATGTTTCTTAACACCTTGAAGCAAAATTTTTTCGCATTTTACACATAAAGTATGGTTAAATTTTAAGGGCCGATGTTGATTTTGAATAAAACATAAATTATTTAGGAAATTATTGTCAATTCTTTTTATTATGATAATATGGTATGGTTCAATTACTACTCGGCGGCACACCTCCACCCGATGGTCCAAATTTTCGATTACGTTTAGGCATAATTGAGGTTCTATGCCGTTAATGTGCCGAATTATCTCATACTTTAGCTCTTGAATTGTTGCTGGCTTATCGACGTACACCTTTTCTTTCAAATAAACCCAAAGAAAGAAGTCCAACGGTGTCAAATCACATGATCTTGGCGGCCAATTGACATCGCCACCACGTGAGATAACACGGCCTTTGAGTTTGTCGCGCAAAAAAAGCCATTGTTTCGTTAGCTGTGTGGCAAGTGGCACCGTCCTGTTGAAACCACATATCGTCCACATCCATATCTTTCAATTCGGGTCATAAAAAGTTCGTTATCATCTCACGATAGCGAACACCATTCACAGTAACTGCCTGACCGGCCTCATTTTGGAAAAAATACGGCCCGATGATGCCGCCAGCCCATAAACCGCACCAAACAGTCACTTTTTGTGGGTGCATTGGTTTTTCGACAATCACTTTTGGATTATGATTCGCCCAAATGCGGCAATTCTGCTTATTGACGAATCCACTGAGGTGAAAATGTGTCTCATCACTGAAGATGATTTTCTTCGAAAATTGATCATCCACTGCCTGAATAACTTTAACGCGATGCTCGATTGTGTATCTTTCCATGGTTCAAATTGAATTAGTCTGAAATTGAGAAATGTCAAATTAAATGCAAAAAAAACTTGTCGTTTAGGTGTGGTTCACATTCAACGTCGGTCCTTAAAATTTAACCACCCTTTATAAGTAAAGCTTAATAAGCAATTATACAAAATTTTAGTAATCAAATTTATTAAAGAAACAAACCAGTTTGCATACATTGCAGGGGCATTTAAATATCGATACTTATTGCGTTCCATTTAAGGCAGAAAACTACTCACAAGTGTTGGTTAGTTTGCTTTTCATAATAGGTCTTCATTACCCGAAGATTCGATTGTTATCTACTCACAAGTACTTATTTGTAGTTTACCATGCCACCAAATAGAACATGTCAACTAATCAATTTTTTCAATGCAGCTCTTGATTTGCTGTATTGATTGTCTTATCACTGAAGAAAAACTCGTTGTTTATCGTTTGCTTGTATGCCAGTTTCTGTATAGGAACTAGAACTGTACCGACATAGTATGTTCAAATTAGCCAAGTTTCTTTGGTTTAGCTGCATTTTATGGTTTTTTCTATAGATTTTAGATTTAGTTTTATCGTCTTTAGAGCTACACTTAACAATTGAATTTGCATTTTTTTCGGCTCTTGGACTAGTTAGCACTAATTTTGTACTTGTGAGCATATCAATTAGTACAAACTCGGCTGCAATGACATGCGATGTTTCATTTTAAAATACGAACGACACCCTGCACACTTAAAATGCCGAATCTGAACAAAAAAATGCATTTACGATTTTTAAACTTGAATTTAATTTTAAAAATAAATCGTAATACATTCAAATTCATTGATACTTGCATGCTAAAAACTTAATTAAAAACTTTTCTTTACAATTATTTTGTTATGTACCTACATAATTAAAAATAAATTTTAGTACTCGAGATGAGACAAAAGTGATTTTGATTTTAGTGTGAACTTCAAATTTTTTTTCTAATAATACACAATAATTTTTCTTAGTTTTAAATTTAATTACAATTTTAGCTTATTAATTACGTAGTTTACTTTAATCATTTGTTGGTGCAACTTTGCTACATAAAATAATTTAAGTGAAATTTTAAAATTAATATTAAAATTAAATAAAATAGTTTATGGTGTCGGTGAACCAACAAATTATTTGTATTAATTAAAATTAATAACAATATTTAATTTATTATTACGTGTACTATGGTGGAAAATTTTATAATTTATTACAAAATCAAAAAAAAAGTTTTTAAGTGAAAATGCAAAATTTTGGCAATTTAAAACTGTGTAGACAAATATAGAACTACATTTATACAAAAATAGCATTAAGTACACAACAAAATATAGGAATTAATTAAAGTTTTTTATTGTAGTGAATTAATAAAAGTTGAGAATATGAAAAAAAGCTTTTCGGAAAAGGTGAATATATCTAGTTTTTCCAGTTTTAGCTTTATTACAAAAAATGTTTATAATAACTGAAAGCTTTATTAAGTTGATACACGATTTAGATATTTTGGTGTATTGAGCTTAAAATCTTTACGCGACGAGAATTAAAATAAGATTCGTCCGTGTAAATTTTTTTTAATAAAATATAATGTTTTCCTTATAACATTATAAATATTACTGAACTTGGCACACCAAAATATTCGTCATTGGTCATTCGTACTTGATTATTTAAGACTTGTGATTTTATGACTATTTCTACTTTTGTTTGCACATTTCAAAATACACTTTTGATTTAATTTTCATTATTTGATCATTTACTAAATGGTCGTCATTACTATCTCTCATAGATTGCTTCAAGTTTCTTTCTGAATCAGTCCGCAAAACCGACACCAACAATTTCAGTTTGTTCTGGTTTTTATGATTTTATAATAGTGAATGAATGAATTATTTCTTTGCTTTCTGATCTGGAGTCGAAGCACTCCCAAATCTTTAGCGGTTCGCTTTTCACGTTCTATCTTAAGCCGTTACCAGCCAATTCGAGGACGTATGGCTATATGTTCGATTTTCGTAGAACGGCCTGCACATTACATAGCTCAATGCCACTCTATAGTACTGGCATTGGGGATGGGTCGGCCCATGAGTTCTGCACTCCGACAGGGGGTCAGAGTTGCGTTCATTTTCATCCAAACGCCTAAGCTTTAACCAATGTGCCGTAAGGTCGGTGATCATCTCTACTTGTTCTGAAACTCAAAGCTTACGCATGTATCGCTCCCTTAAGTTTACAAATAAACAAATATTTTAATACACTCAAATTGTTGTGGTTTGCTTTCTTGCCATACGCAAGATTGAACAACACTTGATTTAATTTTTCACAAAGGTTTTCTAAATTGCCCTACATTGGCCAATCAGCCTCCCGATTTTAAAAAGCAAAAACGTGCATGTATGCCATTTTAATACCAGTAGAGTAACTACAAATTGTGGAACCGACGGAAAAAGTTTATATGTGGTCTTTTGTTCTACTATTATTTGAGAGACTTGTAAACACGTTTGCTATATACACACAGATAGGGCCGCATAACAGCATATGATTAGAAAAATTTTACTTTAACTACTCCAGGTAACCTTGTCTAGTAAAAAACTATGGATTAGCAGGAGACAATCTCATATGCTGTGTAAGATAGCGGAAATTTGCCAGCGGAAAATAAGAGATCACGCTACTCACCATAAGTGGCAGCACTAGCACTAAAGAGAATTTATTTTGTTATTTTATTACCAGCCGAAATTTTGTACTCATTTTGTACCCCTTTTTCACAAAATGAAACATCCCAGCGGAATAAAATATTAAAAGCGAACCTTAAAATGACAAATTGGTTGATCTCCGAATCATACCATTACTTGGTAAATGAAATTTTGAAATTTAACAATATTCCGTCTTTCCTCCATTTCTTAACGAATTACGATGAAATTTGGATAATATTATTGATTAGGGATTTTAATGTGAGCTTTGGACAAAATTCTAGGATCTGTTCATGCTGGACTAAACTTGGCCATTTCATAACCAATCCATATGAAATTTGGTTTCTAGATTCATTTTGATTGAAATATACATTTTAGACGGAAACTTAGTATCTGTGTATTCTACACGTTAAAATGAATTTTGTGGTAGAGCGAACTCGGCTATTTCTTAATTAATAATTGTAAAATTTTCATCGCATACATGGATAATTAGGACAAAATTTATCGATTAGAATTTTCACAATAATTTTTTGATTTTCTGTGGTAACATAAGTGTTTTTTTAGTTTCTTTCCATGTAGTCTCAGTACGAGCTTAGCTATTAGTGGGGATTTTTGAGATATTGGCCAGAAACTGAGAAGAACTTATATGGATCGCAGAAAATCAAAAAAATATAGTTAAAATTCTAATCGATAAATTTTGTCCTAATTAACCATAAGAAATCCATTAAGAAATAGCCGAGTTTTCTAACTCAAATTGTATTTTAATCGTGTAGAATACACAGATAATAAGTTTACATCTAAAAATTATATTTCAATCAAAAATGAATCTAGAAATCAAATTTCATAAGGATTGGTTATTAAATAGCCAAGTTTGGCCCAGCATGAACAGATCCTAGAATTTTGTCCAAAACTCACTTTAAAACCCCTAGTCAATACTACTTTCAAACTTCATCGTAATTCGTTAAGAAATGGCGGAAAGACGGAATATTGTTAAATTTCAAAATTTCATAAACCGAGTTCCTTTACTTCGGAGATCAATGAATAAAACTAATAAAATGTTAATGCTGGTAATGAAATAACAAAAGAAATTCTCTTTTGTGATAGTGCTGCTACTTATGGCGAGTAGCGTAATCTAATAGATCCACAAGAATTGATAATGCTTAGATGAACCCTGCTATCTAAGAAAACTGACCTTGTCAAAGCTCTTTTAATGGCCTTTTAACGGCCTCTAATGTACAAAACTAATTTACAATTTAGTTTCGATTTGAATTGTTAACTCGGTGTTGACATAAAATTAAACAGAGTGAAGTTAGGCTGACAAAAATATTATGATATGTGGTAACCAAGCACTACTAAAACCTTCATACAGCGAATGGTGTTGGTCGATGTATCAAAGATCTTGCGCAATCCCACAGATGTTTAACTTGTAGTGCAGATATGGTTCTAAACTCTCGCAGATTGCTGTCGATGATGATCGTAATGATCTCAAAGAATGTACCATGCTTCCTAGTAATTATCGTTAATGATGCTCACGGACTTGAGCAACAACGCTGCGTCTCCAGTTAAATTCGCCTTTAGGTAGTCCTTGTCATTGTTGTAGTGGACGTATTTATTTGTGAGAATGACACCTAGACTGGGCCTATATCCGATTCCCACTGCGTCTTTCGTATTCTGTACTGTTGGTCGGTGTTCGGTATGCTTGGCAAAGTTAAAACATTTTCGGTCCCTGCCGCTTGGAGGCGCGTACTAGTCTACTATCTTCGTAATCAATTCGTAAGTTTGCGGCTTACCTAAATCTTTTCACTATCTTAGCCTTTTTTAAATATTGTGGGATAAACTACTTACGTCAAAATTTAAAATGTTAAAATATTTAAAATGGATATTAAACCTATGTTATAAATTAGAAACTTTTAATTAGAAACTTTATTGTAGGGTCAATTTTCGGTTCCTCATTATGACTATATGTACTTGGTTGTCCAACTTCATTCACTATGAAGATTTTCATGTTACTTCGTGCAATAAATTCTTCAATGACGGTTCCCCTATCATTGCTGTTACTAGTGTGCCATAATCGTGACTTTGCATTAAAATCATACGTGCTTCTGATTGGATTGTGTTTTTAGACCATTCAGAATGGTTTAATATTGTATTATTGGAAGTAGATGTTTATTAGGTAAACTTTACCTATTTTTGTCTTTTGATCTAACTTCAACGCATACGCAACGCGAGTCGCAGTACTATGATATTGTGAGCACCTCCAGATTACCAATGAGGATACCAATTGTTGCTTGTACCTTATTTTCGTCTCCGGTAACAATACCTTCAGACATAGCCAGGCCGCCTACTCTACCTTTTATAGCGTAGGCGTAGGGTTCTTGCTTATAAAGTACGTCAATGTTATGGTGTTCTGAACATTGCCTGATCTCGTGTCTAACCACTTTTGCATATTTGCTGTATGATACTCAATTTGTATGTGTTGAGTTAGTTGACATAAACTGTGTTTCTCATCCTTAGGTCCAATGCCATTTTATATGTGGTACATAAATACTTTACTAAGTGTTCAGTAGTTAAATGCTTATTTAGCATTTTTGCAGCAGACACACTTTAGTGTCTGTATCTTCTTTGGACAGACCTTCTGGTCATGCCCAGAATCATAATAATGTCCAGAAATTTGATCTTTATCTTTGCAAAATTTTGCAAACATTTGAAGCATCTTTTGATACTAATAAAAACTTACACTCTGCATGAGGACCAACCAATATAAGCTCTGCGAGTTTTATTAAGATGCCAATTAAAACTGTGGTTCAAATCCTCATTTTTTATTGTTTGTAATGTTCTGATTAACAATCGTTGCCTTAAGGTCGTCGGTTGAAACATCTCTATCTACTTCGTAGATGATGTGATGATGCAAGGCAACTTCTGCTATATTGCTTTCTGATAAGTTTATTATTTCCCGCAACTTACTCCTTACTTGGCTACTGCAGGCAAAGATAGACTCCTTACCAGCCACTGGTTTTACAGTGCCAACTCTTGTCGGTTGCCACTGAGGTTTTGGGGCATTTTTGACACCTGTTTTGATTGCAGATGCCTGTGGTTTTCTTGCGACTAGCGTCTGCACATATGAAGCTCTATTTTCTTTTTGTGTGCAATTTGATAGCGGCTCAACTATCTCTTTCGTTCGGCTAAACGACCTTTAATATCGGCTAGCTCTAGACACATTGTATCGCCAGCGTCACAAATTGAGTGCCGCAGTGTTTGGATACTATTGTGCAATGCCTCGTCAACGCTTTCAATGCGTACTCGTTTTTGCATTTTGCTGTTTGGGAATGCAGACCCTGACTCAGAAATCATTTTATAGAGGGAACCACTGCTTCGTTTACTCTCTCCAACCTCGTAGAGATGCACAGTTGAGGATACCGAAACGATTCCCGTATTGTAGTTGGGCAGTCTTATATTTTTCTAAAATTGACAATGACTCCTCGATATTTTGTAAGTATTTTATTTACAATTTTAAATGTTCGTTTATAGTAATAATATGATTCGTTTTATAAGTAATAGGCGATACTAATTATTATCCCTCGATGGGTCTTTAGGTAGCGCAACTTCCGCGAGGTGGTCAGCTGTTGTGACGAATAGAGTCAGTCAAATTAGTGTATTCGCCGTTAAAAACTAAAGTCATGATTCGAGACAGTTGTGTATCGAATGACTGCTGTGCGCGTGCGGTGATTTGACGTCATCTTGCGAGTTCTCGACGGCGGTTAATAATTGCCTCTTTCCGGCTTTAAAGTTCAAGATTGCATTCACGGTAATGATCTTCCGTTTGAGCGTGTTTACCGAGTATTCGGAGTATTTTGAGTTCTTCATCATCGTAAACGGCCTCAATCAAGTTTTGCGCGTCACAAAATTCCTTGTAGTGAGACACTACGCTGGTGCGATTGTGGTAGAATAACAAAAAACGAAGCACGATTTAATTGTATACTTTATTGGCTCTTAGTTGATTTATCCGTGGCGTGCTGCTCGAATGCAGGTTAGAGTAAGAAGGAAGTTTTCTTCGTGGTAACGCCAATTTTGATATCTCTGCTTAATGGTATAGTCCGATGTGGTTTGATTGATGGAGTTGCTCGACATTACCTCGAATTAGTGTTAGTTGCAGGGTGCTCACCGATAGGTGTCACCTCCGATTGACGTGGAGATGTTAGGTGTTTGCTCCAACAGTTACTTTTTTAAATGCACTTTATTTCAATAATAAAATATTTCTTGTTCGTTTAACACGGCTTAGTTTGCTTCCTTGAAGTTTTATTTATAATGTTTACGCATTTAATGTTTACAATGATAATAAAGACATCTACTAAAGTAATTACAAAAATGAAAATACTTTATTCAACTTGACTTACAACAAATACAAATGTAATGTTAATGAAAATTGAATTGGATATTTTTAATTGTGTAAATATTTACTCCGCAAAAGTGTAGTATGGGAAAAATTAATAAGAATATGTTACGCCTAGACGAGGCCAAATGTAATTTACGAGTACATATATCTGCTTCATTTGTTTTGTGACAAACCGCTGGGCCGGTATCGACTCATTCTTTTTTTGAATAAACATTAATTATCATACTATTCCAGGAACTGTCTTAAACTATTAATCATTTCACACACGAAAATTAGTCTTAAGCTCACAAGTACTTTAAAGGCTCCTTTAGACGATAAACTGAAAAATAAGTCAACATTTTGTTTTAAAATTCTATTTTAAAACAAATCGATATTTTAATAATTAAACTCCCCTTAGAAAATTGTTGACACTCGCAGAACTTTGATTAGATAACTCTGATTTTATTGCAAGAATTTAAATTGAGTATATGTTACGGTAAAAGCCCAAAACGGTAAATGTCCGAATACAAATTGGAAAACAACTTTTTATTGCTTAGAAATTTATGAAATAAGAGTCCTATATTCTGTAAATGGTTCACCCTTCACTCCACTGAGAATTTTTTATGGTATTAGTGCAAATTGAAATTTGAAATAATAAGTATTAACGATTTTACTCACGCTTAGCCCTCTGATGGAAAATAAATGAAACTTCGGGGATGAAGGGGAGAAAGTCAACAAACATTTATTAACCGTTGGACCTCTGGACAACCGCCTTTTAATCGTGTAAACGAATTTTAAAAATTAAAACTTTGAACATTTACCGATTTCGGACTTTAACCGTAACATATACACAACAGAATGGTATTAATGACTGACTTTAACTGGATTTATTTAATAACTTTACAAAATTAAAATTTATTTATATCACTTGAAAATGAAAAGCGCCATATAATCAAGAACATTTAATAAATTAGTTTTTAATTTTTGACTAACTGTCTAATTATAATTATTGCAAAAAATTTACAATTATTGATTTGTTGTGTTGCTAAATTTAATTCGTTCGAGTAAATTTCTATTTTTAGTCGCACCTTATCGTAAAGTACTATAGTAAATAAGCAGTCATACAATTATCTTGTAAAATAATTATTCATAATTAAGATTAGAATTAAAGGAAGTAATTACAAGACCATTTGACTCATTGTTTGGAGATAGTCGATTGTTTATTGCAATTTAATCGTTTAATTATTTTTAGTCAATTACTCGATTTAGATATTCATTTCACGTCAAAATGGTAACAATTAGATGAGTGCTGAGATTAGGCTAAAAATACATTTGTGGTACGTTAGGTGTGCATTATGAGAATATTATATTAGATAAAATAATTACAAGTGCTGACTTTGGAAAATTCGTAATTGTAACTCATGGATTAAAATTGGTATGCAACAGGACTGATAAATTTCACATTGATTATGAACATATGACTGAATTTTTTTGTTAATTTGGACCTGTGATTATTTTCGGTTTAATCTTAAATCTGATTTTCTTTATTTTAGCTATCGAAACCGACGTAGCAACGGACAAAGACGTAATCCTATTCTAGGTGAATTTGGGTGTAAGGATGCTGCCCTGTTTTTGCAATGATTTGCAATGATTAATCCCGTTTATTCAACAATAACCCCATAACAATGAAATGATGAACATCGTGGATATTTATTTGTTGAGCTTCATCTTGTACTAACGTCCTTAATTGGGTAATGTTGGTTGACAGTTGGTTCAAATTCGTGAGCAACATGAATTCTTTATGTGTTCAAATACTGTCGATGGTGGTCTGATTTCATTTTCTACTTGGATGGGTAGGCTTCTAAGTTTTATCGCTGTTTGATAGAAAGCCTCTATTTGTGTGTTACAGTTTTGGGTGGAATTGAGTAAAAATATCTACATTAAAGCAAAACATTTTTCCCTAAGTTCAAACATTGTTGCGTTGTAACGAGAAATACAAATAAATTTAATCAATTATTATTTGGCTTAGCAGTTCCTAAATTAACCAGTTTCGAGTACCATGAATCTATTGTCTTCCTTTGTAGGAATTGGTTTATGGGATCATCCGGCGGGGCTGGAGTTCTCTGTTTTAATTTCTTGTTTGGTACGCAAGATTTTAGCAAAAAATGGTGAAGAGAGGAGGGGGATTTATTTGCCAGGAATCGATTGAGATTCGTCCAGATTTCGATAAAATTCGTCCAGAGGGTCGAACGGTAGGCACCGGGTCCCGTTGTTTAATTTATTTCGGATCGCATGATTTTTATAAAAAATTGTGAGAGAGGGTTTCTGAGTGACAGGAATCGATTGCGACGGGTGTTATTTTCTGGAAAATCCGTTGAAAGGGTCGTTCCAAAGGGTGGAGCCGAGGTCCCATTTTATATTTTTTTACTTTTTCGATTTTGAAAAAGCTTGGTGAAAGGCGGTTTTCAAGATCTCTTTCTATAATTTTCCTTGTTGATGTTGTGTAATGTTCCACTATATTGCAGCATGTTGGCTTGGAGCCTTCTTTTAACATTCTATTTGGTTTGAACGATTTTGTAAAAATTTGGTGAGATAGTGTTTTCGAATGCAAAGAAATGATTACAATGAGCCTGGATAATTCATTCATTCCAGAGAACTCCAGAGGTGGACCACTCTATAGACCAAACAGGTTAAGCGATCGGTATAGAACTTCATAGTTAAGGTTTTCAGATAATCTGGCAGATTCGGAAAATGTATTTGGAAATTACAAATTTTGATAATTTATCAACAATTTTCGTTTTTTACAAATATTTTGAATAATATAGGATTTAGCGATTTACGAAAAAAACTATTAAAGCAACAATTTTTTTAAATTAAATTGGCAACAAAATTTACCTAAAATTCAATTGAAATGACGTATGTGAAGTTACCCCACAATTCTATCACAGAAAATAAAATAATTTCATCAGGCAACACTAATCAATAAAAAACCCATTTGCTCTTGTGTGAAGTTAGCCCAGCCCAGAATTTATTCAAAATCACGTTAAATACAATAATTAAATTCGTTATTTTTAAATTAAGAGAATTTTATATTAATAGAACATGAACGAACTAAAATTACATTAGACACGATAAAGGTAATTGACACGTTAAAAGTATAAACTTGCCGGAGTGAGGCTATGTGGTTTTGAGATCGTCACACTCCTGCCTTACTTTTAGAAAAGTTAGAAAAAAGTAGTAGGAAGTATAGGAAGTCAATTTTAATTGAAATATTTAATTTAATTAATTTATATTATATAAAAAATTTAAATGCAGGGGTTTGAGGGGGAAATTTTAACCGAAAACAATAATATCTGTTGACCAAAAATGCTGAACTCATTTTTCAGTTATTCTTGCTTAGATAGTCTATATAGGTAGGCTAATTTCGATTGAAAAATCCGGGATTTTTTGCTCTAACCAATCACTAGTAATCTAATATTAACAAAGAATTAAATCGGCAAATTATGATCAAATTTCGACTAAGGTATGGTATTTTAAAAACGGGCACTAGATCTTGGTCGAAATTCGCATCGAAGTGAACTTTTTAAGGAAAAGTGTAACTAGACAAATTAACGAGAAGTGTAGCCAAACAAATTAATGAAAAGTGTAACTACTAAAAAGTGAAGTAATGAAAAAGTGTAAATAGTAAAGTTTTACTAAAAACGATCTATACCCATCAGTGGTGCATCTACTCGTAGATACTAATGCCCTCATTGCTTTTAAATTTTTGCTATATGACGTCTTTTTATGTTTAAATTTCCAATCTTTGACTACAGAAGGCAGTACAATCAACTAAATGATATGATTTGTATAATATTTTTTCGTGAAACGTTAATCGCGGTGAAAATACCTGTAAATTCGACAAGATATCAATTAAAAATTATATTACGGGCTATTGATGAGAATTAATTTATTATATTGTTTTTAAAATATAATTACTATTAAACAATTCGTTAAACATTTAAGTGTGAAAGAATATTTACCAACATAACTGCTTTCTACAGATCAGAAAACAAACTGTCGGCATACATGTTATGACGTATCAGGCAGTACTGCCAGGTACTCTAGGCGTGTTTATACAATTAACTGGTGTAAATATCGCCTAAGGCCTGTATGAATCTTCATACGATTAACTGCAGTCTTACGATAAGGTGTTTATATACGTCGACGTTACAGCACGGTTAAATGTCCTTACAATTAACTGGTCTCTTACGATTAATTGACCTTGCGATTAGCTGGATTCACGATTAACTGGCCGTACGATTAACTAGTTTTACGATTAAGTGCTTATACGATGATCTGGACACCAGTGTATGGTTAAATATTTAAAATGTTATGGTCGGATACCTATAAACATTTATATGCCTGTAGTACGAATACACATTGCAAAAAAGCTGTTTTATTGCTCCGAAATCTACGAAATGGGAGTTCTGTATTCCCAAAATAATTCACCCTTCACTCCACGCACTACTGGGGAAGGACTAACTCTCATTTTCAATTGAGCCTCTCGTGCCCTTTGATGGGAATGATTGAAACTACGGGAATGTGACAAAGAACGTCCACAAAATAATTTTAAAAGAATTTCAAAAGTAAAAATTTCGGACATTATTCGAGGTCGGACTTTAACCGTAACATATGCATACACGTCCTTATGTTTAGTTGGGATATCAATTGGTTTAATGATCTGATCTGTTTTGATGTTAAGTAAGGGCATTTTTAGCTCAAAAATTAATGCGTTGTTTGCTCGTCCAACCTTAGCCGTCATCATTTGGTACGATATTAGGATGCTGTTTTATCCATACAGGGTGGCTTAGACCAAGTGTTACCAAATGAAAACGCTGTAATTTTTTTAATTTTGATTATTTTTTATTGAAATTTCGTGGAATATGTTGAAAACATATTACATTTTATGAAAAACATGTTACTGCTCGATACGACCTCCTTTGGCTCTGATTATTTGATTCAGTCTTCCATAGAAAGCATTACATGCTGACCGAACGTGAGCTTGCGGAATTTTATTCCATTCTCGAACAAGAGTTGACTTCAATGCATCAACACTTTCGTATTTTTAGTGGACACCTTACTCTCCAAAATGGACCATATGGGGAAATCCATGGGATTCAAGTCTAGTGAATATGGTGGCCATTCTTTCGACGAAATCAGCCGCGGAACGCAATTTTGTAAAAATTACTGTGTCGCTCGAGCTTTGTGTGACGCTGCCGAGTCCTGTTGGAATGTCCAACGGTTCGTACCAAAGTGTTTACGTGCCCAAGGTAGCAAAGCACACCTCTTGGTTTACCTTGACTCCATGTTCGATGAAAACCAGAGAAGTGCGTCCATCTGCAGTCAGTGCAGCCCAAACCATAACATAAGCTGGTGATTGCTTGCGCATGGCAACTCTTGTGTCCAAATTATTGTTGGACTTGTGCTCTAACCAAACACGATCAATTTGTTTATTCACATACTGTTGAATGGTGAAAATTTTCTCATCAGAAAAGAAAATTTTTGGAATCTCATCACGTTCGGCCAAGGCCTTCAATGTTCGTGTTGTTTCAAGCCTAACTTTTTTTGTGCCTCCGTAAGATCTTGAACTTTTTGTATCTTGTAGGGCTTCACGTGTAGTTCAGTTTTCAATATGGTTTGAATGCTGTATCGTGAAACATGTAGACGTGCGGCTAATTGATTGTCACTTTGACGAGGATTTCGTTGGATTCGTTTCTTCACATTTCGTATCATTTCTTTTGATGTTGCTGTCTTTTTAGGACCGCCTCTGTTGAGTTTAGCGATGCTACCAGTTTCGTTGTATCGAGTTATGGTTCGATACACAAACATTTTATTCACATTCAAATGCTGGAGCTGACGAACTATTGCTGTTTGTGAATTTCCACCCAAATACAGTGCAATTACACTATTACGTTTGAATTCCATTACGATTTTTTTATGAAGATATTAATTTAGAACAATTATTTGTTGACCACATGTAAACAACTAACCAAACTTCAATCTGTCAAAAAATTGACGCGCGAATATGACAACTACACAAATGACAGCAGAGTGAAGTCAGTAACATTTGGTCTCAGCCACCCTGTATATGGTAGCATCAGCTACTAAGTTGAGTATTGACATTATTTGTTTATCTAGTTCTTGTAGTTCGTTATTTACCGCTATTCAATCCTTTTTTTTCAATATTCACTGTTGATTTAGTTATAGTAATTTGTTTTATCAGCAATCTATATAAATTTTCTTCATTAGTTTTATGGAACTGATTTCATTATAGTATCGTAAAGCATGATCTTGGTCTAGAATTTCAATTGGTCGAATCGATTTATGTGTTAGTCACGCCGGTAATCCTATTTTAGAAATACCGCGTTTTTTTATTTTATCGAGTGCAATTGTGCAATTTTGTGCGTCTAACGGTAAAAATTTGTACATTACGTATTTTGGGGGATACTGTGGGATTTCTGACGTGATTATCACACCAGAAATCCCATAGATCCGTTTAAACATAGAAGTATATGTTTTACTTTAGCTTAGTTGTGCTAAACTGTGTATTCTGAAAACAATTTATTTCTCCTCCAGAATTGGTCAGTATTGGCCCTAGAACGGCCATTTAAGCGCATTATGCACAGAATCTGTTGATATCGATTTACTAAGTTAGAAAATCTCGCAGTTTTTAGCCAAATTGTTTAAACTAGATTTATATAGCCTGATAAAACCATGATTTACTTTCTGTTCAATCTTCACATTAGCCAGATTGGTCATAGAAAACCTTTACTTCAACCTTATTTTCACAAGTAGGTTTCAAAAAATATGACTGATTTCTGAAAATTTCACATTTTATTAATGAAATCACTTAACCTAGGTGTACTTAACATACTGACGAAGTTTTAAATTTTTTTTGAAATTAGGGTTGCAAAAAGGGTTTTTATGGGGGATTTTGGTTGAAGGGGAGTATAGCTTCAACCGAAATCTCCCAAATAAAACCCTCCTTATTCCAACCCTTATTTCAAAACTAAATTTGAAAAATTTTGTATGGTTGATTTCTGGAAATCCCACATTTGGCAACCCAGAAGGATTAAATAATTGGGATACAACTCAATTCTGAAAATGATTAAAATACTCAATGAACAAAACTATGAACAGTCTGTTTGTGTTTTCTAACAATGAACAGTCTGTTTGATTTCTCATATTGTGGGGTTTTGAAATTAGGGTTGAAATAAGGGTTTTCCGGCTGATGGGGAGTAAGCACAATCATGAAACTTGATCAATATGCTCAGTACAACCAGTTTAAGTAAATTAATTATTAAAAGGTGGGATTACCAAAATTCATTCATACAAAATTTTTCAAAAATGACCTTTTGGAATTAGGGATGAAATCAGGATAATTAGAAAACCGAGGGATTTCCAAAATTGGACTTCTGGTTTCATTGACACGGATTTATACGAAGGTGGAAATATTTTATTATTGCGGTTTATGTTAAACCATTGCGGGAGTACAATGTTGTGTAGTTATCCATTATCATCTTACTAGAACTTGTCCATTTCTACGCTACTTCAGAATATGTTATATTGTTGGACTATTTTGGACAAATTTCACTGCCGCATACTGCCGTCTCTGCATAACCATCCTTTTATCACTTGAACAAATTATTAATTGATTTTATAGATATACCAGGTGTACAAGTATGAAATGCGGATTTCAGGCAACAGATGGTGCACCAATGCAGTGTATGCTACAAAAATTTGACACTGCGCTATTTTGTTGTGTCATCAACAAGTGTCAGACGCGCACGAGTGGAAAAGTGTGTGTATAGTGTTGTATTGTTGTGTTCAATATGTCGAAATTTATATCGAACAAAGAGCATTCTCGGACAGCCTAAATTTATTGTTTACATTTGAAGAATACTGCTGCTGAATTGTACCAATTACTTCGAGAAGCTTATGGTGAACATGCTCCATCGCAAGAAACGTGTGTCCGATGGTTTCGGCGTTTAACAAGTGGTGACTTCGATGTTGCGAAGAAGGAATGTGGAAAACCTCCAAAAAATATGAAGATGTGGAATTGTATGCAACGAAGATGATTCGCAAACACAAAACCAACTACGAGAGATAGGAAATATTCAGAAGACCGGTGAATGGGTACCACATTAGTTGAACGACAGGCAAATGGAAAAGCGCAAAAACACATGTGACATTTTGCTCGCTCGGTACAAAAGGAAGACGTTTTTGCATCGTATAGTTACAGGGAATGAAAAGTAGATTTATTTTGAGCATCCCACGCGCAAAAAATCATGGGTGGACATCGACCACTAGAACGAACCGCTTTGCCAGAAAGATGATGCTCTGTGTTTGGTGGAACCAGAAGCGCGTGGTCTATTATGAGCTGTTAAAACCTGCGGAAACGATTAATACTAAACATTACCAACAACAATTGACCGATTCGAACCGTTTGCTGCTTAAAAAAGGCCAGACTACCGAAAGAGGCAACACAAAGTCATTTTTCTTCATGACAATGCTCCATCACATACGACAAAACCGGTTCGCTGTCCGTTGAAATCACTAAGCTGTGAAGTTCTACCCCATGTGGCTTACTCACCAGACTTGGCTCCTTCCGATTACCCCTTGTTTGCATTGATAGGTCACGGACTTGCTGAGCAGCGCTTTGGTTCGCAGCAAAAGGAAAAGATTTTTTCTGGCGTGGTATTCACAAATTGCCCGAAAGATGGGAAAAATGTATAACAAGCGATGGAGCATGCTTTAAAACACTTTTATCATTCTTCCGAATTTAACATGGTTTTTTTGCAAAAATAAATCTGCATTTCATACTTATACAGCTGGTATATTATATAGGGTGTTACATTACCGGTTCAGATTTGACATATCGAACAAAATGCAAACATAGAAAATGTCGTACAAAATTTGGTCAAAACACGGGACACCCAACGGTATCAAGAAATTTGTGCATAAAGTGCGTGATACGGGCTACCTAGTCGACAACCCAACGCATACCCGTGTTCGTCGTGTTCGTTCAGCCGAAAATATCGCCGTGGTGGCCGAAAATGTGCGCCAACGGCCGAGAATATCAATTCGTCATCGTGCATCGGCAATGAACATCAGCCGGTCTTCCATGTAACGAATTCTGCGTAAAGATCTTGGTTTGTGGCTTTATAAAGTTCAATTGATCCAGCAATTGAAGCCACGTGACCAACCGCTTCGATATCGCTCCGCTGTGTAGGCCTGCGACAAATTCGAAATTGATGAGGATTTTGCTCAAAAAATCATCTCTTCGGACGAGGCGCATTTTAATCTCGGTGGGTTCGTAAACAAACATAATTGACGCATTTGGGGATCGGAAAATCTACAACGATATGTGGAGAAGCCAATGCATCTATTGCGTGTTACTGTTTGGTGCGGCTTGTGGCAGGGTGGCATTATTGGACCGTATTTCTTCGAAGATGAGGCCGGCGCGACCTTTATGGTCAACGGAATCAACTACCATCACATGTTAACATCTTTTTTATAGCTATTTCTTGAAGATATTAGTATGGACGACCTTTGGTTCCAGCAAGATGATGCGCCATGCCACACATCGGGCGTTACAATAGCGAAACTGTGTCAAAAATTCGATGGCCGCATTATCAGTCGAAATGGTGACGTGAATTGGCCGGCAATGAGCTGTGATTTGACGTCTTTGAATTTTTATTTGTGGGGTGTCGTGAAAGACAAGTGCTATATGGACAATCCACAAACAGTTAAGAATTTTAAAGCCAATATTGAGGCAACCATTGTCGAAATAGATCCGCACACAATCTAAAATGTCCTCAGAAATTGAACCGACCGAATGGAGTACGCCAAGGCCAGTCGCAGCTCTCATTTGAATGAAATCATTTTCCATAAACAACCAGGCGGATTGTACTTTCAAACAAAAAAATAAATTTGGAAATATATTAAGCCGTTTTTGTTTAAATAAATTTTTAAATCTGAACTTCTTATTGGGGAAAAAGTTCGTGGCCTTTTTGGGTGACATTGAAACAAAGAATTTTCTTATTTCAAATGAACTTTATTAAACCAAATATGTGCCATTTTGATCGATGACCTTTTGCCATATTCCTGGTAGAGCCGTGATCCCATCGCTGTAGAACTACTGTAGTTTAGAGGCGAAAAATCGACACAACTCATTTTCGCAGGCTTCTTTTGACTTTAACGTAAAACCATTATGATGGTTCTGCATGAATCGGAACAAATGGTAGTCCGATGGTGCAAGGTCAGGACATATGGTGGGTGCATCAAAACTTCCCAGCAAAGCTCTCCCAGTTTCTGCCGGGTCATCAATGATGTGTGTGGTCTAGCGTTATCATTCATGATGGAACACAACGCTCTTTCAGCTGATCAATTCTGGACGTTTTAACTGAATTGCTTGCCTTAAACGCATTAGTTGCTGACAGTAAAGATTATAATCAATCGTTTGGCCCGGTGACAGTACCTTATCATGCACGATGTCTTTCCAATCCCACCAAATACACAGCATTACCTTTCTTGGCGCCAATCCTGGCTTTGATACCGTTTGGAAAGCTTCACCTCGTTTCGTCCATGATATTTTTCGCACAACGTTGTCGTATTTTATCCACTTTTCATTGCCAGTAATCATTCGCTTTAAAAATGGCTCGATTTCGTTCCGTTTCAGCAGCGTTTCGCAGATAGAAATCCGGCCCATTAAATTTTTAACTGTTAATTCATGTGGTACCCAAACGCCAAACTTTTTTTTGTATCCACCCATTTTCAAATGGTTTAAAACTGTTTTGTGATCAATATTTAGTTCTTTACCAATTGCATGGCTGCTTATATGCCGGCCTTCTTCAATTTTCTGCATGATTTCATCGACTTTTCCAGTGGCTAGTCGACAGGCGCGAGGTGCGTCTTTGACATCCATATTTCCAGAACGAAAGCGCTTGCACAATTTCTTTGCTGCTGATTTTGATAAGGCACCTTCTCCATAAACAGCACACATTTTTTCGCAAGCCTGAGCCACGTTTTTACCTTTGTCGTAATAAAATTGTAAAATATATCGAATTTTTTCATTATATATCTCCATGTTTAAAATGTTGTAACTTTTTATTCACCTCACCGATTTTAATGTTTTGTATGTCAAAGTACAAGTTAAAATGCCACCAAACACACATAAGAATTGCCCGATACGATCAATAGTTACTGAGAGAGATATATGAATACAGTACAGCCATCTACCGGGAAAAAAGTCACGAACTTTTTCCCCTATATATACTCGTATATATATATATATATATATATATATATATATATATATATATATATATATATATATATATATATATATATATATATATATATATTTACATATATATTAAGCCAGCCGAAACCATTAGGGGTCTGTACAATGAGCACAGTACACTGCAGTGCATTATGCACATTGTGGAAAATCCTAATGGTTTCGGTTGATAAAACTCTGGTTCCGGCTGGCTTTAAATGGTTCTAACTAGCTTAGTATTGCTTTCGGCTCAAAAACAGCTATTCCACAATGATGCACAATACTTGCTATACTTGTGCCATAGTTGGTTTCGTTCCGGCTGAAATGGTTACTGACGTGACGGACAGGAATAAAACCATAACCAATTTACAACTTGGCCTTTTCGTGGATTCCAGTTTAACGGGATTTTAAAGCGGCACCGAATTTTATGGCAACCAAGATTTTTAAATGCCCGTTTGGTGAAATGTGAAAAATTATTCCAAGTATGCGGAATTGAATGTCAATTACCTCGTTACGGAATTTAGACGTGAAATACATTTAAATTTTAATGTTTTGAAAAGTGAAAATTAGTATACAGTAGGAACGTATCATTCGTGAAATTATTGGAATAATCGAAAACATTGACACTCGAGAAATACGCAAAATTATTTTAGCTTTATTGGGATTATACAAACACGTTCAATTGTGATATTTTTATAAAAGTTTATTCGGTGCGACTAAAGTTTGTTCCGAAAATCGATATCTAAAATAGTTCCATTCTGCCTCGTCGATCATCTGATCGTGCTAATGAAGAACAAAAAAATTTCTTATAAGCTTTCTATTGTAATAAAAATACACGATCAAGACACGAGTCAGCTCATGATTACATCTTAATATTCCACTTAGATGTTGCCTTAACAACTTTAATAAGTACGTTACTCTAATTAATTATTTTGATCAAACACAATTCGAGGCAAGATAAAAATGTATTTATTGAGTAAATTGCAATAGTTAAAATGAAATTGGCAGTATCTCTTACATATAAACATATATTTAATATTTCGTTGATAAAACTCATTGAACCAAGGTTTACAGATTGACACCGAGATCAAGATATAATTTTGACAAATATCACGCGGAACGTATTCAGTAATACCTAATTATTTGAATTGTTTTGTATGATAAATTAAAAATTATCAGAATGTAATATCGGACTTTCAGGCGCTTGGCTTTTTGTTAGGCACTCGATTCTTGCTGCGCTATATCATTCAATTAACAAAAACATACTATTTATATTATACTTCCCTGCGATAATTTAAAATCTTACAAGACGTAAATTGTAGGCTATTATGACCCAAAGACCGCGTTTTGGACAGCTCACCAACGTTCGTTCCATTTAAAATTAGTTTGAAGGAGACTGATTTTAACATTCTTAACAATTTTGACGTTTGGCCTGTCGGTGCTGTAATCCGCCCATTTACAAATTATTCACGCATATCAAAAAACCGGGCTGTGGCCACGTTTCAACAGTCGACGCAACTACTGTGTTAACCAGCCAGTTTAATTTATCAACGTCCGTCGCTTCATCTAATACCATCAACGCCTTCACTTCTATCTACTATCATAATGCCTTCAGTATCCGAGGTAAAACCAGGGATTTCCGCTTAGGCATACTTGACAATGATTTTGATTTCATAATATTCAGCGAGACCTGGCTTACGATCAATATGTTATCCGAAGAGTAGGTACTTTCCATCAGACTATGTCGTTCATAGAAAGGACAGTTTTGATTTTGACACCAGTTGTAGAGGCGGTGGTGTTTTAATTGCTGTAAAGAATTCAGTCTCCAATGAAGTGATCGCCTGTCATCCCTGCCTTGATGGCATTACCGTTCGCATCAGACTACGTTACAATACCTCAATGCACTGCCGATTGGGACTTTTCACAGCGCGGTGCGGATTTGCATGATACGGTGCACAGGTTCAATGTGCTTCTCGAGAGTGGCATCGAGAGACACGTTCCGCGGGTTATCAATAATAAATCCGGCTTTCGGGAGCCATGGTATAATACCGAGTTGATGCTGCTCGAGAGACGACGCAACAAGTTTCATTCCCTTTATAAGTTTTACGGCGTAGAATACTATCCTGATTCGTTAACGCCCGCAATGGATTTAATTGGTTCCTTTTCAATAATTACTTAGTGTAAATCGACATCCAATCCCAAAAAATTTTGGAACTTCATTAACAGCAAGAAAAAGTATTTGGTTTTCAGTCGAACATGTCTTACCAGACCTCCACCGCCAGTCAGCCATCCAACATTTGCAATTTGTTTGCCAAATTCTTTGCATCGGTTTACAAGCTACTTCGGTCAACAGACCGGGTCTCCTACTACTTCCATCTCCATCGTATTCGACTATTTCAAATTTACCGAACAGGAGGTTCTGGATCAACTGCTTCTTCTCGACGTTAGTAAGGGAGCGGGTAATGACGGTCTTCCACCGATCCTATTCAAACGTTGTGCTGTAAATCTGGCCCCTGCAGTTACCTTCTTGTTTAACGAAAGTCTTTGTCGTGGTATTTTTCCAGATCCCTGGAAAATCTCATGTGTTCATCCAATTTTCAAGGCGAGTAATAGAAGTGAAGTAAGTAATTATCGTGGGATCGTCATCCTCTCTGTCTCACCCAAATTGTTCGAGTCCATGGTTCACAGAGTATTGTACTTTCAGCATGGATTTCCCGGTAGGTCTACCGTGTCTAACTTGTCCTCATTTTGTGATCATCTATTTGACAGTCTAAGCTCCAAGCAGCAGCTTTACGTTGTCTACACAGACTTCGCAAAGGCTTTCGATGTGATTGATCACTCCATTTTTATTAGCAAGTTGGAGAGGCTCGACTGTAATTTCATTCTCATCGACTGGTTGCGTTCTTATTTCTCAGGTCGTTGGCAATCTGTTAGGATTCTGAATTCGTTCTCCTCATTATTTCGGGCGCCATCCGGCGTGCCTCAAGGTAGCCATATCGGCCCACTGTTATTTTCATTATTTATTAACGACGTTGTAAAATGTTTTAAGTTTGCCAACTGCCTCCTCTTCGCAGATGACATGAAGATTTTCGCCCGGGTCTCTAGCGTGTTAGACTGCGAAATGTTGGCTTTAAACTTGAGTAAATGCAAAACTATTTCTCGTACATTATGCTTGACTTCATTAAACGAAACTTCAAGGAAATTAGTGACCCGCTAATTTTGACATCATTATACGTATGCTTTGTTCGGTCTATCTTGGAGTATGTATCTCCTGGTTGGTCACCCTCTTACCACTGTCATTCTGAGAGGACTGAGAGTATCCAGAAACAGTCTATTTGTTCGCGCTACGACGTTTACCATCCATGCGTGCTGTGGACTACGTTTATCCGCCGTATCCGAATCGATGTAATCTTTCGAAACCGCAACGTCTAGATAATCGCCGAGATGCAGTTTCCACGCTGTTTGTGCATGATATCATCAATTCCCGTGTCGATTGTATCGAGTTACTAACACGTACAAACTTGTATACTCCCAAACGGCGAATGCGTCAACACGATGGAGCTTTATTCATCGACCGAACGGTAACGAACTACGGTCTTTCTACAGAGCTTTCGATTATCACTTATCGAGAAATTCTTCCAAGGAAACTTTATATAATTTTTTATAGTCGAGCTTATGTGTCGTATTTTTTTATCAATTGTTTTGTTGTGCCGATTGTAGTCATTGTAGGCACCATTTATAAATAAATAAATAAATGAATAAATAAATAAAAAATATACTTTTCATCACCCGTCACAATAAGTCCTCTTTTTGTTGCCGGTAAGCAGTGAAGGCAGGTGTTCATACGTTGACCTATACCTTGTGTTCGGTCAACACATGTGGGACCCACCTTCCAAGTTTTTGAATTTTTCCCATTTGGTGCAAGCGCCTGGACATAGCTGTTTGGGTGACTCCTACCTGAACTGCAAGCTCTTGCTGCATTTTCGTTGAGTCTTCATCCAGTAGAGCTTGTAATTCCGCATATTCAAACTTTCGAGGCTGTCCAAGGTGAGACTGGTCACTAAGATCGAAATCATCACATCTAAAAAATAATTTTAAGCTCGAAGCAAAAATCTGTAAAAATTAAGGCATACACCAAATAAAATTAATTTTAGTGCTACTAAGCAATCTCAGATGTCACCAATCTCACATAAATATTAGTTATATTCTAAACCTTAACACATTGAGTCCCGCGTGCACCGCTGGCAGTACACACTTTTGTTTTCCTGTTGTGCCATGTACTCGTATACTGCCGGCGGTGCACATGCAGAGGTAATTTATATTGAATATTTCTCGCGTGGCTCTATCGCTAAACAAAAACTATAAATGGTAGGTAAGGTATGGCACCTAGAGAAACACATTTTTTTAAAACTTCTGAATTTTTTGGAGTATCTTTTATTTTACGGGAGTTAGGGACAAATAAAAATAAGATTTTGTTGAACCAAACTATTTAATTTTATTATAATATTTCAGCCAAGAAACTAAGTAATAATAATCAAATTCACTTTAAGATTTTATAAATAATAAAAAAAATTAGAAAATTAATGAATTTTAAAAGCACAATGGATGATGATCAAGACCCATTGCAGAAAGCTGAGATTTTTTAGTGCTTTTTATTGCTGCATTTCGCGCATCACTATTTTTAATTTTACGATAGCATTCGATACTTCGTTTCCTAATTATTCTATTGCGGATGTCTCTTGTATCATATGTTTGTAGGATATGAGCTCCGTAGGAGAGTCCGGATGGCAGTTCAACACCGTTATCCGCAACAATTGATGATTCACAGAGGCACTCGCAAATCAGTTTTCGGAAATCAACAATTTTTTCGTTTGGTTTTATATCTCTGTATCATGATTGCAAATGTTCTGACCTATTTGAAAATATGAAAACGAACCCGTGAACATTTCTGGGATATGTGATGTAATCGTAAATGTAAAAATTTTCACTAGACAAGTTAAAAATCATCATAATTAGATCCCCTTCGGTCACCACATACATTGGGTTCCAAATCCAATACAAAGTGTTGCATACTAGGCAATGCAATGCCAGTCATACATTCGTATGATTGGCGATATATTTGATATCGAATGTTTTATTTAGACTAAGTTCGAATTGTGTGATAAATATTTTCTATCACAAATATTTGATACTAAAGCCTAGTACGTGGCTGAAGTGACATAAATTTTCGCTGGTCTCCAAAATTAACCAGATAAATTATTCAATTTTTGTTAAATTTATTATTTCGAGATATTCGTCCAAATACCCGCCTTTAAAAAAATTACCGCCTCCATATTTCAAAACTCTTGAATAGAATATTCGAAACACAACACAACAACAAATAAAATGTCATAATTTAGCTTAGAAAAATGAAAAACTAAAGAAGTCCAAAGAAAAGGAAATGGAGATATCTGAAAACCGTCTAACCAGTTACAACGAAGCAAGTAGATACACCAGTTATAACACCGAGTTCCTTACTGATGAAGAGGAAATCGCGAGAGAAGCAGATTGGGTACTGATAAGGAAAAAAAGACCTACCAAAAAACGAAGAGCAGAATTCTCGCCTGAAGTTGAAGAACAATCGAAAGCCTTTGTAACTGGTATTACTAATACTAGTCCAGCACATCAGCAACAAAACCAACAGCATGAACATCAACAATTAAAGGTTGCACCGAAAGAAAAGGCTCCTCCGCCAATTAATGTATTCGGCATAACAGAATTTGCTAGTACATATAACGGGTGTTTTTTTAGGAGGTTTGTTTTTCCGATAGATGTCGTTTTATTTTATGACAGTTGTTTTGACAGCTCAAAGTGGCATTTCTACTCAGTATTGTTTGGCAAATCATTATGAATAGGTTAACTCCAGAACAACGTTTTCAAATCGTGGAAATTTATTTTCAAAATCAGTGTTCAATTAAAAATGTTTATAGAGCACTTCGTGAATTTTATGGTGCACATAATCGTCCGTCAGAGACCACCATAAAGAACGTAATTACCAAATTTCGGTCTACATTCACTCTTTTGGATGCCAAGCCACCGACAAGAATGAGAAGAGTTCGTACAGAAGAAAATATTGCTGTCGTTGAGGCCAGTGTCGAAGAAAACGACAATTTATCGATTCGTCGTCGTGCTCAGCAAATTGGACTTTGTCCATCGACTTTATGGAAAATTTTACGTAAAGATTTGGGTTTGGTGCCATACAAAATTCAATTGGTGCAAGAATTAAAGCCACACGACCATCGTTTGCGCCGTGAATTCAGTGATTGGTCGTTAAATCAATTGAACGAAGATCCATTTTTTTACCGTAAAATTCTCTTCAGTGATGAGGCGCATTTTTGGTTAAATGGATACGTCAACAAACAAAATTGTCGCATTTGGAGCAAAGATAATCCACACGCCGTTCTAGAATTACCAATGCATCCTGATAAATGTACTGTTTGGTGCGGTCTATGGGCTGGTGGGATCATCGGTCCATATTTCTTTAAAAATGAGGAAGGACGACGCGTTACCGTGAATGGAAATCGATACAGAACCATGTTAAATGAGTTTTTGTTGTCAAATCTTGAAGATATGGATATGAATGAAATGTGGTTTCAACAAGATGGTGCCACTTGCCATACAGCACGTGAAACAATCGACTTATTGAAAGAAACTTTCAACGACAACATTATTTCGAGAAATGGTCCGGTGAATTGGCCTCCGCGTTCGTGCGATTTGACGCCACTCGATTACTTTTTGTGGGGATACGTGAAGTCATTGGTTTATGTGGATAAACCTCAATCGATTGACGCTTTGGAAACCAATATTCAACGTGTCATTGCTGACATACGCCCTCAAATGCTTGAAAAAGTGCTGGAAAATTGGACCTCCAGAATGACATTTGTGAAAAATAGTCGTGGTAGCCATATGCCAGAAATTGTGTTTAAATGTTAAATGCCAAAAAATTATCTACCAAATAAAAAAAAATTTTGGTCATTTCATAATTTTATATGTGTTTTATTCAAAAAAAAAATCGGCAACCTCTTAAAAAAACACCCTTTACAAACTATAATGAAATCAATGACCACTAAGGAGTACAGAGTAGTATCACTAAACAATAACGTGTCAGAGGCCTTCCCAACGTGTAAGAAGGAGGATATAATGGAAGACCCAAAGGCAAAAGATATGCAAATAGAAGATGCAGTAAATATCATAAAACGAGAGAGAGGTGAGCCAAAAAAGGCTCCCACTCTTTATGCTTACTTTTAATAAAAAGAAGAAAGTTGAAAACAATTTTAACATCAACGCAATTCTAAATATAAAGGTTAAAATAGAACTCCTAAAAAACACGAGGCTAATACCTCAATACAAAAAATGCCAAGGTTTCAATCACACGCAAAAATATTGCGGTCGGGAGCTTAGATGCTGGAGTACACAACGCGAAAGAGTGTAAGAAAAGTAGAAACAACCCTGCAAAATTCATAAACTGTAAAGAGCATCATCCTGCGAATTAACGAGTATGTGAAGTAGCCAGAGAACTACAAAGAAGACTAAGAAAAAAAATGTATCAGTTTCCTCAAAACTCTAAGGTTACCTGAGAAAAATTGAGTAAAACCCAAGCGGAGCCAAATCGGCCAGTTATAGGTACAGAGCGGAAAACCTACTCACAAATTGTACAACAATCATCTAGTGCTATTAATGATGACCCTCTTGAAATGATATGTAGAAGCATAGAAGCCATAAATGCTAGTCCACCAATGCAAGATCGTGGTCTAGAAGCCATATATAAGCGTCTAGAAAAGCAAGAAAACAGGAACGGAGCAACAGCCCTCTTATATTAAAATAATTAGAACATTAAGAATTGTCACCTGGAACGCGAACGGACTAGCGCATGTTCCAGAGTTAGAAATTTGTTTTAATTTAGAAAAAAATAGATATGTGTCTTATATCGGAAAGCCATTTGACAGAAACATCATTTATTAAAATACGTGATTATGAATGTTATCATGCTGTTCACACAGGAGGAAAGGCGAGAGAAGGATCAACAGTAATAGTGAAAAAGAATGTCAAACACTATGAAGAAGCTGGTATCGAGGAAGATAGTATGCAAGTTTAAACCATAAAGTAGTATAAAACCATACAGTATTTCCTCTATCTACTGTTTCCCACGCTATAATCTAAACAAAGAAGATTATAGCAGACTCTTTAGAACACTAGTATCCAATTTTATTATTGGTGGTGACTGTTTTGCAAAAAACACCTATTGGGAACAAAACTTACAACCCGTAAAGGAAAAAAGCTTTTCGAAGCTGGTCGGGTAAACAACTGCGAGTTCCATTCTGGAGGTAAACCAACATTTTGGCCTGCTGATATAAATAAAATACCAGATCTCATTGATTTCTATGTAACGAAAGAGATTTTCGAGGACTACATGTGTCTCGAAAATAGCGAGGGGATATGTTCTGACCATTCACCTGTTATGATGACACTCAGCACAATGATAATTAACAAGGATAACTTTCCTAAGCTAACAAATAATAAAACTGACTGGGACTTATTCCAAGGACTAATTGAAGAGCAAATAAACCTTCAAGTGTCAATTAAAGCATTGGTACATGGAAGACAAACTGGAGGTACTTAACAGTCCTATTCAACAAATAGCATGGGAAGTTATCCTACTAATCATACCGAATCCCGTGGGAATCAAAATTATCCTTTTGAAGTCAGGGAATTAGTTAGAGAAAAAAGGAAGGCACGAAAGACCTGGAAAAGGACACGTGTTTCGGAAAACAAAAAAATCCTCAATTATCTGTGCAATAAACTGAAACACCTTATAAAAGAAATTATGAACGCAACTATTAACAAATACTTAAGTGGTCTTACCGAACATAAGGACACTGATTACTCTCTATGGGAAGCAACAAAGGGATTAAAGGGACCAAAATGCATGAACTAAAAAAGCGACTTTATTTGCGGCTCACTTGGAAGAAACTTTTCAACCATTACCTAGGCAAACTGCAGATGAGAACATAACAACAATTAGCAAAATTGATGACCATAATATACGATCTGTAACATTACAGGAATTGAAAGATGAGATCGAGTACAATTTAAATGCGAAAAAAGCCTCAGATTATGATTTAGTTACTGGCCAAGTCGTAAAACACATAAGTTCACAGAATAACGGACATAATAGAAGACGCACTTGAGAAAAGAAAATATGCTCCAGTATCTTCTTAGATGTGGCACAAGCTTTCGACAAAGTTTGGCACCAAGGACTTGAATTTAAATTGCACTGAGATCTGCCTAAGCAGTTCTATCAAATTCTTAAATCTTACATTGTAGATCGGCATTTCCATGTAAAATATAACGGAGAGCGTACTGGGTCCTATTTTTCCGTCTCTGTACACCAAAGATATGCCAAATACAGAAGGTGCTACCATAGTAACATTTGCAGGCGATACAGCTATTCTGGCAACTGGAAAGAGTATATCAGAAGCAACGACAAAACTTCAACAAGCAACCAACTAAGTGAGTAGCTGAACAAAGAAATGGCTCATTAGCCTAAACGAAGCAAAATTGGTTCACGTAAACTTCACAAACCAGAAAGTTAACTGGATTTCAGTGGAACTTAATTCAAGGTTAATTCCAAATGCAAATATAGCCAAATACCTTGGCATGACTGTCGGTTGCAAGCTTAGATGGAAAGAGCATGTTAAAAAGAAAAAAGAAGAATTGAACATCAAATATAGGAAAATGTATTGGCTAATAGGTAGAAATTCTGAGCTTACAATACACAATAAATTGCTGTTATATCGGCAAATACTTAAATCAGTATGGACCTATGGTATTCAACTTTGGGGTTGTACCAAGAAGACAAATACATAAATGATACAATGTTTTTAAAACAAAGTGCTGCGTGGCATTGTCAACATACCATGGTACATCGGTACATGGAATATTACAGTGAAGAAATAAAAAATCATGCAAAGAAACATATTCAGCACCAAAATGCAGACATACGAAGTTTGTGGGACACCACCAATGCAGTAAGAAGACTTCAAAGGCAGCAACCTTTAGAACTGGGCAGCTGTATCTAATTAGGTCAGAGAAATGTAATAAGATAAATTACTAAATGATTTGTAAATCAGTTGTAATTTAAAATATAAATAAGTAATAATAATAATAATAATTTAGCTTACATTTATCATACCTCGCAGATAAAATGCAGTGAAAATGTGTAAAGTTAAACAGAGACATCTATATTCTAAAGCGAAAAATACCTATTTAACTATATATAAACTGCGTACGTTTCGCTTGTGTCAATGGCCTCATTGCTTTAAAAATTTTGCAGTAAATTCTAGAATAATATCAATTAAAAATTATATTACGAGCAATTAGTAAGAATTAATTTATTATATTATTCATATCAGGCAGTACTCTAGCCTGGTACTCTAGGTGCATTGGTACTGGGCTATAACCGTCTAAAATTTTAGATAGTGCACAATGAGTTAGAGTGCTCATTGTTCAACGATTCAAATCGATCTCACTGGTTTCTTAATATAGTTCTGCATCCTATGGTTATTTCAACTGATTGGTGCACTATGCTATTGTGCCATAGTTGGTTTGATTCCGGCTGGTTGGTTTTGGTGGCGTAACATACACGAATTTCCACAGCTCGAGCTGTAAAGAAGAAATATGAAAAATGAAATCATTATAAAGTTCAACGATGACGTCAGTAATTCATTTAAACTTAATTGAATATGTGATAATAAATAAGACCATACCAGAAATTGCCTGCCACTGTACTGAATTCAATTGATATATGTGATGTCAAACTGAATAGACCATTGCAATTCGAAAGAGTTTTCGATTAAACTATGCTTGGCCCTGTTTATTCGTACCCTAACCCCTTATTCTCGTGTAGTGTCACTTGCGCAAATATATACACAGCTGTGATATATTTGTAACGAAATTTTTAACCTACGGTATTTTTCGTCACATGCAGATCATGAATACTGTGGATGAGGTGGCCTCTCACTTGACTGAAACGACTCTTCTTGCTGTCGAGATATTTGCTGCTTAATGCAACATCAAAATTAATATTCAAGTGATTTAGTTATCAACCCGCCATTGAAACGTTATCATTTTTCGACGCTTCGACGAGCAGGCATCACGGTTTATATAAAATACCGTAAATTTTCTGAATCAACTGTATACTTTCATTAAACCACCGCTCGCCGCGTATACACTTATACGATAAGTTTTGGAAACCACTTCAATATATATTTTTACACGACAGACATGACACCTTAGAACTAATCTCGAGTAGTTTATTAGTGTGTCCACATTATATCATATCGTTTTTTATCGTTTCCTCATTCAGTGACCTCCTAAACCTTAATGGAATGTTCTTCAATACAAATGAGTACATACACAATTAATTTTACCTATAAATTATATCAATACAACCAATTTAAATGGAGTTTCTTAGTAACTGGTGACTGTTGCTCATTTAAAATTTTCCATTCTTGTTGATTTTAACATTTTGTTTACTCGATACAAATTACGACGTTAATGGGGATTCTGTCGAAATATTCCTGACCTTAAAATTATTCGATATACATTACTTAAATAAAGTAAGACAGTATCTGATAAACGAGAATACTTGATAGTGAAAACGTATTCGATATCTGCTCAACCAATCGTGGTTTGTGAAATTGGATTAAAAAATTTGACTTTTACTTAATCTTAATTTGTTTTGTTTATTTATTTATTTCACTTACCGGCAAAAGAAAATGAATTTACTTTGTAAATTATTGCATAATATTTATAAATAATAAATGCAATACATTTAAAAATTAAAATAATGCCGTGTCGCTCGAAACAACTAAGCTAAATGCCGTTTTAAGCTTTTCCTATTGGAATAAAGATGGCGAACTAAAAAGTGAATTTAATAGGTTAATTTTAATGCCTTTCCTTTGTGCTTTTATAATTTAGGGTGGTATATGAACTATGAATTTATGCTTGTTATCAATGTAATTCTCAAATAAAACGTATAAATAGTGAAATTAATATGTTACTGAAGATGGTTATTCTTTCAATCTCTTTAGCAGTGTAAAATTTTGCATAAATTTATTATAACAAAAGATGTTTCTTCACTTTCCTTTTGAAATAGTCTCTAGATTTCGAAAAGTCAAATACGGGTTTTAGTTCATTTCAGTCTAGTAATTTCAAAAATTAATTCAAATTCATCGTTATTAGTGTGCGGCAGTGCGAGTTTAAGAAAATCGTGATATCTATGATTCCTGGTGGATCCGTATATATATTTAGATTTTGAAGAATATAAGGTGAATCATTTTGATGCGGGGTAATTGGCAATTACCATCGACGAAAGTAGTTATTGCCTAATGGCTAGAGACAAGCTCCCATAGGTTTTACTGAATACTTTCAATAGTAAGGGCATACAGGTTTCTAATGCTTCAGGAAAAAAGTTGGAATATTTCATACGAATATAACGTAAAAAATTGTAAATCACTCTCGACAGGATAGAATTGTTTTGTTATCCATTTATTGGATTATGATCCTAGATAACATGCACACTTAGTCTCAGGGCAAATACAGAACGGTTTGCTGCCACGATGTAGCAAGATTCTAATGGATTTTTAGTTTTAGTTGTTTTAGGAAACATAGGAGTTTTAAGAAGATATTTCACAACAATCAAAACTTATCGTTTCTTTCTGGTTTCATAAATAATTTGATTTTTGATAAAACTCTCGTGTTGAATTTCAAAAAACTTCTTCTAATTTTAAATTAGTGAAAGAAAAGAATCTCTTTTGTTATGGTGCATTTACACATCGAAAATTGTTTTCTTTTGCACATTTTTGCAGGTACACAAGAAGCATTCGCTATATAAAAATATTCAATATACGAGAAAAAAATAAACATATATAGTAATGCCATAATTTTTTTATAGGAAAGTTATTAATTTATTTTTAATTAATTTACATTTTTGTCTATGGCGTCGGTTTTTATTATGAATGCTTAACATTTATAATCGGATCGAATATATTTTATGGCAACATTTTCATTTTTATAGTGGTTTTGGCGGTGTAGTGGCTCAAAAAATCTTCTGCAAAATTTTGTTGGGATATATAGTATTTCTTTTCTTGTCTCTCATGTGCAAAAAGTCAATGTTATATCTCTTTCATTTTACAGAAGAAACCTGTTGGTCGCATGCGCATGTAAATGACATGTTGAAATGTAAATGATAATTACGCTACTTTCTACAAGTGGCAGCACTATCACAAAAGATAATTTTTGTTGATATTTTATAACCAGCGGAAATGTTTTATTTATTTTTGTATTAGTTTTTTACAAAATGAAACATTCCATCGAAATAAAATCTTAAAAGTGTTCGTTAAAATGAAAAATTGATTAACCTCCAAAGAAATGAACTCGGCATGTAGAATTTTGAAATTGTTTGTAATGTTCCATCAGTCTCCTTCATTTCTTAACGAATAATAATGAAAGTTGGTTAGTGGTATTTGACAGGGATTCCAAAGGGAGTTTTGGATCTGTTTTTGCTGGACTAAACTTCGTCATTTCATAACCAATCATTATGAAATATTTGTTTTTTATATGAGTTCTGGTATCTATCCATACTACACGATTAAAGTGGATTCTAAGATGCATTTTGCAGGAAATTCTTATACTTGGCTAAGCTGGAGAGAATTCGGCTAATAAAGGGTGTCCCAGCAAGAGCGCCGGAAACAGTTTTATTTCAACATAAAGAAAAATAGTTCCGATTAAACGTGAAATACAACATCAGGCAAATGGCCTCCACGAAACCTCTGGCACATGGTTATTCACACATGGTTATCGCATAAATGTGGCTGTATTTCACCAATAACACGCCGTATTTCCTCTTTAAGATGTTCAACTGTTTCAGGCTTATTCGCATACACCTTTTCCTTCACATAGCCCCAAAGAAAAAAGTTCATCGGTATTAGATCTCACGATCTTGGAAACTTAGTCTGCAGTAACACCATTGTTTCGCGTGCTGTGTGGCAGGTCGCACCGTCTTGTTGGTAAAACATATCCTCCACATCAATTACAACCAATTCGGGCCACAAAAACTCGGTTAACATTTCGCGAGACCGTACTCCATTAACAGTTAGCGCATTTCAAGTCGCATTTTCAAAGAAATATGTGAAATGTGTGAACAATTATTAGTGGTGCTTAAAAGTGAAATAAATTGTGTGATTTATTGTAAATTGTGAAAAGCGAATTAAATAATAAATAATTGTGGAAATTATTTGTTACTATTTAGTATTGGTAACGTAATAGTGGGAAAGATATTGTGGAAATATTTCGGAAATATTCCCGTGTCGATTTAAATATTGTTACAAATTTGCCCTATCAAGTCCGGTTCATATCACTGAATTGTGAATACTGTTATAGAATTTGACGGTTTCAACAATTTTCATAATTGATATAATTTCTCACACACTTACATACCGTAATACTTACACCACCGGAAGAGTTCCGAAATATTCCCACAATAATTTTCCCAAAATCCACTAACACTGGAACGCCATATAAAATACAAACTTAACTATTTCCATTTAACACTATTTATTATTTTTCCGCTACTCACATTCACTTTTAATCTTTCGCATTCCAAACCTTACAAATAACTAACTCATTGTGTTCGTTGCACTCGTATTTATACACCGATCTAGTATTTATACAGAAGTAATTTTCTCCACAGTTCTTTTCTAGTCTACTATATTCTGCAACACCACAGAACTGTCACACAACTACCTCTAATGCTTCCTCTTAAACTATTTTTGTTGAATTTACCCATCAAACCAAAAGGCGAGATCGTAACATTACCCTTAACTTGTTTGTCCCGTACACGATCTAAACTACCACCCCTCTAGGTTAGATCGTGTAACGCAAACCAATTCAACTTTACCTTCGTTCTCGCCTCCAGACGTCATCCAACCTTGCAGTTATCATCCATCATTGCTGGCACGCCACACGCAGCTTTCATACTCGGCACTATCTGCTCACACATCCCCTCATCCATTCGGTCATTCTTACAAACAGCCAACGCCCCATTGCCAACTCCCTCTTTGGCCAGCATTTCATAAGTAATCTGTTCAGCCTTCATCTGTCCCTCTCGAATTTTCGCGTTTTAGGGTTCAACCCGTTCCACTTAGTATCGCTGTTGCTCCTCTAAATTCCTTCCACAGGCGGTACCCTCCTATATTTAAAAGTTATCTTGCTCATTCGTGATGAATGTGCAAGATCCCTTTTCGAAGTTTACAATTTCTACACAAATTTCTCTCCCGTACACGGGCCATTGCAATACCCGTTTTTGTCTCTAGACCGTGTAGATTATTAATATTTTACATATGTATATAATTATAAATTGACGTCAACAATGTAAAGAATGTAGACAATATCAAAAATTATTATTTTGTATTTGCAGTCAGCAAAATTTTATGAATTTTTTGTGAATAGAATAATACCGGCTCCATGGCGCTTCATTTCTTATGCATATAGTATGTGTTTCTATCCCCAGAAAAATTATTGATGTTTCTTGCATTTACTGTGACGAAAAAAGCCAAAACCTATGTTAGAAACTAGAATTTTATACACAGTAAAAATTTTAAACCAAATACAGAGCTATCAAAATAGACTACTTTGAACCAAGGTACTTCAATGCACAAAATCATCACCACTCTCCGTTTATGTGGCCGCTATTTCTCTATTTCGCCCGTTTTCTTAAGAAATGGATATTAAAGTTGGGTAGTGTACACCTGATACAGTATTCGTTGAGCTAAAGAAGATGTGCATAACAGACGGTATTGCATAGAGAATTTCTTTCATAGCGCCAACAAATGAAACCTCTAATTGAGTGCTGGATTCAGAAAAATTCTTTGAAGATGCAAAATATTAAGGATCGTATCTAACACCTGGGATTAAAATTATAGGAGTTATCGGTGTACGCTTATTTACCGATATGCTGAAAACGCCAAGCTGCTGATTTTACGGTGTACGCGAATTTACCGAGTGATACAAAAGAAATAATTTTTGATCCAAACAAAAAAATTCCAATTTACGAGCGGGAATGGAATCCTTTATGGTTGTCACAATATTAAAAGCATCGATCAAACAAAGCGCCGATCGCGACGGTAGACAGGATCTGACAAATTAGGATTTTTTACTACTGTATTCAATTATAAACATGAATTGAGACATAATACAATTTCGTAAACTCAACGCATAAACTTAAGCAATGCATCTACTTTAAAATCATTAGATATTGATCCTGGCCAGCGAGACGTATACTAAAATAGCTGGAAGTAAAATTGCATCACATCAAATTCTATAGTACACATTTGTTTATGACAATTTCATTCAATATTGTGTGCAGATAAATGATTACTGGAACTTGTGCCACGTGTACTATAGAGTACCAAAACAATTGGAAGATTAGATGAATAAGAAAATGTCGAAAATTCTAAGCAGATCTAATCCGAACAGTATATTGTATTTTACCATAAAAATTGTAAATTAATGTTTTGATTTGAATTACCGGAGGCAGTTAAAGCTTGTGATTTTTGATCTGCCAGCATTTCTGTTTTTGCAGGTAGTAGTTGACGATTTAAAAATAAACTTTTCAACAGTTTCGTTTACTTAGAGTATTTTTTCAAAATAATTATATTTTCTCTGGTAAAAGAAAAAGTTTCTCATTTGTGTACGCAATGTAGTCTACGCGGTTGATGACACGTAATATATTACATATAGCGATTTTTTGCGTTTCTGACGTGGACAATGTTGCGTACATCGACAACCTACCAAATCTTGCTGACGGAAATTTAAATATTTTGAATATCGTCTTATAAAAGTGCAAACTGGGATTATAAGAGATGGGCTAAGAAGTGTGATGAAACAAATATAGTAGTTATTTTAAAATTTCGTCATAACTTTCACGCTAATCAATTTGACAGGATTGTCAAATCACTCACCGTTCGATTTTCTACTTTAACAAAATATTACTTTCCTAATGTAACATTTTCTTTTCCTAAAAATGAACATATTCCACCAGGGACTTGATTCTCATCATTATTAAAGTTTTAACCATTTTACGTCATTAAGAACTATAGTGTAAAGATATTTTTAATACAATATTGAGAACTAGCATTCGAGAAAACTCAGTTTCTGTGGTCAACTTTCACAGGTTTTACTATGTTTTATAGTAATAATACATTCCTTTAACTAAAGCCTCCGGAAAAGAAGTTTAAAATATGTACTCGACGTTATCGACGAGCCCTCGACGCGATCATGTAAAAATTAGTACATCACGCGTAGACGCCCATCTCTGTTTGTTAATGAAAAACCATATGAATAAGGCTAATAAATACAACTTAGACCCTCTGATGGAGTGCAGAATTCCGTGTCACGCGCCGACCCACCTTCCATGTCAATGTACAGGTTGACATGGAGCTTGCAATGTGCAGGTGGTATACTGTAGTTGTGTGAGTAGGTGAAGTAGGTGGGTTAATGATGTGGAGTGAATGAGTGGTATCACAATGGGCCTAAAAATTGGCCTAAGTGTGCAGTAAGCAACCACTGAAACCTACCTACCACCTACACCACTTTCGTAATACTTACACCATAATTCCCCAATTACATATTTAACAATTTATTTTTAAATCACACCACTATTTCTACTTAACGCCACTTATTATATTCCTGCTGCTCACTTTCGCTTTTAATCTTTTACGTACGGAACCTCCCAAATGACTCACTCATTGTGTTCGTTGTACTCGTATTTATCTACCGATCGAATAATCTAGACTCGCCAGGATTTATACAGAAGTAATATTCTCTGTGGTTCTGTTCTATTCTACTATAATCTGCAATACCACAAAACTGTCACAAAATTACCTCGAATGCTACTTAAGAGGGTCCTTTACTAAAATAAATTTTAATTTTGAACCTAACCTAAAATTTAAAATACGCACATGCACAATCATACTACATTATTTACCTAGTAGTGGTTAATATACTTTTGATCTCTTGTCCAGTTTCCCTTTATGAATGAAAAGAAAATCAACAATAGTGTAGTGTTGTTGGTTTATGAAATAAAAACGAAACACATAGCGGTATGCATGATTGAAAGTAAATATGTAATTTAAAGTCAATTAGTTTATTCGAGTCCTAATTTTCATAGAAATGTTTTTAATAATAAATAAATCTCGCGTAAATACAAAATGCACTAATAATGCCTGTATCAACAACGAATTATGGGTATAGAAACGTAATTTTCGTATGCCCTAACATTCTTAGTTTTACAATTCGATCTCTAATCGTTTTTTAAACCGAAATTGAGTCGATTTTGTTTAAATCGAATCGAAACAACACTAATGTATTCTTTATGTAGAAATACATTAGTATTCTATGTAGAATAAATTAGTGTTGGTTTCGATTGAATCATAAATAGAAACACTAACAGAAATTCATTACGTATCTTTTTTCTTCTCCTTTCATTGTGTAAAATTATTTACAATTACACATCACAAACATTTGATTCTCTTTATGTACACGCGCATACCAAACGAGAATAGCCACCAATCGGAAATTTGCTGAACTTATTTTCATGAAAAATTTCGATAAACTATTTTTATTTTTATAATTTATATATTAAAATTGAAAAATATTTAGAAAAGAAGAAAACTAGGCACGAGATTAAGAATTCTAGTTGATCCTTGTGAAATAATTTTTTGTCTACTGTAGTTGTACATTCCAATCGCACCTGCACAACTTGTCCAAGTTTGGGAGCTAATAACAAAATATTAAAAGAAAATTTGGACAAACTAGAAAAACTAGGCACGAGTTTTACATGTTATCTAACAAATATAAAAAAATTCTAGAAGAAAATGTTCACACAAGTGCTTATCAAACCTGCACAAGATACCATTACTTTGGTACAAGACCCTCTTAAACCACAGCTGACACTAATCTCAGAAAAAAAAATTATTATTTTTCTAAACGATAAATGAGCAATTTTTGTTGAATAAATGTCTCGCCCATGCTGAATTGTTTACCCATCAAACCAATAGGCTAGATTGTAACAATATTACTCATTTTTCTTTAGCTGGGTGGAATAATTTCATCGTAGCCATCACTGTAAGTGCGTTGTCTATCATCTTTCTTCCTTTGTTTTTTGTATAATAAATTTATCGTTTCAGTATTCGTATAACAACTTTTCCGAATTTTAATTCCTCGTTGGCAATGTGGTGTAGAGTGAAAGCAATTTAAAATGCACTTTTCGTTTATATAGTAAATATTATTTATTTTAACTTCGTGTTCTTACCCTCTAAACTTGGCGAACCGAAAACGAATCGCAAGCGAGGAAATTTATATTTGAAACACTTCGCAAACGTATCGCCTTAGCGAAGCAAAAGCGATTCGTTAGTATTTCGTTTGGAGTATGAAAATTAAAATGAACGAGAACTGATTATTATGTATTAGTAGTTCGCAAATCTCTTCATATTCGATTCATTTACGAAATGTTTTGGAATCAGAAACGAAATGCAGGTGATACTGTCCGTCTTCTAAAATTATTAAAAGAATTTGGTTAATATACTTACAATGGCTTGTAATGCACTACAGTCTATTATATATGTAATGATTGTTATTATATACTTTATCACTTTTAATATTATTATTACTGTTATGAATTACTATACAATAATAATATTCACTATTTTTATTACTGTACTCTTATTATTGTTATTAAACACGAATTATTTTTATTTTTTATAAAGCAAAATGGCTACACACGTAAAAGAATATAAGAATTATATATATAGCAAAAATCAACTTACATATGAACGCGGTAGTGTTGGTGTCACATAAAAAAACGATTTATCTGCGTTTCGTTTTCGATTCGCTTTGGTGAAGTCTTGAAATTTTATTTAGACGGTACTTCGTTTATACTTGGGAACGGAATGAATATCAACGAAAACGATTCGTTTAGGGTTAGGGTTTTCATTACAATTAGGTATTACTCTAAGAACCAACCCCTACCTATTTTCCCTAAGAACCAATAAAATATAATTATACCTACCTACAACACACATTATATTATGATTGTTTTTGATTTCCTTGTTAACATACTTGCCTCTTTTTAATCGCATATATAAAAAAATTGTTTTTTTCTGTGAATGAATTTATCTGTTTCTCTTTACTTAATTGATTTTAGCAAAGCACGTAGAGTACCAGGCAGTACTGCTTGATACGTCATCAAATTTATGTCTATAGTTTCTTTTCTGAACTGTAGATGGCAGTAATGCTCGTAAAAAGTTTTCGAAATTTAGAGATTTAACGAAATGTTGAATGCATAATTTAATAATAAATTAATTCTTACCAGTAGCTCGTAATATAATTTTTAATTGTAGAATTTTTTGTTTTTTCACCGCGGACTTTTCACGAAAAAAATATTATACATAAAAATCATATCAATTATTTGATTATACTGCCTTCTATAGTCAAAGATTGGAACCGGCGATATTAAATGTATGACGACAGCAAAATTTTTATAGCAATGAGTCCACTAGTAGGTCACTGATTTTATATTATGATGTTAAGACCACATTACTACAGCGCTTTTTAATTGTTGTTGTACAGCCAAATTGCCTTTTCCTTTATTTCTGTATAGTATTTCTAGAAAATGGAAAGTCTACTGATGATCTGCTTTAAATGAGACGAAATTTAACGTGTCCGTTATTGATTTATGCAAAACAATTAATTGCATAATATTTTATTCATCAAACGGAATAGTTTCTTTCGTTAGAAATGTATCAAAAATAAGTTTTTTGTTTATCTTTTATACTCCCATATTTAAAAGCACAATTTAATTTAAGTTAAGTAAGCTTCCAATTTTCCGTCGAATACTATTCCGACATATATAAAATACCGAAAATACGTATTAAAGATTTATTATTTTCTCATGGCCTAGGAAAACCTTCCCTCATTTTCGAGGAAACCCGTTTCATATTTTGTAAGTTAAAATTTAATAATTCTGTGTATTTCTTCTAAACCAAATTTTTTCAACACCCAGTAACTTAGTAGTCATAAAACATTAATCTCAACAGAACTTACCCCTTTATGGATAACAATCTGTCCCGAACACACTGTATATCTTTGCATTTTAAAACATCGTTCGACCCATCCATTTTGTAACGAAATCTTTTATTTATACCAGAAGATTACAGGTGTGGATGACTTACAATTGTTTTATACCATGTGCTATATTATGCATTGAGTACTTTATGATGCGTTACAAAACCAACTGCAGCAAACGAAAGGTATTAGTCCTAAGGTGTTAAAGTATGGTATTAAAGTTTGTTTCACAACTTGAATCATCGCACTAAGAGACAGGGAGCGAATGGAGGTAATATATCGTACGGCAATTGTAGTTACAAATTACGTTGTTAATAAACCGTTGATTTCACATAAAAAGTTGACATTGTTTACGAATGTTAAATCATTGGTAGCACGTGTGTGCTTCCTTGATAAGTATTTAGACAACGGTCATATGACGGCATTGCTGATAAAATATTGACTTCTCGAACATAACTAACGATATGTATATGCGTCACTCAAAACTAATGGTCATAATTAATATGTTGATATAATAAATCATGAATTCTTCAAATTTTGGCGTAAACTACATATAGTAATCAATCAAATTCCAAACAGCCTATCGGCTATCTGCTTATTGAAGTCAATTACTTTGATAAAATTACATAAATAAAAAAAATATATGAATGATTTTGACTATATCAAAGTTACTATATACGCGTATAAAATATGGACTCGAGTTCAATTCTCGTGCGGAGCGTGATACAATCACAGATAAAATAGCAATTACACCAGTTTAAAGCATAAACGTAAGAATCATCATAATACCTATATATGGAGAAAGGAATGCAAGGTACAGTTCATCATCATTGTTTTTATTTTACTGGGAAAACGGCACCAACAATCGATTAACAAGACGTAACGCAGTGTCAATAAACAATTGAAATTCGGCTAAAAATAAAGTTATCGTTGATTTTTTTTTGACAAACAAAATATTTTGATTGATTTGACGTGCATTACTCTAAAATCGAATTTTTATTTATAACTAATCTAATTTATTATTTAAAAATATACTTCAACACATTCACAAAATTTATAAGTGAGCTACAACATAAAAATTAGTGAAGCATTTAAATTCAAAACTTTTGTGGTTTTTTTTTTTTGTACTAAAATATTTAATCAAATATCGCGCAACCCGCATTTATTATTTTTCTATAGTGATGAAATGACGTATAAACAATAGATTTTTATATATTTGCCATAAGTTCAAATGTTAACTAGATCTTTATTAAAACAATGAGTGCGTTCAAATATTGCCGAAATTTAAAAATTCTACAGCTTAATACTAGTGCTGAGTGCTTTTTACTGTACAATCAACGGAATTTTTTTATTTATTTTTCGCATTTACAATTTTTAACGAATTTAAATAATTTATACTTCGCGGCATTATTGGCTTCATAATATCGTCGTTTCTATAAAGGTGCGTACTTTTAAGACATCATTGGTTCTGTACATAGTTGGGTTACGTGCAAGTTCCGACTTTTAAACGGATAACATTGAATTGGAATTGTTGTATTCATACTTAATTTTGTAAATTAATAGTAAATAAAGTAATTATATCGAAATAATATCAATTTTCTAAGAAGTTATCGCTAATTTGTTGTGTAAAATCTGACAATGCTTAATCTGAAGAATACTTTTGAATTGCTCTATAAAATAATAAAAATTTATTAATCAATCAAAATTTATATACTTACGACTTACGAGTGTACCAGTCTATATACACAAGCTTATATATACTAAAAAAAAAGCTACCGACTTATCAAACGTTTACTTACAATTACAGAAAAGTACTTAACGGTTCTTTATTTTTTTTTTGTCTTAACACAATACAACTATATTATTGATAATAATTATAATATAAATACAATACTTAAGAATTTACTTATTTTACAGATATTCAGTAGACTAGATTTGCCAAATTATAAAACACCTGGAACCGATCTAGAGTTAGCAAATTCAGTCGAGTTTCGTCAGCCGCGTGCATCAATCGACAGTAACAGATATTTCGAAAATAGAAATCAAACATTTATCATGGGTATATACAATTATTTAATTTATTTTAATTAAAGCCAATAAAAATGTATTTTTTTTATAATTCATAATTTAACAAACAAAGGATTGGATTTAGATGAAGATATCGGAGTTGATTATGAATCGGCCATTTATAGTACAGGATTTGGCAAATTCCATTTTAAAGTACTGCTGCTGAATGGATTGATTTATTTAAATACGGCCATTGGAATAACAATATTATCGTTCGTTCTACCAGCGGCAACATGTGATTTTTCAATGACATCATCGGATAAAGGATTATTAACTGCCGCACCAATGTTGGGTATGGTGTTGGGTTCATATTTCTGGGGCTGTCTGGCCGATACGAGAGGCCGACGAGTCGTTTTAATTGCAACACTACTACTGGATGGAATTAGTGGGCTTTTATCGTCCATATCGCAATATTTTATATTATTTGCAGTATTTAGATTTTTCTGTGGATTCGGGTATGTTTTTTTGTGCTTATAATTTTGTTCGGCAAGTTCAGTTAAATATAATATTACATATATATTTTAGAATTACTGGTGCAATGGGAATTTGTTTCCCATACTTAGGTGAATTCCAATCGACCAAGTATCGTGAAAAAATGTTATCATGGCTAGAATTATTCTGGGTGTTTGGTATTATAGCGTTGCCACGTAAGTTGAAATATTAATGTACTAATTTTATCCTTGTTTAAAGTTGTAGCTTATTGAACTTTTGTAAATCAGTATTATTATATACTTTAATCTTTCATCATAAGTGTGGGACTTCAAGATAGGTTATCTTAGTACATATCACAAAACAATAAAATTACTCCACACCGGTAAAAAAAAATTAATTCGATACGCATCAGACCGCTGTCTGAATATTATGGAATTTTTATTAACATGCTCAATTACTTAAAGATATACTTGATACGTTAATCACTCGATAATTAACATTTTTATTTTCAGTTATTGCATGGGCAATTATACCAATCGATTTTGGTGATCAATCGTCCGGATTTTTGTTTAATAGTTGGAATTTGTTTGTAGCTATTTGTGCTATCCCAAGTCTGCTTCTTGCCACCTGGTTATTTTGGTTCCCAGAAACACCAAAATTCTTAATCGAATGTGGAGATCTTGATGAAGCCTTGGTTGTACTGCAAAATATTTTCAAAGAAAATACCGGAAAAGATGTATCGGAATATCCGGTAAGCAATTTATAGTTTTAATAGTTCTGCATTGTAATACAAAACCAAACTTATTTTGTTTTAATTCATTTAGATAAAATCATTGAAACCAACCGACCGTGTATCAAAAATTAGTACTAAAACTGAAAAGTCGGTGCGGGAACTTCGATTCCATAAACATGGTGATATGAAATTGCTAGCGATTGAAGTATGGCATCAAACTAAATTACTGTTTAAAGAGCCCCATTTAAAAAATACGATCCTAACGTGTCTTATACAGTTTGGTTTAACTACGAGTTATTATACGCTTATGATCTGGTTCCCCGAGTTATTTGATCGATTTGAGACATTCGAAAAGGAGAATCCAAACTCTTCAGCATCAGTGTGTGACGTTTCAGAAGGTTTAACGGAATCGTAAGTCATTACACCACTGTATCTAAATCTTTACTAAATTCATTTCAAATTTAAACAATCATTTTAGATTGGATTTTTCTGAAAATTGTGATGCACATATTGAGGATGGTGTTTATACACATACGCTTATTATTGGAGCAGCTTGTTTGCCAACCAGTATTTGGCTGGGCTTATGCGTACATAAGTTAGGAACGAAATTCTTTTTAGTATTTACATTATTGGTGTCAGGAGCTGTTACAGTTGGTTTATATTTTGTTGTTGATTCTACGCAAAATTTAGTTTTATCGGCTATATTCGAATCGCTAACATCAGTTGGAATTAGCACCGTTTATTGCGTTCTAGTCGATTTATTCCCAACAAATTTACGGGTAATGGCCGCAGCATTATCATTAACATTTGGCAGAGTGGGCGCTTTAGTTGGGAATTTAGTATTTGGATTTTTAATAGATTTAAATTGTGTTGTGCCTATAATACTCTTTTCAGGAATGTTATTTAGTAAGTATATAAATAAATCTTGTATCCAAACAAGGATGTCGTTTAACACATTATTTTTAAATTTCAGTTAGTGGAGTATTATGTTTCTTCTTACCGAAAACAGGGCACATACCAATTGATTAACAAACCGTAGCGTTTAGTAATTCAATCAAAAGACTTAATAAGTATATAAAAATAAACAATTTTATGTAAAAACATAGTATTAATTTATTATTATATAAGTAGTTAAAATTTAGATCCTAATTAGTAATTTATAATTGATATTAATTATTATTTAGTAATACATGAATGTATTTTTTTTAATTTCTTTAAATTATTTTATTATCCAAAAAGTATTTTGTAAATAAGAAAATTTAGTTTAATAAAATATTTATAATAAATTTTAATGTATATGTTATTTTTTATATTAATTTGTATTATATTAAAATTTCGTTTTAAAAATATATTACAGCATGCGTACTTATTATTTATTAATAAAAATCTTTTTATAAAAAATTTCACAAGTTTAAAATTTTTTTAAATATTTTAAAAACAAAATATCATCTTTCTTTTTGTGATAATGAATTATTTATTCATTCTGGAAGACCAGTTTCGGACATTCGCTCATCTTCAGATTGGGCGAATGATCGAAACTGGTCTTCCAGAATGAAAAAAATAATTCATTATCATAAAAAAAAAAGATGATATTTAGTTTTTAAAAATTTTTAAATTTGTGAAATTTTTTATAAAAAGATTTTAATAAATAATAAGTACGCATACTGTAATTTATTTTTAAAACGAAATTTAAATACAAAACAAATTAATATAAAATTGTACGGTGCCAGTAACTTACAACGTTCGTGTATCAAGAATTCGTGATTGGAAATCATAAAATTAGGAGATTTTCCTGGTTCCTAGGACTTTCGAGAATTTTTACTAAATAAAATATGACTACTCACAACAGAACACTACTTGAACGGAAACACTTGCGCGAACCCATCATATAGTTAATGACTTAAATAATATTGTTACGAATTTGCTCTGTCAAATTCGGTTCGTATCACTGGATTATGAATATCGTTATATAATTTGACGGATACAACACCACTTTTCGTAATTTACCCACTTCCAGAATATTCGTGAAAATGCCGCAAATAATCTTTTTACAATTTCCAAATATTTACCTATTTACTAACTGGAATATTCCCGAAATATTCCAATAATAATTTTCCCACTCTTATTTTACCAACACTAAATCACAACGACAAATAGTTTCCACAATTATTTATTAATTCATTATTCACACCATTTACAATTGATAATTACACCACAAATTTCAATTAACACCGAATCTCCCAAATGGCAGACCAAGACTGATTTATTGTGTTCGTTCACCGATCGAATATCGCGTACCGAATCTCCACCAAAACTAACTATTATGTCCGTCGTTATATTATTTATATACGGAACGGAATGTTTGAGGTTCACCAAGATCTACTTAGTGGGCAATACTCTCGATTCGTCGCAGGTTGGCAAGCCAATCGCATCAATTTTTCAATAATTTGAAAATGAGCTACTATTTAGATAAATGTGAATTAGGTACGATCTATTTGCAATTTAGCCTCTCGACCCAGGGTGCTTTGGCTGTCTCTTTACTTTAATTATAAATACTTATTTATTTTATTATTTATTTATTATACAATTTTGTGAATCTACAAATCCCATTTTGAGCAACATGCTCATTTGCAATAAAAAACGTAGTTCATTAATTTTCTAATAATAATTTTGTTTCGTCTTTATGTTCCATATGTTGCCAATTGCCATCTTCAAGCCATATTTTTACTCCATCGTAAAAACAAATTCACCGGCAATCATTAAAGCGATTTGACATCTATTTAATTAGAAACCATATAGGTAACGTACGATTCATACAACATTTCCCTCCCGTTTGAAATGATGGCGCAAGCTTGATATTAAAATTATCACAATATACGCTCGGTCTTCACTTAAAAATTTTGACACAACAAAACAATGTTATGACAAAATTTTATTTTTACGCTCACGAGGACGACTATTAACACCAAAATGTATGTAAAATCATTTAATGCCCTCTGTTTTGTTTTACTGAGAATAAAATACAATTGTCTACTCATTCTGTCACAGTGTCATTTTAATAAATTTTCTCTTTGTCAGGGTGTAATGCGTATGAGCCGATTGAATAAAAATACATTTTGTCATGACATTCTAACATCGTGACTAAAGGCGAGTGAAGACCGAGCATTAGATAATACCCAGAAATCCGCGTCTACGTTGTGGGGGCGTTTACTGCTTCGGCATGGCAGTGGTATAACGCTAGTAGTAAAACTTGGAAAAATCAAGCAGTGAGTACAGCAAATAGAGAATGTAATACTCCAGGTGGTACAGCAGCAGAGATGCTGCCAAATCCACACTCAATGGATTATTGCGTGTGCCAATCATTGTTTAACCTATTTGGACAAAGTTCCAAATTATCAAGATCACCAAGATCTTCAACTCGAAATATATTTCAGTACGAGAAGAATAACCAAGAACTCTGTGAACAATTAAGAGAAACAGAGGAATTTACAACAAAATTGAAAGAAGAATTTACAATTTTAAAGAAAGAGAAAAAGAACTCAAAAAAGTAGTTGAAACACGTGCAACACTTGGGACGACACCTAATCTTGCAAGGAGATGTATTAGAAAAAGAAACCAATTGGGCGTTGAATCGAAATAAATGACCAATTAAGAAAATGAAAGCTCAACACTCACCAGAAATTGAAAAAGAGCCCATCTTCAAAAGTGGCTTCTAGAAACCAGTCAGTCATCAAGAAATAACTAGACTCTGAAACCTATAGAGCTTTGGTTAAAAAGCTTAATTCCGAGAGGCAGTAATGATTTACCTACGAGGATAAGAATGATCATCCAATCAAAGTTAAGGCTAGAGGTCTTCACCCAAAACGCGCAAAAGAGGAAATTATTACGGATCTCAAACATAAGGTTTATCAAGTAGAAAATGCTGTAAGCATCATTACGAAAGACAAAATCAAAACTGAGCAAGGAGTTCAAATCAACAAAAGTAGGCTTCTACTATTTATGCCCACTTTTAATAACATACAAGAATTGGAAGATGTGTATAATATCAAGGCAGTACTTAACGTGAGAGTTAAAATAGAGCTATTGAAAAAAATAGTCGTGTAACACCGAATTGCAAAAAATGTCAAGGTTTTAATCATACGCAGAAATGTTGCCAAAGAGATAGTAGATGCGTGAAATGTGCCGTGTGTGTGAGCATCACGCCCAAGTATGCCTGGTTAGTAAAGATATTTCTGCAAAATGAGTTAATTGCAAGAAGCCATATCCCGCAAACTACCGGGGATGTGAACTAGCTAAGGCGCTACAAAAATTAAGAAGTAACCAAACTAAATTAACCAAACTTTCACCAAAGAGGAACCAAAATCTTATGTTAGGTTTGTTACACGCAAGTAGTAATTCGAAGGACGCTGCCGAAAATACAATAGCGCTCCAAAATATACTAAGAAGCATAGAAGATCTTAACATTCGTCTAGCTAAATAAGAGAAATACCATAAAGCATTCAGCAACAGGTTAGATAAGCAAGAAAATGATGCAAACAACCAGAAATAAAACATTAAGAATAGTAACCTGGAATGCAAATGGGCTAATGCAACATATTAGAGAGAAATTTATGCAAGTACTCACCTTTGAAGTACACTGTGGCACAAAAAAATCGGAACAGAATTTTTTTTTTTTCAAAAAAAACCGATAACACGTTTCAAAAAAAAATTTTTGCTTCTAATTGAAGGAGCTTTGTCTTCTTTTCGATACTGGAATCCGTTTTATTTTATTTTGTGTTTTTATGACTTCTTTGGATAAAATAAAAATTATCTAAATTGTCTTCTTTCAATAAATTCTGCTCTTGCTTCAAATTAACCGTTTTATAGAGAATTTAGAAACCTTGAAAATGGTGCTGTGGAAATTTCTGCACGACGACCCATTGCCGATTTATTGAAGCTCTAGCTATCAAAAAGCGTATAAAAGTTAACAAGTTCATGCGCTGAAATACTATTTATCCTCTGGAAGTTAGGGAACTGGTTGCAGCAAAAAGAAAATAAAGAAAGGCCTGGCAAAGAAGTCGAGCGCCAGAATATAAAACAACTCTAAATTGTTTTTTCAATAAACTAAAGTTGCTAATTAAAGAAACGAAGAACGAATCGGGGAGGAGGGGGAGGGGAGATACCGAATAATTCCTTTTTAAAGCGACAAAATGTTTAAAACGACCTAAACTTCAAATTACACAAGTGTAAAATGAAGAAGGAACATGGACTATCCTATTAGTGCTAAGCAAAAAGCTTTAATGTTTGCAACCCACCTTGAGAACACCTTCCAGCCTTTAAATAGACAAACAGCAGAGGAAAACATACCACCATTAAATAAAATGGGTAACTGCTGAATGTACTTATCCATTTTATTTACTGGTGATAAGTTTTCCTATGCTATTTTGCTATTTGTCTATTTAGAGGCCTGACGGTGTTTTCGAGGTGGGTTGCAACCAACGAAGCTTTTAGATTTGAACTTATAGCCCATATTTCTTCTTCATTTTTAATTGGTGGAATTTGTAGTTTAGGTCGTTTTAAATTTTCTCTCACTTTGCAAAGGGAATACTCAGTATCTTTTTTCCCAGTAAGGCCACTTAGGTATTTATTAATGGACTCGTTCTTGATTTCTTTAATTAGCAACTTCAGTTTATTGAACAAAAAATTAAGAGTTGTTTTATATTCTGGCGCTCGACTTCTTTGCCAGGCCTTTTTTGCTTTTCGTTTTGCTGCAACCAGTTCCCTAACTTCCAGAGGATAATAGCATGTTGGCGCATTTCCTTTGAACTTCAGGGTATACTACTCCACGCCGCTTTTTGTATGCTGTGTTGAATAGTTCAAGGTTTTTTTCTAGTTGTATTGGATTTTTAATTGACACCTGAAGCTCAATATTATCCTCAACTAGTTTCTGAAATTTCTCCCAGCAAGTTTTGTTAGCCAAGGTGAACTAGTATTTTTAACAATCGTTGCACTAATTGTCATAATAACAGGCGTGTGACCCAACATTATCCTCTTGCTACTTTCTAGGTATATGCTTGAAAACTCTAGGTATATGCTATATTCAGTAGTATATCCTTGAAAACTTCTTTTCCATTACTAATAAATTTCATAGTTAGTGATGAGTGGAAAATGATTCCCAATTTACAAATATTTACATTAAACTTTTTCCTCCAGGCCAGAAAAAACTGATTTATAGATAAAAGGTATGTAAATTCTGTTTCCTATTCCCAGGGAATTACAAGAATAAGGCCACGGGAAGAATATAATACTAATAAACACAAGTTTTGCCAAAATTGGCCGCCAGCAATATACAAATCTTGCATCCCAGCTGAAAACGACTTATTTTTGATAGTGATGCTAAAATTGAGCACCTAAACAGCAAATAAAATACTTCATTTTCTAAAGTTTTATAAACTTTAATTTTGTTTGTAAATTTTCCTTTTATGAAACGATTGACACGATTGATTACAACCACTGTATGTAATTCACGGAAATCATTTGTAAATCAAATTCATTATGGTATTATGACACTGGCTTGAAAAAAGTGCAATAAAAAAGTAAACGGTGACTAGGACAGAAATAACTAAAACATTTGAACAATTTTTCAAATTTCAAATACATTTTGTTACTAAACAAACATTATATGTACCAATCAAAATGTTAAAAACTATTTAAAACGATTATTGAATCCACTTTAAACAGTTTTACAATAAAATATTTTTGTTGCATTTCCATCGTTTTGATATATTGTTTGCACTCAGTGCTATTATGTGTACATATTACTTTTCTCACTTCATTTGGATTTTTCATAGCTGAAAAATAACCAGTGTCATAATACCATTAGTAAACAAAAGTGGTTAAAGCCAACTGGTTTCGTCATAAATGCCGATATAGGAAATAAATATACTTGTATCTTGTTATTTGACATGACACTTGTCTTTAATGGCGCCCGCATCCCAACAATATAATTTTTAAAATAATTTCTACATTTTAATCTCAACCTAACAAAGTTAAATTTTTCCCATCTCATCGGTAATTTTTTTGTAGGCGGATCAATTTTTGTTATAACCCTCCCGGCGCAAAAATGTGTACATCAAAAGCGGACCGTTTACGAACGGTTTACGAACGCTTTTTTAGTACTACTACCACATACATATACATTCCGTATTATATACAGAACACATGTTGTCGTTTCTGGTTTTTCCATATCGCGGTGTTTACATTAGGCAATAAAATCCAACAAAAACAACAAAATTTTGGTGTAAAATCCAAAAAATAAAAACAAACACAACCGGTTTTAAAAAGAGAAAAAAATTCCATAAATAGTATGCCTAATGTATACACCGTCATTGATAATTTATTCTTCATAACCATAAGTTAGTGAACAGTCGTGTGTGATATTTTAATTTGGTAAATAAATACAAAATAATATTCGTAATATTTGATTTTTTTTTATTTATTTTGTATATTTTTATTAAAAATAGTTTTTATTAAAAAAAAAGTTTTTGTTTTAAAAATGTCTAAACAAAATCAATATAGAAGTGTGCGAAAAGAAATTAATAATATTTGTAACGGTGCTAAAATTATCGCAGAAAATTTTCCTACAAATAGGTACTAGTTGGGAAGAAATAAAAAACGATAATTCTGTTTTCATATCAGATGATGGGATTGGCGGCTCTGATTTTAGTGATAATAATTCATTGGTTAGCGAATATGATAGTGATATTGAAAATCTTGAAATACACAACTTGGAATATGATATTTGCGTGTGGAGTATAAAACACAATATTTCTAGAGAGTGTGTAAATTCTATTTTAAAAGGTATTATCGGTTAATTATAATTTCTTGTTTTTGTATGCTTGAATAATAACATTGTATAGTTTCAGAGGAAACAATTTCAAAATTTAATACGGCTCGTGCTAGTGACGTGGAACACGTAATTAAAAAGTGGTTCCAGTATGCCAAAGACCGTTGTCGGCGGTCACAACGTAATAATTAATGAGATTAATGAATTTACTTTATTAGTAAAAGAAATTAGATAAATTAAATGAGCGCACTGTGTTTTAGAAACATGTTAGTTAAATATCGAACGGTATTAAATAATTTAATATTTAGGACCAAGATAAATTTTTAGTTTCTTATTAGTTAAGTTATAACATTAGTTTATAGACAAAGACAAAAATGTCACCTTGAAAATATGTAATATTTGTATATCTAAATACTGTTAATTAAAAGAGTTATATGCACTAAGCAGTAAATCAAAACATAAAAACATTTATAAATTATTATTATAATTATTATTATTATCTACCTGAAGCTGAAATACATAAATAATAAAAATTGATTAAAAACGTTTTTTTACTACCTATTCATTTTTTCCAATATTGGCCGGAGTGACACATTCTACACCGTTCGTAAATGATTCACGTAAGCAGTTCATATGCGTATCGCGTAATGGGTTCATAAATGTTACTCATTAGCAGTTCGCAAACGTTACGTAAAAACGTTAACATTATGAACACTATTATGTATACTAATACATACAAAAGTCTTCGCAAATTTGTTTCACTTCTCATGTGACAAAAGTATACTTTACGTATCACATCCGTACTATTTACGCGTAACGTTTACGAACACCTTAGTATAGTAAAGTCTTCGTAAACTGTACGTTTACGTTACACCTGGTCTGAAGGGTTATATGTCGTTTCTGTAGATATTCTGTTACGGACTAGACACACCACGTGTCGGCAGAGAGCGGCGAATTTAAAGTTTCAACATGCAATAATTTGTTTATCTGTTGTATGAAGTTACATCCGCTGGCGCAAAATTATTTCCCACACCAAGCGCAATGATATTTCAATTGTGGTCCATACATTTCTCAATTGTCATTCACGTATGGACTCATATTATACACCAATAATAAAGATTTATAAAACAAAAGTCCAAAATTATTCATATTAATCAAAACAAAAAAATCGCCGCGCCGTTATCGAGTAGGGTGGATCGTTTGGACTTTGACGCGCTGCGCTTGGTGTGACTAGTCCTTACGTTCGCAAGTTTGCTATGGAAAATTGTACAACCGTCATTATATATTTATATGTAGTTATATCTTCAGGTTAACTTGTAAGTATTGTCACTGTACCAATCAAATTAAAGAAAAATTCATCATAAAACAAACTTTTAGCGACCTTGAATACACCAATTGACATTTTAGTAGACATGACGTTATAAACAAGAATTCATCTTGTTGCGTTTTCAATTTTTATTGTAAGATTAACGTGTGCAGTTCTTTCATACAAAAATATTTGATGTAAATCAAAAATATTTGATCTAAATAAATTTTTTACGTTCTATGCGGCACAAAAATGACAGATAGATTAGATTTAAATCAAATCTATAATTTTTGAAAGATTTGATATTTTTTCGATTTGATCTAGTGAGTATTTCCCAAACTTAATTTTTACATCTTAATTTCATATTTATATTAGTAACAAATAAAATATTCATGACAAAATGTTCATGGCTTGTTTAAGCCCAAGGTCTTCTATTTTATGAATTTAACATATGGCTTCTCAGATATATGTGATGCTTTCCAAGGGGGGCCGTATGGTCCCAGTTGGGAAACACTGTCACTACCACCTCCAAACATTGACAATTATAACAGACGTCAAGCTGCACCATGTTTATAATTTGTCTTTCGTGGTTTTGTTTTACTGTACTCAGTTGTGTTTTGTGTATAGTTTTTTAAAGAGTAATTTTTTTCATCAATTACATTTATTTTCATAATTTATTTCTTTATAAACAAAACACAACTAAAAAAACAAACAACAAAAGTTGGTCGATTTCGCGCTATTACTTACACACTGACAGTAAAAATAACAAAACAAATTTGTACGTTCTTTGGCAACTATAAAAACTTGATTTACTTTTTGCCTTTGGTACGATAGAGAACTCACGTAAATTTGTTGTACAAAAGAAAAACTTTTTCAAATTTCCCAGTGAAATTTACTACAATTTAGCAAATTACACAATCCGTTTTGAGTGTTTAAGCTCATTTGTAATCGACGGCGCAATTCAAATTTTCCAAATTTGACTTGTTGCCTTCTTGTTGATTTTTGTTACTTTCCACTATTTGTTATTTTAATTTGAATTGCATAATCCAAATTATTTATACCGATTTTTAACTAGAAAGTTGAATGAAAAATATTAGTCTGGATTTAAATAAATTACTTGTATGCATAAATAGCGCGCTAAATATAAGTTTTGACATAGAAAATTGGGTGCTCCGATTACATCTGTCGGGTATTTATAAAAATCATGGCAAATTCCTCCGTACAAACGTAGACATCTACGAGTATCAGAGCGCTTCATCATTTTGCGAGTTTGTTGGATATTTATCAAGTTCCAAAACTTATCAAATGTTCAACAATATTTGTATTCAGTGTGGTTATGGCTTTACGAAATTTGTACAAACTTCACTCGCGTGTCATATGTCAAATAATTGGGTTTTGTTTATGTAATAAAAATAAATAAATAATAGTGAAAATATAATTTTATTAACCAAACTCGATTTAATTAAATACATTTTCAAGTAATTGATTGTTCAAATATAATGATTTCGCAAATCCGCACAGCAATACGTGGTCGAGTTGTCCCTGTGGCTAGTGCTAATAAAATGATTACTCGCTCGCAATCAAGAAATTTTTCTGCTGAGAAATTAACAGTTGTTCATGATGCAAAAAACTCAGAATTTTCTGTTGCTATGAATTCGGATAAATCCGTTTTAGAGTATCAGGAGAGTCCCAATTTAATTATATTTAAAGAGACCCTAGTTCCAGACGTATTCCAAGGGAAAGGTGTTGGTAAATTACTCGCTGAGGTATCTAAAACAATTATAACCCTATTTCATTAATTTTATTGAATCTCAAATATTTGTAGGCTGCTCTTGATTATGCATCGAAGAAAAATTTAAAAATTAAAGTAGAGTGCACATTTGTTCAACATTACATTGATAAGTACGGTCAAGAGTACAGGAGACTTTTAGTACAATAAAACGCAGCCACAATGTCCCATGCATGGCCCAAATCCGATTTTATATTAATGTAATACAAGTTTGTAAATAGAAACTATGTTGTAAATAATATTTGTATGTATATAAAGATCTTAAGTTCAAATGTTTTAACAATTTGTTTAATATGTACCCCGTAATTACCTATAACGTAAATCTCCATGCCATGTTACGGACACCGTTTAATAGTCGGGTATAGACATGCTCAAATTTTGGATGAGATGCATTGAGGCATGTATTACAAAGTGTATTGTGTCGTATATAATACGATTTAATATACGATTGAGGCTTGCTTAAGCCTAAGTAACTTACCGCTTGGCCATACCAGCATAAACGAATTATTTAATTATTATACCCTATTTCGTGCGGAAATTGATGGACGAAACCACAAATTTGTGTATACGTATACGACGTATAACACACTATTTTGAATATGTGTGCTGACATTTTTTATACAAGCATGTGTGTTGGTTTTGTCATCATAAGCATATAAATCGATCGAACCGGGCGGAATCGGTTCAATTTTTTGGTGCTTCCACTCCTATTTTGAGACATTTTCCCATGGTATTGAGATGGGGAATTATTTGAACATTTCAGTATTTCGGGTTTATCGTTAAAGCAAATGGTTTTTGGCATTTATTTTTTAATTTTATTTTATTTTTTGAGTGTGAAATGGTGTGGCGCGACGTCCGAACAAGCTACACGTGTTTACTAATACAAACACATTTATGCAACACTTGCGTTCCGGTAATTCTTCTCTCCTGTCATTATTTTTGGACCAAAATACGGGCTCAGTCAATAAATTTTCAATTTAAGGAAATATGGAATATATTGACCAATTATACCCTTGGTATTAGGTTCAAGTGGATTGAACCCACGAAGACAAATGCGTTTCCTTAAATTTTGAAAACGATCATATGGATATAAATAGGTATTCAACCGCCAAAAATAAACTAAATTTCGAAAAGAGCAAATATTGAACCAGTTCTCCAATACAAACTATCTAGAAGCGTATGTATGACCTTTCCGATTTTCAATACGGATTTCGGAAAACCGCTATTTCAGACATGATGCACTGTTGGAAGCGTGTGCGTGACATTGGAAACTTCGGATAATCTAGTGTTATGTCTTTAGATATTTCAAAATCATTTGATATAGTTTAGCAGCATTAATGTTTAATAAGTAAACGGAACGGATAACAAATTATTTAGCGAGCCGAACAATTGAGGTTGTTTTAGACGGATTTCTTCGCTTGAGGTCCGTTTCATAAATCATTACATGGAATCCGGTTTGATGGAATTTTGTACTAATCGAGATTTTTGGATAAAAATCCCACATCCAAGATTTTTTTAAAATTTTTTTCAACTCTTTTGTATGAAAAGAGGTAAATGTTTTGCATAATTTACGTGATTTAATCGGTTAAAACGATGGAATGGATTGAAATGGCTTCTCCATATAAAAAATGTGTACTGTCTGAAATGTCTTTGCTATATGATTATGTCTCTTGTTCATCAAACTGTTAGTACAAATGTAAGTGTTTATTATTCACATGGTCCACGAGTAAATCTCAATTACAATTTTTCATAAGGTGTACGTATTTCTAACAAATTGTATCTGATAAAGCTAACCACAAGAACCGACCGTGTCTTTCCTATGCTGTCCATTTCCCTGATTTACCCTGAGTAGGTAACCTCCATAACTTACGACATACATTCATTTGCTTGCGACACAACGTGGCACAACGCTGTCGATTTCCATAGAGTATATCAACCAAACCGAGAGCAATGCCTGTCTAAAAAGTTCAAGAAAATTTATGAACGTTGATTTAATAGTAGTCCAATAGTTTTAATGATATCGTCAAGAGGTGTTAATATGAATTCCAAAACGGACGTTTTCTTAAAGTTGATTTATCGCTACTGTTTAGTAAGTCAATCGTTTGTTTTGGATGAATAAAGTTTCTTCCTGTGTGTTTTGCTAAGAAATCAGACCATACAAGTAAAAAATCATTAAAAGCTGTTAAACGCCATGGAATTTTGGTTGTTCATCTTGCCATCTTGTTCATCTTGCTATCATAGTGGCTACTGTACCATATATGGCGTTGGCTAGCTTAGTCTACTAAATATATTTGGCACAATTTTTTGAAAATTTGAATTTGTAACGGCTAACGTATCTTGGCTACATATCGTGTACTGGAGCAAATGCAAATGCATTGATCGTTCTTGTCATCTTCATCAACGGGCATTTGTCTGAACATTCTTTTAATGTCTGGTCCATACACCCATCAAAAATCACCCTCAATTTTGTAGTTGTTCTCTGATGCTTTAAACTGCAAAGTATATACTATGACTGCGGAGGTCATAGTAACCATTTTCGTTTTGACTTTCAATCGAAAGTGTTACAAATATTTTTAATAGTACCATTAAAGCTTCTAGTTGTTTGTTAGAAACATTATCCAATACACGTACGCCTTAACAAAAACTACACAAACATTTCCGTATCGTTTTCATTTTTTTGAAATAAATAATTTTTAGTTTTTGATAAAATACATTTGAAACACCTGTTAAAATATCTGTTTGTACTTTATGTCTTTCTTCAATTTATTTCGACAACATTCAAACGGAATTCAAATATGAATTTTCCAGTATTCTTCAGAAGTTGTAACACTAATATCACTGCGCTGAACAGTTCGACATGGACAAGTAAGGGCAACCTGTTAATTTTGAAAGTCTGCCCGACTTTCCGACTATTCAAAATATTCCAAAAAAAATTATTCACACACGCATGATCCGTAATTCGGAAATAAAATTATTAATTATTTCGGCTGACAGTATCGGATCGTTTTTCAGGTTATGGAAATAATAAAATTCATTTTTCCGTATACTGTACCGGCAAAAGCAAGCGAAATTTTTGATTTAAGAACCCGAGAAGATTTAATTCCAAATTAATTAAATAAATTACCTCTCCTAGGTAAATAAATTACCTCCTTTTATTATTTTTGTAGCATATCCAAATTATGGTGGAATTTGCTAGTTCAATTCCTGTAGCTCAAATTAAATCTATGAGAAAAGAGGGGAGGAGGAAAATTAACATCTCTTAGGGCTTGGCAGAATACAATTTAATGTCAAAGGAAATTTTGATTTCGTCACGGCCGGTTTTGCGACGCTTCTGACTATAGTCGCGACATTTTTTCAAACTCTAGTTCTTCTTTGGTGAATGTTCGGTCACGAGGCACCTCTTCTGTTTTCCAGAAGCTTTTCAATTTATTATCTATGTCAACTGCTCTTTTTGTCATTGATTGTATCACTGTTAAATTGTGAAAATGAATCTAGAAACTCCCAGTAGGAATGTCCAGTCTAATTTGGTTTGTTGGGCAATCCGTTCGTCAGATGAGGACCTCGCTAAATTATGCATTACAATTTGATAGTCCATGCATGATAGTCCACACCTAATAATAAGTCGATTGGAGCAGGAGTATAAGATGATGGATCAGCTCTTAGCAGATTTTTAGTGTTTCTATTTCTATGGGTCTAGCGAGGCTGCTCTGGCTTATCCCATATTAAATTATTGCAAACTAATGCCTATGGTTAACTTACATATGGGGGGAAATCATGGTTTCGTGATAAATTCAACTGTGAGTTGACTTCGTGTTTTCCCTTGCCTGTAATTTCTACATATGCTACGGCCTTTGTAAGTTTTAGGTTCTAATGGCACACGAATCAGTTCATCAGTTCGAACTTCGAGTACCAGACGATAGTTTTGTAAGAGACACATGCGATTCCATGTATGTTCTGCTTGTACATTTATTAGCCGGTTTTATGTTTTCTGATGCAACCGTTCGCGTACTGTTGTTATTACTATGAAGCAGGCTTTGATGTGAACCTTTACATAATTCGTAACTTTTATTACATGGGAGTTTGTATTCTGAAAACAAGCATCGATTTGTGGTAAATTTTGAAATTTCTTACATTCCAGTAGATTGTGCTCTCCATAACAAAACTACATTTATTGTTTTTTTTTGTTACAGTAACATTTGCACCTTACTGGGTCTCTCCAGGTTGTTTGTTGGTTCGCCTCCTTTTTATACGCTTTATCTCGCGATAGTGTTCCCAGCGCTTGGAGAGAGGATAGTAAATCCTTCATAGTTTGGATTCCTGCCGGGTTCTTCAAAGACGTCTCGTATATAAGCAGTGAGTTTCCCTGATTAACTTCCATGTTAGAATATTCATCAAGATAGCATCCCAAGAATCTGTGTTGATTCCTTGGATTTTAATTGCACTCAAGTACATTATGATGCAATATTCGCAGACAGTGAGTAGATTCTGATGATAAATTTGGTAGTTCTAAAATTGTGTTTATGTACGTATTCGTTAGAATCTGTTTGTCATCGTATCTGGAGCATAAAATATTCAAAGCAGTTCCGTGGTGCGTTGGCGAGATTTTAAGATGTCTTACGAGGTTAGCTGAATCTCTTCCAATTATACCAATAATAATAGATAATGCGTCTTCTCTTCACTAGCTTCACTTGCTCCTTCTAGGCCAGAACAGGCAGTAATGTTGAAGAATGGAAATTAAGGATTCTGTTCAGTACCTCACCTTTGACAGAATATGTAATTTGACAGTTACCCAATAAGCAATATGAATGCGACTATATTATAAGTTTTCTTTTGTACCATATTAGTTGTAAACGATCTTTCAAGCCGAGAACATAAACGAGTATTTTGATTCTATAAAAACGTGTTTTACTTAATTCTTTAACCATTCTAATAGGTTATGGGCCCAGAGTCGGTTTAATGATAGTTTTAAAATTTTTTTTTTAATTCTAAAAATCGTACTCAAAGTAAAATTTTGAAGGTTAAGCGCGTGGCGTTTTGTGTATTGTGAAATAGTTTTTGTTGTTGTTCATCGGTTGCCTCGTGCATAGAACATTTTTTGGTTAATTGATTTCACAATATTGGGCAAATTAAAGAAATATGGAATCAAACATGCAAAAAGTAAAACCATTCGATGGTTCGAATTTCTCGAATTGGAAATTTCGAGTTAAAACATTACTGGAAGAAAAGAATTTAGAAAAGTTTTTAACGAGTTCATTGGACACGCTATTGAAAGATGTTCCAGTTGGTGTGAATGATGAAGTTAAAAATGAAAAGATCAGAGACACGTTGAAATGTGATGAGAAAAAGTGTAAATCAATTCTGGTGCAATGTATTGGTGATTCTCAGCTGGAGTATATTAAAGACAAACAGTTCGCGAAGGATATATATGATGCATTAATTGGTGTGTTTGAGCGCAAAAGTGTTGCCGGTCAGTTGTTGTTGCGAAAACAGCTATTGACAATGCGATACAAAGATGGTGATGATATCAACGAATATTTTTTGCAATTCGATCATACCGTGCGTGAACTAAAATCGATTGGCGCCACATTGGAAGAACTCGACGTTGTCTGTCACCTGATTTTAACATTGCCAAAAAGTTTCGATGGCTTGGTAACAGCGCTGGAAACAATGGATACAACAAAGATAACAATCGAATTTGTTAAAAGTCGTCTATTGGACGAGTGTGGAAAGCGTGCTGCATGTGGAAATGGACGTAGCGGTAAATCAAATGATTCGATAGCAATGCAAGCAGATCGTTCAAAGGTTATTTGTCACAGATGTAAAAAGCCAGGGCATATAAAAGTAAATTGCAGAGTAAAATTGGCAAAGAAAAATGTTGTTAACGATAAGAAAAGTGTTGGTGCAAATTGTGCTGATAAAGATGACAATCCAGAGTTTTTGCTTTGTGAACAACAGGATGTCATTAGTGAGTCAGTAGGGAATAACGATGATATTGCGTCATGTTGCATGGGTGCCAAAACATCAAAGAAAGGCAGTGATGGTTTTAAGAAGATAAACTTTGTCCTTGATTCGGGTGCAACACATCATATCGTTAACGATAAGATATTTTTCAATAGTATGCATGGAATTGAACCGATAAGTATTTCAACGGCAAAAGCTGGCGCATCATTAGTAGCAAAGAAAAAAGGTGACATTTCCATAAAGACATTTTTCAATGGGGATAATTCAACGAAAACGATTCGAAACGTTTTATTTGTTGAGAATCTTAAATGCAATTTGCTGTCAATTCGTCAATTGACTGACAAAGGTTACAAAATCACTTTTAATGGTGATGATGCATTTATTTCAAAGAACGGTAAAAATATGTTCACTGCCCGCCGTAATGGTCAGCTATATCAGACGATTTTTTATGTTGAACGAAGTGTGTTTGCGGGGATTGCTGGAGAGGAGCAATTAAATAAGGCATCACAAAATTTATGGCATTTTCGTCTGGCTCATTTGAATGTCAGCAACATGAAAAAGATGGTGAATCAAAACATGGCGATTGGATTGGACAAACTTAAGGTGAACATCGATGAAAAGTTTTGTGAATCGTGTGTAATTGGTAAGCAAACGCGTTTACCATATCCACCCAGAAAGGAAATCCGTTCTAAACGAGTTGTAGAATTGATTCACACCGACGTCAGTGGTCCAATGAGTGAAATGGCGCATGACGGTTCGAGATTTTTTGTTGCCTTTACTGATGATTTTTCACGTACATCCATGGTATATTGCATGAAGCAGAAAAGTGAGGTTTTCGATAAATTCCAGCAATATGTTGCTATGGCTGAAACGCAACATGGGGAAAGAGTTGCGAAATTACAATTGGACAATGGCGGTGAGTATTGCTCAAAAGAATTTAAATCTTTTTGTGTCAATAAAGGTATTCGGTTGAATTTCACGGTACCTTACAATCCGGAAATGAATGCAGTATCGGAACGTTTTAATCGTACTGTGGTTGAAAAAGCAAGGACAATGCTTTTGTCGAGTGGTCTAAGTCGTCGATTCTGGAACGAAGCTGTTTTGTGTGCAAATTATATAAAGAATCGTTCACCAACAAGTGCCGTTGGTAAACAGTTTGTAAGCAAGACGCCTGCTGAAATTTGGTATGGTAGAAAGCCGGATTTGTCGCATCTTCGCGTGTTTGGTTCGATTTGTTATAATTATGTGCCGGAAGAAAACCGTACAAAGTTGGATGCTAAATCATCAAAGTGCTACATGCTTGGATATGGTTTGTCATCACATACGTATCGATTATGGGACATTGAAAATGACAAACTTATCATGGGCCGTAATGTGACATTCAACGAGAAATCAATTTTCGATAATTTGAATTATGTCAATATATTTAATTCAGAGGCGGCAGGCGATAACGTTGATGACGAACGTGAAAATCAAGACGATGCAACTTTAGATCGCATCAGTAACATAAATGGTAATGTTCACAGTACTTCGAGTAGCATGGATGACAACAATGAATTATGCCGCGGTGATCGTTTAAAAAGAAAACCAGATCGGTACGGATATGAACCGGGAACTTGGTTCGCTGGTTATGCATTTTCAGCTGAGGAATTTGTGCAAAATGATCCGGTTACTATGAACGATGCAAGGAAACGTGCTGATTGGCCAAAATGGGAGATGGCAATTAATGATGAATTTTCATCATTGTTAAAAAATGACACTTGGTCTTTGTGTAAGTTACCAATTGGTCGTAAAGCTATTACATGCAAATGGGTGTTTAAGATGAAACATAAACCAAATGGCGATGTTGACAAGTACAAAGCAAGACTTGTGGCTCGTGGTTTTTCGCAAGAAAAAGGTTTCGACTACAATGAAACGTATTCACCAACGGCCAAGCTAACAACTTTTCGTGTTTTATTGTCAATCGCCAATCATTTTGGATATGAAATGTATCAGATGGATGTGAAATGTGCCTTTCTGAATGGACAATTGAAGGAAGATATTTACATGACACAACCAGAAGGGTTTGTGAAAGACAAGACGATGGTTTGCAAGTTGAATAAATCATTATACGGATTAAAACAAGCTTCACGGGTGTGGAATGAGCGATTTAATCAATTCATTATTGAAATTGGTTTCAATCGTTGCGAATCGGATCAATGCTTGTACATCAAATTTGGAAAAGACATCGTTTGTTATATTCTCCTGTATGTCGACGACTTGGCAATTATTTCCAACAATGTGCAAATGGTCAACGATATTAAAGCAAAGTTAGCAAGAGAGTTTGAAATGACGGATGTTGGAAAAATTAATTCATTTTTGGGAATTCATGTTGATCGGAATTCAAGTGATAATTCGATTGCCTTGAGTCAGTCACGTTATTTGAAAAATGTTTTAATGAAATTTGAAATGAACAACTGTAAATCGGCGACAACACCGATTGAAAATGGTTTGAGTTTACCAAATGGTGATAAAAATAACTTGACTGATAAGCCGTATAGAGAATTAATTGGATGTTTGACGTATGCCACTCAAACAACTCGACCAGATTTGTGTGCATCAACGAATTTTTTTAGTCGATTTCAAAGCTGCTGTACTGATGAACACTTTATGTATGCAAAACGTATTTTGCGATACATTCATGGAACGTCTGAATTGAGAATGGTTTATCATCGAAATGCTACAGCTGATATTTTGACTGGATACGCGGACTCTGATTGGGCTGGTGATAAGAACGACCGTAAATCAACATCAGGATATGTATTCATGGTATTTGGCAATACAGTAAGTTGGCTATCACAAAAACAACCGACCGTTAGTCTTTCGTCAACTGAAGCTGAATATTTGGCATTGGCAAAATGCATTTGTGAAGCAAAATGGTTACGCTGTTTATTAAACGAACTTGGTCATCGTTGCATGTCATCAACAACGATATTCGAAGATAATCAGTCGTGCATTAAAGTGGCAGAAGAGCCACGAGAACATAAACGTATGAAGCATATTGATGTGAAATATAATTTCATTCGAGAAGCTGTCGCCAACAAGGAAATCAAGTTGCAATACATTTCAACCAACGATCAAGTTGCGGATATTATGACAAAAGGACTTGGAAGAATTTTATTTCAAAAACATCGTAATCGTTTAAATTTATGCTATCATTAATTGTTTTCATTTATTAGAGTACATGTTTAACGTAGAGTTCATAATTAAAACTAAATTTTTACTGGTTTTTATTTTTTTTTGTATTTAAATTCAAATTATGTTAACGGATCAAATTAAGAGGCGGTGACAGAATATGTAATTTGACAGTTACCCAATAAGCAATATGAATGCGACTATATTATAAGTTTTCTTTTGTACCATATTAGTTGTAAACGATCTTTCAAGCCGAGAACATAAACGAGTATTTTGATTCTATAAAAACGTGTTTTACTTAATTCTTTAACCATTCTAATAACCTTCATGTTTAATAATTAATCCATAATATGTACACATTTTTAAATGTTTATTGTAACAATTATAAATAATTTTAAATGAAAACTGTACATTTAGTATGGATCAGTATAGTCAATTGGTATTTTGGAGTTACCCAATTTCTTAAATTGTTCACATAAAACGGTCAAAAAGCCTTTAATGGTTCAATTTTGTAGATCTTGATTAAATACCTAAAACAAAAAATAAACTTATCGTTATTTAATATTTTATGGTAAAATACAAAGGCTTATTAAAACAAAGGCTTATTAAATTTAATTATAACTATTTCTGCTTCTAACTGCAATTCCGTTGCCTAATTTGAGTTAAGGCAATCTTGTACATCATCAAAAGCCAGACCAATTTGGCCGGCACACATTTGCTTCGTTTTATCCGTATTGGCATTCATGTGACAAACAACATATTCAGTTTGTAGACGTTGGTCTCCGTTCAATAAATGTAAAGTACACGATTGAATTTTATTACCTTCACACTCAGGCTCATCATGTTGACAAATAAATGAAGCACCCCCCATTAACAGTCTCTCTTCAAATAAACGCCAAAAATAAAATATTACCTCTGATTTTCCAAAAGGTGCGAATAATATTTCTACGTAGACCTCTACGTAATCATAAACCAAACCCAATTGCTTTGTTATGAAATTGTAACTGTCTTTACAGAGAGATTAATAGTAGATCCCGATATGGACTTAAAACTAAATAGGTTAGATAAAATATATTAGTAAGTAGAAATAAATACAATACCTTCGAATTCAGGGCTGAAACGGAGCATGGTCTAAATACAAAAATTAATGCAAAAATCTTAATCATTGTACGGACATAAATAAAAATTTCGTTCTTGGCTGTCACAGTAATATATTCGTAATATTTTTATGAAATTTAAGTTCAATGTAATAGTAAACTTGTGTCATAGTCAAGTCACTTTACCACGTTATCAGGTGTTATGTCTATAACAAATACTTATTATAAACCATTCACTTTCCTAAATTATCTTTCAAACCGATACGTCAGAGTGTATTTCTATAAAATACTTGACCGTCGGGCTAATCATTTTAAAATGACGTTACACAATTTTTCTGGCATTGAACAATTAGAAATATTACACCCGTTTTTTAACTATATTAGCGTGATATCAGACTTTTTATGAAATAACAAATAATTTCTATCGCAACTCTATTGAAACAATAAATCTACGTCCCACGTCAAAATTATCTTATAAAACTTTGATTTGTTGAGTAATCCGGTTGTTGGGGTTTTGCTTGTCAACCGGTTGTTGTGTAAAGTGAGATACGAAATCACAGCAAGTAATATTAAGTTTTTAACACGCACATGGGGTAAGTTTTTCCAGACAGTTGATCTCTTACGCTGATAATCTTCAAGTTAGATGTATTTAGTAAAACATTAAATATATAATTTAGGCGTCATATAAGGAAGGCATCAATAAAATTATAAATGTAGTGTTCTTACTACAGTTGCGAACGGTAACACAACTGTTTTCATAAAGTTGAAATTACCGATTACTCATTACTCAAAGACAGTCATCAGTAACTGCACAGTTCAACATCCTGCAATTAATTATCAGTCGCTAACATACATTTTCACCATGTACTTTCCGGGAAAATATCTCGGGTCAGCAATAAAAGGGGTGACACGGTAAACTTATAACGTTTAAGACTTGAATGAATGAAATATGTTTACCAGGGATAATTTTCGTAAGCTAACTTCATTCATTGTTACATAAAACCGTCATTCATAGTTACATATGTATGTACGCAGTAAAATACGTGACACTCTAAGTCGGAAACTCATTACCATTAAAGTACCCACACCACTTTACAAACTTTAACTACGAACAAATGTAATTATAATCTAGTTTTTCCTTCCACTTTACAATTAATTTTATGCCGTTCCCATGCGGTCACGCAAATTTGTACTAACCCAAACAATGGTTGCTTGACATGTGCTCCCAAATACATATATTTTTCAAAATATTTGCAAACAACTAAAAGCTGCCACTTCCAGTGGACCAGTTAAAGCTACATTTTTTGACATCGATGCAGCGAATGGTAATTTCCAAAAATCTCGAGCTCCAAATTTTTCATGGTTACTATATTTTATTATTTTACTGTGCCGGGTTAAAGTGTATTAATCGTGCCGTGCTGGTAACCGGCTGGAAGTTCAGTATAAAAAGGTCAGTCTCTAAAGGTCTATCCAGATATTGCTTAATCTGTGTATTGCGGGTCTCTGCACATATGCGGATATTTCTTTCTCCGCTATTCGTGGGACAAAACAAAGATGAAACTAATAATACAAAAACAGAAGTGTTGGGCGCTTTGCAAAAACCTGCAAACTAATGGCCATTAGACCCGGCCCTCAAGGTGTACCGAAAAAACGCGACACAAACACAAGGCTGGTTCCACGAACGGATTTGGAAACGTTCGAGAACGGATTTGGAAACGCTAAAAGACTGTTGAAATGAAGCAAAAGGTTTCGTCTGAAAGATCTCTACCGAAATAACAAAGATCAGAGGGGGAATCACAGAAGAATGCTTAGAGGACTAGAATACAGGAAACTGTAACTAGGGCTTTCAATGAAGTGCTAAAAGAGCACTTAGTGCGGTGGTTGTCATTAACAGAGCCCACGAAGACGGATATATATTGTCCAAAAATTAGAGGAAAATGGGAAAACCTTAGATGCCACTTTCCTAAAATTTATGAGGGAAACTTTGGACCCGCTCCGGCTTGCCGGGACTTAGGATGGCACTGGAAGCGTGATATTGATCCTGTACAAATGGCTGTAGATTGCCTAGCTGAAGTCTAACCTGCTGCCAGAGAGCGGGAGCTTGAATCAAACGGAACCCGCTGATCCGAAAGAAATTCTGAAAATGCTATAAATTAGCAATCCGGAACTGCTCACCACCGACTAGATAGTGGCCAAGTTGGAACTTGGAAGAACCAAATGCTGATTATTGGTCAACTATTATCATTTTAAATAAAGTCACTAGCTGCGGCCCAAAAGCCTAGGGTACTCAGAGGGCTTCGGCTGTCTCTGTGTACACCTAGGTAACACCAAGGTAGCCTCGTCCTCGTCGCGGGGGGCGGGTACTGCTTCGACAGTAGCAAAGTGCTACCGAGGACCAAATGCCAGTGGTATAAATTGACTAACACAAACAATGAATACAACAAATACGGAATATAATACCCCAGGTGGTACAGCAGCAGATATGCTGCCAAATCCACACTCTTCGGAGGTACGCCCAACAAATTCTGGGGTGGGCCAATCATTGTTTAACCAATCAATATTTCAGTACGAGAAGGAAAATGCCGAACTCCGTGAACAACTAAGAGAAATAAAATAATTTACTACTAAATTGAAAGAAGAATTTACAATTTTAAAGAAGGAAAATGAAGAACTCAAAAAAGCAGTTGAAACACGTGCAGAACTTGGGACGACAACTAGCCCAACAGTCGATGATGGCATTAATTCATTCCATACGAATGAAGAAGAATTAGAAAGAGAAACAAATTGGATGTTGAACCGGAATAAAAGACCAAGTGAGAAAAGGAAAGCGCAACACTCACCAGAAATGGCGGAAACTTTACCATCAACTTCAAAAGAGGTTGCCAGAAATCAGTTAATCATCAAGAAACAACTCTAGAGCTCTAGAACAACAACCAGCTAAACCGAAAGAAAAATCACCTCCACCAGTAAATGTCGTTGGGATATCAAATTTCTCCACTATACAATCGATTATGAAATCGATCACGATAGCCGAGTATAAACACGTATCTCTAAACAACGGCGTCTGGAAAATTAATGTTGTAGACTCTGAAACTTATAGAACTTTGGCTACAAAGCTTAATTCCGAGGGGCATCAGTGGTTTACCTATGAAGATAAGAATGATCGCCCAATTAAAGTTATGGCTAGAGGTCTTCACCCAACCTGTGCAAAAGAGGAAATTATTGAGGATCTCAAGCAAAAGGGTTATCAAATAGAAAATGCCGTAAACATTATTAAGAAAGAAAAAATCGAAACTGAACAAGGAGTTCAAGTTAACAAAAGAGGACTTCCACTATTTATGCTCACTTTTAATAACAAACAAAAAGTGGAAGATGTGTATAATATCAAGGCAATACTTAGCATGAGAGTTAAAATAGAGCCCTTGAAAAAGAATAACGGATTAATACCGCAGTGCAAAAAATGTCAAGGTTTTAATCATACGCAGAAATATTGCCAAAGAGAAATTAGATGCGTGAAATGTGCCGGAAAGCATCATGCCCAGGTATGCCCGGTTAGTAAAAGTATTGCTGCAAAATGTGTTAATTGCAATAAGTCACATCCCGCAAACTACAACGAGCTACAACGAATAAGAAATAAAACGCGAAAACAAAGTCCAGGAGTATCGGTAAAAAATTATCTAACTTCCACCCAAGAGGAACCTAAACCTCATGCTAGTAAAACGGAAGAACCAAAACCAAAACTGTACTCGCAAGTAGTCATGACAAAACCAATTATTTCGGAGCACACTACTGAAGGTACAGCAGTGCTCCAAAAGATACTAAGAAGCATGGAAGCTCTTAACATTCGTCTAGCTAAACAAGAGAAATGCCTCCAAGCCCTAAGCAACAGGTTAGATAAGCAAGACTCTCTAAATGAAATGAAATCCATGCTCTATTAAAATGATGCAAACAAAAACAAATAAAACATTAAGAATAGTAACCTGGAATGCAAATGGGCTAATGCAACATATTCCAGAATTAGAAATTTTCCTAAATACTGAAAAAATAGATATATGCCTAGTATCAGAAACCCATTTTACTTCAACTTCATATCTTAAAATATATGGATACAATTGTTACCACGCCATTCATCCAGCAGGAAGGGCAAGGGGAGGATCGTCGGTGGTTATAAAAGAAAACATCAAACACTTTATAGATCTTAAAATTGAAGAGGAATTTATGCAAGTAGTCACCTTAAAAGATATAATTTAATTAAACAAGACTATTGCACGTTATTTAAATCACTTGGATCAAGTTTCATAATCGGAGGTGATTTTAATGCAAAAAACACCTACTGGGGATCAAGAGTAACCTCTAAAAAAGGAAGAGAACTGTTAGCAGCAGTAAAACTATGCAATTGCGATTTTCATTCTGGAGATCAACCAACTTATTGGCCTACGGATAGAAACAAAATACCCGATATCATTGACTTCTTTATCACCAAAGGTATAGACGAAAACTACATATACCTAGAAAGCAGCGAGGGGATTATGTCGGATCATGCGCCTGTTATTATGACAATCAGTGCAACGATTGTTAAAAAAACTAGTCCACCTTCGCTAACGGACAAGAAAACCTGCTGGGAGAAATTCCAGAAACTTGTTGAGGATAATATTGATCTTCAGGTGCCAATTAAAAACCCGATAGAGCTAGAAGAAGAACTAGAACAACAGTATACAAGAAGCGGCGTGGAGTAGTACCCCCTCAAGTTCAAAGGAAATGCGCCGTAATGCTATTTATCCTCTAGAAGTTAGGGAACTGGTTGCAGCAAAACGAAAAGCAAGAAAGGCTTGGCAAAGAAGTCGAGCGCCAGAAAAAAAACAACTCTAAATTTTTTATCCAATAAACTAAAGTTTCTAATTAAAGAAATCAAAAACGAATCCATTAATAAATACTTGAGTGGCCTTACTGGGGAAAAAGATACCGAGTACTCCCTTTGGAAAGCGACAAAAAGTTTAAAACGACCTAAACTACAAATTCCACCAGTAAAAAATGAAGATGGCACGTGGGCTATAAGTGCAAAGCAAAAAGCTTCGTTGTTTGCAACCCACCTCGAGAACACGTTTCAGCCACTACCTAGACAAACTGCAGAGGAAAACATACCACCAGTATATAAAATGGATAACTGCAATATATCTCCTGTCACACTACAAGAATTAAAAGAGGAAATCAATCTCAACCTAAATACAAAGAAATCTCCAGGATATGACTTAATTACATTACAAATAGTAAAAGCTCTTCCTGAAAAAGGTTTACGTAAACTACTCCAAATAATTAATGCAGTGTTCAGACTTAAACACGTTTCAAGTCAATGGAAAGTAGCAGAAGTAATTATGATACCTAAACCAAACAAACCACTTAATGACAAAAATTCGTATAGGCCGATTTCCTTACTCCCAATAATTTCAAAATTATTCGAGAAACTACTCCTAAAGAGACTAAAACCAATAATAGCAGAAAGAAATCTTGTTCCTCCACATAAATTTGGCTTCAGAGAAAATCATTCAACAATAGAACAAGTACACCGAATTACAAACATAATTGAAGACGTACTTGAAAAAAAGAAAGTATGTTCAAGCGTCTTCTTGGATGTAGCACAGGCCTTTGACAGAGTATGGCATAAAGGTTTGGAATATAAATTACAAAGAGACTTACCAAAGCAGTTTTATGAAATTCTAAAATCTTACATATCTAACCGACACTTTCGAGTTAAATTAGATACAGTGGCGTAGATACAGTTTGTGGTGTTTACTACATCCAACAATTCCTCAGCATTTTTTCTCAAATTTAGATTTCATTTTTATCATCGTTTATTTTGAGTCCAACGAAAAAAAATATATGGAAATGATTTTTTACTGTCGAAAATTAACTGAAGTTTTTAAAAAGCTCGAAATTAATGTTATTAATGTAGTAGTTGATAATAACGTTAAAACTATTTATCCAGTTGTATGTCGTCGTATACTTGGTGACAATTTAGGTTTAAATGCTATTTTGGGGTTTATAACCAATTTCAATAGCAAGTTTTATTGCAGGTTTTGCAAAACTGAAAAAAATTTGTGATCTGCGATAATAGGGCAAGAGAGGAAAATTTAAGAACCGCAGCAAACTATGAAAATGATCTAAAGATAAACGATTTTACTATTACCGGAATTTTAAGAGGTTGTATTTTAAATGATTTAAACACATTTCATGTAACATCTAATTATTTAGTTGGTATTGTCCATGATTTGATCGAAGGCGTTTGTAAATACGATATTTGGGAAATTTTATTATATTTTATAAAGTTGTTGACGTCTTCAATTATCGAAAGCAAATGTTTCATTATAGAGAAATCGAAATCGGAAATTTGTAACCTCCGAACAATTTGAAAAATTTATCTAATCAAAACTCCAATTTAAAGCTTTCGGCAAGTGAAATGCAAAATTTAATATATTTTCTACCATTAATCATAGGTGACCTCATCCCATGCAATGATAAAGTGTGGAAATTTTTCATCATTTTATTGAAAATGATTGATATTTTATTGAAGTCAAATTTCGATAAATGTGTGTTAATAAGCCTTCAAAATTACATTGAACAACATAACAGACAATATCAACAGTTGGTTAATCAACATCAAAAGCCCAAGTTCCATTTTCTCCTTCATTACCCTAGAATTATAGGCAAAGCGGACGGACCTGTTAAAAAATCATGGACGTATCGATTTGAGTCAAGAAGTATAGCGTCACGGATAAATATAGCATATTCGCTCAGCATGAAATCTTCATTAAAATTTGCTAAATTTCTCTTAGGTAACCAAACAATTTGCAATTTGATAAATACGTTGAAATAGATATTACACAATTAACGTATTATAACAAAATAAGATAGATTTAAGTAATTGCAATGTAAGCAAATTTTGATACATTTGAAATCCATGAAATCAATTGTTTTTGTGGCCCACCAATGCATTTATATGATTTATTTGGACTTAATTGAGTAAGGTTGAAATTGTTTTAATATTAAACTGTAATTTTATATTTGTCAACTTTTCTTACTGAAGAGTAAGAAAAGAAAAGCTGAATCGTCACCTGAGACTGAGCAATTAAATGGTAGAGGACAATCTAGTCCAGACTCAAAAGATGTTCTACCCAAAGCCGATCAACCAAAAGGTAGTAAATCTACCAAGAACATTACACCATATTTGGTGCAACCTAACGAAAAATCACCCCCACCAATAAATATTGTGGGTGTAACCAGTTACCCAGAAATTCAGTCACTGATGAAATCGGGTTACTGACAAAGACTATAAGGTAACAGCTTTAAAGAATGACGTTTGGAAAATTAATACTCTGGACTCAGATACTTATAGAACCTTATCTATGAAATTGAATGCTGAAAAGTATCAGTGGTTCACTTACGCGAACAAACAGGCCCGACCTATAAAAGTCATGACAAGAGGTTTGCATCACACTTGCACTAAAATTCAGGAAGGAAACCAAATTATCAGTAAAAGAGGACTTCCTGTTTTATGCTGGTATTTGACAACAAAGACAATGTTCAAAACATTTATGGAATAAAAGAAATCCTTCACATGAAGGTGAAAATCAAACCAATGAGGGGAACCCCAACATGCATACTCTAATGCAAGAAATGTCAGGCATTTAATCACACCCAAAGATATTGCGGCCGGGATCCAAGATGTGTAAAATACTCAGCTAGTCATACTACTCAGGCATGAACAATATGGAGAGATGTGCTAGCCTGTACACTTGGCTGTTGTAAGGGTCAACATCCGGCTAATTATCGAGGCTGTGAGGTTGCTAACCAACTACAAAAATTAGAGATAAACAAGAAACCAGCCGCAAAATCGCGAAAATCGAAGGGATCAAACATCAAATCAGATGGATCAAAACCCACAACCAAGAAACACATGGCAAAAAAAATTCACTTGTCCAGCTAGTGAAAGGTTTGGGTTCAACCAAACAGATGGGCTCCGAAAATAACCAAATTATGGAAAACATTATGAACAGCATTGCGGCTATTACAAGGCGGCTAGATGACCACAGTAATCTGAACAACATGATACTTGATTATCTGACACTTGGCGTGGTTTTATTATTGGAGGTGACTTTCTTACGACGTCTAAAGGTAAAGAATTGCTTCAAGCAGGGCAGACATCAAAATGTAAATTTTACTCTGGTGGTTTCCCAACATACTGGCCCACTGACGGAACGAAGATACCTGACCTACTAGACTTTTATGCAACAAGAGGTATATCCCAGAACTACATTCACAATGAAGACAGTAATTCTCTAGTATCGTATCATTCCCCGGTTATCATGCCAGTCAGTGAAATGGTAATTCAAAGCGAGAGTGCACTCAGATTAACAAATTCAAAAACAAACTGGGATCTCTTTCGTGAAGTAATGGAGGAAAAAATCAATCTCCAGGTACCGATAAGAAATTTTCACAAGTTGGAAGTTAAATTAGAACAAATCAATGAAACAATTCACTATGCTGCTTTAGCTAAGTACTCCCATTATACAAAATAAGAAGAAGCTTAACATATCCTACCCAATGGAAGTTAGAGAGTTGGTAAGATAAAAACGACGAGCACGTAAAACCTGACAAATAACTAGAACACCGGAGAACGAAACAATTCTTAACAATTTAGGGTAGAATAAATTCTGATTATTCACTGTGGAAGGCAACGAAGGGACAAAAAAGCTGTTTTGACCAAAAAGGTGTCCGAAATAGGAATAACCAATCGGGCGAAAATAAAAATTGTTCTGAATGATTCTACACCAGTGTGTTACCGGTCCTATCGTTTGTTTCATTCCCAGCGTGAGAATGTGTCAACATTCAATAATGTGATTTTAGCATTAGGCATAATCCGAAATCCTGCGTCCTCATATTCAAGCTCAATCATTATTCTGAAGAAGAAAACCAATGAGAATAGGATATGCGTCGACTATCGTTGGCTTAGTGATGAAAATGTAAAGGATCGTTTTCCATTGCAAAAAGTCGACGATTTTCTATGAAGATTATTAGCAGGAAAAAATATTTCATCGTTGTTGATTTAGCCTCCGGTTATTACGAAATTAAAGTTAAAGCAGAGTCACAGCTTCTTACTGCGTTTGTGACACCGGATGGCCAGTATAAGTTTAACCGAATGCTATTCGAGTTGTCTAATGCACCCGCAGTAAGCCAGCATTTGATGAATTCGATCGTAAATAATATGAACAACGAGACTAAATGGACAATACCATTTTACATAGCGTCAATATAGAAAGTGGGTTGAAACTACTCGAGAGATAAAACTTCGCCAAAGATCACAGTTTTGAGCTGGAAACGATAGCTGATGTTGAAACGATTGATCAATTCCATCCATATTTATTAGGTAAACATTTTATAGTAGTTACATAATGCAACGCTCTTAACACCGCATCTACTAAAAAGCATATTAACTCACGTATCGGTAGATGGTGGTTATGTCTTCAAGATTACAATGTTAATAGCATCCATAGAAGTGGTAACCAAATGGTTCATGTGGTTGGATCGGCTGGTTGCTTTACAGTAAAATTACAACAGATAGGTGTTGAACGGGAAGTTATATCGAAAAATAAATAATAATTTATTTATTATTTGTTGTACCGAAAGCAGTTCAGTATTGATAAAACTATATATGCTACTCCGAAATACTACTGCTTTACGAATGCGCCAAGTATAGTTAAAAAGTCGGTACGCGACAACTCGGCGAAACCAACTCGGCGACGGACAACTCGGCGACGGTCAACTCGGCGACGGTCAACTCGGTGACGGTAAACTAGGCGAAGGACAACTCGGCGACGACCAACTTGGCGACGGGCAACTCGGCGACGGACAACTCGACGACGGGAAAAAAATTGAAAACAAAAAATCAAAAATGAAGATAAAAATTTACTGATTTCGGGACTGTATGCCATTGGTTCGAGTAACGTCATTTTTAAAAACTACTTTAAATAAAATATTATAAACGACTTTCATTCATGAAATTTTATTAAACTCGACCATGTCTTAATCGATTAAGATGAGATTTGGTATGTTGAATGGTACTGAGATTCTAAAATGAGTTTTGAAAGAAATTTTGGAATATGGCCACCTAGGACGGAACTTGACCGAGTTGACCGACGCCGAGTTGTCCGTCGCCGAGTTGATCGTCGCCGAGTTGATCGTCGCTGAGTTGGTTTCGCCGAGTTCACCTGTTTCATTAAAAAGTATATTTCGGCGTATATGAAGCAGTGCCCTGTCACTCCTGGCATCTTGACCATTTGAGAAAAAAAAGTTACATTTTAGTTATCATTGATGCTCTTATGAAGTATGTATATATATAAGCTGTAAAAGATACTTCAACGCTACATGTTATAAAGCAATGAATGAATTGGGTCTTCCTTTTGGGATACCAACTTGTGTTATATCTGATAGAGGGTCAGCATTAACGTCGAATACTTTCAACAAGTACTGTGTTGAAAATAATATTAGCCACATACTCAATGATACGGCAACATCGCGAGCCAAAGGTCAATGGAGCGTTTCAACAGAACTATATTATCTGCAATACGAACAATGGTCGAAAATGTAGGAACTACGCATTGGGAAAGCTGCCTTCGAACAATTCAATGGTCAATATAAATAGGTCACCAAACTCTACGACTAAAGTCTCACCGCAGGAATTATTATTTGGTTTTAGTCGATGACCTATTTTTGGGGGCAAACTTGCATTGGAGATGTATCAAAGAACGCAAGAAAATGTTACTACGAAGATTGATTTACCAAACCTACGTGAAGAAGTGTCTACACCTTTACAAAAATATTACAGAGAGATCGAAATGTTTAGTAGATCAAAATTCAGAATCTGATGACAGCGATCTTGATGAATCCTTCTCAGGAGAGGATTGAGGCAATCCTAGGTTCAGGATGGCCGGATGTAAGCAAAAACCGTTATTATTTTTATATTTTTGAATTAATTTGGTATTGTGTGTGGTAGTCATCAGTTTATTAGATTAAGTATTATTTGACTACCGTTATAAAGTAAGTTCTTTGTTTGAGTGCGGCGGAAATAAGATGTGATAAAAAGTAAAAACGAAATGTTAAGTTTTATAAAATTGTATTTTAATTCGTCGTAATTCATTGAATTAAAAGTTTAATAAACTCATAATGAGTTTACACTGTACTTTAGTTTACTACGTAAAAGAAAGTAATATAAAATAAATATACTCGCATATAGTGAAAAGTTCTAAAATATTTTTATTTCCACCCGACACTGTTTATTGCAATGCTACATAATACATTTTAGTTTCATTAATATGGTACAATGTCTGAACATTCAATTGGTATTCCTACTTCACTACCATGTATTGCGAGCTGTTCACAAACAACGTTGAAAAAGTTAAACTCCGATCTATTTTGTAAATCTTGGTCAAACACCTTCAATAAAATAATTAAAATATTCATTAAGAAACAGAAAACGATGTGCACCTCGCATAAACATACTTACATTATTATAAACAATTGTTGGAACCCATACTAATGGATGTTGAATATTATTGGTTCTAACTTCCGCCTCTAATTGCAGTTGTGTTCCTAAATCAGAATAGAAACATGATAGTACATCTTCAAAATTAAGATCAACGAGCTCAGCACAAGTTTCGCCAGATCTATCAGAATTAATATTCATTTGACAAATAACGTAGTCAGCTTGTAAACGTTGATAACCATCTAATAAATATAATGAGCATAATTGAAGTCGACTTCCGTCGCAAGCAGCTGCTCCATGTTGACAAATAAAAGATTTACCCCCATCTACACTCTATTTTATTTAAAATAATTTAAAATTCGTTTAAATAATTTAAAATGATAGAAGATTTTACCTCAGATTTTCCAAAAGGTATATATGATATTTCGACGTAGTCAGCGATGTAATCATAGGCGGAAGCTAATTCGTTTGTAACGAAATTAAAGCTGTCCCAACAGAGTGGCCCATAATACAAGCTTATTTGGAGCTAAAATTATAAGAAAAATTCTGAAACTGTGGCTTTATCAAATGAAAAATTCTACCTTCGAATTCTGGCCCGAAACGGAACACGCGTATATACATAGAAAAATCACAACAAACTGCTTATACATGGCGGTAGTGCTACAAAAATATTCTCGTTCTTAAGTACGGTAAAGCTAAAATACTACTGATTTAACTGTGAATTTAGTTTTAATACTTTACTAAAATATTTTAATTATTTGTTGTAGATTGGGAATATCTGCAATTAATTAGATTTAAAAGCAGTGACAAGTTTTCGTTGTCATATAAATCTCATATGTTATACTCTTATCAGTTGGCTTTAGGCTCAAGTACATCAATTGCTAATTGATGGTTATTCATATAACTTGTCTATAATTAATTTATCTCCTCGCCTGATATGATTGTCTGAATTGATTTTAAATGGACTTTGAATCTATATGGGTTAAATAACAAAGTTTTTTCAAACTTGTGATTCGACATTTATCAAGTTTTCCATATTATGCCATCTATCTTTAAAAATTTACGCATACTTTTTATGTTAGTACTTGCTTGTTACATTTAGATGGCGTCAAAACCAGCAAGATGGAAAAATCCAAAATGTTTATTTGCACTTGTATTAAACGGGTTGTAACTTTGTTATTTTTACAACTTTTCTGTAGCTTGCACGAAAACTTTAAATGTAAAAAAAAACGTTATTTGAATTGATGCTTAAAGTACATCCTTTCCTAACCGACCAACTCAAATCACATTTCTTTTGACATCTAAAGCACCAATCTGCAATAATGTTGAACGATTAATAAACAAACTAGTGTAAACAATTTATTAAGCATTTCATATAAATATTACATTTTACGAAAAGCACAAACGCACAATTTTACTACTTTAAATTAACATTTATCGCCACCAATTAAAAATTATCATGAAGAAAATTTTTTTTCAAACGCGTATAAAATTAGATTGTTTTGTTTTAATTGAGCTGCACCAGAGCTATCTAGATAAATTGGCTTTGGTTGCACATTTATAAGCAATCGTTCATTTAAAATTCACTGTGATCCGTGTTTTCGTTTATTCATTCTGTATATTCTGAACGTTCAGAAAATGACATAAAACGTACTTTTAATCATTCTATATATTCTGTGTATTTTTTCGTTTGTTCGTTTATTTATCTAGAATTTTCGGAACGCATTCTTTTTATACTGCATCGAAAGGTAGAATGAAAAGAATATTCCGCTTTTTTTAATGTCGTCAAGCTTTGATAACAATTGTGTGTGCAATTTAATTTTTAATTTTTAAATAATTTTTAATTCAATTTATTTATTTTTAATAAAACACACAATTAATAAGGTAAAATGTGTTTTATTACTATATTTGTCTAGTTGTTAATTTAAATTTGAAAATATTAAAATAAAATTGTTGTTGTTTTCCAAATTACAGACAGTTTTAAGTGGAGCCCAGCCGATATAAGATGCCTGATTGATTTGTTTGTTCAACATTCCACGATGTTTGGTCGCCAACCTAAGAAAAGAGTTTGGAACGAGATTGCATGTAAATTTGATGCGTATATATTTGTATTCCAATTAATAGATGTTTGTGCAATTTTATTTTTAGGCCAACTGTCCACTATTAGGAACAAAACAGTTACAGGAGAGCAGTGTGATGGTAAGTGGAAAGAGTTAAAAAGCATGTATAAAAAGGTAAAGGACATAACAACACCAGCGGAAATTCGAACAAAAAATGGGAATACTTCGAATTAATGGGCGAAGTTCTGAACAAGCGTCCGAAGATAACTCCTCCTGCAACCTGCACCAGCGAAGATTCGACAATTATAGTTAATAATTCATCAAATTCGTCTGGAGCAGGTGGCAGCGATTCCGACTTCTCCGATTGCATAATCGACGAAACAACAATCACTCCTGTTCCATCTGCACTAAATAAAAGGAAAAATGAAGACCTTAAAAATAAACGCCATCATGAAAAAATGCAGCGACCAGATAGGTTCCTTCAACTATTTGAAAAATTAGTGGATAAATTGCAATAAGCGGTTTATAAATATTGTATATAAATTTTTATTTTGTTACTGTGATACATATTATGAATTTTAATGAATAAAAATGAATTAAAGATGAATTAAATTAATTATCTGTTGTTGTCATTTATTAATCTTAAAATTTGTTCCCTTTTGGCGTAACTATTAAGTTTGTTGAAAATGGGTGCCGGGTCGTTTCTTCCGTGGCCAAATTATCGCCGTTCTGCAAAGAAATGTTATGCAATATGCAAGCCGACATTATGATTAATGGAATTAAATCTGGTCGCCTATTATTTAAACTATTGAGTCGCCGAAACCGACCTTTCAGTAACCCAAAAGCACGATCAATGGTAATGCGCACTGCCGAATGAGCCTCATTATATTTGGATTGCTGAAGGGCGCTACACACCATCCAACTTGGTTGGATGGTTGGTCCAATTTGGTTGGGTCGGATGTAAAATTGGATCGTGTGTATGCATGTCGGTCCGATAAAATAATAATAATAATAAGTTGGATGTGTTGGATGGAAATTCCATTCAACCGACCAACCAACCAACCAAGTTGGATGGTGTGTAGATTTGTCGGATGATATTTCATCATTAATGTTATGAATTTCATAGGGTAAACAACAAAACAACAGAAAAGAAATGAAAAAAATTTAAATTTTTTTTATACAAAAAGAGGATATTTATGTATTCTCTCTTCATGTGCGTATTTCGTTTTTTTTAATGCATTTACGAGTAAATACGAGTATGTACAGTTATTTTGTAGAAGTAAAAATATATTTATTTTAATTGTGTATTTGATAGTGTCACAATTACGATCTGCTCAACATAAATTATCTAAAAAAGTATTAATAATGACGGAAAGGGAAATATTAATTGAAATTTTAGATTTATAACTATAAAGAATTTAGTTGTTTGTGGGATACTTCGAGTAGTTTGCATAGTAATCGAGACGCTCGAAGCAAAGCACTTCAAACTTTCACTGATAAATATAAGAAAATAGATAGTGAAGCAACGGTCGCCACAGTGAAGAAGAGGCTGGATAATATGAGAACCGCTTACAAAAGAGAGTCAAAAAAAGTAACAAACATTACATTTTTATTGTATTTTATTTAGATAATTCAAGTTTACATTTTTATTTGTAGGTGCAAGAAAGCAAAATATCAGGCGCGACTCCCAGCGACATTTATGTACCAAGTTTATGGTACTTCGAGTTCCTCACATTTTTAGATGAAAAATCAAATATTGATAGAAGCGGTATCGACACATTGGTTGATTTTGATGATGAGGTAAATTGTTTTAATTATTGCCATACAGTACATTAACCATTTTGTTTTGGAAATTCACCCTACCCTGGTTGTTAAAATATTCAGTGAACACATTCCTTATATGCTTGCCATCTTCACTATTTTGCCTTTGGCTATTTTGGGTTAGGGGTAATAATTGATTTTCTTGTCGCCAGTCACCTGCTCTAAATTGTTCATTTTCGGTGTCTTCATAATCGAGAGTATTATGATTAATATAATTTTTTGATTTTTTTCTCAAATAATTGTGAAGAACACAACTCGCGAGTATTATCCAATCAACGTTTTCAACGTTTATCAACATTGGTTTTTGGAAAATACGGAACCGGGATGATAAAATTCCAAACACGTTTTCTGTTACACGTCTTGCTCTCGATAACCGATAATTGAAAATCCTTTTTTCATGTATTATGTTTTTTTGCGAAAACGGTTTCAGTAGATGATTGCTTAAAGCGAAGACGCTGCCTCCAAGAAATACATATGGCACGGATTTATTAGTTCCAGCCAATATTGAAGAGTTTGGTAAATGTAATTCGCCCGAAGACAATTTTGCGTAAAAATTTGTTTGTTTCCAAACTCCTCCGTCAGAATTACAGCCATTTATTCCGGTGTGGATATATATACATATAAATAAATTCGTAATTGGCGTTTACTAGCGCAAACAATACGACGCTGAATGTCCCTTTATAATTAAAAAATAATGAACCGCTACCCGGTGGTTTATTTATTAAAATGTGCTTGCCGTCCATGGCACCGACACAATTGTTAAACTGCCACATACTTTCAAACTGTCTTGCGTTATTAAGCCATTCCATTTCACTTGCAGGTATCTGAAATACAAACCAAAACTAATGAGAATCAAACAAGTAAAAGACGACTTACAACTATACAAAAGCAACAACAAAAATTACTAGCCACCGCAGAAAGTTTATTTAAAAATGAAGACACCGCTGCTGAAGCTTATGGTCGAAGTATTGGTCTTCAAGTAAAGGAAATGTCAAGCTACCAGAGATGTTTGGCAGAAAAATTAATTTCTGAAATAATATTTTACGGGAAATTAGACAAACTAACTCTAGAATCAACATTGAATTTAAATAACAATCAGATTTGCGATTCAACATCAGAAACCTCATCAAATGTTTTTTGCTACTCTCCAGTTTTACCCCAATCCAACGAACACTCAACAATGCATTTTACATCAACTCCTAATCTTATAAGAAACACACCGATACAACGATCACTTATCAAACAAAATAAAGCATCTACATCATCATCAACTTCCTCAAATAATTATCAATTTTCTTCAGTTTTATTTCGATCCAATATAGAATCAGAATCCAATATAGAACAACCACACATTGAACAAGAGGACACACCGCCAGAAGAAAATTTACCGGCCAATTTTATAACCACGTCAGAATACAATTTGCAAGATTATATCATTATTAATAATTAGTTAGGATAAATTTTATATATTATACTGAAATAAATTGAATTCTTGAAATAAATTATGTTTTACTTACTTTTATGTAGCTTCTGAGAACTTGGTATATCGCTCGACAAGTCTCAGGGATAACTGCCGACAATAATTGCGGTGATATGGCTGCACTGAACTTTAAATCAGAGTATTCTCTCCCTGTCGCTAAGAACCTTAAAGTGGCAACCAAACGTTCCTCAGCGCTCATGGCTTCCCTCATCACTGTATCTTGCCGAGCAACTAAAGGTTTCACTAAATGAAGAAGTTCGTTGAAACTTTCGTAGTCCTTCCTTAAATAATTACGAAAGTCGTCACTATTTAATTATTTTAACAGCAACATATGGCTATATTTTTTTCTATCTTTCAACCACTTTTTGGTCCATAATTTCCTTTTGTTTGTATTACCTGTTAGTGACGTTACTAAAAGTGCCACCCCAACTTTTTGTTTTCTCGTCAAAACCATTATAATGATGTTGTATTGCCAATTTTTTATTAAATATGTATGTATTTTATATAAATCTTATTTCAAATAAAATATTAAATAATTAAAACTTCCACAACGCACCACAACTCAAGGAAAGACGCACAAATAAAAAAACGAAACAACAACAAAATTCAAAAAATCGGATGGTAAGTTGGATCGTCTGTAGACAACATCCAATTTGGTCGGGCCGACCGTCGGTCCAACCAAATTGGATGGTGTGTAGTGTAAATGGTGCCCTTTAAAATACCCGTATTTTTGTATGGTGTCAAATGATAGGTCTTAAGACCGTATCCAAGATCTCCCAAATTGTGTTTTCGAAATATCATATGATTTTGGGGTTATAATTATTTTTTAATTCACTGTCGGATTCATCACCTGAATCAGATTCAAAAAACAAATCCCAACTGATTTTGGTGCTTAAAGCGATTCCAATTAATCTGTGTTGATTCATTGTATTTCGTATTTTTTCAATAATTAAACACCGTGACACAACCAAATAACGTATAAAGACACAACTCAAATAAATGCTGCCAAAATAAAAACAAATCGATGCTGTAAAAAAATTATTCTGTTTATTCTATTTATGTTCTTTTATTACACATCGTTTGGAATGTTCTTAGGTCACGTGATCGATATTCAATTCCTTCTATTCTTTCTAAAGAATGAATTAACGAAAACACGGATGATACAAAAATTACTCTCTACAAATAGCTTCTATTTCAAAATACAACAACTAAATTGGTGAGACCAAATTATTATTGTCTTATCTACTCAAACGCATTAAAAAACTTGAAACAGAAAATAAGGGGAATAAAATAAAAAGTAAAATTTATCAGATATTCCCGAACTATAATTGTGTTAACCTGGTAGCAGCTAAAGAACTTTTAAATGTGTTTTGAAAAAAGTGGTTTCACCAAAACACATATAGTAGCGACAACCGGTTTCTATTGAGCCTATCTGATAGAGAAATTTTTTTATATCATGTTCACTGTTTTGTTATTGTTTCTTCATTATTTCGGTAAAAATAAACAAACATTCTTGCTACTGGCCTGCAAGTACATAGTGCTTTTTTGCTACCTACTTTTATTCTACTGGTGTAAACGTGGTATAAGTCATTTCGAGCTACATATTTTAATTTTCGTATTTTTATTAAAACTGTCAATCAGTTTTCGGATAGTGTCTTTTAAATAAAAATGTATCAATACACTCAAAAGTAAATTTAAAAAATAACAAATAAATCAAATAAATAAATGACTGAGTTTCACTGTTTTCCAAAGTTTTGATAGTTCGAAATATTTCGTTAAACTTTGTTAGATTTCTCTCTAGTTTGTCTTCACAAGTGGGATTATTTCTCGTAAATTGGCTCAGTGACACATTTGACAAATCCAACCTATTAGTGACGATTTGCACTCTACTTCATTTCATTTCTTTACAAATAAGATTGAGCAATTTTGTTCTCCCCAAAAATAAAAGTTTTATAAATCTTGAAACTGTTTTGGCCAAAATCACATTAATTCAAAGTTCATTGCTATTTTATTGATTTGTTGCGAAAACATTTACACATGTGCTAAAACCTTTTCGTTCAGCAACGCTATACTGGAATAGTGGATAAGTGAAAGGTTTTTATGAATTTTGTAATTATTTATCATTATGCGTCTTACTTTGGCAATTTTACAACAACAATGCCATATACCTCATCAGACAGAATGGTTTTGTTCCAAGTTTTTGTAGGAATTGGAATATTCTGCGTAAAGTTATCCTATTGATCACTAGAGCAACTTTTTCGAAAATTATAATTTTATGGGTTGGCAACTTGACAAGAAAAGTCAATTTTGAATTTGTCAACAATACAAATTATTAAATTTTTTAATTTTCTTGGACAATGATGCAGTCTTTACGGAACGACATTATAAAATTGGATTATTTTTTTAACCAACTTGAACATAGTCACACATGAGATTTGCTCAAAAAATTCGTCTACCCAAGTACAACAAGAAGAAACTCAAAATTGAGCTATCGTATTTTCCTTAACGAAAGGACGAAAAATGACGAAAAAGTCGAAAGCAAATTATTTATGTATGAAACATAAATATTATTTAGCAGTGATGCGTCCCAAGTATTTTTATATCCGAAAATTTTTGAATTTTTCTGACATCTAGCTGAAATCATCACCGACTTTTTTCAGCACGAATGTCCGATTTTATCTAAGATTTACTATGAATATTGTCACAAAACTCGGAAATGATGAAAAGAAAAAGTTAGGTTATGTAATACTTTTCCGGTAAAAAAGTGGGTGGAGCTGATTTTCGATTTTAGCGGCATATTTTAAATTTTTAAATAAAAACAAAAAATTAATTCATTTCAGTAAATGTTTCATTTATAACAAATAATTATTTATTATATTTGATTTTTAAATGCACTGTGTGAAAACACACACAGTTCCATATTAAAATATTAAACATAAATTATGAAAAATCGGAAATATCTTAAATTAATACAATCACAGTTGTAAATTACAGACTAATAAATTACAGACTAATTAAATTTAATTAATCAAAATTCTCCCCTAAAGAGATGGAAAATTGATTTTCGGTTGATTATAGATGCTCCTCAATAAACATTAAAGGATTCAAAAATTCGGGTTGAGTGTCGGCTTTGACTTTTGAAGTTTTCTTTGCTGTTCCAATTTTATTCGACTTTGTTGGGTTCGTTTCGACATTTTCTTCGCTGGCAGCCTATGTAAACAAATAATGGGAACGCATAACCTCACATTTAACAAAAAAATTTAAAACTTTTAATAATTTAAAATTAATAATTTATAATAATTTAAAATATAAAACCTCACAGATTTAGGTCCAAAACGTTAAAAATATAAACTTTAATGAAAATTAATAATACAAAATTTTTATATATTTACATAGAACGTACACACAAACAACCGTAATGGCGGTCTCACCTCAACTCAACAAGAAAAATCGATATGTGTTTATTAATAAACAGCAATAACAAAAAATCATCATTTCCGAGTTTTTCTACCAAAAACCGGAAAACAGTGCCTTACCGGTTCAACTTTTCAGTTTTGTTATACTTGGGGTATAAGAACGTTGTAGTAGAGATAAAATTAAAGTATCGTGTTATTTTAATTTGTATTCATAATCACAAATTAATAAACAATTATAACGTATTTAAAAATTATAATGTACGAATATTATTATTACTAAATTTGTAAATAATACATTTATTTGTAAACATAACAATTTTATTCATGTGGCATCATCAAATCGCAAGTTTGAAAGGATATGAAATATTCAAATTGAAAAAGGTCATATGACAGACAAATTACATAATTTAACTCTACAAAATTGTAATTTTTATTAATTAGCTATTCTATTTTAGATAATTTGCATTTCAAACCCAGCCAGGTGCAATTTTTATTGGAGTTGCTACGCATCGTATAAGCATCATTTTACCTAGCTTTAAGAGTGTTCTTGTTTAGTTATTAGTTTATTACTATTTCAGTTGATGTATAGAGTTAATAAACTATTTTATATAAATAAAAAATAATATCATAAATAATATAAATAAAATTAAAATTTAGTTTTATTAATATAATATTTAGAACCTCCAAATGCATTTGACATTTCACATACATGCACAAAATTGCTCCCGCCAATTTTATTTAAACTCATACATGCACACAATTTTATTATATCGAGTTTCACCGAGTTTCGAATTTTCGCGACAAGTTTCATATGACTTCTTAGAATAACTCGAAACTAAATCTTATTAACATTCGAAGTAAAAAGTCGAAAATAAAAATACTTGGGTATGGCTGTCATGCGAGTCATATGTTTTCTGTTGATTTGTAGTTATTGTTGTTTACTTTATGCTTGGTTTGCGATTAGTTGGGGCTTTATTTTAATTTAATCGCATAAACGTATGTCTGTGGATTACATGTACATTATTCGATTTTATATATAGCACAATTTATAAATTTCAAAGAATTTGTAGCGCAACAGTGGTGGCAAAATATAATTTTTGGATCTCACCACCTAGAAACTTCAACAATTCTGTGGTATAATAGCGAAAATTTCAATATTCTATATAATAAATAAAATGTTCTTTTAATTTAATTTATTTTAGACAAATCATGCAACGGAAGTGGATATGCAGAGGGCCAAACTTATGGCCTGTGGATTACCAAAACGAAAACCATTAAACGGCGTTGATAATATTGTAGTAGTTGCCTCTGACAAAGGCGATGTTGGTAAATCAAAACCAGCTGTTAATTTAGCAGTAACACTAGCTGGGTTAGGTAAAAAGGTCGGTTTACTGGATGGTGACATATTTGGCCCCTCCGTGCCATTAATGATGAATATCCATGAAGAACCTTAAGTGAAAAATTCTAACAAGATGATACCGATAATAAATTATGGGATTAACTGTATGTCAATGGAATTATTAATTTCTGAAAAACAGATTGTTTGGCAAAGACCATTAATAAAAAGCAGACATACTCTTGAGCTGGTGATATACACCTTTCTTTAGCACAAAATGTTCCAGTAACCGACGTTGTGCTTGTTAGCACGCCACAAACAGCAGCGTTACAGGTTACAAATCGAGGTGCGAAAATATGAGTTACATGGTGTGTCCCAATTGTTTAACGGAAATATATTTATTCACTAACACGATCGAGAAATATTGTAATGAAATGGAGACAACGATTTTAGGAAGTATGGAAAAATGTCATAAATAAACAGCAACAACAAATATATGAGCACAATTGTTCTTCATATTTCAGTTTATTTTTGTTACTATGTTGGTACGGCCAAGATTATTTGCTCAAAAGCAAACATCAAGAACAAATATATGAGCACAATTATTGCTCATATTTCAGTTTATTTTTTGTTACTATGTTGGTACGACCAAGATTATTTGCTCAAAAGAAGGAAATTTTTCAACTAAACTTGGATTAAATAGGGGGGGCTTAGTTGAATATAAAGATTTGATTGGCTAAAGAGTTGGATTAAAAATAATTCCGTTCGGTGAAGACACCGACAATACAAAAATGGAGCTCAGCGATAACCTAAATTCACAAAAACGAAATATTTACGCCGAAAACGGAATTTTATATCTTTCATAATTATTTGTGATGACATAAAAATAAATCGCATACTTTGTTTGCTTTTATTAAAAATTTTGTACCAACCGATGAAAGTAAATATAAATTGCTCAGCTGTTACTTTGGACATAAAGTTCATTCCTTTCACTCGAATATAGGAATAATATTATCCAAAATAAAACGAAAATAATTATTTATAAATTCAGAAAATATGAATCAAATAATACAAACTTTTTCGCGGATGCAGGGCTACAATTTTTGTTGGGAGAGCTACAACGATCCATGAATAATTTTTTTTTATTTTGTTTGTCTTACGCCGATACTTTTGTTTTTCTTTTATCAATCTCAAATGCTAATCGGCGATTGACAGATCAGACCTAACCGTGAGATTCTGATATGCACTCACAGACGCCATAACTGCAATATTTCCTAATTTATGAGATGTGTGGCTGAAACGACATCAAAATGACAATTCTACAAACCAATTTACTAGATGACAAGATAAATATTATGATTCAGAAACATCTAGCTGTCAAAATATTTATTTCAAAAAAATATATATAAAATAAATATTTTTAGATATTAAATAAACTTCTTATATTTTCGGTCAGTTAAGAAGTCAGTTAAGAAGTTAGTCGGTTCATGGCACCCACTTTCGTTTGTCAATAGAATTTCAGTTCACTCAAAAGCCATAGTGGGGACCCTGACGTGGTTTGGGGACACAATAAGCATATTTCCCATCAATTTTTTCATCAAGCCAATTACAGTTACAGCACAATTGTTCACAGTCGCCTTGGTGCCCACAGTCACAATTTGGCGACAATCTATCACCTAAAGTGTACACAAAACAATTGTGACAAACAGCCGCCTTAACGCCCCTAACTACAATAGTATACATACGTCATGATAGACGATACTGTAATTTTGGGCTCAACCCAACAACAGCAACAGAAATCACGAACGTCATTGCAACATCAGATTTCGGCATACATAGTACAGAAACAAGTTAGGAAAATGTTGGCAGAGGTACTAACTCATGAATATAAAATTTATTTGTTTTTGCCCAATACGAAAATGTTTGCTTAATATTTTGTGCTATTTACGACTTTTTGCTATTTTTTAGTCGTTTAAACCCAATAGCTTTAAAACTTATAACGGAAATAAAAAATCCGGGCCGTGAAGTGCTCTATTTATTGGAGCATCATAGTTGTAAAAATACCAACATTAAAAGTTCTTTTTGGGGTGAAATTTCATTAGCCCTGTTTGCAAGCCGTTTTTAATCGCTGCAGAAAGAAATTATAGCACCACTGAACAAGAGGCTACGCTGAAATGGCTACTAACAACCAAATCACTCATTGACAGCTTAGCCAAGTAGGTAATGTTAATTCAATCGTTTAATTTAATAATTATTTATCCCGCAGAAAAGATGGCTGACACACTTTCCCAACCACCTAGGACACATGAGTAGATTTTCGATCCCATGCCTTTGAGATTGATTTTCTACAGCAAGGACCAATTGAGTTAAGAGGAATGCAGATGGAAGATGAAGAGGGCTCGAAGATTATTTGTAGCCTAGAGAATCACGAAAATTGTGTTTCTCGGAGATATCTTATGGAAGAAGGCGTACTTTACCGTTATAACAAGACCATTGCAACCATATTTTATCGCGCTATCATTGCGATTCAATGGCCCGATATTATGTGCCGTTCTATTACCGTGTTCTGTTGTAATTGTGTGGATTGTCAGAAGCATATAGTTTTTTATTTTGAAACCCAGTAGGCTTTTGAAACCCCCAATAATGGCCGGACGAACCGAAGTTATGGCTGTCAACCTCTTTGGACCGTTACCTGCCTGAGGCTGATCAACTGGGCAACTGGTCTGGATTGTTCAAAAACTTTGATTGACGAGGTATTATTTTTGGACGACCTAGGCGGCTTATTCCTGACAATGGATCGCAGTTCGTGAGCGAAATCATGCAACATACTACCTCATTGTATTTTCTACTGGCCAATCCAGTGGAACGTGTGGCTAAAGTATTTATCAAGCATTAGATTCTCTATGAACACCACAATATGTGGCGCCACTGATAAATCCACTGCTTTTCTAACATTCGGGCGGGAGTTGCGAACACTCGATGAGTTCACAAGGAGTGATAAAAGTTGTTCGTGAAATCAATGAACGGGAGCAGGATCAACGAGAGGAATATGAATACAAGCAGCATCGACCATTTAAAGTCGGTGTCCCTATCGTATCCGAGAAATTGTCAACTCAACTTCATGTAAAGAGCAAACCGCCGTTCGCGACAAAAGCCTAATAGGAAAATACCATGTATTGTCACTAACCTTGTATTCCGGAGGGAGCACACTATTACCTACTAACCCTATTCGAAGTCGAGGACGCAGCCGCCATCAATAGATTATGCCATCAATAGATTAGATGTTTTTGTTTAAACTTTAACGAGACGTTTTAAAGTTTTAAAGAGGGAGAGTAGCGGCAACCTTGTTTTCTTTATTTTGCTTCTGTGGTTCGTAGAGCGAATAATGAAATATGTAGTTATACCTCAACCAGCGAACACTTAAGAGCTTAAGTTACATGCTGCTTGTATCAGGTCGGCTAGTGTTACAATCACCAAAATTTTATAGGTTTCTCGTCACATATAAACAACTGACCTCTAAAATTTTGGTGGTCGTACCGCTCCCCTAAGTGGTCCAAATGGAGCACAACTTAAGCTCTTAAGTTATCGCTGGTTTAGGATTTAACCGGCGTTGTACTCTAGAGAAAGAAGGCGGAGAAATAAATTAATGTTATAAAATATTGATTTGTTTTTATAAATACCGCTACAGAGTATCTATAGGAAAAAGGTAGCGAAGAGCTCTTTAATCTAAAAAATGGATGTCGTTCGGTTGTTCCATTTGTACTTCTTCCACTATCGTCCGTATGATCCGTTAACGTTGGATTATCCATGGAGTCTGTGTATTCTATTAATGTTTGATCATACTAATGGAGTCGTATTCGTTTAGTTGTTCTTCATAGACTCCGATATTTGGGGTTTCGCCGTGTTGCGCGGAATTGTATATTCTCTGGTATTTCACCGGTTGGTGTATTTGATTTGAATGAGGTCGTTATTTACGAAAGGATTCATACAAGATCGGTTCTGGTAATTGACATTACCTTAGTGAGCGGATTGATCTATTGGTATTTGCTGTGAGAACGTTTTGGTATGAATTTTAGGTGGTGATTGTTTGTGCTGCTTTAGGGAAATTGATGGTTATTTACAAAATTTTTTAACAAAGTTTGGGATATCTGTGGCTTACGTAACAATTCGGGATAAAAATTATGCATCTGCGTGGTGGATTGTTGAACGTTAGGCGATTCTTCTTGGTAGTAGTGATAGAGGTGGTGTAACTTGGTGTGCTCGAATGTTATGACTTGTTTGGCTATGCTCTATGCGATATTGCGCAAATTTTCCGATTTATTTATTGAAAGATATCGAGTACAATTGATTCCAAAAAGAAATGCGTTTTCCCAACAATTGAGATAATGATAGAAATAGCACCATACTGGGACTGCATATTCTAGCTGAGATTTTATATAGCTGGAGTGTAAGACGAACGAGGTGCGATGATCGGTTAAGTCTTTAGTCAATCTCCTAAAAATCCAAACACAGAATTCGCATTGGCAATAATTAGATCAACATGTTTGTTAAAGGACATATTTTCAAGAAACATCATGCCCAAATCTTTTGTCTCGTTTTACATTTTTTATGTTGAGATGTAATTGATTGACTTCACACCACTCGCTGATTCTATATATGTCATCTTGTAGTAATTTCACAACTTTACGCTTCTGAAGATTTGTAAATCAGTCGCAAATAGAAGTACTACAAGAAAAGCTTTAATTTTGGCGTAAGCTGGAGTAATAATTTAGCAATCAATAATGAATAAGAATTACCAAGAAGCATCCCTGTTTTACGAAAGAACATAAATTTCAAGTCATCATTTTTACAAAGAAGACTATACGAGTATTTAGAGAAATTTGAACTATGCGTCAAATTACAAATGAGCGCTCGTGCTCACAATGCGATGCGTAGTTCAAAAAATTTTTCAATTTTTATATAATTGAACTACGTCAGTAATAAATAAATAAATAAATACTGACGGATATGAGAAATATCCATTGAGACACATACGAGTCTTGTGGAACACCAGAGAAGGCTTTTATTGTATTAGAACTTTGTTCTCCAATTTCAATATGTTGTAATCTATCCGACAGGTATGAGAAAAACCAGTTGATAAAATCACCAGAAAATCCAACGGAGGTCAGACTGGCCAACGTTTACTGTTGGAGTCGAATTATTTTACTAAAGTCCGTATAAACTGTGTCCACTTGTTGATGTTGTTCACTGGCCTTAATAATACTACTTGTATACTCAACTAAATTTGTCAGATGTCCTTGGATGATATTTTTGAAACTTTTACACACAAGAACTTCAAATAACTTCAATATCATTGTATAGCAGTTCCTCTTTAGCATGAAATATTGCTTCTTTTCCTGGTTTGAAAATAGGTGGAATTTTCGATGACTTCCATCGGGGAATAATCCTCTACGTAGTGGCAAATTGGAGAGTAGATTAACTGGTAGGATAAATTGATTAGCGTAATTTTTTATATTAAATGCTGGAATACCATCCGAACCACAACCATACCCAATTTCACTAATTGTATTCATTAAATCGTCATTTTTTGCTGATGATTGGCATAGAAATTGTAGCTCGGTTATTGCAATTTACGTTCATCTGGTGTTTGTAGACGTGAATTTCTTCAGGCTTGTAGAATCAAGGGCCGATTTACTCTTTAAGACACATATAGGTATAATGCCTCGAGTAAATCTACTGGACCTCTGATACTTAGTAACCTCGGGAGGTCCTCTTTAAAACCTCTCACAAAGATGTTGAGAGCTTTGTCTCTTTATGAATGCGAGATCACGTCCATTGCCTCCTGACTCATTCAGTAATTTCCGTAGATGAAAGTTTATTTAGGATTAGTGAGAGATGGTATTATACCTGCTGATAGAATTTTTGGATACAATTCTGTCTTTGCACGAGTGTCGTGATTTGTTACTTAAAAGTACCAAGATCTCGTGATGCAGTGTTAAGCATTTCGATATTCTCACCCAATTTAGGGATGTGTTATTATGCCACTCAACGTTTGGATCGAGGAGGTGCCGGGTTCAAATCTCGATAGGGGCAAGGTGCAAAAAGGATTTTTTATCATCTTTACGGTCAATGAAGAAAATAAACACAACTATGACACCCTGTCGGAGTGCAGAACTCATGGACCGACCTATCTTCCATGTCAGTAGACAGTACTAAAGTTTTGCCTACCTGGAGCTATGAAATGCGTAGATGGTTCTACTTACTGCGTAAGGTAGGACGAAAAGCGGAATCCAAAAGAGTACTTTTGTGTTGTAATTCTTCTTTGATTAATTTTTATTTAAATTCATAGAAATAATTTTTCTGCTCATTACACTTGTATCGATTTATTCAATTATTTTATTAAAAATTTCAACTTACATTAATCTTAACAGAAGTATGATTAACATATGGAGTTGTAATTAGTATAATTGGTCACTTGTGTACTTGTTTCCGTCCTCCGCAATTGATTGGGCCACAGTTGACACAAAAATCCTGCTTGGTTATTCCCGATTCGTTTAAATCAACGCCATTTTGTCGTATGTTACGATTACTTGGGAGCTTATTCTCTTCCAACACTTAATTGCACTGTGAAAATGGGGTATGGTTAACGTCCACTGTAACTATTTTAGATTCAGTTCAGTTCTCATTTACTTTTGGTTTCCACTAAATTTAGATTAGTTTAAAATACTTTCTACGTTGTCACTTCTTTAAATTAAATTTAAACTGATTGAACTTTTGTATGTAAGGGTCCCTGCTCGGGCGTCACTTAATTTTTCTTTTGCACAATTTTACAAAAAAAAATCAATTTGTGGTTTCTTAGTCTTTTTATTTGATGTCCAATTTGTGAGTTATTTTGTGAAGACTGACTGACTTATTTGAGCCCACAATTCGTCTCCTCTCGAATAGACTTATTGCAAACTTGTTTAACTTTTATGGGAGACTAACGCCCAAAACTGACAACTCAGCTAAATATGTCAATCAACTCTACAATAAGTCTACGTGAGAGGAAACTTACTGTAGACTTTTCAAATAAGTCTATATTCACAAAATAAGTCAAGAATTAGACCGTAGTCTTATTCTATCGGACTTGAACATAAAATTTCACCATACGTAAAGCTGCTGCAACGGCAAACTGAGAACATTTTATATGCATGAGTATGTGGGATGTAGGTAGTGCCAGTAGTCAATCAGTATAAAACGTTTAAAAAAGGTTTGCCAAGAACTGTGGAGTGATCTTGGATTATCTCTATGAATATTTCCATTGATTTTTTTTCCTGAATGATTCAAAATAACATTTGATAAACGGAAACGTAATGTTTTATTGTATTTACACTGTAATCATCGCTGTTATTGCTCGCTGAGCATTGGGTCAAAGATACATCACCATATCACATGCAATTCTGATTACTCATGTTTAATTTATGATTACTGCACACATCTATGTAAAGTTTAAAGATAATGTAGCATTAATAAGCATTTGAATTTCATAGTTAAAAGTATTGATTACAATTTTAAAAATAATAATTTAATTCCGTTGCAGAAAATGGTAAAAGTGTTTCTATGGGTGGTAATAGTTTTGGCAATCGGGACGTTAAGCGATACCTTTGAAGAAAAGCAAAACGTATAATTTTATTTAAAATAATGTTTCATTGAAATAATTACGATAATTTTATTGCAGTTACAAATTACCTTGTACTACGAGTACTTATGTCCGTACAGCACAATTTTCATAATTAAGCAATTGTGCCCGGTTTATGATGACATCGAAAATTACGTTAATATTTTATATGTACCATTTGGGAAGGCAGAGGTAAGTATTTACTATAATTTTGGCTTAGTACCAAATATAACATGAATTGTTTTGCAGAGTGTCAATAACGGTGAGAACTTCATTTGCCAACATGGGCCATCCGAATGCGCAGGCAATAAACTTCAATCATGTGCGTTACATTTATTGGAAGGAAATCAACGGAAGCAGACCGAATTTGTCGCCTGCCAAATGAAACTAGGAAATGATGAAACTGGACGGAATTGTTCAAAGCAGGTTGAATTAAATTTCGATAGTGTTATGGAATGTTATAATTCAACGGTTGGTACGGAATTGCAATTGGAAGCTGAAAGGAAGACTAACGAAATTAGAAAACCGTTAGAATTTGTACCAACCATAGTGTACAATGATGTAAGTAAATTGTTTGTTAATAGTGGCGTTGTCTAATTAATTTGTTGCAACATAAAATTTTTCTTAGGTATTCAATGAAGAACTTCGGCGAAGGTCTAAAAAACAATTCTTAGCTGTTGTGTGCGAAGAACTAACTAAACTAAATAATACTCCACCGGTATGCATAAATGAATTGTAAGAGTGAACATTTTGAATGAGATCAGCATTGCTGCAACAGATTAATTCAAATTATCCTTTCGGAGACCCAAATCTCCGCAGAATTTTAAAAAATGGTTTACAATAAATGCATAATGTGATTTTTATTTTATTGGTTGAAAAACAAAAATTACAAATAAAATTTATTTAATTATTAATTAATCTAAATGGCGTAGTCATTCTTAATTTTGCCTAATAAGGCATCACAAGTTTTCTTGGCGTCTCCCAATAACATAGAAGTATTTGGTTTATAGAATATTGGATTATCAACAGCGGCATAACCGACACCAAGTGACCGTTTCATTACAATAACTTGTTCAGCGTTCCAAACTTTCAATACGGGCATACCAGCAATAATGGAATTAGGATCATCTTCAGCTGCACTATTTACGGTATCGTTTGCACCAATGACCAATACAAGGTCAGTTTCAGAAAAATCATCATTGATTTCATCCATTTCTAATACATCGTCATACGGTACTCCGGCTTCGGCTAATAAAACATTTAATTGACCAGGCATACGGCCAGCTACTGGATGAATACCAAAGCGCACCTTTTTACCCTTCGACTTAAGAATACTAATCATTTCAGCAATAGGATATTGTGCTTTGGCAACACATAAACCATAGCCTGGAGTAATAATAATATTTTTGGCATTTTTGATCATCTCAACGGCACCATCAACATTGACTTCAGAATGTTCTCCGACAATTTCCTGTGGTTTACCACCAGCTGTTGATGTAGTTCCATAACCGCCTAAAATTACGTTTGGAAGACTACGGTTCATGGCTTTACACATAATATACGATAAAATAGCACCAGATGAACCGATCAAAGCACCAACAATTGTCATTAAATTATTATTTAACATAAAGCCTTCAGCACATAATGCCCAACCCGAATATGAATTGAGTACAGTAATTACAACAGGCATGTCAGCCCCTCCAATTGCGGCAGTTAACGTAACCCCCATTATTGTAGACATAGCTGCGGTGGCACCTAATAAACCAAGTCCACCGTTTAGTGTTGGTTCCATGTAAAAAGCACCCATGGCAAGTGCGTTTCCAGCTAATAATCCTCCATTGATTAGATGACGACCAGGTAACATAAGTGGTGCTGAACTTAAACTACCTTGTAACTTACCATAAGCAACAAGTGAACCCGAAAATGTTACGCCACCGATATATGTACCTAAGAATAAGGCGGTCTTTAAAACATTTGCAGCTGGATCTGTTGCTAATGTAGGGAAATCGTGCATATAAGTAGCAACGCACGTTAAAACGGCGGCTAAACCGACCAAACTATGGAATCCTGCGACTAACTGTGGTAAATCGGTAATTTCGATTTTTTTAGCAATGACAGCACCAACTGTACCACCTAAAGCTGCAACTCCGCCCATTTGCATCATTACTTCGAAACTTGGTGTAAGTTGTCCAAGAGTAGCAGCAATACCACCTGATACGCCAATTATTCCTAATGTGTTTCCTAATCGAGATGTTTTTTGTGACGATAATCCGGCTAAGGCTCCTACACAGCATAAACTGGCCGCTAAGTATGCCATTTGATGAATTTCTGGTAAATTTTGGAATGCTGCATAGCCATACCCTCCTAAAAATACAGCTGCTGGAATTCCAAACAGTGAATTATACTCTGGTGGATCCGTTGGTCGTTTGAACATGTCTAACATTCTTTGTGTAACCATAAATCCGCCAAAAATGTTTACAAATGACACTAATGCAGCACCTGCTGCTAAGGTTTCGATTGTGTTCGATGGCATAACACCACCACCCATTAGAAGAAGGCCTCCTACAGCTGTAATACCGGAGATTGCATTGGTCACAGACATCAGTGGAGAATGTAATGCTGGTGTTACACCCCAAACAGTGTGATATCCTACTATTCCAGATAGACCCAATGTTGTCATCATAGTTGTGAAAGCTGGATTAGGAGCGATAACACCAAGAGCTAGCAATGTTCCCAATCCTGTTGTATAGGCTAAACTGCTTTTTAGTTTTTCTGAGAATGGGTCTACAGGAACTACCTCAACTTTAGCGGCGCCAGCTTTTGGTGGTGGGGGTGGAGCCTGTGCTGAAACTGGTAGTACTGGAGGTGGCCACATTAAAACGCCGTCTTTAAGAACAATACTTCCTCTAACTACTTCATCCTCCATTCTGATATCAAAGTGATCCTTTTCACCGATTGATAATAGGAACTTTGATATATTGTTAGCATACAGCGTTGAGCTTTGAGTTGGAAGTCGGCTAGAAAGATCAGTTAATCCAATATGGACAACATCATGAATTACTTTAACTTCACCGGGCACTGTTGTTTCAACATTTCCTCCTGTTTCGGCAGCTAAATCGACAATAACACTTCCTGGTTTCATTTGTTTAACATGCTCTTCGAGAATTAATCTGAAACATAAGTAATATTTAGATATATTTCTATAAAATATCATACCTAGATTTTTACAAAGGTGCTTTTTTCCCCGGGATCAATGCAGTGGTTATTATTACATCAACTTCTCTACATTGTTGTGCAAACAAGGCATGCTCGGCATCTATAAATGCTTTGCTCATCTCTTTACTATAACCAGCAGCTGTTCCACCTTCTTCCGCAATTTCAATTGTCAAAAATTCGGCGCCCATACTTTCGACTTGTTCCTTTACAACGGATCTTGTATCAAATGCACGAACGATCGCACCCATACTTCTCGCTTGACCGATGGCTGCAAGTCCGGCTACTCCACCGCCAATTACTAAAATTTTCGCTGGTGGCACCTTACCGGCTGCTGTTATTTGACCTAGGGACATTAAACAACACATAGTTAATTCAAATTATTCAATATTAGTTATAAAGGTAATTTACCTGTGAAGAATCGTGGAAAATAATTTGCTGCTTCGATAACAGCCCGGTACCCTGAAATATTTGCCATGGAACTTAATGCATCAAAAACTTGCGCTCTAGATATACGTGGAATGCAGTCCATTGCAAACGCATTCAGCTTTTTCTGCGCCAATTTATCTATTAAAGCTTTATTTTGGGCAGGATACAAAAACGATATAAGTGTGGATCCATCCCTGATGTTTGGAATTTCTGTATCGATCGGTTGTCGAACTTTTAATAAGATATCTGCATCGTACGCCTTTTTACCATCGACAACTGTTGCACCCGATTGTCTATAATCTTCGTCGCGGAATTTTGCTTCGAAACCAGCTCCCGCTTCTACATTGACATGAAATCCTTTTTTAACCAAGGTGGCGGTAACAGCCGGCGTGATAGCAACTCTTAAATTAACATAAAAATTATTTATTAAAGAGTATTGTGTTAAAACGTAGCAAAATATGTCACCTCCTTTCGTTGCTCCATCTCTCTTTGGGCACACCAATTGTTAAATTTTTATATTCTATTCCTTTTATTGCTTCAACGGGTTTACCATCTTTTTGTAATATTTTTACAGAGCCTGAATTAAAAGTAGAATATTTAAAAAAAATAAAATTGTTGTCGATTATAAGATGTAATTATTAGCATACCCGAAAATAAACGTAACGGGCGAATTGTTTGTGGTACTTTCAAAAAATGTTCACCACCTAACGTGCATAGTCGCAAGACCGTCATGATGAAGTAGTTTGGAACTTCTCGGTGCTAAATTTTAATATCGAAAATTATATAGTTGGGGGTCTGTAAATAGAAAAAAAAATAATAATGTGAATGTTTGGTGAAGGATTCACATTTTTTTTTCTAGATTTAAAATAGGAAACGTTAGAAAATGAGTGAGATCTGTCCTTGAAGAGCTAAATATTAGGTGGCGTATAGTATCAGTTAAAGTTGGTAATTTTGAAGTTCATTAAAACTGGAGCCTTTATACTCGGAGGTTTTCAGTCGTTTTGGGCGACTTTGTGCGAATAGTAAGGCCGTGGTGAAAGCTGTGCCATTAAGGTTAGAATCGAATTCGAATCTCACTAGGGACAGGATGAAGCAGAAAATGTCAACACATTTGCATGCTTTTAATTTACAATAGCACCGTTGTTAAGGTAAAATCGTGATTTTGAATATCGGATTCCGTCGAAATTTTGTTTGGACATTTTATTAGGTAACGTATCAATGCGGATGACAAAAAAACGGATTTCTTAAAACAAACCGGAATTAATATCACAAATTTAAAATTTACTATTATCGAAATTCAACACATCTATAGGAACCAGTGGTGCTAATGAATGCCAATGAGGAATTGGAAGCTATGGAGAATCAAGGGATTTTATGACTTGGTAAAAAATGATAGTTCAGTCCATTTTATTTAAAGAAAAACGGTACTTGGAGTCAATGTGACGATTATACCGTGCCGAAAATAACGTCACCATTCATTACCGCCACCCGATTTCATATTTACAGGGATTTACTATCGACTCATTCAGAGATTAAACATTTCACCGAAGGTTAAAATTTCACAATTTTCCTACCGGGTATTACCCCCTTCCCGGTCAATATCTTCCGGTACATCAGCGAATTAGTTCCCGGTACATCAGAAAAATTCCCTTATGAAGAATACTTGAATTATAATTTCCGAACGTTTTTATAAATTTTGACAGATATCCACACGGGGAAAATGGAGATGAGTTAACACGGGTATAAATATGATTAGATAACATATGCAATGCCACTTTTATTATTCGCTCCTTAAGGGACGCAGAAGTATTACATGCAATAGAAAAGCAAGCTCGATCATTACACATACTAGTATATATGGTCCCATGAATTTTACGCAGCGTGGATGATAATACAGAATTTAAAAAATTTATAAATCCCGAACAGGCCCGAAAAGCATACAAACTACCACCCCTGTAGATTAGATCGTGTAACGATTAAATTCATCTTTGTCCTCGACTCCCGATGCCACCCAACTTTGCATGTATTCTCCATGGTCCACTCTATTTTAACCTCATCCTTGACGACAATCCACTTCATTACAGCTGGCACGCCACGTGTCAAATAGCTAGGTGGAACCAAGTGGCAAATAGCTAGGTGGATCGAACGACTACAAGCCAACACTTTCAAGATTGAGACCGGCGAGATATGTTGCACAACAATACATATGGATTATCCAGAAGGCCTTGTGCAGTTCAGTGTAAGCAATGTGTAAAGAATGAAGCTAAACAACAGCTCCACAGTTATTGCATAAATTCAGTTTGAAGCAGAACATGATGAGTCAATTGGGCTAGTAAGGAAATGGCTGATAGAAGGTAGGCGACCGCGTTGGCATGAAATTGCAAAAGTTATTGGGCGCAGTGATATTCGCTGAGAATAGATGATGGATTGCTAGTAAGAATCTAGAAATCGGCTAACGGCGAAAACGATAAACAACTAATTGTGCTATCATCCAAACGGATACGAGCAGTTTTACAAGAGACACACGACGGAAGATGCGAAATACATTGGCGAATCAATAAAGCGTTGGATTAGATAAAACACCGGCTTTCTTGTTCAATTTCTGCAACGCTTTAGTAGCACCGTTTGAACGAATAGCAATGGATCTCGCCGGCCCATTTCTAGAAACAAAAGATGGCAATCGATACATACTGTTGTGTATTGATTACTTCAGCAAGTAGGTGGAAGCCTGTCCGATTGTGAATCAAGAAGCCCGGACAGTAGCGACTCATCTATGAACAATTGGATTAGCAGATTCGTAGTACCGCACGAACTACTCCCGGGTCAAGGTAGAAACATCCGTGTTCTAAGAACTTTGTAAAATTCTTAACATAAAGAATATTCTTACCACACCACTACATACACAGTCAGATGGAATGGACACTGGAAACATATTTGCGGAAACAAGTTAATACCAACCAGGATTACTGGGGTCGATATATACCACTGTTCATGTTGGAGTGTCACAATGCAATGTAAGATACGACAGAAAATTACCGGTTACCGGAAAGTGAACCATTAGTACTGCATGAACACGTAGCCGATCTACAATCTCAAGAGAAGAAAAGGAATATCACCGAAATTACAACAAAGTTGAGAAGGACCTTATAAAGTACGATGATGTAAGTAACCCGGAGGGTAATGTTACGGATTCTCGGTGGTCGAGTGATTAAGGTATACGCACTAAGTATTATAACCTCAACGGTCGCGAGATCGAATCCAGTCCGAAGCAATAATTTTATTGAGCATATATTATTATAATTATGCGAATATAGGAAATTGAATTTTGAAATGGCGTTCCATGTGGAAGAGAAAATGGAAACCGACCAAACGGCATAGTGGTTAAAGCTTTGGCGTTTAGATCGGGAGGTACCGGGTTCGAATCCCGATAGGGGCAGTATACAAAACGGAATTTTGACTAAGGAACTATGACCTCCTGTCGAAGTGCAGAACTTATGAACCGACCCATCTTCCATGCCAGTACTATGGCATGTAGCTATGCAATGTGTAGATGGTTCTACAAAAATCAGACCTTATAGTCGTACGTCCTCGAAATGTCTGGCAACGGCGTAAAAGTAAGCGAATCGCAAAATAGTTGGAGAGCCTCGGCCTCTGAACAGTTTGCAGAAAAAAAGAGAAAATGGAAATTACAAAAGCAATTCTAATTTCTAATACAAATTTGTATTTTAACGTCGAATTAAAGTTAGAGAGATCGAAGAGGCTATGAATATGTCCAAAGAACATGTTTGTCATATAATGGATCAATATTTAGGCATGAGAAACCTGTCCGCTAGTTGGCTAACGCCTTGCTTACTTTAGACCAGAAACGTATTCGAATGAACATTTCCAGCGCTCTGTTGGCGCAGTTTAGGCACAATAAATCAGAGTATTGGCGCTGGCTAATAATTGTTGATGAAACTTGGATACACCATTGTACTCCGCAATCAAAAATTCAGTCAAAACGGTGGATTGCTAAGGGAGAATTGGCTCCAAAACAGGGAAAGGCTGTTTCTTCGGCTGGGAAAATGATGGTGACTGTTTTCTGGAACAGTCATGGAGTTATCTTAATCGATAATTTTTAAAAAGGGAAAACCATTACAGGAGGAGCATACTACACATCATTACTTGACAAGCTGAAGGCAGAAATTGCGGAGAAACGCCCACATTTGCAGAAAAAATCTTGCTCCACCAAGACAATATGCCTTCTTACTTCTCAGCGGTTGAGATCTAGCCCCAAGCGATTTTTTGTTTGTTTCCTAAGAACAAAAGTTGCGCTCGGAGGACAGAGATTTTCGTCGAATGAGGAGGCCATTACCGTAGTAAACAAGTATTTTGCAGATAAAGACGCCGAGTATTATTTGGACGGGTTGAAGAATCGCTGGGAAAGTGTATAAAGTTACGTTAGAAGGAGACTATGTAAAGAAATAAAAATAAATTTGAAGAAAAAATGTCTTGTATCTTTGCTAGGTCGGAAACTTTTCAGACAACCCTCATAGTGTTGGTGTAAATAAAATTTGTAACTTTAACCGCTGAGTGTTTTATTTGCAAAATTAAGTACGAATCCGTTACGAACGCGCGAAATTCGTAACAATATTATTTGTTGTATGTACCATGCACATTTTGAATGTGGTTTTCAAAACGATGACTCCGAAAAAAATAGAGATAGATGTTGGCATTGTATTCGGTTTCGAATTCATTTGTACTAAAAATTACTTTTAATGTCGTTTTCACTCCAGGATGTAAGCGGTTTGGTCATCTATTGTTATTTTCTACGTTTATTTATGGAAGCGTTTCTGTGAGAAATATGTGCTGGTTAGCACAAAGTTGTATAGGTTGACGCGTATTAAACGTGTTGCTTTAGTCACAAAAAGTGAATCGATGCCACCAATAATCGATAATGTATGCCGATATCTTCTAGGTTATGGTACAGTTAATCTAAAGTAAACCATCTAGAACCCTCTAGAAGGTTGCCAACTCTACATTTAGCTTAAACTTATCTTTCAGCGAGTTGCGAAAAGCGACTTGAATTTAGTTAAAAGCGCAACATAATTTAACGTGTATTTAAGAGCGCGATTTTCTTATTCAAACTAACTTATATTTTTGAAAATTATCCGGATTTTAATTTGAAAGATCTGGCTTGTTGCTTGTTCTTGTTCAATTTTACAAGCAAGGATGTGTGTAGCCTATCTTGTTCCACGGTAAGAGAAATTTCTCCAAACCAAAATACTGATACTGAATAGCTCAAACTTGATACCTCGGTTCAAAGTTCATTTTTAGAGTTATATTAGTCCAGTTCTAACAAAAATGTATAAGACTAAATGTGGTGCGTGTCTCAAGTTTATGGTCGGTAGCGTAAAAACTAATTGTTGATAATTGTGTTCCGTTGGCTGAAACCATTGCATCTTACCAAAGATAAATACACTTTCGACCACTTAGTTTTATAACTGTTGCACCAGAATATGTAATTGCATTTGAATATTCTCTAACGCGAAGATAAGGGTAATTAGTGAGTTATGTTTTATTACGACACCATGTTAGCTACAACTTTATAAATTTATTAATTTGGAGGTTTACACCAAGACTTAATAGTCTAGAAAATTCAACAATACTTAGATCCGATGAGATTAAGAAAGGAAAATAATAAAATTACCGATTTCGGCAAGATTTGCCAACTCTAGCATTTTTCAAAGTTCTATAATGGATCCTAACAAAACGACATCTCGTAAACTAACGCTACAGTCTCTGACTGAGTGAAGTGACATTAGTTGCCGAAAAGTATAAACGGAAGGGGAGTCATTAATTCACAGTCAAATATACACGAGTATAATAAAATTTAGGCCTCAGACTCCTCATTACAACGTCAATTTAATTGTGTTATAAGACATGATATCGGCCATGTTTTTTTGTTTTTACATAATTTTTAATAAAAGTTAAAATATTTTAAAACGAATGTTTTCTATTAATATTTAGTTAGATTACTCCTAGACACTATAAGGTTGAATTCGAAAGTGACGAATGATTTTTTTGTTGTCAAGGCTAGCTAAAAAAATTGAAAACAAAAATCTTGAATTTATTTTAAATTTGTAATCTTTCAAAATAATATTTTTAAAATTACTGAGTAAACGTAACAGCGTCTTGCCACATCGTTCTTGTTATGTCGAATCCATCAATCAATAAATCACTTTAAAATATTTCATATCTTAAAGTTAAATATGTAATTTATAAATACAACAGGCTTTCGGTAATATTAGTACATTAAATAACAGAGGTTTACAGATGCTACTGAAGTTAGACGAAAATTTTAGAAGTTAGACCAATTCGTACATTACTGAATTCTATGTTAATAAATTATCGTGTTACGGAGCAATGCATTTGATTGTGGCACTAACAGTGAACGCATCATATGGTGTATTTTCTTGACACGATTACAACAACAAACCATGTGGCTAAAGCAAATCTTGGTAAAACTAAAGCAATCAAAATTTTTGCTTACGCTGAATTTAAAGGAGAAATGCTTTGGCTGAATATCCACTAGATGTCAAAATATATTTTCTTCATCCATATATGATGTATGTATAAATTTCTATAATTATAAAGTGTTTAATATAATTATTTTTACAATATACAATATAATTGTTGTATAGATGAATACACAAATATAATTTTATAAAATTATTCAATAGAATTTTAAATGATTTTTGCATCGCTAAATAAAGCTAAAGCAAAAAAGATTTATTTATCTCAACAAACAACACAGAATTCTGTATTACCACCCGATACAAAATATGTCGATAATGCGGATTTTTCGGCTGAAATTTTCGGCTAACTTCAGTAGCATGGTTTACCGTTCATTAAAAAAATGTCAATTCAATTAATAATTGACGTAATTACATTTTTTTATTCAAAATATTTTTTAATTTTATTATGTTCCGAAAAAAACGAAAATGTTCCTAATTTTTAGATTTGATAGGACTTAATTAATTAATTTCAATATCTATATTCTGAAATCACGCATTATTGTAACGGACATCATGTCAATTTCCAACAAAATAGCAGCAAGCCTTTCTTTCCTTCACGTAGGGAGGACTCCCTATTTATAGACACCCCACTTATCTCCCACAATAGTTATTGTCACTCCTGCATATTTAGCACGTTTAGCACATTGAAGGTAACAATAGCTACAGGTTAACGAATTTAGTCACATTTTAATGATAGGTTTTCATTTAGGACCTTAGTGCACGACCCCAGCAGTACCAATATAAAACTGATAGATAATCTACAACCAGGGTTCGACATCCGAAAACGGTAAACCTAATACTGGCGAAAACTAGAGAACGATATTTAGTTAGATTAAAATTAGGTTTCCTCATAAATTATTTGGTCTTGCGACGGGTAAAAGTGACCGACACACATTGTCAACAACGTTAACTCAGCTTGATTATTTATGATCAATCTACGAACAGCACGTTCCAAGTCCCAAGCGAGAATGAGATCAGCTGGAATAAAATACCATCGATTCGGATAAAGCGTCCTGCAAATTCCAAGACAACCACAGATCGCTTAACCCGTAAACTACAAGCTGAGGTAACGGTGCTTACTCTCTGTGAAATCCAGGCTTTAAAACAGTACAAGCATCTCCTTAACTATAAAACTAACTATAAAATCTCCTTAACTATATAAATATTAAAAGAGCTGGCACACAGTTATTGGTAACGCAATCATCGACCCGTTATTTAAAGTGGGTTCACGCTTCACTTTAATTGATCCCAAATCCAATTTACTTTTGTCTTTAAATGTGGCGAAGATGCAATTAGGAAACGGGAGTGAAGAAAACATATTTTTTTTATAATATAAGCTTTAGTTCCTCTTATATGGATGTGAATGTGGTAAAAGTGACATCTGGGGAATTTCTAATAATTATAGTAGAGGAGCCTATATGCTAAGTTTACTAACCTCATCACAGCTAGAAATTCTCAGTCATAGACTTCAGTGTGTTACAAATGTTCATCATCGACAAAATTCTTAATTGGAATGGAACGGATAACATTCTGGTCACCGAACATCGGTGCATTTTCGCTTTGTGTTGAGATGTAAATGTTATTCGTATAAAATAAAAACTTTAATTACTCGTTTGAAATTTTATTCATAAAAGTTATGGGAACATGGTAAAAGTTTCACCTCTAAATAAAATGCACCTTTTAATATTACCGCTCTTTGAATCATAGAGGACTCTGACAAATATTAAACAATATTATATGCGACACCACTTAATTTTTGTTTGAAAAAATGTCGTCTTGTTTATTTGGCCTTAATCTAAAAATTTGAGGGAAAATATAGTCTCTTTAAAATATAAAAGAAAAAAGCAAACCAAAAAATGTACGTTAAAAATAGCAACAACAACCTAGAAGAATTGGGGTATTGTCAATTTTTTTGTATCACTCACTGGCGTCTACAGATACTATGTAATATATGGCTGATAATAGTTGTGTACATAGAAACAATAAACAATGCGCGAGAATAAGGAGAAAATGATTTAAAAAAATGAGAGAATAACATATGCCGGTATTTTTCATGTTTCATTCTTTGCTGCCACCTGATTAATAATCAGTAAACCGTCGACAAAGCGTTACGTAATAATTTTAGCTAATATGTCCAAAGTAAAGATGGCTTTGAAGATATACCAGAAACAACGCTGATATCACGACCTCATATGAGTGTTTCAGCGCCCACACGTCAGGATGGCCGAAAGAAAAAATTTACGTAAATTGAATTTTAATTTTAAATATTTCAAGTATTAGTTACGTTTTATATATTGAAATTAGTGAGCGCACTCTTAGGTGCAACATACTTAAAAGTATGACAGATTTGACACGTCTTAAAAGGGTTTGACACGTTAAAAGTCTTGTTCCCTTTTTGACAGAGATCAAGAAATACGCTAAAATAATTTTCTTCGTTTCGCCAGCATATATTTTAATCGATTCACTGCGTATTGAAATGTAGGTTGGAAAATTAACAGGATTAAGGCTTATTCAACAATACAACGGGGTATGGGCCCAGTCCATGGTAACGAATAAAATGAATTAAAAATTAAAATTTTGGTTTGTGCAAGTGTGGTGTAAACATAAAATTTGAGGTTATAATATTCGCAAAGTGCTGTGAAATTGTTGAGAAGCGGCGAGAAAGGATTTATTATAATTTCATAATCGTGCGAAAATATGAGTTCCGAGGGCGACGATAATCGTGCATTCTTTTAATGAAATTTTATTCATTTTGATTTCGGCAGAAATTTCGAAGCGAAACACAATGGAAGGCGATCGGATGAACATTTAAAAATTTGAAAGGTGGTGGAAATTGGCTAACATGGAAAGTTATATATACGCCAAATTCTAGATTCTGATTATGCGATGAATATTAAAAGATGGAAACAGAATGATTTCAAGGCTAGGCGTGTAATTTCGACGACGTGCAAAAAGCATACATTGCTGCAAATAATAAATTGTGATTTGGCAGCTTCGAAGACAAATATTATAACAGCGGTACTACAGTTTCACAAAGGAGTCGAATGATGATATTGCAATGCTTATGTCAAAATGGTGATGCCTATGACAAAAATTTTAATGTGTCTGCCAATTGAATATAACCAATTTCATAATGCGTGAGAATCAACAAGTGCGGCCGACCAAACTATAATAAATTTACGTGCGCGATTAATGGCAAAGGAGCTTCGATTGAAGTCGTAAAGTCAAATTAAAAGAACGAAAGCGTTAATGGCCAAACTGAGAGAACAATTCAGATAACAAGAAATAGCAAAATGTTTAGACGGATTTTTGTGTCGTGACTCAACATTAAGTGGAGACAAGGATACTTGGGCGTTGAACTCGGAAGCTAGTGACCATATGTGTCATTGGCGTGAATGGCTTGAGAACTTTCTGGAGATATCGTCACATATAACGCTCGGAAATTGTGAAAAATCATGGCTCGAGGAAAAGGCGATATAAATATTCTTGAGTTCTACGGTGTTTCATGGGTTCGTAGATGCATGATGGAATGACCGAAAATTCATATGAATTTATTTTAATTGAGTAAGGTCACGGATCATGGATATCAATTGTAATCGAATAGCAATGGAAACATTTATATAGTGGGAGCTCGATGCGACAGGCTCTTGAAATGCTGTCCAAAGTTGAGGAATTATCGAAGGTCGATGATGCCATCGCAAATGTGGCGAGCAAGAAAATTTCACTTCACGCATGACATGTACGACTCGGACATCAGAACGTCGCACGCATGCAGACATTTTTACGAAATAATGAAATCGAATTCGTGGATGAACATCATCGTGGAAGTTATAAGTTTCGTGAAGAGAAGTTGAAGAAATGCAGACGTTTGTGAGCCAATGCAAACGAATTCGTTTGGGGGTTCGATAAAGGAATTTTTCACACTTTAGTAATGTATATTTTATGGAGCAAAAGTCGGAGGTTGCAAAACAAATTCGCGCGGTTGAAAAAACAAATTCGCGGTATTGCGAGAGAGAACGGACACAAGTTGCGCAGTTTTCGATCAGACAACGGGATAGAGTTCGTCAATACGGAATTGGAAAATTTTTTCAATGAGAAGGGTCTTGAGTTTCAGCGATCTGTACTATATACGCCGGAGCAGAATGGTTGTGTGGAACGTAACAATCGCACAATTGTGGAATCTGCGCGAACAGTTTATGTATACATTCCAACGGAAAAACGTCAAAAACTGGATCCAAAGGTAGTCAAGTATGTGTTCGTCGGATAAGATAATCATTCAAAATCGTATCGTATGTGGAATACGGGACAAACAAAATTGAGATAGCTCGTGACATTATTTTTCTTCTGGAAGAATCAATGACTGTACTGCACAATAGTAATACTATAAGGCCGGCAAAAACACGTACGTGACAGATAATAAATCAGAGGTGAACGATGCTGTGACCACGCCAGCGCAACCAATCGGGCATGGTGTAATCGATCTGGTTAAGAGGAATATCATTGAACGATATTTGCGCGATTAAAACAAGATTACAGTGGAGCGGCGATTATCGTATTATGCATCGGTAGAACACGTTGCCATCTTGGCACTCAACGAAGAACTAACATACGACACGAGCAGGCCATTGGATCGGCTGAACACAAGCAGTGGGAGCAGGCAACAAACGAGAAGTACGATTCGCTAATAAAATAGTTCGTGGGACTTGATCAATTCACCAATAGATCAAAAGGTGATTGCTAATCGTTGAGTCTACAAACTAAAGCAAAACCCAGATGAACGCATTGATCGATACAAAGCACGATTGGTAGTGCGAGGATTCACACAGGAGTATATGGTATCGTTTATACAGAAACGGTCAGCCCTGTGGTTAAGTTTACATTGATTCGAGCAATTGTGGCGCTGGCGTCATCAAAACGAATGAGATTGGAGCAGTTTGACATAAAGACATCTTTTCTGAACGACGATTTAGATGAGTAAACGTTCTCCTGATGAGTCAACCGATCGAATATGACAATGGCAGCGGACGAGTGTCCAAGCGATCCAAGAGCTTGTACGGGTTGAAACAAGAGTCGCGCTTCTGGAACAAAAAGTTTACGTCTTTCATTAAAAAATTCGAATTTGTGGTCTGTCAATTTTTCTAACAAACTGGTGTGGCTTCGCCCTTTTTGTCCAAAATTGTATCAACCGATGTGGATTAGCCGAATTTTCTTCTGGATAATCAAAGCGTAATTATGCTCATTTAAAATCCAGAATTCCATAAAGAGGACCAATCACTTAGAGCAGCGATTTAATTTTATCAGAGGTATATGGATGGAACTTTGGATTATGTGGCAACGGATGAATAAGTAGCCGATATAATACCCACAAGCGTTACCAAAAGGTTAACATCAATATTTTTGCAAACTGATGGGCCTCATGCCAAAGAAGGATTAATGCAATTTTAAATAAGTTTTACAATTTTTTATTTTATTCACGTAGTGTTTTTGGGCAGTTTTAAAGTCACTTGTAAGGAAAAGTGGGAGTATTAGTGAACGCACTCTCTGGTGTAATTTACTAAAGTTGTGACAGGTTTAACACATTGTGGTTATGAAAGTATGCACCGTGGTTTCGGACTCGACCAGTGTACTCAATTGTAAAGTGTTGTTGTTTTTTTGACAGCGAACAAGAAACACGCTGAAATAGTTTTCTTCGTAAGAAATAAAATTTTGTTTTTAAATACGCCAGTATTTATTTTATTCGTTTCACTGCGTATTGGACTGAAGGTTTTCAAAATTAACACGATTAAGGTTAAATCAACGTTTTCTTTTATTAGATGTCATTGTTTCACAAATATGTTTAATACACAAGTTCATGGCAGTCTCTGAATTTTTCTTTATACATATATTAGGTGTGTAAATAGAAACTCGGCACTGAAGTTGGTTGCATTAAAATATACTTGAACGCGGCCAAATCGCCCGCCATTTTGGATATATGTAGCTTAGTCACTGCTGTTTTTATGGCATAAATTCCAGTCATTTACAAGCTATCATTCTGTGTGCATCAATTTTAAGAGATGGATATCGATAAGCAACATTTACGTCATTGCATTCTATTCTGTTTTAAAATGAAAAAAATGCGCTCAAGCTATGTGGAATTAATTAACTCGACTTTGAGTGAACATTCTGTGAGTCATTCAACAGTAAAAAGTGGTTTGCAAGATTCCGTGATGGCAATTTCCGTCTTGACGTTCTAGTCCAGGTGCAGCAAAACAATTTGAAGACGAAGAACGTAAACTTTCACTGGATGAAAATCCGTGAAAGGAGCACAAAAGGAGTTTGCAGAACAGTTCGGAGTTATTCACCAAGTAATATCATTTCGATTGCATACTTTTAACACTATGCGCCGTAGGTACTTTGCGAAACACACTAACACTTAATAAACACATTATATCACTTGTTCATTATTTCGCAAACAAAATTTTTGAATATTTTAATTAAGTAGATACTCCTGTTGATGGTTTAACAAGTCGAAATCGATCGAGTAATTTTTAAATTTTTTGAACAAAATTTTTTAATTAAAATATTTAAAAAAATTTTTTGCGAAATAATAAACAACGGATATAATGGGTTTATTGAGTGACTTCGATTGCATGTAATGCAAAACAAAAACCGATGAGTTGACATCTACATGAATTTGATTCCTCGGTAGAAAAGAAAGAATTGTTCGCACAAAATTATTACGGGTTAATAAAAGGGGATTTTGTACGATAATCCTAAACGCACAAAACCATGGGTTGACCCAGGCCATTCTGGACTAATTTCACATACATTATGTTTTGGTGATCTACATTGATTTCTTAGTGGGACCTCAAATTTAGCATATTTATCGTTTTTTTATGTTTTTCCCGCCAACGTTTTTACATATCTGACAACCCAACAAATGATTTTACATAGACGTAATACCCATTCGTGTGAAGGCTGCTTAAGATTGAACGGTGGCATTGGTTAGCAACGCCAAAATTTCATTAGCGCACACAAATATATGAATCTATAATCTACGAATGTTTGTCAACAGCACGTGAAACGATACTAAAATTGAATTATGAAGAAAATTCTGTTCGTGTTTTCTGTTTTAATAGATGTGCAGAGCATTGTTGGTAGTTATAGTTATTTTATATGTTTGTTGAGAAGCTCGGCCCAACCGAAATTCAACCCTGCACTCGTTTAAAAAATTCACTAGAACACATGACTTTCTTCTTATTTCTTATTATCAGTAAAATGACGAATTAGTTAAAATTGTTATTTGTAGTTGATTCGAGTTATAATAATTTAGTTTAGTGTCACAGAGAATGCAAATGTAAATATTCATTTTTGGTAGTGCAAATAATCGGTAATTTATTACATAGTTCCAACTTCTAGTGACACACTGCTCAGATCAACAATTTTGATATCGAATTAACTCAATATAAAGCAAAACTTAAAATTTTATCAGATTCAATTGATTGATTATATAAAATATTGTATAATAGTTTTGACGGTGCTAACAATGTACCAACAATAATCTTCTCCACGTGATTCATGACGCTTTATCTATTCATATTGCGGTATTGCAGTATAAGATGAAATAATCATGTTTTAACTCAAAATGTGTCGTGTTATCATTAAATACTGTTGAAACAAATCTTTACAAAATTTAGAAGGTTTCTTACGTATCGTACTCGGCATACGTATTTTTTGTCATATCAAGGAACCGAGTTGAAAAGCGGAATTTTTATGTGATGGTGTCTTTTAGGCACGCATGCCATTTACTATAAATCATTGATAAGGAATTAAACGCACACAAATAAAATTCAGCACATACACTTTGTGCGTGTTCAAATTCGTTAATTTAAGAATGTAGTAAATCGTATTACGTAAGTATTTGTGAACATATGTATATAATATATGTATATAGAAGCAGAAGCACACATTTCGTTCGTATTTAAAAACGGAAATACAGAATCGTAACTAACGAATTGAAATAAACATTCTCCTCTTGTCGTTAAATACTGTCAAAGTATTTTTGAAATTATTATTCACTCATTGGGAATACGTCGGCAAGATATAAATTTTAAAAATAAACTATAAACTACCAAAAATTATCTTTACACGAATTTTTAAAATTGTAAAGTACCAATTTATGCATGAACAACACTTACAGTAGTAAAAATAAAAGAAAGGTCACTGCACTTTTGTTTGCCACATTCAATATATCGAATTATTCGATCTACGATTTAATTTAATTTTTTTTTAAATAAATTATATTTTTATACAAATAAATATTATACAAATAACAAAAAAACTAAATTGATATATAAAAAAAAATTAAAATTACGTATAGGTACTACCACGACGATGTTAAACAAGCCAACTAAATTAAATATTGATAAAAATGAGAATTTAAACGAGGCATTTGAGAATTTCTTAAAGTGTACGCGTACGGGGATCCGTTAATTTTTTTTTATAAAAATAACGGCCACAATACAAGCTCAGTATTATCGGCTTGTTTAGTTGTGTTAAATATTTTTGGTTATGTATTGGTTTTGTAGATATGTATGTTTGGAGCGAACCCGGCTTATTTATTTATCTCAAAGCAACATAAACATCTGTTCCATGCCAAGTATACAAACGCGCGTCAAACTGCTTTTCTTTTCGTATTTTCGAAGAATTATTACAAAAAATGCTACCTTGATATTGACATAGAAAAATACTAACATTCGTTGAGTCTATGACTAACACTTTGAAGGGTGCTAAATCTTTGTTTTGTTCTCAATACGCAGGTCACCGAGCAATGATTTCCATGGGTTACAATTTCGGAGGTATTATATTGATTTTTACATTTTTAAGATTCTCTTCATTGAATTTATCCATTTTTCTATAGATTTACTTAATTATTTTGTAATCTGTTATCTCCTTGCTCCATTAGGTCACAATATTGTATAAATATTTAAATATATGGACAGATCGTTAGCCAAATCATTATAACGACACTTTTTTCATAAATGGTGATGGATTAAGAGTCCTTACGATTTAATATTCATAGTACTAAGTTATATCTGTGGAATTAAACAAAAACAGGATATCTACAAAAAACAAAATGTTGAGAAATCGCATTTAAACTTTGTGTAAAAAATTTTGAATTACACATTCCAATTATTATATCTATTAATCATATTTAAATTTAATACCAATTTAAAATAAATGTTCCTAATTAAAACTGAATAAAGCTTGATTTCAATAAATACTAAGATATCATTTCATTAATTTGTCAAAATATTGTTTCTCATAACCTTATTAATTCGACTTATACGGCCTGACGTGCTCTTTCCAGAGCATTTTCCATAACTGTTCTTAGAATTTAAGGCCCCAGCGCCCTCAGTTCCTCTCGTATATTGGCTTTAAGCTGTTAGATGGTTCTTGGTTTATTGGCATACACTCTTTAGGTAGCCCCAAAGAAAAAAATTCGGGAGCCGTTAAATCGGACGAACGCGGTGGCCAGTTAAATTCAGAAAAACGCGATATTATTCGATTGTCAAAAATTTCGTGCAGAACAGCCATAGTTGGACGAGCTGTGTGAGTTGTGGCTCCATCTTGTTGGAACCATAATTCTGGATGGTTCTCTACCTCTGGCTCTAAAAAAATTTCAATCATTGCCCGGTATTGAATGCCATTCAATACCGCATTAACCGCAACTTGTTCGTCATTTTCGAAAAAATATGGTCCAATGATCCTTTCTGAAGTTATTCCACACCATACTGTGCATGTAAGTGAATGCATTTGATTTTGGATTTTGGATGTGGGGCACATTTTGCAATTTTGATTATTCACATGACCAGTGAGGTGAAAATGGGTTTAATCGCTCTTCTAGGGACAAGTTTTGAAAACGGCGACTATATTGAATGCCTATTTGTGTATCATTTGGCTTTAACTTGTGAATCAATTGAATCTAATATGGGAAAAGGTGTATTTTATGTAAAATTCTTTGCAAAGACCGCTTAGATATCACCAACTGCTGAGAACGTCGCCTGGTGGAAATTTCGGGGTTTTATTCAATACTTGCTTGCACCCGAGTAATGTTCACATTATTTCGACCTGCACGAGGTCTTCCAGCATGCGAAAGATCACAGACAGCCCCGAAAACGCTGAAACAATCGGTAAATTGTTGCAGCGCTACATGAAAGAAATTTCGATATGATCTTTGTGTTTGAATAATCGAATGCTGACTTTCCAAATAAAATTGAACAACTTTGGTTCTTTGTCCTGTGCTGAGTCTTTCCATCATAAATTTCCCAAGTTTTTCAATTCTGAAAAAACGAGAAAAAAAAAATACGTAAACAAAAAATGTATTCACTAATTCAATCATACCGTTATTTATGCACCCCTTTATATAATTTGCCTAATTTACACTGTGGTTCACTTGATTAGACGCAATTTTACTTTTAAATGTAAATTTTACTGTAATTTCTCGAGGAACCAAGAGCATATTTTTATTGAGAAGAGAGAGAAATCCATACTTGAAAAACTGATCGACTGATCGTCGTAGTGGAAAGACGTGTTTTTGTCTCTCCTTTAAATAAATTATTATTAAAATTTTAATTCAAATCAGTTTAGGAATGTGTAGTGTGAGAGTGATGTGCTATTTTTGAGTGAGTTTTTTCTTCTAAAACTGTTAATACAGGTGAATTGAGACAGTTATTATGAAAATTACGTTCAACACATATACAATCAGAGAAGTATCTTTTTATTCTAATTTTCATTCTAATTATATAAAAGTTAATTATTTATTATTGTTATTATAACTATTTACATATATGTGAACGGTAATTTATAATCGTATACATAGAAACTGACATTTCAAGGGAATTCCCTTTGTATGTCTTAAGTAAATAAAATATTGGTACCCGAGAAACCAAAATTTGAAATTACAACAGATCGAATTGTAACTTACCCAATAAGCGAAAATTTGTATTCTCAAAATGGGTTGCCACCGTATTGTGAGAAAAATTACTTTTTGTGGGATAATAGTTATAAATTGATAAATATATAAAATGTTAATGAAAGGAGGAAACAGTTTTCTGCCACCGGAAATTTATCATTTGAGCTGAAATATGTTGGATTGTGTTATCCATTTGGGTTTTTATTTAAATTTAATTACATTTTCATAACTTATTTTAATAATTTTCACTTACTTTAAACAATTCTATAAATTGAAATTTTGTCGAAAGTCCTGATTTAAAACAATAAAGTTGTCGGATTCAATTTATTTTTATTATTATTTAAAATTTATTATTTATTTATTTTTTTTTACATACCGGAAGGTCACGGAAGATTGTGATTGCAACATTCTTGATCAAGGGGTCTATTTAATTACTTACGCTTTGAGCATAAACTCAATACAATCAAATATGTTAACGATCCAAAGACTTTTTGCTATGGAATGTTGTTTTTCGACGATCTTTCTGGTTGAATTCAGGTTATGTTTTAGTGAAGTTGTGTGAATGTTAGATATAAATTAACCCTGCTTTTAGTTGGATGAATTTAAATATAGGTAGCTGAATGACAATACCGAATCTAAATTTTTTTATTTTTTTTTATTTTGACATTATTGTCGGAATATTTAGGTCATCATATTTAGGTCCCTCGGTTAGATGGTGTTGGATGGGAAGATAGGGCAAAATAAGGTTACAAGCAGTATGTGATGAGATGACCCATAGATGTGAATTAAATAACCTAACCAGTCTAGTAGGACTGATGCCGAATACATATGATGAATATTAGTATCCTTTACCTCAAACACAACTAACTTAAATTAATTAACTAACAAACTCGATTCTAGAGTGTGAATTTAATTGAGACAAACATTCTAATATATTTAAGTAGTTAGAAAATGACTTTGCTGTGGTTTGTCCTAGTCGTTTCTGTGACTAACATCCTTTCCTAACTAACCTTATCTGTTAAGGATGCAGGCTGGGCCCGCATGATGCTGAAATATTATTCGCATTCAGATATAATTTGTTATTTGATTGTTGATATTTCAGGATTATGGTAACGTACCTAGGATCGCCGTTATGGCTGGCCTGTACGCCTCTATCATATCTTATCATCATATCATATCAGAAGAGAGAGAAATCCATACTTAATAAATCCATAATCGATAATTATTCTGAGAAAGCAAATTAACTTGCCTTTCAATTTTTTTAAGATAAGTTTAAATTTACTGTATTTTTTCGGTTCAGTTGATTAGACGCAACTTAGGAATATAATGAAAACACAGTCATTTATAATTTTATTTTAATATTTTTTTTGTTAAGAAATTCTTTAATCTTTCTAGCTATTTTTAGTAACGTGCACTGCCCCATTCTTTAAAATTACTTGCTGCTTCAATTCCTGCAATCAGCTCTTCGTTGAATTAGTATTGTTGGCCCCCATCATACAATTTAAGATTGAGCCAGCCCCAAACGATTTCGATGATATTTAAATCAGGTGAATACGGTGGCCATGGTAATAACTCAACGTTTTGACTTGCAACCCGCACGACTTTACAGCGCGAGCATTATGTATGGACACATTATCCTTTTGAAAAATTCACTGAAGAGGCACAAATAGCTCCTGAATTTCTGGAAAACCTGATTGTAGCATATCTTTATATGAATTTCCAGTCATTTTATTTAAAACAAAATTCAATTTAATAGAGTTCCAATATGAAATTGCATCCCATACCATTTCTCCTGCCTTTATGATATGATGGCGAGTCAAAAACTGTTCTTCTTTGCGAATGTCATGAAAATAATAATTATAGAAAACAATTATTTCCAATTATTACTCATTATGCAATATTGCTTTTTTTAAAAGTTATGGGAAGGCACTGTTGAATGTCGACCTTCCAGCACAGTTTTATTTTGATCACATTTATCGATCCTTTTATTTGCATAAGTAAGCTCAACCATCTGATCATGATAATCTCTCACTCTCTGTATAACAGTTTTGTTGTCTTCGTTTGCCAGTTTGATCTGTAATGCGAACTTGTCACATTTTAGGCATGTGTCTAACTGTGGATGTATAAATTTTTAATTAAAAGATTTAAATATTTTCCAGTATTTTGACAACAAAACTGGTTTATCTGAATACATTTATAGATGCATCTCGTACATTTTTGTTTAACCAATGGGTAAATTATTTTCCTGAGTATGAGACCGCGAATAGTGCAACTCGTATTTAGGGAAACTGTTAATGTGATTTTTTACTGCCTCTCCTGACTGGACGTAATTTTGGGTTTATTGCTCTATTATATGTTTCAAATATCCCAACCTTTTCTCCAAGAACCTCCTACTAGTTATAAAGAATTTTACACTAATATTTCGTTATCGTTTTGGTTTTTAATCATTTACACCTCCCCCTGTAGTCCCCATCTGTATTATTATTATTTTTCTGATATAATTCAAGTAAATTATAAACAAGAATATCGAACTGCTTAACTAGTAGAATTAGAGAAAATCTGAAATTTAACAAGTGATAAAATATGTATTACTATAAAAATCAAATCTGATTATAAAAAGGCAAACTAGGTGGATAGCTAAGCATAACGAAACCGGTCGCGAACGGAAGGAAACGGAAGTTGAGTCTGCTTAGCACAAACAGATTTAAATAAATTAAAATAGATACAAAATAAACAAAATAAAATAAAACAAAATATAACAAATAAAAATGAGCTAAATAAGGTATCAAGTAAGTCAGTTAAGTTAAATAAAACACTTTTTTTAATGTTCGTTTCGTCATGTTAAAATCAATGAAGTGGCAGTGTTGATTGCACTGCATTCTAGAGATAGGCTCATTCTTACCGTAATCAGTTCTATGATGGTTGATACGAAAGATAGGTACCGTTCTTAAATCTCACGAATTTTCATTTAGATTAATCTTTTTTAATAGAACAGGGGAATCGATACCGCCGATAAGTAATTTATGAATGAAAACCACGCCTGCAACAACTCTGCACTTATACTAAGTGGTTGTAAGTCAATTAGTTTGAGACGATCTTGGTATGGAGGCAGGTTGAACATGTCTCTACATTGAACTGCTTCAATCCTCTTAATGTGTCCCTCATAATAAGGTGACCACACCTGGCTAGCTTACTCTAGCAGGAGTCAAACGAAAGTTGAATAAAGAGCCTTCGTAATATTAGGATCGTCGAATTATTTCGACCAACGCTTGATGAACCCAAACGAAGAGTTTGCTTGATTGATACGATTGGCATCGTTTCCGAGTAGGTGTTTTTTGGCATTTGCCCACGTTCAACTCAAGGTTGTTCTTTGTACACGATATGGAGAAGTTATTGAGCTCGGATTGTAATAGGCTCTTGTGGGTGATCGTGTGTCGATTTGCAACTCATCGGCATAGATATGGATGAATTTTTAATTAAACATTCGACGCCGTCGATTTGACAGAATGAAAAAATCGACACCCAGTTATCTGGGACCTTGGGACACTCCAGATGTTGCTGAGAAATGAGCTGATACTGATGGCATGAACAGCATATGATAAATACGGTCTTTTAGATAAGAGCCCACCCAATGGAGAATTTGAGGTGGAAAGCCAAGAGGCCTAAGCTTAAACAAAGTAACTTTATGAGAAATCCGGTCAAACGCCTTACTAAAATCGGTGAAGACAACATCAACATCATTCCCTGCCTCCATCATATTTAATGTTTGTTTAGTGAATTCAATGAGGTATGTGGTCGTGGACCATGCTTTGAGAAAACTATATGTTGATTGTCAGAAAACAACGGTTTACAATAAAATTACAGTGAATCATACACAATACTTTCAAACAGCTTAGGAATACAAGACAATTTTACAATCCATTTAATAAGCTAACTTTAAGTACTAAAATGTCAACAATCTTAAAAATTAAAAAACCATTCTTACTTTGAGTTCATCTCTCGGCTTCTAATTTCACTTTAATATCGGTTGTTCCGGCTGAACCACTTTAAAACTGTATTTCTTAGATTTTCCACTGCTCTCTTGTTGCTTCCAATAATACACAATCACTTTTATTCATTATACATGCTTATTAAATACGTATTAAATTAATTTACATATACATTTTGAAATAGTTCCTTCGAAAGAACAACCTTTCACCCCAAAACTCGACTAACCAATGTATTATTAAACGAAAGAAAGACAAAAAATAAAATAAATGTAAAAATGGGGTTTCCCTTTCTCATTGTCATATGAGAGATATTGTCATATTAATAAAGCGAAACAACTCTGTTTTACCATTTTAGTACGTACCAACACTAATTTATTATAATGTAATAAATAAATAATACTTAATTACTATAACATAACTAAATTTAAAACCAAATATATGATGTCAAATATTAAACGTAAGTTTGAAGAAAGGAGTTATCTGCTATGATAAAATGATAATTATGTTTAATTAAATAACCTATCTGTAGATGTCACATTTTGTAATATTTTATTTCCTATTTTTTTTGGTTGCATAAAATTGAATATGGTAAGAAAATTATATTTTCCCAATTTTTATCGTGTTGATTTATAAACACCAACAGAATATCCGAACATAAACTATTCTCGTAATTAGTGTTTTCCTACATTTAAGATAACTAGTTTTGGAGTGTTGAATGTAGCTTCGAATTCTGAAACGAATTTCATTAAAATGTAAAAAGGTGAATTTTTGGAGATATATTAGATGTATAAATCGGAGATTAACGTGGAAACAAATATTGCCATTCCTCTTTCGAAGTGGCAGTTTGAGAGATCAACACTTTTGCTTACGTAGTTTTCTTACCGAGAGTTAGCGAAATTTGCAGAACTCGGTTCAGCAACTGGTAACTTCCATTAAAAATGGCCATTTTAGAGAGTCCGTCGTTTTGTTACAATTAAATTAGATGTTTTCGTAGTCCAAAAGAATTCCTTAACAATCGTTTAAGAAATGGCTTAGTTTCGGACAAATTACTATTGTTTCAGAAAAACACATACAAACAGAGTTTCATCCAAATCAGTTAAGTAATGGCTTAGTACCTTTCAAATTGGCAGATGAGTGCCAATCTGCAAAAATATTTATACACCGCGCCGCAGAAATTTTTAAAATTACCGCCCCTTATCATCATCCGTCTCCTCACCATTACATATGGTGCAAAAAAGACAAAGACTGGCACCCTTGTGGAGACTATCGACAGTTAAACACTGTCACAGTTCCAGATAGATATCCTATCCCCCACATACAAAGTTTCTCATTCGCCGGCGCCACTATTTTCTCGAAATAGATTTGGTTAGGGCATATCACCAAATTGCCTTGGCTCTCGACGATATTCACAAAACAGCGATAAGTAATCCTTTTGGGCTTTATGAGTTCACCCGAATGCCATATGGCCTTCGTAACTCAGCCCAGACATTCCAGCGATTCCTTACCGAAGTGTTAAAAGGACTTCGTCTACTCTTATATCGACGATAACCTCGTTGCGAGCCGCTCCGAGATAAAACACAGGGAACATCTCGACTCAGTATTTAAACGTCTCTCCGCATATGGAATTAATATCAAAGCCTCGAAATGTATTTTAGGCGTAGTCGAAAGACAGAGTTGATGTCATTTCAAATTTTCCAGCGCCAACATCAATCTACCAAATACAGCTGTTCGTCGGGATGATGAACCACAATACCACCACTTTATACCACGGTTAGCTGAACTGTTACCGCCTATGCACAGGCATTTGGCCACCTTAGTCAAGAAAGGCAAAAAATAGAAGAAACTTCTCTTGGTCCGAAGATTGCACAAAAGCTTTCGAAATGGTCAAGCGTTCTCTTGCCAATTAAGTTGGCAAACATTAGCGTTCTTTTCAAAAAAGCCCTCTCTTGCGAAAACTAAATACTCTACTTTCGATAGAGAACTTCTTGCTATGTATTTAGCAATCAAACACTTTCGCCATTTCGTCGAAGGCCGAAATTTCCCTATATTTACCTACCATAAACCACTTATAACGGCTATTGCGTCAAAGTCAGAACGTAGTCCCCGGCAATTACGACATCTCGATTACATTGCCCAGTTCAATACTGACAACCATCACATCAAAGGTAAATACAATGTGGTGAGCGACTGTTTGTCTCGTTCTGGTGAAACACTTCTATCAGAACTCAGCGTTTTCTCCTTCAACACCAAGGAATTACTCGTACAGCAACAACACCACGACGAATTGCAGAAATTGATTTCAGCACGTACTCCGAAATCAAGCGTAAACCTGCAACGGATCGACTTACCAGATAATCAGCAAAATTGGTGTGAGACTTCTACTGGTAAAAATGGACCCTTCGTTCCCCTCAACATGCGACGGACAATCTTCAATAGTCTACATCGCTTATCACATCCTGGCATCGGTGCTACGCGAAAACTTATTGCTTCAAAATACTTCTGGCCAAGAATCAATACTGATACAAGCAATTGGGCTAAATCTTGTATCCCATCAAAAGTCCAAAGTTCACCGCCACACAAAATCAGAGCTTGGTAAATTCGAGCTGCCAAGTAGCAGGTTCGAATACATTCACATGTACCTGGTTGGTCCACTGCCCAATCGAATGGTTATCATTATATTTTAACGATAGTCGACGGATTTACCCGTTAGCTAGAGGCTTATCCAATCCGAGAAATTGGAATTCCCATTCCCAAAAATCTGGAAACCTGTTCACACGTATTCGTACGTGTGGATAGAGTCAGAGGTCCTTTGAGTACTCCCTATTCTGGACCGAATCCAGTGACCCGCAAATTGTGCAAATTCTTTGTTGTGGATGAAGAAAGGAAAATCAACAACAATTGGCATCGATAGGCTTAAGCCAGCATACGGAACACTTGTGGTAAGCCCAGCCGTAAAACGTAGTGTTCGAAAAACGGTTACATTTAATTTAAAATACTACGATTTTCGATCCAGGAGAGGAGTGATGTAGCGGCTCAAAAATCCTTTGGGATGGCACTCCTCGTAGCAAAAATATTTATACACCGCGCCGCTTAATTACGAGGGATTGCTCGTTTTTCTGAATAGAGCTATTTCATCACCTACAAATTAATTAGCGAACCTCCATATTTACCGACTATCGAGAGGTCAAGCAAGACGTGAGAAAGAAAGGAACGGAAAAAAGATCAGTCGCGTTTTAGAAGTTCAAGAGACACAGTCTCATACTCACACAAATGAGAGAGAGAGAGAGAGAGAGAGAAATTGAAAATTGGCTTATCGATTGGATCGCCTCCAAATACCACTATTTCTTCAGAGAGGGAATCGGTAAATTGCCTGAACGATGAGGGAAAGTTGTAGTTGCTAATGGAGCATACCTTCAATAAATAATTTTTTCATTTCCAAAACAAGCAAATGTGTTTTATTTAAATAAACAAGGGCGGAGTCATATTCGCATACTCAACACATTAGTATTATGGGGCATTTATATGTAGAAAATTGTTTTCTTGTGCAATTTTTTGCAGGTAAATAAGAAACATCCGCTATATAAAAATATTCAATTCTTTTATAGGAAAATTATTAATTTATTTAATTAATTCAAATGCGCAATTTACATTTTTGCCTATGGCGTCGGTTTTTATTATGAACATTTATAAATATATAATATTTTTTTTGTTAATTTTAAAAATGTTGCCATAAAAATACTCGGACCGAATATATTTTATGGCAACATTTTCATTTTTATAGTGGTTTTGAGCGGTGTAGTGGTTTAAAATATCTTCAGCAATATTTTGTTGGGATATTTTTATTTTCTTGTCTCTCATGTGCATAAAATCAATGTTATTTCTCTTTCATTTTGCCGAAGCAACATGTTGGCCGCATGTAAATGGGGTATCATTTTTGAAATATATCTTTCAAATACAGAAAATATTTGATAAACGAATTTAGATTTATGTGAAATTCTATTTGTCAAAATCCGGCGGGAAAAATAGATGTACATCAAAAAATTTCTATTTGACAGTAAAAATCAATTTTTTTATGTACATCAAGTTTAAAATATGTACATTTTTTTGTACATTTTTTTATAGACTATTTTTTTAGAAACGTCAATTGGTGTGTTAAATTATAAATAAATTAAAGCATGTAATTTAATTGAAATATATTTTAATCTTTGATTAACAATATGTGACGATTATGGGTTCGGAAATATATTCTAAAAATTTCGTATAGTGTAGTTCACAATTGAAGTCGTTTTTCATGACATCTCTAAACTTCAAATAAACAATACAATCCTGTTTAATGTTTCCAATACATACATAAAACACATCAATTTTGTTTTTTTGTTCAATTTGAACCATACATTTCACAGTTATGTTCACAAATTTATCAATCCGCCGTTACACACTTTGATTCTTTCGTCGTGATTCTTTCCTCGTCTCTTTCCCCTACACCGACAAACTGTTGTTAGTTTGTTGGTGAAGGGGAAGGACACGAGGAAAGAATCACGACGAAAGAATCAAAGTGTGGAATGGCGGAATAACCCAAAAAAACAAACCACAACTTGTCCTTATAGTGAAAAATGAGTGTGTTTTATACCAAATGTGTTAAACTTTACAGAATCAACCGAATCGACATACTAAAACGGCCTTATTAATAACAAAGAAATATCGGGTTTTTTGTATAAAAATCGATTATTCAACAATATTAATGTCGTTGCAATGACAAATGCAGGGTGTAAAATTATTGAAATGTCTAAGGTATACACTGATAGATAACTTATTAAATAAATAGAGAGGTTGCTTAGTTCTAAGAAGCTTAAAAATAAAAAGACATCCAAGGTTCATAAAAATCAATTAAACTACAGTCAAGTGTCACATTTAACAACTAAGTCTAGACAAGGTCAGAGACGGGTTTACGGACCTCAAGCGTTACAAGACCCTAAGTGTCAAAATCTAAAAATAAGAAAATGGATTTGAAAAGGTGAATATGTTGTGGCGAACACCCGCCTTACTTTTACCTGCACGAATGTACATAGATCTTGAATACACCACTCTTGATTGCATTTCTAAAGTGAAAAATTAAACTTTCCGGAATTTTGAAAAATCGGTTTTGTGCTTAAATTTCTGAAAACCAACCCAATTAATAGAAAACATTCCAAATAGTCAATCCGCCTTTACTTTACAGATGTGAATTTTTGGCGAAATAACGTCTTTTTCCCTAAACTCGTCATTTCCGGTAAAATTTAAAAAATAATCTGAACTAATTTTGTTTGAGAGTTAATTAACAAGCTTTTTGTTTGGTTCGTTTTTATTATGTTTAACTTCCGGTGAACCGATTTCGACCATATAAATCATTGGGATCTTCTTTAATTTAAAAAGATTAAGGATGAAGTTTCATATGGACAGCTGTGCAGGGACCAAACTTTTACTGAAAACCAGTTTATTGACAAAAATCTTAATTTCCGCTTACAATTTGGAAAATTGATCTGGACCGGTATTGTTGTAAAATTAATTTAGAATCTGTTAGTCCATAGCAGTTTTTCTGTAAAATGATATACATTTCAAAGTAAAATTATTGGAAGTCCGCAAAATAGGAATATGTCCCAACAAAAAATCTCAAATTTGTTGTATTCAAAAAAATGTTGTACACCCAATAAGATAATTTACAAAACGATTTGAAACAAAAATTAAAGTATGTATATTTAATTTTTTAGAGACCATGTTATGTGCATTCCAGAACACCTAACCACTTGTTAATCTTTTAAAATTGATTGAACAGATTTCTTAATTGAAACTTGTCGCACCAACCCGTTTGTAACATACTTGTTATTTGTATCGCCAATTCTAGCAATTATTCGATTCGTTTATCCCGTTAGAAGACCGTATCATGAGCATTCCAAAAAACCCATTCACGTGTCAATCTTGTAAAATTTTTAGAAGAGATTTCTTAATCGAACGTTGTTGCAACAACCCCAGCAATCATTCGATTTATTTGTCCCGTTAAGAGACCATATCATGAACATTCTTGAAAACTTACCGATATGTTAGTCTTTCGAAATTTGTAGAACAGTTTTCGTAATTGAAATTTGTTGCAACAACCCCTTTAGTTAAAGGATTATTATTTATATTACACTATTGTTAAAATGTATATTCTTTACCACAAACCTTTTTGAATTGACCCCGAAATACGAAATAAAAAAATAAAATATCCAGTATGCAATTTTCCCACTGTGTGGAGAAAATAGTTTTAATCAGTGTTGTGCAGATTAATTACGTTACATTAATTATGCTCTTATTTACACGTAAATAATTGTAATAGTAACAAATGTAAAAAATGTCATTAATTAGCGACATCTGCATGGAAATATTTAAATTAGTAAAATAATTTAAAATACGGTATTTTCTAGGCTTATTTTCTGGTGATTTTTTATTGGTGCATACCAATACTCGTAAATCCAGGTGTTCGAATTTTGTTTTAAACCCATGTATTTAGTGTAAAACTGTAAACACGTACACGCTAAAATTCTAATTGGGTGATTCTTTTTTTTTAATTCGAAAAACAGTCGTAAATAAATCACCCAGAGTTATTCCGGCATCAGCAACCATACCACACAATCTACCTGATGAATAACGAGATAATTTTTCGATACTAACATATTTTTTTATTTTGAAGTAACAGTACATCGTAATTCTAAAATAACTATTCCACCATCCTTGTAATAATTATTTGGCGCTTCCAGAAATCCAATCATATTGTACAGGGTTTTCCAATAGGAATGATATGATTTTTAAGTGACGTTTCGGCCATTTGTAATATGACATGATCTGTCATTTTTTGTTTCATTGTATTCAGTAATGTTTACAATTTCATTACTTTACTACTTTTTTCATTACTCATTTTGCCTTGGAAGAACTTGAAAACGATAACGATTTCTTTCGATCTTCTCCGATGAGGCTCACTTTCATCTGAGTGGTGCGGTAAATAAACAAAACTGTCGATTCTGGTGCGAAGAAAATCCACAAATTATTCATGAAAAACCATTACATTCACCTAAATTGACAGTTTGGTGTAGTTTTTGGTCTGGTGGAATCATCAGTCCGTATTTTTTTCGAAATGAAGCTGGTAACACCGTTACTGTCGGACAAATGTGACAACATTTGGTTCCAACAAGACGGGGCTACGTGCCACACAGCAAGTGCAAATATTGAATTATTGCGAGAAAAGTTTGGATCATATCACTCTTATTGGAAAACCCTATATAAGCTCCATGAGTCCCTGCGAATTTTTATTGCCGCCTAATGCGAATCTGAGCTGTTAACAGTGTATTTCATCCCTTGAATCATAGGTGGATCTAGCATGTCTTTCCTTATCCAAATATCAAGTGAATTACGCCTTTAAATAATATAGTATGCAAAGTTATAGAAAAGTGCATTGATATTTATTAAAAATATTGATACTAATGAATATTTATGTAATAATTTTCACATTAAATTATTTTAGTAGCTCCATTAATCAAAAGATGTCGGGTTCACAAAATAATCAATGAGATATTAATAAAGTTTCAATAGATGTATCTGCTTGTAATGGTTGTATTAAATACTAGAAAATAATGTATTTTAAATTATTTTTCTAATTTAAGTATTTTCATGCAGATGTCGCTAATTAATTACATTTTTAACGTAAGTGAACAACACTGGTTTTAATTCCATACTAAAGTTCGTACTCAAAATATCAAAGACACAAAAGTATAAATTTTGACAATTTTTTTAATCGTTAATCTGTTCTGGTTCCTAGGCGCTCCCTACTCTTTCGCGGTTCGCTTTTCCCGTCCTTACTTTTTTGCCGTTTAGTGTGTTAAATCAGTATGGAAATGCATATGTAATAAACCTGGGTTTCCTACAAAATTCCTCCATGTTTCCAATAGGATTTTTTTCTCTTTTTAGTTGGGATTCACACCCACACCGAAATGTTTGTGACAAGATTTTTTTGGCTAGTAGTATATATTTCCGTGTATATTTTCCGTGTTTCTTTCCATAGAAAGAGTGTGGTTTTCCCACGGGAATTTAATTGGAATTCCGTCGGTATTGCATATGGGGATATTTTAGTTTGTGTTTCAAATCATTTTTAGATTTGTATATTGAGTCTGCAACATTTGTTTCATGCAACAAATTTGGAACATATTTCACACGCATAAATATTAAATTTGGATAATAAGGCTGCGTGCCAAACTTAAGGTAAATCATTTACTACTCTAAAACCCGGTTTTAGGATAGATTTTTCGATCAGTTTGCCATATAGTTTTTCAAAAATAATTGAATTTACCGAAAACTTAAAATTGACTTTTACCTTAAGTCCCAGACCTCTGTGCCAAGAGCCTAAGTAGTTTTTGTTGTTTTTTGACAAAAATATCTTTTTTATAAGAACTTTTGGAATAGTAAGAGCTACCGGCTTTCCTAACTCTCACGAGATCAAGGTAGTTAATTGCGACCCTCATGTCGCTTGGCCCTCTGATGGGAAATAAATGAGGCTAATGAAGCAGTTTCTAATCGTGCAAACGAATTACAAAAATAAAAATTTCGGACATTTACCGATTTAGAATTTTAACTGTAACGTATAGATTAATATTAAAATTGTTTAATCAGCAACGTGCACTATGTATTTCTATGAGTATTTCTCATATTCAAAACACAGTTTTGAAGAAATCCGAAATGATGATCATAAAAAGAAATACGAATTTTATATTTACAATATAAATTGAAGCAATATTACCAGTAAATTATTGTATTGTATTGTATTACCCACTTATCAATAAAGACATTATGCTATTGTTATGAAAACAGATATAATAAACTACCGGTTCTATAAATATATGTAAGTTTAACCAAGAACAATTATGTGTATGTGACAATTGCTAGTAATAATATTTGACTAATTCATCAAATAAAACAATTACCGTTGAAAATTAAAATCACAAGGTCAGTTCATGCGCAATTTTGGTGGCCATTTTATAGTTTAAATTTAACCCAAACACATATTGTTATAATATTGCATGCATACATGATGAATGTTTATATAGAGCACGATACACGTAGCTGCCACATTAGATGTTGTAGGTGGGTGTAAAAAAGAAAAACATCTCGTATTGAGAAGACATATAAATATATTATTTTATATTTAAGATTACGCAAATTTTCTATTATATAATGGAGTATAACGACTTTGGAAAAGTATTTATAAACAACGCCAGCAGTTCATATTTTGTAACACAGACACACAGCAGAGAGATTTTTTCTTCTGTGTAGTCGCACATCCACAGGATTTTTAAGACATATATGAGACAATGTATAAATAGACTAATTTCTGTGCGTCAGCTAATTTATACCGAGTTTACGATAAATATTATTTCTCTTATCATTTTTAATTTACAATTAATAAATTCATTTAAGCATTTGTATATGTACTCGTATATATGAGAATAGTATGTGAAAGTGAAAACCACTTATCTTGGCTTCGCATACGCTAATAATTTCGTATTATCGAATATTGATTGATTATAATTATTATAGATTAGTGTAGGTTGCTTAGCAACCCCCAAAAAATTATTAAAGTATTTTTAGAATTGAGGTTACGAAACTAGGCTACACGTGATTAAATTTACTTATCACACTTTAGTATGGTAGTAATAGAACAATGGCCTTGATCAAATTGTAAAAATCGAGCTCAATAAATGTCTAGTAAGCCTACGCCTCGTGAAAATTGATAGACTACTTATTGTTATGACGCATACGTTTATAAATTGCTAAATGCATTTTAAATATATATTTTTATATCATGTAAATGATTGCTAGAAATGTAATAATCGTCCAAAAAGACCAAAAATGTTCTTATCGTACTTTAAGTATTCTTCTATGTGTCAAAAAATTCTAAGAATTATTTTGGTTTATGTCTGACATTAAACAGTTTGATTATTCTAAATGTTTTTGCTAAGTAATCTCGTCTGATGATCTTGAGGATGGATTGTATCGACGCCAATAGAAGGGGTGTATATGTTGTAACCAACATCCGACTTTCTTTTACCATGTATGTAATAAATCACGAACACACTGATCTTGAATACTATGGTGACGAAAAGACAATTAAAGAATTTAACGATTCTCAGTATTTGATGCTCAGGAAGCCCACATATCAAAATTCATGACCCTAATGCACTTTTAGCACAATCCAATGAAAATGGAACCAGATTTTTTTTCAAATTTATTACAAATTTGTTACACAGTTAGAAAATGCAGATTATAGGTCTCGTTATGCTGTAATTAGTATTGATCTGGCATTAGACAAAGCTACACCACACTTTTTGCATTTCTGTCAATTTTATTGCATCGTACTGGGGGAAGTACTGGAACTTTTTACAAATTAAATACAAAATATTGGCATAGCACCCCCAAAAACTACTCCTAAGGTGTGCAACCATTAAAAATTATTGTATCGTACTGGGTGCAATACTAGAAGTTCTGACAAAATAAATACCATATATTGGAATCGTTGGATCTCTAAAATGTACCCGAACCTCTTTAAAAACCATATTTCTCTGTATAGGTTATAAACTTAGATGAAATCAAATTAGATGAAATACTTCTTGCCCAATAAATAGATACCTCTGAACTTATTACAACAGTCCACACCTATAAGAATGGGTTATAATGTATCGAATCAATCACCTTCCTATACAAGAAATAGAACCGAAAAGACCTTTAAAATTTAGACGTGCAGAAAGGCAACACTATGCATTATGGTCAATTTTTGTGGGTTTTGGCTGTTGAAATAGAGCACACATTTCTTGCGAAGGAAGGCAGCTCAGTGCATTATTTTTCATTTTGGTAGGCTGTTCTGATAAGTTCAGGTTTAACTATTTCTTGTACAGGTCGGTAATTCGATACATTAAGATCGATTTCAAGGAATTCAATTTCATGCAATAAGGCCGATTTTTGTGGTGTACGCTTTTGTTATAAATTCAGGGGTGTCCATTTCTTGTACTGGAATCAGCAAAGCAAATGATCCATTTTTGTGAGTGTGGACTGTTGTAACAAGTTTAGTGGTGCAGATTTGTTGTAGAGAAAGGTCCCAGCAAACGTAGAAGTACTTCTAGAACTAGTGTAAAAGTAGTGAAAAAAATACTTGTTTTTTTGTGAGAAAGATTGGACGTCGGGAAAAAATTGATCAGTTTTATAAAAAATTTTACAGTGGATTCGCTTTTACTCTTATTACATAAGAAATCATGCTGCCTCTTTTACACTATTCGCTTATTCCGTATATAAAAAGTACTTTACACCTACTTCTTAGGGCACTACTTTAAAAGTACATTTCTACAGTTGTTTAATAGTACTAATGGATAAGCATTTTTAGAGTATTTTTAAAAACAAGGTTTGTTCCTTCATTAAATAAAACGCAACAGATTTATTAAATAAACTATATTTTAATTATATATTTGTTAAAAAATTATACATGATATCATCATCAGTATAAAATTCTCAGGTAACTATTTAAACTAAATCGTAACGAAAACCTAAATGTTTAGCTCAACTCATTAAATTGCTTATATGTACCATACGTTATTTGATAATATCACATAACTTACTTAAACTGATAATGTGGCTGGATGTACCGATGTTTGTATTACTTTGTACAATGTATCTAAATTACTTTCTGCTATGAGGTAATTTTTAAACTTATAATTAATAGTACTGTCATTCATAAATTGGAATGCATCGGCCCGAAAATTTTAATGATGATTTGCAATCACCATAAGTTAAATCATTTTATAAATATTATACATTTATGTAATGAATTTTAATTAATTAAAAAAATTATAAATGAATTAAAATTCGTTTCTTTTAATTATTATCAGTAAATTAAAGGTACTAGTGTATTTAGATAGGTAATCCATTTTATATAGGAAGTATATTTATATTATAGTTATATTATATATAACTAGTCGGTTGTTGAATGTAGCATGCAAACCCTTATTTCTTTTTCGAAATTTTGTTTGCTCTGTAGGCCGCCGCATGCATCTAAGGAAATAAATAGAAATTTATTGTTAGCTGATGATAATTTAATTAAATTATTGGGTTTTCTAACCGAATAGAATAGTTCTAAAAAGCTTTGACGAATCCAACGACCTTTTCTAGTTCTTTCCCTTTAAATTGAATTCATGGTAAAGGTCATCTGATGCTAATAAATGAACACACTTTCCAATGAAAATTTTACTTTTCTAAGAAACGTAACCAAATAAAAACAGTAAGCTTGTTATTTTACAAACTTATTGTTAACATGATAATAACAATATAACTTACTAATTGTGGAATATTTATCATCGCCTACCCGAGGTTCCAGATCAGTTAATTCTGGTATGGTTTTAATAGGGAAGATGGTCTCAAATTCAATTGAATTTTGCTCGTCTTCATCAATCGCTTTTTCCGCTGATTTACTAATTTTTTTGACACACGAGGGTTTCCACAAGCATTTTGTTTTGAACATTTCGATGAATCTGGTTTTCCTTTTCGTATTTCTCAAATTTATTTAAATTTTGTTTAAAATTTCTTTCAACTTGCACGATACATTTTCTGAAATATTTAAAGTAAACCAATTGTCAGTTTTATTTCTTGAATTTCCATTTTATTAAACTAAAAATATAATATTTATCTGTAAAATTTTCGTTTTCTAGCGTTTCTTGGGAAATTCAGTTTCACTTAAGTTGGCAGTATTTGTGGAACTTGATGAAATCGATGTCTGTGTTAAAAACGGAGTTATTTCTAATCCAATAAGCTTATCTGTAGCAAATTAATGGATTACCTCTATCAGTGTCGAGTACTGAAATCTTTTTCTGGGTGGAAATAGTATTTCGCTATGTTCTTCGACGCTGTCTGCACTGGAAATTGAATCATCATTAATTCTTTGTGGGTTTACTGTCGACGTAATGAATCCTAGTGAAATATTTTGGCTATTCAATGTGTTTTGATAGTTGTCGATGACTGGAGATAAATGAATATCTGTTAAAATAAAAGTGTTAAAACGTTTTAAATATTTTATGTACTGTTTGTATTTTTATCGATCATTTTTACTTAGTTGCTGGCTCAGGTTATCTGGAATTATAATATTCACATTGATTATTAATGCGAAAATTTAATAAACGAATGGTGCAAAATTGGTATTATAATATATTCGTCATCTACTGGTACACAAAAATATTTATATAATATTTCTTTCAAATAAAAGGTTTGTAGATCTGGTTGAATACTACTGCGGCCTAGTACTACTCTAAGAATAGAAGAATTAATCGGTTCATTAAAATAATTTGAACTTCATTGAAAACATGCCCAATCACAGTTTTTTCTCCTGCAAGCGAGCCAAATCCTTGGAACTTATGTTAGACCATTTGATTTCTTCTATTCGTCTGTATATTTGTTGTAGTATTTTATTTGGCTTTCTAATAATTCGTTTCAAAAACTCCATGAAGTTTTCAAATTTGTAAGCCGAATCTAATGATCCAAATTGTTTCACACACCGCGGCAAATGTAGGAGAGCATGGACATTAAAGTTTACCATACCATACCAAAATCAATTGATTCTAAAATATTTTCATTAAGCAAAAAATGTCTATGATGGTAATGCTGATTCGCTTCTAACGCTGAAAGATGCATCAGTTCGTTCATCTCTAATTTCGGTTTAAAAAACTACTCTTATCTTAGCAGAACTTCCTATTGTTGCAATTTTGGGCAGCTATTTTGCCTGTGTGATATTGAGTACCAGTAATAAACGCCCTAGCTGTCCCCGACTGCGTAATTTTGATACCATTTTTAATTAGAAATTCCGTTTATACGTACGAAAATTTTTAAAAAGTCATTTACTAAGTGAGGTTTTTCGAAGTTGAATTGCACCCAATTAGAAATGGCGATTCATTTAGAAATTCAGATAAATTTTCAATTATTGGTCAAATACAAGTCGGGAACTTATGAACCCTTGTAGCCCATTAATACCAACGTTTTAATTGACGTTGGTATTATTGGTCTTTCATTAGTAGGAAGATAAATTTATTGGATTTTACATGATTCTGTATTCCAGAATGAAAATACTCTACTGGCGCAAAGTCAATAACATTAATAACATTAGTTTTGGTTTTGAGCAGTTGTCTTGCTATTAATGGTAAGATTCTTATACCAGAATTATTTACAATTTTTAGTAAATCATCTAAATGATTATGCGGAATTTTGTTTCTTGTAGCCCACGATTTTAGGTTCCTTCTAATTATTGGTCCAGCATTAACATCTTCACTAACATTAGAGTCAGAAAGGCTGCAGCAATCGCTCGGATGATTATCAAATTCTGAATGAGAGCAGTTGCTGATAGTATTAGATAATGGATTTCTAGGCACAACATCAACTTGACCAGAAGAAATAGAATTCACTACATCACTGTTTTAATAATTCCCAAGTTTCCTTGGGTAAACTCGAATTGATTTGGTCGGGCGAACGAATCCAAATTTTGATACCTTAACATATCATTTTTGTACAGGGTGTCCGCCGGGAAGGTATACTACTTTGTTTGTTTATGATTTTTGATTAAATGAAAGAGAATGGATCTTATATTGATAAATGTTTTATTTAATGTCGGCAATTATGTATGGAATACAATATCAGATAAATGTCCGCCTCTGTTAGCCTCACAAATGCGAGCCCTTTTGAGCACATTTTTCATTGCATTCTCACACATTTCACGCGGTATTTCATTAATTTCATCACGAATGTTTTGTTTGAGTTGCTCAAGCGTTTCTGGTTTGTTTGCATAAGCCTTGCTTTTTAGATATCCCCACAAAAAGAAGTCCGGAGCAGCACATCACCATTTTTTGAAATAACTTTTTGTGGAAAGAGTTCTCGCAGTAATTCCATTGTAATCCTGGCTGTATGCGATGTGGCACCGTCTTGTTGATACCACATGTTAATCAAGCCCAAAGTATGCAGTTGTGGCGTTAAAAAGTTTTCAATCATATCACGATATCGCTCCCCATTCACAGTTACCGTTACGCCGTTTTCATTTTCAAAGAAGTAAGGTCCAATGATTCCTCCTGACCAAATTGCACACCAGACTGTCACTTTTAATGGATGTAAAGGTGACTGATGAATAATGTGAGGGTTTTCCATTGCCCAGAACCGACTGTTCTGTTTATTCACATATCCATTTAAATGAAAATATGCCTCGTCACTCATTATGATTTTTTCATGAAAATCGGGGTTGTCATGGGCGAGCTGTAACATCCTATTGGCATGTGTACGGCGGCGTAAATGGTCTTGTGGAAGAAGCTCTTGTGTCAACTGAATCTTAAATGGAAACAAATGCAAATCCTTGTGCAAAATTGTGACCAAACTTGTTCTTTGAAAACCAAGCTCCTGAGCACGGCGTCGAATTAAGGTTGATGGATTGTTTTGAACACTTTCTTGAACAGCAGTAATGTTTTCAGCCGATCTTGCAGTACGTTGTGACCCATGCTTGGGCCTATCACTTACAGACCCTCTTTCTTCGAAATCATTCACTACACGATAAATAGTGCGTTTTGTTGGCACGTTGTTTCTCCCAAAAATTTCACGTAAATTTCTCATCGTCACAGTATCGATGATTGATTTTGATAAAATGTTTTAACGATTAAAACACGATGGTTTATCGAATATTTTTCCATAATAAATTTGCCACGTGTCTACTTCACGACTGCCAAGTATGAACTGTCAATACTAATATTCGCCTAAACGGCGGCAAAACAAAGTAGTATACCTTCCCGGCGGACACTCTGTACCTATGCCTAGTCATTTTCATACGAATCGTTTGAGGTTATGTTTATCCACGTGTAATATGGAATACACTTTTTTCTGAGTTAAGTTTTCCAAATGTATTTTTCGGTCGTACGAGATTAATCATTAATCTTAATATTATTAATTAATATTTTACTGCTTCCACCATGTTGTATTAGTGCTCGAAAATAAAAAAATAATAAACACTTTTGTTTGATCTTAATCTTTCATTCTATATTTATTGTTTTTATGCTGGTAACATTAACCATCGTCTGCATCATATCTTATACAACATTCTTAATCGTTTTTTCGAAGATACTAACCCTTTTAAAATATTTGAATAAACTCCGAAAACTGAAAGTACCCGATTTTCAGTCAATTTCTTTAGGACCCCCCAGTTGTTCTCAATTTATGATTAAAGCTTAAGTATAAAGTTTCATCCAAATCAGTCATACCGTCTGGGCTGTAGAGACAGACCGGCACCACCTCAAAAAACACGTTTTTCGAACTTCGGTAGTATAGCGAAAGGCGAATCTTCAGAAAATCTCGAGGTTGAAACTTTTCTTGATTACCATACTTACTTTTACCTTATATTAAATAGATTGTGTATAGGACAGACGGCACCTATTTTTCTCTTACTCACGGTGTCACTTTTGTCGTTATATTCGAACTTCGAAAACATATTTGAAGTAAATCAAGCTGTGAAAAAGTTCATTTTGGTTGTAAAAGTGCCAACTGCCAACTTCCAAGTAAGTACATAAACACATTTTTTTAGTTTATTGTAATAATTATAATTATTTTTCAGTCTGAGGCTTTGGCAAAATTAAAGCTAGTGAAGGGTGGTAAAAATTAGAAACACGTGAAAATGGTGGACGCATCTTATTTAGCTTGTCAGCATCAAAAACCCGCCAACCTTAGTAAGCAGCCTCGGCGGTGGGGGTCTGTACTTTTATTAAACAATGCTTCAGCAATGTACAAGTAAAGGCAGTTGAATTAGATCCAGCTATGTTAGAAGTGGCCACTGAATATTTTGGATAGAAATTAAACGATAAGTTACAAGTTTAGTATCTTGGAGAAGCCGCAGAAAAACGAAAACATTAGATTCGATAATTTTTGATATCCAATTTAGTGTATCGTGATGAAAGCTACTAAAAAATTTGGTGAGCAATTTAAAAAAATCGTCTAAAGTTATCTAGACTTATCAATTGGAGGAAGGAGTAAATCAAATACTAAATTGTACCGATAGTAAAGTTTACAAGAATGAGACTCACGATGATTATTTAAATTAATAAAATTAGCAGCAGACGATATAAACTATATAGCCATTAAAAACCTCCATTCGACCGAAGAATTATGTGTCTTGAAGATTTTTTAAAAGAATTAAAAATTTAAGACAAACTTCGTTTTATTTTATTTGCTTACAGATAAAAATTCCCAAAGTGCAACTTTTATTTTGGTGTACCGCCTTATGGCTGTAAATATCCGGGGAGTTTCATTGGCATGAAAATCCATGTCGTAAAGAACAACACGATCATAAAGATGAATTACATGGGTGTTAGTAGCAGACGGTTAGGTTATGGTTTACGGTTAAGTTTTGGTATGTGTCTAACCCATAATGATAAATCCAAAACCGCCTTAATGCCCGCTTACATGGTATGGCATGAAGGCAACAGTTCGTGAATGCCCATGCTCGTCCGTAGTTGATTCAACACTTAGGGGTTCAACAATTACACCGTAAATAATTCTTATGGATTAGAATCAAATGTAATGACCCAGTCTATACACTTAAACGAGGCGGCGTCTAACTTACCACCGGTAACCAAAAAATACAACAGTACCAATGAAAACATTGGCATTGTGGATGGCTGAAGAAATCATGATGGACGTTTAATTTTTAAATTAGGAACTTTAAATATTGAGAACGGTAAACTATATATACAATGTTTCTAGCATTTTTAATTAATGAATATTCACACAAAACAACTAACAAACTAAAAAATAAATTGAGGACGTGTTTTGACGTTTTGATATAGATTCCATATTGATTCCATTCGTTATATTGTCAATATTCTATATCCATATAGAATAGAGGGCAATAAAGGCAGTAATAAAATAGCGTGGTGCTAAATATATTTTATAAAGTTGTGTCAGATGTTTAAACAAATAATACCTACGTGTTAAATAAATAATTTCCATTGTATAGATATTATTTTCCCTCAAATAAAACTAAAAAAGTGAGGTTATTTTCTTATAAAAGAGGAAAAATTCAGAAATTTGTTTCTAAAATGGGCGAAGCACTTGCTGAAGCTGTGTAACTATTTACTAAAAGTTGTAATAGCATCAATGATAACATGCAGTTATGTAATCGTTACGTGAGGATTTTGATAAAAAAACGTGTTTACGATCACAGTACTCCAATGCTCCAAACTCATGGCAATATAGACGAAAATTTTGAATTATTCAAAAGAAATTGGAGTTAATATGTGACGGTAGCTGGAATTGACAAATGGCCCGTCACGGAGAAAAAAAGAAAATCAATTTACTGTCAACAGTGTCAACACTCGTTGGAGATGAAGTGAAAACCAAGTATTCGCATTTCTCATTTACCGAAGAGGAAACAGACACAAAAGAAAATGTTCTAACATGGATTGAAAGTCGTCTAGTGTCAAACAGGAACGTGTTATACGATAGATATTTGTTCCACACCTGTAGTCAAAATGATAACGAATCGTTCGATAATTATTTGATTCGTATGTAAATATAATTAAGACGTCACTATGGATTGCTTGTTGCGGGACCTTATAGCATTTGGCATTAGAGATACGACTCTTAAAAAGCGATTTCTGTCACAAGATCCCGATACTTTAACATTGGACAAGATAATTCAAGAAATTAAAGGTTGCGAAGTTACTGAGGATCGATTTAAATCCATAATGGTACATAATTTTACGAAAGTGAATAAAGTGGTAAATTCTAACAAACACAAAGAAAATAATAAACCGAAAACATATTAATTTTGTGCGGCGTATCACATTTTCGATAAAAATGTATGTCCTGCGTTTGGAAAATAATGCAAATCATGTAACGGGAATAATCATTTCGAAGTGGTGTGTAAAAAGAAATGAAAAACTCAAATAATAATAACAGTGATAGTGAGAGTTCATTTACTATATCTACCGTGATTGAAACGAATAAGGGTAATAGTCGTACTGAACCTTAAAATTCAATGGAGAATGGCGAAAAGTGGCATATGATTTGGTTTCGAGTGCACAAGCTTGTTTGATTGGGCTTAATCAATTACGTATATTAACTAACAATAATTTTACGCTAGTTGACTCTAAATTGACTTTAACGGATTATGGTGGTCATCCGATAGAAGTTTTGGGAAAAGTAATGGTACCGTGCCTCCACAACAATAGAAAATATTCAATATTTTTTCAAGTGGTCGATAATGCTCATGATGCGTTATTATCTGAGAACGCGTGTACTGTTCTCGGGCTTATTCGTAATGATAAATGTGTTTTGCGGAATGAGCATGCTTTGAATAAAATAACGAACGATGACAGTGTAAAGTTTGTTGATAATGATCCGGAGTATAAAAGTCTTGTAAATCAATCCAACCAAATAATACAGACGTATAGTGACGTATTCGAGGGTTATGGACTCTTACCAGGAGAAGTGGAAATATAAGTGGATGAAACAGTGAGGCCTGTTATTCAGTCTCCACGTCGTATACCCATGGCACCACGAGCACAGTTAAAAGCCGGATTAGATTAACTTATTAACGAGGGTATAATCGCATCTGAACAAGCTGACACAAAGTATATTACTTGTTAAATAAGCGTACTCTTTTAGGATCTGTCTAGATCCAATACCTCCAAATAGCGCAATAAAAAAGCTTCATCGTCAAAGTACAACAATTGATGAAATACTGCCTGAGCTGGGAAAAGCAAAAGTATTCTTTATAATCAACAGGTCGTCCTAAATGAAACATAAAATTACCAAGTCACTTTGATGATTATCAGCTTCATTAGTGACATTTTCTTTATTCAATATTCTATATCCATATTATGGATAACATATCGGTGATATGAAATTTCTCCATATGGGGATTGTACAAGAGAGGGCAATAAAGGCAGTAATAAAATAGCGTGGTGCTAAATATATTTTATAAAGTTAAATAGTGTGTTTTATTAAATAGGAGTATAAACCCATAACAGTACTCATTTACTTTTTTATTTTGACAAAAAAGCTACACAATTAAATTAAATTTTATTTTTTTCACTAGCTGTGTTGGTTTTCGAATCTTCTTGAAACTTGTACTAAAACATTTAACTTCATTCTTGCCTTATAGAAACCAATTTTTGGAACACGATTTTATAATGCACTGTCTTATATTGATACTATTTAATATTTGCGTTTACATTGTAAGAAAGCACAATACAGGTGTGTGAAGCTAACCCAGGACGTCATCACAGAAATAATAAAAACGTTCATTGGGCAATACTAATTTTATACCATGAAACTATACTATATGATAATAATTGATCTAAAGCACCTATATTTCAATTATCTATGATAAAAATAGGAAGGCAAACTAGATTCAAAGCCCATTCCAAGACCAGCCGTATGTTGAGGTTGGCACAATATAGGCCCATATGTGTATGGCCCAATCAGTTTATTGATCATTAATTAATTTAAATTAATGTATTAAGTATTTAAACAAAATGGGCTATCCCAAAATGCTAGAGAGTCAATCTCAACATACTGTTGAGAATTTGCCATGCCAAATTCGATCCGTATCAATCGATTGTGAATATTGTTATAAATTTGACGGTTTTCAACAACAATTTTCGTAATTTACACCACTTCCGAAATATTCCGGAAAATACCAGAAATATTCTCACTATAATTCTCCCTCTATTAATAAATAATTTTCACAATTAATTATCAATTTGCAATTACTTTTAATCACACTCCTAATTTCACTTTACCGCTACTTATAATTTTCCCGCTACACATCCTAACTTAGACTCAGCAAAGACCAATATCGATGTCTGGTCGCAATGTCACTGCCAAATACATTAAACTACCTACCCACGACACGGAATATTGAATTCTCCATCTGCTTCACAATGGCCAAGATTAGCTTCTTTGTAACACTATATGGGGTGTACGTATAGTGCTATACCGGAACGGCCATTTTTGAGTTCGGTAAATTGAGGTTTTACGTAGTTCATCGAAAATTATTAGGATTTTAGTTATAATTTATGCATTTGTAATTTCAGGATTGTATATTTTCGGGATTCATTTGTTCATAATATTTAATCGGGTTATTTTAAGATTTCGTGACCATTTCGTTTTACATACTTTTATTATACTCTCTTTGTCTATCTGTCTGTGCTGGATTTTTGTAGTCTTAGCTTCACAACTTCCCGGCTAGCTAAAGCTCTGAAATCTTCAACATTTACGTAAAGTGAATGACCACACATTATTAAATCAGGATATGCCATGATATATCCTATTATTATTGACCGCTCAGCCTTAATTTTCGAAAATACTAAAACAAAGTTATTTAATATATTTTTAATGAAAATATAAATTAAATTTGTTTATAACAAATTTTTAGGTTTTATTAAAGATATGGAAATTGGCTTATACTCGTAATGTACTTAACTGTTTACTTTAAAATAATTTAACTGAGGAGGCTTACAACTTTTAAAAAAAAATTATCAAAATATATCACTTGACTTGTCATCGCAGTTTGTCTGTCATTTAATTTGGCCTACATACTGCTTTAAGAGTAGCTCAAGTTGCTTCGAAGTGACACCTTGTAAATTGTGATTTACATAATAATGCGTGAACATTGGGGGTGGGCAACGTAAATTTCATGCACATGTCATGCCGGTTATGTATAAAGTTTTTACCAATACCATTGTATGAAATATTCATAAATAGATAACAATGTCGTTTTAATATAAGAAAAATTTCCCCTTAAATCGTTAAACGAATATTACACAAACACACTTTTGAAAACATATACAGCCAAAATAATTCTCTTTAGTTTATTTCAATAGAAATTGTGTAGTTTCTCACATAACTCCAACCTGCATAGTTGTACAGTGAATTGAATCGGAACTGTGTTAATTATATATTTTGCATTTTATTTATTAAGTTCATAAAATTTAGTTTTGTTTAAATAAATATCTTTTGATAAAATAATAAAAACTGAATAATCGAATAAATTTAAATATTTAATTATCTAACAAAATGGCCAGAACATTAACACGAGTTAGTAAATTTTTAACCACAAATTACGGTATATCATCAGTTCCTGTACAATCATCAGCTCTATTATCAAATAAAAGAAATTGTAAGTAAAAATTATCATCTTATACATCTTTTTTAATTGAGTTTAATTAAAAGACATAAAAATGTGACGTGCAGTGTTTGAAGAATATAGTGTACGTTTTTAAACGTTGCAACCGTATTTGAAAGCGATAGTTTTACAACAGATTGCTTCGTAGTTCTAGAATAATCAAATGCATCAATCATTAATTTAATCGTATAATTGGCATTTATATATGTAACAAGTTATTGAAATAGTATGCAATAAAACTGTTGCTTGCAATGAAGCAATTTTATCAATAATTTTCTTATCTAGTTTATGATTATATATGTAAATAAAAAGGCACTTAAAACAACATAAAACCGTATACCAACTCATTAAGTATTTAAATCCACTATGCTTTTACTTTGTTATGTTGCGTACTTAAAATAAAACATTAACATGTGGAGTATATGGTAAATTTCCTCTTATATGTTCATGTATATGTAATGTACTACAATTTTTGCTAAGCTTATCTCTTAACTCCTACATACATTTGTAAACGAAACTTGTTAGCATAAATCGATATTTTACAAACCAAAATAACATTTCTCCGCTTTTAGTAACGAATTTTGTTGATAATTTTTTTTGGGTACGTAATCGTAGTTAGCACATGTGGATTGCATTGCAAGTTGTAGTTATAGCAAATGTGCAACAAGTACTACACACATATTTTAGTGTTTATTTTATACAAAGACAAAAAAACTTGTTTTGATTAATATTTAATCCAGCACGCCGCCTTCATTCATTCTCAGAAGTTCAAACTTTTTTGTTTAAGACAACACAATAATATTTTTGTGTACTGTACAAGTTTATTGAACTTGATATTTTAAAATTGCTAACTTAATAATTCATTACGTCTGTCTTATCACCAAAAGTAATAACAAAATAAGAGTTTTGTTTTTGATTTTGCATACATGAATCACCATTCTCTTTTTTTTTGTTCGTTGTTTCATTCGATGAATGAATATGGCTTGTGTGCTACATTTTGATGTTAAAAGGTAATTGACACAAGTTACACAGTACCCCGATTTAACAAATTATTATTTGATTAAAATGTAACACTTAATGCTGGCATTGAACCTTAAACAGCTGACCTCGAGCCAATTATCGTCAATGGTGTTAATTTAGGCAATGAGAATGAAGTAACATCATCAATGACAACAATAGATGGTACAAACCGGAAAGCAAAATTTGAAAAATTTTTAATTAATTTATTTCCCTTATTCTATATGAAAAACAATGTTAAAATAGCTGATGAAATGCCTAGAATAATTGATAGCTCGTCTTTGCCAAAAATGTAAACCAATATTATATTATTTTTAATTCTCTATAATTTTTACTTTTTTATTTCCAAAGAAAACATATCCTTTGCACCGTTATTTTTTGTTTTTTTTACATGTATGTACTTTAACAAGGTGTTACAAATCACTTTCTAACATAAAAATATTTATCCCTCGTATAGCCCAAGCGTCGACCCGCGCTACGCTTTATGCGTTAAGCAGCGCTTTTACTTCTTTTGTAAGCAGTAAAATTCAAATACACACGTTTATATGAAATTTGCATTCTGCTCGCTAAACAGAATTCTGTTTCATGTCTCTATTTCTAATTTCGCTGCTCAACAACAATGTGTTATGCTTATATTCCATAGCGGAAACAGAAAAATCATGCTGAGCATGTGACAAAGCCAAGAACTACAATTTACATTAGAGCGACTGAGACACAACACTTTTATTTTATTGCCTAGCACGCAGCTAAAGTGAAATGAAATTTCACAACAAATAATGATTTTAGTTAGTGAATTTAATATTTTTCTTATTAGAATATAGATGACTCTGTTTAACTCTACAATTTCATCAATTATTATTTGTTGTTAAACAAACTCACATAAAACATATTTTGACTTGAAGTTACAAAAAAAAATTAATTCAACATGAGCTCTCTGCGTTAAAATTTTACGAAAATCGACAAACTAATTTTTCATGGAATAATTTATCTATTTATAATTTATCTGACTAATTTAACGGCTAACGTCGGAGACTAGAATTTAATTTTACGTCAGCTATGTACTAGTCTTGTGGTATAAAAAGTTGGAGAAATTTTAACATCAACAAAATGTAACTTAAAAATTATTTACAAAAATATGAAAAATCTTTATTTATAAAAATATTTATTTGTAATATTTGTAATGTTTGGAATTGGCAGAATCATGTTATTTCATTTCTTCTTTTAACTTTCGAAAATATATAAAAAGTGTTCTGCTATAAAACATGAAACCTAAAAAATGTGCAATCGCGCCTTAAATTATTTTTAATAAAAAATCATTATTCTTCACACACTAGGGTAACTTGAATCCGGTAACTTCTTTGTTTCTTCCTCCTTTACCTAGAAAACCGGTTTTTTGCGCGTCAATAAAACCGATTTTGTAGGTAAAAGGAGATAAAACGAAGAAGTTACCGGATACAAATTACCCTAGTGTGGATATGCACATACACACGAATTTAGAAATTTCTTTATCTAAAAAAATTTGACTCAGCAATTTTTGTACGTACCAGGTGCGTAACTAAATTTTCGGGTTTTTTGAAAAATGAAAAATGAAAAATTTCAATAGAAATATAAAAAATGGTGGTATTCAAAGTATTGTTCTTCGCTATCTACACATTTTCGCCATTTCTCTGGCAATACAAGAATAACACGAAGATAAAACGACGCGTCTTTGGACCGAAAACAATCATCCATCCAATTTTGTACTTCTTCGAAACGGCCAAGTGTAGCCCTACCAAGCCGTCCGCCATCGACCGGAACAAGTGATAACCCGAGAGGCCAGGTGTGGTGAATAAGGTGGGTGCGGCACCAGTTAACATTTCAGCGTTTTGATGGTGTCGTGGACGATGGCATAATGAGCTGTTGTCGGTAGCATTGTCCATTGACAGTTTCGCCCTGTTTCAGCAGCTCATAGTACACGATTACTTACTGGTCCCACCAAGTCGATGTTGATGCTTCGCCAGGTGAACGCCACGACATTTTGCGTTTGGTATTCTTAAAAAAAATCCACTTCTCATCTTCCGTAACAATTCGATGCAGGAAGCTCTTTCTTTCATGCCATGAACACAAAATTTCGCAAGTAGCTCTTCGATTTTCCATCTGTCTCTCAGTCAACTCATGCGGCACCCAATTTACCGCCTTTTGAATTTTTTCCATAGCATGTAAACGTCTGAAAATACCTTGGCGAGTCATGTTTAATTCCTCCGCTGGGTGATCTTGAGTTTGCGTATTATCTTCATCCAATAACGCTTGCAGCTTGGTGTCTTCAAATGTTTTTGGTCTTCCGGAAAGCTTCTGGTTCTCAATTCCGAAATCGCCACTTCTGAAGCGTTTACACCAATCTTCACAGGTAGTTTTCGATGGTGCATGTTTGCCGTAGACCTCCTCAAGCAAATGATGTGCTTCAGCTGCATTTTTTTTTATAGTTGAAGCAAAAAAGTAAAGCTTCCCGCAAATGTTGTTTGTTGGCACAAAACTCGATATTCTTAGAAAAAATATTTTTGCGTTGCGATATGTGCTGGTATTACAACTGGTTATCATAAAATACCGGCCACCCTATGAACAAAACACAACTTCTGACATAAATGGCAACAAGATGTGTTGCTAGCACCATCTATGTGTGAAACTCGGAAATTTAGTTGCGCACCTGATATATACGAAAAGATAAAATACGTGAGCGCAATATTTACGTTATTATTTTTGAAATAAAACTGAAACGGAGTGAGGTGAGGATGATTTTCTCCTTCTGACCCAACAACAATTTGTTCATCACATAAAAATTGTATGTGCCATTTTCACGATTTCCCATGAAATAACATTTATTAACATTTTCTGTTTCCTTCTAAATTTTGTTAAAATTAGTCATATTAGTCGTTTCGGATGAACATATATTGTAACGAATTTGCCTTGTCAAAATAAGGCTAGTATCTTTCCATGCTGAATATTATTATAAATTTGAAAATTTGCAACAACAATTATTATAATTTACTACTGTTATTACTTAAACCTAAATGTCACTAATTTCATAACTCATAGCTGACCAATTCACGCATAATTGAGTGTTTAACCCAAATAACGAATTCACGCTGAATGAACGATTGATTAGTCCAGTAGGCGAAATCGTAACATTACTCCACATCCTTCGACCCTAGGTAATTATAAAAGCGAGGTAAGTGTAGGGAAAGCAAATACTGATGCATAGGTGCTTCCATAATTTGGCAACTGATTCCTTTTGTTTTTGCTTCAATTCAAACGGCTGGTTCTTGTTAATTCATGTAAACTTTTTGCAACATAGGCGAACCCTGACAGGAATCCTCTATAGTAGATGCCAATTCACTAGGAAGCTTTGTAACTCATGCAAATGTATGAAGTCGATTGGCGATTACATTGTGATAATGAACATTTTTTTTAATTACTTTAATCCGGCGTTAAATTCCCCGCGTGGTCTTTGGAAGTTAACTCCTGGCGCGCTTGATCCATTCAGTCTTGTTTTGCCAAAGAGGCGCTTCTACTTTCGGGTTTACTAAATAAAATTAACATGTACCGTTCTAATAATTGCCGCGCTTCATTTTCTACTTCATCGTAAGATCTTCGATCCATTTCTGCGTAAGTTATCCTATTATGTCCATTCGGAGATTTAGTGCTCTAATTGGAGTTCTATCATCGTTATTTGGTTTTATCAAGGCTTGTACTATAACTGTTTCTCTGATCTTTTGTTCTGGTTCATTGGCTCTTTCACAATCCACAATTTAGGTGACCCAGAATGTCCCTCCAATCTTCTCCAACTAATTGTTTCTACATTTCATGGCAGTTTCGCACTTGCATGATTGTTGTTACATTTGAGTTGCATTCGTTCTCATAAAGTCCATAGCATGACTTCATCCACAAGATCGACAACCAGTTCTTCTTGATGAAAACTAATAGCTCGGTTTCTTATTCTCACTAACTTCCTATCTAGAATAAATATAAATGGCCTTTCAATAGAGACGCTCGAAATTTGTTAGGTTATAGCAGCCATGTTGTTCAAGCAACATCTGTCAATTTTTTTATTAATTGTTCAGTAGTGTGAAAACCATGGAAGGTTATTAACGTTAACAACGTGTGCAAATCATCAATCTAATTCAGCTAGATTAATGTAACAAAGTTATCGAAAATTAACCTCCCGAATACGTACCAGCAAGCAAATTCGTGACGGACATTTGAACGACGTTATATTCCATATTTAATGCCAAACATATTCTTTCAAATAAAATAAAAAATTTGATGAATATCTCACACACAACTTGTTTTATTTACATTTAAAAATCGGGCGTCCTTATTGAAAGACACTTTACTAACTTCAGTCGCTGATGTGATCTTTCCGCACAATTGTGTGATTTGTTCTTGTATGTAAAGTAATCACACATCTTTGTCCAACATCATTACCGCTTATTGTTAATCTGTCACCACCTCTTATTAACCTGGAAATAGGGATGGAGGATATGAGGTAATCGGTGCTAAGAACCAACTTCTACCCCTGGATTTTATCGATTCTTTAGTTTGGTCACCATCGATTGCTTTGTCTTCCCTTGATTTTCGCTAGATTGCAGATGGCACCTGTTTCGAATAAGTTCGAATTTCGCAAAATATAATAATATTTTCCAATTAACCACAACCGTTTTGTAAGAAAATAACAAGGGCCGCCATTTTAATAATTTTTGACATATGCGCAGAAAAGAACGTAAATGAAACCGATTAATATATCAGTGCATCCACTCGGAATATCATGAAGTCGGTTTCAAATAAAATAGAAAATTTAGTTGGCTGAGTTAGAGGAATGTCGTGTTTATATCGGTGCTAGATTTGTCTTTTTGCATTTAGTATTGCTTCTTTAGCTGTGAAATAAACACAGTAATAGTTTGAAAACACTTTCTTGCCAACCTGATAATTTGTTATAAACAAATTTCAAAACACTTGAGTCACATAAAAAGATCTACTATGAAAAAATGCGTAAAAGTTGTGTATGCTGCTTTACCTCTGTTTATTTTATTTTGCTTTGTATGAAAACCGTTTTTCTGAAAAAAGCCAAGCAAAAAATATACAAGCAACTCCTTTACAAGTGTCTATATATTCGATTTGCGTTTAGCATAAGGGTGCAATCTACCACATTTTTGAAATTCTTACAATTTTAACTCGATTCATTCAAGAAATTAAGATACTGTTATTCTTCCGCCCGATTTTAAAATTCAAAACTCAAAGTAAAGGTTAAAGGTACTTATACGTATATGCGGGATATTCTGTATAAACCGGATTATCATTTAAAATGTATTGCTCTTCTTGACTTTAACTTTAAGTAGAAATTTTTGTAAATTTGGAGTATTTTGGAATTTTTCTTGTTTGAATTGAGATTAAGGAATGTCAAAAGTTCACGTGATATCAACAATTAATATGTATAAACACAATGCGACATCATTTACACATAAAAACAAATTTTATTTTAAATTTGTAAATGAATGGTAAACAAAAATAAATTCAATTTGTAAATAAAGAATGCATTTTGCATATTATTTCCTTAATTTTCTTAATGGATTTGCCCCATTTTATGCAGATCAAATACTAAGAGCAATTTTAAAAAATATTTTTGGAAAGCAACGCGTTTCGTTACGAAATTCGATTTGGGGCGAATTTTAGTCAAAAATTATCTTCCTTCTTTACGACCCTTCATCATTGTGTTCTATGACAGCTGCTACTTTCTTACAGTGAATGTATTTTGGTACAGCTGCAGTTACTGTAGATATAAAGGGTCTTTCAAAAGTCGCGTAAAAACACGGCTTTTAACAATTGCATGTGAAAAATGACATCATTAAAATGTCCGCCACGGGCACGTCTACAGGCTTCTATACGAAAATCAAAATTTTTAAGAACTCGCTCACACATTACCGCATTAAGTTCATCAATTTCGGTCCGAATGTTGTTTTTAAGCTGTGCAATTGATGTTGGTTTATTCACATAAACTTTACTTTTCAAGAAACCCCAAAGAAAGTAATCTAATGGCGTTAAATCGTATGATCTAGGTGGTCAGTTTAAGTCATCATTACGTGAAATTAATCGACCTGGAAACTTAGACCGCAATAGCTGGATGTTTTTACGTGTTGTGAGACTCGTAGCTCTATCCTGTTGAAAATAACAATACTCTGGCTACAAAAAATCTTCAATCAATTGTCTATAGCGCTCTCTATTGAAAGTAACAGCTCTTTCATTTGCATCGTCGAAGAAAAATGGATCAATGATTCCGCCAGCCCAAAAACCACACCAGACAGTACATTTTTGTGGATGTAATGATTTTTCTGAAATTATTCGAGGATTTTCTTCTCCCCAGATATGACAATTTTGTTTGTTGACGAAACCATCCAATGTGAAATGAGCTTCATCACTAAGGATGATTTTGTGTGAAAAAGCAGCACTATGTTCTAGCAACCAATTGATGAAAGTTCTGCGTTGATAATGGTCTGTTTGTTTTAATTTTTGTGTTAATTGAATTTTGTAAGGATGCAAATGCAAATCCTTATGTAAAATTCGCCAAAAATCGATGAATGAATGCCTAATTTCTGAGAACGTCATGATATCGATGTTTAACGTTCCTCACGCTACACTTTCGACCACAGCAACAATGTTCTCACTAGAATGTCCACTTTTTGGTCTACCATACCTTTTTCGATCCTCGACAGAATCAGTCTCTTCAAATTTTTTCACTAACCTTTGAATTGTTGACTCAATTGGACGATTATTTACACCTAAAAAATCACGTTTAGAAATTATTTACTACTGACATCTAGGCGTGACTTTTGAAAGACCCTTTACAAAAATCACCATAACTAAAAGGTACGTAGTAAATTTCGGAAATTAACCTGATTTTACATCTCGGTAAAAAATCCCATCAGTGATGCTGAAACCTTTAGAGCCATTTACAAGTAATAAACTGTTTCGTTTTATTTCTTATTATTTCACAACAGAGTTTAGAGTAGCTCAACAATAATTTGGTGTGAATTAAAATTATACAAATATCCGGTGTGTATATTTATTAGCCGAGTAATTCTAGGATTTTATTGACAGCAGTTGCACACATATGGGTAGGCACAACACGTTTGGATTCCATTAATTAAAAGCGGTTCCTTTCTGTAAAATTTTAAAGTCTCCCCACTTGTTTTTGCGTTCAACTTTGCGAAAGCGGAAAACTCAATTATGCTTTAAAATAGCCATGTTTTTGTTATATGTTTGGTTAGTATAAAGGCAAATAAATGTTAAATGATTGTCACACGTCTTTGGTAATTTGGTTGCAAGTAATTTGTGATACTTCACAACATGGTTTTGAATAGTGGTCTGAATGAAACTAATGAAAATAAATAGTGACCAATCTGACAATGACAATCGGCCAAAAGATTCCGATTGGCGAATTTATAAAATTATTAGTATTGGTCAACGTTCCAGAACCGAACAGTCCGAATTCTGCGAAATGATGACTTTTTAATGAACTTTCGCAATAAATCGTTACATAGGAATGAATGACCAGTGACCAATGAATGATCAATGACAGATGACTAATCGATTCCGATCGTTGGATTTGTGAAAACTTTAGGATTATCCAGAGTAAAATATTTCTCAAAAACATGTATTTTAATCCATATATGGTATATTACAATTGAATTTATTGTTAATTTTGCAAAAAAAATTTCTTCTCAATATTATTTCCATAAATAACACATAAAAATATAGATAATTATATAATTAAACTGTGGAATATAAATATTTATTAAAAACATTAATACAATTTATTTTATTTAAAATTTATCCAAATATAAATGAAAAATTCATAAAGCAAATTTCAATCAGTGGAAAGCAACCAGTGGACAAATTCTCATGATGCATCTACATGTATATTTTTCAACCGATAATGCACATTTATAAAATCGAGTCAACATTTTGGCGAAACTTCATGAGAATTTGACACACACATACAGATAGAAAATGACAGCACACATATTAAAAGTGAATATTATACACCGTATACGTATACAAATTCTCATGAGAATTTCATACAAAATCCCTGTCCTGACCAAACGATTCCAATCATCATTTTTATCAAAACCTTTGAATGGGGTGCTAAAATGGTGGAGCTCAATTTGTGTGACGCATAGTAAAAGTTTTTTTTAGTTTAGAGTTAAATTACCGTATAACTGTTGCTGCTACAAACTTTTAAGCTATTTAATTGTAAGGTCATAAGGTGTTAACTGCATGCAGTTCCATATGCATTTCTAGGTAAATGACAAATATTTTATCTTTGAGATTAACGGAGAATTACTTTTTCCCCTATAAGATGAAACCTCGTAAGTGAGGATGATATTGTCGATACTATAGTACTTCGATACTTTGGCTGGACAAAAAGTTACTTCGACATTTTCGAGAAATTTTTACTATTTTTGGGAAAATTTAAGAAATGTCACTCTAGGTGTCGAGGTTTTCGTCTAGAGATCAGGGTGTTCAATCCATTTTGTGATTAAAGCTATGTAGCTCAATATTTTAAGTCAAGTGTAAAATTGTGTAAAGGCCCATGCGAAATGCTACTCTTTCTTATGGAACTTTGTCATACAACAGAGCATTAGTCTTTTATATAGGCTTAAATGATAGGTCTAAAAACCAGATAATAAATTTAAAATTAAATTTTGTTAATTCTTGGCAAATTTGCTTCTCGGGTAATGGATTAATTAAATACTTGAAAGAAAAATTGAATAATTTTCATACATTTTTTAGAATTTTTTCTTGAAAACACCATTCCCTTCCGGGTTAAAAGGCGCCGTACTATTGAATTATTAAGAAAATTGGTAGTATTAGAAGTAAACGTAAACTTTATAGGAAATCTGAAGAGACGCCTTTTATTAAGTAGCATAACATTTTAAAATAATGACTGCCGAAAATTCTTATTAAATCAATTAGTTCTAAACTGCAAAAGTTAGTTCAAATTTATCAATCAATTAATTAAATATCAGATATGGTTTATTTTATGACATCTAAGAATGACTAGTATGAAGCAACTATTTTGTTACTCGGAAAATTAGATTAAAGTATGGCACGAGGCATACAAAATAAGAAGAGATTTATCTACATGCCATCTATTAATGACTAGCATGAACTAACCATCAACTTAGTCGGAGATTTAGACCCGTATCTATAGTCGTAACTATTGCTATAAGTATATAGCTTCTACTTTTGGAAATCGATAGATTTTGTGAATTTTTATTGGATTTTTTCTTTATTCCATAAAAATCACTAAATAAATTGATTTTGATTAATAAAAACCAAGTTTCACCCTTTAAAAAATCTTGAAGTGAGAATTATTAATACGAAATTACATTAGTTACTACTATAACATGACTTATAGTTGTAGTAATGACTATAAATACGACCCATAGACAAAAATAACGGCATGTTGCAAACAGCATGAGTGTTTTGTAGTATTCTTCTTATCCCGTGTTCAAGATACAATTTTAAAAAAGGATTCACATTCATATTCCATAAATAGAACTGTAACGCCCTGACCAGGCAGTTCCTGAAAATATCGATGAATTAACAGCTGTTGATGTTGACACACCGACGGTAATATGTTGTCACTTTTGAGTTCGGCTTCTTTACAAAACCCTAGGTGCACTTGGGGCAATAAATTTACAATACTGGTAGGAGCCCGATTATCCTCTATCGCAGCCTATAGTACGATAAAAAAGAGATAATTGAAATGCGAACATTAGGAGGTGTGGTAATAAAAATACAATTGTTTACCAATTTGTCTCTCCTCTTTGTTTACAATTAATGTTTTGAACTAAAAAGAACGCTTGATTGAAAATTGTCTAACTTTACACAAAAACTAAGCGGTCCAAAACAATTAAATCTCTGCTTCTCTGTATAGTCTGGAATTCGTCAATTGATTATAAAAGCAAAATTTTGAGTTAAGATACGGAATCTTCGTTAGACACAAATGCATGGCCTTTAGGGAAGTTTTATAAAAGTGAAATGGACAAGCCAAAATCGAATTTTGAAATGAATAAACCAAAATCCAACTTAATTGCAGGCCCGGTAATTTGTAAAAATGGCTATTTTAGAGGCAGTGTGCCAGTTTTATTGTATCTATCTCAAATATTTCTATAGGTTGGGAAGGGCTTGCGAAGAGAAGTCTGAGTGTGGTATTTTCTACTTCGATAAAATTCTCCTTAATTATCTCTTGCGGGTTTTAAAACCATACATTTTGCAGACTAATGACCGCTCATAATAATTAATTAAAATTTAAAAACATGGCGGTAAATTAATGTACCAAATTTAATATTAACAAAAATCAAATAATAATAATTGCGCGACACATAACAAAACCTACTATTTACAACTATTAAGAAATACGACTAATAAGATTAAAACATGCTTGTATCAAAAAGTGAACATTATTCAACAGATAAATATGAACCAGAATTTTATTTTTCGTTTGTATTAAAAAAATAAATTATAATAAAAATAATTTTACATTCTTGCTTTCCGAACAGATCTAAATATAAAAATTCTATTTTTATATTCTAAGATAAGCAAATAATCTAAGACTATTGAATATAATAAGAGTTTTTGAGCAAATCTAAAGATACAATGTTTAATATTTTTTTGGTCTGTCGACGGTGTCAAGTTAATAGTTAAAACGTGTTTTTAACAAACAGAATAAATAATTCTAATTTTAGGACCCGCACGCCTATTATTTTAATACTACTCATGCATTTATGCCGATTCCTTATCTCAAGACCCCTCACGAAGCATTAATAGTACGTCACATGTAAAACGCTTATGATTATAAATGATGAACGTTATAATGAACTTTATGAATTGTTGCATTCGTACAAATTTATTTATTTTTAATTGTAAACAAAAAGGCAAATACAAACAAATCTTGAAAATTATTAAATTCTAATGTTGATGGTCCAAATTGCTGTTCGTGTCTGACGAACAAACCAAAATAGAGCAAACTTTTTAAAATTAATCATTTCTTGTAAATATTAGGTGTGCAAGTAGAAACTCGGTTTTTTTTGGTCAAATTCAACTTTATTTAAAATATAATTGTTACAAAGATTAATTATCAAAAACTTCCCAGCCTAAGGAGAAGATGAGTTCCTGGGTTGATTTTTCTGTATGTGGACGAGCGTTGTCATGCAGCAATATCACCTTTCGCCTTCCTTGGCCCGTAAATGTTTTTTTTCCTCCAAAGCCTCTCTTAATTTGATTAATTGGGCCTAATAACGTTCAGCTGTGTTTCACCAAGTTCCAGAAGCTTGTAGTAAACCCATGGTTTTATGCGTTTAGGATTATCGTACAAAATCCACTTTTTGTGCAAAAAATTCATTCTTTTGTACCGAAAAAGCAAATTCATGCAGATGCCAACTCTTCAGCTTTTATTTTCTTCCGTCAGTTTATGAGGAACATATTTTCCTTCCTTCTGGTTTTTCCCATTAAATGTAATCGAAATGATATTGTTTGGTGAGTAACTCCTAAGTGTTCTGCAAGCTCTTGAGTTTGACACGCATTTTCATCCAGTAGAACTTTAAGTTCTTCATCTTCAAATTATTTTACTGCACCTGGACGTGGATCGCCCTCAAGACTAAAATTGCCATCACGAAATTTTGTAAACCATTTTTTTACTGTTGAATGACTCACAGAATGTTCACTCAAAGTCGGATTATTCAATTCTATAGCTTGAGCAGCATTTTTTCAGCTTGTAAATGACTGAAACTTATGTCATAAAACAGCAATGACTAAGCTACATATATCCTAAATGGCGGGCGATTTGGATGCGTTCAAAGATATTTTAATGCAACCAATTTCAGAACTGAGTTTCTACGTGCACACTTAATAATAAAATTATTTCTATTTAGAATCTTTCTTAGCTAAAGAAACAGAATGGATTCGTGTTAAGTCTAGGAAAATTAAAAAGAGAAGGATAAATGATACACCGTCACCACTAGAAAAACCACAAACATTGGATCAAAATGCTCAGCCTCAAAAGATTGAGACAAACGTCAAAAAAGATAATAAAATACCTCTCTCACCACCTATCATAGTAGATGATGTTAAAAATTATCACGCGTTTTATGATATAATTAAGGTGAGTGTTTCCAAAGATTCATCACTAAATGGATGAATCAAAATAAAATAAGCATCAACGTAAATAGCAGAACAAATAAAAGATGAATTATCATCAAAACAATGTAAAATAATCAGCGTAATGAACAAAATTAACTGGAGAAATAAAAAGAAGCTAGAGATGTTTGTACTAACATTCAGCTGTGGCGAAAATATAACTAAAATTTATAAGATTACTAGTTTAATGGGTTGCAAAGTGGAAATTCAACCACTTAGAAAGTCTAAACTAATTCCGCAATGCAGAAGATGTCAAGCATATGTGTGTTAAATGTGCCGGACACCAGCTCTGGAGAAAGCGACAATCCGCAAGCACATCTAAAGTGTGTACACTGTGGACAAGGCCATCCTTCTAATTATCGAAGATGTATTGTTGCAAAGGAAATTCAGAAAATTAAAATTCTCAAATGATGAAGGAATAAAACGCAAATGTATGGTCAGGCAAACCGATACGAGAAGCAGATAAAACAAGACAATAGACAACCATTTGGTAGCCATCTAAGAACTGAAAGTGTTACATATGCCGAGGCAATGGGAGGCGTGGTCAATAAACCACAGCAAAAATCGATAGATGTAGACATCAGTCAAACATTACAAGACATTCTCATGAAACTAACAATATTTGATGAGACGCTACAAAAATTGGAAGATAGCGCATTGGGAGCTAAACCCAAATCCACACAAAAATGAACAGCACAATGAAATTCATGTCATGGAATGCTAATGATCTGCTCCGGCATCAACAAGATCTACAAGCAGTCCTCGATATTGAGAATATAGATGTGTGTCTTATTTCGGAAGCACATTTTGGATTGCTTCTACATAACATTTAAAGGGTATTGCGTATATCCCAGTACTCATCCAGATAATTCAGCCAGAGGAGTAACTGCATTCATCATAAAAAAATATCCAACATTTTGAAGAAGCAAAGTATGAAAAAGAAGAAATTCAGGCCACAGTGATTTATAAAACCAACAGCTTTGCTATTGTGGCAGGATTGTACTGTCCACCAAGACATTATATTAAAAACAAACAATACTCAGATTTCTTCAAGCATACTCACTGGGGTTCTCGATAACCTACAACTAAAGGAAAAGAATTACTAATTGCTATTAAAGAAAATGGATGTGAATCCATTTCAACAGGAAAACTAACATATTAGCCAACTGACCCAGGAAAAATACTTGACCACATTTCTAATAATTTTATGAAAGTCGAAGAAAGGCAAGATATGAGCTCACCTCATCCTCCGATAGTCCTAGCCCTAAGCAAGTACGTCATCCAAAAAGGGAATAATCCAGTACTAACCAACAAACATACGGACCGGGAAGGTTTCAAAGTACACCTTGAACAAAAAATACCTTTGAAAGTTCCTTTAAAAACTATGGATCAACTGGTCAAAGAAGTAGACAAATTCATTACGGATATTCAACAATCAGCATAGGAAAGTACTCCAAAAATCAAATCAAGGCTAAAAGGAAATAACTATCCAGTAGAAATTATAAATCTCCTTCTAAGGGATAAACGAAAATCCAGGAAAAAAATACACCAAACTATAAGCCTTAAATGCTTTAGACTTGCGATTAGCAATATATCTGGAATAATTATTAAATATAAATTAAAATGTCCACAATATTAGGGAGTGTGTGTTTTGTCATAATGCAAGAACAGTTGGGTGAACTTGCAGGTCAAGTGGAAAGGACGAACATTTTTATCGAATGAAGCGGGTGGATTAGGTAACCATTACGACAAATAACGTCAACGGGCTTTTTTATTTAAAGTATTTTGTCGGGTTGTCGTAATTATGACTTTTTGCGGTTGTTTTAGTCGTACACTATTCGGTATGTTCAGTCTGACCAAAATGATAAAAGACGCCCTAATCGAAAAAACAAATATAAATTGATTTTGTACGTCAAAACATTGCTGACGCTGTCCTACCACAAATTTTATGTGTACTAATTCGTAAGTATTTTTCACAATAGTTTAACACTTCGCACCTTTTCTTAGCTAATATGTTCAGCAAACAGGGTAGTACTTCGTATTCATGTTAACACTTATGTGTGTAAAGGCAATCAACTATACGCACATATATGCATGTAACTCAAAATCTAAGGATTAACATTCACCTTCTGGCCCAATTCATGAATACACGAACAACTATAACCAAGTAATTAAAATTTGAGCAAACTGTCCATATAAAACCGAAAAACGCAAAAACGTTAGAAATAAAACATACACAAATTTTGACAGTCAAAATCAAAAATATTCTTGGTTTTGTTTTGTGATAAATGAGTGCGTTTTATGGCTAAAGCTGATAAAAAATATCGTGATATGAACACTTAACACTAGGAGTATAAATTCGGCATGTCGTATTGGTTATTTTAATTTTATTTTCATTGAAAATTTGTTAAAATTAGTTTGAGATAAAAGTCCTAAGTCGCCTTAATGCTTTCGTAATCAGCCGCAAGGAACGTAATAAATGTAGACGAATTTTATCGAGCAAAACGTGTTAGTTACTACATTTAGACTGTGAGCGCGAGTAAAATCTCATAGTCATGTAGCGGCCTTTACTCATTAAAATATTTTGGGTGTTCCAATTAATCATATCAATGACATAAACCATTTTACTATCGGTTTGGTGGGAGTACTTGTAAGCGGTTAGTAAACTGGAAAGTATATCATCTCAAAACCGGCCACAAAGGTTTTTAACTGTTTACAAACGGTGGGACACAGGCTACTAAACCTCATGCTATATAAATTAAAATAAAGGAAGCCAATGTGTCTTATTGCCACAAGAGTATTGAGCCCCACACATCATGACCACACAATACAGTTGAATTAATTCGTGGGTTCGCAATTGTAATAATTTTTTCTGAGTTGGTTTGGTTCTTGTAATTGTGGAAATTGAAAGTGTGTAAAGTGAGTAATGTCTTCTTTACGCATGTGATTTGTATTGCTGTGACCATAGCTACCAAAAGTGTGGAAGGCCCAATTAGCTATTAAAAATCGTATTGTTTGATATTGCGCTACGTTTTATCAACATATAACAAACAAATGAAAAATTTTTAAAACACTTGATGACGATAACTCGCTGATGTAGCTTTGAAATGTTGATAAAACATAAAAAATACCTTTAGAACTTTGTCTAAAAATAAAAAATAATTTAACTGAACAAATAAACGTATCATAATTAACTATAATCTTATAACAAATTATCAGTATCACATGAATGAAAGATTATAAAATTTATGAATTGTTCCACGCGCAAGTTAGTCATGGCGTTACATAACATAAGCGCTAAGTAGTGGTAATAAATTCTTGCTCATCACAGTATATCAAATTTAAGATTTGATCGTGTACCTAAAATGTGCCAATTAACAAAAAAACAAAAAAAGTTGTTTACGGAGTTTTTTCGAAAAACGCGCACGCATATACCGAACCAGCCGTAACCGCCTTTGAAAAAGTGTAATTTACATTTGGTTTTTATCTTGAACGTTCGTAAATGTATAACGAGTATTACCTAATTATTATACAACTAGCGTTGAAATTTTGGCGTTTACACAATAACGTACTTGTTTCAGCGACTTGTAAATATAAAACACATTTATGTCGACGCACTATCAAAAATATGTTAATTATTGCCAAGAAACGTAATGTTCGGCACTTTTATTTATATCAATATCATGGTCAACTAGAAAGTTAATGATCTTTGATTGTTAGCTGGTTTTTAATATACGTAGAACCGGTAGGTGTTTTAATGGTTATTTAGAATTCCAAAATATCGAATATTATTGTCTTTTGAACAGAATAACTTTTATTTTAAACCCATTCTATCCAAATAGTTGGTGCTATTGGTATCGAATACGGTCTCCGTGTTACTTTGGCTCGTTACTTAACTACAACCTAATTATGTTGTCTAAGATAACTAAACTAGGTAGCAGGTATTAGAGTACTATCCGAAAAGTGATAAGGGAGTTTGATTTTTAAATTTTTTGATATCGTTCGGTGTTTACCATAAAACTTATTTCATTTTCAATTTTAAAAGAATAGTTTATAAATTATTAAAATTTACTCGTGCGCGTGTTATCAGACTTCACTGTGCTTTAAGGTATATTGGAAATAAATCTCAAGGTTAGTGTTATTCTCAATATCATGAAAATAAATTATGTGATTAGCATTTAATAAAATTTAAGATAAATTGACAACTAGCAATTAGCTAGTTAATGTCTTTTTGCTTCTATGAAGCGGATAGTTTCAAAATTTATTTCCGTTTAGAGTAGCTTTGATACTAAATAGCCTCTGCGGTTCCTTTAATACAATTTGTTTGCCACACTAAGCCTGATATCTAAGTATATAAACATTTTTTTTTGTATTTAAGTTGTAATTTACCTAAGTGATTATCCACAGATATGATGCCACACACAACATGTTATTTGATAAAACGGTTTATTTCACGGGTTTATTATACAAATATAATATTTTACTTAATTCTGACTTTATTCTAATTCTGGTATTTTTCTTTTTAAATCAATTTGCGATTAGATGAAATTCAATTTTCGAATATGAATTATGTAATATAATTGCTGATAAGCCCCATTGAAAATTCCTTGCGCACGACGACTTTAAAGATTGATTGATGTTTAGATAAATTTTATAAGTGGCAGTCAAAACACTCTGATTAGATAAAATTCACAAATGTCGTAGAATTTTCAAGGTATTTAATACCTTGCCACTTTGCGACAAGTTCACTGCTAATCTTGTTTTGCTAATATCGTCAAAATATTTGGAAAATAGATTATAACTAATTCTGTAGGATAAGTCGTGGATCATAACAACGGATCTCGTATTTGAATTAGTATAAGTAATTACAGGATTAGGCGATTTTCTGCACACCACCACCAATAAAAGTGTATACACTTGATTAATTGAAGTGAAATAATCAAGACGCACCAGAAGACGGTGTTACGGGGCTGATATTGTCAATACTATAGTACTTTTTTTGGTGCTTTAGCTGTATGAAAAATACTTCAATACCTTAGAGAAATTCTTAGTACTTTTGAGAAAATTCAATAAATATCACTCGTATTTAAATTATGAGACAACTTTTTGTTTCATCTAGAAATTAGGATGTTCATCAGGTCTAATTCAAAGACTAAGTTATATATCCATGCGAAATGCAACGCTTTCTTATAAAACTCTGAGATATAAGAGAACATTATTATTTTATTGGTTTATTAGAAATTAAATTCCAGATAACAAATTGTTTTGTAGAATTTGTAATTAAGTAATTAAATACTGATAATATTTACATAAAACCACGTTAGGGTCCTACAAAAATCCTTAATTGGTCTCGATTAGTTTGATCTGTTTTCCTTTTATTGGAAATAGGGTAGCACAAAAGTGTGAATGCAATATGAGGAAATCCTTAATATTAACCATCCGTTTTGAGAAGATATTTAAATTAAAATTTTAGTCTCTTGAACTGGACGCGAGGCGCAGTACCTTGGTCTGAACGATAACTAAATTTAGTAACTTTAAATTAAAATTGGTGTTATCAGGACATGAAAACTTGCATTTGGGGCAAGATCATGAAATCCGACCAGAAAAATTAATTTTTCTAAAATTTTTCAATGGCCTGACACAAAAAAGTTCGAAAAATGGTCGAAATTGGCTTCATTATTTAGAACGGAAACAAAAATAAATGAAACTTTAACGGTGAAATTGTATTCGTAAATTATTTCATAATCGAGCAATTTTGAACGTAGCAATTTCCTTTATGCAGCAGTTCACATCCACTAAAGCAAATTTTAATCGAGTATGTTAGACAATATTTAAACGGATTTAAATTTTCATTGGTCGTATTTCATGATTGCCCCTCCGCTCTATAGCCAAAGTTTAATGTTTAGACTTTTAATCGTGTTGGTTTCAAGCGCAGTAGCCTTAAATCGCTCAGGTAAAGCCGACAGAGGTTCGAAGTATGTATTTGATATTGAGACGATGAATGAATTGTTGCTCAAGTAAAATCGAGCGTTACTTCTTCAATAACAGCACCAGGGACACTGAACAGTTTAAATCCCACTGTTTGCCAGATACAAATGGTGGATCGTTAATATTACTTTTAACATTTACAAGAACTTTTTGACTGAACATGGTCGAGGTATGAATATTGATTAATTAGTAACTTGCGGAATCATTTAGAATTGTAACTTGGCTCTTGCAAAATGCCATTTAATTCAATTTGCCTTAAAATTTGTTTGTTGCTTGCTATTATTTAGTTGCTAAAATATTCGTGTAATCGGTAAGGGTGCAGAAAGCACTTTCAAGCTAGATTCAGTACTCTTTTATGGAAAAATTCAGTACTTTTCATTTCTTGCCAATATCACTCCTGTTGTTCACTCTGTACAACATTTTTACACAATCCTCTATTCTCTCCTTTCGTTACTTTATTCTCTCTATAATTGATATTGTTAATTGATAATTCATCCTGCTAGTAAAGTGTCATCTATTGTAAACTATAATAAAAATCTTTAAATTTTAACTATACCTAATTTCCGATGATATCCGATCGACCTCGATCGCACTAGTTTTATTTAAAACATTCTAAACTTCAAATAATGAAATTATTGTTTTTACATCTTAAGTTGACATACTATCCTTTAACATCTCCTTTTATACATGGACATAAACACTCAGAATTGGCCACAGCAACGCCAGTATACCGTTTAAGTTTTGTAAGGTCAAATGTGCGATCGTAGTTTGAAATCCATCAATATCTTCGATAACATACCTGTCACTATTTAGAACAGCGAACATTTTATTCGGTCCTTTAAATTGTGGAATTAATTTTTTATTTACGTTTCGGGTCGTAGCAAAATTTTGAATCATTACCAAATCCTCGATTTTATACCTAGTAGCAGGTTTCCGTTTCTTATTATAATATTATTCGTTATACTTCTGTAAGTATCCAATGTTACTGGCCGCTTCTTGCCTACGAAACGTTAATGAACAATCATCGGAATCAAGATTCGTTAACCATAATCGTTAACCAGACCCATTGGTTGACTCTATATAGTAACATGCTTGATCTAGACCCATCATTCCACTTGTCCATTAGTTCTGGGAGTGGCTGTCGCTACTAAAATGTGTTGTTTATTTTGTCCAAAAACGTACGGGAATAAAACATAAAATATTTATTATTCATTCAAATTTATTGTATCGCCTATAAGGTAGGCCCCTTCCGAAATCATATGTTTATACCAACGAATAATCCAATCATTAAAACATTTTTCAAACGCATTTTCCGGAATCGACTTCAGTTCTCGCCGCGAATTCTCTTTTAGATCTTATATCGACTGAAAACAGGTGGCTCGAAGTGGTGATTTGCGTTTTGCAAAGAGAAAAAAGTCAGCCGGAGCCATATCAAGTAAATACGGTGGTTGTTCGTTCAGAAATTTGTTCACAATGATAGCCTTGTGAGATGGTGTGTTGTCGTGGTGCAAATCCATGTGTTTTTTTCCACAAACCTGACCTTTTTCGACGAATTTACTCTCTCAAACGCCGCATAACGGTCAGATAATAATTTTTATTTATTGTCTGATCTTCTGTCAAAAATTCCGAGTGCATAATACCGAAATAATTAAAGAAAACAGTCAACATTAACTTGACTTTTGATCGATTTTAACGTGGTCTTTTCGGTGTCGGCTCAGTTGTAAGGCGCCTTTTCAAAGCTTGTTGACTGGTTTGCATGTTAAACTCGTAAACCCATGTCTCATCACCAGTTATAATGCGTTTTATGAATGTGGGATCGGAATTGACTCATTCTAGCATATTTTCAGCGACCTTTACGCGGTTGTATTTTTGAAGAAAATTCAGGTCTTTCGGAATCGTGTACGGAATACGTATTGATTCGTGAGACACAGAAAGTTCAGTTTCCCTCTCAAACCTAAATGACAATTCCGTTTCTACTCCTTCACTTTGTTGATGATAACTTCAGTTGATGACGTTGAAGGCCGACCAGAGCAAGAGAAATCTTCCACCACATCTCGACCGCTTTTGAATGTACTGTACCACTCATATGCACGAGTTTTTGATAGAGTCGATTCACCGTAAGCCTTCTGTAACATTTTCAGCGATTCGGCTCTCGAAATTCTATTTGCAATACAAAATTTGAGACATTCTTTGTTCGATATTTTTTATTCGTTATAAAAATCGCAAAATACACTTGAGATGAACTGACAAAATAGAGCACTGTAAACCAACTAAATGACAGATCGCGCTCACACTTCACGTCAAAATAGAACGCAGTTGTGCCAACTTAGCGCCAAAAAAAATTTACAATACGGGGCAGGGTTTTTAAATGATCATTTGTCGTAACTTTTTTGACAGAAGTATACAGTTTTTTCCACAAAAGGTCTAAAATCGTTTGAAGTAAAATTACTTCCAAGCCCACAAACTTTATGAAACCACCTAAGACGGATATATTATATATTTATTTGTCATCCTGGTAATGCTCCAAAATATAGAGACATAACAGAGTCTGAAGGAAGCATTATGTCTGATATTTTCTTTACAGCTTTATTAGATGGTTGTCTAAGAATCTCTCCAGTTATCAAGTCATATCCTTGTGATTTTTTACGTACCACATGGTTCATTATTCCTTATTTTACTTCTTTAGCATTTGTTAATGGCATTTCTTGCCTCAGTTTTCAATCAGTATATCCTGTTGATTGAGTGTAGTTAAATTGGGCTGAAAGGTAAGCTCACTATGATCAGCGAGACTTTCTGCTTTTTCTTCTTTGGTTTTAGTCAGGTGACCATTATTTGTTCTGATTGGTGGTATGTGCGTAACTGGTCTTTTTAAATATTTGGTTGCTTTTCATAATGAATAATCAGTATCTTTGCCATAGGTGAGTGATTCTAGGTATGAATTTGTTGATCTATTTTTAAATTCCCTTATTTCTCTGCGTATTTGTTGTGTTAAATTATTTAATCTATTTTTGACGCATGGGTCTCGCGTACGTTGCCATTCCCGTCAGGTATACTTTTCTTCTCTATAACTAGTGATTTTATTTTCATTAGGTATCATTTGCCAGTTATTTCTTGTTTGTTGAATTAGTACTATTCCACGTTGCTTGCTGTATATCTTTGATGAGCTTTTCTACCTCTTGTTCTAATGTTTCTTCTGATAAAAGCTGTGTGTTTAAAATGATGCTAGTGTTTAGTTCATTTCTAAATCATTCTTCCAATACGTCCATTTTCCCAATCAGTATATTGCAACTGGCATATCAGTTGGTTTTGCTGTAGTATGCCAGAAGCAGTTGTGCTTAATTATTGCTTCATGAAGCTTCTTCCATTTTTCTGTTTAGTCTTGATCCCCAGTCAGTATGTTTAGTGTTGAAGTAACCCGCGACTTTAAATTTTTCACGTAGCTGCTAATATATTGCAGCTACCACTAATTTATGGTTGAGGGTATTAATACTCACGCTAATTGCTTGATTTCGTCACTTTCAAGTTTTTGTAACGTATTTAATTTTTTTTTATTTGCGACACTGCCTTACTCGTGGATTATTATTAGGATGTACTGCTAGGTGAATTTCGTAGCCACCTATTTTTATATGACTGAGTAGTTAGGTGTGTTTCAGGTAATAAGTTGTATTTCATGTGGTCGTTGCAATATTACATTTCTTTAGATTATTTGCCATTTTTATAGCATAATTCACAAACTGTATGTAAGCTCTGTAACTGTAATTTTTCCGATATGTACTAAAATGGTATTCATAAAATGTAACTCGGCTCTATAAATGGGAGTTTTGTTCTGTAACTTTGCAGCACGAAATTTGATGACTTTAAAGTTACATATCACGATTTTAATAGCGAATAACTCAAAAAATTGGCATTTTCTGAAACGGTTTTTGCATATATATGCTGTTATCATAGCATCTCTATACCAACAAAAGTTGAAGCTAACGACAATTGTAGTTTTTGAGCTTTTAGATAAAATTTATTTGTTGAAGATTTATTATTTATCTTATATACACCTAAATGTCGATAATGCAATACATACACGTACAGTCGAAACAAATAGTTTGACTGCGATATATACAGAAAAAATATTGTTGCTTAAGGTATGCAAACGAATGACACCAACTGTACTAATATGTTGTTTGACTATGTTGTCTGTACAATATAACGCGAGTTTATGTCAATATTCGTGTGCAGCCATCGAATTTGATAATCTATTTTAAAACAGAGTGTAATTTGGTTACAGCGGCGAATTTATTTCGTATTGATTTACAGCGGCGATAAATCTACAGTTTGTGAATTTATTTTTTAGACTTATTTGTTCGACTTTTATCAACTAGAGTGAGCCTTTGCAAAATTGATATGAGGGTGCTTTCTTTCTTTTGCTCTTCTGAACAAGTCTATTAAGAATATCTGGAAATATTTTATTAATCTGGTTATTATGTGAATCATTGTCTTCGCGAACTTCCAATAGTACGTGCATCAGCATATGTTACAATTAGATTAGCACTTGATAGCATGTTTGATGCTTGGTGTGACCTTAAATTTGTGAATATCCTTGTTGAGGCTGAGTTAATTTTTGGTTTGTTAATTACGTATGTTTTGTAGCACGTTTATAACAATGCAGCCTCTGTAGTTTGCTGGATGTGCATCTCCGTAGTTGACATATTTTGGTGGGGTGTTTTTTTGTTTCGTATATTCAGCCGTACGATGTTTTCCTACTCATTTTACACATCTTGGCTCTTTATTACAATAGTTGTGCGTGTGCCCGTAAACTTAGCATCTTTTACACTGGGGTAAAAGTTTAGATTTTTTGACTGCTTCTATTTGCACTTTCAAGTGGACGCTGATTGCCTAAATATTTTTAATGTTTTGTGTTCTTTCGAATGATAATATATATAATGAAAGAGGTGTTTTGTCAGCTGTGTAATTTCGTTAATTTTCTATTCTTTCTCCAAAAGATACTCTTTTATTTCTTCTGGTTTGTATGATGCGTGTAGTTTCTTGACTATGACTTTGGTTTCCCTTGTCTGTTTATCTTCGTAAGAGTACCAAGTTGTATTTTTTTCATTAAGAGCTCTTGTTAACTTTATATAGCTGTCACCGTCTGTGGGACATTTATTTTGATATCACCACTATATAATGCTGTTGTTTGAAATTTTATCCGATTAACGTTTCTGATGTTTTGATAGTTAATGCAGTTAGATATTATAACTGGAGGTGGCTTTGGCACGTTTTTCTCCTGTTGTACATTTTTACTCCCGGTTGAGAGTTCCTTACTTGAATGTTTCTGTTCGGGTGAAACCTGTGATGATTTACTCATCTTGCGTTTTTTATCTTTTTCCTTCTTAAAATCCATCACGCCTGGTTTCTCTATTGAGTTCGTGTTCATCTGTTTCATATGTCGTCATGTCTTCATGCAACGCAGTCAGACTGGCTAACGTTGGTTTTGATAGTGAGTTTTCAAGCATGTTTATTCTGGTTTGTAGGTCATTGATACTTTTGATTAATTCATTTTTATCATATCGTTCGTTGTAAAGTAAGATATATAGCCTTCGCTCCTTGTGAGTGGTTAGTTCGCATTGTTCTGGTTCATTGTGATTCAGCTTTTCTTGGTTGTTTCCAGACACCAAATAAGTACTTCTTTGCCTTGGCGGTGACTTAACAGTCTTTGCATTACGTTTAAATGGATCATCCGTATCTGTAGAATCCATATTCGCTTTTGTATGTGATTTTTGATCAGAGTCATAGTCCTGACCTGACTTCCCATGTGGATTGGTTACCAATATTTTCCGTCAAGTTGCTCAGGTCCAGGTAGAGCCTCTGGGTTTTTGAAGCTGCTAGTTTTTGGTCCGACCCGAATATTTGATTACCCCGGTACCTGCCATTTATGCGGGCTTTCCACAATCCGCCACCTGGGGGGCGCCCCACTGGGGAATTGGCAAAAAAACCCACACGAGGGCTGGAATTTCCAAGAAAAATTCTAAGAATCGAAAACAAATATAGTCGTGTGAAAATTTCCTGACTAAATTATAATAACAAAATGTTTTTAGGAACCAATTCAACAAACATGTTTGATTTTGCGCCATACATATTATTTCCTCTCTAAACGTGAACGATCGAGTACATGTCATCTAAAATTCTTATAAAGAAATTGATTCATACTAGACATGTGTAATATCTAGTCTACTTATTGTTAAATTAAACGACTCGTCATGTGAGAAGAATACCAATCATAAATTGGTAAATTAGTAAACCATCAGTCCATTATATATCAATTTAAGACAAAAAAATACACGTTTTCTCTTTCATACGTATGTAAATTGAAAATTAGAGATTAATTATAAGCGTGTTGAAAAATTTCCGGCTGATTATTTAACTTCTAACCATTAAGCTGGCAGAATATTAATTTTTCATGTATCTAAAATTTGTAAAATTTTAGTGACTTAATGGTAATGAATTCTAAACCACTGCCATTGTTCATGTACTCGGCTTGAAATAAACAAATTCGAGACAGTGCGTCTGCGTACTTCATTACTAAGCCTGAAATAATTTTCATTATAAAGCCTCTACTCGTATATAAAGAAATATTTACACCTCAAAATAGTTTTTCATCAGACTTGTGCTACATACATAGTTTCGACGTCTCGTGATTATTCTGTGAAACTTACAATTCAAACACATAATACCCACAAATTTAAAATTACCTATACATATTTAACTTTCAATTATATAATTGTGTATAATTTTTTATTACAGATGCCACCGGAAAGCGTATCGAAGCTGTTAAACCTGTTGTCGAGATGGATGGTGATGAAATGACCCGTATTATCTGGCACTTCATCAAAGAGAAACTTATTTTCCCTTATGTCAAGGTAAATTTTTTTAAAATATTGCAAACGAACCGTATACCAAAAACTTGTTTAAATTGTAATTTATAGTTAGAATGCTTGTACTATGATTTGGGACTACCGTACCGTGATACTACCAATGACCAAGTAACCCTGGATGCCGCTCATGCTATCTTAAAACATAATGTTGGTATTAAATGCGCGACAATTACGCCCGACGAGCAACGTGTTGAGGAATTCAAACTTAAACAAATGTGGCTTAGTCCGAACGGCACAATTCGTAATGTATTGGGTGGCACCGTATTTCGTGAACCGATTTTATGTAAAAATATTCCACGATTGGTACCTGGATGGACACAACCTATCATTATTGGTCGTCATGCATTTGGTGATCAATACAAAGCAAAGGATATTGTTGTATCCAATCCGGGAACATTAGAACTTGTGTTCACCGGCGCCGATGGCAAGGTTGAAAAACACGAAGTATTCAATTTTAAGGCTCCCGGAGTTGCAATGGCAATGTACAATACCGACGAATCGATTACCGCATTTGCACATTCATCATTCCAATTAGCACTCCAAAAGAAATGGCCGCTATATTTATCCACCAAAAATACAATTTTGAAACGTTATGATGGCCGCTTTAAAGATATATTCCAAGATATTTATGATAAGTAAGATATTTATCTAATACATGATGTTTGTGGGCAAAGATACTAATCTATATCTTTTATATTTTATATAATTCTAGTCAATACAAGAAACAATTTGAAGCAGCAAAAATCTGGTATGAGCATCGTTTAATCGATGATATGGTGGCTCAAGCCTTAAAATCAAATGGCGCTTTTATTTGGTCTTGCAAGAATTACGATGGTGATGTACAATCTGATATTATTGCTCAGGGATATGGCTCACTTGGCATGATGACATCCGTCCTTATGTGTCCCGATGGTAAAACAATAGAATCGGAAGCTGCTCATGGTACCGTTACACGGCATTATCGCCAACATCAAAAGGGACAACCAACATCAACTAATCCAGTCGCATCAATTTTTGCGTGGACTCGTGGCTTGGAACACCGTGCCAAATTAGATAACACACCTGAATTAGCAAGATTCGCGACCGCACTAGAAAAAGCCTGTGTTGATTGTGTCGAATCCGGTAAAATGACAAAAGATTTGGCTGGTTGCATTCATGGATTGCCCAATGTTAAGGAAGGCATGTACTTAAATACACAGGACTTTTTGGAAGCCATAGCTGAACAATTAGAAAAAACTTTTAAGCGTTAAAATAATTAAACACTGTACATTTCAAAAGATTTAAATAAATTTTTTTAAACTAAGCGGAATTTTAAATTGTTTTTTTTTTTGTAATCTAATAAAACCAATAAATTTACACCCGGAGACTATGTTGGACATGGATGGGTTTTGAAAAAGGAGCAAACTACTAACGCACTGTAAGTATAAACAACCAATAATGTGAAAAACTGAGTAGTGGAACTTATTCTGTATGTATATCAGTAAGAGCCACTCTTGCCTCTGCAAACCCGTAAACTAAGTTTTAATTGCTGCCTTACCATTATTAAAAGATAATAGATTTCATCCGTTCGGGACCAATTGGTTTTAGCTCTGAACCAGCTTTTAGTAGAAGATTAGCTATTTCGTTTCCAATAATGTTACAATGTGCTGGCACCCACATAAGCGTGATACTGTTAGACCGACAGAGAAGATTGTGTAAACAACGAATTTCGAAAAAGCTAATCAACGAATTGAACACGGCCGTACAGTCAGTCATAAAATAGTGTCAGACTCTGTGACGTCGAGTTCTAAAGCCTTAATTGCACAAAGAGTTTAAGCTATGATCTCAGCTAGAAACGTTATACAAAACAGGCCAAAGTTCCCTGATGATCTGAGGTTAAACGTGGACCAGTATATTTCAAAACTTGCAGGTCCAATCGCGGCCATCAAGAAAACAAGCGATTTTTAAAAATCATTATTGAAGTCCTAAGTCATCCATAAATCGTTAAACAGAAAGAATATGGAAAACCTCGTTGTAGAAGCGTGATACATCTTCATTTGATGATTGAGGGAAGAGTAATTGCTGAATGACATTATATCAAAGCGGATTTCTACAAGGGAAATGTTAATTGAGTGCATTCTGATTGAATGAAAAATGGGTGCGTGTTAAAGTCGTCGTTAACTTCTTGAATACTCAGAATTAGGCAGTCGAGAAAGTGAGCTAATGAGCTAAAAGTCTCCCCCTTTGAAGTAGTCAGTTCACCATTTGGATTCTTGACTGAAGCTGAATATTTAAATAAGATCTAATCATTTTCTACTCATTCGTTCCCGAAAATCATGAAACTTATCTAAAATTCGAATAAAAGTTAACAGGGAACGACTAAAATATAAAGTTCCAGGTTGAAGTGCAGAATGAGGATTTCCTCCGGACTCAGTTCCTGAAAGCAACTTCAGCATGAGCTCATACAGCCTTTTCGCGACGACTACCGGTAATTGTCCGAATGTAAACGAAATTTCTCTCAACCAAGAAGGGAACTAGCGACTACAAGATCTGGAGAGTTACCAATGACTAATCCATTCCACAAACAGTAAGGTCTAACTGTTTCTTGCACTCTTAATCCTTGTGTTCATGCCCAAAAACTTATACTCTAGCCTATACCCGACACACCAGGGTGGCCACATATAATATTTTATTGTTTTAAACGGAATATTTTGTATTCGGCGTAGCGTTGTTGACATTATTTATTTGAATATAGTATTTTTTGTTCATGCGTTGAAAAGAAAATATGTAATCGGGATTCCCCGCTAATACATCTAGTAAAACAAAGAGTGGAAAAAATGTATTTGATAAAAATTGAGCTGGTTAGTTTGTTGTTGGTATTCTAATGGAAGGTTGAAAATCATTTTTGTAAATATGTAGAAATACGTTTGTGTTTGTGAGAAAATGGCGGATCACAGAGAAATTTATAATGCAGCAATAAGACCGCTTACCGGATACGATTTAACATTCAGAAGTGCGTTTCAGTTGTTTAAAAGTTTTACACATTTAATTCTTTATATGGTGTTTGTCGTATGAAGATCAACAAGCGTACCTATCTTCTTTATCTGACGATGTTGAATTTGTTGACGATGGCTTAGATGATGATTGGCTTTCTGCAGCACGGGATATAAACGCGGAAGGTTCGGATATTGAGCACGTATACGACGATAAAGAACTTTGAGTAGAAGCGGATTGAACTGTTTTTGGGAATTTAGCAGATTTCTACGTTTCGATAACAAAAATAAAAATACCCCACAAACCCTTGGTCAAGACAACTGCTACTATCCGGTTTGTCATTACCGATATAAAAATAATTTCCCCAGTTCAACTCGTTCTCGCACATAATGATGCCTAATACCTATATGCTATGCTTGGGTCGTCCATGATAAACATTAATTATAGCAAGATCGATGGCACTCTTACTGCGACACAAAAATTTCACTGGCTTGGGCTCACAGAGTTCAAATTCATTTTCAAAGTTTTTAAGCCACATACCTTCTTGTGTTGCAGCAGACAGAGCCATGTATTCGGCTTCGGCCGTGGATAAAGCAACTGTGATCGGGATTTCCATGTTTTGTGAATTCGATTTTTACACTTGACGTTCCCTTTAAATATCGCAGAATTCTCTTAACTGTATTATAAGGTTGTTAAAACGGCTCGCCATATTAACTGTATATTATGCAATATCAGGTCTGGTATACCTAGAGCAACGTAGAAAATGCTTACGTTACAACGGCTTGTTGATACAGAATACAGTTCATTTCATTAATTTCACTTTGTTCTTTTGGACCTTTGGTATAAGTACTGGTTTATTTTGTGTTGACCACGGTCATGCGCGATATTTATACTCAATCAAGATTTAGTTTCACCAAAATCTTTCATCAATGATTGTTTTGATCCGATTTCACTTTATTACTCAGTTTAGCACAATTACTAAATATTAGCAAATAATCCGCTAAAATTATCATTTTTGATTTAAGTGTATTATAGTAAATACACGGATCTACTTTTGATCGTGAAAACAAATATTAGATAAAATTTTGTCTAATTTAACATTTCAAACTGTGCTGGCTTGTTTCAGTCTATTACAAAAGCCCACAGGTGTGCACTATATCAATATCAAGATCAAATTTATCAGCCAATGCTACCATATAACGTATGGGTGTGTATCGTATAACTGGTGAATAAATTTTAATGAAATCTATCCCCCTTTTTTGAGCACATTTTTTGAGTACTCAGTAACGTAGTTTACCAGAAGCGTTGGTTTTAGTTTTAAAAACCGACTTGCAAGCAATTGCTTTTCGAGCCGAAGGAAGATTCTCTAACGTCCATGTTTAATTTTCCATAAGCGAAATTTTTTATCAGATCGGCTCAACGGTTTCTGTACAGTCGGATCAGATAGTTTGCCCATTATATCTACTGTCATAACAAAATTATCAATTTTTTTTAGATAATGTAACTGTTCTTGATGAACGTCGTTGTACCGACCAAATGGCATAGTGATTGAAGCTTTGGCGTTTGGATCAGGATGCAAAGGGAATTTTCATCAACAAATTACGATTTGTGATGAAAAGGAACACATGACCCCCTGTCGGAGTGCAAATATCATGGGCCGACCCATCTTCCATGCCAGTATAGGCTGGCATGGAGCTATGCAATGTGCAGATGGTAATAAAATTGAACCTCTATATCCGTACGTCCTCGAATTGGCCGATACAGGCGTAAAAATTAGAACGTAAATAAGCAAACCGCGAAATAGTTAGGAGAGCCTTGGCCCCAGAACAGATAGCAGAGATAAAAAAAAAATATAAAACGTCGTTGTTTCTGATTTTTCGGTAAAAGCTTGATCATCTGAATTCTGCTCATCTTCTTCAGCTTCTTCTGCTGCTCATCTTCAGTGACAATTTGATTTGGATTATCGTCAGCATAAATTTGAGAACTATCATCTTCTGCAGGAACCCCCCACTTGGACGGTATTTTCCACAGGTATTATAAAAAATTTAATTTCTGATTCTATTTTGATATCTTTAGTAACATCTTTATTCATCAGAAGTCGAAATATGTATCCTTATCAATTTAAATTCGACTAATAAATATTTTTCGCGTTTCGGGCAAATATAGTCGGTACCCTTTTATTCCTGTTGGATGACCAATATAATACACTCAATAGATTTAGCATCCTATTTTTACGTTTTTGTTTCGGTACTTGGGCCAAGGACTCTTAAATGCCAAGGACTCTTAAAAATTTCATGTCTGCTTTTCTATTTGATCAAACTTCTTAGTTTATTTATTTATTTATTATAAACCCAGCCGTTGAAACAGCTCAGCCCAAAATTGTTTCGGTAATTTTACACCAAATAATAAACAATGAGCTTTTTCCACAATAATTCGGTTTTGCCGTTCTGTGACGCCATTTTGATTGGTGTATACGGCACTGTTGTTTGATGTTGAATACCAGATTCACGTAATAATTTATCAATTGGTTGATATTCGGTACCACCGAATCGGTTCGTAAAATTTATATTCGTTTGTCCTGTTTCATTCGCAACAATATTTTTAAAATCCAGAAACTTTGATTTATTTAAACTTTGATATTTTTGATTTGCAAAAATACACAAATTTTTTGGTGTAGTCATCGATCATTGTAACAAAATATCTGGAACCACCTAGAGAATTTATCTCCATTGAATATCACGAACATCAGAATATACAATTTTTAACACTTTTTGCTGCACGAGTTCCAGCATTTTTAAAAGGCATTAAGGCTTTCACATGTATGGATAAACTATTGCATTTGATATCATTAATAACGGATCGGATTAATGTATCGTGATCTTCGGTTTAGTGTAATTTTGGTCAAATCGAATAGTTTCTCGTGCATTCACATTTTTAAACGAATTTATATCAGTATTGATCTGAATATATTTTTGCGACATATTTTTCTGCATATTTTTCCGACGAATTATTATTAATGTCATTTTCCGGGCAGTCATTAGTACTGATTCGCTCACTGTTTGACAAATGATGACGCAAGACACAAACAATTTGACCGATAGTCCAAGAGAGAGAATTTATTTTTACACTTCTAAAAAAATTAACATTGTGAACATTAACACAACTTTTTTAATTAGCGCCATCTATTGACGTACGTAGGAACTATTTTAGGGGTATTGTCACAACAACTATGGTTTCTAACTGTCGTTTCTGTATATATTTTGTGGCTCAACACTGAACAGAAAATATTTGACATTTTATATTTGAGACAGATCTAAATTTGTTCTTTCCCTCATTCCAACAGGAAGTGTCAAAGTGTAATCTGCTCATATATTGGGTGTGTGAATATGAATCCGCCCTTTCCTTATACCATTTGTGAGATACTGCTTCAAAGACAACAAAGAAAATGTTTTTTGCATCGAATAGTTAGTGGAGATGAAAAATGGATTTATTATGAGAGTCCCAAACACAAAAAATCTTAGGTGAAGCCTGATGTCCATCGCAATCAAAGAGAGATATTCATTGCAATAAGGTTATGCTCTGCATCTAGTGGGATAAGAAAAATGTGGTATATTATAAACTGCTGAAATCAGGTGAAACTATCAATAGTGACGCCTACCGACGACAACTAATACGTTTGAAGCGAGCTATAGAGGAAAAACGACCAGAATGGAACACACAAAAATAATTTTTCAGCACGACAGTATAAAAGCACATGTTGCAAACGTTCTAAAAATTATTTAAAAGCACAGAGCTGGGAAGTTCTACCCCACTCGACGTAATCACGGGACATAGCTCCTTCAGATTATTACTTATTCCGGTCGATGCAGTCGTCTCTTTCTGATCAGCGGTTCAGTTCTCCTTCTTCAGAGAGGAAAGTTGAAGCTGCAAATGGAGCATACTTGCATTTTCTAAACAAGCAAATGTAGCACACCCAATGCATCCTATTAAAGGTATAATTACGTAAAAAGCATTAATTACTTATTTTTATTCACTTGCCCATTGTATATATATATAGATAAATACATTGTTTATTTGTGACTGATATTTTGATACATAATATTCTAAGAAATAAGAAGAAAGGTCAAATTCTGTATTATTAATTGAGGAACGGATCGTCACATGAACGTCTCCCTCTGATTGTGTTTCACTTGTTATTGTCTATAGGTCGTATTTCTAAATGACATATCCGTTTGGAAAAACCTCGAAACTATGACTGCTCGGATGTAATGAAGTATCACATATCGCATTGTTAAAAGTTCTATGTTTGAGTTTGGCTAAAATTAATTCTGCTTGAACTCTTTCAAGAGGATTCCCAATGAGCATGCTTTGGAGATAAATATTGATAAAAATGAATCACTTAGGCAGAAGGACTGTTCGGATTGGATTGTTCGTCGATAGCAGACGAATCAATTTTACTGATAAAAAACCATATTTTCGGTTTTGAAACACTGATGATAAGCAAATTATTTGGTTGTTGTGCATTGCCATTACTCCCCTTTCTTTCCTGAGAGGAATTTGGTTGCTTCTTAATTAATGTTATTTTTGATGTGTTGATGGAAGTTTGATTTTGGCAATACAATAAGCAGACTAGCTTCGGTATTTTCAATTCTTTTCAGCGTTTGAAATATATTCGAAACGATATTGATTGCACTTCGGAGTCTCCCGCTTATTTAATTCTTTTAAGTGCTGCATCAATTTTGGAGTCTGACTCATTCCAATTATTCCTACGTTCTGGACATAACCAAAGTACTCCAGGTACAGTATCCGTAGTTACCTAATAAACCGTCTCATACTATTTGCCAACCATTTTACAATCTTCGCCAAATTTCATAATCGCAAACCAAAACTTGTCTCAAGTTTGTTATTCAATCATTCATTCATTACCATTATTATACTTACCAAGTTGAACCAAACTGACTTACAACTATGCCACATTGACAAAATGGAATAAGCTGAATTTAAAGAAACCAACAAAATAACTGAAATCGACAAATAAAACCAGTTTAAAAAAAATATATACAGTTCCGTGTTTAAAAAATCTTCAAGATTTAATAGTATGATATATTATTCAATATTTGGTTTTTGTTTCTTTTCATTTTTTTTTTTGAAATTTACATAAATTTCATAAACATTCACAAATTTAAATTTAAACGAGAATCGAGCTGAGCAATTCACTCGAAGAACTCTACAGTACATTTTAGAATATAGGCCATGAAGAATGATAACTAAATTTTTATTTCCTTTAATTATTATCATTATTGTTTATGTTTTATACATAATTATTTTATTTATAAATAATGTAACATTGTTTCTTATATAAAATTAATTAATTATAAGATTATTTTAATAAAATGTATTAATTTTTTCTTCCAGAATTATTTATTCTATTTATGTATTTATTTTTTTAAGTTTTTGAATTATTTTATAATTCAAAGAACAAATAATTAATTTAAAGAATTTAAATTTAAATTACATTATCTTTATTTAATTTTTTTTATTAATGTTTCTTTTATTTTTTAAATATAATTATATATTTTTTCTTTCAATATAATAAATAAATACTAAACAGCGGCACTATTTTGAGGCTGCGAACTAGGATTTAATGCCATATGTTGAGGATGATTCTGAAAATGAAAGGGGTAAGTAAAACTTTTTCATTTCGATAGTTAAAAATGTAAGTATTAATTACTGTAGGAAGATGATAATATTGAACTGTTGTACAAGAACGTGACTAATTTGTGATAGACAACTTTTTTTTTGTAATAATTTAAAAAAATTAGGCCATCTTTTTTAACCCATTTCATTCTCAATAAAGTTTTAGGCAGATGGTGTAAGTATTATATCATTGGATTTGGTTCCTTATGATAAGCGGAATATCAGATGCGACAACTGTTACTATTATTAGAAATAAATTAAAGATTAATCATTTATTTTAGACAAATGAAGCAGTGGTGGGAAAGATTAGATAACAGTGACAATGTACTAGTCAAAGGTCTAAGAAATTACAGTAATAAAACACCACGATTGTATGGAAGAAGACACAATTAGGGACACACCAATTGTTAATTACTTTGAAACCAAATTGAAAAATTTATGAGGTTTTAAATGTTTTTGGATGAAGTAGTATTAAACGAAAATAGAAAATTGGTATTTTTAAGAAACAATTGGGTACACAAAAATATGATTTTAAATTACATATCATTTGTGGCGTCAACACTTGCAATATCTGGGAATTTCATTCGAATACTATTTCAAAAATTAATTGAGGGCACATTGCAAATAAAGAATCAGTAAATTCCATTTGTATAGTTCAGAAAAGAGCAAGACTATATTTTCGAATCTTTAGTTGTCTCTTACATTTGAATGTTCGTAGTCTCTCACAAGTGGGCCATTATGTAATTTGCTCTAGAAAGAGTAAAAATATAAATCCACAAATCTTTTTTACAAAATAAACTCGTATTACTGCGAATCCGAATTACACTCGCGAGCAACTAAATCGACTTAAATCTTCAGAACTCACAGAAAGGCGAATTTTTTTAAAACGGCTTAACATATTTTCAAAAGACATTATTTTTTTGAAAACCTGATATTTTTACTTTAAAATGACACTATTTTCATGAAAATTGGTTCAGTACTTTTTTATAATGAATTTCGAATGAAAACGCAACCAAAATTGATGATTGTGAAAAAAATATTGTGGATATTTAAATTACAACAAAAAATTCAAGCAAAATAAAAACAATTTTATTGGTTAATACTTAGTATTGCTCTCTCTTGCGTCTACAACGGTTCGCATGCGGTTCTCCATTGACCTTATTAAGATTTTGACAAAGACTTGAGGGATCGCACTCCACAACGCAATCTTAAGGTCACTGATGTTAAATGATACCGGATTTTTCGCTCGGACTTTCCGTTTTAGTTCGGCCCATAAATGCTCATTAGGATTCACGTCTGGACTAAGGGCTGGCCACTTCATCGTCTCCAGTGCAACCTCATCCATGAACTGCCGAGTGGTTCGTGCTATGTGACATTGGGCATTGTCATGCATCAATATGAAATCTTCCCCTATATATCATGCGTAGGGCACTACATGATCCAAGAGAATGTCCACTATATATCTTTCAGCGATCAGAACTCCTCCAAGGTACGAAAACAAAATCTGTTTTTCCCTCAAGCGATTTGCCAGCCCACACAATGCACGCCGCCGCCGAAACTGTTTTAGCAAAACAACAGCCTCCATTGCTCAATGCTTCAATTGATGTGTTCGCGAGTAAATTCGAGTTGCTCTTTGCAGTGGCGTACTGTAAATTTTGTCCTCTAGCGAGCTGTCTTGGAGCGAGGTTGGCTTCCTTCAAGCATCTTCTTACTGTCCATTGACTAACCGCTCCATCTCGAACTTGTTTTAGCTCCTGCTGCACATCGACGCCCGTGAGATGGCGATTTCGCAGTGAAGTTAGGACTATAAATCGATCGTCCATCTCAGATGTACACCGATACCGGCTGGTATGAGGTCTCTGATTGAAGATACCAGTTTCCTGAAACCTTCTGGATACTTTTGAGGCGGCAGATTGGCTCATGCTGAGCTGACGAGCGACTTCTCTTTGATTGTGTCCTTCTTGCCATAAACTTGTCCGGCTTTTTCTGGAGTAGTACCCATGATTTTGAGGAAATAACGAATGAAAATGATAGAGATTTGTTCAGGTCAACGTCTGATAAGTGGCTGATGACAAATATCGGCCAACGTGGTATTATACGAGAGATTGCAGCACGTTAATTGCTTTCACCGAAACATCGCATTCTGCTACGATTGCTTTAATTTGAAAAATACTGTATATATTTTAATGATAAAGGTGTCCTTGTAAAGATAAAATATTAAGCTGTCAAAAGAAGTTGTTTTACGAAAATCAGTTAACTCATTTTTAAAAAATACGCCTTTTTATATGCGCGGAGGTTTCAGTCAATTTAGTTGTTCGCGAGTGTAGTATAAATTAGCCTCAAGAATTAGAACATATTGATTTGTTAGTATACGAATGTCCACGTCATCGACGAATTAAAATATAATATTTCGAAGGGAGGCTAAGAAATTACGAATCCTTGTCTACTTACACAATCCATCTTGAAATCGGACAATTTTTGTTGCAAATAAGATCGAAGATCTGAAATATACAGAAAAAATCTCGATCAAAGTTAGAATCATGGCATACCTTCTAATCTATGTCTTGAAAGATCAGAATGTCTTTGTTCTCCATGACGAGATGGATTAAGACATACCGTAGCCATAAGTTTGGTAAATCTAATTCAAATCAATGGATAACATAATTATATATCAATGTATATATAATTATGTTATCCAAATTTTGACACTCTCTGCAAATTACTCGTATCAGGAGGATATTTCACGAAAAAATTATTATGAAATTAAAATTATCTTTAAATATTATGTTTTGTCTTTTTTATCGAATGTTTGGACGCCGTATTTTATTATAACTGTATAAAAAACGTATTTTTTTTTATTGTTAACAATGTACGGTTGTTGGAAAGTGGAATTTTTTTAATAAATTTCAACTGAATTTTTGGAAATTATCATGAGAGTAAAATGCCCAAGGGCGATACGTTGTACCATCACAATTTTCGACTTTGTTTATGTCTCATGTTTCTAAAGCACAATGATATGCACTTTCAGAATTACACAAAAATTATCGCGATCTCAACCTTTTAGTACAAATATGTTTTCTGTTCTTGTTCCACACTTCGACAAACGTATCAGCAGCAAAAATTTGAAGTGGTATATAAAAATAAACAAATCGAGTAACAGTAAACATCGTAAAATAGAATTAGAATGTTGTTTTATTCGAGCATGCTGCGACTGTAGTCGTTTTATAGAAAAATAATAATTTGGTAAGATTTACTGTTTCACCGACCAAACGGCACAGTGGTTAAAACTTTGGTGTTTGGATCGGGAGGTACCGGGTTCGTATTCCGATAGGGGCAGGTTGCAAAAGGGTATTTTCATCATCAGATTGCCATCTGTGATCAAAAGGAACACAACTATGATCCCCTCCCTGTCGGAGTGCAGAACTCATGGGGCGACCAATCTTCCATGCCAGTACTATAGGTTGGCCATGGAGTTATGCAATGTGCAGATCGTTCTACGAAAATCGGACCTATAACCGCACGTGCTCGAATAGGCTAGCAACGGCGTCCTTACTGACGAGAAAAGCAAAACCGCGAAAGAGTAGGGGGAACCTCGGCCAAAGATAACATTGCAAAGATGACAGACATATAATAAATTGAAAGTCAAAAATTATGATGGAATGTAACATCCCGATGCTGATGTTAAAGCGATAACTAAATCAATTGTAAATAAATTACAAAATAATAATGAAATTATTAAAATAAAAATAATGAAAGTAATGAATTGAATCTTGATCAACTTCAAATATGGGAAAGTGCATCTTATAATGAATGATGTTAAAGATTAAAAAAAAATAAATATTGAAATAAATAATGGTTTAATAAAGATGCGAAATGATAATAAAAAGAATTATCCATGGATATTCGAGGATTGCCTGAAGTTTCCAACCTCGACAAGAAGATGGCAGCCCTCGTCAACAAAAGTAGGGGAATGTGTTTGCGCATGCGTTGAAAGGTACAGAAATATTAGCCATTTTGGACGCGTAGTTGTTGTTTAACGATCGTTTGAGTGAGTCGATGTCAGTATTTTTATGAAAATGGACAAAAACGAGTATCGAGCTGCCATTAAATATTTATTTGAGAAAGCCAATACGCCTAAGAATTCAGAGATGTTGGACGCTATGCAAGGGGACTCTGCATGATCATTTACCACCATGATATTTTGAACAGCTGAATTTAAACGTGGTCGTGCCAGCTTGGGTGACGATGAATGTTCTGAACATCGCTCAAGTTCACCAAATGGTGCTTGGCCACCGTCGAATTAAAGAGAGAGATATATATAAAAGGCTAAAAAGGTGTCCAAAGAACGTGTTTGCCACGTATGTATATATATTTTCCTTAAAGCCCAGGGGTGTAGTGGTGCTCTCTAACACGTATTTGTTACTTTGTAAATTAGCAACATTAGGTAACAATAAATGTAATAAATAAGAAGAAACTGTAAATGTTAAATTTTGTATGTATGTACGACGGTGCATAGATAAATGTTTAGAATAGTGCCATCTATGCGTCACTAGTAACAACTTATTTTGTTTGTCGTGAAGTACGTTCTTCTAAAGAAACGAAAGCTGTTAAATTGTTATGACATTTGATTGAATACTTTCTTAAAGAGTCGTTTTTGTAACGTCACTATTGTTTTTTTTATAGGGAAAAAGTGAATGTCGTGCAATAATTAAATACTTTCATTCGTTAAAACTTAAAACCAAAAGAAATCATCGATGAGTCGAAAACAAAGTTTGATGAACACACACCTTCAAATGAAACCGCTTATAATTGGACAAATGAACTTAAACATGACCACACAAGCACAAGTGATGATGAACGTTCAGGAATGCCAAAAGAGATACAAACAGCAGAAATGGTCGAAAAAGTTGATGAAATCTTTATGGATGGCCGTCGTATAAGTTGCGCGAGAACGCTGACAGTTTAAAATGCTTAAAAAATGAATCGAATGATCATTTCTAAGCAATGTTGGGAGAAGTTTCGCCGTAATCCAACTGGAACTGCGTCGAGTCAAAACGGTTGATGAAACATGGATCCATCACTACACACCAGAATCAAAACAATGGTTAGAAGCTGGTTCAAGTGCTTCAAAGAAAGCAAACATTGTTGCATCAGCTGGTAAGGTTGTAATCGGTATCTTTTGGGATGCACAAGGCATAATATTCATCCAAGATAGTGGTAAAACCATCACAGGTGAATATAATGCATTATTATTAAAAATAGAATTCTAAACATTTTGTTTAGATTTGAAATACTTCTTACCTAAATAATCATAATTATTATATCTTATTTAAAAAAGAATGTCATCAGCATTTTAATGAAATTAGTACTTGAAAATAAAAATGGTTATTTATCTAGATATTGAAGTTATAAGGATATAAGGAGCTGTGTTGAAAGGCTCCTCTTCGTCATAATAACATGATAGAGCGCTTTAACGTGCGATGTGGTAGAAGCAACCTCACCTTTGTTTTGATCAAGGAATCCAACGGTACCATTCGTGTCAGCCACTTTAGGGACACCCTGCATAATAAAATAACACACACCGTAAAGGAAAACTTATTACCTGACATACAATTTGGATTCAGAGCTGTGTTGATATACATCGAAAGAGCTTTTGATTCTGCCTGGATATTTCTAAATGTAAAACAATTCTGTTTAAACTCAATAGTTAGATCACAAAAAATGCAACAAACAATTTTAGACAAATATCTAGGTAAAAACTTAGATCACTATATATATTGTTAGAGTGCAAAAATAGTCAAACGGCTATTTTGTCACAACCAGAGATCGAATTTTTCATTCTTTTGTTTTTCTTTTCTTATTTTTCGAGTACACACCAAATATTTTTATTTTCTAAATCTATTTCGCGTTCACCAAAAACTAAACAAATTTTTTTCTTCCACCCCATTTCACTCGTACGACAGGTAACAAAAAATATGAATATTCTTTCCTTACAGCGGCAGCAGAAAAACGTATCATTTTCTTCTCAAGTATAAGTTAGGTTTTTTTCGTTTTGCTCTCAGGTACAAGTAAGGTTTTTTCGACATGAAAAATGCATTTCAATAATACATTTTGTTTGCATTGAAAAATAAAAATATTTTTGCCCCTTTTTGTCACCCTTAGTTTATATACTAAAATATTTTTCCTTCCATGGATTTGTTATTTATTTTCTATTAATGGATGCAATTATCAATGAGGAAATAATATAGCTAAAAAACTTTGAAAAAAAATTAACTTTTTTGTCACCGCGATACAAAATTTTTTATTGTATGCAATTTTAAAATCGAATGATATCGAGAAGAACGAAACCCAAAATCGAAAAAACCCTACTTGCACTTGAGAACAAAATTACAAAACTAAAAAACCCTTACTTCTAACTGAGTACAAAACTAAACGAAAAAGCCTTTCTTGTACTTGGGAAGAAAACGATTTTTTTTACTGTGTTCGTTCCGTAAAGAAAATTTTTATTTTTTATTTGATATCGTACTTCGTAATACGATAGAAGAGCGAAAAAATGTTTTTTTATCACTTGTCACAACACCTAAATAAACAGGCCAAATTAATATGTTACCAAACGTTAATAAGATCAATATTAACCTACGGAGCACCTATATGGTAAAATATGACTTCGGCTACAATGAAAACGTAGTTTTTCCGCAGGAGTAGTATTAGTTTTCGAAAGAAAATGCCTGAGGGCGTGTCTTATAGAAAAGCAAAAAATAAGAATCTTACATTTCTAATAAAACCCTATTCAACTAAGTCAAATTTGATGGAATAGATTTATTCATACTCGAACAAATAAGAAGCACATAGTAAGCTCATCTACCAATAATGAAAATACGATGATTTATCCAGTTATACACCATATCTAACATAAATGCGACAGTTCAAAGAAGAAATAGAAAATAATTTCCCCTTTAGAATCCTTTATTTACTAAGATCAAAATTCATATATACAAAACCGCAACAGGGCTACCCTTATTATATCACATAAACAGAAGAAAAAATAATAAATCGATTAATCCAAACGTCTTCAACGACCCAATACAAATTAGGCTAAATACATACTGAAACATGTTAATAATAATTTTAGTAGTTACACCAAAATAATTTAAAAAAACGCAAATCCGATTATCATTTCTAGACATATTTAAATTCGTAATTGAATTCACGTTGAGAATTGTTTTTAGAAATATCAGTAAATATTATTTGACTTACAAATAAAAAAAAATAATTATTTTATAAAAAAAATTAAAAAAGCAACCTATTGGGTTTGATAAATTTTATTTTTAGAGGATTTAAAAATGGCAGGGACGTTGAGAAAAGTATTTGGAAACCGTAATAGGCCAAAAATATCCATACAAGTGACAAAAAGAAAATTGAAAAAAAATGTATATTAACAAAACAGATTATTTGAAAGAATAAGAAGAAGCTATTTGAAAGAAACTAGAAGTCGCTTTTGTTAATAGTTTGTACCAACAATTAGGCTCCAATGATGGGAACCAATCACTTGAGCTTGGTCACAAATGCATATTTCCAAGCGACTTTCAAGTGACTTACAAACGGACATCTTTACATGAATAAATATTTATCAAATACGTATTTCGGTTAAAAAAATGGACTGCAATATCACCAATGAGGAAATTGTTTTCAATAAGCTGAAAACATTGAACCGAAATCGTCACTTACCAGTTTCTCTAACGCTAGAGTCCAGCGATCAGTTATATCGCAGAGATGTTTTGTTGTACATTAATGTTTTTTGGATACCACTGTAGTATGTTAACCTAATCGCAGCTTTATCGAGGGTAAACCAGTCTTTACAGATTTTAATAAAACACGGTTAGACTTAGTAACTTCTATTACTATTTAAGCTTAATATTTGAGTGGAGTTGCGAAAAATCTAAATTTGAATGAGCAACAACTATTCTCACGTAAAGAAATCACAACAAATGATCCATGTATAAAGTATTACTGTACTGTACGAGGCAAAACAATAAACATTAAAGGTTGTATTAGAAATCGCTTATCATTTGCCGATTAGAAAACCTTATTGATCAAGCATTTTCTTCAAATCTAGGTATTACTAAACGTTTCACTCTAATAAAACCTTATGATTTAAATAGGCTAAATAATAACAAAAAGTTAAAAACAGTCACAAAATTGTCTTATCAAACTCCAACCAAGAGAATAAATAATATCTCAAGCTGATACAAATAAGTCGCGATCTTATACACGACTTACGTATTAATATATTATTAATAAATGAATGATAAACTTACCGATCCAGGTCTAGCCCATGTATAAATAAAACCATCTTGACACGCGGTTAAAAAACAATCTTCCCGAAATATTAAAGCTGTTAATCTTTCATGGGCTATTTTTTTGCATACTAACGGTTCTAATACAGGACATTCATCAAAACGTGGACACGCCGATGTTCCAATCAGTCTCATTGGATCGTATGTTGTTAATAAATTTTTACTATTATTTTTATCTATTGTACTATTATCTATTGATGAACTATTGATATTATTTAAATTATTTATATTATAATTATTTGATTTAGATGATAATAAAAACATTTTCTTATTATTGTTATGATTATTATTATTATGATTATGATTTTGTGAAAACGATAATGATGATGATGACGAATCGGATTGTGGTGTTTTATTCTTATCACTACCAAAACTAAAATTGGACAACTTTTGGGTCAACGTATTAAATGCTGATATACCACTACCACTTCCGCCTCCACCTCCTCCTCCGCCGCCGATGCCGCCACCTACGCCACCGCCAATACCGCTACCAACACCACCACTTCCACAGCCAACACTTGATGTTATTGACGAGTCAGATGATTTGGATGATGTTGATATTTTCGTTATTGTATTCGTAGACGAGTCGGGACTATCAATTTTTGTTAAATTATTTCCAATGCAATTACCAATTTGGTTATCAGTTTTATTTTTTACTTTACTACTATTATTGCCCATTAATATATTTTTATTATTTTCTAAACTATTTACGGTACTAACTTTAGTCGTAATATTATTCGCAATGGGTTTTTCAACAACAACGTCATTAGAATCTCCAATATTATAAAATCCTCTTACGCTCCCAATAGCTTCGTTTACCGTTGAAACGCTACTTATATTGGAATTCTTTTTTAAACTATTTAATTTATTTGAAGCATTATCATTATTCTTCGTTCCATTTTTAGGTGATTGTGGTTTTGCCTCACTAGCACTATTAGGATGGGGATCATGCGAAGATAAGCGATGGCGAAAATTTATGGGTTGTCGAAGCACATCTTCTGTTATATCCCATAAGCAAAATTGCGTATCTTGACTTACTGATCCTAAACGATATGAAGTTGCTAACTTATCGGTGCATGATGATAGCGGTCGCCTTTTAGAATCACTATTCCTTCGTTCTTCGTAATTTGAATGACCATTATAATTTTCTGATATATTCATTGTGTTTTCGTCATCTGAAAAATCGGGCCCCTCCCAATTCGAATAGGAAGTTGTAAACGGATCAAATGCGACAACAGAAACCCATGACCTATGTCCCTGACCTCGAGCTACAACTCGCTTTTCACTTAAAGACCATACTGTTACTAAATCATCTTCACCACCGACGACAATATATTTTCCGTCCGGACTCCAGCACACGCATAAAAATCCACCGAAATATGAGCGGGCCAGCCCAATTAATTCCATTGTATCATAATGGAAGACACGTAAAAACCCATCTTGCGACACAATCGCTAAATTTGATCCACATGGTGAAAAACTAAATTCGTTTATGCTCAGGTTGTCTGAACCAAATGTCCATTTATATAAAGGATTTCTAGTTGATTTTGTTTTACATGTTAGAATTGTATAGCCATCACCAATTTTAAAGGGTTGATAAGTTGGCGCTGTAGGTGTACATGGTAGTTCTTCATTATATAAATATAAATGCCCTGAAGCGTGAGATGCTAAAAATAAATTTGTTGATCCCGGTAACCATTTTAAGCACGTCACTTTTGTTTTATCTATCAATCTCTGAATAAACAAAATAATTTTATATTTTAAATTAGATCGCTATTGATTCTATTTAAGCCTAGTGGTTAGAAATATATTGATAAAATTAATTGCAAGACAAGTTTAATTCAAAGAACTTTATAAAAATATTTATGAATATTTTACCTCCTCATTGTATAATTTTCCAGGTTCGCGTCGTCCAGGTTGTACTAATTGTATTTGTCCTGTTGTAAAACCAACTAATAGTGGAGCACCATCAAGTGTTGCACTTGCTGCGTTGAAATCATGACAACTAGGATTTGTCCCTTTATAAATTTTTTTATCGATTTGTTTGCTCAAATCGGCCGCCTTAAATAAAATATAAAAACAAAAAAAAAATCATCAATAATATTTTGGTATCTGGACAATTCTCTAAAAATAATTCTTCGAAAAACAATTCTTCAAAAAAAGTAATATTTGATTATTTTTCTAAAACGCAATAGTTTCTTAAATAGTTCTCTGAAAAAGTGTTTCTTTAATATACGAGTAGATATGATAACGAAACTACATCTTTCTGTATCGAATAATTCTTTTGAACAAAAGTAAATGCAGGATAGCGGGTATTGTTTATTGTAATTATTCGGTAAAAGTAATTCTTAAAACAATTCTCGAAACATAACACTTCAACGCTCTCTACTGGCTCCCTGTTCCGAAGAATTGTTTTTCGAGAATATTTTTACAAAAAATTCCTTCTCAAAGAATTAATTTCAGAAGAATTATTTTTCGAAGAATTATTTTGCGAAGATTTTATTTTTGAAAAATTGTCCATGTATCAATTAGTTTTTAGTTCACACAACTGTTTAGTTCACAATTTTCTAAAAAAATTTTATTGACATCGCGTGGGTCATATAGTGGGTCATATTGAGACTGCGCGGGAATTTATCGAAAAATTATCGTTTAGAATTTTTATTGTAATTTTCTGAATTTCCGCGGCCATATAAGAACTTATCAGTTTCTGGCCAGTATCTCAAAAATTCACACAGACAACCAAAACGTATAGTTGTTTTTCTAATAATTATGGTTATATTGAGATTACATGGGGAATTTGGGATAAATTTGTTCTGTGGCCATTGTTCTTTCCAGTTTCTGGCCAATATCTCAAAAACTATTTTTCTAATAACTCGGTTACACTGAGGCGGTATTGGAAAATTTATCGAATAGTATGTTCATTGTAATATTTTGAGTTTCTGCTAGCATATAAGTTCTTTTCAGTTTCTTACAACCATAAGTATTAGTTACCTGTAACTGAAACTATATTGTTTGAGCGCAAAAAATTGAAATCTTACTTAGCGAATTCTAAACGAAAGTCTTACTTATTGTGGTCCTTTCTTGAATTATTAGGGTTCTCATTAATCGAATATAAACATATTTGGTTTGAATGATTGGAATATGCAGATTTTCTAGACTACGAAATCGAATTTAGCCATTTCTCCTCTGACAATAAACAATTTCAATTTATATAATGCAAATGGGACGCTAGTACTTGCGTTATATATTGCTTTCTTGATATCCATACTAAAGAGAACTGTAGGATTTTTCAATGCAATCGAATTAAATTCAGTTCATCTTTCTACACATACATATGCTTGTATTTACTTCCCGTGGTTAGTTTACGTAAGGCCTACAAAATGAATTATGCGCGTTTAAATATATTACTAATTAGTATAATTAACGATGTTTAGGGGCATAACAATCGACAAACGAGCGAAGACTAAAGGCAACTATTATAATGCTGAAATTAAGATGAAGTTACAGTTTTGATACAAAATGGAAAAAATAAAAATCTTTTAAAAAATTAAAAAACGAATTTGTGATATAAATTTATAACAATTTTATAAAGAAATATGATTAGTTTTTTAAAAGCTGATTCTCTGAATAATTTTCAAATAAAAGTTCCACCAGTTGGGTTTAACTTAAATCACCATCACCAGAGGTTAAATACTTTTGCCAGAAAGCAAAATATCATAACTTCTAAAATATTGAACAATTGATTATATTAGTATTAAACTTCATCGGCCGTAACGAACCTTTTCAAAATTGATTTGAGTTTGTTACTTTTTAGCAACTTTACGGAGATACAAGGAAGACCGAAGGAAGAATTTTTGCAAACCTTGGATAACCAAAGGATTGCAACTCATTCGACACAAAAAAATCACAATTTGGGTTCAATTCATATCATGATCTCTTAACGGATAATCGTTGAGAAAAGGTTTAGTACCTGGAACTCATATTACAATTCGAGTTTAATCCATTTCATTTTAATAGCTGAGTTTCGCCCTGTTAGTTAACAAATAATAAAAAATGGATTAGTTAGTGCTATTCAAATTGGCATTTACGATTCGCATTGTGAGCATTAAATAATCTCTCTCCGAGTTTAATCCCTTTCAATTATTGAATCGCTTAGATTCGTAAAATTCGATTCCATTAATATTGACAATTCTCAAAAACACATTCGGAACTAATATTGGATCTCCATTTTCATTTTATAGACCAAGTTTCATCCTTATTGGTTGATAAATGGCTTAGTTTCAATCAAATAGGTCATTTAAAAAATAGCATTCGTATTTCCTATTGGAATCATATTTTATCATACAAGCCTAGTTTTATCCCAATCAGTTGATGATTTGAAGCCTTGCTCCGTTAAATTTGGCAATTTCTCATAACCACAACTTAGTTTCATAAAAATTGGTAATTTTCCAGAACAGTATCCGAGGCTCATATCTGAATCCACGAGAAGAATCCAATTCGATTGAAAAATCACAATCTCATTCAAATTGGCAGGTTTCCACGACCCGAAATACATAGCCCAATTTTTAAACGAATTTTCTGAAATCAGGACTCGTTTCCTGGCACTGCTTTGTTCATAACTGAAAATATAAACTACCAATTACTAAAAGAAAACAAAATTTCTGGGAAATAACACAAACCGAACTTTCGATAATCACAAACAATTTTAAGAACTCGAACGACTCAGTTTGGTTTTAGCATGACACGTTCGCGGGCTCATTAAATCAGCGGCTAATAGATACAGCGATTCTTCGGCCACAAGACACAAAATCACAAGGAATAATTCTTTTATATGCGTACCGTATTAATTAATTGAAAATAAATAGCTAATAAAAATGTATGAAATAACTCGAAAATTGTTACCCCTTAAATTATGTCAATAACCCATTATAATGGTATCTTGTACTCGCTGAAGTCCTCAAACCGCAGTGCTATGTTCGGATCTTTATTCGAAGTGGTGATGACACGTGATGAATTTTAGTACTAAAACCTTTGCCGCTAGTGGTCACCACCACCTGATGTTATGCTGCTTGATTAAATCTGATTCAAATAGAAATTATAGTGCAAGGAAAATAGAAAATGTTTGTTTATAACATTTTTACTATTATTAAATAATTAAAAGTGGCTGGTGACGCGTGCAGACAGAGATAATGCAACAACTTCATCATCAAGCAATTGTAAAATGGATGGGGCCTGCGTTCCATGTCTTTAAGTTCATATACTGACACCCAGAAGAAAGGCATTCAAATTTATTACACAGTAGAGCACGAAAGTACCTTCAGCCGAATGAAAATAACATTAATAATTTCATATGAGGCACATAGTATAGCACCGTATATATATGATATATGTAATACAGTTATATCAATCACAAAACTAACCGAAAAACTAGCAAAAAAACCGTTGAAAATGTCTGTGCTCTTATCTGTCCTCTGATTCTTAGTGATAATGAAACTTACAAGAAAATTGGCGCTATATTGATAGTAATGAACGCCACCGTGGTTTTACTTATGCGAGCTAATTCAAATCTTATTTTCAAAATTGAATTGATATGATATGACAATAGGACGTACAGGCTTCATAAGGAAAGAATTTATTAATTACAAAATCGACCAAGGCGCCACAAATCAAAATTACACAAGGAATTTATTCTTTAAGATCGTTACGCATTTTACGAATTTAAATGTATACACGGCTCCCGGTCTAGACTATTGAATTTAATTGTCGAATTATGGTAAATTTACAACACCATACTCCATCTTAGATTTTTTTCTGCCGAAATTAAGAAATAAAGAAGAAATTTAATGGAATGACAGAATTTATAATTTTATTTATAATAATAAAGCTGGTAATGAAAAAAATCAAAAATCAATTTGATCTGGAAGACCAGACGGCATATATGACGACCTAGTATAAATTATGGCCAATCAGAGAGTCTATTTAAGCCCTTTACATCTAATGCTCAAAAGCCTGAGCAACGTTAAGAAATACGAGTTCTTTCTTGAGGAGCTTCAGACAATTTCCACTTTAAGTTATCATTTGAAAATACAAATTTACTTATCATAACAGTTTGAGTTTTGATCTTAAAAGGGTGGCCAGATCTTCGTCCAATAAAGCGCAAATTAAAAATAGCTCTTAAAACATCCATTATGAAATTAGCAGACCACCATTTCCGTTTTATAGCAGTTCGCATTGCTTGACATCTCTTGGAGTGGTGTATTTGTCATATCCTGAGTTAGTTACTGAGTCACTCAGTTAGCTAATACATCTTCTGATGAGGCCAGATCAACAGATTTTGTAATTAGTCGGCAATTATATATCCATTGGAATGAAGCGCAAAATTGTATAAATCTACTTAGGCAAACAAACTTCGCATCTCAGCAGGAAAACGAAAATGCTAAACTACTGAGAAGACTGAAGTGAACAAATGGCATTACAACTTTGAAACTAAATCCTTATGGGTTGCAATGAAGGAGAAGGCGTTACCGCCAATTAATGTGACTGGCATAACAAAGTTTGCATATATATAAGCTCTGAAGAAATCAGTGTCCACCAACGAGTATAGAGTAGTGGCACTAAACAATTAAGTATGTAAGAAGCATACACTAGATCCCGATGCTTATAAAGCTTTAATCGCAAAGCGCAAGATAAAGGCCAAAGGTCTTGATCCCACTTGCTAGAAGCAGTATGTAGTACAATACATATATGTAATACATATTCTTAAACGAGCAAAAATTAAAAATAACCAAAGAACCAAGATTATACAAAGAAACAACGAAAAATTTAAGCTTGTTTTTTAATATCATAGTAATAACATGAGAGTTAAAGGACCGCTGAAAAAGAATACGAGGTTAATACCACCCGCAAAGGTATACGAGCTGGAGATTAGATTTCTAAAATGTACCGGTAAACACAACGCAAGAGATTGCTGCCTGCATATAGGCCGAAACAACCCTTCAAAAAACTGCAAAGGATAGCGTCCGGCAAAGTATTGAGGTTGCGAAATATCGGTACAACTTTATAAGAAATAAAAATGCTCCGGACGACTCGAAATTCTAACGACAAAGGAGAGGATATAAGAAGCGAGGAAATGTTATTCAAGTAAATCCACTCAAATGGATATTGCCAGCGATTTGGATGCGAGATGGGATTTTATATAAAATCAAATTAAATTTTTGGAAGTATTATTTCCTCAGAGCCACTCGGAAAAATTCATTTTACAATTTGGGTAAAGTTACGTCACTTTGAGTGACATACATTTTCGTCACTGTCGATTATTACCTAATTATTTTGATCAGGAAGATTTCATTTCTTAATGATAATAAGACCGTAACAATCGTCATTTAAACTGCGACAAAAGGCTCTCTGGCGACAAGTTTCACTAGCATTATTGTGGTAACTGGTGAAAAATCAATTATTCAGTTTTTGGTGTAGACGGTGGTCCTTCAAATAAAGTATGTAATTTTCGCACGCACATTTCTCTATTTCTGGCATCTGTACTAAAAAAAACACAGAATAAATACAAAAAACCTGACACGAAGATACTGAGCCGCCTTTGCATTATTGTCTTCTACATCCGTTCTTTCTACAAGATCTTTTTTGATGTGCTACCATTCTCAGGGTGCGTTTCGTGTTCGCGGTTTAATATACCAACGTAATCATTCCACAATGAGTTCTGTAGTACAAATTACTACAGGAAAGTTGACACCGAGAAGAGAACATAATTATTTGTTTTACATATCTATAGAAACACCAGCCAAAGTGTTGATACAAGACTAAAGATGTATGAAGAAGTACACATATCAAAAGTGATGTGATAAAAAGAATAAGACATTTATTGTTAGTTAGACAAATATTAATTGTAACGTGTACCTTATAAACTTAACAAGGTATTTAAAACAACATAAGATAACCTCAAGTTCCAGTTAAAATATAAAAGAATTCAATATCCAAGTGATCAGGAAAAGATTCCAACCATTCCTACACTTTTACGACTTCTTTTACGGGAATATTAACTATCATCCCACCGAATGTTCAAGTATCCGGAATATAAAACATTCTGACCTTTAAGGCAATTAAATGGTAAGGTATTGCTTTCGATTATAAGCATTCAATAGCCGCATTGAGCCCCCAAACATAGGCCGTGAAGGTGAACTTCGAACCAAGAGTGATTCCTAAGACAGCGCGGTGTCATCCACAAACGCAGTAACCTTTCCCACCAAAGGCGTAGTCAAAACTGAATTAAAATAAACCAGAAACAAAATAGGTTTCAGGAAATTAATTCCCTTTTCTAAAACTTTAGTAAATACTGAAAGTAAGTGGTCGTTAATACCAAGTTTACGAACCGCTACAGACCTGGAAATTATTAGAGAAGAAATTTGATTAGTTCAGTCGAAAACAAACAGAAGCTGTATATAAACACGGTTCAACAATCCAAATGCAAAAAATACTTTGTTTGCAAGGTGAAGAACGATAAAACATCTTCAACATAAAATAACCTGACGTACGGGTTAAAATTTAGGAAATTGTTGTGCTAACGTAATCAAAGCAAGCATGAAAGACTCAGAACAAAATCGTCAGATTGGGAAATTTTTATCTCATATCCTATATGTAAGTAGAGAAAAAAACGGAAGCAGGTGCGATCTGCGAGAAATTGCTTTAATTATTATAATCACACCAAACTCTTCCATTATTCTACAAATAGAATAGTTGTTGCTACATTTTAAATTAAATTCCAACAACCTAAAGGAATCAATAAACCTCTTTATGCAAGTATTGTTTGTTAAAGGTCCTCCATGACAGCGTAAGGCACTGACATGGAAGATGGGTCGGTGTATGGGTTCTGCATTCGGACGGGAGTCTTAGTTGTGTTCAATTTCATCACCGATCATAATTTTATGCAAGTATTACCAACATGAAAGTGGAATCAATAACGACGTATGAATTTATTTTAATTTACAAGACTAAAATGAATTTTATAGGATGGGCGATATCACTAATGAGCTTAAAAAGTTTCCCCATTCATGTACAACAAATGGTCACGTTTAGTATTTGAGTCAAAACAGTTCATACGTCTTGAACTTTAGATAATGTTAAAATAATTTACAATTTAATAAATTTTTAGGGGTTTTTATTAAATCGTCTTTGCCCTTTTCGCGGGAAATATAGGTTATATTTCATTCGAATAAATCTAGATTATATTTTGTCGTTTGAAGTGACTACGACAATATGCATATTCGATATTTTGGCAAGGCAGCCAACTTTGATTCTAAAATAAATGAGTCAGTTAAAACGACAAACAAGTCGACTAGCGGAATAAGGCTGATTTACAGCCAAAAATAATTTCATAACCGAATACTCTGGCAGAAATATTAAATTATTTGATTTGAACCAAGTATGTTTGTCCCAAATATGTCCCGCATTTAATGCCACACTGGGTTGATGTTGCAAGCTAAGTATTAGTCAAAATAGTAATATTTTTACAAGGTTTTTGTTAACTGCAACTAAAATGATTTGACTATTAAGCTATAAACAAATATGTTAAGCTTATAAAGAAATATAATAACAAATTAAAACAACCAATATCCAGTTCTTTAAGAAAATATGTCTGAATTAAAAAGTTAATATTAATTAAACATATGATGGTAGCTGGAAAAGGAGTACGATTGGATTTCTAGATTCCCATAAATGAAAATCGCTCGAACAACGAGTAGAAATACCGATAAACGAAATTGTTAAATTGTGTTAAAACTGATTTCGATGAACTGAGTTTTGAGTCCCGATGACACGGGGAGAGAACGGCCGATGTGTATTCCATTATAGGTATCAGTTTTTTAACACATTGGCAGCAAAAAGGAGCTACAAAATCAGTGATCCCGACATCTTGCCAGTTTTATATTACTAATGAAACCATTAAATAAATGTTGGCGGAAAAATTTTCTACTACAAAATGGGGTAATTAGAGAATTGTAAAAATTTTAAAGAAATTTTAGCTCTCAACAGTAAGATGCTTCAATGAAAACAAGTACATAGTAGTAACTCAAACTTTGCATTCAAATTTGGCAATGGTAATTTTCCAGGGCTTATACAATTTGACCGAAACAAATGTGTGCGCAAGTTTTTCTCACTTATGCCGTGATGTACGTCTCCTAAATGAATCATATTCGATGAATATAAGCAAATTATTTATTATGTAAATAAGGAAAAATTATATTTCGGGTTTAATCCAGATACAATATATGATTTAATTTTAAAATTATTTTTATTTGTTAATTGAATCATTCAGAATATTCGATTTGAAAATAAAATAAAATTAATAAAAAAATTCAATAATATTCATCTGTCAAAATAAAAATGTTTTGAAATATGACCAATGAAGTAAAATTTTACGAATTCATTTAATTTGAGGAAAATTATTAATTTACCTTTTTAATTCCACGATAGGCATACACAAATATTTCTTTTCCATAATTAAAACATATTCGATCACCTCCTTGAATCGAGGTAATAGGTTCCTGCCCATTACTTAACGAGGTGGATGTGGTTGGAATTTGTTGTTGTACTGTTTGCTGCGTCGAAGAAGGTTGCCCTAAAACCGGAGCAGTTGGAAGTGACACAATCGAAACTCTGACTTGTGGTGAATTTTGATTATTTTGATAGCCAACACGACTTGGACGTGAATATTCAGACAGCGTCATCAAACGATATGTACCTTCTCGTGTTATAAATTGTGTTTTTAAATCATCTTTTCCATTTGTATCATGTTGCACAGCCATGTCTTATGTACAACTATTTTTCTGCCTTTAAACAAATTCATAGGTATTTCTGTATTTAAATATTAATTTTATCGTACAATAATAATTTTCAAAACAATTAAAACTTATTTAAAAATAAATATACACTAAATCTATTAATTTCAATCACAAATTTATATATTATAAATTTTTTTAAATCATCAATTGCAGAAAAATAAATTAAAAACCACTTTTTTGACGGATGACGGACTTTTTGACGAATGAACAGCGAAAGATTTAATTTTTTTTTCTCTATCATCTGAAGTTTGCTGCATAACCCTAACAGCCGATCGCTACGTATTTAATCAGTCTACAATTATAAAACTGTGACAGATCGGCATTATCTCGCGCTCGGATAATATGAAATTATACAAGAATAGTCAAATGTGAAAAATTTTCGAATCCACATAAAACTATAATAAAATACACATTTATTAAAAATCAGTTTGACACTTACATAGTGCAAGATATTTTTATGGTTCGATGGTTTTTTAATATATCAACTGAATGGGTTTTCAATTTCTGAATGTGCACTGCTTCATTGCGCCGTTAAATTTCGAAATGTTAATTGATTGATTCGATTTCGATCGATTTGATTCGATATCGATTGTGTAGTCGATGCTAAATGATTAATCGCCTGCTTAACGATTTGAAATGTTAATTTACGTATTACATAATTTTGTCGTTTTTAGAATCAATGTTTATTAATTTATAATTTAAAAATGTTTAAATGTTTAATGCTCGATTGTTTGGTCGATGCTAAAGGATTATTCGCCCGACTAATCATAGTTTGCATTATATGAACGCCGATAATTAAGAAAATTAATCGTTGATTTATTTTTAGCGTATGTTTTGTCATCTCTTTCTGCCGACTAAACGGACAGTAAAACTACTACTTTTATATTTTGACATATAAGGGTGTTACAAAATTTTTTATATGACATTTGAGAAATTTTTTATAACAAGAATGAAATACATTTTTATTTTTTTTTAAATTTTTGTTCGACCAACGAATCCAACATAACAAAACCACATCCTCTCACTGTCAATGACGTAATCAGGATCCAGCGAAGTCCATTATAAAAACACAAAATATTTAAAAATCTGATTGAGTATATCTAATGTGGTAATAAGTATTATTACCTTATCAACAAATTATGTTGTTTATCAAAATTATTTTATTTCACTTAAAAGTTCACTTAAAGTAATCATTATTGTTTCTCTTTATTATTTTTTTAATTAGAATCAACCATACAATCGGGCATTGGAAGAGTCGATCATACAATGTGCGAAGATAAAATCGTCGATTAGTGATTAACCATTTCTCTCGATTTTTTTTTAATTTAGCATCGACAATCGGGCACCAAAAGAGAAAATAAATCAGAGGATAAATTAAAACTCTCGGATTTTCTTTTAGGTTTATCGTCGATCATAAAATGCAGTGGATTAATCCTACAATAATCATTTATCTGCGTTCATAAAATCGCATCTAAGAGCAACTTAAGAGAAATCGTAGTAACCTTCTGCTGTGAAATAGGTTTTAATTATAGAACAGAAAAGTGAAAATGGTTCAACTTTATTTCCCAATTGTTGCTGATTTTTTAAAGGGAAACATTAAAGTTTTCCTTAAATTTTTCTATTTAGTATATTCCTTGCTTATACAAATTATCTAAATAAGCTAATTTCTTGCTTTAGATTTTTAGTTTATAGTTGCAACATTCCTAATTCATATAAATACTCAATGGCTTCAACAAGTTTATCAATTAATCAATAACAAGAGATATAATGATAATGAATTGATGATCTGTATGTAGTTTGATAATTCGTTGACTATTTAGGTAGTAATTTTAAGTCTTCTTGTTAATTGTTAACATTTACTACTAAATGAATACATACATCAACATTTAAAGAAGACTTAAAATTTTCGTATTCGATTAACGTGTATGGTATATAATTTTATATTAGCATGTGTAATTTTTCTGTGCTTAATTTGTATGTTTTCTATGAAGGTAAGCAACAAAAATTTTGATTTGGATCAGTTGTTATACTGCTTCTGCCATTTCCTTGTTTCACCTTTTTGACATATAAGGGCTTTTGAGTAGGCAAATTAGTAAAAATAGTCAGCGTAAACTTGAATTTTGAGTATATGTTTGTATTTTTGTTCAACATTATACTATTTTACGATCGAGTTCATAATATATGGTATTACAACCGCAATTGTTTTTTAATCCAAAATACGAAATTGTTTAGGCTATTTACTAATTTATTGATACCACTGTTAATGATCAAGACAAAATAATGAAACAAATTTTTAACACAAAACGAATTATAAATCATGTAAAAACAATACAATCCATTCCAAACAACAGCACTGGGTCTATTTTTGAATAATCCGAGCAAGCATGCTTGTGCTGGGTATTGTATACCGAGCAAAGGTTCTGAAGTTCAAAATGATCCGGTGTGCATAGAGTACTAATTTGCATACTCTTTCGTACTGTATTTGTTTTACTTAGCATATTCGGTAACCCCCGTATTCAACAAGATTCACGGATTACCAAATATACACGCTTGAAAATAGACGACTTCTCTTAGGCGCGGCTTTCATTGGTAACGTTTTGCTTGGTCACATTTATTCGGCTTACATTTTGGAAAACATATCAATTCATGTGCCTTGCAGAACATTTCGAAACATTTCGTCTTCCTTCTATGTCATATACTCTTCATGCAAATATACAAACTTTGCTCAGCCAAATTAAAAGCATCATAGCGGAAAATGGATAAACTCTCAATGAAAACCAACTTGAAAATGAAAAACGATTTATCAAAATTAAAGGTAAATAAACATAGTACACGCGAAAATTTATTGTTCTGCCTTATTTACGAGATATAAATAAATACATAAAATAAAAAAAAATTTAAACAAAAATAATTTCCATAACGTTTGTATGAAAACTATTTTTCGCGTTTACGTTTTTTGGGCCTGCTTACAAACATACTGTATTTTTCATTTGCCTTCTACTTGTCAGTATACAGCAATGCTACGTATCAGCAGTGCACGTGCATGTATCAGTAGTTGAAGTTAATCACCTATTGATGTTACTCAATCGAGTATTAATCAGCCTGATGTTGTGGTACCAAACCTAGAAGTTTATTTTTGTTAGTAGAGTGTACATTGAAGTTACGGATGCCCAATTTAAAACCTTTCTCGATAAAAAAAATCGGGATAACCAAATTTACTTTCAAAAGGCTAACACATAAATAATTTAATAATAGTGTTACAGTTTTAAAACAGATCATACGTCATTGTTATTTCATCTAGTGCGTGGCCTGATGGTCTCCTGCTCAAATAGTTTGCATTTTACAAAACACCATTACTTTCGGTACAGCAAATCTCAAAATAACAATAAAGCTCAAATACTCATCTATGTCTAAAAATTAATTATCTCATCTATATATGCAATTTGCGAAATATCTTTCAATTCATTAATATGTTACTCAGAGTTCTTTCCACGCGATTATATAGTTAGATCTGATAGAAGATATAGATCTGATAGCTCAGCCAAAACCGAAACGCTTATTTAATTAAGGGATGTTAAAATCTGTATTGCCATTGAATATATATAGAAAGTGAATAGTTTAAACTAATTTAAATTTATTTTTATTATTATTTTGCTGCTAAATATTTTTAAATTATTTTTCATATGCCGATTGTCGTGTATCAATAATAATAACAATAATAATTGTTTAATGATCAATGTCGGCCAACTGTATTTCGGCGAAATATATATTTGCGCTTTGAGTTTGATTTGCTGATTGGAAAAATTATTTTTGTGCTACAACGAAGATGGCGCATTTATTATGCCAAATGTCAATAATCAGTATCCAGAATTTAAGGTACATATATAGTTTTATTCTTAAAGATCAAATAAATACGTTTTAAAACTTGTATATTGAACTATGGAGTTTATCTGAATTTTGTGTTTAGTTTAGAGAGTTGTGTCAGTGTTTTCTTTTTAAATAACGATTATATCTGTCATGAAAGAATGATACATCTATTTGTTGAATGGAGTTTGTTAGATTTCTCATTTGCTAAAATTATGCATTGCAAATATGGACTAATTAAAAAGGTGACCCATCGTTTCAAGTATCTAGGCTTAGAACGCATAGAAAAGAACTATGCGGGCTTGCAAATTCCAAACAAAATATGCAAACTTTTCTTTGACGTTTTGAGAACCGATTCAGCAAAGACACCAACCGTACTCATTACGAGCGTTACCTGCAGTACCGACAAAACGGTTAGATGGGCGAATCTGCGATCCGTATGTACCGGATTCATTTCCCGTCCTTACCGCGAAATAGTTGGGTGTGCTTCAGCTTTAAAATATATTGCAAATAACAAAAACAAACGTTTCTGATTTTTGTCGTTGCCTTGATGCACTATTTAATATTTTTATGTTCTTTTTGACTTAACACGTTTTCGTTTTTCTAACTTCAATAATTTTTTTCAATTTTAGAACAATGAATCTTTTAAACAAGATCAAATATAAACTAGCAAATATTAAAGGATATTTATCGACATCCGCAATAAAACAGAATCTAATGCTCGAGCAGCTAACGTCTCGAACACTGTTACGTGTGGCCGGAAACGATTGCCATGGCTATCTCCAAGGATTGATAACAAACGACATAAGTCATTTGTCTAGACTCAGTAATGCAATATACGCAATGTTTTTAAATAAACAGGGACGCGTACTTTACGATTCAATAATTTATAAAAGTAAGAAGGAAAATACATTTCATGTCGAATGTGATACATCAATTGCTAACGAATTAATCAAACATTTGAAATTGTTTCGAGTGAGGCGAAAAATTGATATCGACTTAATTGATGACGAAATGAAAGTGTGGGCAGCCTATCATCCTACACTTGATTTTAATCACGAACAAATTAATTTGACCAAACTAGGTTCATTGTGCTACATTGATCCAAGAGTGAAATCGATAGGGCTACGAATTTTATCAGGATCTGATAGGAATAGTGATAATATTAATTTTATGACAAATCAGTTAGAAAATATACAGTTCGAAGATGGATTTAGTTATCAAGAAACTCGATATCGGTTTGGGATTACAGAAGGAGTGAATGAGTTGCCGCCCGGTAAATGTTTTCCATTAGAATCCAACTGTGATTATTTGCATGGCATTAGCTTCCACAAAGGATGTTATATAGGTCAGGAATTAACCGCCCGCACTCATCATACAGGTGTCGTTAGAAAACGTGTAATGCCCATAATCCTTACCGAACCGATACAATATACACAAAATATGCCTTTAGAAGATGTTGATAAAAAATCAGTTGGTGTTCTGAGAGGCATTCGAAATAAGTATGCAATAGGATTACTAAGGGTAGACAAAGTGCTGGGCGCCAATGTTTTACTTGCTGGCGGAGTCGTTTGTAAGACGGAGCGACCTAAATGGTGGCCGCGAGAAGAATCGATTTTAGAAAAGGTTTCAAATTAAAATACCAACTATTTTAACTATACTTAGTCGAAATTTTCTTTAATAGGTAAGGCTTAAAAACTCCGTAGTTTAATATAAATCCATGTAGTGTTTGTAATTAGATTCTAAAATTCAGTTTACTGCTTTTTTTTTTGTAGAAAATGGACAACACTTCAGAGACTAAATCAACGGAAAAATTCCAAGCTGAATCAACCAAATTAGCGAAACGCGAGAAAATACAATTCCAATGTTATGCCTGCAATATGACAGAGATGTGTGAATATTTTGGAAAATCGCCACCATTTGCCAGAAAGCTTAAATTCACTGAAAATTGTTTTATAATGAAAGATCCATTCGCACCACCATCACATTTAAATCACAAATTAAATTTAGAGAATTTCTTAATTTTAGGCAAAAAATGCTGCATTTGTGATAAAACTGTATGCTGCGGTGCCGAATGTAGTTTCTATTATTTTCAAACGTTTTGTTTAGATTGCGTTAAAATTAACATCGCCAAGTTTCCGATAGAAATACAAAGTAAAATAAATAGGATCATTTTCTCAATGTAGTTTAAACATTAAAATTGTCCAAAAATTATTCCTTGTTTGTATTATTTTTGTCGCATTTTTGATTTGGGGAAGCGAAGCTGCCTTTTCTGAATGAAGAACGATAAGGGATGGAACAGGTTGCAACGATTCAACCCCAAATGATGTGAAAAGCCAAGAAATGTTTAGCGAATTGATTTCTTGCACGTGTGGTGCATATGAACTTTTGTCGCTCTGTAAATAACTAAAGCTTTCGACTGTAGTGCCCGAGATAATATGTCCAATATGACTGTTCAGTTGATTGTCTTAAAAATGATTATGCCATTGGAATCTGAGGATTTGCTTTTGTTCTATTGTGAAGGGTGGGAAAACATTTATTACTACACCCATTTTCGCAATTTTGAATAACAATAAGACAGTAGATATTTCTGTGTTGGGTTTAATCCTGTTTTTGATTTACGCTCGTTCATGGCACCAACAACTTAAAATTTGCTTTTATCATCTCTAGAAACCATACCAGTGATAATGTTTTTTTATATTAGATTTAGGGGCAGTAAGTGTGTACTGGATTGATCGATTTTACTCCATTCAAGGCTACATTATAATTAATTCCTCCACGTTTTACCAAGTTGTTTCACAAGCAGCTTCCTGTTCCTAGTTATTGGTAGTTTCCTACTCTTCTCTGTCGATTCCATTCAAACCCATATACCATTAACAGCCTTTCCTCAGTGTATATCCTATTTATCTCCACTCTAGACTCGACTATGGTATTTGTTTACATATGAGCCTCATCGGAAAAGATGATTATTTAGAAAACATGCTCATCTTCTTCCAACCGAGAATTGCCCATTCAGCGAAGTGAATACGCAATGGATCGTCATCTGCCTTCAATTTTTGAAACAATTGGAATTATTAGGCCTTCATACCCAGGTCTTTGTATAATTCTTAGCAAAATTCTATCGCTGATGTTCATATCTTGTGAAGTGCTCGGATATTGATGCATACTTTCAGCTACAGCAGCAATATTTTCCATCGAACGAGTTGGACGGCGATGCGGAACGTGTGTATTGTCTATTAATATGCCAACTGGGAATATAATACTGAATTTATTTTAAGTGACAGATGACATTAGAGCGATGAGTGGGCGAAAAAACGCAAGTTCAACAACGAACCCATAGCTGAGCTCTAAATCATAGAATTTTTAACATTTGGTATTTAAACAGGGCAATCCCTGAACTACAAAACCTATAAAGTCGGATTCTGGTAATGGACATCTACTACGAATTCAAACAACTATAGTTAATTTCACAGACATTGTCAGTTTGGATGCCAAATGCCACCATTCTTTCTAATTATATGGTAGTTAAGTCGTTTTTTCACGTACGTGTAATTCTGATAGTAGTGTTCCATCTCTGTTAGTAGTGGCGTTAGAGTTTCTGCAGTTATAGATGCAACAGCATTGAGTAGTTCTGCCTGCTGGATTTTATCCAGAAATTCTTCTTCAGCTTTTGTATGGCACTTTTAACTTGCCGTTAAATTGGTGGATGGGAAGATTGTTTCGGTTCGGTTGCCATCATGACTCATGAGACTCTTCCCTTTATTTGTTTATTTAAGTTTACAAAAATTTTGTGACCTGCACTCTCATTTTGAGCATTCGAGCTCTTTTATGATTACGTGGTCACAAGTCCTCGTAACGATCGTTTCCCAGTCTTACACCCAAAAACACAACCTCATACATCACATTGGCCGAGCCACACTGCTATCTGAAACAAATCAGTGGAAACAGTGTGGAAACAGTTAAAATTAAATTTCTTTCTTAAAATAAAATAAAATAGATTTTTATACGAAAAAAAGATTGAATATACGAAAAAACAAGATCTTTGTTCGATATCTAGGCAGTTAGCTTAGCTGCTGGTTGTCTGTGATTAGGGCTTGATGTATCTCATTTCAACTCTTTCCAAACTTGTCCTGTAATTCATTTCAGTCAATCTGCTTTCTTGCTTCTCAAGGTCAAAACTACTGCATCGAGTATTGGTTGAAGATCTCTCAAGATTTAAACTTCACTTCTCGAACGATATCTTGCTATATTCAATGTTGGGTGGCTTAAACAGTTTTCGCACTCCCGGCAACAATGCCTCTTGTACACTGCTGCTCTTCTCCATTGGTGCATGAGGAATAAAGTAATAAGTGGGCCTCAGCTTTTTAGTTTAACTCAGGTGCTGTTTAAGCTGCTTCAGCAATTTTTTTATTTTGCTGGTTACGCAGTTCTGCAAACTGACCGCCTCGCTTGTCTAATATGCCGCCTAATTTGGGGTCCTGTTGATATAAGATAATGCCTTTTTTGTTTAAATGTATTATCTAGTTTATTGTTTTGCACCATTTACTGCGTTTTTGTTCTGGCACATGTACCATAATTGGATTTCCAAACAATTGTAAATGACTTACATTTGTTTCCTCGCCATGCTTCTTGTGTAAATTTACATGAATTAACCTTTATTTAACTTGTCCAACTTATTTTTAAATCTAAATGAGTTCATCATTCATAAATATGTTTTATTGCTATTTACTTTTATCACAACCTGAGTAGTCAAAGTATTTGGCCCAAAATTGGATATTGTTCTAATAAACTTTCAATTTCCATCAACTTTCATACGATACCTCTTGTGTTCTAAACTATAGGAAAATCTTAATCTATTTATTGGTTCTTTCACTTTTCAAGAAACTCATTCGTTATGACAGTTTATTTCGAAGGTATTTAAATAATAGAAATTAAAACTTGAAATGGAAATATTAATTTGTGTCTAAAATTTACACAACTTCATCATCAATGACAAGCAACCGTCGCTTGAGTTAATACAAATTTCGGTGATCGTGAGAACAGCATAAAAGTAATTGTAAAATGGAAGAAAAAACAAGATCATCCCTTGACAAGGGCTCTAACTAGTCATGGAACCTATTGTTATCTAGCACCAAGGCAATCCATTCTACCAACTCGTCGGAAATTTGATTTGTTACACGAAGCAAACTTTTTATAACAATAATCTATAAGATGTTTGGCCCCGCCTTGCGTTTGTTGTTTTGCGCCTCCAGAGCACACTCTATTGTTGAGTGAATAACTGGAAAATCCCGGTACAGCAATTGCCTCCAATCGCCTAGTTTCATTCGACCTCGACAGCGTATAATGGATGATAGCTGTGTTATCCCAATTATACAAACATTCCCACGCAACCCTAAAATTGCCAATACGTACCAAAATGTACGTAATTTAAAAAATCGGAAAATTGTCGATTTTCCTGATAATCGTTACATTGATGTTGATCAAATATGCAATAGCGGCTATTCTGTCTATTAACAAAACTCAAGCACTCCAATCTCGCCGCCGTTAATGGTCATTTTCCTACAGCTCTTGTATCAATTGAATATAATACGGATCAAACTACAAATTGTGTGCACGGCATCGATAAGAGATACCTGGACATTCAGGAACACTCTGCCTCACTGCATCTTTTTTTTTTGTGGTGTACGTTGGCTTAATTGTCGCTCAGTTTTACTTTATCTCCCAGTGTATACAAATTTGCAAAATTATTCATTACACGCTGTATGGTTGACTTGCTCGGCACATGATAAACACCAAAAAAGCCTCGTAATTTTCTCCGCATATTCACACTTAAACAGTTATTTAAATAAAATGTTTTAATAATTTCAACACGTGATTGCGGCGTAATAAATTGTTATCGACCACTCTCTACGATTTTCAAATGCGAACTGACAAATGTCATCCAAAACAAAATGGTGGCCAAACAAAATCGACCCGGAACATACAAAGCACCGTGTATACTCGTATGATATGATGTTCACAACTACCTTCATCTCCTTGGTCTTAATCATTTTAAAAACAATTTGTTTGATTTTTTTTGTTATTTTTATTGATTTTATTAGTTATATAATAATTTTAATAATAAAATGAACATAAAATAATAATTGTTGTGTCTTTTTCTAAATATTGTCACTGTTTTCTATAATTGAATCATTTATATAATTGTTGATTAGTAAATTTTATCTTAACATTTGATAATTAGTAAAAATTCTATCTATTATTAGATACTTAAAACCTAATTTTATTTTATTTTTTAATTGATTTTTATTCGAAAAATTATTGTCTTTAACTAATTATGCGGAAATCTAATATACATTTTGTCAGTTTTATTTACATATTAACAACAAATATTGAGTGAAACTGTGGTAACTTTTACAGATAGCTGGAGATGAGCTATATATCTGAATGTGGTCCAATACATCACTTATTTTGTGGAGTCCGACGTATGCGAGATCTCATCGTAATTACTCTAGTCTACTCGAGAAGAGGCTTATTGTAAACTTGTAAATAAGTCTGTCTTCACAAAATAAGTCTTGTATAACAGTCTCTTTCTTGCTTAACAAATAAAAAAAATACTTCAACTTATGTACGTTTCTGGTCATTAATTATCGCCTTAATTTTAAACCTTATCGTCTCAAATCTTATATAAAACAATTGACGCGTTAAATATTTCGTAATTAAAGTTTATAAAATCCATTCCTATCTGTTCTAAGTAGTTTGGTCGCTTGGGCATTGATTCAGCATAAATTGGTAAATATCTAATTAGTGACATCTAGGTTTAAGTAGTAGCATTAGAAGTAGTTTTATAACAGTTTTATCAGTCTTAAGCGAGCTTTGGTGAGTTTTAGTTAAGACGCGGTACGTGATAATTAAAAGCAAAAGAGAGTAGCGGAAAAATTATAAGTGGTATTAAAGTGAATTAGAGAGAAAATTATTGTTGGAATATTCCTGGCGTTTTTGGGGATATTTCTGGTATTTCCGAGAATATTCCTTTAGTGGGAAATGTTTAGTAAACATCAGAAAATTATTCAAAGATTATTGCCGATATATTCGATAATTGGTATTGTGAACCATCAAATCTGTTTTCACAATTCAGTGATACTAAAAGGATTTGACAGGCCAAATTTGTAACAAAATTTTATTAGTATTTATAAAATTAAATAATTTAAAAAAATGTGTCGTGTGCAAGATATTTTCTTGTGTCAATTTTTATAATTTGACATAGTTCATACTGTAATGCCAACGACTTACTTAGTACAGGAAAACCAAAATTTTGTGCAAAAATTTAGTTTTGTTGAGAAAGACCATATATTTTGACGTAATATACTTTTCATTTTATATAAGTAGATTAGTGCGTTTTGACTGACCTGTCTTTTAAGAGAAAATTAATTTTCCTGTTATTTTTCTGACCAAATGGAAATTAAATCTGTTTAAATGTATTAATTCACTAACTAATCATTATTAGGTACTTATAATACATAAATAAATTTATCGTTATTTTGCAATAAATCATTAGTTTGGTAGCTGGATCTGAAACGTTAGATTTTAATTTATCATGGGAGCTATCGAACACAGAAATTTAGGGAAAACCTCCAGGTATTCGACATTGCATGAAACCGATAAAATAAATTTTGGAACTCTGGAATACCATAGTAGCTCAAAGAACGAGCTCGGTACCGGAATTGTATCAGCAAGTGTATCATCATTTATCGCTTAATTTAAACAAACTTTCTTCAATGGAAATGAATCTAGAAGCCATTGATGCAATGACTCCGGCTCGGGGCACAACATTGTATTCTTTTGTACGAGGCCTTAAAGGCGACCTATTTAGATTATTAAGCAAACGAGCACCAGTAGACCTGCTAGAAGCCCTTCCTCCACCTATGCCTAACGCTCGAAAATATTCAATATCTAGTTCAATATAGCTTAGGAAATGTGAACACGTGAAATACTCAATAAACTTCGTTCTCTACGCTACCACCTAGACTGTATATTCCTCCACAAAGAAAAAATACACAACCTCGAAATTTTTACCCAGAATTGTTACATATTTCCGAATCATGCCAACGTTGCCTAAACAATACCAGATTAAATACGCTCAAGAACACCGGGAATCGTTTGTGGAAAATATCCACCTAAACCTGGAGAGCCGACCAGATTCATGAACTTGCAAAATTTCAAAGAACCTACCACACAGAACAATCAGATGTCGACTCAATGTTACAATATTACCAGGAGCAAGTGATTATGCTCAATTGGACACACTGATAAGAAATCATACCACTATAATAGACAACACAGTTAAACTAATACTGATACAGCCTAATTCAGTTATAAACTAAAACTAGCTAACTAAACAAACTTATATAAAAGCATGGAACGCTGAAGGTTGAAATAGAAAAATTAAACGAATACGTCTTACGGGGAAACCAAATACGTTTGATATTAACTTCAATCGTTGATATATTGAAAAATTTAGAAGACACACAAGTCTTACTTGATGTAATCGCAAGATGCCCACCGAGAATATTTCAGGTTACTGACGAGCGAATATATGGGTAATTGTCAACTATACAAAGGAAAGAGATTTTTATGCGAAGTATCGCCAATTTTTATCGTCATGAGCACCAAAGCTCAATATGAAGTAGTAATCCTATAACGGAAGATTATTTTGAGGAATTATGTTCCACCGGATCCGTAAAGGCATCGACCACTGGAAAACATTTAATGCCACAATCAGTGATAATAAGCCCCCCAATGAAATAACAGTCGATGTAATATGCGATAATGAAATCAAATCATACAACCATCAAGGGTCAGTTATAGTGAAAATCAAGGTTGGTTGTGTGCTACGACCCACGAATTTTATATATCATTGCAATCGGCTCATCTTCTAATTCAGTTGATACAGTTGATACAGCTGATTCAGTCAATACACTAACTGAATTTAGCCACTTAAAGAAATTCACCACACGGATTAAAACTAACGCGACCGCATCTGAATATCCACGGATCGTAACGCTTACAATAAAATGAGAGCAAGTGATGCAGACACTTAGAGAAATGGAGATCCAACTACATTAGTGCAAGAGTCATCATATCCATCATTGTGCCATAACACATAATTTTTTGGATCCTTTAAAACTTCTTGAATTTTACGTAGAGAATTTTACACACTTCAACAGCGAAAAATTGACAATACGATTGCTTTATTAGTAGTAGAGGCATCTAGCGGCAATTAGCGGCAAAATTTTCCCAAATATGTTTGTACCGTGGCTTGTAATTATTTTGTCAAAGCGACATTCTTGGTAGTCACGAAAGATGTTGGTAGATAGCAGCACAGCAGATTTAACGATAATTTTTTAAATAAAATTATGATATAAATACTCGTATATGTATAATAAGTAAAAATAAAATAAATATTATATAATGATAAATGTAATTGTAAGTACAGATATCAATCATAAAGCTTAAGTCACTTTCACCAGTGAAAATTGAGTACATTAAAACAAACGAGAAAAATAAAATTCAATTCTAATAGGGCAAATTATGATGAAAATGAACGTACTTCATTTAAAGGATGAAACACAACCAAGAGCAGCGCCACATCCCAGTTGGAAATTTGTCAATAATCATGTGAATAATTTTTTACGAAAGACGAGCGTTGCTCGCTGGGGACCTTTTTTCTAAATGCGCATAAAAAAGATAAAACGTATTTTTTGGTCGATTTTTGACGAAATGATTAATTAATGACAAGTCATGATAGTTTTTCAAATGACTTTCCAATTACAGTCCATCATCGACGACAATTGTCAGACATGTCATATACATGTTTTCTTACATGAAAAAAACTTCCTCTCACGCGAAATGATAAGTCTTCTGTATTTCTTTTGTTCGGTATTTGTTTGTATGTTCTTTCTTTGTGACAACGCCATTATATCTTCTGTATACGAGGCTAACAGTTTGTTTATGGAATTGGTAAGTAAACATTTAGTATAATTGTTTTATTTGAAAAATTTTAACATACCTAACTAAAACTTTTCATTTTTTTATGTTTGCTAAAATTGCAAAGCTCACCCTTTAAATAAAATTAGAAATATTAGACTTCATTTAAATAAAATATTTTATACATTAAATTACTTCAGACATATCATATACGATTCTCATACATGGCACATTCGAGTCGTCTATGACTTCTCACATGAGACACACACATGACACTCATAGACATGTCGTAAACGATCCATCTCAGATGTGTTACAAACGAAAATTAGTCCCATTTGCTGATAAATATATATATACGTGTCATGCTTAACTTTCGCTGATATGTCATTAGTGTGCCGTCAATGAATTTCCTGCTGGAATATTCCAAACAATTCACACTATCGACTGCATATGGGCGTGCACACCAAGCAGCGCAGTATATTGTTTTGTTTTACTTGTAAAATAAATTGTGTCAATTTTATCGAGGTTATGAGTAGCGGTCAAGAGCAGTAAATTGATGCCGCTGGTTGTGGAACTTATTGATGCTGCGATAGACGCAACTTCATTTAATATGATTTCTTTAAATTTAAATATTTCTATTAAAATTAGAAAATATTTGATGTTTTATTAAAAATTTCTATATTTATACTAAGATTGTGATTTAGCATCATTACACAAACGACTAAGCTAATATTTAATGTAAATTTGTTGCTCGTTGCTGCTGCTTGGTGAATTGCATCCTTTAATGTACGAAAATATATAACCGGTGATCTATTTGATTTCTAGAAATCCCAAATCTAAAAACAATAAAATATTGACATGTACCATAAGTATCAACAATAAATGACAACCATATTAGATTTGTTTGCAAGAAAGAGAGAGTAAATAAGTCAACTCGCAACAATACTTATTTGAATAAGTTAAGATGGAAAACCGAAAACATTGTCACATTATTCAGTTAAGGGCGGAACCGAACCGAAAGAGTTGATCAAATTAAAAAAAACCTAAACAATAACCTTAAATTATTCATTTTGACGTTTATGTTTATCGTTTTTTGCCAGTGTGTCTTCACTTCACTCATTATTAAATTAATTGATGTGATATTATAAATAATTGATTGAATTTAAACAATATCGTGAGAACTAAAAAAATTTGATCTGTCAAATACCACAAAAACAACTAAAAATGAAACGAATGCTATGTGCGTAAGAATTTATAAAACCTTATTGAAAACAAAACGATTCGGAACAAAACGAATACTAAGTGCCTCGAGCTTTAGTTTCAAATAAGTATTCGTTTCGAAAAGAGCCTAAGACCGCAATAGTAATAAAGGCTAGTCATATTTAGAAATAGTTATATATGTGATATTATGCAAAGCATTTTTATCGTTATAATGCTGCGATAAGCATTAAATTTTTGTATACAAGAATTAAAATTTTTAATTTACACTTCTAATAAGCAATTATTCTCACTCTAGTAGATTACATCAGTGGTAATCTACTGTTCACTAAAACTATAAAGCAGGTTTAATCTCCACAGAAATTAGCTTAGCGCAATAAAGCGGAATTTCATCTATAAATTATTGAATTTTACGTCGAGAATTTAACATATTTTAACAGCGAAAAATTAACGACACCGTTGCTTTATTAGCAGTAAAGACATCTAGCGGCAATTAGCGAGATCATTAAAGTTTTTCCAAATATGTTTGTACCGTGGTTTTATGTATAATTTTGTCAGTACCACATAATCTATTGTTCAAAACAAACATATTTTTTCAGTAAAAAAAAGAGCGAGATAAAAATATAATTTTGCCACATACTAAAAAGAAAAAAAAATATTCAGTAATATTTTTCTGACAAAATCGTTTTATATGAAGTGGTGTGTTGCCATAATAAAATAGAAATAATACTAACCAGAGTATCTTTTTTATAGCAACATTCTAATCCATTTACATAAAAAAGTACAAGACGAGAAATATTTCTCACACACTAAGATGGTTTTATGGTTGGGAAAATATTATGGTGAATCAACATTTCTATTATTTTTATAATATGTGGTTTCTTCACGAGTAGGTATTTATAAAATATTTTTATTTGATATTGATGAATTGTAATACCAATCAAACTTAAATTTTTATAAAAAAATGAAATTGCCGAAGTAAATTGTTTTGTGAAGTTTTTGTTGGTTATGTTATCTTCAAAATGTCAAAATTTAACTATAAAATGTTCTCAAAAATTTAGTTTTTGTTTCCGTCACTCTAATATAATTTGTTGATTAGTTTTCTTTTTCTGTTTCTCCAGTATATTTTATTGAATAAATAATTTTTCATTGTGGAATAAAGGCTTTATTTGTAGTAATGAAAGATATTGGTAGATAGGATCACATAAGTTTTAACAATAATTTTTTAAATAAAATTATGATATATATGTAATATGTGTAACTGTGTAATTAACAAAAACTGGTAAAAAATATTTTTTCTTGAAAATGTTTGTCCTGCCATCTACCAATATCTTCCGAACTTACTCGTCGTGCAATCTCAATACGAATCATGTTACCTCGTGAATTTACTTCAGAAAATCTTACCAATCGTCATTATAGTATATATAATTTATTTGTGTAAGTCGCATACTATGACGAGAGATAACCTTAAAAAATAGTAGCCTTAAAACGCGATTGGGAAGAGAAATCTAGATAAATTACTCTCGAACTATTATTGTCTATGGTTTACCCACCATTCGAGTTCCGCATTATTCTTATATTATATGTATACAGAAAATAGATTACCTCAAAATTTATTGTCATAATATTAAAAGTTTAGAGAGAATTTATTATTATAATATTAAATAATTAAATATTATATAAAAATATGATTCATTAATAAGTATTCAATATGTATAAGAATTAAAGTAATATAGATATTTTTGTTTTTATAAAAAAAGCAATAATATTAATTTACATAATTAAAAATATAATTAAGTGTACATCATCATGAAATTACCTTTCTATTAATTTATTATTACACATTATAGTTTTTTATTTCGGCTTAACCCAAGTGACAATATTTTTAACGTTTGCTTATGTACAACCGGAAATATGTATAACAATTTATAATGTGCGTGATTCATATTTCTATTACGAGTATTATTAAATTTATTATTATTATTATTAAATGTCAATATGTTTTGGCAAAATTTGTTCATGCAAAATCGATATAACTGGACAATTCGTTTTTGAGAAGATCTCGTTATCTATATTTAGGCTGAAATTTAATCGCTTCTTGTGGCGTAAAAGACAAGTATGCACGATTTGAAGTTAGCGATAAAATAAATATGTTTGAAACTAGTTTTAAATAGGATATAGCACTAATATTTTCAGTCTATCTTCACAATCGCTACAAGGTACGTCACAAAAGAATCGGTTGGATAGAAGCTAATTCATCTCAATTTTGCTGAAGGTACTTTAAGGGTGTTAGTTCCGACATTCAACATGCGATTTCAGGAATGTCGATTGCCCTGCACATTGCTGAATAGTAACTCTAAATATATTTAGAGTATTAATTGGCCAGGAAAGAAATTTGACTTTCTTTTGGTGTAGTTTCCTAAATTAACAAGTGTCCACAAATAAAGAATGTTTGCGCTTAAATCTGGCACGTCTACTTTGAAATTTCGACCAGAATAGTGACAGGCACAGAGATCTAACAACAATCACTCTAATGGTATAGAGCAGGATTTTCCTAGATAACCGCCAGCTCACAAAAGCCACCGCACTTATTATATTTTCGATTGCAAGTCAATATAACATTTCATTTTTGCAATGGCAATGCCATCTGCCATTATTTCAGCGAACTATAGACTAAAAAGGCATATAACAAACAGAAAATAATGTCTTCTGTAATTAATTATGTTAATTTTGATTACCGCTTTTTGTTTAAGTAACCTTCTATAAGGAATAACTACCTATGTTGACTTAGCCGCATAACAACCAGCTAAAAACTAAAAGATTCTAAATTAACTACCAGTCCAGATCTGTTTTCTATGCAGAAACAATTTTTGACAAAAAACTGTTTTTCAACAAAAATTCGACCGTTTGATTGATCAGGAAGAAACTTCACACTTAAGCTTTTCCCATTAATTGGGAGGTCCCAGGGCAAAATCGGTCCACCGGAAGTGTCAGCTTTCATAGGAGCTTTTCGTTTTTTGCTTATACACTGCACCAAAAACCTATTTGGCAACCTATTTTCTCCTTGATCTTGAACCACCAAAATAACGCCTGATATGCGTTTGGTTACGTTTCTCGTTAAAACTTCAATAAATCGACAAGGAGTCGTCGTACAGAAATTTCCACAGCATCGTTTTCAAGGTTTAAATTCTCTATAAAATGTCTAATTTGGATTTGGGAATGAAATACCGAGCAAATTCGTTTACAGTATCAAACAGCAGCATATTTTTTCTTTTAGATAATTTTTATTTTACTCAAAAAAGTTATAAAAAACAAAATAAATTAAAAGGATTCCAGTATCATAAGGAAAATTATTTTTTTGAAAAGTGTTATTTCTCCAGATACAAGCGTTCAAATTTGAGATATTTTTCTAAAAAAAATAAAATCATGTTTTGTGGCAATTTTGGTTTTTATACGATTTTCGGTTTGTGTTCTGTCCAATAATATCAAGAATGAGTAAAGCCCTAAATTTTGTATGGAACATTTAATTAGGCCGTGATGAGTCTCTATTTAGCTGTATGTTAGAACTTGTATTGAATTCGAAATTAGATTTTCGATATAGATTGTGATAGCTTTAAAATTGCAAAAGCCCAATATTTTGTCAAACACAATTAGAGCATAAACTTCTCAGGGAGCATTTAGTGTGCTTTCAAGAGAGTATTTAATTATTCAGATAACATAAGACCTTGTTTTAAGTTTTAAATTTGGTTTAGGTAGTGGAAGTGGAGTCCAAAATTTTTTGATGAGGCCTTTATTTATTTGTATGCCAATATAACCTTTGAACACTCTAAATTATATTTTTAACCAGTTTCTTGATTTGAGTTCTGCTAGCTTGAAAATAAATATAAACCCAGCGTTTTATCTGAAACGAATGGAGGTCAAAAAATTTTAATAGGTAATTTACTTGACCTAAAATTATACTTCAAATATCCATTTGGTGTTATTTTGTTGATGTGGGTTCTACTAACTTTTTCTAAAGCTACCAAAATCCTTCATTGCAATCAAAATAAATGGATTTAATTTTTCATATCGTCTTTAATATTTTTCAGGAGGGGTTCTGAATTACTTGGTAATGTACAGCAATCTGACAGCAAGGGCTGAACGTTTCAGGTTAAGGTAAACACTTAAGTATTCTTTCTGACTTAATGCTTCGGGTTCTATAAATTGCGAAGAAATTGTGCCTCGAGAAAGTTATGCGCATTATTACTATAAAGACCAGCTTACTGGTTTTTACTAGACTCGACCAACAAATATCGATGATCTATTTGCCTTCTCTTTTTGGTAAAACGATCACTCATTTTATCACGATTTCATTTTAATTTTCTCTAATTTATTCCAAGTTCATAGTACTGCTTATTAATAACTGTAAATGGTTGCTGTTATATCGCAAGTACAACTTTGGCTGAACATTGAGTTTTTGAAATTGAAAACCTTACAAAATTATCATTAAAAGTTTTTCTTTATATTTTAGTTATTATCTGTCTTATTCGCAGAAGCTTTTGTCCATATAGTCACTTCTAATTAATTTTTGATGAATATTTGACATTTTTGTAGAAATACAAAAAGGTTGCTGACTCTAAAATACATTTAGTATACCTAAGGAAAAATGCAATACCGAACAATTTTAAAGTCAGTTTATGCTGTGCAATTGGTCGCAAATTTTTTCTTTAAAATTATTTAATTTTAATACAGCAAAACGCAGGGAAGTAAAACTTTTACGGATTTTACGGTTAAGTTAAACTATTTAAATAGGCTTGAATTCGAAAACTATAAAGGTTTTATTAGAACACATTTAAGTATATTATTCGACACTAAACAGAAATATCAATCTAATTCTATCCTTGAGAAGGCGCTGCCTTTAAAATTGTAGCAAGCATATTTACTATAAACATGCTTCATTGTCGTAGAATTGTAACACATAGCTTATGAAGGTTGATACTTTCTAAAAACCATATAGAATTTTTTATTAGATACGCCACCTATGTGTCACCCTCGGGACTTATTGAGTAACGTAATATGTCTTATTTATGCGATACATAATTTGAACGGTATTCAAGCCGATATTAATACGCAGATCTTGAGAGCACTCAAATGACCTCTCCGAGGTAATAAAAACCGCCTATCGCTCAAGTTTCCTTTAATTCGATTCAGGAACGCTAGGGAAGTTTCTTGATGGAATCATGACCAGGTTACGAAGAGAGAAGTTCGTAAATTATTTAACAGGATCAAGCAATTAAGCGACTGGATGACTCACAGAGCTTTTCTCACCAGATATAACATAGCACTAACCGCTAAAGTGCAGCAAAAAAATAACTGAAGAATAACCTCAAAAGGGGAGACCCCAAGCTCAATAGTAATCGATAGCTACAGCTTGGAATACGTTCGAAGATGCTGGAAAGACGTACGAATAATGTTCACATCAAAAGAATTCATATCCCTCGAGAACATTAGTCATATTGACCTATTAGCCACACGTCATTCATTTCCAAAATCATGGAGAAAATACTATGTCACTATATTAGATTGAATACGCTTAAACGATACCTACTGATTTTCGGCTAACGTGCGGATAAGGGCGGAAAATCAACAGAACAGATAGCACAACTCAAGCTGACACTAGAAATCGAACAAAACTCTGGAATAGGATTGTTGCTGTGTGCTTTTATTGATATAAAAGGTGTTTTTAACAACCCCGATTTCGAAATAATTCAAGCACAAACAAAGTTTTGACCGCTCAGTACTACGATGGACTATTCATATTTTAAAGGACGATTCGACTGCTGGTAATGGATAATAATTCTCCAGATTAACAAATACTCTCATTACGAAGAATTGTAACGGCTACTAAACGGCTGGTGTAGGGAAGTAGATCTCAAAGTCAACCCACAAAAAAGGTTTGCGCTCTGTTTACAAACCGAAAAAAACTCAATTTTCTGAGCTACAGTTTCAAGGAAGAACCAAAAAAATAATGTCAGAAGCTAAATATCTGAACATTATGTTTCTTCAAAAACAGACAAATGCATCACCCACATCATGCGTACCACCGACAAGGCTTATAAATCTTACTTCACTTGTCAACGAATGTTTGTTAACACGTGAGGTTTAAGCCTATGACATGACTATGGCTTTATCAAAGCATTATAAAGCCTATATTTTCGTTAGTGGCTTTACCTTGGTGGTCAAAAAGAGAACAAAGAGAAACTTGCATAACACTAGAAAACATCGGAGGCTAAAGGAAAGCTAGGAAAATCTACCCTGTTGCTACTGCTGCTCTCGATAAGCTTTTACATTAAATGAAATAAAACCCAACAGACCAGGTCACAGTAGTATCTTGACCAAACTAACTCTGGGGCAATTGACCAATTATCAGAAGTGGTAACAAAATGAACTAGATTTCGGAGAAATTCCTTGATCATAGGATTATCGAACTGGACCAAAGTCTATACTATTCAACCCCAACCCCAATATTTTACCTAAAATAATGGCAAAGGAAATAAATTTTCAATTTACGTCATAGATTATCTGGGATGCACAATAGATCTAAAGGTTGCAATGCCCAAGACTCTCTTCTTTCCCACCCTCATATGAAAAAAAGAGTTCCAAAAAAAAATACACACCTGAAAAGATCCTAAAACTTGGCGTAGGATTATTTTCTTTGGTGATTAGAATTCTTGATCGAATTACTGCATTGATATTTTTCTCTTGTTTACATCATCTTCGGATCCTTATAGGCTATGTCCATTCATTACAACTCATCTTTGTGGGGCCAGGCTTGCAGTGTAGACCAGCTGCATATTAACTTTAATTTAGTTTTGCTTCGTGCTGCTTGGCTCGAGTTGCCTTAGTCATGTCAAAGTTTAGAATGATTTTTTGAAATAGCGGCATTATTGGTTAATTTTTCTTCAAACATCAAGAAGATTAGAACGGTTAATGGAGAGAGATACATAGACATGATAACCATTTTTGACAGAAATTTATGAATTGGACTTGGATAAGGTTTGATTCCAGGACTGTACGAAATTTTGTTTGTAAAATAGCAGGAAATTGTCAGCGAGAATAATTTGCGGTCTTGCCTGCGCTCTTCACAAAAGAGAAATATAATAACCAACCGACATTTTTAATTAATTTTAGCACCTCGTTTAGGGAATTATTAAATTTTAAAATGTTAGATGAATATCCGCCATTCCTTAACGAACTATGATGTAATTTGGTTAGTAGTATTGGATCGAATTACTAAAGTGAGTTTTGGATAAAATTCTAGAATCTGTTCATGTGGGACCCATCTTTCCCGTTTCATAATGAATCATTATGGAATTTGATTTCTAGGAATAAGCTTGAAATTTTAGATGATTGTGTGGTATATCATCTGTCCATACTACACAATTAAAGTGGATTCTAAGATCCATTTTGAAGGAAGTTCTTAAATTTGGCTATCTTGGATCGAGCTCGGCTATTATTATTTAATAATTGTGAAACTTGAACTCATTTAAAAACTTGGTTCAAAATGGTGATACATAGAGGGGTTGGTTTTGTGATACATAGAGGGCTTTCTCTAACTTATGTATTGAAAAGTGTTACCTATATTTGAATTTAAATTAACTAAAATATGATCAAAAATATCGCGATTCGCTACCTCGAAAAATCGAATTTAAAAAAACTAAAATAACAATAGAAATTTATTTTGTGATAGTGCTGCTTCTTGTGGCAAGTAGAATCGCGGATCTGCGATTCGAAGATGTAGGACTGCCTCAAAAATAAAAGAAGGATGGTGCCGTTAAGGATCAATGTTTGATCAAGCTATCCGTAAAATGGGGCAACAAACCGTTGGTTTTGGTACTCGAAAATTGGTTCAATGTTTAGAATTGAAATCGGAAAATTAAAGCGCAAATTAGAGTGGTATCATCACAAATCAGAATCGTTAAAGCTATATTTTTAAGTTTGTGCTTACACAAAAATATAATTTTGAAATTACGCTAAGGAATTGATGAATTTAAAGAATTGATGTGAAAGTTTAAAAATTTCAGTTAGAACTTTTAAGAGACAGATCTTGCACAGTAATTCGGAATTCAATTAAAATTCATCGAATAGTGGAATACATTTATAATGATCAGATGGGTCCCAGGATTCAATGTAAGTTCGCCATGCCGAGTTCTTCTTATTACGCAATGAACGAGGCTCTTTATTATAGCCCAGAGGAGCTTGATTGAAATTTCTACTGCGTACGTATGGCACAAATCAGTTAAATACTCAATGTCCTGGGCATACCATAGACCTGTATCGTATATTTCATATGTGTCGTAAACTTCAGTCTCATGAATAACAGTCACCATTATAATATAATATTATGGTAACATATAATAATATGTTTGTTTCCTTTTATACTAATTTAAACAGCCTGAAACTAGTATTGAATGAAAATATTGATATGCAACTTCATAAGCTTGTGCCAAAGAGTTTCATCCAAAAATCTTAACGAAACCTCATTAAAGCCGATCCCATTTCATAAATTCCAATTTAATCACTACAAAATGATGGTTTAATGGTTAAATAATTGCCAAATTTTACCTTTAATATTTTGCCGCTTCTTTGTCTGACTGGCATAGTCCTCAACTAAAACTGTTTATTGCTGAAGTTGTGGTAAGGTCTCTAATTGATTTAAGAATTCTTAAATCAATTAGATTATAATATATTTGGTTACAAAATACTAATACGCCATACAGTTGAAGTTGTGTTAAACTCTTTAGGAATATCTCAGTTGACCTAAGAATTTCTTTTTTTTTATATAGTTTAGTTTTAATTGGGTGGGCTTTTAGACTATCTTCTCTTTGTAATTGTCAGAGCTCCTACACCCAATGCGTGATCCTTCAAGTAAAGGTTGATAGCATCCTTAAATTATTGCATCTACGAAATTTTGAAACAGTTTAGCGAATACCATTTCTTGGGTGTTCGATAAATAAGTTCGCACTTGGCTTCCTCAGTTTGAGGTTCCGTAACCAATATGCATTAATCTGTAGAACACGCAGAGTTGAGCAACATTCGTGCGGTGTTGTAGGCTGTCTAGATCTTAAGACATAATACAAGAGGTCATGATTATTTTTTTGTAACTGACATGGTCCCGAACTAACACCCCATATATCTAAGGTCGTGGGATACACCAACTTGTCGCCTCGAATTATATATTTTTTTAATTATTCGCATTGCATCGCCTGAAATTATACCAGTTTGTACAGTAAGTTTGATAATTAGTAGCGCAATGTACGTTGTTTTCATGTAATCCAGTTAATTTTCATAGGATTTAATAATTGCATTTAGGAAGACTGAATCTTCGATAATATTCCGGCTTACCCAGGTAATCACTAACCTACACACAATACGCGATATTAAAGAAAGTACCAGAAGTGTGGCGCAGTTGGTTGTTGCGGTATTGAAATATCAACACATGCATGGTGAGTGAACGTTTCATTTATAAATAAATAAATTAAAAATTTTAAACGTCGAAAATTTGTCAAGAAGTAAGTAAATTTATTTGTTAATTATTAATGAATGTTCTAAAATTATAAAACACTAATTGTTAATATTAATCTTTAAAACATCAGACACATAAATAAAATTAGGGAATTTTGACGTTCAACCACAGAATAGAATATATTCTGTGGTTCAACCAAGAATATCCAAAATCCGCAGTGAAAATAATTTTCTGTAAAAAGTTCAACATTTTTGACTAAAATCCACGTTTTCGGTATAAAATATCTTAACCCATTTTAATTATTTTACATTTTCAAATTAGGTTTTTCGATTTAAATTGAAAACGACAATTTAATAATGAAACCTGCAATTTTGATGTACCAACCTATAATATTTTGATAGTTCAATACAGCAACAACCACCGGAGACATCTATTTTAGTTCTTTCATACCGCGTATTAATGTAACTTGCAAAGTTTAGCTTTTTCTGCTCATTCGTATAAAATATTTGTATCATTTTGTTTGTTTTGAAAACGCAAAACAATTATTTTTCTAAATATGTATAAATTTGTTTTTTTTACAAAACTTAATTGAAAACTATTGATAGCAAATATGGCGGCACTTAAATGAAATTTAAATAACAAATCATACTGACATCAGCGCCCTTAATTTTAGGAGTTTAATAGCTAAAACAATAGTTTTCGCTATACATATTTTTATTTAAAGGCTGCAATTAGCTAAGGGACTGAGATACCTTCTCAGTCCCGGTTATATCGATTTATAAATTTCATTTTAGTAACATTTTCCGAAAAATGTTTTAATTTGATCATTAAATAGATTTGTTTGGGAATTTTGATTAAATTATGTCCGAACGGTTTTACAATAGTTTTATTATTTTATTGTTAAGTAATATGAATATTATATATTATGTATATCGATCCTAAAAAATTTATTTGCCAGTACGGAAATATTTTAAATTTATTTATTTACGAAAAATTGATAAATATAACGTTGTATAATGTGTGTACACTTAATTTTAATAACAAAAAATTTATAAACTAACAATGCATAAATGTAAATTTATGATAAAATAAATTTATTTTATGTAACTACAAATATTTCTTCTTTTTTACCATATAATTAATTATTGTCTTAAAATTACATTTTATTATTGTCGCATTTCATTAAAATTGTGTTTTTTGTTAATTTAAATTTTATAATATATTAAAAATTGAAATACTTTTCATTATAGTTAATTATTTGATGAAATTTAATTTAAAGTTCTTAATTAAGATGTAAATAATTTATTACAGTTCTAAGTAACATACTATATATACATAAATAGGTAGTTCAGTTTGTTTTGGGATATAATAATCCATTAAGAATTATAGATCTGTACAAGGGCTTTTATCATTACCGGAAATTTCAAAATTTTGTTTTAAAATATGTTAATTGTAATCACTGCATTGCGTTTAAATTTAAAATGGATATATTTAAAAAAAATTTAACTAGGGATATGAAGTTAAATGATATGTTGACCTAATCTATAATTTATAAATTTTGAGATACATAAAATATTGAATTCTGTTGGTAACAATACAGTTGAAATTGGGAAGGGGCTCTGTAAATTGGCAACTATGCAAACAGATTTGACAGTGTGGCCGATTTGCGCAGCTTTTGTACTATATTCTAGATTATGTTTTCTGCGAAGTCAGGAGTTCTAAAAAAGATGGGGTTCTTAGCAGATTTTCTCAATAAGGGCAATATTAATATTAAACTTAATATTAACATTAATACTAAAACTTAACATTAATATTAAAATTATTTAGAAAATTTACTCTAAGTACTAAGTAGCCAAAATTTTGATCATTTTCCTGTTTATGCCATTTAGAATTAAAAAGTTATTTCTTATAGTAAGTTTTTAAATTATTGATGTTTTTAACTACATATGGGTTTGTTTTATCGATATATTGAGCTTCTTCGCCTCATTTTTCACCCACGCTGCAAAAGAAGATACATAACATACAGCTGTTACACAAAAATTAGGAGGAGCCTCTGGCAAATGTATTACGCGTATTTACCAAACCGAAGCTATGAATTGCCTTTCTATCCTATTAAACTCACACTACAATTAATGTTTGATAAATTTATTTGAAGTTCAAACAAATCTTTAACGTTCTACCTATTCGAATTCGAATATAATCATTATCCATGCAAAACTGGATAGTTAAAATAAATTTCTAATAAGACCTGAGAAAAAGCTAAAATTACATATTAAATCATTTTCTATAATAAAATCTTCGATAATCACCTGGAAATACAAAACTTTGATAAACATACCGATAACAATAGAAACAGGTCAAATTTATATGTCGGACATCGTACCAAGACAAAATAGTATGCATATATTCAAGAGGGAATATATCAAACCACCGAATCATTTATTGTAAAATTCCGAATAATAATAACAACATTGTAAACAAATATAACTCCCAGGTTGCTTAGAATGCAAACTAACATTTACGATTGAAGAAACTAAGAAGACGAAACAAAATAATCTAAAAAAATCCCTCATGTGTTAAACAATATCGACATCCGGAAAATCTGAAAACCGAAACAAAAGTATAAATCATCATAGAACCAAGCTTCTCGTAATAGATAGTGGAGACTTGACTTTGATTTCAGTTTTGGCATTCAAAACAGATGACAAATATCCACTACCACACATTAATGAAATATTAGATAAATTGGAAAACGCCAATTATTGCTCGACTATTCTGTTATCTGCTGAGTTTCATCATACTCGTACACAAATAAAGAGTGAAGATATATCAAAAAGTGGATTAACAATCCCGTCAGAACACTTTGAATTCACGCGTATGCCTTTTGTATTCGAAATCGCGTCTACCACGTCCATTGTCTCAGAAACTCCTCGATAATCGCCTTGGTCAATTAAAGAGAACAAAATGTCTTTACTAGATGAATCAACCCAATTTGCAAAAGTCAGTAGGATTTTTAGTATACGACAACACTAAAGAATACTTTAAACCCAACCTGGGGATTGGATAGAAGTATAGAGTAACTAAAAATTTTAAACTTCCATCCACATAAAAAGAAATATAAAGTTTTCTTGATATAATAGGGGGAAAATAAGAGGTTACGCTACTCGCTATAAGGGGCAGCACTATAACAAAAGATAAACGTGCATTTATTTTATAACCAACGGAAATTTTTATTTCATGTTTGTACATCCGTTTTCATAAAAGAACACATTCCAGCGGATTTACATTTTTTCCCTTAAATTGGTTAGCCTCCGAAGCCAAGAATCTCGGTATAGGCAATTTTAGAGTTTTAAATGTAAAATGGATCTCCGCCCTTTCTTCACGAATTATGATGAAATTTGGTTAGTAGTGTTGGTTAGAGATTTTGGACAAAATTTTAGGATGTGTCATTGTTGAGCTTAACTCCGCCATTTCTTAACATATCATTATAGTATTTCTAGAATTGTTTTTAGATTTAGATACGTAAGTTTTAAATAATGATATGGTAACCATGTGGGCTCAAGATGCATTTGAAGCAGGTTCTTAATTTTGGGTATGCTGGATAGAATTCGGCTAATTCTTAATCAATAATTGTGAAATTTGGATTCTAGGTTTATATTGTAATTCTAGTATGTATTTTGAACGAGGTTCTGCAATACGCCAACACATTGTTTTTCGAGCAAGCGGAGTTAAATAATTTGCTTTTTGTACCGCACACAGATTACTGCTTAATTCAGGACACTTCATCACACTATCTTGATGGTGGTATTTCTAGATTGAATGGTAAAATATTTTACAAAAATTCTCCCTCAAGCTCAATATCCAACAATATGCAGCTCTCATGCACGAGTGCAGCTCAGATGATCTCTTAACTATTCGAATCCTTGTGCAATGTGAAGCACCCAAGTCTCCATCTTCAGATGAACTAAATGCTTTATGGAGTGCGAATAAGAATATTTCCCTTGTAGAAGAGTGCGATGTAAATTTACTGTAAATTCTCCATAGGGAGAAGTTCTAACATTAAGACTAAGAGCGAGATGCCTCTCCGTTTCCTAAGCCCCTCGAAGGCTGAAATTCTAAATCAGGGATGTAAACTAAAGTTTATTAATTCCGTTCGAGACGACCTGATAGATATTAATTTGTGTTCCTTGTGGATTATTGATTTACTTCTAATCTATTCTCGAACGTATCGGAGTCCAACGTTATCTTCTACACTTATTGTAAGGCCGTGTTCAAATCGTTGTCTAACTTCTTACTCGATTCAAAATGTGTGAGGAAGAGTAAGTATCTTTACAATCTTCTCTGATAGAGGTATTCTGTCATGGTTATCTTCTGTTATGGTTAAATTTTCTGGCCAAAGGTGGTTCGCAACTAAAACTAATTGGTTCTGAATTTGGTATACCGTTTCACATATCTGTGGTAAGGTTGTAATGAAACAAATCTTTTTGGGCCAACTAAAGCAAGAACTCCTAATTATCGCAAGGCGAAACACTTCAGCACTGAGCTGAAATGATAATTCCCATTATATATGTAACTGGCCTGCATTTGTTAGGGGAAGATTCGTCTTATTTAAATTGTGCTCATCATTAGTTGCTTTCCATTTATTGGTTTGTCGGGTATAGAATCGTTTGTTTGCACCATGGGCCCTTTGAAACATTGAGTACCAAATTTTTCAGAATCATAACGAACTATATTATATCACAACTGCCTCGATTGCATTTCTTCTCTGAGTGGCCAAATCGAGAGAGGATTTAATTCTTAAACAACAGAAATAACAACAGAATCTATGGCATCACATAAAAAGCAAATAAAATTATCTGCTCAAGGAAGAACAAGAAAATTAGATTTTGCAATATCCTTAGAAAAAACCAATTCAGTATTTTCTACGTTCATAATATAACGAAAATACCGCGGTTGGCTTAAAGCCTGGGAACAACAAGGTCTGGCTGGTGTACTTTTATATGGACAGAGATAAGAAAGATCCATCTGATAACCTGAAGCTGCTAATTATAGAAGTAGAGAAAAGGAAAATAAATGCGACACTTAGCAGTGATGACGGATGTTGTAAATGAGGAAGAAGTTACAAAGAAAGTTATTTCAATAAACCGACACATCAAATGATCAAATGAGGTGACCGTGGATCTTTAATCGAAACTTATTTTGCAGGAAGCTTTGTGGCTTCGATTAAGTCCACAACTTATTGAGAATCTCACTCACTACAGGAGGTATTATTAATATAAAAAATGGAAAATGAATCGTCTAAAAATTATCGGTGGAGCGAGATTTCGGACACAATGTTGGCCAGTAAGCTGCGAGTAATAAAACCTGTACTTATATAAGGAATAACTAACTGCAGGCTAGAAAGAATGCGCCCTTTTAATAAGATGATTTCAACAAACAGTAAGTCTGAGTTACTGGTTACTCGGATGTTTTGGATAACGGCAGATTGTCTCAATGCTAATTACAGACTCTAAGGACTGGGTGTACCGATTTCCTTACTGCCCCTATATTATATGAAGGGGTTGGACCGCCACTGATTAGAATAAAAATATTGAAATTATGTTCAAAGCGATTACGAAAAAGAGGATTAATCGTTTAGCATGGCCAGACATCAGAACTCGTAAATAATTTGCATTTCATTGCAAAACTCACCCAACTAAATTTGACAAAACACCATCTAAATACCAGACATCGATCAAAGTGCTTAGAATCTCATTCTAACATCAAGCAGCCAATTTAAAATGATCAATTAAGAAAGGATGATCTAGTTGCAGGATTTCATTCAAAATTTATGTGAGAATACCAATTTCATCCCAAAAAGCTAAATTTGACCGTAATCGGTTAAGAAATGGCCAAGTTTGAATTGGACAAATTTTAGAATTACGTTCATAATTAGTTTTAAAATCGAATATTCATCAGAAAACTGCAATTTGACCATAGTTCGTCCAAAGCTTGTGTCAAAATACCAATCACACCGTCCAAAACAAATTTGACCCAAAGTTGTTAAGCGAAGTACCATCAACAACATCAACTTTTCCATAATTCATGTTATAATTCCAACCCAATTTTATCCTATGTATCGAATTCGGCTATAATCGGTTAAATTGTAAAAGATTGGCTAAAATTCTTCTTGAATTAAAAAGTTTGACAATCAATTAAGAAATAACAGAGTTCTGATTAACAAGACCAATTTCCAGAATTTGGTTAATAATTAAGTTTAAGTTTCGGATTTCAACCAGCGTGAATAAATTTTAGAACATCGTCTCACGATAGTATCCCAATCGCAATAACCGATTTTGCGATTGGAAACTGCCAGAACTACATTCAAAATTCATATTATAATGCCAGTTCTATCCTAAATATCGGTTTAGTAAGTAAGGCAAAATTCCTGAAATTTGGTCAAGATTAGTGTTTGATCCGCAATCACTTTATTAATACGGATAAATTTATTACACACAGCCATATTACAGAACTTTATCCGGAATTCAAATTATTATTAAATTCTGCACTACACACCGAATTGGACCATAGTTCGTTAAGAAATAGTCGGGCTTAATAAATGGCTAACATTTAAAAACACGTACTTAATTTTAATAGACTTTCAATGCCAGTCTATAACCTAAGTTTGATCATAATTGATTAAGAATTTTAACTAGGATTTTTAAAAAACTGGGATTTAGGACTAACAGTACAGGCAAACTTCGAAGAACGCGATTAATTAGTTCCATATTCTTTGAAACCGTACTGATCGAGACTACAAAAAACGGGAGTGTGAAAATAAAATAACCGTTACGTTTTAATTTTGTTTGCTATGGTAAGGAGCGACATGTATAAAACATATTTTATTCTTTTTCAAAAGAATTACCTACTCGAAAATCGAGAAGTTAGAAACCGTGTAATTCGAGGGAACCGTGTTTTTCGATACTCTTGTTCTTCAAGTACCGTGTTCTTGGGGGGTTACCTGTATTTCAAAACCAGAATTCGTTGTTTTAAAATCGGCGGTGGTGTTTAATTAAAATTTGCTATAAAATCTAAGATTTTATGATAAATTGCACTAAGCTGTCAGTTTAGAACATAGAAATTCAGGCACATTTTGGTTTATCAACCGTAGAGACATTATCAATCTAGGCAAAAAACCGGCGTCAGGCACACAGTATTAGTATTGAAATTTGGCCAAATATAATGGAATTTTTAAAGAAACTACCGAACTACCGAATAAAACATGTGGAACAGTCCCTGGTTATTTTTATAATTTCGGCTCATTGTGGGGTTTATTGGGTGCGCTTCGTTATTGAGATGCGGGTTTAAATTATCACGATCATTATTAATTACTCCACCTTTAAGAATTCGAGAACTTGCAGGAAACATAACACTTAATACGTCGCATCAAGAACTATATTATGTGCAAAGATGCATGAGAAGAAGAAATCCATAATTCGTGATCTAACACGATGATGCCCAACGGAATGTTTTAGAAGAATGGCTAGTACTTTGGTGTTTTATGAATACATTTTGATTATGTAGTTGACAAAAATTTAACCGTTACAATATAATTATATACACGCATAATATTAACATTATTGTCAAAAAATATATGGATATGGTTACTATAGAACTGAAATTAATTTTTAAAAATATTTAATTAATTATTATTTATATCTTTAGTTTTGCGTAAAACATTTATACATTATAAAATCGACATTCATACACCTCCCACATACACACACACCCACACATAGTACAACAAACAAAACATTTAATTAAAACATTTGATCCAAATAACTCAAAGAGATAATAATTATTAATATTAATTAATTGATTAATTAATTAATTATTCTTTTAAGTTTTATCACATTTTTACACATTCATTTATCGTTAAACAATTTGAAAACATTCGCACAGAGATATGTTGTTGATACGATATCGACTGGTTGATCATTTGATTATTACATTTTTTAATTATAGTTAAGAATTTAAAATTATTATTTATTATTTTTAACCAAATTCAAAATTTAAATAATTAATTTTATTTTCATATTTTGTAAATTTGACTATCATTCCATTGTTATTTTCCAAAATAGAAATAAATTTATTACGAAAATGAAATTAATTATTTTTTGTGACGATAAATCAAATGATTTTGAACCAGCGCTTGCTAAACCATTTCTCTTCAGTGTTTCACCTGGATTGACGACATTAATTTTCCAGCCCAAATTGTTATGTGTGTAGCACTGTAAGTGAAATATAAATTAGGTATGTTAAAAAAACATGGAACATTATTGCGATGAAATATTTTACCTGGTAATAGACTAAGTCTGGTGTGTTTGCGGCCACTGTCCAATTTAAATAGCCAGGCTCTCCAAGTTCACACTCTAAGCTAAGTGTTTTCATATATTCATCAAATGTGTTAATTTCGGACGATTTATCGACACCTATATGAACCCACTCACAATATCGGCCGACTATAAATTAAACATAAATTTAGAAAATTTTAATTTATTAAACGGGAACGAATATAAATTTATTTACCACCCGTTGGAGTTGGGAATCCTTCCGTATCATATTCCACACCGGCATATATAGTTTGTCGCCTTTGCTCAGCATGCGATTTTTGTCCAAATCCACCTTCTACTGAGTTTGTTATGTAAAATGGATGATATCGTGCAGGTTGTGATTGTTTGTCGCCCCCTTCTATTATGAATGTGTATGTTTGTCCACGTTCTACAGTTAGTTCAGGTATTAGTTGATCATTTATATACCACGCAATACCCCAAGATGGAACACCAGTGATTGGTGTATAGCCTCGTTTACCCCCGGTCGGTCCAATTCGAGCAGTAAAAGTTTGCTCATTTTCTATGTACCGAGTTGGCCAAGGTTTGATACCGCTATCGTCCACTTTTACGTCATATAAAGATGATTTACAAGAATGATCGTTCTATACATAAAAGAAATAAAACAATTAAAAGAATTATAATAACACCGACGGAATTGATGTTTAATTTGCATTAAGTAGATAGAAAGTGAGTTGCAGTTATAATGAAAATTTTTAAAGTGAATTAACAAAATCGACCGAACTTCTCGGTCGTTCCTATTTGTAATTGTGTGTATCTTATCGCCTCAGCGAGGCTTGGATATGTAATCGACTTACCTAATTCGACTATAAATGATCACCTACAACTAAAGCCGTGCCTTAAAATACTCTTAAAACAATAAATAAATATTGGGCCCCTCCACCTGATCAGAGTGAGAAATCAATCAAAACGAGTCGATATGAGATAAAAATCAAAACCGTAGACCAGTAAAACCACACCACAAATATCGTACCGCACAGGTGTTCCCTCTCAATTATTGTGGCTGTTTGAGCTGAATAAGGAGCTTCATGTAACTATGTATTAGTCGACCATGATTATTTTGAAAACAACAACAAAGATTAAAAACAAAATTTATAATTTGAATAGTTGACTTTTACAATATCAAGCGATCAATTCGAATTACTTCGTGTTTACATGATCGTATACATAGTCACTTCGTAGACCAGTAAAACCACACCACAAATATCGTACCGCACAGGTGTTCCCTCTCAATTATTGTGGCTGTTTGAGCTGAATAAACTATAGTAACGACGTGGTAGGCAGGGGATCACTTTGACAACGTGAAAAACAGATCAAACTAAAATTCCCTCACTCAGAAAAAATCAATGTCGTGATCATTTAGGGTAATAACACGTAGCTACATTTTAACGTAGATGAATTCAGAACTATCAAATTTAAACCTAAGTGGAGCTTTATCGTCAACTCATTGTTAGTCAGAAAACTTGCTGGTAAATATACGGATGTCCTGGGTGATCATATTGATCATATGCAAATGGAATTGAACGAGACAAAGGATTTTTGAAAATTTCAATCTCCCAGAAATATAGATAGAATTTAGATAGAAATATAGATCATAACATCCCACTCTATTCGAAACCAGTTAAAATTTGATTAATAAGGCCAACATCTGCTAGATCAAAGCGCTTTCCGAGTAGTTTATATATTTATTTATTTACATTTAAATAAGTCTACAAATTTGACTTGAAAAAATACAAAATATAATAAATCTGCGTTGGATTTGAAAATTTGAATAACAAAAAAAAGTGACTGAGGGGCATAGAATTGCCTTAATCTACTTTTAAAATTATCTTTAGTTACACAAAAATCAAATAAGTAGTTAATTCTATTGAAACTCTTACACTTCATCTTCACTGGGTCATTATCGCCATAGTTGGTTCTATGTCGGTCTAAGTGTAGGAAGTCATGATCTCTTAGCTGTCTATCAGGAACCTTTATTTTAATTGACTTTAGCACATCCAGTGCGTCGATTAGGCCTAGTAGGAGATTTCCAATAAATGTAAATTTAATAAGATTTAGAGATCTAAGCGACGTAGAGTAGGGTGCTAAACGATAATTGTTTGCCAAGGGTAAGGCTTGAAGAGCAATTTTCGCTGGACCGTTTCGATTCTATTAATGTGGGTTTCATGATATAGAGACCATTGACTGGTGCACTCAAAAAGGTGGGTCTAACGAGGGTGGAAGAGCCTTTGTCATGAGAGAATGTAATGGTTTGATACTTGTAAACGTTGCACGTAGCATCAGTGTCGAACTCTTTAATAATGATTCGTCAAATCGTACTAAATTAAATGTCATTGTATTTCATGACTTACAGCGATCGATAGTAGAGGGTTGTAAATTAGATTTTGCACCACAGTATTGACAACATCGGATGAAAGCACACCGTCAAGTTATCTGTTCAAATTAGTTTTGATATTACTGGATTTGAACAAATTTGAATTAGACACATTACATTCGTTTTTATAAAATCATTAAATTTTAATAAAACTGGTTAACATGACGTTTAACCTTCCTGTCATTATCCAACAAACATAAATACGTCCATGGGCCTAATAACTATCGTAGCTCTTGTTCATCTATTTATTCCTATTCTTAATCTTATTGGAACCTCTAATCATAACTTCTTCATTAATGTTAAATGTCACTATACGTTTTCCCTTAAAATATTTTTTTTGATTTCCTAAACTTTTATCAATGTTTTGACTAACTTTTAAGATCAAAACGTGTTGTATATGAGGACTCTCCTGCTCAGTGTTTTGCCAACCGATAATCAAATACATACTTTTAAACTATCTCATCTATTCGCCAACCATTATGAATTATTTTATAATGCGCAATAGTTGCACTTAACCCCTTTTAAAACTTTTAACCGAATTTTCCGCGGCTCCGGTTGAAGCAGGATGCCCTGGAGGGATTAATGTATGACGAATAAATACCATATTTCTCCATGAAATTTTTAAAAATCGATAACGTAAATTGGGTTCCGCTGTTCGATACAACTGTATCTGGAGACCCGACTGTTTCCTGATAAATGGTTTAAGCACATTATGTTTTAAACAATGAAAATTTACATTTTTAATTGCCATCACGGTATTTTTCAAAACGAATTAATATAATTTGTTTCCTCGTTAACACTTTTTCTACATGAAAAGAAATCTGCAATGTTATTTTCTCCTTTAATATTCTGCATTTCGTAATCAAAACCTGATAATATTACCGCCCAACGTTGAATGCGACTCGTCGCTAATTGAGGTAATCCGCGGTTTTCCTCAAATAACCCCAAAAGTGGTTTATGATCAGCTCTGCTTATGAATTTATTCCCAATTTTGTTCTTGGAAAATTCCAGTTGCTGGCTTAACCCCAAATGGTATTCTATTTACTAAAAGTATGCTTCTATGGGTACTCCACGCAACCAGTTTATTTGACTCCTTATAAAGTTCAAGCTGATTATAAGCAGACCCTAAAACCAATTTTCTAAACTGTTCTCCTCATTGTAATGAGTTGGAAACATATTCTATTCTAGGTAAGGGATATTTATTGTTTTCTAAAACATTATTTATGGTTATTTTATAATTAGCGCATGACATGAATGGCGTACCCTACTCGCTGGTTTCGACTGATGTTATAACACCTAAATTCAAAAGTCTGACTTTTGACCCTCCAACATATCTAGATAAAATTGTTTACGCAAAAGTTTGCCTAATTTTTCATTGAATAAACCTGAACAAATTTTTAACAACTCAGATAAATCTGTAACCGGCTTTGTCAATATTCTGTTTACTTGCCCAATTCGGAAACAAGATCTCTGCTTAAAAGCGATACACCATCTGTGTCTACCATTAAGAACGGAAATATCAACGTCTTATTACCATATGTCACTTTGCAAAACCAAATTACGAACTTTAATTTCTTCTCCTCAATATGTGTAAAGTATTACTACATTGGAATTTTATATAACTTATATTTTGCAAAATTTAATTTCAAATTGTTTAAAGCAATTAGTGATTGGCTTGCCTAAGGGTCTAACAAAATTTAAAATTGTTTTCAATTATTTCTGTTATAATAAAAATTGAACCACTCAAATTAATTGAAAAATATACCTTCCGGTGCTGTTATTGCCTTGTTCAACATTTCGAATATTTTTCTTGCGCTCTTCTTCTTCTTCCACTTCGGCATCAATCCGCCGTTCCACACTTTGGTTCTTTCGTCGTGATTCTTTCCTCGTTTCCTTAACTAACAACAGTTTGTTGGTGAAGGAGAAGGAAACGAGGAAAGAATCACGACGAAAGAATCAAAGTGTGGAACGGCGGAATGACATTGACTCTCTGCTTAACGACTTTACAAATTGTTGCCAGATGTACAATTTTGAAACAATTGTGGCATGTTGCCTTTGAAAATCTACAATCTCCGCACAATTGATTTTTTTAATGACAGTGATGAGATTTTCTTCGCTCACCAGTGCAACTTTGATGGTTAGGTCCATACTGCAGCAAATTTATGTCCGCTATAGCTGAAGATGAAACGTTTTCATATTTTGTTGCTATTTGTAAAATTTTTAACAATATGTTATTACTTTGTAAGCTTGAAATAACCATTTTACTTGTTTCCAATAAAGACAGTTGGTTTCTTCAGAGCTCTTGTACTTTGTTCACTACAAAAGCGATATATGGGCGAGGTGCTGTTGCAAGATACTCCAAACAACGTTTTGCTTCACGATAAGATCATCAGCGGTTGAGACAATATTTGTTTTCGTCATTCGAAATCTCTTCAATATTTTTCCTGTTACATTTTTTTAACTCACATCAATTGATCCATTTCCCGATATTTTATTTTCATCTACATTTGATCATTCTTCTGTCGTTTGACTAATATCCATGTCTCATTTTGTTTCAGAGATTAAACTTCTTCATGATTTGCTTGCATCTAACTCTCGCTCTCATTCGACTGCTAGGCCTCAGAGAATGAGTTTGGATCTTTATATTAGACAGCAACCAATCATCTAAAATTCATCACTTTCCATCCAAGCTGGTTCTCTTAATTGCGTTTGGCTTTTTCGATCTTCGGAAGATATCTTATTATGTTATGTTGTCTTATTATGTGTTTATTCCCCAAGAGATTCTTCTTTTTTTTGGTTACGATTTCTGACTTCTGGATTGATTTCACAACATGACTTATAACTACTCTCCTCTTAGAATCGATACAGACATATCATTGATATATTGACTGTACCATACATTTAGAGATTTAATAAATATGTAGCGCTGAATTTAACATAGAGCGTACTGCTTCAATAATAATAGATATATTCCTCGGGTAACGAGCAATTCCACAACTCTCTTATTACCAAACTCTTTCTTCCTATCACACCGAAATTGTCTGAAATCACGTCGATTTGACACAAACATTTGCAACATTTGCCTTAGCTTCATCTAAAATGCGTCCAAGCACACCGTATACTTTACTTTTATGCTTCAAAACAAAAAACATTAACCGTTTTCGGAAATAACCCATGGTAACTTTTGAGTAACTTGCTGACAAAAAATTACTCGACCTGTTTCCGAACATGTAGAGTAACTTTAGGATAATTTAGTATTTGTTGTTTTGTGTTTCTGACTTTGTATTAAATTAGAAGTATCAGAAAAATTAAATCACAAACTTTTAAAGTACAAACTGTACAAAAAGAAGCAGCAAAAATGTCGTATCTGCCAAAAATACGCCATTGAATTTTGCTGAATATAAATATTCACACACGAAATGTAATCTTACTTTTTGTATAGTCAGAGTAATTTGAGTAACTTTTGTTACCAACCTAAAAAATAAAATTACCCAAATGTTACCATGGGCTATTTCCGAAAATGGCTATTATAACCTAATATTACCCAATTTCCATTCAATTATCATCCATTAGGCGTTTTCGGAAATAGCCCATGGTAACTTTTGGGTAATTTTAATTTTTTTTATGTTGGTAACAAAGTTACCCAAGTTATCCTGTCTATACAAAAAGTAAGATTACGTTTCGCGCAAGAATATTTTTATTCAGCAAAAATCAGTGGCATATTTTTGGCAGATACGATATTTTTGTTGCTTCTTTTTGTACAAAATAATTAATTTAATACAAAGTCAGAAACAAAAAACAACAAAAACTAAACTACCCTAAAGTTACTCTACTTGTTCCGAAACAGGCGGGGTAATTTTTTGTCAGCAAGTTACTCAAAAGTTACCATGGGCTATTTCCGAAAACGCCTAATATAACACTTTTGTAACGATCGTCACACTGTTACCATTTGAGGTTGCTACTTTGACAAAAAAGAAATGCTCACTGCATCAGGAACATATAAAACCTTTTCCATTTCATCACAATTATGGTATTATGGAATAATATAAAATGTTTCGTCGAGCTTGAATCGTTCTGTTTGTTGTTGTGAAATAACTACGGCATTACTAGCTAGGTTCTTTTATTTACATTATGGGACCCAATGGTCTGCATTTTTAGCAAGGCAATTTTTATTTGGCTCGTTCCGTTGACATTTTTGTTTTAATATATTGTTTACTTTTATATTCACCATTCATCGCCACTACGAATACAGTTGTTTCTGGTTTGCTCTGTGTCCTTAAGATCCATAAAATTATCATAATAATTTCCTAAAGTCGATAAAAATTGGTCATTAAGGTTTCGCTCTGCAAGATGTATTTGTATGTTTTGTAATTTGTCATATGCATGTTCATACCACCTTTATCGACTCGCTTTATTCGAAACAAGACATGCGTTCAAATCGCGCACGTAATATACCTCAGATTTCTTTCATGTTGTTGTACGTAAACAAGAACACAGCAACTGGTTTGCTTAACACACGTGCAATCAAACTTACACCTTTCGCATCATCTTTCTTCAACTCATCGTATGGTTTGGTTTGTCTTCATTGGTTGATTCTGCTGTTAATTTAACACATTCCTTCTTGACGCAGCGCCATAAAATATGTTACTGAAACTTTACGAACAATTTTCCCAAATTTGTTTCGAAAATATCTACACCAAACTAATTCCATCAGTAGGCCAGAAAAGTACAATTCACGGAAAAATGTTATGAACATATTTTTCCCAATTCCATATTCCCAGGGAAAACCAGAATAGTGCCACTAGTGTCCATTTTGTTGTAGAGCTTTTTTTTGTTTGATGTGAATGCTACAACACAATGATGTTTAGTACAAAGCATTCAAATCTTGTGTGAAGTATCTAACGAAATATCAAAATTCATTTACAGAGTGGGCCATCTATTGGTTTGTTTTTAAATCATAGGCTATGGCAACACTTTATTGAACGATTTGGATGAAATTTTGAAAGCTCGTCAGTCTGATATTCCGCGTCCCGAAACAATCATGTTTTCGTTTGCGGAGCGTTTCAAAATATTGAAACCCTGTTTTCAAAGTCAATGTTATGTAATCGAAACCGTGCGAATTTTAAAAATAAAGAAATATGGTTCGTGAAGGAGCGCCACGCGGAGCCGCTGAAATTAATGGAGAAGGTTCGTGAGAAAGGCTTGGTATTGGATGACAGAAGTGTTCCCCGTTGCCGTTGTGGTTCATAGTGTGGCCAACTTGCCACTAGTCGCACCAGCCTGAGAAGAATACTGCACAAAGACCTCGGATTATTGACCTACAAGGTCCAAAATGACTCAGCAGTTGAAAGCAAATGACCTTCCGCTTCGATATCAGTCCTTTGCGTGGGCCATAGACCAGCTTCATAATGACGTCAACTTTGGACGAAAAATCATCTTTTCAGACGAAGCGCATTTCCATATCGGGGGCTATGTAAACAAGCAGAACTGCCGGATTTGGGGTTCCGAATAGCCACACGTAATCGTAGAGAAGCCAATTCATCCACCAAGAGTGCCTGTTTGGTGTGGATTTTGAAGTGGTAACATAATTGGCTCATTTTCTTCGAAAACGCTGCTGGAAACACCGTTACCATCAATAGTGACCGTTACAGAGCCATGCTGCCCAACTTTTTATGACCTCAAATATGAATGTGAATAATTAATGGTTTCAACAAGATGGCGCCACTCAAACCGACCGACAATTGATCTCTTGTACGTCAAATTTAACAACCGAATAATCAGCCGTTTTGGATATGTCAGTTGGCCTGTGCGGAGCTGCGATTTGACGCCGTTGGACTTTTTTCTATAAGGTTTCGTTAAGGATAGATGGTATGCATCTATCTATCCAGAGACAGTTCCAGCTTTAAAACATAACATTGCAACAGTTATTCGCGAAATAGGCGCCGAAATCATCTAAAAAAAATTTAACAACTGGACGCACAGGATGGCTTACTGTAAGGCCAGTAGAAGGAGCCACATGAATGAAATTGTTTTTTATTCTTATATTTTTGTTTACTTTAAAGCATCATAGCTCTGAAACGAATGCAGATGCAAGATAACCACTTAGACGTTAAATAAGCCTAGACAATTACCACTCAAAAAAGACTAAGTTGGTTGCTCTCCGATAAATATTTTGGAAGTTACTGTTTAATATTTATGTGTACTTTTTATCTAAACCAAATTTTTTAAACACACTGTATCTAAAAGGATATCAAAATCTAAAACCCCCCATCTTCCCACACGATTTTTATACAGAATGAACCAAGGAACACCCCTTAACGGATTAACATCCCAAACCCGGACACCCTGTATATATACTAGAACATAAAAATGTAATTGTATACCTAAAATCTATTGTCTACCTAAAATGAGTAGTGTTGAGAACGTGGAACAGAGATGCAAAATTATCACGAATTTTTAAAAACCAATCCAAACATAAAATAGCTGAAATGTTTCTGTTTTTGTCATTTGTGTGCTTAATTCTACAAACAATCCCAAATGTCATTCGTCTGCCCATACACCAGCAATATCACTTATATATAAAATAAAATAAATCCCAAGTAAATCAAACTCAACTAGTCATAACCAAATTCAAACCACCCCAACCAATTTGAATATAATAACAAAACTTCCAAAACACTGACTAATACCAGCAGAGAACTAAACAATCCAAACAAAACTGACGACATCAACAGCCCACCGGAATAAGATAAGTTTAAGTACATAGACATTTTCAACCATCTTCAACAAAACAATCCAACTCCTTCGTCATCACTTAAATTGAAGTTTAATATTCCTTGTAGTAAAAAAGAGGAGTTCGAAGAGCGAGACCAACGCGAGCAATATTTTGGTAAATAATAATACAAACGTACGTATTTAAGAATTTTAGACAATCATCGGGACCGATCCATAAATAAATATATCTCACATTGTCTAGTTCTAAGTGGCCTTTACCTATTCCTGGTATGAAAAGGGATCAACGGGCAAAACTGCAGTACAGGAATACGCAGTCATGAATATAATTAAAGGCACAAACTCAGTTTTTCAGAATGTTCGCTATAAAAATTTCGGACAACAAACTGCAAATGTAAATATTTGTATCAATTGCAACTAAATGGTTCCATTTTGCAAGAGAAAGATTGGCCAAACCCTAAACTAGCTTTATGTTATAAAAAATTATTTATTGACAGAAATTGAAATTCTATTTTAATTTTTAAGGTTTGATGAAAAGTCCTACTTTGATTTTATTATTATTAGAATTAAAAATCCTTATTCAAGTGGTTTTAATTTTAAAAATTTAATAAACAATATAATTTACTACAAATTTGTATTTTATATTTTATTCGTAATAATATTTTATCTATTCGCGATTTAAAAGTTAGATAAATCAGTTATAAAACCGTTAGACCGGCCAAATGGCATAGTGGTTAAAGCTTTGGTGTTTGGATCGAGAGGTACCGGTTCGAATCCCGATAAGGGGCAGCAAGGATGCAAAAGGAAATTTTCATCAACAGATTGTAATCTGTGATTAAAAGGAACACAACTACGACCCCCTATCGGCGTGCAAAACTCATGAGCCGACCCATCTTCCATGTCCAGTACTATAGGCTGGCATGGAGCTATGCAATGCGCAGATGGTAACTTAAATCGGTCCTATAGCCGTACGTCTTCGATTTGGCAGGGATGCGTACAGTAAGACGGGAGAATCAACCGCGAAAGAGCAGGGAGTGCTTCGGCCCCAGAAAAGATTGCATGGATTAAAATAAAAAAAAAAATAATAATAATAAAAGGATGCAAAAGGAAATTTTCTTCAACAGATTACGATCTGTGATTTAAAGGAACGCCCAGTACTACTATAGGCTAGCATGGAGCTATGCAATACGCAGATGGTAACTTAAATATCGGTCCTATAGCCGGTACGTCTTCGATTTGGCAGTAATTGCGTAAAGTAAGACGGCAAAATGAACCACGAAAGACCACGTTAATTTAGCAAATTTTATTCTGTACGGGCTTTAAGTTAGTAGGTAGCTTTATGAATTTAAAACGATTCATAAAACTAATTTGAAATTGTTTCTAAAATGCCTTAACACTTGAGTGGGAAGCGTATCAAAACGGAATCGAAAAAAATATTCAAAAAGAAGTCTCCCATACAGGGACGACTTAATTTGTGACTCACTTCTGAGTCAGCTTGCTTAAACCAAAGTTTGAAAACTAAGAATTTGTAATTTGAAATTTGGAATGATAGCACGGTGACAATAAATTTTATCATTCAATAAATTCTGTTCTATGTTTTTCTATCATGCCTCAATAATAGATTGTTTCTGTCTAATACAAATTAATTTCAGAGGATGGTAATACGGCAATAACTCAATATAATCATAGAGTTCTAAATGAGCTGTAAATTATTGGGAGTATAACTTATTTTTTTGTATTTTTTGCAGAAAAAACACGTTTATTTCTAAGAAATTGTAATTCTTTTGTCTTTTGATGCGATCTATTCGTCGAGCCATTTTTGATTTCTTCGTGGTTTCTGAAGTATTGGTCTTGAAAATCGCTTTGCATTGATCGGAACAAATAGTAATCTAATGGGGCACAATCTGATGAATAAGGAGCATGCGGTAGAATTTCCTATGTAAGTACTTCCAACGTATTTTTTACTTGTTTTGCGACATGTGGTTGAGCATTGACTTGCAGCAAAATCACTTTACGCGGTTTGTTCGCTGGAATCGGACGTTTTTCGTTCAATGCATGGTTCAAATCTATCAATTGTAGTTGGTAACGTTCACCAACTTTCTGATCCCACCAAATGAACAACATAACCTTACTTCCACGATGTTTCGTTTTGCTGTTGATGTGGATAGTTCGCCTGGATGAACCCATGGTTTTTTGCATTTAGGATTATTGTAGTAAATCCATTGTTCATCGCCAGTCACAATTTCAAACAAAATATGCCATCTTCGGTGTCTTGTAAGCAAAAAATTGCAAACCATTAAACGTTTTTCAATATTGGCTTCGGTCAGGTGGTACCCATTTTCCTTCTTTTTGAATCATTTTCATGGCATGTAAACGATTGCTTATGGCTACTTGAGTGACATTTAATTGTTCTGCAAGTTCTTTTTCTGTTTGAGCTCAGCTTTCCTTCAATAATGCTTCCAATTCTTCATCTTCGAATTTTTGTGGTTGAACAGAACGTTCTTTGTCACTGACATCAAAATCACCACTTTTAATCGTTTAAACCAGTTTTCGCAAGTCTGTTGAGTTGGTGCATGTTCACCATAAGTTTCTTGAAGCAAACAAAAACTTTTGGCAGCTTTTTGATTAAATCAAAAAAGTAATGCTTCCCGCAAATGCTGTTTTGTTGGTACAAAATTCGACATGTTTAAACGGGATTAAAACATATGTTCTTTACGCTTTCACGAATAATGACAACAGACAAACTAAATTTTAATCTGGAATGTCAACACTTTAAAACGCAGTAGGTGTCATTGTAAAAGAATGTTAGTACTAAACTAATAAAGTTACGCCATCTCTTAGAAACTCCAAAAAACTAAGTTATATACCCAATAAATTTGTATTATTTTAAATAATTTAAACTACATCAGATTAAGTATTTCAGTGTATCTCTTTGACACATTACTGGCTTCGTAATCATGATAACTGAGAGTATTAATTGGCCTTAAATAAAATAAACCCACGTTTTATACGTCCGCGTGTTTTGCATAAATATTCAACTGATAACAACACGAGCATCCAAAAACCATTCTAGATGAGAAGGGATTTAATTAAATTACCTGGTGGAGATTACTTCTAAATTCTAAATTCCTCCAAGATCTAAAATCTAGATAATTACACATTTTCAAAACAATCTGATTTTCGTGCTGTTACCTGCTAATTATTGCAACCTAATCTTACAACCATTTCCTTTGGTTAATTCATTCCTTCACCTAACCCTCTAAACATCCTTGGTGCGCATGCTCATAAGATATACACTACTATACCAATAAAGAACATACTGTTCGTCTGTTTAGAGGATATAGAAAAATTTATGTCTTTATTACCTTCGATGAGAAATTAATTTGAATATCTTCATTTGTGGTATCCATTCCATCGTGACTATGTGAGTTTGCTTCCATTCGTGAATTAAGAGGCCCAATCGCCGCTATTACAGAAATTTCTCTATCTAAAGGAATTGCCCGATCGTTGGTTGGTTCGTTAGTTTGCAAAGGCCGTTTATATTTAATAGATGTGATGCCTCCTTTACGATCGCCGGAAACTAAAATAGTAAAATAAAACAATTTATCAAATATGTAATCAAAAACTATAAAAACGCAGAAATTTACTTAAAGTTACATCATTACGACCTCCTATTCGCTCATCAGGACATACACCTTGTTTACCATCACATTGAGCTAAATGCGAGAGATAATAGTCTTCGGCGCGAAATGATCTAGATGACTTATCATAAAATGCTACAACAACATCGCCACCTCGCATTTGTGCTCTGCCTTGGGCACCGGATAAACCAAAAGCCAAATACTGATCTTCCCGAATTTTTCCAAATATTTCAACGATGACATTTTCATCCTGAATTTCCCAGCGTACTTGTAAACGGCTATCAATAAGTTCACGGCAATTTGTGCTCTGAGGTTTAAGTGTTGTGGTCTGCAATTTATAATAACAACATTATATGACTTCATAAATATATGTTAAGATTTTCAAAACGGTTACTCACTGGATTATACCACCAGGATGGCTTTTAGTAATGAGAATTGAATGTATTTTATTAATATATGGTTAGTTAGTATGATTGATTCTAAGTAATATATATTATTTAATTTACTTACGGTTATTTTCGTTTGTCCAAGAGCCGGAGGAACATCTAAATCTTTTGGGATATATACATGACCAAAATTATGTCGATATTCAACGCACCATACAGCTAACCAGTCTATATCATACACCGATAAATTTCCTGGTAATTGTATCTCAATATCTTCGCCTTGGTATCCTCGTAGTGGATCTAATGACCCAACTTCATTCGGCACCTTAATTCCCATAATATTTGGTTCGTTCCCTTTACCCACCCAGAAATAAGCATCTGGTCCCGCACCATCGTAATGTAAATTAGGTATATAGAATGTTTTTGCGTCTAAAACACTGATATTACTTGAACGTAAACCATGGGCAAGCCGTTTAAATTCTGGTAAAACTCTCGGCCGGGGGACATCTATATTACTTGGTATAAACACCTCTCCAAAATCAACCTGAAATGAAAATAAAAACAAGAGTTCTTTAGTCTTAATTTATATAACGAATTTTCTTTTTATACAAAACTAGCTGTTCCCTGCGCGCATTGCTACGCTACCAACTAAAATAAATTTGAAGGAAAGACATTATACAAATATTCAATTCATTTTGAGTCATTTTATTGATTTTGTTCATTTCGAAAAAATTGTGACATTGCAGCGTTTCGTTTCAATTCGATATTTATTGAAGTGCTGTGGGATACACAATATTTCTTGTTTTTCCATCTGGTGTGTAAACGAATAAATCAGAAGGTTTTCCGACGCGTGAGCCGGCCACATAGAGCTGCCCATGTGAGAAGCATAGATTCTCCAACAACAGGAATAGGTCTTCACCTTTGAATTTTCCAGTCAAAATTGTTGCCTCGATAACATTGTTCATCATTTTCTTGACTGATAGTCTGGTTCCGTTGCAAAGTCGTGGTGGATTTATGTTTGCCTGGTGGTATGCCTGGCAAATCAAGCGAATTCAAGGATTCAGTTGGATAGTTGACAACTTTGTCTTGATTCACCACAGTATTGACGGACTTATATGTTGTCGTTTCGCCGGGTATTCCATTCTGAATAGTGAAGTTGATGGTATTGACATCGATGTTTTTAGCCGCTAATATAGCACGCGCACTGAGCCACTGATGATTTTTGTAGTTCTGTGCAATTTTTGGGAAAATTTTTTGCACCAATTCCTCTATGCTTTCTGTGATCTTACAGAAGTTTACTGGCAAGATGATACATTGCGTAGATTCATCAATTTGTATTCGCCCATTTCCAATATCCATTAATTGTTTTGCAAAATTTCCAACCGATGCATCCCGTTGTAGTTGTACACGCATGTTGGTTTTCAAAGTTAATTTCTGTAAATGACGCCATAAAACTGATGAATTGAGACATGCATTAAGTTCATCAGCGGGTGTTGAACGTGGTATAACCGGCAGTGTTGGTCAAAAATCACCAGACAATAAAATGAGTGCGCTGCCAATGCTTTCTTGTGAGACATTGTACATTCGCCCTATATGATAATTTGACACGTTTGGAGTACTTTGCCCATTCCAGAGTTTTTGCTGATGTTGCATGTTGGTGCCTCAGTGTTTTGTAAATTCAACGGCAGTTTCAATGCAGAATGCGCTGTTCGGCCACCATCCAAAAGAGTTGCCGCAATTCTAGATGATGCAATGGCCAGTGCAATATTATTTTGTGATCGTATAGTTGCCAAAATGAGTGAAAGAAGAAAACTCTTGCCTGTACCACCGGGCGCATCTATGAAAAACAGTCCACCGCTTTGTTCTGTGATTGCACGCATAATTCTGGCATACAACAACAAATGTCCCCAGTTCGTCAGAACAAAAGTCTGTTTCTCGTTGCAAATCACGATCGAAAAGGTCGCTCACTGGTCGGTTCGGAGCAGACATTCCCAGTTGTACCAGTGCCTTGTTAGCGATTGCCAAACATAAGTCTTCAATCAAAATCAATGCCTCATTATACACGTTTGGTGTGAATTGAATGGCCGGATTTTGATTCGCAGCTCGCAAACGATGTAGAATATCTTCACTTATGTAGTCCTTGTATTTTTCCCAAAGATCTTTTGGATTAGATGGGAAGAAGGTTGTCAATGTTATGGCAAATAACGTGCGTATTTGCTGTGGTCGAGCAGTATTCAATGCATCAGCGCGTGCAGTGTCCCAAAGTGCATCGTTCTCAAGAAGATTTAGTACCTGGCAAGCTTGGCGATAAGTGGCGCACAGCTGACCGTTTACTGTTCTTAAATCTTGGAAAGATGTCGGTCCACGTACATTGATTAACAGCAATCGCAGATAGAAGCATTCTGTATTGTTCGGGTGAACAGTGTACGAGACGACCCAATGCGCCACTGGAATACAAATTGGGATGTCCTTCAACTGCTTTACCTTGTTTGCGACGTTGAGTAAAATGCAGTTAAAGTTGTTGCCGGTGGAACCAATGCTCTTGCACGTACATTATCTGCTGTGAAGTACACGCGCAGTTTATTCTCGAGATGCACCGCAAAGTGTACTACAGTTGGATGTCGTTCATGGATTGGAAATGATAAGATGTGCCATACTGCTTCATTGCTGCTAATGTAGCGTCCAAGTTAGTATTGGTTGATTTCATCGAGCGGTGCGGCCAAATTCCCAACTCCGAAGACTGCCATGTCGCTTCCTTTGTTGACATATTTGCAAATATATTTGATCGACTTCACTGAATTGCAATACTCAACATTAATGTGTGCTTTGAAGGTCTTTGAGAGCAACGGTGAATATGGCACAACCCAACGATTATCGACTTCGACATTCCATACTTTCAGAACGGTGCATTTGCCCCCATCCTTAACTGATCGTCGACGATACAGTGGGTACCCGTCATTGGCAGTGATGGTATCAGAAACAAAGTTTCTTGAGTATCGTTTCGTGCATTTCCCATCAGACATGCATGGTGAATTGTTGTTGAATGCGCCACATAGCCCACCATGAATCATATTTTTGGTAACGACGTCGAATAAGTCTGGATCAATTGTTCAATTTGTTCATCACTGCTTGTCATGAAATAAATTTGAAGAAACTTGTGATCTGCGTCCGGCAATGGTAGAAGCGATCCGGCACGATGATAAATTTGCCCTTGTAATCTGAATGTTGGCATGTAATTTTCGCGCACGATGTTCGTTGCACCGAACGATGTCATTTGAAAACATGAATTGCATTTGCGGATGTTTTCCAAGAAATGCTTCGACTCACGTGTAACACCTGATAGCAACGTTGATAGTGGTTCGGATGGTGGATGTAATTTTGGCAGTTTAACTTTTCCATTGGCGCGGCACATTCCTGGCGTTTCGTTCTTAAATTTGGGGGCGCTACAATACATGCAAATTTTATCCATTTTTCCAATGACGACACTTGTATGAAGACTGTAATCATTATTACTATCATAATGGAATGCACCAAGATTTAAATCAGCATACAGTGTTCGTCTTGATCGAGCGATGCTTATTCGAACATTTTGCAGCCTTATTTCCCGTTGTTCAGTTGTCTCAGACGAACGGGCCTGAGTAGTACGTATTCGATCAGTTTCTAACCTCACTTCTCGTTGTTCAGATGATTCAGACGAACGGGTCTCAGCGGCATGTACTCGAAGATTTTCCAGCCTTAATGCTCGTTGCTCGTCTGATTCTGAGGCTCGTAATGCTATTTTCTTCCGTGCTTGAGGTGTAGATCGGGGAACTGCTTGTCGCTTTGGAGGCATAATTGTTCGGGAACGACGTGAAAAATGCGTTTATTAGATGTCAATCAGCAATCCGAATCTCACAATGTATCCAATCCAATTGAACCGGCTGTTCACACACGAATGGAAATGTTAATACTGACGGTGATCACCAATTCGCTGAGGGAAATTTGAAGTGAAAAAAATTAGCATTCGAGAATTGTTGAAATCGATTTTAATTCCACTCACGATGATATCCGAAAAAAAACTGCACATCAAATGCGTTCGGAACGTCAATCAGCAGTCAGATCCCTCACATACACATTTAATGATCTTCGTGAATTCACTGTAGAGAATGAATAAAATCAGCTCACGGAAACTACGAAAATTCAATTCGATTGAATTATTTATTCGATTTATTTATCTAAATTATTAATTTAATTCACAATGAAATGCACACAACTATTCGAAAAACGCTCCCAAATATAAAAATACGCACAATATTATCTGTTCAATGTGAGCCGGACATGAATTTCATAATTTACATAAATTCTTATGTCACCCACAACTCGAAACGTCATCATTCGTTCGTTTTGTTTCAATTCAAATCAGCATGAACTATCACGGCAATATATGAAATGCATTGGAATGACAGTGGCGCCATCTGCCGAAAATTGGTCGTACCAAGAAACCTTCGTGGGCTTATGCACAACAACTTTCACATGATCAAGTGCATTCAAGGAACCGAAATGATAAATCAATAATCGTAAAGCGTATGAAACGAATATTTTTTAAATTTAGTTTCTTTTGCAGTGGCCTAAATCTAAATACAATATACTTTTCACTTCGTGGCATTGCTCATAGCAACAATATGTACAAAATAGAACTATTTCGCCACCTACGTTCTCGAATCATGATGTTTGCCGATTATCATTAAATATCGAGAATCCAAAATCAGCAAGTCGGAGTTAGATATAAACCAAAAAATTAAAATCATGACAGTCGGGTTTTAGAACTGCAAGAGTACTCAGTATGGAAACCGTCAAAAAGCATAAAGTAAAAAAATGAAGAACGAACAACCGTTCACGCCTAATAAAATTGTAAAGTAATTAAATGAAATATGTAATAATAATAATAAATAATTCATAAAGCTAATTATTAATAGTGAGTAATTAATTCAATAAATTAACCTCGCTATAACTGGTAACCACAACATGAAATTAGTAAGCAAAGATTTACTCAAAAATCTATATGATTAAAGCGTTTGCCAACGAACTTACGAGCGATAATGGCGCGGGAAATCAAAAAGGACATAGAGGGGTGGAGTAACTCTGGAGTCACGCTCAAACCACAACACCCAAACCAATTGCTGCCGTCAACCATTCGTTCATCAAGACGGAACTTCTGACGGTTAATCAGCCCTAGCTTCAATGGCGAATTTCAGATCAAGGTCGAGATCCTCATTTCGTTCCGGACTCTGCTACTACCGCCACTGTTTCGGCTCACGCGCACGTAACTGTAATAAGCCTTGCAGTTTCTAACCGGTACCTCATAGCGAAGCTACCTCCAAAAATTTTAAGTCTTCGTAAAACCACTAAATCCTGCTGTCTCTACAGTAAACAATGGAGTTGGTTTGTCTCACCGTCCCTTCATTCACGATGATGAAAATCATTTACAATTTCTGATCGATACGGAGGCTGAAGTATTTATGATACCTGTCAACAAGTTACTACACTCCCCTCATGCAAAATACACCTTTTACATTCTTACCGCAGCAAACTGATCCCTAATTTCCACGATACAAAACTTTTGAAGGTTAATCTCGGTCTCAGGTGTTCGTTCACCCATCGTCACCCATTGTCGCGGCAGTAGACAGGCCTATTATAGGTACTGACTTTCTGCTCAAATATGGTAGTGTGGTCGATTTGTAGAACAGAAGACTTCCTGATTTATTTACTATACGCTTGCTCTCAACCCAACCACCGCTCGATACGCTGAATATGGCGTTCGTTTAAAAAATATCCCGCGCTCACTGGGGGTCCGACATTTAAAACTGCAAAAACTGTATTCCACTTTATGACAGGCTCCTCACCACTACATATGGTGCAAAAGCAAGAGATTCTAGCGAATTCTTATCGAATTATTAAAAGGGCCGGACTTCACCTTATCATCAACGATACCCTCATTGAGAGTCGCTCCGTTATGGAACATAGTGAACATCTCGAGCCAGTATTTAAACGTCTCTTCGCATTTGAATCAAACATTAAAGCTTCGAAATGCATTTTCGGCGTGAAGTAACTCGACTTGAAGTTATTTAAAATATTGCAGAGCCAACATCAATCCGCCAAATATAGCAGTTTGCTGGTATGATGAACTAACCACCGCTGTGTACCACTTTTACTCAAACGGATATCGTATATGCAAAGATATTTGGCAACGTCACTTGAGAAGAAACTTCACTCTACGCGCACGGAATCTTTTGGAAAGATCAAGCGATTTCTTGCTGCTGCCACCCTTTTCACATATTCGTTAACTATACGATAATGATATGCAACTCAACATATCTACCGACTCTTTCAATGTAGCAGTTGCCGCTGTCATACAACAATGCAACAAAGGATGTTGGCGATCATTATCATTCTTTTCAATGAAGTTCGCATTGCGGATATTAAATACATTACTTTCAATAGAGCACTTCTTCGTATGTTTTGGCAATCAAACACGTCAGAACGTAGTCTCCGCAAATTATGGCATCTCGATTATATTGACCAATCCATAACCGACCTTCATTACATTAAAGATAAACAAAATGTGGTGAGCGACTGTTTGTCTCGTGCTGGTGAAACACTTCTCACCGAACTCAGCCTTCTCTTCCGACACAAAGCAATGACTTGTACAGCACCAACGCGACGAGAAATTGCAAAAATTGATTTCAGCACGCACCACGAAATCAAGCGTAAACCTACAACGGATAAGCTTACCAGACAAACCCAAATTGAGTGTGAAAATTAACCAACACGCGAAATCAGAATTTGGTAAATTCGAGCTACCAAATAGCGGTTTGAACACATTCACATGGATCTGGTTGGTCCATTGCCTTAATCGAATGGCTATCATTATATTGTAACGATAAACGACATATTTACCCGTTGGTCAGAAGCTTATTCAATACGAGAAATAACCGCAAAAAGTGTAAATAAGATCATTCACAATGGGTATATCTGTAGAGACACCATTCCTCTCTTTATAACGACAGACCAAGGAACACAATTTGAATCATCGTTGTACACCGAGCTCTTGAAGTTCCTAGGTTTCCATCGAATTCGGAGAACTCCATACATCCCGAAAGCAAAAAGCCTTCTCGAACGGCCCTACAGGCAACTAAAAGCCGCTTCAACAGCTCGATGTAAATACATCCCATTGTAGTTCAGAACTTCCAACAATCTTATTGGGTATTCGAACCTCACTCAGTCAAGGAAGACCTCAACTGCAGAGCTAGTGTATGGTCAAAACATCAAGGTTCCCGATGAATTTTTTATCAACGATCAAAATTCGATACGAACCGATTTTTTTTGGCTCAAATTGAACGATATGGAGGTAGACGACATGTGTTTCCAGCGGGACGGTGATACATGCCACACAGCAGACGCAACGATGGACATTCTGCATGAACGATTTGAGGGTAAGGCTATCTCTCGCAGATGTGACGTGAATTGGTCAACAAGATCGTGCGATTTGAGCCTGCTAGACTTTTTCATGTGAAGTTTAATCAAATCGCAGCTCTGTGCCAATAAGCCGCTATCGACCGATGCCCTTAAAGCCAACATAACTAATATTCGGATACGTACTACCGTAATCATCAATACCTCACACATTTGCTTGTTTTATTCCATTCAACATCGACTCGCCCAAATTGAAAAACCCTTTATATTCTTCTCCTTGTTTTGGCTATTGTTCAATTTGGAAGTATATACTCGTACATACATACTGGGAGTCGTTTAGTTAATAATCAAGGGTATACTTTACTTTTTTGATATGAAAATTATATCGAGGTATGGTTACCAGAACATTTAGAAGTTTGGTTTCGAACTAATGAACTTTCATGTTTTGAGAATTGTTTGATTTGAAAATATTGTGGAGTAGTTGTGAACTTAATTCTCAAGTTTATGTTTCATTTTTTTATTTTAAGAATCGTTCGCTTTGGAAGTATTTTGGAATCGTATACTTATTTCTCAAGTTTATGCGGTATTTTCTTTTATAACGGCCTAACCGTTATAATTTAAAAATGCGAATTTATCTGGTTTAAGTCTATTTGTTTAGTATTTAATGTAAATGTAAATAATGTAAAAAATGTAAATATTTACAAAAATATAAATAACCATAATAAACATTTGGACGGCTTCTTAATTTTTATAAATTTATTCCATTTATTGTTATTTTATTTTTGTTGTAAATATTTTAGTTTTCGCCCTGACCTTATAAATAAATAATAAACAAAGGGGCTTAAACAAAGGGACCAGATAAACCCGCGTTTTATATTTTATTTTCTCGTTTTCAGAATTGTTTGCTTTGAAAGTATTCAGGAACGTGTGTCATAATCTCAAACTTGTAGTTTATTTTCTTGATTTGAGAATTTATAGTTATGGAAATTTTCCGAATTTTTAGAACCAACATAATGAGAGAAGAAATGCACAGACTTGATTTGTAAACTTTATTAAAAAACTGTGATGCTGCCGTTTTAGATAGCGAAATTTAATTAGTTTTTTACCAAATAAAAATGATTTGGACTTGACAGACAGTATTTCTGCTATTGCAGGATTATCATTCATCAACCATGAAGTCATCGAATATGATGACAAGTTTGTATAACTTGGTTATACTGTAGTGAAAACAGCCGGAAAACGTGCCAACAAAGCTAAACATTTAATATGCTTCATAACATATGGAATATTTTCGTATTTATATTCCTGCATAAATGAGTACTGCTGTATGGCAGCATTACAAGAGCACTCCAGGTATTTGGAAACAACAGTCTAAGTTGATAAGATGCTTCTGACCAAACAGGATCACAAACGAAGAACTTCTGCGGCAAACAAGATAGATCAAAATTGAGCACGCCAGTAAAAAAACGAAAGCAGAAATAAATAAGAATGCGTCTTAGAGAGCGAGAAGAGCATATAGGGGAGACCAATAATGCTCTGATAAGCTACTGCCAACGAAAGCGGAACCAATTGGTAAAACATGAAGGGAATTTAAAATAAAATCTTTATCTCTTTTCTTTACCTTTTTCAAAATAAAAGAAAAATTTTTTAATAGACATAGTTGTACGTCAAGGGGATACTCCCTCACCTTTTGGAGATGGTACATTGGTACATGAATCATTTGATTGCCAAACTCTACAATATCCAGAAATTATCTAAACTAAAACTACTCAGACCGATATAGCCGACATGATTTACCAGAACAAAAAATCATTCGTTGAATGAAATTTATCTAATAGTTTTAATTAAAACAAGTAGAATTATTATCTTTTCCCAAATTAATTATAATTGAGACGGTTTTGCACAATTAAGAAAAATGTAACTTCTTGAGCATTAGTTTTGACTCGAAACTGTTATAAGGTTTTTAACAGATTAAACTTGTTTTTGTCCTTTTGGACATTCACTATCATGTTGGATCTACCATATTCCAGAACTTAAGCTATCCCCATTCTATACCATTATTTTTTTTTTCATTTGTTCAAGATACAAGCTTCTACATTGCATTCATTTGTCCACTTTGAATTAAGAAATTGACCAAGAGATGGACCAAATACCTATGATGTTCGGCAGGATGATACAACCCGTTCATAATAACAACAGAATGCGGTGATTGGAGTTTAGTTAAGGAATGACGCACGTAACCGTAGCCATTACATTAAATCCTATTTCTGGCGGTGTTGTTAATTCGGTTAATTTATGATATTACGAATCACAAATTAATTTCATAATACATCGTAACCCCCAAAAAAAATTAATGAGCTGTGCAGCATAAAAATAATTATTTGATACCAACATTTCCTTTGTGGTGCTACCCAAAAAACACAACAACCAATCATAATTGGTAATTTGTTGTTGTACATAGGAATAAAAATTTCACAACTAAATCAATCTATTGAAAAAGTTAAATAAATCATTTCAATTTTACATAATCAGATTTGTCTTATTGAAAGCTGCTTGACGCTTTTTAGTTTTTATGCTCTAAGGAGATATTGTAGAAAAGCTCTTGAACATTTTTGTTTTAAATCGTTTATATTATCAACTTGTAACCATTTTGTGAAATTTTTTTTGCCTTGTTATTGTTTTCCCACTATGCGCACGCATACGGATGGCGCTTTTCCGTTTTCGTTTTTTGGGTCGATATAGAAAAACATAATACAACATAATGATATGTAGAAAAGGACGAAGGACGTACCAAAATTTATGGTTTATCCACATTATCGTGAACATAAAATTGTGTATTGCAGTCAGCATAGTCTAAGGAGGTGGTGGCATCGCAGATTCGGTGATGAAGGTGAAATGCGATTTCGTATATTTTGAAATTTTGTATTTGAATGTGTAGTGCTATAGTTCTCGAGATCTGTATTGTTATTAAAATGTGTTGTTTTTAATTAATTAGTTTTATTTAAATCATAATCAATTAATTAAAACATAAATCTCACATAAGTAGCAATTTCTAAATTTCTAAGAAAGTTCTTCAAATTCAATTGTTTAGCGTAAATTTTAGCGCGAATAATTTTTTTTAATAATAATTTAATAACCTAATATTGATGGAAAACATCTCACCTCCAAGTAATTTTTTTAAAATTAGGTAAGTAGGATTAGGAAAAAATAAATTAGGAAATGGTATTCACGGAAGTAGGTGGGATTTTGAGTGAAAACTAATGAAAAAGCTCAAAAACGAATTCTTCCAATTTTAAGTAGTTTTAGTTATTTAGTTATTTAGCCCTCTGTTTGAGTGTAATTATTTTGTTCTGGTAAATCATACCATTCCATATCGTTTCTATAAGTTTAAATTGGGATAAATTACCTGTATCGTAGATTTTATCATACGTTACGATGTGGAAAAAAAATAAAAAAAACGGTGTAACTACTCTGATCCAAACATCTTATCGCAATAAGAAATATATTAGAGTCTACGACTTGCTCTATCGATTGTACTTGTAGCACAAAATGCCATTTTAAGTTTATCAATTCCGATAGTCCCGAAGTGATTGTCATTTCTTTGCGTTACAACCCCTTTTAATCACAGGTGCAGTAATTTAAAAAAAACGCGGTCAAAATTTTGTCGAGGCTGTGTATAAGTTTATAATCTTCTAAAATAACCGTTAGAAAACAAGTTAGGAGGTCATTTTGTTAGGGACGATTTATTGCGTATATCTGAGCACAGTAACGAGCTTATATAAGTGGCGAGTTCTGTGAAAGGACACTATACTCGTAGAATTGAATGAGCAATTAACATTGCAGTGAAGTAAATTTCTAAATTTCTCTTAATTTCTCTAAATTTCTATTAATAAAAGTGAGTTAACAAATGTGTAACGTTTGTGATTATACTTTATATGTAAGTTAAAAGCATTTTCAATAATTATGTTGTTTGATCACTGCAGTCTGATTAGGCGAAATTTTATAATTTAAAGAATACAATAGTTCGTTAATACCATGGACATACGAGTACACAAACATAAAATCACGATTTTATAATTATGGTGACAGACACAAACCCGATTTTGTAACTCTGCAAACGTTCAAGAATCAGTTACGATAAGTTAATATAAACTGGGTTGGTGACATATTCCCGAAAGTCAAAATCCCGCGGAACAAAAACCCGAGAGTCATAATCCCGAGGATACTGGAAAGAAATGTTTCATCGCTTGTACACTAGCCTTTTCGAAATCGGATATACCATTTTCGGATTAAAATTTATTCCCCAATTGCACGCCCATTTGTAAACTTCAAACAAAAATTCGAAGTAAACTGCCTCATTTCTTGAACTCATTAGTTCGAACACCAAACGAACAATTGAAGTAAACAATTGACGCATGAACGCTGGAACCACCCCAAAAGTGCCGTCCATTAGTCAACATTCTGCATCAAATGCCAATAGTTTTAGGCTGGACGATGTTGCTAATACTATTATGGTTTGATCTTTAAAATCTTTAAGAGTCAAAACCAACTGTTCACCTTCAAGATAATTGACCTCTTTTGGAATTTTTAGATTTCTAATATTGAGTTATTTTGTTGCGTTGCACCTGGTTAGTTGGCAAACAAACGTGAAGGTTTTAGTGTTGTTTTTATCACTGCCGCTTTCAAATTTATATTGGCTTCAGAAGTGGATTTCTCATGTGCCAAGGAGTCATGGCTGCGTGTTGATGGTCCTTTTTTAATAGCATGTTCCCCCTCAACGGATTCTGGGGTGAGCCAAACATTGCGATACAATAAAACCACCACGATGTCGCTAGAGAAAACGCTGATTTAAAGAAATCGCAAGAAAACTTAATGCAACTAAATGGACAACTATTCAAAGAAGTCCAGCTTAAAGAAGAAATTGTTATAATCAGAAATGAGAATCGAGCCAAAGGAAATACTATAGCTACCTATGAAACGGATGAAGTTGAATTGGCGTATGCACCAAGTTTTATACGAACGTAAATTAAAACTAAACGTCAAAACGAAAAAGAAAAGTAGAATTTTTGCATGAGGTGGAACAATCAACACACAGCGCAAGAAAACCACAACCCCAACGAGCTGATAAATCATCCATGGACCTAGTAAATGTACATAAGAACGTCACTGCAACCGAAACAGAGACTATACTGCAACCAGTTAATTTACCAGAACAGAAAGCTCTACATTCAACAGAACGAGCTAGGGGCGGAACAGGAATTTTTATTAAAGATAATATAAACCACCACGAAGAATTCAAAATACAGGAGAAAGCTATACAAGTAGCTACTGTGCTGTGCCAAATGATCCGGTGCGCATAGAGTAATATATTGTTTTTTTTACTTTGTACACTCCTCGTACGCTGACATTCATTTCAGAGTAAAATTTGAAGAACCGAGTATGCACTATGTAAGCCAGGTTCACAAATAAAAATGCAGTGTGCAGAGTAAAATTACTCAGGTTGAATAAAAAAACATAGAGTAATTTTTGGCAGAGCAGTTTGAATTAAAAAATAGCCCCTGTATCTATTGAAACCAAAAATAACAAGAGCTATAGTATATCAGCAATCTACTGTCCACTCAGATATAATCGAAAAAAGAAGACGCTTGGTAGTAATTTTATTATTGGAGGCGACTTTAACGCAAAAAACATAATCTGGGGATCAAATAGAACTATTGCCAAAGAAAGAGCGTTATTTGAAGCAGGCAGCACATTAAAATGTGAGTTTCAATCCATTACAAAGCCAACCGATTGGCCTACGGACCCAAATAAATTCCCGATTTTCTGGATTTCTATATATCAAGAGGTATCTCCAAAAATTCCTTAGCTGTAGAAAATGAAGAAGGATTAGCATCAGACCATTTTGCAGTTGTAATGATAATAAGTGGCACGGTAATAAAGAAGCAAGCCCTCCAAGACCACCAAATAATAAAACAAACTGGGGATACTTTCGGCAGCAAGTCGAAGAAAGCGTCAATCTAAAGGTGCAGATCTCGAACGCTTACAGGATAGGAAATTAACTGAAAAGCATCATTGAAAGTGTACAAAAAGCGGCCTGGGAAAGTACCCCTGATCAACAAGGAATATAAACAAATAAGCATGTACTATCAAGAGAGTTGATTAACGAAAACAGAAGAGCTCGTAAAACTTGGCAGAGAACTAGAGCACCTGAAGACCAAACATCCCTAAACAACTTGTGTAACTAACCTAAACTACTTATAAAGAAGATTAAGAAAGAGTCAGTTGCTAGCACCCTAAATAACCTGACACGGACTATTCCCTTCCCCAAGACACCAAAGGTTTAAAAAGACCTAAAATGCAAGTACCGCCCATAAAAACAAACCCAAAAACACTGATCTGTTTCCCGAACACCTAGAAAATAAATTCAAACCACCAACTGGACAAGCGGATAATGAATATTTAACACATATAAGCAAAATAGACGAGGTATCTGTGCTACCAGTTATCTCTGAAAGAAATCAAACAAGAAGTAAAAATCTTAAAAATTACAAAGCACGACTTGATAACGGGGCAAATGATTAAAGTCCTACCACAAGAAGCACTAACGAAACTACAGCACATAATCAATGCTATCTTTAGACTAAGTTATGGTCCGAGAAAGTGGAAAGTACCAGAAATCATAATGATTCCAAAGCCCAATAAACCACTAAATGACAAAACGTCGTATATACCAATTTCTTTACTAACAACAACATCAAAGATTATCGAAAGACTGTTTCTCAAGAGACTAAAGCCAATTATAAAGAACAGAAATCTTAACCAGCCCATCAATATTGGTTCCGAGAAAGGCACTCAACGATAGAACAGGTACATAGGATCAGAAATACAATTGAGGACACGCTGAAAAAAAGAAAGTATGTTCAGTAATATTCTTAGACGTAACCCAAGCATTTGATAGGGATTGGCACCGTGGTCTGGAATTTAAGCTCCAACGAGATTTCCCAAAACAATGTTTTGAATTGATAAAGTCTTACATCAACGACCGTTACTTTCGCGTAGGAATGTAGTGTTCTGGGCCCTGTATTATACCTACTTTATACAAATGTTCTACCAAACATAGTAGAAACTAGAATGGGAACGTTTGCTGATATCACAGCTGTTATGACCACAGATGCTAGGATTGTTGAGTCAACAGGGGAACTACAAAATGCTATTAATACAGAATATATTCCGATTAGACTGAATTCGCAACAAATTCCGTATTCTGATAACGCTAAGTACTTCGGCAAAACGCTAGTCATTAATCTCAGGTGGACAGCCAAATGTTAAAAAAGAAAAGGCAAGAACTGTATTTAAAATTCAGAAAAATGTTCTGGTTTAGATGAAGAAACTTGCAACTGACAACGTACAGCAAACTGCTGTTATATAGACAAATCCTAAAACCAATCTGGACGTATGGTATTCAGCTTTGGCGCTTCCCAAATACAGTTCAAAACATATAAACATTTAAAATCAAAGTACTACGTAGCATTGTGAATGCTCCATGGTACATTAGAAATAACAAACTCCATCGAGACTTAAACATAGAATACGTCATGAAATACAAACATTTGCTAGGAGTCATGTACTGCGATTGCAGCAGCATGATGAGGAGCTGTGGAACCTACTGGATCTCACCAATAGACCGAAGCGCCTAAAACGATTAAAGCCATTAGAATTAGTGGTTTCCTGAGCCACAGAAATGAAAGGGCTGACAGAGCTGGGATCAAGCGACAGATTTCATCCCACAAGGATAAGTTGTAATACATTATTATACAGAAATAAAGATTCCTAAAAAATGCTTGTTAATTTTATTTTAACTAAAAAATCACTACAAATACATAAAATATGGCGTCTTCGCTTGAGACCGGAAAATTAAATGATGTTTTTGCGGTTATTATTTGGTGGATGCGAAAAAGCAAGAAAAATTACTCATTTTTGGTTCGTATTTGCACCGTATTTTGCGATTTTGCTGTTTTGCTTAGAGGGTTCCTTCTAAACAAGTATGTGTGTGTGTGTGTGCGAGTGAAGGTATGTGAGAGAGAGGGAAAGTTCTTTTCAAAATCTACTTAAATATAAGTCCTGTGCAAACTGTCAATGACAGGCACCTATTAAAAAAACAAAGATTGTATTGGTAACAAGTAAACGTAAATTTGTTTTTTTTTTCATTTTTTGTAGTTATCTAAATATACTCGTACATAATCTACTTTAAGCAGATTTTGAATTATACAGCAATAAATCTTTAGTTAGTTTCTGTTTATGTTATATGTATGACGTTAGAGGGACTTGTATTTAAGTAGATTTTGGTTATTTTAGCACCAAAAAACATTAACATGATTTTAAATTGGTCGTAGACATGGTCGTCTAATAAGGATCGTCTAAACAATTTATCCAAACAATAAAAAATTCATTACTTTTCCATCTTAGCTCCCGAAATCCTGGTTATTAAAGGATAGGGAAGGTATCTGAAAGAACAAAATGGCATTAGCAATATTCTCTTTGTGCTGCATTCTGGGACTTGCACAAGCCACCATCCAAATAAGTATTTTCTAAGCAGTCCACCAGAATACACTTCGAGGAATTAGGCAAGCTCGAAATATTGGCGACGAAATGGACATTGGTTGTTCATTACAACTTGGCTTCCTAATGGGAGGAAATTCAGAACTTTAAAATAGTCCACATGGAGTTATAGTCGGTTTGTATGGAGCTGCCCGATTTAAACTGAAATATTATTCTACAGTATCTTCTATGGCAATTCAAATATTTAACAGCAGACTACGAGCCATTATTCGAAAGCAACAAGGATCGCAAACGAGTGAAGCGAGGTTTTGGAGACTCAGTGGGATCTTGTTTTAGAGGATATGTTCGGAGTCCTCTTCGAAGCTGCAAAATATGAATCGCAATTTGGAAAAATTAACAATGACGAGAATCATCTTTTGGCTCATATCATAAATCAAACAACTATAGCCGATAATACCATTAATTTAATAAAATATAACACAAACCGATAAACAACTTGATCAAGGATTAACATCGTCTATGGCAGGAAATACAGCAATTACAAGAATATAGAACGTACTAAAACAGAGTACGATCATCACGAATAAGCATTTTTGAAATGGCTCTAGCACTAAAGAGCTTCCAAGATACGCAACAAGGCTTACATGACGTGCTCTATCATCGCCATCAAAAAATCTTAAGTCAATCCATACTCACACCAAGTCAGCTAGAAGAATAGTTACGATTTATTCGACAACACGTGTCTATAACCATTACTCTACCTGAACACAATATTCACGACCTCAGAAAAATGTAATAATTGAAATTATCTTACCGCTTTCGTTCGTGTGGGACTATATACATATAGCAATTGGCGTAAAGACTTTGCCTTATTAACGAGAGAAGATGTGAATCGACGTCAGGTATTCGAGGCTGTACACAAAAACAGAAGTCTTTGCTGATCACCTATCGATGAGGATATATAGGACATCAACCAGTAAATTAGAAATTTAATTTATGAAACAATTTAATCTACGTGAGTTGATAAACGAAAACCACACGACAATAATGTGATCTAGCTATATGACTGCCACCATTACAATCCGATATATTTATTCCTCTCATCAGTATATGATCTTTTAAGTAAAAATAAAGCAGATTAAGAATTCCAACACAGTGCTTGTTTTCGTTAACCCCACCTGTAATCTATTAATAAACAAAACTATTAAAAGCTTTAGACATAGCTCCAGCGAACATAAGGGCAAGCTGTCTAATCCTATACATCACTCTAGAACCATGCCCGTTTTGAACGTTGTTACTGTAAACAGTCTATTTTTCAACACCAGTAACGATTCCTGTTAAAAAGGATCGGATTCATAGCGCTTGAGATGTGTGAAACGAATCCTCTTACGCGGTACATAACCTTCCTGCAACCTATCAAACAGTTGTACGGCGATCCTCTTCAATTACGGCTTTCACTTGGTCGTCATCAACTTCTTTTGGTCGACCGTTACTGAGTTGCATTACTAAAAATAGTCTGTCGATTTAAGAACACACAATGTTGAAAAACAAAACTGAATTTGACTAAAAACATACTTGTTTGGACCAAAACATTTCACACCGTCCTTAATTTAACTTCTCTAAATCATTCTCGGTGGTCTCTTTGTCAAGAGATTTATGAATATCGATGATGGTATACGCTCACCCCTTATCACAGCTTTAGAATTTATTGTCCCAATTTGAACCATTTAAGAACTCTTACCGTTAAGCCAATTTTGGAATCGGTTAGTATTTTTATTCGTTGGTGACTTGGATTTTATTTAAGGATTCAAGGATTTAAGGAACGGCGCCGTTTTTCTCGACTAAAATATTTATTTCTATCTATAAGAGTAGAATAATAATTTTTTTAAAATCAAATCAACTCTCAACAATTTATCGAAAAACGTTACTTTAAAATATAAATAAAAACAAAATGCAATGCAAGAGCTTACCGTAAATCTCCTACACCACACGGACAGCCATTTTATATCCCTTATCCGTTTTCCCATTGGCAATCGTAAAATGATGTTTGTACCATTGTGAGAGGTTAGAATGGGTGGCTCTCTAAAAAAATAAAATAAAAATGAATTTTAATTAATTAAAATGTTTATTTCAAGATTTGCTAGCCACAAAATTTTTTACTCGTTGATCTTTTAGGAAACAATACGACGGAAACAAAATATAAAAGTTTTTCTAGATTTGCTCTTATAATTAAATTGTTCAATTAAATTCTTGGTATATATTTCTAAACAAGCAATGCAGCTCCACAAATCTTTTTTGTACATTTACAGAAAACTACGAGCAGTATCCTTTAATTATATATCTCCACACACATTGATAGGTAATGTGCAATCTTTTGTTTAATAAATTATGAAAACCTTGTTAGATACGAACATATATGTACACGTAGAGTCTAAATTTTGCTGCAGGAAAATGGTACAGACATGATATAATCAGATTTAGTTAATTATCATTTCAAAGAACTTCAACAATGGCAGCTAGTAAGTGTACATAAACCACAAAACTACTACTCGTGTAACGAAATATATATTTAAATTTGGTACAGAATTAGGTTTGCCAGACGTACGTATTTAATACGTACAGTACGTATTTTTGATAACCAGTTTTATCAAGTACGTAATTTCGGGAATTGGCGAGTATTTAACAAAATGTACGTATTTTTAGCAATTAAAAATAAAATATTAGACAGAACCATTCAAAACGGAACAACTGAAGTACTGGCCTTCAGTTGTTCCGTTTTGAATGGTTCTGTCTAACATTTTATTTTTAATTGCTAAAAATACGTACATTTTGGTAAATACTCGCCAATTCCCGAAATTACGTACTTGATAAAATTGGTTATAAAAAATACGAATTATAAACTTTCTATTTAACTTCTATTTACCTCTGCTAGGGGCGCTATATATATCCCCACGAGAGAAAAGTGGTCAAAATTCGTTTCCAAATGAAATTGCCTCCAAAATATTTGTTTTATTATGAAGTTACCACCTTTTGTTAGTATAAGATAAATATCACTAGGGCGCTATACATATTAAAACATGCCAAACGTTACAAAAATTGTCAAATGCAATCAAACAACCGAATTTTACAAAGATGGTTATGGTTTAGGTAGATGTTCTTTGATGTAATATATTTCATTAGAATGAAATTTAAGCTCAAAACAGAGCAAGAGCGAAGACGGCGAGCGTCGACGAATAAATAAAAAATATCACCGCGTTATCGCTGTAGTTAACATAACAAAAAAATAACAACAAACGAAGTAACCTAAAATATTTTAACATGTCAAAATGGATTGTGTAAGTACGAGTACTCGAATAATAAATATTTCTAAAATTACTAACATTGTTTATCTTGTGTTTTTGGTACATGAATATTATAATTTAATATTGCCAAGTAGACGTTGGTGAGTTAGGCCTGTAAAACTTACAAGAAACCAACACGGATTTTTTCGACGAAGTTTTTTAGAAATAAAAGAAAATGGCCCGGAGCATTTCTAGAAGGCAGCACGTATGAGTGTTGCTCATTTCAAACTGTTGTTTAATCTTTTGAAGGATAAATTAGAAAAGCACTCCCATCGAACGCCAATTAGTGTTGAAACTAGATTGGCTATAACACTGATGTACGAAAGTTTAACACAGTTTTTTTATGGTTCCTTATGGTTCCTCTGATGCTGGCATGGAGTTTCAAGTTGGGAGCATCTACTGTGCGCGAGATTATATTAGATATACATGTGACGCGTTGTGGGAACTTAATGGAAATCAGTGATGGACAATGGAATCGGTGATGTTATCGTTGGACTATAAGGAGTTTACGATTATTTTTTTAAATGTTTAAGAATCTCATTTTATGATATTAAGTGGATATAAAACTGAATAAAAATGGGTTATTGAATTCAAAAAATTTCATTTATTTAAAATATCACACTAATTCATTTTTATATATCTAATTAAATAGAATCATATTTTATCACAAAATCTAAAATTAATTAAAATTTACTAAAAATACACAACACAGATACAAAATAATAAATTTCGCAAAAAATATTACGAATTTCGTTTATGTTAGCGTATTCTTTTATACACTGCACATTCTAGTTCGTACAACACATCGGCAAGTTGGCATTTTCAATTTTTAAAGACAGTGATGAAAATAGTATCGCGGTGGAAGTTGTCACTTTCGTTGGCGATTTATTTATTTCGCTGATTGCCTTAGATGCTGTATTCAAACAAACGGAAAAATCATTATTTCTTGGTCTTTACCCGAAACAGACTACTTATTTTAATCAAAATAATTATCGTCGTAAGCATTACTGGTATTGGTACTACTTTCATGGTTATCAAAATGCCCCACCGTTCTAAAAATGTAAATAAAGTCAAATATAATTAAATTAACTCTTGAAGATGGTTCCTACTTACTCTCTTTGATCGTTTACACTATTCAGAAAACTCATGAGCTGATAATACTTCCATTTTTTTAAAATTCGTTATCTGGGCCAATCGCAGGGCAACCGGATGGTTCGATACGGCGGGCTTTCTTTTAAGTGTCTCGTAAACTCTTCCATCGGGTTTTGAAAACACTTTCTAAAATACGTTAAATAAAATTACGTATAGACATACCTACATATATTTATTTCAATAAATAATGTTGTAATTATTTACAATTTGATTTGAGGTGAAGAGCAATATCACGCCAATTTTTATATTTAATATTCGTTCTCCAATAATTCAGATTTGAAAAATCATACAAAATTGCATTAAAAATTGCATTAATTGCAATAAAAATAGAAAAAGACTCTAAATTTATTTCAACGAAAAAATCGTCGTCGCCTGCGTCGATGGTCGTGTTTGTATTGCATGTTTTCGGTGCTTTGTAATATGACAGGCGAATTCGCTTTTGTTCTGTTTTGAGCTTTAAATTTAGTTTTTGGAAATAGTTTTAAGCCAATGTTACTAAGATTGTGGGCAGACAAATATAAATAGTAGTTGGCCAGAACCCATTCCTGGAATGTTTGAGGCCAATGATGATGATGATGATGATTGTATGTCGATAATTAAACAAATGGCGTCGAATATGTAGAGAATCTAGACAATATGTCGAAAATTACTGAAGTAATTTAATCCTAAATTACTTATGGACAATTTCGAAAAAATCGAAAAAATAAAGACACCATTGTTAAAAAATAGCTTATACATGCGATAGTTTGACCGAAGGCTCCCCATCACAAAATACTAAATTTTAATCTGGCAAAACCACACAAGTACTCCATAAATTTTGGGTTGTTTGTAGTTGAAACATGAAGTTGGATTTAAAGCGGGCAATCTCAGATATAACGCCAATAATTCAAGTCTGGACGGTGAATATAAGATCTGATCTAAAGCAAAATGTCAGCATAGGTTTCATATCTAAAATGGGTTAAATTTACAATTTATTTGCGGAACTCCTAGGGACAACCTCCCTAGGAGTTCCGCAACCTCGGAATTTGGGCCTAAAGTTAGCATCCTCTGTGTCTAAAATAAACGCAGTCCATTTCCAAATATTCAATATTAGAGCCTTATCTTTATCCATGTATTACTATGGGTGCATTGAACTTTTCCATTTTCTATGAAAAATCGGTTAAATTAAAAATTTAATTGCTGGAATCCGACATGAATTTTTGCGGGTTGGGCTATCCGGTGGATAGATACCCGTTAAAGTTTTACGCTTTAGCTTTTTATCCAATAACTTTAGTATAATCTTAGATGCATATCCGTTATTCATTGCTATTTGTAGAATTATATTAAGCTCCATGTTATAATTTAAATCTGTCAAAGGGGTATTTACTAGCATATCTATGAGTGAATGGAAAGCTGACATTTAAATATTATGGGGATGGTTTGAAGAACTAGGGATAATAGCATCTGTATACGTGGGTTTCCGATAAATTTTGAAATTTAAAGAAGAATTAAACCTGGTTATATAAGGAATTAAGGAGTGTTGTTGGATAGAATGATTTGTTCGAAGAAATTTGAGCTAACAAAGGTGACAGAGGGAAGGCCATGGGCAGACCATCATTGTTTAATACAAGTTTCAAACACCAACTTCAGTTCACGACGTAAGCCCTCATCTACAACATCCCTATCTAAGTAATTACTATAAATAAATATTTGTATAAACTATTTGGGACAAAGTAGTAATTGGAATAGAAGTGAAAAGACTGGCAACGTCAAACGAAACCGGTTTTGAATGTAATGGAATGTCAACGTCTTGAATTTTGTTAATCAATTCTACGAAGTTCTTAACCGAGTAAGACGAAAAGAGATTAGTATGATCATTGAAAAAATGTATGAAATCTTTACATAGTTTGTAGGCAGAAGCATTGCAGTACGCCACTATTGGTTTAATCGGAATGCCCTCCTTATGGATCTTTGGTAAGCCATAAAGAATCGAAGCAGATGGATTCATAAAAAAGTTTTAAAATACCTAGTTGGATTCCTGCCAATCACTATTTTGATTTCTGTAATAAAATCAGAAATTTTATTACAGTAATCGATTCGTGTGAGCACAGTAATTGTATTGCCTTTATCCGCTTTACACGCTATCAGGTCATGGGCACGTAACTTTTTCTTTATCTCACCAATCTCTTTGAGGTTAGTATTAGGAGAGGTAAGAGCGATAGAAGCAGTAGACGAAGAATTTGAAGGAGAAGAAGAGTTATCAATACTTTCTTTATTTGTAATGCACATACTGATTTTAGTTGTTGTGGCAATATATTTTAAAATTATCATTGATCCTGGCCAGTAAAAAATACAAATGGGAACGGTCTGAAAGTTCTTCGAATTTCAAAATCCCGAATTATCAAAATCCCGCTTTTGCTGAATTTTAAAAAAAATCCCCTCAAAAATATTAAAAATCTTTTACCTACATTTTTATTAAGAACGCGGAGCTATTTTTTGATTGATCATTGTCAAATTTAGAATATGTGATTTGCATTTTAACATGAATTTTTCAAGAATTTTTGGAATTAGGCTCATTGATAATTGTCAAATTTGGTATGCAGAATTGAATTGGGATTCGATTGCTGCTATTCTAATTCTACTTGAATTTTAAATGTAGTTTTGGACAGGAATGGTTCGCTATTCCTGTTTGTGTTCTCGCTTAATTAAATAAGCCTCTCAGCCCGAAAAATAATACAAAATAACAGAAAATTGGAATCCATCCCGCAAAAATATATATAAAGTTTTGCTCCGGATCTTAAACGTTTGATCTTCTAATTTCCAAACTAAGTATGTGGCAGATTAATAAAAATTCCAAAATAAAAATAACCTCCATGTTTCGCCAAATGTATCTCAGTTTTAATAGGCCTATAGATATCACAAATGTGGCATATACTTAATAAGACTAGCAGTAAAACGCATCCGCAAGGCCATTACCATACGATGGGGATAAGGGTCATATACAATCCATTTGCTATCCAATGATTTTGACTGTGTGATGTATGAACACGAAATTATGTGACAAAAAATATAATTTCTGAAAAATTCTGTAATTTCATTTGTCTTTTAATACTATCTAAGAGGGCCTTTAAAACTGACTTAAACTGACGGAGGTGAGAATATTTTGAAATATTTTACACGTACCAATGCCAATTTGAACTAGAAAACTATAAGATATCAACTTCGTACTGAAAAAACAATGAGAACAGCTACAAAATACAATATTCTACATTTTCTACGAATTGTCTACATACTCTACCAATTATCCACATTGTATACACAAAAATCAATTGTCTACACTATTTTCGACATCAACATGTAGATAATTCCAAAATTTGCGTTGACGCTCAACTCTGAAAAGAAGTTTTAGCGGCTTTTTCGACCTTTTTCCATGTGATAATTTTCGCATGAGAAACGCAAAATATCGGGGAAACTCAATTAAGGTGAATATCCTACGTTAAGTTAATTGTTATTGAACTAAATATGTATAGCTCCACATATGAGGAGGTTGGATGATGTTTTAAAGGTACCACGGCTTAGTGTAGAATGTAATGAAACCACCAAACAAGACAATTATTTGCAATCTTCTCTAAAAGCTAATTTAAATATTTGCAGATTGCATCATACAATTGAATCGTTTCATAAAATCGGACGTGCTATTTCTTGACACGAGGGGTCTTTGCGTTTACAAGAATTTAATTATATTGAAACATCTCTAACATACCTGAAGACAGATAAAAAATAAAAAGAGATGGTAAATAGCATCACAGTGAAATTCGCTTATTTCAAAAATACTTGTCATATTATACATGTTCGCAGATTTATGTATACAATCCACATATAGGAAGCAAATTGTCGCATAACTTTATTAGTATCACACACGAAATAATAAATTCATGTGTGTGTATCGTAAATTTATCAAAAGATATACCATATTATCGAATATGTACGTCTTAGCACTCAATAATTCTTCGAGGCTGTCGACCCTATTTTTATACTCGTTGTACTCGTTTACGGATTTATCAAAACCAAAAAAGTGTAAAACCAGGCGTGTCATTTTAAATGGGAAAAGTATTTTTCTTATTGAATACCTTCACAATACGTATAAGTGGAACGAGTGTACGAACGCCGGATTTTAGTTTCACAATAAAAAGAAAATTCGAAGGGTTTTATTTTGTTTTATGTTTATGATAAAATGTAGGGTGCACATCTAAGCACTTATTGTTATTATTAGATTATTTTTAATGAGAGATATCATTATCGGAAACTGTTTATAACGAGCATATGACTGATCATTTTTATGTCACCTGTACCGGCATAATTGCAAAAAACACCTTAAGTTCAATAAACAGAACATAAGACAATGGGTTTAGCACCTTGATTTACTCTGAAGAGTAGAATTTGTTGCATAACGAAATGGAAATACATCAAGCCGTTGATCCCTAGATATAAAGCCTCCATACATTGTAGACGGTATATCAGTCGTATTATAATTAACAAAACAACCACTCAATGAAATGAAAAATCATAAATTGTCCAATATAAATATTGGTTGTTACGAATTTGCCCTATCAAATCTGGTTCATTACACTGGATTGTGAATACTAGGATACTATTAGAAAATTTATAGATTTTGTAAATTGAAAGTGTGCACTACAAGATAGACCCACACCTGCCTTAGCGCATGAGCAAGAAGCTAGACAGTATCCTCTATCAAATTTTAAATATTGAAGAGGATTAAGTGGAAATTGATTCAATGCAAGAAGCGTTACAATCATTAAATTTGGTCATGATTCATCTAAAAGCCAATCAAAAACATGTTGAACACGACTAAGATATTGGCGTATTTATACCAAAAAGTTGAAAAACCACGCGTGAAACAAATCCCTGAGGTTGTCAATAAGAGGAGTATGCTGGATCTGTTCTGAATCCTTGTGCAAATAAGTTATGAGGTATTTACAAAAAACCTCGTAACTAGTATTAAATCGCATTGGGTCATCTTGAAACTATATTCATGTTACATGTGAATACTAGTTCCGCAGTTTTAAAAGTGGCTATTTTGACACCAGTGACAAAGAACGCGAAGGGACGCCAGTAAAGTTTTAAGATGTTGAGTTGGAGGCGTTATTGGACTAAGATTCATGCCAAACTCAAGCGGAGCTCGCTGAAACTTTGGGAGTGGCTAAACAAGCGATTCAAACCCGTCTCAAGACCATGGGTATGATGCAAAAACAAGTAAATTGGGTTCCGTATGAGCTCAAGTCAAGACGTCGAACGCTGTTTTTTCACGTGCGGACAGTTGCTCAAATGACAAAATCGGATAGGTTTTTTCTTGCATCGAATGGCGACGGGGGACGAAAAGCGGATCCACTACAACAACCCAAAGCGCAGAAAATCGTGGGGTGAGCTGGAATATTCATGGCAAGATGCTCATTCTGTGCCTCTGGTGGGATCAGTTCGGAATGAGCTACTATGAGCTACTCCAGCCTAACGAAACTATCACTGGAGAATGTTATGAACAACAATTGATGCAATTAAGCTGAGCATTGACAAAGTGATCTTTCAGCACGACAACGCTCGGCCACAAGTTGAAAGAGTCGTCAAGGAAGCTTTGGAGGCACTACAATGGGATGTATTACCCTACCCGCCGTATTTATCAGACAATGCTCCTTCCGACTAGTACTTATTTTGGTCAATGACTCATGGCCTGGCTGAGCGGCACTTCACTGCTTACGAAGAAGTCATAAATTGGGTCGATTCTTGAATCGCCTCAAAACACGAGGAGTTTTTTCGACGCGGAATCCGTATGCTGCCTAAAAAAAATTATAAAAAGGCTCTAAACTTATTTGTACCCCAACAGTAGTGAAGCTTTTAATAAAAAAATCCAAAATAAATTTCCTAGGTAAAATAAAATTAACCAACTACTTTCCACAAATTTTGTATAAAATACTGGGTTCTGGATTAACGCCAAAATTAATTAGTAATCGAATTGAATAATTACATTTATAAGTTTGACAAATATTACCCAAAGAGTATTTTTATAATCACATTGTCACCACACCATCGATACCTCAGAGAACGGTGACTGATTAGCCCCAGGGTTCGTATAATTGAACAATAATATAATTTCAAGCTAGTGAGAGTGTTGGCAGATAACCCGGATCCAGCGGAAATGTTTCCAAAATTGAAATTGAAATTGGAAGTAAACAATTTTGAAACACTAAAACCAATCCCGGTTGCGAAAAAGAAATAATTAAAAGTAAAACTATCGAGACCCTAGTCCGGACCCTTAATAGAAACCATTTTCAAAAATCAAATAGTATTATTGATACAGAATGAGAAGCTGTCATCAACCACAATTATTAATCACAAAATTATCACGAAAGCTTACTAAAAGATGTTGAGGAACAAATACAGGAAATGTTGGATAGCGGAAAGTTAGTATAGAGTCTTGATTGACTATCGTAAACTAAATGAGAAAACCATAGACGACAAGTTTCTAATCCCTCAGGTCGAGGAAATATTGGACAGTTTAGGAAAGTCGATATATTTTTCAACGTTGGATTTAAAATCTGCGGCTTTCACCAGATTCCGACGAAAGAAAGAAAAATTTATCGAAAAAACTGATTTTTCAACCGGCAAGGGCCATTTTGAATTCTTCAGAATGCCTTTCCGCTCCCGCCGCGTTCCAGCGCGCGATGAACAACATACTGCAGATTTTCACTTATCTGGATGACTTCGTTACTGTCGTCAATTTACAAAACCATATTCAAAATCTTAGTATGGTAAAAAATCCAAAGCTGATAAAACTGAATTCCTGAAAAAAAGAAACTGAATTCATTGACGATATAAACGCAAGACGGCGTTAAATCTACTCCGGATAAAATTCGAAAAATAATAAACTGGTCCTTACCGAAAACCCCAAAAGAAATTTCTGGGACTTTCGGGTTATTATAGAAGGAACCCATGCCTAAATATCTAAAAAAAGATCCCGACTTCACGAAATAATTTATTTAAACAACGGATACACTAACAAATTCACGTTGGTAACCGACCACAAGCCTCTAACCTTTATTTTATCCTCGGAGAAAAACTCCAAAATTCTACGATGGAGGCTCGAACTAGAAGACCACGATTATAAAAGTGAGCAGAACAAACATTATGGCAGATTCTCTTAGCAGAATGCAACAGTGAATTGCATTTTACTGAAGGAACAGATAATACTTCACGTAAATTTGGAATAATTTCAGAAATTTACCCCGCTAACGATAATGATGTCGAAACAGTCCATTCGGAGGACAGATTTGACGACTGTTCACACGGAAATTGACGATTGTTAAACGTAGTTTTATTATTTGATCCAACCTAGTTCATCCATCACTCAGTTCCGGTTAGTTGATAAAGTCGCGATTCTCGCTTGATGCTGAGAACATTTAAAGTCTTAAACACTATCAAAAAACGATAACAATTTCGTACAATAAACAATAATTTTTACGTGAAATAAAACCTAAATTTAGCGGCAATAAATATTTTATTTACGTTTCGTTTTTTTCGAAGATTTCTTCTAAAAATCCAGGAAGTATAGGGATACTGAAAAATATATTTATATGAACAATCTCCTAAGCTGTTCTAAATAAAAAAAAATTAGGAAGGTTTAGGACAAACTTATCAAATATTATCGGTTTGATGTTCCATTGGAACGTAACGAATGATCTTTTAACATAAACCTTGAAAGATCAACTCTTAAACCTTACCGTAACAAGAAGCTTATGAATTGGGAATTATTCTCTTCTGAACAAGTACTCCGGATGTTTTCGTTGGGTGAGATTCGTATGGCTGTTGACATTAATTTGCTACCTTCTTCTTTCACGGGAGTGTCTTTCGAAAGCTCATGTCCTCTTATTACCAAACAAAAGACTAAGAACTGAGACTTTTTGATGTTTTGACCTTAAAGAACTAAGGAAAGCCGCTCGAAACTCAAGAATAAAGCCAACATATTTAATGTAAAGATTAATTGGAATAACTGTTTAGCAGCTCAAATAGAATATTAAAAAAATGTAAGATCAGCTCGCAGGACATTCTAGACTATCTGCTATGAAGAAATTAATTGTTTACCTGGAATCGCGAGTCTTAATAGGTCTCTGGCTAAACATTTTTCCTTTAAATTTGATGCATTGCAACTTCTGATGGCAGGCTGACCTTTTCCAACAGGGAAATTGTCGAGTTGCTGCTTTTAGTTCACTTTTCCGGTTGCAACATTATCAATTCTGATTTTATTGCTTCCGGGCAATCTAAAACTACTGTAAACCTACTCGCTTGAGATTTAGCACATATACTAGTCACTCTCGACACCTTGAGTAGAAGTTTGGTTCTCTTTCCACCTCATAAGGCTTGTGGTTCTAACGGAGTTTCTCTAACTCGGAATCACTTAATTCAATTTCTTTCAAGCAAGCATTACTTTACGAACTGTTTCACTGTCTTTGAACAAGAGTAGTTATTTTCATCCCCATAAAGCTGGTAAGTCACATTATACCGATCCTAAGGCATTTCGTATTATTAGTCTTTGTTCCACTTTCTTAAGCTTTGGAAAGAAACGTTGACAGATATATCAGAGAACAGAGACTCTTGCCTATCATCATAGTCAGTAGCACTCCACATACTTACAGACTTGTTACACTGCAGAAATCTGGCTTTATTGGTGAGAGCTATGCTGATGACTTAGTTGTTATGGATTCGAAAAAACACCTTAATGTGCTTCCTGATTTAATGTAACGCGCTCTTCAGTTGTCAAGTTGTGGAAATGTGCCCCTCGAGAAGGATTTGTACGTTAATCCTTCTAAAACTGTTTTACTAGTCTTTACTAGATGTAGAAATATTGATGAACTGATCGCCCCTTCTCTTTTTGGAAAAACGATCGCCAGATCTGGTATCGTTAAATACCTTTGTGTTACCATAAACTGTAAACTTTCCTCAAAATTTCCATGAAACTAACCTTTTAAAAGCCACTGCCATACTTCTAGTATGCTAGAGTCTCGAATTGCGTAGCTAATGCATTCCAGAAAATTGTGACGCAACTTAAAAATAGCGCATCTCGAATTGCTATGGCCAAAATTCTAATTTTGAATGATTTTGATTTTTACAGCCAACTTGAACAGCTAAAGTTAAGCTCGATGAAACTCAGGACTCTAGTGTTTAGAAGATCATTTAGGATATGGGTTTGACTCCCAAAATGATATATTTACAAATCATTTAGAGCCATTGAAAAACAGCGGTCTAATACCGCAGCGCAAACATGTCAAGGTTTTAATCAAACCCAGAAATATTGCCAAAGAGAGACTAGATGCGTAAGGTGTGTTGGAAATCATCACGTCCAATTATGTTCTGTCAGTAAAGATATTGCCGCAAAATGTATCAATTGCAAGAAACCACATCTCACAAACTACAGAGGATGTGTAGTAGGTAGGGAGCTTCAACGATTAAGAAACAAAATCAAGTAATATCGGGAATAATAAACCAAACGTCCATCGAAGAGGAATCAAAACCTCATGCAAGTAAAACTGGAGAACAAAAACACTCGCAAGTGGCAATGCCAAAACCAGTTAATTTCAAGGGCACTGCCGAAGACGCAACAGTGTTCAAAGATTCGGGTAGCTAAATAAGATAAATGCGTTAGAATTGAAGCTCTAAGCAACAGGTTAGTTAAGCAAGGCTCTCTAAATGACATGGCATCCATTCTCTATTAAAATTATGCAAACAATCTCTAGAGATAGTTAGTGCAACATATTCCCTAGTTCTAGAACATTTTTCTAAATACCGAAAAATTAGATTTATTTTATTTTTATTTCACAGGCGCTACATCCGATGTCATGCCTCATTATCGAGGTTACATAGTCAAATTTTCTTCGGATTAATGGTTATTGGTCCGTTGAATCCTAATCAGGTTCCAAAGCTGCTGGAAGGTGCAAACTACTGTAAACATTAGGCATATTTGAAGTCCGGGTGTCTCTTTTGCATCTTTGGTCCCTTCCAATTTTTACAATTTCATTTATGCTGTTCCCCAGCGATAAACCAAATGTGTACTAACTCAATCAACGGTTGCTTGACGTGGATGATGTTATCGCGTTATCTCTCTCTGTCACGCACATTCCAACTAGAAAAAATAGATAATATGCCTAACATTGCAAATTCATTTTACTACAACTTCATATCTTAAAATATATGGATACAGTTATTACCACGCCACTCAACCGGCAGGAAGGACGAGAAAGAAAAAAATCGTCTTTGTTTACGATAGAAACATTAAACGTTTTATAGATCTTAAAATTGAAGAGGAATTTATGCAAGAAGTCATCTTAAAAGTATATATAAACAATAAAAAAGAATATATTACTGAATCGTCAATATTGTCCGTCGTACTGCCCCCAACGTATAACCTAATTAAGTAAGACTATTGCACATATTTAAGTCATTTGTATCAACTTTCGTAATCGGAGATGATTATTTATTTTAAAATATAAAAATTAAAATTGTATGCAACAAATACCTACTGAGAATCAAGAGTGACAGAGTTTGCAGTAGGAAGACCATGCTGTTGCGAGTTTCATTCTTCATCAAACAACATTTTGGCCTACGGATAGAAACAAGATATCTGATCTCATTGGTTTTTTATCACCTATATATTTGGTGACCCAAAACTGCGAGTACATACGTATAGCTAGGAAACAGCGGATCAAACACCAGTTTATATGACAATCAGTGCAATGATTGTTAAGAAAATTAGTCCAGAAATTTCCGTTCGAGAAGAACTCGAACAGCACACAAGAACCGGCCTAAAGTAGTTCTCTTCATTCTCTGGAAGTTAGTGTCAACTGGATGCAGCAAAACAAAAAAAAGTGAATTTTAATTGTAACTGTTGGTACACCGGGGTTGTAAAGACGATCGTACTGGATTTTTTTTTGTGGGAAACAAGATTTGTTTCAGGTAATAGCGTGGTTCAACCAATGTAGTGGGCGTGAGTGAGTCCGAGTGCCTTTGTTTCCGTGACCTGGGAAGCAATGGTTTGGAAACTGGCGGACAAAGCAACTATATTTAGTGCTAAGGTTGTTTTTATGACCACTAACTTATTAAATTCTAGTAAATATTATCAGAATCTAGGAACTCATTTGAACGCACACTTCCATTATAAAAGAGCTCGTATGCTCAAAATGATGTGTTCAGTTCTTAAAAATTGCCTATAAGTATATAAATAAATAAAACGAAAAACTAAAATTTCTAATTAAAGAAATCAAGAATGAATCCTTTAATTAATACCTAAGTGGCCTTACTGGTGGAAAGATACCGAGTATTCACTTTGGAAAGCGACAAAAAGGACTAAACGACCTAGAGTTCAAATTCTACCTATTAAAAATGACCCCCCTCCCTGCCACAATACACAAATTAAAAGAAGAAATAAAATTTGCCGTAAGTGCAAAGAAATCTCCAGCATACTCGTATATCTTGGATAAATAATAAAAGCCCTTTCTGAAAAAGAACTAAGTAAGCTCCTCCAACTAATTAACAAAATATTCAAACTTAAACACGTTCTAAATCAATGGAAATTTGCAGAAGTTATCATGATTCGTAGGCCCAACAAATCAGTAAACAAAAAAAATCCATATAACCCGAGTTCCTTATTTCCAACAATTTAAAACACATTCGAGAAACTACTGTTTAAGAGAATCCAACCAATAATAGAAGAAATAAATCGTATTCCTCCACAGCACTTTAGCTTCAGACAAAACCGTTTAACAATAGAACAAGTACATGAATTACAAACATAGTTGAATACATTTTTTGAAATACTATAATCTTTCAGAGCTAATCAACACTTTCGTGTTAAATTAAATTTCTAATACTCGGAAATAAAGAAATTATCAACAAGCAGCGTTCTGGGACCAACTTTATACCTTCTATAAGCCTCAGATAGGCCAACCATAGAAGTGGCAAACATTGCAACGTTTGCGGATGATAAGGGCATTTTAGAAGTCACTGGTAGCATAGAAGAATCCACAAGCAAATTGAAAAGAGCCACTAATATTGTCAGTACCTGGATAAAGAGATGGCAACGTTATTCTTTGGGACTGTACAAAGAAAACGAATGTTAATATCGTAGTAGTTAATAAACAGTGGTATCTAAGAAGTAACAATGACCTGAAAATGGTTTTCGTCAGTGTAGAAATAAGCAAACACTCGAGAAAACACTTGCAACGTATTAGACTACATCAAAATGCTGAGACGTATCTTGGATGACACAAACCAAGTAAGATGGCTGTGAAAGAAGAGATCATTTGATCCAGTGGATGGAAACTGGATCGGACAAAAATATAATAAAACTGTAACGGGGACTTGGCAAGGGCTACAAAGCTAAGATAAATAAAACTAATTTAGAACAAGGCTCCGATTTTATTTCAATTAATTGTTCTGGTTCAGTTATCCTTATTCATTAGCAAATACTATTTTCACCTTCCTTAGCCTGAAGACGAATTCAATCAAATGAGAATAAGGAAATGGTTTTGTTCTGCCTGAGTTTTTCTCATTTGTAAACTTTATTCAGGTAAACATTCAAAGAAATCCCATTTGTAATTTTATCAAAATTATTTAAGAAATGGCCCATTTTTGTCCCACCCGTTAATCCGAAAATCACTTTTAATCCCCATATATAGAATTTTATTAAAACCCATTGGGGTTAATCCCATTTTTTAAGGGTCATATTCCAATGGATAGATACTAAAACGAAATCACAGTTTACACGAATATTAAAAACTAGAACGTTGCATGTGGGAGATCAAACATGATAAAATATTAAATTTTGGTATTGGACACCGTACTAGGCATATATTAAAACGGAAATAATAATTTTGAAAATTTAGAAAATCCCTATATGATATCGATACGTTTATTACGAATTTAGTTTTCTCTTTGATAATTATATATCAAGCTGAGCAAGATACTCGTACATCTCTGTGTTGCGTGGGCACAAAAAACTAACAAATTTTTTCGTTTTAATTGATATAGAATAGTCTTGTCGTATCGCGAGTTAGATTGCACACGTTTCTATGAAAATGTAGAATTTTAGGGAAAAAAATGTAAATTAAAAATGACTGGGTGGTCCATCTAACGTTTGCAATTTTATTTGGCTAAACCCAAATTGGTCAACCCAATTTTTCAGAATATTTTCAAATGTATGGGCTTCTATATCATCAATGGCAATTTCGATTTGATCTTTTAAGTCTTGGATAGTCTATGAATGATTAGCGTAACACTTATCCTTAACGACGGCTCCTCACAAAAAAAAGTCCAACGGAGTCAAATCTCAGCTGCGTGGTGGCCAATTGACATCTCCGTTACGGCTGATTATTCGATCCCCGAAGACAGTGTGCAAAAGACTTATTGTTGCGTTTGCTGTGTGGCAAGTTGCACCGACCTCTTGAAATCAAATGTTGCGTATGTCGTCCTTTTGAATTCTGGGTAACAAAAACTCATTTTTCATGGTTCGACTTCGCTCCCTATTGACTGTAAGGATAGCTCGATGGTCATTTTCGAGAAAATGGACGAATGAAAAGCCGCCGTTTGGATTTTCTGACCCCAAATGCGTCAATTTTGCTTGTTGAAGTAGCCTCCGAGGTGAAATTGAGCTTCGTCAGAAGCACTAATTGAACTTTGTACATCTACCGAGATCTTTTGGCAAAATTCTCATTACAGAACTGCGTGAACTGTTCAATGCTTGAGCACGATGAGGAGTTGATGTTGATGGATGCTCAGACGCATTCTGAGCAACAGCTGAAATGCTCTCGACTGTACGCGCTGTAAATACACGTGCTCGTGTTACTTTATCCAATAACAATCCAGTTTCAGGAACTCGCTTCACAAATTGTTTGTAGGCAATCCATTTCTACTGAATTTTCTACGTAAATTTCTCAGTTTGGACAGGATACTCACCACTTTGAAAATAAGTTTTCAATATTTTCTAATTTTGTTGAAGCGTAAAGCAACCCATTTCGCAAATGTCAAACATTAAACTAATTTTCTGTCATAACGCAAATGACGTAAGTGTTTTTCCATTTTTATTTATATTTTTGTGTAAATTATTTTCGATAAATTATATTGAGTGAACTATGCGAAGACAATCCAAAGTGATTTTTGTCAGACAATTCTTTACACAAACATTGAAATTTATCAATGAGTCCGAACTCATGTGACTTGTGTGGGCGTGAATGGTATTTTGAGGCCTGAAACTGGTCTCAAATGAGTCCTCGTGAGGATTCACCCAATGTAATTTAAATTCATGTATGTTTTGTAAATATATAATGTCGTTCATTTGCTGCAACAGTGACACTACTCAAAATTCACTCATTTCTAAAATATCAAACGGTTCCCAATAATTCAAATTTTTATTAGTTTGTATCAAAACATACTCTCTTATGTGGTTATTTTTAGCAAATTAGGTGAAATAAAGAATCACTCAATATAAAGAATCACTCAATTCGCGAAACCAATTAACATTTTAAGATATTGGAAACTATCCTAAGAAAATTTGCAAAATATTAAAGAATTATAAAAATTGAGATCCGACTGAGGAGGATGTAGGAAAATAAAAAAATTATTTTACTAATCAGAATGTATTTTTATTTACTTTTGAAAATGCCATTTTTACAAACAATTTTGAGCGATATTTTCAAATCGCTCTACTGAAAAAATAAAAATTTTGGATTGATAGGTGCTATTTTTATTTATTATGAACTGCTTTTAATGTTTATTTAATTGGTTTATGATTTATTTAATTAAATTAATTTTCCCTCTAATTATTAATAATGCACGGTGAAAATTGGTACTTAATTTCCACTTTCAAATAATATAAATAAAACATATTTTTGTAGACTGGTTTAAAGGGATGAGACTTCATCCTTAAATTGCTTACTGCTGGCACTATTTTCTATGAAAAAATGTATCTGGCTCAACAATATTTCTCGAAACAGGGTCACAATTGCATGGGAGTGTCAGACATGAATATCGATTGATTTGAGTTCTAAATCCTTTTCAAGGATTTGCTTATGCACCAATCATGTAAGAAACCTTCCGCGTGGTTCTATCTTCCGTTCGTGCGGTCACCTCACGTAAACCTTGATCTTTTTTGATTGACTGAGATATGCGGAATTGTCTCAGTAATCTGTTTTTAGACAGTATACTGCGGAAGATGCATAAATTAATTTTTGGGTACAAATTGGGCTGAATTTCAATTCTAACAAATTTTAGTTTTGGGGAAGCTGAATTTGACTGGGTCATCTCTTAGCGGGTTAAGGTCAAGTTTGGTTCGGAAATGGTGAATGGAGGAACTGTATAATTCCTTCGCCGATTATTTTCAAATTTATTTTGTAGTAAAATCTAGTACTTCATCCGGGATTTATGTTGGAATCTCGATTTAGCTCAACATACCAAATTCAAACATGATTAGTTAAGAAATTGCCTAGCATGGCCGAACTCCAGAACTTCTCTAAAATACATTTTTAAATCGTCACCCAATTCTGAATACCGGAATTGATAATTTTTTTTTTGGTATGGCCAAGTTCCATTCAAAATGATCGAAGTTCCATGCTTCATCAAAAAGACTCGTTAAAATCCCAATACAAGCTGATCTTTTTATTAGGATCCTACCTCATAGCCGAATCCCAAAATTTTGTCAAATTCGGATTTGCACACCGAATTTGACCATCATTTATTGAGAGGTGGCCTACCAATTATATTTGGTAATAATATTCTTTGGTGACCAACATTAATAAAACATTTGAAATTTTTGCGAAATAAGCTAAATTTATTTGAAATCTTTGAAAGGGACCATTGCTTTTGGGATGCCTCACATATTTTTTTGCAATTTTTTGAAAGATATTTCGTGGTTGCCAATTCAAGAGTTAAATACTAATGAATTTTAGAGTAATTTTTAATATAATTTAAATAACTATGGTTTCAGGAAATTCTATTGTAAGTTGTGGAATTGCAGGAGGAATAAATTAATAAATCTTATTTAGAATTATTTCAGGAAATTTCCAGATGCACATGAAATAATAATATTTTGTTTTTTGTGTTGTGCCGTACGATCGCTAGGTGTCGCTCTGTCCTAAAAAAAACCTTTCATATCCTTCCTATTGTTATGTGTAAACAGGCTGTACGAATAGGCCCATAGGCCCGGATATTATCCGGGATACTTGTCCGGTGCTTGGTCCTACAGTCCAATCAATCAATCAATAACACAAATGACGTAAGTGTTGCCACACTCGAAATATGCGGTAGTTGAAATTGCAAACGCTAGATGGGCTACCTGTTATACAATTCCGGTGACAAATTGTATGTTGTTTCAAGCTGTTTAGGGCATCCCAATGTACATATTTCATAACCCACGTGCAAAGGTTTGGCACACCTGTATAATATTATTTATCGGCAATAAACCAAAACAAAATTTGTAATGTACAATAAGTAAATCCACGTTAGTCGAAGCTCAAAACACCGTGATGTTTAGTATTACTCATAAATTTGTCAAGGGGTTTAAAAATGTTGCATTGTGTTGAAACTCCCTATCTACTCACCACCTCACACATTCTAATTTTCCTAAGATACATTATTGTTGATGATGAATATTGCCACGTGCCACATTATTAGTTTCGATGTTTTGAGTCCATTATTATTTTTCGTGCTTGTTATGCTTCCTAATTTCCTATTTTCAAATTGCTATTGTTGTTGTTGTTATTATTACGAATACTATTATTAATATCACGCTTTTTGATTATGAGTCTAACTATGAAAAATGTTTAAAATGTTTTTTTTTAGAAATTTCATTTTTTATAAAATTGCACAATACAATTTTGTACATTCGATAGGTTGCATCTTTACATTCAAAGCGTATAGGCAGACGACGGTTGTTACGAGTAAAACCAAGCCCTATATATACATAGATGTGTGACTAGGGGAATACGAAAATTTATGGTTTGAGGATTAACTCAATGGTTAAGAATATTATGTGATTTTGAATTAAAGTAGTTTGTTGTAGTAAGATAAAAAACACGAATTAAATTTAAGAAATTATTAGACGAAAAATATTATTATATTCTTAATAACTTTCAAGTGAGTATTTTACGGGGAGATTACCGAAAACGATTTTACCGAATTTTAGTGAGGGAGGAATAATTTCCGTAAAATTAATTTCGGTACTAAATGAAATTCTCATAAAATTTTAGGGTGACTTAAACAAACAAAATCGTTTACAGGGCAGTAGCAATTTATAAATTCACACATACTTTTATGATTTGGTCCGTGTTAGCAAAACGAAATGATCGAGCAAATTATAGAATTCCAAACTCCGAATTTTTTTTAAGATTATTGATACACATAGTGAGTCGCCAGATTCATCACTCATTTATAAACTGAGTATCAAAAATAGAGAAATTAAGACGCTGATTCCAAACCCTTAGTATTATATCTTCTCAAATCGAACTAAATTTTCAAAAATTACATACCATCGTACGCAGAAAAGATATACCTTTCAAATGATATACCAAACGACCCCAATGGCATTTGAAATACATTAGCCGCATCTCCGGGAGCTGAAGAGGTCAAATCTAGGCCAATAATTGTAATGCCAAAATTTCTTCTCTCTGTGGAAGTTTTTAACAAAATTAGTTAATTGGTAATTTACGCGAGTGTTCGTTCAATTGTTTTGACAGTGTAATCAACACTAATCAACACTAATATTATAAAATTATAGAAATTTAGCGGCTAGTGCGCGTTATGAGGTAACAAGCTTTGAAATTGGAAATCTTGCTCGTGATCAATTTTGTCTGATGTTTTCTATAGTGCTGATCCTACATAGATATGTCCAAGACGTTCCACATCTGGCAAGCTTCGAATTTCAAAGCTTCTAAATTCATAGTTCTTTTCAATTGGACATAGTGGAACGTTTCGGACATCTCTAGAATCGGCGCGATACCAAAATCGAACAAAATTGATGACAAGAAATTTGAACAACTCAAATTTTAAATATCGAAGCTTGTTAGTTCATAGTGATTTTCACTAGCCGTAAATTTCTACAATATTAGAATGTGTTTAAAGCATAAAATAATGAATATTTTAATGCTATTTTAATTTAGCTTTAATATAAAAGATTTTAATCGCATTACATTTTTTGGGGTTCATTCTTTCGTTACATACAACTACATTTAAGGTCTAAGCAGTTCACTTATATCACTGAAGTTCATTCTACACGCTTTGAAAAATTCCTAGAACGAATTTGGAATGTAAAAAGGCCTATTAAAAATTCACATTTCTCAACTCATGGAACATCTTATCAGACCCATTAGAAAATCATATAACTTAACTAGTAATCCTCCTTTGGACCTAGGCTGTCCACTATGAACATTAAAGTGCTTACCAAATAGTTAGACAACACAGAATGACTAAGAAATGGCTAAGAAAAAATTCCATTTCTGAAGGTCAGGGAAGTTTATAATTACCGACCAAATGGCACAGTGGTTAAACCTTTGGCGTTTGTGTCTGATTACGACCGGTGATGAAAACGAACGCATCTATGACCCCCTGTTGGAGTGTCGAACTCATGGGTCGACCTATCTTGCAGATGGTTCTACGTAAATCGGACCTATAGCAAATGCACAAGGACCGCGAAATAGAATTAAAATAAGTTTGTTGTGGTTGTATTTTTTGGATTAGTTTGGCTAAATTTCACTAGGACATCTAACTATTCATATATGCCGAATCTCCCAGTAATCTCCGTAATCCGCTCAATCGTTGAAGCATGAATCCCCAATTTCATTTACCTAGATATGAAAACGGCCGTTATTTCTAACCACTTTCTAAGAATTTTTCATCGTTCTGACAGGTATCATTTGATGCATTGAGCTTATACGAGGCCCTTACGAAACAGCTGATACGATTTTTATAAAAATTCCCGAAAGGAAGATTTTCAGGTACCAGAAATTGAGTGCGATGGAAAAATATAGAAGATTCCTCAATAGGGCCCGGGTCCTAATTTTTCAATGTTTAGCGACTCGAACAATTTTAATAAAAAATAGTGGGTGTGTTCATGTTCAGAAATCAATTGCAATGGGTTATAGTTTTGGAAAAAATAATTTTGGAGATGAAACGAGGAAGGCTGTTGGAAAGAGGATTCCAAAATGACTTACAGAGAATATTCTGAATTACATCCAACTGGGAAGGAACTAAACCATTTGTAGGTTGAGTATGTTGAATGAAAATTTAAATTCAAAATTATTTTTGGAGAATCTTCAGGAATCTAGCCAACTGAAAGGACAGATTTGGAATACATTGATGACTTCTCTTTGTAAGCTATTTATATCCCGAAATTTTAAACAAAGTTCGGTCTCTTACACTTATGATGTTGTTGTTTTAGCATTGGAAAGGTTTTTGAACGAAATAAAGAAAAATTCGCCTGAATTACTTCTAACACCACAGTATAAAATTTGTTGTTGTTGTTTTTAGGAAAGATAACTTCATTAGTAGTCGAGTACAGTATATAATTTGTTATGAGATCAACGTCAAACGATTAAAAACTGTTCAATCAATTCAAACAAATCACAACTCAATAGTTAAGTAAGAAAGTCGTCCCAGAAAAAAAAAATTGTATCAGGCAACACTAAAATTATATTTTTATCCCAGCTCAAGATTTTATTAAGTTTATTTAAATTGAAATTAATTCAGAACAAGAATTATTAAAACCTCTTAATAAAACATATTGGATGGAAATAAAAAAATATATTCAACCCCAGACAATTATATTTCGACGAAAAATTGACAATTAATTATGTTAGACCAAATACATGTGAATTTGTGGCGCCAATCGTAATGGTAGGATTGGCTAGAAATTGTTATGGTCAGTAATGGACTTAATGACAAGTGGTTATAACCAGGTTTGGTTTCTGGAACTTGCGGTTTCTGGCAAACATGAAGTAAAACAGTTCATGTATTGGATCAAACACATGTGAGCCTATAGCACAAATTAGAATGGTACTCGTACGATTGACTTGAAATTTTTTGGCTGACGACTTCTGTGCAAAGCATTGGCGTCTAAGTGTTACGTTCTTCCCGTTCCATTACATCCCGAAGAACATGATGCCGAACCCGAACGGTGTTTATTTTGACAGACCATCAAGGAAGGCGCAAAAATGCTTGCGAACAAAAATTATTGAAGCTGCGCTCTCCATTATATTGCTACGCCATTATATTTTTCATTCCTTTTCTATGTTTTCTTCCTATTCTCTCCTTCTTGATTTTATAATGGAAAAATTAGTTGTAGTTATGCCATTGTTCGCAGTATACTCTATACTAAGGCTGCGGTCCAACTCACAATTTATTTTGTGGAACCTAATTTATTTGAAAGTCTACAATAACTCGCCTGCCGAATAAACTTATTGTAGACTTGTTTGATTATGGTAAGCTTTCGCCCAAACTGATAATCCATTTAAAATAAGTTAATCAAGTTTACAATAAGTTTTCTCCAGAAGAGGACTTATTGTACGCCTTCAAAAAAGCCAGTCTCCACAAAAAAGTCACGTATTGAATCGCAGTCTAATCGAATAAATTATGGTCATATGGATTTGAATAATTTGATACCAGCGTAAGAATGGTGGATTTGTTAACTGTCGCGGCATAGGTGTGATCGCTGCTCAATCCATTGGCCAACCGAGAACGCAGCTTACTATGAGAACGTTCCACGTTGGGGGTACTGCATTCAATGTGGTGGTTGATTCTAAGATTAAAGCAAAGTATTCAGGTATTGTAAGTTTTGAAGAACTCGTTCTTACAAGTTACTTAGATAAAAATGGAGCATCTGTCGAAGTAGTTATAAGCCGTTCTTCCGAATTACAAATTTTGGAACCTGGTACAAGAAAAATATTGATGAGTACCTTATGGTGTACACCTTAAATTGAAAAATGATCAACAAGTAGCCTACCACCAAGAGTTGCATCATTGGGATTCCTATAACGTTGCCTTGTTGGCTACTCAAGATGGATTGGTTTATTTTTTAAATTAGAGGAAGATGTTACTTGTCAGGAGGAATTTGATGAGCAAACTCGTCGCAAAGCTAAAGTAATGATTGAGTCTAAAGATAAGGCCAAGCATCCAAGTATTGTTTTATGTGATAGTACTGGTGTAACGGTTGCTTCTTATACTAGTCCTATTAAAACACAGCTTGTAGTAGAAGTAAGAGATAAGGTTAAAAAAGTGAAGTATTGGCTAAGGTACCCCGTATCATCAACCAATCTCGTGATATTACATGTGGATTACCCCGTGTAGTTCAACTTTTTGAAGCTAGAAAATCTGCAAATACAACTTTTATTAGCGAATTGAGTGGAGTAGTTATACCTATGGTAGTATCAAAAGAGGGAATAGGTAAATTTTCATTGAGTCTAAGGAAGGAATTCAGGCCAAATACATGGTACATTTATCCAAACAAATTTTAGTTCAAGACAACGACTATGTTAAGGTACGAGAAGTGATCACAGATGAAGCGGTGGCTGCTGCTGATCTTTTAATTACCAAAGGACCATTGGTAGCACACGAGTACATTATGAATGAGCTACAAAGTGTATATCGTTTGCAAGGTGAGAAAACCAATAATGAACATATTGAGATAATCATTAAACAAATGATGCGTAAAGTAGAAGTCATCGATCCAGGTGATACGACACTTTTACATGGACAAATTATTGATAAAGTTAATTTCTTTGAGGAAAATGATAGAATTCGTGATAAACAGGTTATTATAGAACCAGGAGATTCTACTTTGTTCAAAGCAGGTCACTTTATATCTACTCGTAGATTGCTACAAGAGAATGACAAATTGAAACAGCAAGGATTAACGCTTCCACAAGCTAGAGAGATAGACTTGGTCATTGCACAGCCAAGATTACAAGCTATAACACAAGCCTCATCAGCTGCTGCTTTCCAAGAAAGTTAAAGGAGAATATTATTGTAGGTCATCTAATTCCTGCCGGAACGGGTATGCGTAAGTATGAAAAACTGGTAGTCAATTCGAAAAAAGAATACGATTCCTTAGTTCGAGATAAAGCTAATGCAGCACAAAGTGCATCATAAATTAAAGTTTTTGCATATACAAAGTGTTGGTTAAGGTTGCATTAGGGGGTGAGGATTCTTGTAAAATTATTTTATATGTATCCTTTTGCTATAGGCGTTCGATTTTTTGGATACTGGATACGTTCGATTTTTTTAATAAAATTAAATACACGCTGAAAAATCCCAGGGCAGGTCTTAAATTGGAGTTGTATATCACATCAAAGAAGTCATTTATAACTGGACTATTCGATTTGTTCTTTCCTCCTATATGCGTATGCTGCGATACTACACTTGTTCAAGGAGACAGATAGCAGCATTGAGGACTATCTAGAAGTATTTCGTTATAATCGGTTAGTCAGTAACCGCTGTATATAAACGGAAGCTGCAGCTAAGCGGAATTGCTTTAGTTACAAGTGCCACAAAGAACACGTTAGCCGAAAACGCAAAAATAAAAACAGTACGTGGATAACAGGACATTTACATCTTGTGGATTTGCCTTGTCTGTACAACTTATAACAAAAGAGTTTATATTCAAAATAAGGAGTACACCTCATCAAATTTTTTTTATTAATGTTTGTACATAAGTACGTAAATAAAAATAAGAAGTGAATAAGTATGAATTCAATTGATTCATTTTTACTTCTAACCGACAAAGCAACATTGACTGCAGACCAATGTTTACAACCATCTAATGCTGGTAATCTTAAATATTACATTTGTCTCAGATTGGATATGAGCTAATTTTCCGTTAAAGCATGCGGACACAACTGTTTACCTAAAAATCGTTTTATAAATCACATTTTACCTAGTTTGTTAGAAGATAGGGTTAATTAATTTACAATATCTTAGAAATGAAAAAGTTTTGATTTGTATCACGATAATATTTACAAACACTAAATTACATAGTATCTATTTAGATTACGTAGTTTGCACTGTAACTAATTATTAATAGAAAAAATTGTATTCGCCATTAAGCATCGAGAGATAAACTGATAACATGAAACTGCCTAAGGGCAAACCGAATAACAGATACAGGAGTAGGAGTATTTTGGGTAGATGGTTTAATGCGCATGCCAGTAAAAAGTGAAAAAGAAACGAATCTATGCTGGCAAAATTTATCACATGTGCTTTATAACTAATAATTATAACTAATAATAATTTATATAAACTGTTAATACATTCTTACAAATATTAACATTACATAATACAATTCTGATTTGTGTTCGCGTTTACCACATTTTTGTTCATCTGCGATTTGCCTTGTGGGTTGCTTTGCTCATCAATCGACTGTTGTAGTATAGAAACAAATTTTTTTTCAGAGGTGCGAAACAATGAGATCTACTGTACGTATACATTCATAAAAAATAAACTGTAAATAATATTTATATAAGACTCTTTGTTTAATTGTTAACATTTTTAAATATTTATTATCTGAGCTGGCTTCTTCATGTACAAACTTATCGAACAAACAATAAAATTAACATTAGCTGTACTTAGTATAATTACGGCTATTCAGTTACTTAAAATCATGCTGGCTTTCATACTTGTGCAACGAAAATGAAAGTTTTTACGCCACCTCTAATATGATTTAACAACAAATTAATTTATTCGACAGAATTACACTAACATATTTAAGAAATACGGTGTACTCCATCTGGTTATTTGGATGCGTATTCGTCAGTACGAATATGATTGACACTTTCAGACAAATCAGGTTTCTTTTCCTTAAAGATCTGACTTCCAATAAGGATGATGTTTATGAATTATTTGAGAATGCAATCAAATGCCAAACAGCTATTTCTCCAAACCAAAAAAGTATATGAAGTTATCCCAGCATCCTATCCCAGAAAATAAATATGTTTAATCAGGCAACACCAACATATCAAAAACCAATTTATCAAAAATTATAAAATTTATTAAGTTCGATATGACTTCAATCATAAATTTAAAAAAATAAAAACCAAACCATCAGTAGTAATGGAAAATTATAGGCCAAGATAAAAAAATTCGTTTTGTGACAAGCTTCCGAAAATGAACACTGGGCTAGGAATTTCATTGATTTTTATTTAAATTTTCGCCCCGCTCGATAAAACTAAAATTATTTCGCCAAAATCATGCCGCCCTGATCCGAGACCTTATTAGTTTTGACGAAATAATTTAAATTGTGTCCAGCGGGACGAAATTCTAATAAAACCCCAAAAAATTCTTAGCTCAGAGTTCATTTTCGGAAACTTGCCACGTAATGAATTTGTTTAACTTGGCCGATAATTTTTCCATTACTATATGCATTTCGGAACCTAACAGTTTTTTGATACTTTATAGTTATTATTCGATTAATTTTATTTCAATTGCAATTAGATGGTTTGATTTTTATTTTTTTAAACTTTGTGATCGAAGTCAAATCGAATTTAATAAATTTGAAAATTTTGTTTTTTTCATCAATTTTGAAAAGATTTCTGGGCCGGGCTAACTTTACACAAATTGATGCAAAATGGTTTTTGATGTGTTAGTGTTCCTTCGTTAAAATTTTTTATTTTTCGGGATATAATGGTGGGATTACTTCATATAAATAAACCAAACAATTGTTTTGTATGATTTGCATTTGCTAAGAGAAACTCAACAAAATTGAACTTAAACAAATTCAGTCGCGTGAAAGTGTCAGTTTTTATGTTTATTAATACATTTGCAGCAGTCCCACCAAGTATAGTGTTCCTAAAAAATGTCAAAATATGAATAAGTACTAAATTTGTAATTGATATTTCGCTCAGGACAAAACATATATGCATCCGAAGGTAAGAATGAATAGTTGGGTGGCTTGACATTTCCGTAATAGTTGGATATAGGTAAGTATAAATTAATTTCTCATATAAGAAGAACTGAAAATCTTAGCAAATCCTAGTAAAAATCTTAGAAAATCGTAGCGAAACCAAGAAGATGGATATTTATCAGTAGAATTCACCCATCAGGCATATATGAGTTAAGAGATTTGTGAGTAATAAATTTGAAATTATAAATTTAAGCGCGGTTAGCATCATCCCAAAACTTAATGACTATGTTTCATATCAACTCAGTGTCAATGATTTACAATTTGATTCTATGATCAATTATGATGCTTGGTCAAAGGGGCTTTTCGTCAAGTAATATGAGTTTTCAAAAAAGCATTTGTTTTTCGGAATACAAAAAACAACAGCCAAAAAATTTAAAAACTGCAGACCGAGCGACTCAACATGTAACTTCAATGATGGTTTCAATATACGTACAGATGAAGTTGATGATGTCGCACTCCGAAAAGATCATCAAGACAAGGAGAGTTAATACCATTAAAGTCAGAGATGCAATGTGCCATTCAAATGGAGGCTTATTGGATTTTTATCTTCATAAAACTACTCAAAGACTCCAAGGCTGAGTAATATGTACGAATCTCAACATTGCGAAACTCAAACTGACATCAATTAGTTCATCTTTTAAATATTAACTTATGTTAACGAGAGGCTCAAGTAACAACCACTCTGGAGGCTATATTAACGGATATGAGTTTGTTAAAGATATCGCTTCTCAAAAATTCCTTTCCTGAATGAACTTCAGATTTTAACCTGGATAAATGGTGAACACTTAGTCCAGCTATAAAAATTCGATCATAGAACAGCCTAATTAAAAGTCACTTAAAGGATCACTACATCAAGAACATTAATCTACTGCCATTCTGTGCTTCTTCCTTACGGCCATTAAACATATTTATATTTGATAATGGCACCAAACAATATGTTGAAGAACCGACCACCAAACATCCTGGATGGGTAGTGTAGAGTTTCTGACAAATTCTGGACAAATTGATAAAAAACCTTATAAATATGTAAAAGAATATGTTACAGTTTAAATTAAGAATGCTACACTTTATAAACATTATTTGTAATTAAGAACAATAAGATAATTAAAGCAAATATAAAAAAATCTATTTATTTAAATTTATTTTACGTCATTAAAATCAAAAATTAAAAATATATACATAATTATGATCTGAATTACAAAAAATCGAAAAATTCGAAGGCCATTGACAAGGCATCGTAGAAATGTCTAAGTAAATCGTAGTATGCTATCGTGTAATACTGACCTTATTTCATCTTTTGTAGAAGCCAACATAATTATGTGACCCGCCGAAGCATACATGTTCTATGTTGGAGTCATAAAAAATTGAAAAATTTGAAAAATTCAACCATTCGAAGGCCATTGACAAGGCATCGTAGAGATGTTTAAGTAAATCGAAGTATGCTATCGTGTAGTACTAACGGCTTCTGCCAAAAATGCAATAGGGTCAGTACTACACGATAGCATGCATTGATTTACTTAGACATCTCTATGAGGCCTTGTCAATGGCCTTCGAATGGTAGAATTGTTCGAATTTTTCGATTTTATACGATTGCAACATAGAAATTGTATGCTTCGACAGGTCGCATAATTATGTTGGTTTCTACAAAAGATGCAATAAGGTCAGTATTACACGAAAGCATACTTCGATTTACTTAGACATCTCTACGATGCCTTGTCATAGCAAAATTTTAATATTAAAAAAAATCTATAACTGCTCCACCGCATAAATAAGTTAGTATTGAACTTATGTTTTAACAATATATGTACGTTTTTTTTTGATAGTGTAGATTTATACTTTTTGGGCTGTTGTAAAGTTTTTTATCATTTTTAATTTGTCAGAAATGTCACTATAGTCCTGGATGTGGTAAATCAACCTGGATTATAACAACCACAAACCGGGCAGTGATCTTGTTCTATGTGCTACAAAAAAGGACTTGCTAATATTCAATTAAAGGTAGCAGCGCGTTGCAAATACGAAAATATTAATTTTAATAACGTCAGTAGTATGCAGTATTTATTGATGAGTATGATGGTGCACGCTGGATATATAGGACTTGTGGTTATCATATATAAATTTTCGAAAACATATCTTCTGGATGATAAAAACCAAATACCATACATTTACAGGTTACATCATGTCATTATGCAATTTTCCGATGCAAGCGCCTTCATAACAAAGACTGAATTCTTAAATGTGATGTAAAGATGTTCACTTGATGTTACTTCTGTTTTAAAAGAATACTACTCTAACATCAGTAGTAGTAATACCGCAGGAACTTCAGCCAAATTTATAAACCTGCTACCAACATTGTCGTTTGGTACCTGTGTAAGATAACGCGTTCTATCTAACTTTTGCCAAAGCTGATAAACAATTAATCCCCCAGTTCGTGATACCAGAAACCAGGAGAGTCATGACGAAAACTTAAGGATTAAGTTCACCAAACGTGATACGTATAAGAACCATTTCTCAACCACTTGAGCTGTTCGTTAGTGTACCGCATATGCCATAGTTGCAATTTATACTACTTCTCAAACGTAAAACAACCCAAAAATCCAAGAAAATAATGATTTATGAGAAATGTGTAATTTACTACCAAAACGTAAACAAAATGGCATGAACAATTTTATAACTTTGTCATAAAATCAAATTACCTTATATTTGTAACTTGTGGAACTTCAACAAAACCCGGCATACGAAGAAGTGAATTTTTTAGCCTTGTTTACAGATGCGATCGCTCTCTCAGATGAATACGAGAGCCGTATAAAAAAAAATGGACGTAACAATAAAAATCAACCAAACAAATCTATTCATCTTCACAGCATACTCGAATATACCACCACATGCTATTAAAGAAGTTATTAATACAACAAAATCGTTCTCGTGCTTCCAAATATAATCTGGAATTTTGACCAGGCACTAAATTGTATTTTACCATGTAATATAACAGCAGATGGGGAATCACTATTTGTGGACGCAATGCTTGGTTATAATTGGAACCACATAAACACCATTGAGCACACATTCAGCAACGACATTTTTAAATCCTTAGGTATTGTATTTGACTTAACTAATTTAATGGCGAGTTCGAAACACCTACAACCAATCAAATACAACTTCAAAAAAAAACCCGAGTGGGGCTCCAAAGTTACCTAGACTCCATCAACTGGGAAATAACTCTCAATTCTAATGAAATAAACGAAAATGTTGACAAATTTAGTGACATTATGCTGAAAGGCTTCGAACTTTATGTACCTATGTGGTATAAACCATAAAATTCCCATGCTCAGTGGTTCTAGGATATACAAGTTAACTTAAAAAATTGGAAGTCATAAGCGTATGCCAAAATGTTGAAACGCGGGTTAGAAGCGGACGAAACTACGTTTTTTAAACATAGTAACGAATTTGAAATTTATTTCAAATCAAAATACAGGTCGTATCTCGATCAAATTCAAGAAAATATCATAGTGGATCCAAACAATTTTGGACATATATCTGAGAAATAAACGCGGAATTGAAGGATACCCTGCAAATATGCCCTACAACAATACCAGTTCCTCAAACGCCAAAGGTATAGCTGATATTACTGCGTCGTTTTTTCAATCAGTCTTTAGACCAAGCGTTACTAGGGGATTGTACGAACCACCCAGCAATAACAACGCATCATAATAACTCCTCCTGTTATGGAGGACAACATTTTATCGGGTTTAAAGGGGTTAGGAAACGGCTGTGGTCTCCCTCTCTCCCGAAAAATGAAAAATTTAAAAAATTATGAAAAAATGACATCACATGCTGCAGAAGAATATCAACTTCAACATCAATTCTTAAAGTTATATGCAACAACTTTATATCGACAATAGCACGTCATCAGTAAAGCAGCAGGGATTTATGCCTGGCCGATCGTGAAAATTTTACGTACGATTAATGGAATGCTAGATACGAAGAAACTTCAAGAAGACATCGATAGATTAAGTGAGTGGTGTGATCGAAACTCGATTTACTTAAATATTAAGAAATGCAAAATCATGTCTTTTCATCGTAAAAGAAATCCGTTAATTACTTCATACAAAGTCAACAACGAAGTGTTGCAAGGAGTCAATGAGATTATAGATTTAGGGGTCACATTTGTCGAAAATGCCAGCTCTAATAGGCATATTGAAAGCATTCAACAGAAGTTTCTGATTTTTTGTTAAAGAATAGTGACTGGGATTATAACTAAAATTTACGATTCCATGAAAATGTGACTCGGTTACCTCCGTACTCAACAAGATGCACAGATTATAAAATACGCACCCTAAAAATGAACATCTCTAGGGCACGGCTTTCATTGGCAACGTTTTGTTTGGTCACATTGATTCAGCCTACGTTTTGGAAAACATATCAATTTATGTGTCATGCAGAACAATTCGAAACCATGAGTTTTTAACACTAGAACACCATTCCACAAACTATTTGACTTTAATTTATCAAAGGATTACATCAAAAATATCCTGAAGAATTATTTTTAAAATTTTTAATGTTAAATTTGATTTCTATTTTTTGTTTAATTTTTTTTATTATAATTCTCACAGAATATGGATTTATTTCTTTATAAAATAAATAAATAAATGAGAATTATAAGATTTGACATTGAGAAACAAATAGTCAGAAAGCAAGTTAAGAATGAGGTTAAAAAACCGTAACCTCTAAGTTCACATATTAGATTTCATTTTCAATTGAAACCTGCGGAGTAATGTCTGTTAATGTTAAACAAAAAATCTAGACTACTTGAAAACATTAAAAACGGCATAAAACTACTACACAAATAGAACAGTTACAAAGATCGTTGTCAGCTATTCGTAAATAATAATTTTGGTAAGAAAATTACGTCTTTAGCAAACGCTATGACTACAGAAGAAACGAACACTAGAAGAAATAATACAAACCGGCAAACACAAATAACGACCTTCGGCTATCGTACAAGAACGCGAATTGAAAATTGGAACAACACAACTCCAACAGAAATATCAATTAGAGAAAGAAATGAAACGTCACAAAAGCTGATCAGATCCGGTTCAGTTCATGTTTCATGAAACAACTCAAAGGCGCTTACGCTTAGATTTCAAATCAAAATTTGTGATCTAAAACAGACTTTGGATCAGGTTTTCCATATAAAATTTAAACTGATCCGGATCAATGTGTGTCATGAAAGACGGCAAATCGAAATGTTCGGCCTCAATGGAGTGAGATGGGAAAACAGTGGTGAAGTAAACACGAACGAAGGAAATTATCTAATATTCTCTGGTCATCTTATCCACGTGAACAAGGCGTTGGCATGCCCCAACAAAAGACCGCAGATCCACCATGGATGAGTTCTGAGAACAACTACAATCCTCAATAGCAAGAACATGATGATACAATAAGATTTCAATGCATAAATTGGAACTGATCGATCTGATAAGCATCATGAGTAAACAAGCAAGGGCATCTGGTCAAATCTCACCAACAGATGAAGCACAATTACAGAGAGGAAATGAATACTTCAGAGAACATCACCAACAATATGCAAATCTTCCAACTGGCGCTAATAACGAGACTATCATTACACCCATTCACCAGGCATATTAAATAACGAAATGTCAAGAGAGTAAAATAACCAATACAAAAGTTTGGACAGCAAAAGTTTAACATTTCAGAAGTTCATCATGGGATAGAACATGTTCTAACTACTTCGACGCTACATGGTGGCTTTTTTAAATGTTCATCTCAATAGTCTTATTCTTGGAATTCAGTCAAATGTTTGTTTTGTCCAAATTGGGGCCTTTTTGTTACAGCTATGTACAGTTTCTGTTGTAAGTAAAACTTTCGTTCATGTTCAGTTTCACAGATGAATTAGGTAAAGTTGATTATAATCCAAAGATTTATTCAGCTTTGAAGTAATATTTGCGTTCATGAATTACTAAAATCTTAGTTCAAAATCTGGATTATCTTTGGATTTGTGTTGCCCGTTACCCAAATGGATTTTGGAGAGGCTTGAACAATTTGCTACAACTTTACTAATTCTTTGTAGTTATGAGCTTTAAACTCATAACTAAACTTAAGCTGTTTGTTATAAACATAAAAAGGCGTCTGCAGGAAGATGATGTTCAAAATGTGAATAAAATGATTCCATTGCTAAGTTAGTTGGTGATAATCACCCACAGTCGTGTTGTGAACCGAATAACTGATGAACGTTTGTGAATTCGTCACAATTCAACTGTCGATGGTGAATTTAGGTTGCGACCATGTAAGACTGCCATATATAATGTAAAAGAAATGTTAAAGTCACATTTTGTTACAATTTTACTTAGACATTACTAAGGAGTCGATTATCGATCGTTATCGACACGACATTCGCAATGGATGAATATTGTCTCTATCGTAAAAATAGGTTCTAATTCAATCTCTCCTCAAACAAACTGAATTGAGATCTATTAATGTTTTAAATGACTTTCGTGTATATTTCGACAATACCGAAAACCCGATATTTGTGCAGGTCAAAAAGAATTTTCGGTATTAAACAACCGTGCGGTATCCTGGTATTTCGGTATTCAGAATACCGGTATTGAAAGGAAAGGAACAAGCTGAAGACAACCAAGACGAAGTTGCACCGAAACCAACGCAACGCACAACATCATTGAGCAGTCTAATGAATGGAATTCACCGCTATACCTACACTTCGACGGCTTCGAACGTGTGTTCGACACAATACCCAGGAACGTAAAGTGGATATCACAAAGAAATTAATCGAACTTATAAGATTACAAGATATGTAGAGGGATGCCGATAATCGAGTACAATACAAAGGCAAACAAAGTAAATTATACTATAACAGCCAAGAGGCAAGACAAGGATGCGTACTTTCGCAATTCTTGATTTAGAAGTATTTGATAGTGTCAGCTTCTATATGATCGATCTAGCTAAAGTGGTTGGCCGCAAAATAAATATCTGGAAAATTAAGACTATGAGGATAAACGCACCAATATCCACACTGATATAAGTAAACCAAGAAGAAACAGAAGATTTACAGAATTTGTGCGCCTTGATTACACTAACGAAAACGGGTCGAACAGTTGAAGACATGAATGATCGAATCAATCATGTCCTGTTCCGTAATACCAAGTTAATGATGTTAAATTTGTGTGTGAAATCAGTGTTGCTGTACAGTTGCGAAACCTGGAAGCGTAAACAAAATGACAGCAATAAGCTACAGGTGTTTGTAAATAAATGTTTTAGAAAAGTACTATAAGGTCCTTCTGGCCCAACAAAATAACAAATATTGAACTACCGAACCGAAATAATAAAGTTGCAAGTGGAAATGAATTTATCATACGCTAAGAAAGTCACCGACTGACGTAACAAATGATCTGTAGAGTGGAATCCACAAAGTAAAAGGAAAGTCGAAGTACCAGCTGAAACATGGAAACGAACGATGCTAGTAGAAGCGAAAAAACTTGGCAACTCATGGGTGAAAATAGAAGCAATAGCACCCAACAGAGTTAGATTGTCCAGCCTAGTAGATGGCTCTAGGCCTTACTTACTTACTACGAACCTATGAATTAAATTACTTACCCGATGTTAAAATGAAATGTTTACAAATATTTGTCATCAAATATTTGTAAACATTTCGTTGCGTTCTCGCGTAATCTTCTGTTAGATTTGAGCATATCCACATGGCATCCTAATTACAATAAATTGTTATCGACGGTGAAACTACAACTACAAAATGGCTGCGTTAACATGTTTTTCTATTTTTTTCAGGAAATAAATTTTTTTTTTGTTTCTATTTATTGAAATATATTTCACTGAAAAGGACAGTTTACCATAACTTCAGTCGTAGTCCTATACTAATACATAAATCCTTCATTTGGAACATATTTTCTATCTAAAGTAAAAATCGAAGACCAATGGAAAGCAGCTCACTAAACAACCGTAGAGGATGCAAATAATTTATAATCTGGTAAGACGAATTAATTAAATTGAATTAAACAAAAATCCATCGGCAGAATATTGGTTTTTGTTAGAAATATTATGATGGGGTTCCTCGATTTGGCCAAATTATTCCCAATGAACTGAAAACGAAAATTTACCGAAAACAATAATTCGCCGAAAATGACAATAAAACGAAAAATTACTTCAAACGCTTTGCGTATTACTATAGGGAATAATTCATGTCTATTCGAAAGTTCGAAAATTCGAAAATCAGCAAAATCTGCAATACTTGAGCGGAAAACTGCTTTTGTAATCCCGAGAGAAATGGTATACCAATATTATTCTTAAAACCATGAATTCGAAAATAATAAAAATTCCAGAATGCATTCTGTCAAAAAAAGTGACGATAAATGATCAAAAAGCCTGCCTAAAGGGATTGTAATATTTTTTGTCGCTAAGTTGACACAACTGTCCTCTATCTTGATGTGAAGTTTGGGCGCGATCTGTCATTTAGTTTGTTTACAGTGCTCTATTTTGTCAGTTCATCTTAAGTGTATTTTGCGATTTTTATATTGAATAGAAATATCAAACAAAGAATCTGTCTCAAATTTTGTATTGCAAATGGAATTTCGTGTGGCGAATCGCTGAAAATGTTACAGAAGACTTACGGTGAATCGACAAAACACGTGCGTATGAGTGGTACAGTACGGTTCAAATGCGGTCGAGAAGTGCTGGAAGATTTGCCTCGCTCTGGTCGACCATGGAAGAAAATGGAGACGAAAAATTGGCGCTCAAATGTCAAGGTAATGTTAACTGTTTTCTTTGATTATTGCGGTGTCGGAATTCTAACCAGAAGATCAGACGGTAAAAACAGAATATTATCTAGGCGTTATGCAGCGTTTGAGAGAGCAAATTTGTCAAAAAGGCCAGGTTTGTGGAAAGAAAACTCATTTATTTTGCACCACGACAATGCACAATCCCACAAGGCAATCCTTGTGAACGTGTTTCTGGCCAAAAACTCAGCAAATATCATCAAACAACTACCGTATTCACCTGATACGGCTCCGGCTGACTTTTTTCTCTTTGCAAAACGCAAATCACCACTTCGAGCCACCTGTTTTCAGTCGATATAAGATCTAAAAGAGAATTCGCGGCGAGAACTGAAGTCGATTCTGGAAAATGCGTTTGAAAAATGTTTTGATGATTAGATTATTCGTTGGCATAAATATGTATATTATTTCGGAAGGGGCCTACTTTGACGGCGATACAATAAATTTGAATGAATGGGCGCGTTCAGGAACGCCAACTGTTTGCATCGATTGGTGAAATCATCGCCAATTTGATTTTAAAATTTCATAGTACTAAACTTTCTCATAAAGTTGGCTTTGATTTTACCAAACATGTTCCCAACTGTTGGGTGCCCTGAAAGTGCCCAATAATAAATATTTTATGTTTTATTGACCAATTTCCGTTCTTTTTTTGACAAAATATATATCGTCCGATATTTAATTTATTTTCAAAAATTAAGGCTTAGTGGAACAATGCTGGCCATTACAAACCGTGAATTGTTTTTCTTTGGGACATTATTATATTAGGTGTTGTCTAATGCAACAACAAAAACCGGTGTTTTGCGTCAAAAACCTTGGCTGAGGCGGAATGTAACTACGCACAGATTCAAACAGATTATAAACCATTAGTTTCCATAATGCGAGAAGCAGTGCCGGATACCAATTCAAATCGACTAAGACGCACGTTATATATATGTTCCTGGTTGAGATCTTAATATAGCAGATCTCTTGCCACGAAATTCCAAACACAAACCAAGTGATATTGATCATCCTTAAATGATGTGGTACATTCGATTGATACATCAGATCAGCGAAAAGAAATATTTAACAAAACGAAGAAAATCTATGAAAATCGAATGTTTGTTCCAAAATGTATACGATCGAGTATGCTTGATCTCTTGCATTATTCCCATTTCGGGATAACGAACACTAAAGAACGCGTCAAAAGTATTTTGTATTGGTCACTTAAGAATCTGGATATTGAGCAAATGTTCTGTAAATGTAGAGACATCGTTACTTCCACATACATTATCTTAGAAATTAGAAATTCGAAAAGGTTGGATATGATATTTTTGAGTTCGCCGATCTACCATATTTATTTCTTATGGATTACTTGTCAAAATGGTTAAAATAATTTTAACTCCTGCCAAGACCGCCCTTAGTGCGAAATCATCTTTTAAGAAAATCTTTGCTCAGTTTGGAAAACCAAAATATATTGTTTGTGAGAATCAACCATTCAATTCATATGAGTTGCAATAATTCTCATTGGAATGAAATTTTCAATTAAGGATTCAAGTCCGAGATATCCTCGATCATATGAACTCGCTGAAAAGTTGTTCAACGAGAGAGAAAAATAAAGATATATACTTCTCTTTATTGGAATATCGCAACAGCCCTGTATCTTAGAACATTCACCAGAAAAAATATTGCAAAGCAGAATCTTAAGACCCAAGCTAGCTATCCACACTGAAAGGCTTAATCCTAAAATTGTTTAAGATAAAGAGAAGTTACTTAAAAACCAAGTTTTTTTTGCGAATTTGCTACTGTCAATTGTTGGCATAAAACTCGGTTTATCTTTAGTAAATAAATAAATAAATAAAAATTAATAAAGTTAGTCAGAAAGAATATCATGATAAATCCTAGAAGTGAAAATAGTGTCTTGGTGAAAATAACGTACAAAAAATTTAAAATGTCTTTGTAGTTTCATCGCTGCAATAAAAGGAGTCTGCCTTATAAGGCAACCGATTCTTTTAAATTAATTCAAATTATCATTAGTTCAGATCAAACTACTAGACCTCTTGGTAACTTCAACTCGATTTTGGAGCTAAAATATAAAATTGCCGGAGCTAAATATAAAATTACTCGAAATTTTACTAAAGTTAGTCAGGGAATTTCCTAAAAAAAAACTGCAGAAGAAATGCACAATAGCAAAACCAATTTTCTACAATGCTGTGCACTTCGGTTACAATAGTAATATTACATTCCAAAACAGCATACTAATTTTAATAAATGCAGAACTAATTACTAATAAATAGTTACCTACAACGACTTTCATGATGACGGTCTTCATATATTGGAATCCTAGACAACCCTGTCACCCTTTATTAGTTCTTCTAACACACAATAAAATATACTGCGTTATCCAATCGAGAATGAAAATTTTGAGATCATACTCGTATCGTAATCATCAAAATCCAGTGCAAACACAACAAGGATAACAAAAGAAATAAAAAATCTTCTGATTTTTTTGTATTTGTAATTTGCTTCTTTTTTACCAATCCCTTGTGTAATTTATTTAATAGTTGGGAAATCTTGTATTCAACACAATGAAGCAAATCGAAAAATAAACCTGCAATAAGACACACACGGTATTTGTAACAAATACAAATATACTTGATGCACAAATACATATACTAGTGGAAAAATAATTTTTATTTGAAACAGGAACAAATAAAGGAGATGGCAAATTCAACCCTAAAATAAACAAGTACAAAATTTTCATTATATTTATTACAATTTTCGGGATATTTCATATCACATATCTCAATCAATAAAAGAAAATTGTGAAAATTACTATGACAGCTCGTTCGTTTCAAACGGATTAACGACTAAAATAATTAAAGGATACATTAACAGCGTATAAATAGTAATTTAAGGGATGTTTTCAAAATAATTTACCGTGAAGTCGTTAAGCGCGTGTATTATACACTGATTTAGAAGCTTTTAGAAGGATTTGCAAATTGTTACATTAACACCGCTACTACATATTCGGATTCCTTGACATTTGCCGCATTCTTTGCAGACACACACGCTTAACGAGCGCAGAGTTTGGAATTTTTAGAGGTTTCCCTTCGTCAACGCCGATCGACTAGTGAGTAATCATCGAAAAAGGGTTTGAAGCGAATTACGAAAGATGGTTATCACATAAACACGACCGTCAATTTTACAATAGGGGCCATTCCAAGTCACATCCTTAAATCCATGAGCGAGTAGTATATTCGGTGATGACAGTAAGCATGCGGGCTCCGAACAATTGGGATGCAAGAACTGGAGAACGAGTAGGAGTATTGTCATTGCAACAATTTTCACACGAAATTGACCTCACAGTCAAGATGATTAAAGATTGTGAAGGGAGAACAGGAATACAAGGTTGTATCCCAAAATACTTCTAAAATGATTCGCAGTTACCTTGAGAACATCAGAGAAAGATCGAAACGAGAATGATAAAATCGAGATACAAAAGCAGTTAAGCAGAACCCTAGTCTTAGTCTAATTGCAGAAAATGTTTGATGCATCCTAAAAACAAAGGATAAAAGAAGATCTTTAGTTAAAGCTCCAAAACGCCGGATAACTATATATATATACATTATAAAGTCCCTAATTGAAGCTAGAGTCGAAACCAATCACATCCATAAAGTAAAAATGACGGAAGAACTGAGAGACGTACTGAAAGGCGCAGTAAATCAACATTCCGCATAAAGGCAATTCTGCATCAATAATTATTCTGACAAGCAAATTAGAAGCAAAATTTTAAGTAAATGCGTTTGCAGGACAGTGAGTCAGGCTATAATCTTGAAACAAGTTTGAATGCCATTACAAATACCTGTTATTCTACAATGTCTAGAAAAGTAGTAGATAGTCTATGAAAAACATTGTAAAGACAGATTTCACGACAGAAATGCTTCAGAGCAAAGCGGAAGTGCGGGCGTGCCGATTGGATATCAAATCCGCAAATAGTATAGTCGTCACTAATTATTGTATATTGAGAAAACTGTAATGTTGTTCCCGCATTGGGAACATGTTTTGAAGAGTGAAGTAAAATCAATAAACGGAAACGAAATACGACCAACTGCTCAAATTATCAATTCGAACGTTACCCGGATAGCTTACTAATACCTTCCTTTTATACTACGTAGGAGTATTTCTCAAGATTACTAACATGTTATAGCTTTTGCCGATGGAAGACCATTACCGATGGTGTAGTACATTACACACCAGACCCCTCCGGTAGGTTACCATGTTTTTGCTCAATATAATGAATTTACGGAAGTAACTCTGGACAAACCATAGATTTGATCAAGATGCAAAGCGGCGAGTTGATATTCGGAGGCTCATTCGGCAAATCCCAATATAGTGATCGAATCCCTTTCAATACCTTGCGCCCTTTTGTAAAGAGCCTTGTGTATATTTGCAGAACCTTCCTTTTCTGACACTCATGAAGAGATTCACAGGATTATTAGGTGGAATGGATCTTTTTTCTTTCCCATGCTACTGACAAGCAAAAGATGTCGAACTCGATCCAAGCGGTCAGTATGCTGAATTGTAAAATTGCTCTGAATGCTCAGAATAATTTAAATTAAACTGCATCAAACCAAATCATTCACCTTATTGTAATTCACAGTAGATCACGAACACTTGCAAAGGTTCTCTAGAAGAAGGGGGCAGGGGTTCTCTAGTTCAGAGCAATCCAAAACCCATAGGACGGTTAGTGGAACTAGGGACCTACCAGCTAATGTAGAAGAGCCATCAATAAAGATAAAAGTACTAGGGAGACTAAAGAATATAAATTCTAGCAACTTTATAAAAGAGAAGTGAGGAAAGTACAAATAAAATCGCAGAGAATCTATTGTCACAAAATGAAGGGAAATTCCAAGGCTTCTCACCATAAGAAAATACTCTTTGCTAACCCAACCGCTTCTAGTTCTTCTATGAAGTTTGTTAGATGTGTACATATTCGAGGTAGAGTTAAGGAGAAGTCACAACTTTACAGAACACCTTTACTCATACGAATACTCCAAGCATTCTATAAAATTCAAGATGCATTTTATAATTTGATCACAGGAAAAATAGGGTGAAGGAATGTCCAGCGAAGGTGATCTGGGCTATAAGCAGGGTAATCAATCATCATATTCAAATAATCGGGTCGCCATCTCTAGATTTAAGGACTGCATTCAGAACTGGATCTATATGTATAAAGCCGACGATGAAACAGTTGATTACATTATCACGAGTGGAGCTTAACAAAATGACCTGGGTTGCGTTCAAGAAAATTGGATTTGCCAAACCAAAGGAAGTTGTCACTGATTGCAGTCAATTGGCTCAGTAGAAATCTGAATCAATACTAATCACTACTTACTAGCACAGAAAGGCAAAAAACCTTAACTCTAGAGTTATTCGTTTGTGCTATGGTTCACGATTGATAACAGATTCAAGGAGTGGATACTGTACCATAAGCCTCCATAGTAAATAAAAATTGTCTAAAATAATAACAAACCCGTCTTAGAGAGCCAAGCACAAAGACTGTCGTTATCCATTGTGCACGGAAAGTGGCGGCGATTCGAATGTTGCAGTCAAAAAGTTTTTCTAAAAGTTATTTATGATTGATTGGCAAACCAGATCGAGCAAACCAAACAATAACCGATGGAGGAAATACGAGTCAATCAAAGTAGAATCACCTGTGAAATACTAGAACAACTGAGGAGTCACGAACGGGAAAGGTTAGTTTTTGGAAGATGTCCCACAGATGGTCTGTCATACAGTACCACTAATAATCCAATTAAAGTGAGATGGCCATATTTTGGGAGACTTATATCTCCTACAGAAATCTTTTAAATTTTAATCTGTTAAAATTTCTTTTAATCTACATATCATAGAACCGAAATTTTTGAAGAAATATTGGAATTTGGTCCTGCTCAATGGAACTTGAGGAACTAATTTGGTACGCATTATTTGATTAAAACTTGTCTTGTGTAAAACTGGATTGAACCAAGTCCTGGGATTCGTTTTAGTGAAAGTTCCTAGGCTGAACAGACTGAGATTCTAATATAAATTTTTTACGAAGCTCAGGAATTTGGCCATTCCGAGGCCGACTAGCACATTCCTTAACCAATTAAGGTCATATTTGGAGTATTGATTTGGATTGACATTCTAACATGAATTTTAGACCCATTTCTTGAAATTAGTCATGCCTAATAAAACTAAGGCTTCCCAGCTCAGATAAAACATAAGTATTGAAACAAAAATCTAATCAAAAGTGGCTTATTTCATTTCTTTGAACGGTTTATTCTCAATCAACATGGACGAGCTTTAGAACTTTACCAAAAATTCATGTTAAATGGTCTAGTTTTACTGTCTAAGCGCCTTTCAAGATTAATAACAATCAAATCCGTTTTATTAAAATACATATTTTGTTAAGTTATTCTTGATTCGTTGGTTCCCCCTTTTTGAACAACTGAAATGACGTTAAAATATTATTCATTTACGAATATATAAAACACAATTTTCCTTTAAAAGGTCCATCACACTGTACATTAAAATCAAGTGATTGTGCATATTACACACTGATATCAAGTTTTCAACAGATAGAACATAATAAATCTCTCTGTAGAAACGAACAGATTTCAATTTATTTTGTGTTTCGTTGAGCCGTGCAAATCCTTTTTAAATCTAACCATTTAATATAAAATGAAAATAAAATAAATTTCGAATACACAAAGAAAAATATTTACACAACAATAACACAATGAAACTAAGAAAACAGTGGATTACTCTGCCTCGCCCTATAAGTAGGAAATCTATAAAAAAATATCGTACACACAAACAACTTACCTTCCAGCATAGTCTTCGGGATATGGAATTATATAACCTTCAGGACTCGGCCGAGTGGAATGTCCAACCCAGAAAAATGCGTCTGGGCCAGTTCCGTCGTACGCAAATCCCTTTATAAAAATTGTCGATTCGTCAACAGCATACACTGTTCCCTGTTAGTTGAAACAAAAATTATTTCATAAACCAACCAAATAAATACAAAATTGCCAATTAATAGTTTATACCTTAATTCCATGAGCAAATTGTGTAAAGTTTCCGATTTCCCGTCCAAAATACGGCTCGATGGGCGCTTTAGCCTTTACTGTAAATATAAGAAAAAATCGGTTTAGTGTCGTTATATACAAATATGCAATTAGCACCCCATATAACTAAAAATCAAATAACCATTAAAATACAACAAATATGTTTTTTTTTATTGCGTGCATATACTTTGATTGGTAAAACCACAATTATGAAGGGACTGATTGCATATAGTTATTATTATTAATCGATTACTACCGCTAAATATATTTATTTTCGGTAATTCTTTCGTTTATTGGTAAGAATATGTGTTCACGATTCTGGCGACATCTATTACACATCATGAATACTGTAAACCTGTCGGAATTTCGAATTGTAAACCCTAGGGGTAGAATTCCAAAAGGTGATTATCATCCGTCAATTAAACGATAATGGCATTATGTAAGGTGATAATCACCACGATTGTCATCGTTCGGTGATTCAATTTTGGTGATAACAATTTTTGTGTCAATTCGAAATTTTAACAAAAAAATTTAGTGGCTGTAGTTAGCCCCAACCCGACTTTTTTTTGGTTGTTGTGTTAGAAAAGTGTAGTCACCCCGAAAAAGTGCAATACAAATGTAGCCTCATCCCAAATGAAAATTGTGAAATGAAAAATTAAAGAAATTTTCAAAAACAAATATTAATGTGTAAAAAAATAAGTTTTCGAAAGCACAAGAAAACAAAAACGTGGATTTTAATTAATGTTCAAACCATAAAGGAAAAAGATAAATAATCTTTAAAAATATATAACGCGTAAATTCTACACAAAAACTTATCTCCATATATACGAGTAAAGTCACCAAGCGGCATTTACGGCCGGATAGGCCAATGTAGTAACTACGATGTGGAAACTACCAACACAACAAATCGCCTTCATGTGACATAAACAAATCAAAAAATAGGTTATTTCCACCTAATATGTACATAGGGTAGTTGCCACATCTTAGTTAGTATATTGGCCTATTTGGCCGTATATGCCTCTTGGTGGCTATGTCTATAGGTAAAAATCGTTTTTCGGTTAAATCAACAAATAAAAAAGGTTAGTTCCACCTGATATGGATAGAAGGTAGTTTCCACATCTTAGTTGGTATATTGACCTATCTGGTCGTATATGCCGCTTGGTGATTTGATGTCTATAGAGAAAAGGTTTTTGTGTAGAACTTAGGCATAATACAAGGTGTCCATCCGTAAGGTTTACTACTTGTTTGCCTATAAATTATTTTTTAAATAAAAGAAAATATAGGGTTTTCCAATAAGAGTGATATGATTCGCAATAATTCAATTGTTGCACTTGCTGTGTGGCACGTAACCCCGTCTTGTTGGAACCAAATGTTGTCAAGATCAACTTCTTCCAATTTCGGCCATAAAAAGTAGGTTATCATCGATCTATACCGATCTCCATTGACAGTAACGGTGTTACCAGCTTCAACCACACCAAACTGTCAATTTAGGTGAATGTAATGGTTTTTCATGAATAATTTGTGGATTTTCTTCGCACCAGAATCGACAGTTTTGTTTATTTAAGCGCACCACTCAGATGAAAGTGAGACTCATCGGAGAAGATGATTTTCTTAAAAAAATCGTTATCGTTTTCAAGCTGTTCCAAGGCAAAATCAGCAAGTTCACGACGTTGAATGAAATTGTAAACATTACCGAATACAATGAAACAAAAAATGACGCATCATGACATATTACAAATGGCCGAAACGTCACTTAAAAATCATGTCATTCCTATTGGAAAACCCTATAGATTCGATGTTTACTGATCGTTTATTTAATGTCTGGAATTATTGCATCACTTTTTCACACATTTCACCCTGTATCATGTTAATTTCATCTCTAATCTTCTTTTTACGTTGTTCAATATTATCTGGTTTATTTACAAAAACCTTTAAGACAACCCCATAAAAAGAAGTCGAGAGCAGTTAAATTGGGTGACCGTGGAGGCCAATCCATATCAACAGATTTCGAAATAAACTGTTGTGGAAACATTTTCTGTTGGAACCACATGTTCAACCAAACCATTGGCATGCAATTTTGGTCTAAAAATTTATTTAATTTTATTTAATTAATTTGTTTATTTAATAATTTATTTATACAATCTCGATTAGACGTTGCAATTTTGAGCTTAAAGCTCATTTGTAACGTGATGTAAACTCTATAATAATTTCCAAACTAATGACCACCTTCTTCGGGTCAAAACACATATAATGTAACAATTTGACCCCTGTACGATGACTTCACAAGATTATTTTTCTCTATATCGTTTTCGGTGTTACGGCCTTTATTTTAGTTTGATTTCGGCGAGCAATAGCCATCACTTAAAATTGTAAATATTCTTCGATTCGCTCCAAAAGTAACATAAGGAGAATTAAAAATATTCAAAATATTTAAAATATATATCCTTATTATATCACGAACATGTTCGCCAGTGACTGTAACAGCTGAACCATTCGAATTTTCGTAAAAATATTGTCCAATAACCCCTCCAGCCCAAATTGCACACCACCGTTACTTTCTAGGAATGTAGTGGTGATTGATGAATCATGTGAGGATTATCTACTGCCCAGAACTAGCTGTTTTGTTTGTTTACATGTCCACTTAAGTGAAAATGAGCTCCGTCACTATAATAATTAACTTTTCACAAAAAAAAAATCCGAATTGTCATTGTCAAGCAACAGAATCTTATTTGCGCAAGTACGGTACCACAAATGATCTCTTGGAAGCAGCCCTTGAGTTAATTGAAATTTATACGGGAATAAATGAGGATGAATAAATTATGCCTTTATGCAAAATATATATTGGTTAGTGTTGATCTTCGAAGCCCAAGTTCTTGAGTACGGTGTCTGATTGATGTCGCTGGATTATCTCGTGCAGCAGGAATATTTTCTGGTGTTCTGACTATACGTTGTTGCACACACTTTGGCTTATTTGCCACAGTCCCCCATTCGTCAAATTCTTTAATAATCCGGTAAATTGTAGGCTTTGAAGGCACCATATTCCTTCCGAAAAATTCACGTAATTTTCTTAATGTGAATGTGATTGTGTAAAATGTTTTGTGTAAAAGGTTTTCACTATTAAAACGTGTTGTTCAATCGAATATTTGTCCATGATTAATTTGAATTGATTAAGTTTGATTAAGTATGAACTATTAATATTTATATTCGGCTAAATGGCGGCACAAAATTGTAAACCTTTAGAATGGACTCTTATACAGAGTAAGTTTAAAGATTATTTATTCTTTTTCTTTATGGTTTCCTCCCCTCAACCTCTTAGAAGTATCAGTTGAGAATACATCAAGTAACAGGAAGTAACAGGAGATACTAATATTTGTTCCTCGAGGGGACCAGATGAACCCATAGAATTTAGTAGAAAAAATGGAAGTCGAGGTTGGCTATTTCAAGCATGGATGATAAATTATTTACAAGGAATTTCAGTAGACACTTGCTCTGCTTGAAATCCAAGGATGAACTACCAATTCAGACTTTTCTGTTCTTATCTAATAATCTTCAAACTATTCAATTCAATTTTAAATTCGATAAAATGAGATTTTCTAATGAACCCTTAATTATCCCGAAATACTACACTAAAACAAAATTATTTAAAATATTTAAAATTTTATCAAAGAAATCATCCCTTCGTCATTAAGACTTGCGATCCCCTCTTAATATTATTATACAATATTATCTATGTTTTAATTCATCGGATAACAACAATATATGTCTACATACATTTTCCTTAATAGAAAAGACGTAACAAAGCAACGACAGAAGAGATATACGTGTCTATTTGATAACTCACAATGCCACGCGGCTTTAATTATGTTAGAAGATTAATTTAAATAATTCCCATTTTGGAGAGCAGGAAGCAATCAAAACGTTAGATACCACTTCGGGAGCACGATTAAAAGGAATGTAGGATGTTTTGCAATCAAGATAAGAGAGAAAGTAGTTCTAAGTAAAATTATTTCAAATCGGGCCGAGCTACACATTTCGACAAACTTGTTAATATGCAAACCAAACCAATACATCATTATTTGAATTCCTTTTAAAATCCGAATAAACAAAGAGGAACTAAAATTGTAAATTTAATTTCCCCAGATTTGTACGAGTGTATTATGTCTATATTATGTAAATAAACACAACAGCCTAACATAAACGTACATCAACAACATAAAAAATATGTAAAGTATGCACAAAATGTAACACACAAGCACAAGCAAAATAATAGATTGATGAATCCATTTTAAAGAATAAAGGGGTGAAATTCGAATAAAATACCATTTGAATAAAAGGACAAAGACAAAATGTATTAATGTGATTATTCCTGATATCGATCACAAAAAAATGTATATCATTTAAATCAGAATGTACCTATAATAGACAAAAGGATAAATAAAAGGGTGAGTTTGGCACTCCATTTACCAATGAAAGTATTCCTTCTACGGTTTTGGTTTCATTCGTTCAAGAACGATTAATCACCAATGGAAACATCAATTATTTTAACGCGGTGTTTGGAGAAACAGTAAGTTTTATAAATGATTGAATTTGTTAAAACTTGGTTTTCGAGCTTTGATCCTTATAAATAGAAAATTCGAATCCTCATAAGGAGAATTCGTATTGGGTTAATTGGTACACCTGGTAACGTTTATTAACGTTTATTTTAATTGACTAAATGTCATAATTAGAACATTTTCTCCTGAGACCGTTTACAATTTTAAAATTTGGCTGTAACCCAAGAAGGTCGCGTTCCAGTAAACAGAACGAAATTAATGCTGTTGTAAGAATGAAAAATTGCAACAGATGCAGGAATAAAATGATTTGTAATGCAAGAACTGGAGTCAAGGTCATAGCACCGGTAATAGACCAGCATGCCATATAAGCCAACAAACAACAGAAGGATATGGTAAGTAAGGAGGATTTGTGTAGATGAATGTGACTATTTTTGGAGTTAAACCCATGCATTTCCTAAATGTAATGGTCTTAGTTCAATTAACAAGCATGCACTTCTTAAGCCTCTCCACCAATTGTAGATCGCTGAAGTATTTACTTGATACTATAACGACAGTTTGCTATAGTTTAACGAACAATTAATCAATAAACACAAGCCACACGAGCTGTGTCAAAAGGGTTTGCTGAGGGCAATGATTGTAGAAAACGAGGTGCTATTTACGATCATTCGATATTTGTAACCATTTCAGTAGAGAAGTTTCACACGGTCTTTATCTTATGCTATGGAATGGGAATTTAGATAAGTCGCGATCTGTGATAAATTTTTCGACTAGTCTTTTCAGAGCCTTAAGAAAGGTTAAGGAGAAACTAATAGCCCGAAACAGTTTTGCATTAGTGTAATACGGCTTGCCAGCTTTGACAGTGTGATCCCGTAATAGAGGAAAACCGTGATGTAATCGATCAGGAAAACCACTTGTGTTAAATGATTGAAAGGAAAATAATCTTCATCGCTAGAAGCCGAGAATAACAAGCCTATGGGCTAAGTCCCAATTGGGCGAAAAAAGAAATGACGATTCCAGAAAGAGTATTTCGGCAAGATATTAGTTTCCATCTCGTTGTTCCGCTTGCTCTTGTAGCAAGTGTGCGTGTGTCGATGCATTTGGTTTCGCTTCGCATGTGTATTCTTCCGAAACATCGTGTCTGTCGGTAAAATGGCATGAGATCACATCATCATTAAAATTAATTTCTTCTTCTCTATCGAATGACGGAGCATTCTAAATCAAAACTGCCACCGGAATATGAGGGCTGCCCCTGCACTAGAACCCAACTCGCCACCAGAAATCTTTAATTTTATCGCAAAGAATCTCTTTATTCTTGATCAGTAGTGTTATGAGAGCAATGAATCTCTTCGAGAATTGTCGACTATTACTGGACAGAGCGGTCATCGGTAATGAGCAGCGCTTTGGGTATGTAATGCCAGTTGATGACGTTGCAGCGAATTTGAGCAATCAGTTCATTTAGCGAGGGTCTTCAGTATGAGCTAATCCACGCAAATTCTGCAAGTATAGGTTAAGGTCCACAACCATTCCATCTTTTCTTCTTGCACAATGCAAAAATACTAGATTGAAACGGTGCAAAGAAGAACAAACTCCAATGCAGAACGTCGTACGTAATTAGCCTTTATGAAAGAGATTAATCAACCCTAGGAGCAAAAATACTAGCTTGTACAGTGGCAACAAGATCGGCGAGCCAATAATGTTACAACGAGGAAAATAAACACTATGAAGCCTTCCCTCCTCCTCTAGTTTGCAATTGTCATTTTTGGCCAAAACTTTGTTGATTCTGGTGACCGCCGACATACCATTGATTTCGTCGCAGAGCAGATTTTAAACTTTTTTTGAAAACTTTCTACACAACCAGAAACTTATCCCAATCGGCCTGTAGTACGTGTAGTATAGGTCTACTCAACTTTTTAAACTTAAATCACCAGAAAGATTTGTCCTGAGCTTTTGGTTGGTAATTAGCGGACAAACACTCGAAATTGCATTCGACAGTGAGTTTGCAAGGGAATTATTATCCTCTATCGATCGAATTGCACTAGGCGAGTGAAACAAACTCGATAATTCTGAAAATTAAAGTTTCCAGTTTGTTAATTTTTTATTTCGATAAAATTTTATCGGTGCTGTCTTAAAATTAAGATGAAAAGAGATACACCTGCGTGATCAGAAGTTAGAATCTCGTTTGTTACTCTCCAATTTAGTATTAGATGGATGATGGACATGGAACACAAACTAATGATGATCAATCGCGACGAGCGGCATTGACAATTTGGTTCACATCCAACGTTAAGGATTTCAAGTTTAGATGCGCTTACATCATCACATTACCTTAAACAGGAATACATGCTTGCTATTAATATTTGAATTGCCCCATTTGAAATAAAACGGGAATTTTCTTAGTCAGACTCTATTATATAAGTGCTACAAATTCCCCTGACGAAGGAGGTGCAAGGGAATCAAAAGGCCCGCAGCGCTGCACTTACAGGAACCACACTCTTAAAAAGGTATTGGTTCCTGCCGTAAAAATATATATGTGTGCGATGCAGAAAGCAACTTCCTAAGGTCCAAGAACCAGACTTATTGTGCTTAGTTAATCTGTATTATATTGAGTATGAACATTATAAAAGAATAAGAGCCGTCGACGAAGAGAGATAAACAGTCGCAATCTATGGACCAAAGATGATCTTAAATAAAATCCAGCCCACGAAGTGCTGGAGCGAATTTTTGGGACCAGTAATGGTCTCAAAAGATTTGCGAGATTACTACTGGTTCCAGAATTTCCCTTCAGTACGTGCCTAAATGCAATGGTTTAGCGTTTATCCTCGAGCTTATGTCGGACGACCTTCTATTCTTTGGTTGCACAATCGGGTTCCTCAGTTCTTTGTTCGTTAAAACGATACTCCTCAGAGTACCGGAGGATCACCGACCACCTCTGAGATTTGGTCATAAAACTAATAAAACCAAGATGTTAGCAGGTTGGTTTCCTCACCTTGATTTAAAATTAATACTTGAGTATCGATTTTATACCAAAAATGACAGCGCGAGGTGAGCAAACCGGACAAACATAATAGTTTTTTTTAAATTCATATTGGTTTGCTTGAGCGCATGCGCGTGTCTTTGTTTATTTATATTTTTTATTTGATGTGTCAAATGCGGTTTCGTATTGTTCAAATATTTCGATTGCTCAAACGCAAGCGAATAGAAGCTCATCTCTTCTGTAGAGTTGTCGTACATGTCAGCAACATAAATATTCAACCGGATTTATTTTCGTACTTGCCGTCGTAAAATTGACATACAGAATGCATAAACACATGAGAGAAGAAATACAATACAAATATAAAATTATATATTATACACTGCATATGTACACAAAATTATTGCTCACCTCGTCGCCTCGCGCTGTCATTTTTGGTACAAAATCGACACTCTGGCTATCACCCACAATAACTCAAAATTTCATATACAAATGGCATGTATGCGTTAAGTACAATAAAATTCGAGGTTACAAAGGGGTTTGTGATTATACTTTGTAAATGTTAGTTCAAAGTATTGTCAATATTTTTGTAGTTGGGTGACTGCAGTCTGAATCTTTTAATTCGGCCGTCTGAATCTTTTAATTTAAAACTTCAATGTTTCAGTAGTTCCAAACCAAACTTCCAACGTCTTGGTAACCTCACCGCGGTGTAAAATTTTATGTTCCGGATCAGCGCATGCAGAGGCCAAACTAGTCGCAAAGCTAGACTAAAAAAATTTATTTTTCTATATCGTTTATGAAACTTCGAACATTGCGGAGCATTATGGCCGGTCAATTAGGAAAAATTGTAAACAACTTAAATAATAACCATAACTCATTTGGTAATGGAAATTTTTAGAGCACTTGACAGTTCCCCCTCTATAGATTTCAGTCTAGTTTAATATTTAAGTAGTTGATTGTTATTATACCTATTGATCATTAATCTGTATCGATTTCGGTTCACAAAAAATATCACACACGTTATATAGTTTCCAATATTTATTGCAATTTCAGAATTAATGAAATTTCATGTATGTTCCACGCTTGGCCTATTATAGCAGTGCACCCTAATTTCTTTGTACCATTTACCAAGAAGGACGAAAGAAAATATAATAATAACGATTTCCGAGATTAATACCTTTACCCTAAATTTATCCCGTTTTATACATTAATACTCGGCAGATTTTAAACTTATTCATTTCACTTGTTTATAACGAACATGCAAGGATGTTCCAGTGTATACGTAAATGTGGGGCTGGTATTATAGCTAATAATATCTGATTTTTGTATTGCTGCTCAATGAAAAATCTCATCCTCAATCTTTTATCCATTTTACTATTATTATTTACTATCATCAGGATTTAGAAATGAAAATCAACTCCCTTGAAAAAATAATAATAAAAATAATAAATAAATAAAAGATTTACTTTCGATTTTCAACAATAACAGGAAAAAAATATTTTCTTCCTTATATTGTTTTTTGTTTATCACTGATACTGAGAAGAATTATTATTTTGTATTTTGTGTGCCAATCCGATCGATTTTCGAAAGCAAACAGCGCACAAAAGTAGTGAATGACGTTATAATATGAACGAGAGGCGCGCCACGGCACGGTGTGTAGTAGAGTATTGATTTTTTGTGGTAAAAATTCGATATTCCTGATGCATGTGGAAATTTTATTTATCTTAATGGTAGTTTACCTGTGGCGAACGGCACTATATAAAAATTAAACCTAATGATAAATGTTTTGTAGACGTATTAAAAGGGGATTGCATAATTATAGTCTTCATATACCAAACTGGTGAAAACAATTAAGGAATTAATTTTTCTTGTTGCCGTTCAGTTTTATATAGAGGGGTGGCATGGAAATTCGTTTTATTGTGTATGGTGTAATGTAATACGTGGAAAAAACATTTTTTATTTATTTGTAAGATGGGAGAGATTTACCATTGTGTTTATTGTTATTTTTATTTGAAATAAGTTAATAGTTCAGAATGTAATAATCATGAATTTTTAATGTACTGTATATACCGTGAGAATTTGTGTGCATATAACCGAAACATAATTACAATTAATATTGTATAACACGCACGTCACTTGTTTCTCACCTTTTAAACATTTAAACGTCAACATTTCAATTAAGGTTTCTCAAGGTGCATTACAGTTTTATGTAAGATTTATATTATTTTAGATAAGAAGATTTAACTCAAACATAATGGCATTAGTTTATGTGATGCTTTACATTTCAAAATCTGTTTTAATCCAAAATAAAGAATTTGTCAAGAGTTATGGTGATCCAAAAATTGAGTGATGCCTGTCAAAAAATACACAAATTACTATGTAAATGAGGCTTGATGAATTATTTTTAAACCAAGTTATTAGATTTTGAGTACCCATCATGAATATGTGCTCCAAAATCGATTGCTAAGAGTACTGGCTCCAATATACGACAAAGTTAGTTTTAACCAACAAATTATCAGTACAATTTTGATAAACATTTTCTAAACATATAAAAGTTACGTCCACACTTAATCTGTAAAACGTCAAATAAAACTTTGAAAATTTAATGTTTATTTTTTTTAGAATCCTATTTGCAAAAAACCATATTGAAGCTGCCACTTTACACTATTTCCCCCAAATTTCACCAAGAATTACAATTTAAAGAAAAAAACTTTTTATACGTAAGTTTACCTCAATGAGGTAAACCGTCTGGGCGGTAGAGATACCCAATTTTCGAGGAACAGGGGTTTTTATCAACCCTCTTCATTTCTGGTAACTTTTAAGAACGAAACTGTTAACCAATTTTTTCTATCAGGAGTAAGTATCTACCAGTAGGAACATTGATGCGAAAAATGAGGTTTTACTAGCCACCCTAACCAAAATCACCGAGAAATAACATTTATAATGACCTTAAAAATCTGGTTAATCCGACCTATGTGTACGAATTGCATGAATCAGAAGGGTGGATCCAAAATATCGCATGAATGCCAAACTTCAGCATATGAAGTGGGGTAACTTGTGTTAGCGCGACTTTCCAAATCTTCTAAAAGCGATTGATGTTATAGTCGATTTTCATATAAATTTATAAGGGGCCTTATCGAAGCTGGAAGATTGTGTCAATACTTTCATACAGCGGGCACCGGAGAGCTCACCATAGTTCGTGCTTATCAAACTCAAAACACAAAGAACCATTTCCGGTCTAGGACGAAGTTTCCGGACTCAAATTTGAACATACGGTTGGTGCTGGTCACTTGGTTAGCATTCACTCTATCACGGACCATCTGAAAACATCAATCGCTATGCCCAGCCCAGGAAAATTGTGGAAGTTAGAGACGAATTTTCATAAAAATTTATATGGGGTCATATCGAAGCTGGAATATTGTGGCTTACACTAGAGAGGGAGGGCACTATAAGTTACTCTCAATATTTTCAACTCATACTATGACGCATTATTACTTCGAACTTCGAGGAATTACTACCGCCGGACCACATTAAAGCATTTCAATATATGTGTTTTACATTAACAACAAATAAACGAAAAAACTGGGAAGGGATATTTTGTTGTTGGGTGGAATACAATAGTTTCATGTATAAAAAAAATAATTTAAAAAATCGTGTCATAATGACTTCTCTTACTTTCTAAGAGGCAGGGGAACAGAATAAGAGAAGCTTTAATGAAAACGGAGGAGCAGAAACCATTAACCATCTGTCTCGGAAGAGGAGTGCTAGAAAGTAGAAGCTAAGAAAAGTAAACGTTAAATAAGATCTTTTACTGGAGCTCCAAAGTACGGGGGATCACACACAACCGTCAATATTCCGAGATTTCATACAGCAATTGGACCAGTGCTACTGTTCAAACTTTGAACCAAACGGCGAAATTGGTGATTAGGGACATCGATGGGGCTATCACTTCGCAAAAAATGAGTAAGGCTCTCGAGATCCAGTTTGAATAGCAAACGGAGTTTGTACTATCAAGTAACTTACAAATACCAACCGAAGAATGCAGATTGCTGTGATTAGTCTTCCTTGTAGCGTGACTGTAGAGATAACTAGATGCGTCAAATCCCACATTCTTGGTTATAGGGCCTCAAAATGTAATAATGGAAGCGATAAATAATAACTATGTAAGGGGTGTGGAGAAAAAGGACGCGTACTCTGTGAAGAAATTTCTTTCCCTAATCTAATCTTGATCAAATAATGTTTGATTTACCATTATTTAATATTTGGTTTTTACAATTTTGGATTCTTGTTCTGGGCCGTATATGCATATTATTTGTACGGTGTCCTAATTATGCTGATCTTAACGGCATTTTACTTCTAATTTGGAATTATTAATATTTAGAAATTTACTTCAGAGTAAGCATCTAATTAAGAAGTGAAACCAATAATCTTATTATAAATTCGGCTGGTTCTTTCATCGGAAATGGAAGTCATTCATTAATATTTGTACCTTTCCAGAGTCTTCATTATGATGTTTTGTGATTTATCTAAATTACTCATATGGCATTGTATCGTATTGTACTTGTTACTTACACATACTTACTGCATAGGCGATTGGAGTTCAACCGGGTCAATTAGATAATCCGATCCTTCCATGCTGTTATGTGTTAAAAGTGTATACGAATAGACCGAACGTCATCCGGCATTTTTGCCTAATGCTTCGTCGTACAGTCATAATCAATCAAATCAATCAATCCATCAATGTGAATATTACTAAGTAATATTGTGTAGCAAGCTGCAAATCTAAAGCAGCAAAAGGAAATAATATTTGATTTGACGAAAAAATTATCCTGGTTTTCTTGTAGTAAATATGGATCGATCAAACGAGCATTCACGGCCCGCAACTTCATTTCTAAGAAGCGTAAATTAGAGGTGATACTCCGTAAAATTGAAACGCAAGTGGCTTTGATTCCGCAACAGGAAAAACCTGAAGGGAATTGCGCTACAATAGCCGACAAGATACACTAAATAATCGGAGCGCGGGCTCAGTGCTTTGGCTCGATAAATCGCAACACGCAATCAACAACGAGCTCAGAGAAACCTAAATCAACAACCGGCTAGCAAGGCTAGAAAATGCTCCACACATACAACTTCCACCCATGAAGAACCCAATTCCCAACATCTCAGGGAAGGCGTAACAGTAACTCGCACACGTCAAAATACCACACTCCACAAAGTTGGTGTTGGTATTACGGTAGATTTGATGCGCAATATAGCATCAAGTCATGTATCTTTGCGAAACCTCAAACGAAATCAAGGTCGTAGCGGTAGAATTCGTAACTGATATCACATTTCTAATAGATACCGGCACTGACTTGAACGTAATTCCGTTTCATAAATACATAAGCTTCAAGACATGTCGCCATCCCGATTTAGTTTTGTCAGACTTGGGATAAGGCGCTCATTAAAATATCTTCCATCCTTGCAAACGTGAAACATGAAATAATCAGCGCAGATTTATATACCAAATCAGGATCTTAATTGCAAATTAAATGAGCATCAGCACGCGTTGATACACCATCGCCTATGTTTTACGCGAACTACAATGTTTATGGTGCACTTTTACAGAAATTGTCTTCTTTAATGGCTCCACCGAACTACAACTCTCCGGTAAAACACAATATAATATACCATATCGTGATTAAAGATCATTTACTATTTTCGAGACCTCAAACACTTGATCCAACGGAGCTTTCCTAGAATTGCAACTCATAGTGGAACTAAGGATCTGCCAACCTTCTTCATCAGAGGTATCATGTCCATTACACAAGCAAAATTACTGGAGATTATGTGAGGATTTCAGAAGGCTTAACGCAGTCACAATTCCTGACCATTTCTCAATCCCACATATACAGAATTTGTCCATGCAACTACTAAAACGATCGGTTTTCTCGAAGGGCACATCATCTCATCCCAGTCGTACCTTACGATATTCACCAATTCAGAAATTTGTCGGGGTGATAAACTATTACAATCGATTTACCCCAAAACTCGCAGATACTTGACCAAAATCACATGCAATTACCAAACTTTTCAAGAAACCGAAACAGCCGAAAAAATTTTCTTCTTTTTTCAAACGGATTTTTGAAAAAAGTTTTATTAACAACTAATGCATCAAGCACAGCTGCACAAGGAAATTTCGAAATCTCTAGGATTGTTCTAGAAAATGCTATCAGGTGATGAAAATACTCAGTATTTGATAAAGAGCCCCTAGCATAAAGCACTTCCATTACTTTGTAGATGGTCGGTAATTCACCATCTTCACGGATCACAAACCGGTGGCCACAACAATTTTATCTAAAGCTGAACGCAATCTAAGATAATCTCGCCATTTGGATTTTGTGTCTCAATTTAGACGCAGTCTCTCGAACTTCGGACCAGAGGCAGTAGCCCCTGCCGAAATTTCTTTCGACATTACAACTATTACCAAAGTTTGAGAATTCAATCTATAACTGGAAGACTTACTCTCTCTAACTCGAAAATAGAAACAATTCCATTGGCCGATTTAACATTATTTTCAGAAATTTCTATAGCCAACATTACGTCGAACTGTTTTCGACACACTGCATAACATTTCTCATCCAAGTGTACGAACTACCTGAAAACTCGTGACTTCAAGATACTATTGATCCAATATGAACCAAGATATAACCCAGTGGGTTTTGTTTATCTTTCAGAAAACGGAAAGTGCAACGACACACGAAATCACCCATCCATTTAGTATTGTTAAACCAATTCCACCATCTAATGAACAGACATATATTTTAACCTGTTTGGATCGTTTCACGCAGTGGTGAGAACCCTACTGAGAGCAAACAGTGAAAGACATCCTAAACAGTTCACCATCTGAACTGGTATTCGGTCAAACAATTAAATTGTGTGGGGAATTTTTTTTTTTTGGTGGAAGACCAACTTAAATCTCAATCTACGACAGAAACGGTGATTGATCAACTACGCTATAAGATTTGCAAACTCATCAAACCCGACACGCGTAAATCCAACCAAAATGACATATTCGTACCCAAGTCACTGGAAACTTGGGACTACAACACACCACCGTATGGAAGCCCCTTACAAAGTGATAGACCATCTTTGTAAGCACTTTGTGTTGCAAATCAAATAAAAGCAACAATCAGTCTGTAGATAGAATGAAACAAGCCTGCGGCAGTGAAGAGGATTGTCTACACATTACCGGTTAACAGTACAACATACTTCATCGAACCTAAATGCTAAACTTGAAATTCCAACCACAATAAAATCCCAAACTCGGGAGGAGTGTTGTAGTGGCTTATTTTGTCCACTTCAATTGGTTCGGCAACTTCACATAAATTATTTTATATTTTTGTTTTAACAAAATAAAAAGCATCTGAAACACACACACATGCAAAACCAAGGTACAGCTACTACATGAAAGATGGTACTATCCTACTACGTAATAGATGGCACCATCGGCGATAAAATCAATGGGAAACTAGTTATTTGGTATTATTAATGTCATGATTTTGTGTGGACACAAAATCAGCAATCATCAAAATGAATTACAAAATTAATTTTGCTTATAAATTAAAAATAATAATTATTACCAGTGCCGAAACGGCGAATTACTGAACTAAAGACCAATAAACATGAGTTTACGTAAAACACAAATACGCCACTTAATTACAAAATTATTGCTTTTCAGGTCTAGGAAAATGATACATATGTCACATGATTATATTGGAATTAGAAAAATTGTAATTGCTTTCAGCGCCACAAGGGTAGTTTTGAGTACTACGGTTCTTCAGCAAAATTTACGTTATACTTGAATATTCTTAGTATTCTTAAATATTTCATTTTCAATAAACGAAAAATTAACCACCAGCCCCAAGCCGGTGGATTTAAGTGGTATCGTTAAAATTGTTGTCTGATCCAAGATTTCGTGGTATTGAGTGATTTTTTGGGTGATTTCCTGTGGCAGGTATCAGACTCCCTTGAGGTACGGACCCTTAAAGCTTTTCAATTCTCCAAATTAAAAATAAAAGAAGATCGGCGAAAAAATGTTTGAATCGTATTCGCCATTTTTGAGATATCATCCGGTACAGAGATCCATTCATCCAAACATCCAAACTGTTTATTATTTTTGTAATCACGGAACTTCAAAACACCGAGAAAAATGGTTTTGAACCTTGGTTACTTTTCATTATTTTCATAAGGATTTCAATAACTTGGTATTACAGACCGAAGTTAATTCGCAGTGAAAGATGATAGGTAATACAAGTGAAAAGTCAGGACAGAAAATGAAAAACCAAGGGACTCATTCTTATTTTGCTAAGGGGCATGAGGCAAGACGTTTTTATGATGGAGGAATCAGCCCAGAGGCACGCACTTAGCATTGAGGTAAAACCGAATCTTATCGACAAAAATGATTTATATAATAATATTACCACCCCGCTGTTACTATACAGCAGTTAATTAATTTAAGAAGTACAATGATTAATTTAACGATTTCCAACAGCATCACATCGTAAACTACTGGGTCGGTATCGATAAGCAATTTAATCACTTGTTGCGTCGTAAATGAACTCCATTTCCTTATTAAAATTTTACAAATTCTCATACGCATTTTTGTGCTAACCGAAAAAATTTCGTTTAACATTTATAACTTTAACAGCTATATATCAAATTTATTGACCAAAACTAATGTACGACATACCACAGGCACCCCTACGATTATTTTTCGTGTTAAGGTTTTTCCACCCCAAAATCGTACATTTTAGTGTAACACAGAGAGTATAAAATAGAAAAATCATCATGATATTGTATTATGTACCTGTAATATAAATTCGCATTTGATGGCATTAAGCCATGTTCGGCAGCGCAGTCAAATACTAAATATATGTATAATTTTTAATTGCATTTTCCAGGAAAACTGAGAAATGTAATAAAAATTGGAAGACGGAAAGAAAAATTACTCAATTTACATAAATATTTTTATGATATTCGATAACGTTTAATATCAGAAATGGAAAATCGGAAAACAAAAATCACCCTTCATTTTCCGCCTTAGACATACAAAATATTTGTTCTGCAGTCAATTTTCATAACGAGATATATGAATGATGATGATTGTAATGATGATGACACGGTTTCATAGATCATACACAACAAATATAATAATTTAAGAATTGCATGGAAATATAATGCGGAAGGGGAGGACGTAATATTCCTTTGAAATTCTTAGGGGTTGTTGTTATATCAAATAATCTTTGTGTGAATCAACCGTAATAGTTTCTATGATTATGAATTTTTAGATGACTGTTTTAATGGGTTAACAATGCAGTATATTTTTAATTCAGAGAATATTGAATGGAAACGCTTAACATGCATGGGTAAATATATTTTTGATGCGGATATGTCACTCTTGGCGACACGAAATAGTAAAATCATTTCAAAAATTATTGCAGGTTGAAGTAGTTTTCGTATTTTGTACTTTGTACACATCGACTATGGCTGTACCAATAAACATTTAAAATGCTAGTTGCTCGAAAGAAAAAATTAATAGGTTTATGTCACGGTTAAAGTGATAAACCCGGTGGTGATGTATAATTACCGGTAATGATACCGGTGTTTTGTTTTGTTGCGCCTGTATTTTGTTTCACGTATTTGAAATATTTGATCAATTATTGAAGGTTAGTTAATTTTAAATGAAGAACTTTTATCGCTCACTCTCTTCTAATGGCGTCATCGGTCCCCACCCATGTTCCCTACACGGTTAGGAATATTTTCATAGATACATAGTTATTCCAAAAACCAACTATTGTCATAATAAAAGAAACATAGATTTCTGTTTGTAAAATATGTAATATCGAATAAATTAAATAACTTCATATAAACGGGTAAATTAATTTGCAGCATGATTCTAAACGACTAGTTTATTTCAGTAGGACTATATTGGTTGGTCAGGAACAATGTTATTAACTATAAATTTGGTTTTCCTAGGTTTCCCGATATTGCTTAATGACAGAAACGTTAGCGAAAAATAGTTTTGAGTAGGTCCAGACCTGTGTGGTAGGAAAATCATGCACAATATTCAAAGGTAGCGCACCTGGTAGTTAATTAAGATTAAGGATATTTGAACAGATACCCACTTTATTAAATAGAAATTTGGTTTTTCGGAGTTTTTCGATATTACTAAACAGCACAAAAGCTGGCGGAAACATGTTTTAAATATGCCCAGGTCTGTGTGAATGGAATATTATACTGAATATTTGTATTGTGACCAACGCGCATGAGTTTACGTAAATCGCACATACGTTACCTTATCGCTTTGCCAAGTAAAAGGTCTTTCAAGAGCCCCTGCCGAGAGGACTATTCGTTTGATGGTGGGGGGAGTATACGGGAAAACCCAAGGCAGTCAATTTCACGTCGATCACAAGAACTTGGCCTTTCTGCGACTTCATCTTGGCGAATTTTGTGTCGGGACTTGGGTCCCGAATACATGCCACCAAGCAAAGCCGCGGTAGACATTTCATCGATGTTATATTCTATACTTAATGCCACGAAATATTCTTTCAAAAAAATTTGAGTGGATATCTCACACACAATTTGTTTTATTTACATTTAAAAATAGGGCGTCCTTAATGAAAGACCCTATTTAAGACTGTGTTACTTTCAGTTAAAAGATTACATGTCAAAATAATGACCTTATCAACCGTTCTAGTTTCGTTATTTTCTTCCGATAAGCCCATTTCCACCCATTTTTTTTCCAGAGATATATGTAGCTATACACTAAACGACTTCTAATACCGGCACAGAAATTACTTTAAATTTTCCTATATCAAATAAAAATATGGCAATCTCTTGGCATAAGCCAAGAGTCCGGCCAACGAATACTTCCTGAGTTTGACGGGCTACATCTCAACTCTTAAAAAAATTCTAAATAACCACAAAAATTTATTTAATTTTTCCTTTATCATTAACCATAATCGATCGGTCAATAAGTCCCAAGGCTGACACATAGATGGCGCATATAATGAACAATTTTATATGATTTTTAGAAAGTACCAACCTTCAAACGATATGTGTCAAAATTGTTCACCATTAGTTTACAAGTTACCGTTGCTTTAGTGGACAATGGAAAAAATGGAAAAAATGGACGGGTGAAGATGTTGTGGCCAACATCCGACTTTATTTTACGACAAAGGTACATAGATCTCGAATACACCACACTTAATTTCTAAATCGAAAAATTGAAACTACCGGATTTTTGATAAAACTATCTTGTATAATAAAAAATCATTGTTTCATCACAGAAATTTAAGCAGAATTTCAGCAATCCAACAAAAATCCAATCCAAATTTAATCTGCGCTACAAAAATTGAAAAAGCTCGTACGGAAGCTGCCACTTCCGGTACACAGATTACCACCACATTTCGCATGAATGTGCCAATTTATGGCAAAAGCTTAAGTTTCATCCTTCTCAGCTGTAAGCAGCCGAATTTTTCTTGTAATAAAATTTGTTTTATTAAAAATTGTCATTTCCGCTTAAAATTTTGAAAACTGATCTTTTAGTTCTTAATTGTTTTACTTGTACATGTAACACTTTTCACATTATGTGTTTGCAAAAAACGATGAACCGATTTCTCCCAAAAATCACTGGGATCTCTCAATTTGTGGAAAATGCTTAAGTATGAAGTTACACCAAGATCAGTCGATTGGTCTGGAAATCCAAGAAGGGAACTAACAACATTTAGTCTGCACGACACCATATACGCACGAGGTCAACATTTTTCATGATTACTATACAAAAAATAATAATTTTAAATCGACCAAATGACACAGTGGTTAAAGCTTTGGCGTTTGGATCGGGAGGTACCGGGTTCGAATCACGATAGGGGCAGGATGCAAAAGGAAATTTTCATCAACAGATTACGATCTGTGATTAAAACGAACGCAACTACGACCCCCTATCGGCGTGCAAGACTCATGGGCCGACCCATCTTCCATGTCCAGTACTATAGGCTGGCATGGAGCTATGCAATGCGCAGATGGTAACTTAAATCGGTCCTATAGCCGTACGTCTTCGATTTGGCAGGAATTGCGTAAAGTAAGACGGGAAAATCAACCGCGAAAGAGCAGGGAGTGCTTCGACCCCAGAAAAGATTGCATAGATTAAAATAAAAAATAAAACATAAAAATAAAAAAAAAAAATAAAAATAAATAAAAAAAAAAAAAATAATAATAATTTTTTGTCAAAAATCGTCATTTCCGTTTAAATTTTGAAAAACTGACCTGGACCAGTATTGTTGTAAAATTAATTTAAAATCTTTTAGTTTATAATCATTTCTCTTGTAAATGATATATTTTTCAAAATATTTATAAAAAAGGAAAAAGCTCCTACGGAAGAGAAAGAAAAAGCTGCCACTTCTGGTGATAAAGACCACTGGGACTTCCAAATTTATGAGAAAAGCTGTTGTATGAAGTTTCACCTCGATCAGACAAACCGCCCTGGCTTTAGAGAGGACAGACACTTAGTTTGCACGCACAAACGCACGCACTCCAGAGATTTTTTAAAAAGTAGTTTTTTTGATTTCAGGATGTAGCGAATTGTTGAAAATCTGCAAAATTTTCGAGGTCATAAATTTTCATGATTACTATGTTGCGTGAGATAGCTTACACCTAAAAGATATCAAAAGGCAATGTATACACTATTTTGAATGAACGTTTGTCCATGATAAAGCTCTATTCAAAGTGCGTGCCGCGCTTGCTTATGTTTGATATAAAACAGTAACGTGTCAATGATTCAGAGCTCTGTTTGGAGGCATTTAACCGCAATAAACAGGATTTTTGCGGCATTATGTGACAATGGATGACACCACACGGGTCCACCACTACAATCCAGAATCAAATCGTCAATCAGCTGAGTGGATGGCAGCCGATGAAAGGTGTCCGAAGCGGCCAACACACAAATGTCTGTCGGTAAGGTTTTACCCACCGTATTTTGAAATGCGCAAGGTATTTTATTTGTTGACTGCAAAAAACAGCCCAAACGCAGAAGAAAAAACTACTCTTCACCAAGACAATGCACTGTGTCACAAGTCGTTGGCTACAATAGTCAAATTACACGAATTAGTAGTTCGAATTGCTTTCCCATCCACCTTATTCTCCGGGTCTGGTTCCCAACGACTACAACCCATTTGCAAATCTTAAAAAATGAGATTTGAGAGAAAGATCTCCTCTTAAAGCTTTCTCTACCACCAGACATAAATCTATAGTGCGGCCAACAAATAGTTCCTGAGTTTGTGGGACTATATCTCAACTCCATCTCATTGAAATCTTTCTCTATTACAAAATATAAGCCGATAGTTCCGCCAACGAATAGGTGTCTAAATTTGAGGGACTTTATCTAAACTTCACATCACAAAAAATTCGGAAAAAATTGCAAAATTACTTTAATTAAATCTTCCTTTATCAATAGACATAGGCCGATTGTACGGCGAACTAAGTCTCAATTCCACCTCATTGAAAAATTCTGAAAAATCACAGAAATTACTTTAAATGTTCCTCTATCACCGGCCATAAACTGTATGCCATAAAAATTCTGAGAAATACAATTTCAGAGATGGACAAATAGTTAATATAATTTTTGTACCAAACAAAATGCCTTATTTGTAGTATCAACCCCGAAAAATTATTGTATCATGATAATTATAGCTGTCATAACAGTAAATTTTTTCGGGGCTGACAGTAAAAATTTGGCGTTTTCCGGGCCGGCTAGTCAAAAATGTCATGTTATAAATAATTAGTGTTGCCCTCACATTTTTTAGGGATGCAAATTGGGCTATCTTCACATGTTTCGTGCATGTATTGACGACTAAGCCCTTAGTCGAGAAACATTTTGTATCTAAAACAAGGTTCAAAATATTTCCGACATATCCAACGACACAATAATAACTCATTAGCGACGGTCAAGCATGGTACTATATATACATTTAACAACAAACGGTACTAATTCTAGTGCATGCCATGACATGCCTGACAGATATGATAATTCATAGACGAATATTATGTGACACGTCTGAGATGAGTGTGTATGATATTTTTAATAAAAGCATTTTATTTAAATGTAATTTTGTGTTAATCTGGGTGATCTAAGTCAAATATTGAATTTACATCAAGGTGAACCAAAATTTCAAACGTTTCGGTAACCTCGCCCCGATTTTTTATCGTCATTTGAGACGCTAATGTGACTTGCTATAAATTAGTCATTTAGTCAAGATACCAACAAAAAATCATGAATTGCACAATCGTAGTAATCAACTCCAATTTTAGTGTGAATCTGAGCACAAGCCCTCAACACTACATATCACTTGCGAGTACAAAGAGTGTTCTAAATATATATAAAAAGTATTCCATAGTACGAAACAAAACTTCAGTCGTCATGACCTCATGAGATGACTAATTGTTTTCAAATTATTAACCGAAACTGAATGTTGTAATTCTTCCAGATTATTCATCTATTTAGTACAGTCTATGCCCAAAACTAATGCCATGAAATGTGTAGTTTGGAAGTTGATTAAATAGCGGTAAGTATTGATATGATTATCAATCATCAATGGATCATCAATGTTGTTGTGACTCAAATTGACTGAGATAAAGATGCGATAAAAATAAAATATGATGAAAAACTGAAATAAATTAGCATCTTCACAAATACGATTCACAAATGCGTATCATCTACAATAAATATTTACATCTCATAAATGAAACACCAAAACTATATTATTTTGTTTCACATAGGCGAATTAAAAACGTTACGTTTATTTATTTCAATTTTCTTGTTACGATTGATTCGTATATGAATGCGACGTTTATGTTACGCATTGTTGCAAGGGGAGGGATGGTGCAAGTTAAGTTTCATTAGTTTCTTTTCAGTCGAAAAACAGCAAGTATTTGTGAGTAGTTAGGTTTGTATACTCGCAACTACTCTTACCATTTCGTAGGTAGAAGTAGTTACGCCAAATTTGTCTGATAGGAGAATCGGTTTTATTTTAAAATTTTAAAATTAATTCTTTTTCTTTGTTGTTACATTGAAACGAAATAAATTTTGACAGTTGATAGTTTAACTAAACTACTCATAAGTATATACAAGTACTACAGTTAATACTTACTGCTGGCGCTACAACCCACGCAGAGATTTAGCCGCCTGAACGATATTTCTCCAATCATTGCGGTTCGCAACAAGGGGCGCCAGCCAGACACGATGACTAAATTTTTGCAGATCCTTTTTCACGTCGTCCGTCCATCGCGTAAGTGGTCTTCCACAAGGACCCACTCTCGTTCGTGCCGACTCTAGGGTCTGCTAAATGGTCCTGTTTTGTGTTCGAAGAACATTTCCTAACCACCTCAGTCTGGATAATTTTATGAATCCTATTTATGAAACCTTATGAATCCTTATTTTACGTTCGAATATAGCAAGTTCCTACATATCTCTTGCTGTTAGCGAGCGTCCAAGACACACAATCAAAGGTGGCCACTGGTCTAATCAGCTACTTTGTAGATCTAGAGTTTTGTTTGTCTTGAAATTATGCGAGATTTCAAAATTTTAGTGTTTGCCTAAACTGCTTGATATCCAGCTACGATTCTTGATGTTATATTTACAGGAATTGAATTTTGCTCCGCTACTATCGATCACAAAAATTTTAACTCTCTAACTTTCTCGGATCGCAAGTCTCCCGAAATAAATTCTCCGCGTATTTGCCTTCTTGCGGCAACCATATATTTGGCTGCGATGATTTGAAGCCCAATTTGAGGAGCTGTTGAATGGAAAGAAGACTTCTTTTAGGGAGACTTTTGCGGCCCAAAATGGATATGGCGTATGCTAATAGCTCACTTGATTTAAAAATATTTGGATGATGGGATCACCTTGCCGCACTTCTCATGTTATTTCAGAGGCCTTCGACAGATTGCTTTCGATTTTCACCTTGCAATTTCACTCGCTCGTGTACGTATTATGCTCTGTATACTGTCGTAATCTAGTTGAAAGTCTACAAAGAGACTGTGAACAGAGATGTCCTTTTCATAACATGTCTTCTATATAATTTTCAGACTGAAGATGTGATCGGTTCTTGATCTGTTTGGACGTAATTCACACTGATAGTCGCCCAATAGGCACCTTAGTCTAGTTATTGCAATTTAATCGATCTCCCTTTTTAGGCAGTGTACAAATCAGAGCGCTCATGTAGTGGTTACGTGGTTATCTTGTATTTTGGGATAGATTTTGTTGGTGTGCACGATCTTTTTCTCGAACTGCTTTCAAGCAATCTTCGTCCAACCAAATATTTTTAATCTCCGGTAATGATTGAATTGGTTCTGGTAACGTGGCTGTTAACAACATCATCAGAACATGTTGTTGATAAACGAAAAGTGTATTTAATTTTTTTTTGCAACTACAACTACGGAAATTTGATTAACCGTGATCCCGTCGTTTTCAAATACCTTTATAAAATCGTTCCCATGAGAAGTACGTGCTAGCGACAACCAAATTATGATGTAACGCTAACTCGATGGTGAGCTTCCCATTATTGTGTGATATATGATGTAAGGTGTCAGGGCCGGTAGTGTCACGATGTATTTTGCTAGCACTGCCAATTTGAGCATTAAATCACCCAAACTGACTTTGACATCATGTTGAGGTATTTTGCTCAGAACACTTTCAAGATGGTTATAGAAAACATCTAAAATGACGCCCGTGAAAAATGAGTAAACAGATCCGATTATTGACAGGTATTAAATCAGTCACGAACTGGCGATATTGGCTGTTTATTAGAAAACCAACTCCAAATTATTGTTTACTAGTATTGTTGCTTTGACAAAGCGAGCATCCAAGGCGATTATAATCAACGATGTTATTACCGACTAGTCATGTTTCTTGTAGTGGCAAGAGATCGAGCCGATATTGCGATGACTGACATATACTTAGACAGTATTCTTTCGCCAACTGTCATTTTTTGGAAAATTAAGTTCTAAGCGGGAGCAAAAATTAACAGCAAGCTGTTTAGGTCCAGCATAGTCTAGACTCATGCAAATGATTTCTCAGTCTTTATAAAAATATCCTTAGAGAAGTTTGTTAATCCCCCGTCTAAGGCTACTTCTTACAGCTGATTTAGTTATTGAACTACAGAAATACAGGTACCAATGAAGTATGTCTTAACTTTGTCCTAAATGACGTCAATGTATTTAGGACAAATTTCATTCGCCTATATATAAGGTAATGAAGTTTTTACTAAAATTGTACTAGCGTTATAATTATTATCAATGTATTGGTAAAAAAATATCTTGACTGAGCAAACATTTAGGCGAAATTATTATATAGGAATAAATAAAATAATATAAAATTTTTTTAATAACAATTATTGTTTAACAACAAAATGCGATAATGCATCAATAAAACGAATAACAACAATTAGGAAGTTTAGGGATTTATTGGCATAGTTTAATTCTCATATCTAGGATCCGTGATATCCAGATATGTCACAATGTGATAATACACCGATAAAATGATTAACATGCGAATAAGTTCGGAGTTCAGGGATTTACTATGAAAAATCTAGCCTGTGATCCCTCTTCTGATATCGATTTTAATTTTAGGTAGTAAGGTTTACATTCCGTGCCGTAGTTTCATATCAGAAGAGGGACCACAGGCTAGATGCTTCATAGTAAATCCCTGAACTTCCAAATTATTCATTTCATTGCATTTTGCCATCTGCATATCACGGATCCTAGATAGAAGGATGAAACTAGGGCAGTGAATGCAAAACTCAATACCTAAAATTAAAATAAACATCAAAAGTGGGATCACAGGCTAGATTTTTCATAGTAAATCCCTGAGCTTTCAGTCAAACCATTCGTATTTTAAAGATTTTATCGGTGTTTTTTGTATTTAGCTTTAGTTGAATATTAGGGAAGCTGAAAGGATAAATTACTTCTTAGAATTTTATTATAATTTTTTTTATTTGCATCATAATTATACGGGATATTGGCTACATTAACTTAAATGTTATTAGGTATATATTTTAATTTGTGCGCCTAAATGTTTTCATATACATTCATTTCACATTTCATTTACTAATACATTTACAATACAAGAAAATCTAGTACAAACTTCAAAGTCGTGAAATATCGTTATGCATTTCCAAGTTAATCAAGCATGGTAATTTTTATTTCAACCAATATCAACATCACGTGGGTTTCACCTCATTGAGAGTTATGCGAATGTTGACTTCATGACCAACAAAAATCAAAGTAGCAGATCGAATCAGTACATATAAGGGCAAACGTTCTTTCATCTAACTGAAACTAAAATTGACCAAACATACCTGTATACTCTGATTTTCAGTGGCCACGGTTGATTGACCGATATATACGGTCAGTTTCTCTATCTTCGTTCAGTCAGTTTTCTATAGTTGCTAGCGCGTTTACCGATTGTAATAGACCTCACGTCGCTGGAGTGCGTCCACATTATATGTTTTGTAATCCAATCCAGAGCGGTTTTGATCATTAAATATTTGGGCGCATTTAAAAAATGAAAAGGATACTCTTACGAGCAAAACCTCGGTAGTTGCGGTAGAAACTGTACCTAAATACAGCTGACGGTTGAGGAGAAATTCATGTAGCGAATAAAGCAAGTTCACTAGCTGATGCTGGCAGTTCGTTCGTATATTCTGATATAAATGTTGCAGAAATCAGAATATGTGGGGTAAATTACTTACAAATTTTATTGTATTGTGTCCAAAGAAGAAGAACTGGAGATATGTCCGAAAATTATTTTAAGCAAAACATATTTAAATAACGCACCAAATATAATTTGGGGGGTACATACCAGCAAAATTAAACCAAATTTATAGGATTACAAAGGAGGTATTAAACATATTTTAAAAGCCTTTAGTTGATCGTAGGGGCTCATTTTATTGTTTTGCATTACGAATATATAGGTGCGTTAAGTATAATACTGTGATACATCGCCAGATTAATTTAGAACTTTTAAAACCTTGAATGTACAGATATAATCCTAACAGATATTCCTTTTAACAAAATGGCTGAATAACGAAGCAAAACTTTTCGGGTGGAGCCACTCAAATAGTGGTTGAGCTCTTTTATTAAGCTTCCTTAGTAAAAAAAGGAAGTACATCGAAGAGACAAATAATGATACAATCATGCTATGGACACATTGTACAATAAGAGGATTAAGTAATGCTGAACTAAATACTTATATTTAAATAAACCAACCATACAAAATGATTTAAAATCATCCAGATAAGATAAAATCGTCATCCTAAATAAAAATAAATATTTAATTTACGAATAACATATCTGGTGTACTGATAAATTTAGAGAAATGTCAAAATTGCTCAACAATGCATAATTAGTAGATAACTGATTAAAGAAACAGATACGAGTAGCTTCACACAATATTTTTGAACACTACTTTATAGTCGTAAAACGCAAGAGTTTTAAATCAATTGAATAAATTTCATGTGACTATTTTATGAGACCCTCCCATCATTACTCCCCTTTAGAATATAATGCGCACATAATAAAAAGATAATTAAAAATTTTAAAAAGATAAATAAATAAAGATAAAATAGACTACACCAGCAAAATATTTAATAAACTAATTTGTATAAACACGAGTTGGTAATCCTGTTAAAAAAGGGGCGGCTTCCTATTGCTTTTTTTAAGGGAACCGCGTTACTAGTATTTTATGTGAAAACTATATGCAAGGAAATATTGCACAAGATTATTTATATAGTACGAGTACTTAAACTATATTTCAATTTCCAAACACATATGATGATATCTAAATAAAGATGCAATTTTGCAGAATTCGAGAAGGGTGAGTTTTCCTTCTTATGGTACCAAAAGGTTTGTTCGCTAGAAGCCGTAATTATCCGTAACAATTTAGGACTAGGGTCCCAAAATTACATATGCCGCTTCATGACAACTTAAAAAAAATATATGTTGGTCTTTCAAAGTTCAGATTGCGTGGACAACAGTAATGAAATGCGAACGTGTTACTCAAGCTTAAGCAATACTTTTGAACATATTTTATTTTCTTGAAGATTGCACACGAAAACGGAACCTCTCTCAATCAACATGGCAATCACATAACGAATACATGATCGTGGGAAAATACTCCAACTGATTGTGTAGGACGAAACGTGGATGACACAAACAACAAATATGCTTAAAATTGAAACTGCCATTTGAAGAGACCGATACCGTTCTATAAAATAAATCGGTACCAAGGTAAATCCACGTAGTAGTGCAACGAATCTGGAGAGTTACAAATGGCCACAAACACCGCTCTAACAGCGTGGCGAAAATCTTCTTCTTCTAGCTAGCAACCAAAGTCATTGTATCAATCTGATATCAATGTAGAAATGACACCGGACCCATCTTACAATGAAGTGCGAAGCGTCATATCAAAAATTATAAGGCATCTGGCGAGGATGACATCTGCAACAAAATGCTCAAGAACGGCAGCGATTACCTCTTCTTCCGCATGTTTAAGCTGGTTTCAACGATTTCATTTGCAGAGAAAATCGCGGACGACTGAAATATAAACCTAATTTGCCCACTACATAGAAAGGGGGACCGGCTGAATTTTAACAACTATCGCGAAATAGCTCATCACCGGCTACAAGGCTTTGGCCAACGTAGTTGCTGGAAAGTGCTACGAAAAGGACATCCCTGTATATTTCAATTCATAGATTTTGAACTGGCGTATGATAGCATCCAAAGGAACACATTATGGAATGTATTGTCACATATGAGCATTCCTTTAAAATTGATAACCAAGTGCAACGTAATAATGGGTGGTTCTAAAAGCAGGGTGATAGTCGTAGGCAAGCTCCCGGAGGCTTTCGAAATAACATCAGGCAACGAAACCCAACAACTCAAATTCCATTCAACCTTTCGTTATAATTTATCATTCGCCAGCTCAACATAGCGCAGCTGATTATATTAATTATAAGACCAAACACGAGGCAGACAAATTTACTAATGCTTAGCATTAGTAAATAACAAATTGTTTAGCTTGGCACCTGAACCAAAACCTGAAATTCTGCTGCCTGAAAACTCTGCTTTAAAGTTTTTTTCAAGTAATTTTTTTATTACAAATCGTACAGAACATGGTTCGATGTGAAAAAATGTTCAAACATCCAATAGAAAGTAAGCAACTTAAGCATCATCCACATCCGCTCCGCTTTTCCCATTATATTGAGACCAACTACAACTGTCATTTATCCAATTAGACCTAAATGAGTCCAGATAGTAAAGAGTTCAATAATCTGTTCAAAATAACAATAAGATTGTTTATTACTTAATAGTGAACTTGTATTACACGATTTGCAACCTATTCTTACACAAGATATACACTAAATCTCTGCTTTCAGGATTAGGAAACGATACTGCAAAAATATTGCCTTTATCGTTTCAAGACAGCTTAAACCGACGAATACCCCAACGCACGCGAGATTTTAGAAGAATTTAACGAATCTCGCAGAGAAAACTTCGACAAAATAATCATCAATCCAAAATGTAAAACGTGCAACGAGAGTTTAATGACTAAAATGACACTTTCGTTGCACGGAAATCTGGGTACATGGCGCCCTCCGGTTTCAAGTAACCTTGCATCAGCAAGAGTGTGGCAGGCCTTTCAGTATCAGATCCAATACACTTCAATGATATACATTGACCTAAAAATATTGGTGTATGCCTTTATTCATTACAAGATGCTTTTGACAACACCAATTTCGAAGTAAGCCAAACACAAGCTAAAGAAGGAAAGAAAAATAGCGGAACGTGTGCAATATGCTTTTAGGCTAGTAAACGACCACCACGCTAGTAAGCAACACCGTAAAACTCAATTTCCCGTGCTACGGTTTCAAGATGAAAATGATATCGGGAGCTAAATATCTTGGTGTTATGTTTGGTCCAAAACTAGCATAGAAAACCCAAATCTCGTACATCTAATAATAAAGCTTACTCCGTCTGTCAACGAATGTTTGGCAAAAGGTGCGGAATTAATCCACAAATGGCGCTATGACTTTATCAAAGTATTCAAAATACAATGATTTCATATACGCAGCGTTCAGAGGCTAAAAACAGAGCACACGAAAACTTAAACAAACTAAATAAAAATCAGTGGCTTGCAACAGGTGTTATGAATATCTGCGTTACGGCTACTATCGAGAGCCGTTTAAGGCCCACATTATTATATACATATGAAAGGCTTTACCGTTTAGTTTCGTCAACTAAAAATATTACAATCAAATAAAACCCAACAGGCCAGGTGGTAGCGGTATCTTGATCAAATTAAACTTGGTAAGTGAAATATGTTTAATTATCAGACTTGATGAGTTAAAGTAATCTTAAGCATAGATTCATACTCCGCACACTCTTAGGAAAGTTCTTAACCGTATTTCCAGCCAATTAAATAGAAGCCTGCCCTGCACACATGAATTATATGTATTAGAAGAAAATTCAAAAAAACCATTACCCTATAAAGGGTTGTAGTAGATTTTTGAATTTTCAATAGTGTGTTGAACTGAATTAAATTTTATTTTATTTGCTAAATCTGATTTACTAATCCGCAGTTTGTACAGGCTATAAGAACCAAAACACTTAAATAGAAAAATTATGATGAAAACACCATCGAGCAGCGGACATGTAAACGGAGTACTCAAGAAGGACCGCCAATCACAGAGATCCCTAGTACGACACATGACAGGACCCGGCCTACGAACACTTAAAAAATGGAAATTTCCCAATACATATTTGTTTTGCAATACGCCCTCGCTCTTAATGATTTATAAATCGTCTGTCTGAAATGCGAATAACCGCCGTATATTAACTTCAGATACAGATGTCTATTTTAATTTGAAACATATTTCATATCTGTTATGATTCTGAAAAAATAATAATAATTTTAAAGGAAATTAAATTTTAGCTCACGCAAAAAACACCTACTTTTCACACCTACAAATCTAATAAAATAAATTGCTTCTTCAATAGATGTGGGCGAATTATTACGATCCAGCAGTGTGATAAAGTCTGTAATAAAGAAGCTATAAAACATAAAGCAGTTGAATGACTTGTTATCACTAAATACGGAACCGATATAGGCACAAGTCCAGAAAATATTACTAGAGACATAGCATAGAGCACCAATACAACTTTACGTAAAAGTGATTTCTACCACAATACACCTTCACGGGAATATAATTCTTTTATCTTACACCTCCACGTAAGAGGGCTAAACACAGGATTATTAAATTTTGAAAAAATGCTACTGTTACTCAATTTAATTATTTCGTAGTTGAAAGTTAATTAATCCTTCGTAAATGAGGCTGCCTTAATTATAAAATAAATTTATTTTACTTCAATAAGGTTTTCCTTATAAAAATTTTTTTGTTTTGGGGAGGCCGAAAAAGGGGAGCTATTCTTATTTTATAAAACTAATAAAGCTAAACATTTACTATTCGCCTAGACATAAATTTTTGTCAAGCACAACTTAACTTATATTAATGATAAGTTTTGACTAACGAAAAATAGAACAAGGCGGTCTATAAAAGGAATAGTGTCTATTGTTACATGAAAGATTTTAACGGGCTTGCTCCGATTGCTTGAAGATAGTATACACCCGCAAACTCTTTACTTATTTGAGTGAAATAACAAAAAAAAATGTGAGTGAAACTACATTTCAGAGATTTCGCTATATAGCCCAGCAGTATATCTGAATATTGACCACTTCAACCTACCAATCCAAATTAATTCGTCACTTCTATATAAAAGAATGCCAACCCATAGAATAGTCGATATAAAGTACAATATGAATAAATTGAACAGATAAACTAAGAATTTAACTCATACTTCTCGTTATAAGTATTGCTTTTATATGAACGTGGCGGAAGTCCAAATGTCTGCTATTCAGATACATTAGTGGCTATATTACGAGTTATAGTTCGAAATTTCAGTAAACTGATATTTTACTCATTTTGTCATTTCACTCAAATATGGCGGCTTTTGATAATTTCTCTATTAATTTTGTTAGTTATGGAACCACCGTATATTTTCTTTGTTATTTTAAAACTAACTTCTAAAACGAAAATAACTTAGCGAACCAATATAAAATATACCAAAGAAGAATATTTGTTTTGCTGTGGTCTGAAGAGAAATATGATATGGCAGTGAAATATGTTCGAAATAACAAACAAACAAGTGTTAATACATACACTGTTAAAAAAAAATTATAAGAATCTTGAGTTTAAACTAGAAAAAAAAACAAAAAAATTATTTTATATTCTCCATATTAGCTCGAAAAATTGTAGTTTTACAGAAGATAATTTAGCTGTTTCAATATCTCTAAATGTCGGGCATCGAAAATTTGTGTAAAAGCCATTATGTGGAAATTTTTATTACATTACGAAAAGACAATCATGTGAACTACAGGATATTAAAACGGGCTAATTCTGAATTTTTTTCTAGTAAATTAAGTCAATTCGGTCGGAATGAGCAGATTTAATTTAAATAAATTCTCGAAATAGTGGAATTTGTCGGAAATGCCTATAAGGTAACACAATCAAATGAATCAAGTGCAGCAATTTCAAAATTGATCTAGTTCTGTTCTGATCAATTCTGGATATCGTATGCATTGTCGGAAAATTCCACTACTTGGAAATGTTAGCCTTAGGTCGACACAAGCAAATGAGTTAAGAGACATTTCCAAAAGGAGAGAAGAAGTATGTTTTCTCGTTCTCGCAAATCCAGTTGATTTTATTCGGTTGAGTAGTTTTAGTTTAAATAAATTCTGGATATCGTAGAGTTTGTCGGAAAACTCCACTATGTGGAAATGTTTGTCTTAGTTGAGCAAAAAATAGGTCAAGAGCCATTTCCAAGAGGAGGGGAGGAATCATTTGCTTGTGTTGCAACAGATCATTTTTGCAACAAACTCTATGATATTCAGGATTTATCTAAACTAAAACTGCTCAAACCAATAAAACAGATTTGATTGACGCGAATGAAAACGGTTGATCCTCCGCTTCTGTTGCAAATTGCTCTTGACTCATATGCTTGTGTCAATCTAAGGCTCATATTTTTCACATAATAAAATTGTCCGACAAACTCTATGATATCCAAAATTTATCTAAATAAAAACTACTTAAACCAATAACTCTCTGTGTTCTTTCTATTACAGCCGCCTTTGCAAAATAAATCCAATATGAAAAAATATGGCGCCTATTTTCGTCGTTTTCTATTATAACATAACTCCGTTATGCGCATAGGTTTTGCCAAACCTTTTCGATTTTAATTGCAATTTAAATACATTTCTAATTGAGCGACTTTAATTTTCGTGTAGCTTATTAAAAAATTTTTAATTATCGATCTATGAAAATATCAGGATGAAAAAAAATCTATAAAAGGATATTTATAAGGATGATTTAATATAATCATCGTTCCCATACCTTACGAGTCTGACCAGACCCCATATACATTTTATGTGAAAGATGGTGCATTTTTCCATTTTTAACTTTCTTTTGGCAATTTTCCATTCAAACTTCCATTTATTTCTATCTTTAACAACAAAGTGATGTTCCAGATTGTTTCTACGGTAAAGATGGTAAAAATGGAATGAAAATTAACCAAATGATGCTGTTCATTGCGCCAACACAATGTTATGCGTTTTCGAGCTGGACCCAAGAAACAAAATTATATTCCAATTGAGGTATTTAAGAAATTATTCACACCAAACATTGTGCTCATTATCATCCAAAAATGACCTAATTCCGATAAAATACAAAAAAAACAGGAAGGATGGAATCGAAAGTGAATTAGATGTATTTATTGCATTATTTTTGGCTACCGATTGAGCAGCTATAGCTATGTCTCATACTCGATTTCGTGCATTGACATTATTTATTTGGTTTGATGATGGGCGAACACGTTTGAATCAAAACCTCACCAAGAAATATAACCCGCATGCGAATATTACAAATGGTGAACAGCTGTTTCCATACCGTGTCAAAACTAAATTCACTCTTTAGCCGAACCTAGCGAAATATGGCATGAAATGGTGAACTTGCGATTCAAAAACAAAATATTCATTGCAAGGAAAATTATATACAGATCGAGAAGAAGGAGCTCATCGTGAAATGAATAAAGGCGAAAAGGTTATGTTACAACTCGCAAAAACGTACACTAACAGCTGCCGTACAATTATCGCTGATGATTTTTTCATAACATTGGAAGGAACTATGCGACTAGCCAAACTTCGTCCGGTGTCGTCCTGTTCTTTCATCTTTCATGCCAAAACATAATAAGTGTGTAAACTTACTTTCCACCGTGCATCACCACAATGGGACCAGAAACAATTTTGTTTTATAATGCAATAAACCAGGCGTCGATTGCATAGATCAAATGGTAACTCATTTCACATCAAACGATCAACAAAAAGGTGGACTTTTATTTTTTCTACAACATGATGGATGTTGCAGCATTGGCTGCATTTTGCATTTGCAAGGAAATCGATGTTAGCAACAGGTGTGATCAAAATCAAATGTCAAAGAGTAAAAGCAAAACGTTTACAACATCAAACAATTTACCACACGAACGGCCATTGAATCGTTTTTCGGAAGACCAATAAATGTAGGAATTCGACATATCGTATTCATCATCATTGCTTGCGTTTTCATTTTGACTTCACTTCGTCTTATTTTGGGAGGTTGATGACTTCCAGGTTTAGTAGTTTGATAACTGTTTAGTTGTATTGCAAATTACAGCAAATAGTGTAGAACAGAACCAATTTAGATATTCAGTGCGGTATTTAAATACGAGTGCGATGACACAGCTTTAGTTAAGACACGTTACGAGATAGAACTACTGAACTACACCGATATTATACAGAACTATACAGAACAACGATATTACAAGAAAACTATACAACTTTTATGATGGATTTTTTCGGTTAAACGTAGATTACTATTAAATCTAAATTATTTAATTAAAAAATAAATAAATTTTAAATTGGACAAATTTGAAAAAAGCTATCGCGAACTCAACCCGATTGTTTTTCAGAAAAACGCTGCTAATAAAAGCGAAAGTGTGGGTAACAGGAAAATAATAAGTGATGTTAAAATGAAAATAGTGGTGTGATTAAAACTAATTGTGGAAATTATTTGTTGTTGCGTTTTAGTGTTGGTGGATTATTGATGGGAAAATGATTGTGGGAATACGGTATGGCATTTTCAGAAATATTCCAGTAGCGGTGTAAATGTTCATTAAATATTTGAAAAATTATTCAGAGATTATTTCCGATATATTCGGGAATATTCCGGAAGTGGTGTAGGTTACGAGAATTGGTGTTGTAAGCCAACAAATCTGTAGAAGTATTCACAATAATATGTTTGTGAGCTATAAATTGTTCTTCAAAGTACATCGGTGCTATATCCAGAAGAATTTTTTTTTTTTGATATTTTTAAATTATTTTTGTGGTAGAGCGTGCTTGGCGGAATCACGACTCCAATTGTATCCTAAACTTTATGCATATAATTTTAGGTATTATCATTCAAAAACAGTCAATACTGTAAAGTATGTAGTAAATGCTTTTATTTTTATGCATACCAGCCAATGTGTTACTTTGAAATTTACGAGAGTGTTCACTACATTTTAACAGTATAAATTTAAAAGCGAATGCAATCGCGGGTAGTAAACTTAAATATCAGAGATTGGCTCATGTATTCTAATGAGGTTTTGAGCCCATTTTGAATTTATTCAAGATGAATAAATCTTAATATGGCACATCAATGGATGAATCATTTCTCCGAATAAGACAATATCTATAATTTGAGTTATTTAGCACAGAGCAATAGCACATCTCAACAAAAATTTTGAAAATTTGATTAATTTTAGAAATTTTGGTCGTATATAGTCGCTATGTATAACACATTTAAACAGGCCTACCTTTCGCTTTGTTTATGTAAACTTATACGTAATTTACATTTACGTGTATTGTACCTCAAAAACATCCAATATTTTACGAACAAACTAAGTAGTATTGTGTATTGCATTAATCTTATTTTATTTTCTTCGTCTTGTCGAAAGATGAAAGTCAACATCCTTTCGTCTTACAGATGTCGTTATATGGTTTTGGTCTAGGGTTTCAGTGACAATTTTTTAGCAGGTGAAATATTTTTCTTTTAAATATCACTGAATGTAAATTACGCATTAATCGCTATGAAAGTCGAGATCAACCTTTTTCCATCATATATGTAGAATGTTTTTAATTTCAATTAGTTAGAAGTATATTTTAATTTTTAATTTACTTGTATATATTATAAGTATTACATTTTGTAGCACAAAGATCAATACAAATTTTTTAAGTTATCGTTTATTGGATGGTTGGTCAGAAAATTGGCCATCGTAGTTGGCTTAATTTTAGTAGTGAACCAAATTGCGTTGGATTCATATAAACCTAAAGAAATAAGTTTTTATAAATCAAATTCGAGTAGAGTGTGTTTCAATTGGTTTAAATGCCGCATAAAAAGTTAAAAATTGAGGTGAATAAAAATGTCAACTTTGTATCTGCTTCAAGAGCTGATATAATTTTTATATTTGGCTGGAAAAAATTTGGCTGACAAAAATTTTTCATGTATAAATTTTGAGAAAAATCGCATTGATATAGATGTAAACTGACCATAATTGACTAATATATACTTAAGTAGTATTTATTTTACATATTTTCATATTTAAATTTGCTATATACGTTCACAATTACACATAAACCTAGTGTTCAGTCGGTCAAAAATGATAAAAAATATCATGGTATTTTTTATTACGTTTTGCCATAAAACACACTCATTTATCACAATTATTTGATCCTAACTGTCAAAGTTTTTGTATATATACATATTTTGTTTAAACAATTTTATTGTGATGAGAGGTAACGATTTTGCTAACATTTATGTGATCTTTACACTTTAAATTGTTATCAATTCAACGTAAATTAATATTTAAATGAACAGCCAGAAACACTAGAAAACAATGTCCATATTTACGAGTATCACGAAAGATTTTGACAAGTGCATTTTGACGTACAAAACTAATTTACAATTTTATTTCAAATTGGATGTTCGGATGACTCGGTTTTGACATAAAATTATACGGAGTGAAGTTAGGGTCACAAAAAATATCATGATAATTTTTATGATTTTGGTCGGACTAAACACGCCGAAAATAAGCAACCATAGTTGTCAAAATTTTACCCAATTGCCACAGATAAAAAAGTAAAAAGTTAAAAAATATTTACCACGAATAAATTTTTAGCTTTTTAACTTTTTATTGGGTATTTAAACCAGTTGAAACACGCACTTAGAGTAAAATGTCACACTTTTTATGTTTCAAGAGATGATAAAGCTTTTTTATGAGAAACGTTTGGCTGACACAAAATAGTTGTTTGTAAACAGAATTTTGCCAAGTATAACTGACTGTAATTGAAAGGTATATTTTCGAAATAGTATTAATTCCAGTTCAGAATTACATTAAATAAGAATTCAAGTTTTCAAAAAAAAAATTTAACCAATATTTTAACCAAAGTTATAAAGTTAACAAAAGAGTTACCATGAATAAATTTTTAACTTTTTATGCGGCATTTAAACGAATTTCAACACACACTTAAAATTACTACTTATAAATTAGTCGACTATAATTGATATTAAATTTCGAACCAAAAAATCTTTACGGTTTAGAGATTCATACGAATGTTTGAAATAAAGTGATATTTTTATGATGTTATTTCATGTTATTGACAGTTTGATATGATATATAGATCAAGTCGTACTGGCAAATTTTCCTTTCAACTCCCGCACTGCCATCTATTAAGACTTTTGTTTTCAGAAAGTTATTAGTTGTGAATTCAATATAAAGTCTGACACAAAAAAATTTTGATTGAATTATTGATTTATTACTTTCGATTACGAATTTACAATTACAATTATAAAAATCCTTAAAGTATTGCATATATCAGATGTTACTTGCAAGAATCAGGTGGTGATGATAGCTAGCGGAAAAGGTTTAGTAATATTATACTAAATTAAAGCTGCGGAAAACATGATCTATTAATGAAAATGACTCATTGCTATCGAACAATAATTAAAAAAGATTACTAGATAAAATTTTAATAATAATTCAATAATTTTAATTTTAATTAATGATGAATTAACTTGTTATTAGTGAATAATGTTAAATCACCGCTGTAGTGAATTATAAATAATAAAGTAATTGAAGGTTTTTCACACAAATATAATGAGTATTTGGTGAGAAAGCCATGAACACAAATCTCTAATGATAATACAGCCAAAAAAGCGACAAGTTGATGACGATAGAAAGACGCTAAGATAACCTGTCCGTCTCTTGGTACTCTATTGAATTATAATTCGAAATAACCAAACAACATTTTTTTATGTTCATAGATGATGATGAGGGATGATACTACCTTTCCGCATCTATATCTCTCTCATGTTGTCATTTTTGTAGTAGGATCATTGCAGTGCTGATAAAATATTAGTATTCGACGATTAAGGAAGCTGAATAAGGTGATACCTTATCACAAATCTTTTCGAGAGGTTTTAAATAACAAATAGAATTTGTGTTTTATAGTATTATTTATAAATACACATAAAAAATCGGTAGTATTACCTCGGCCTATGGTACATCTCGGCTCTTTACAATTTAATTTTAGAATGTATATACGACTGTGTATAAATATATGCACAATTGATTTAAAATTAATTGAATCAGAACGCGACCGTTGAATTTACATTGTGTATTGCCAGTATGCTCGTATGTATGTTGATTGATGTGGCATTTCAAACCAAATTCGTTTATTATGAAATATTTTATTTTCTATTTCATTGTGGATAAAATCGAATAACATGGAAGTGGTTTTATTAATTAAAATTTTCATTATTTTATTAAGTTATCTATAAAATGTGCATGTTATATGCTTGTTTACGAAACTTCAACCGCAAAAAGAATTCAGAAACTTATGATTATATCGAATGGAGTCTACTTAGCGCTACCCAAAGCGCTACAGAGCGCTGTCCCCAAAACCGATATTAAAATTAATTAAATGACGATAAAATTTTTAATGACACTGATAAATGACTGGAGATTTGATTGCTGCTTATTCCTCAAAATGTTGATCCTCAAAATGTTACGAAAGATGATAATATTAAGCAGAAGAATTAACAAATCCAGAACTACTAAGAACAATTTTCTAAACAATGAACTGTTAACTTAAAGATGTGAACCTCTAAACAACACCCGTATGTAACGGGTGTTGTTTAGAGGTTCACATCTTTAAGTTAACAACACAGTTTTGTTTGACAACCGATTTAACAGCTGACATTTGCTTTGTCATTAGTTTGATTCGCCATTTCATAATGAATAGACTCACGCCAGAGCAACGCTTGCAAATTGTTGAAATTTTTTATCAAAAGAATGGTTCTGTTCGCCAAACTCGGATCGTTTTCGTATCATGCATACTCTAAATGATAATACGCATCCAATAAGATGTGAAACAGTGCGTACTGAACAAGCGATAGACGCTCTACAGCGAAGCATTGAGGAACACATGTCCACGTGTCCATCCACTTTAATTAAAGCCATCCTACCATCGCACACGCCGCTAATTCGGCCAATGGGCTGAAGCACAAATTGATATTAATGTTGATTTTCCAAACAAAATTTTGTTCAGCGATGAAGCTCACTTTTGGTTGAATGGGTACGTTAATAAACAGAATTGTCAGATTTGGAGTGAAGATAATCCACAAGCCTTTGCCGAAACACCATTACATCAAGAGAAAATCACTGTTTGGTGCACTCTATGGGCCGGCGGAATCATTGGTCCATATGTCTTTAAAAACGATGATGGGCGGACGGTACCACATGCCACACAGCGCGGGATAGAATTAATTTATTCAAAGAAATATTTAATGAAAGACTAATTTCACGTAATGGTCCTGTTAATTGGCCACCGAGATCGTGTGATCTAACTCCATTAGATTATTTTCTTTGAGGATATGTTAAGTCACTTGTCTACTCCGATAAACCAGAGACGATTGAAGACTTGGACCACACGATTCGGCGAGTTATTAGCGAAATACGGCTGCAATTTCAGCGAAGAGTGATCGAAAATTGGACCTCCAGTCTGGCCGAAATCATATTCAAACATTAATGGCATAAAATTATCTATCCGGTAAAGCTAGTTTCACTGATATTTAAAATGTTTTTTTTGTTCTATTTTAATTTAAAATTGTGAACCTCTAAAAAACACCTTTTATGTAACAAACCAATAATATTATGAAGCACCTTCAATCCGATTTTGTAGGACAACTGAAAAAATTAACACCATCAGCTTAAATGCACTAATTTCAACTCGAAGAAATTAAGTCAGAACGCGGAAACATTTCGAAACTTCTAAACTGGTCTAAATTATAAATATTATTTCACAAATATAAAAAGAAAGGATTTTCTTACCAACAAAACAATAGAAATACTAAGCAAAATAGTTCTTGATCGAATTTCATGAGATTGTTGTCAAGTATGAAGCAAGGTGATCGTTTCACAGAAGTTTTAGAACAAAATAAATCAATGGCTCCTAAATGTTGATTATTAATTAAAAGTTAATGCCGCTTCGATTTGTGTGATGTGGCTTTTAAACTAATTGTGTGTATAGGAACGACACTAAGTTTCCATACATTTGAAACTAAGATTGGTTTTAGATGATTGATTATTAAATTTTCATGGTAAACTATATCCAATAATTCGGGCGGTGGTGTCAGAATCTCTGCGCCAATAATCTATAAATGATCAAAATTGGAAATATAATTTGATGCGGGTTGAAGCACCTTTTGCAAATATGTACTAAGGGTGCGGCATTTTATAAGCTGAGTTCGCGAACTCATGTGTCCACCATTGTATTGGAAAAATATTTTTCCTAATGCCTTAATATCAACATACGATACCCACTTTAGAAAAAGATTTGGACTTTCGGGCTGCAAATTTTCAAACGTTTAAAAACGTGGATTTGAGATTGGATCAAACCACTCACCAAATATTTATAACGGATGATCAAATTAGTATTATATATTTTATTATAACAGCCATTTTATTCAGATTTCCTTCAAAATTGACATCTGTGTTGAATATTGGTAGGCAAATCACCAGGAAAAGGTCGGGCTACGTTTCGAGCATACAGAGCTTACTATTCATAATGTAATTAAAAAACTGGAGACAAATAATAGTGTCTGTGATGTTAAGAATCCCACCGGCCAAGACGTAAGCGTAATTCTGAAAATATAGATGCTGTGGACCAAAGTGTAGATGAAAATCGAGAACAATCTATGACAGCACATAAAAACATTCTTCATAAAAATTTGCATTTCAAGGCGTATAAATTCAGTGGGCCCAAGAACTTAAACCAAATGACCATTTATTGCGTAGAAATTTTTCAGATTTTTTAAATAAGCGGATTATAGCATTTGGAGTGAAAAAACTCACATCCTGTTCATGAAACACGTTTACATCCACAAACATTAGTTTTTTAAGAATGAAAATGGCATTGCAGTTACCGTCAATGGAGAACGCTACATACACAAGAATACTGATTTTCTGTGGCATGAATTAGTACAACATGCCATATATCTCATTATACAATCAACTTATTAAGAGAAAAGTTTAGTGACCATGTAGTCTCTGAAAAGTCCGATGTGAACTGGTCACCAAGATCATGCGATATAACTACATTGGACTATTTTCTTTGGGGTTATGTTAAATCATTGGTTTGCGCCAATAAACCACAAACACTCAATCGCCTTAAATAAAACCAACATTATTCGTGTTATTGGTGAAATAAATGCATATGTATGTAAAAAACTGGTCAAAAATTGTTGTTCCAGAATCGAATTTTTTTAAAATCCAGAGGCTGTCACTTAGATCAGTTTAAATAAAAATATCATGGACCAATGTCTAAAATAAATTAAAAATTATATCGATATCTTGTACCGTTTATCTTTATTTCAAATTAAAAATATATATCTTATTTGATCACCTTTTACGATCCGGAGATGGTTTAAAAACACCAAAAATACCCACCTAATAGGCCTCTTAAACTAGACACAGATACATTTAATTCAATATAAATTTAGTTACATACGAGTATATGAGTATAATTTGATCTTTAAAAGCGCCTTAGTTGCAGTGGAAACCATGGGATCTACCCAGAAAATCTGTGGTACATAAAATTTGGAACGGACCCTTTCAGTGCGAATTTACAAGTGTCTTACCAGGAAGGTTAGCTGCACCTGAGACTTATTCACTTAACCAAAGCAAATCATTTTATTATCAGATTAACTCTCCAAAATAAATTTTATTTAAACCAATCGCGCTTTCTGCGTATAATGTTAAAAGTCTCCTCCAGAACACCATATTCACGCTAATTCACTCGGCGATTTGCGAAAAATACTCGACCACGATGACCACCCGACACCGGCTGAACTCTGAACTATCTATCGCAATTGCCAGTAAAACAATTGCCAGTCAGCTTTTTGACGTGGGTACCGGGAAATATCTAATTGATTCCAAAACATGTCAGATATCGTTCCCGCGTGTTTTTTGTCAAACGTATGGCCTTCAATTTAGGACGTTGTAAGGAAAGTTTTTCCAAACGTTTTAAACAACTTCAAAATTCATTATGGCCTTAGCGAACGTGCAATATTAGCTCCACAGAATAACGAGGACGTGGATCTAGCTGACAATTATACATTAATAATTCTTTACGTGGTAGGGATGGCTATATTGCGGAAACTATGGGATGGACAGTTAATTGGGTATGTGATCGGCTCTCATGTAATACTTTTGTAAGGATTTGAATTTTGTCAGGAGAGCCAAAAACGTTTATATGTACGGACTAATGTACTAAAGTGGCTATAATACTGACATATGGCGCGATAATTTCACGTTCGATATTCATTATTACTTAGAAAATACCAGATATTTTATGAGATGGGATACTTTTTTAAACACTTGTTTACTTAAAAATATTAAACTCAAAATAACAAATATGGAACCGGACGCGACATTTTCACAGCTCAGTCTGCTATATTTTTGATACGAAAACAAAATTTGAATGAAATTTTACGTATTCAATTCAAATTCAAGAGGAATGGGTTTCATGAAAAGTAACAAATATTGCTCAATAATATCTAAATCGATTGTCAAATTTTTTTATTCCTAAAATATCAATAAAACCTTCGCTCCGATCCGGTTGAAACTATCACATTCGTATTTCAATCATTCGCTTTCATTAATTGGTTTAATATATTACACTAGCGCTATGTCCCTTGGAGGAATTTATTGAGGTAATCGCCTTATTGAGGTAATCGAGTGATCTTCGGAATTTGGATAGATGAGTAACTGGCCCATTGAATCCTACTAGTTGTAATATACATGTTAGAATAACATTTACCTTAAAAATAAAATGATACTAAATTGTTGGTACTTCAATGTGTTCCTTGCAGGCCAAATGGTACACAAGTGAGGATTTAGAAAATCAGAAAAAATTTAAAAGTACCGGAGTTGAATCCCGATAGAGGCACGATACACCTGATGTTTTTCAAGGTTTCGATCGGGAATGTGGCTGAACACAACTATTATGCAAGGGATCATGAGTACGGCGATTTCGAACGAAGAAGAAATGAAATCTGCTGAACAAAATGCGAATGACAGTCTACTAAGGACCAAAGTGATTCAAAACTGTAAAAATATTGGATTGGCCAATAGTCATCTCCATATGGTAGACGAAGAAATCGATGCTATATTAAAACCATTTGATCAGCCTATGTGTACATTTAACGTATACATACTTTTTTGTACAGTAAATAATTTGACATACGTTTAAATGCGTTGATAAGGTCATTGTGACTATAATATTATTGAAGTTGCTTCAGTTTTATTGCCATGGTAATAAAATATTAAAGAGCTCCTTTACTGACATGTGTGTATACAAACATATATTATGGTAAAAGTCCGAAATCGGTAAATGTCCGAATAAAAATTGAAAAAAGTGTTTTATTACTTCGAAATTTATGAAATGAGAGTCCTATATTCTCGAAATGGTTCACTATTCACTCCACGAAGCATTTTTATGGTGCGAGTGCCAATGGGAATAGTAGGAACTAACGTCTTTACTAACTCTCATGGGCCCGCGGGAGCTAATTGTGACCTGCATGACGCTTAGCACTCTCATGGGGAATAAATGAAACTACGGAGATGTAGGGAAAATGTCAACAAATATTTCGTAACCATCGGACCTCTGGATAATCGGTTTTAATTCATTTTAATTTTTAATATTTTCCCCACATTTAATACTGAATTAATTAATTGATAGCGATATCGAACTTATCGGCTCTAAGGTCATTTTAGATGTGTTTTCAGATAACACGAAATATATTAGAATGGCCGAACAATTAATTATATAACGCGTACTTCAAAGCAACCCCCTTATTTTTTTAAATTTTAACAAGTTATTTGATGGTTGCAGTGGCGAAAACTCTGTCATTGACTGTTAATTGGATGTGTATGATCGGCTCTCATTTAATATTTTTGTCAACATTTAGAATTTTATCTTGGGAGCCCAACCCTTTCTATATGAACAGCGTGCTTTTCATTAAAAATTTTGACGCATAGATGGAAAATTTGTAAGAATCCCAACAATCAGTATCGAACGGATGAGGTTATTGATTTGAAAAAAACAGTCTTCTCATCAGGTCGACCTGACGACTGATGTTGTATTACTTACATTGGAATATTATCTATATATAGGACAATACCACGTATTTGTAGTACTAGCGAATTACTGCTAGCCTAATGAAATCGATTCTTTCATATTTTTCATCTATGTTTCACTCTCACAATTAACTTTTCGTGTTTTTTTACGAATTTATTTTATAATTTTTTTTTGTTTTCTATTGTAATGGGTTTTATTGTGATTGTTCCGTACATTGGTCTATCTTCAGTACTCTCGATAAATACACAACCATAGGAAATTATTCCATTTTTGCGTCAATCTAGTGTTTTTTATGTTCCAGGTCGACTTTGTTTGGCCACCATTTTGTTTTGGGTCACATTTGTCAGTTCGCATTTGACAGTCGTAGAGAGCGGTCGATAACAGTTTATTATGTATCTAACGCCACAACAACGGGTTGAAATTATTAAAATATTCTATTTAAATTGTTCAATTGTGAATATGCGGAGAAAAATGCATGACTCTTTTGGTGGTAATAATGTGCTCAGCAAGTCAACCATTCAGCGTGTAATGAATAATTTTGAAAATTTGCGCTACACTGGGAGATAAAGTAAAGACAATTAAGCCAACATACACCATAAAACATTGATGCAGTGAGGCAGAGTGTTGCTGAATATCCAGGTACGGGTTCCTCGAACGCTTGCACAAGAAATGGGAATGTCTCCATCATGTTTGTTACAAATTTTGAAAGAATATTTGTATTTTTACCCGTACAAAATATAATTGACACACGATCTGCAGAAAAATCAACATGAACGGCGGTGAGATGGGACTGCTCGAGTTTTATAGCTCGGTATAGAGGACCATCATTTTGAATGATGACAGAATAACTTCTACTAGGGCACTGAAAACCCTCAATTGATACACCAAAGACCACAAAACAGTTGTAGAGATTGAGCCATATTTCTTTGAGGATGCTAGAGGCAATGCTGAAACAGTTACTGGTGTCAGCTATCGGGGCATGTTGGAAAACATTTTTGTCACCGAATTTGATCAATCAAAATTTGCGAGAAATTTTTCCCAGCCGAAAAATGTCGAAAAGTGGTGAAATTAACTGGCCCTCACGCACCTCTGATTTGACTTCCTCCGATTTCTTCCTAAGAAATACTGGAAGGGAAAGATGTCCACCAATAAACCAACCACAACCTCGATGCTTCAGAACAACATAAGAAACGAAAATGCTGAAATAACACCAGAAGGCTGCGAAAATGTTATGAAAGATGTGGATGGCCACTTGACCGATGTTATATTCCATACATAATGTTAAAGACCAGATAATCAACCAATAAAATATAAATTATAAAATTGTATTTCATTTAATTGAGCTACACTAATTTGAATAGGCTCTATTGCGGCAACTCTACTCTTCGATGGTAGTAGTGGCTATATTGCGGAAACTCTCTCTCTGTCTCTCTGCTTTCAAGTAATATTTTTGTTAACATTTCGAATTTTTCCAGAGAAGTGCAACCATTTTTATATGTACGGGCAATACTAATTTAAATAAGCTCGAGTTTCTTCAATTCGATGGAAATGGTGGCTTTATTGCGGAAACTCTAAGATGGACTGCTAGTTGAGTGTGTATATTTGGCTCTCTCATAATATTTTTAACAAAGTTTTGAATTTGTCTTCGAATTTTTTACTGGACTGTTAATTAGGTGTGTAAGAGCAATTGCTAACATATAACAATTGCTAACTACATTTTGTTAACTTGTGTAGCAGTACAGTTTAAATTAATGTTAGAAATTTCACGCCGACATGTACACTATATTTTATTTTCTAAATTTAAATTTCAGTTAGTGAAACAGGAAAAAATTTATTTGAGAATTCCTCATAAATTTAATATTTTAGCGTGAAGCAGAAATAATGAAATATATTTTCAATAAAAACTTGTATAAATGGATTGTATTTCATGATGATTGCGGTTGGGGATTACCACCTAGTTCATAGAAATATTAATTTTATTCATCGAGAAAGATTAAATTAATAAATGTTTTTAATATTTAAATTATTTAGGAAATTCCAAGATGTAATGAAATAATAATCTTTCCTCAAATTTTCAGGTAGCCCGACAATTGAAATACCTACGTTATAATTGTCATTTTCGACATCGAATCCGTTTCGGGTCTCAGTTTTGTTATTATAATCAATTAGCATATTTTTTTAAGTGAATCGATTTTAAAGGCGCTTTCAATTTAACAAATATGACATCAATATTTTAATGAGTGCTAAAAATAAAATGCAAATATAATTACAAACGTGATAATGAATGTGTTGTATTAATTAAAAGGCATAACATGGGGAGTGGGCCAAATCTATAAATATTTTTTTAGACTGGCTTTTAAAGTTTAAATTATGTGTAGGCTTTCTCTAAAATCTTATTTTAACGCACAACAGAATTACTTACACAGAAACCTGAAAACTTCCAAGAATAAAACTTTTAGGGCATGCTATATAAATTTCTTTCAAACTAAAAATTTAATTACCATATAAAAATAAAAGTTGAATAAAGTTTGATTAAATTTAGAAAAGATTTAGTTATGAAAAGCTACTTATAGTTAAAGTTTACTTAAGTACTACATTTACACGAGTTCTAGGAATCGACAAGAATTTATTAAGTTCTTCATATGATTCAACAAGACAATTAAAAACGTTTTTTTATGTAAATTAATTGAAAGTTGTTAAAAAGCAAAATTAAATAAACGAGATCTTCTTGACCTTCAAAAATGATCTCGTCCACGCATTTAATCACCAAATAGTTGGAATGAAAAAATTAAAATTTTACAGGCATAGTTCGAAAGTGTATTGAAGGGAACCGAAAATATCGGACCAATCATAACATGCTCAGTAAGAGTAGATAGAGGTAAACATATTTAAGAAACAAAATTACTTCTTAAAGTCACACACCGTAATTAAGCCGTCGACGTTATAACATGACTTAATGCATGTACAATTGTTGACAGATTTGGTAGGAAAGTGGATAATATTTTTACGTAAGCGATATACATAATTAAAAACGTGGCTTTATTTTGAAACTTTCACAAGTCAAACGTGTTATAGCTATAGAGAATGCTTCATTAAAACTCTATAATAGTCGATTATGTTACGTAATTCCGTTTATAATATAATTTTTTATGTACACCATTTTATTTTATAATAATTATTTTTATATTTTCCATTGAATAGAAAAATGAAAAACAAACAATACCTGAATTTTTCATAAAAATAATGTTTATTGTTAGCTTCGTATAGAAAAACCATTATGAATGTATGACTTTATGAATAGTTAATCTTGACACAGTCTCGGGTAAAAAACCAATTCTGAAAGATTATACAAAATGAATTAAGTCCGTGTTGAGTATTTAACTAAACAGTCACAAGGCAAGAATGATCTAGATTATGCCGTTAATAGAACACAATGTTATTTTGAAAATTGCAACAAGGTTATTAGATTACATATTTATGAAATGGCGATAGTGTATTCAATGTTAAACATGACACGTGACATGTGCAACAGAAAAAAAATCATTTAAATCTTTGAGTGTGGGACTATTTTAACTATGACTACCAAAAACGTTTACGTCACAGAAAATTTATTGATACCTGTAAATCTGTTTTAATGTTATAATTGTAGTATACGATTCATTCACATTATACATAAACAACAGCAGATAAAGAAATTTATGGTTTGAAAGAATCTTCTTAGTTTGAGAAGAGAGAAAATTTTACTATTTACTTGTATAAATATCGAGATACAATTAATTCAAGGTTGATCAACAGCATTAAAAAAACCCGACCCATCAATTATAACAAATTCTTTCCAAACTAAATTTTGATTTTAGATCTAAAAATGACTGGTAAAGCAATAAATTTGCACGAATGTCATCGAAATTTATTGCATTGGTATAGTCAATCTTTTGTGCTGCGAACTTAGATTTAAAAATGAACTGTGAACGTTACGCGCAATACCCCTTCAGCTTCCCAAATACCAAAAATCTAACTCGGCGTACGAGTTTAGAAAAATTGGCTAAAAATAATAGTAGCAGAAGAAATAAAACCTCTTAAGTAACTGACTTTAAGGAATTTGAAGAACAAATCAGGCAGGAGTTTGAAAATAAAATTAAGGAAGTGGAGATCAGCTTCAAACAAATGCGGAGTTGCATTTGAGTGTTTTAAGGTACCGTTCCTAGTGACAGTACAGCACAATGGTTTGGCTGCAGGAATGCCGCTAAATGCGCTGATTTTGGCTTTCGAACGAATAAAATCTCAGACTCATTACAAAACGAATCTACAACGGAAAAGAGTTAAGAGTGAATCATAACTAAATTAGAACTATAAGATAGAGGCAGTCACACGTCAGAGAATCATGTAATTTACAACGCGCAAATCGCTCAAAATATACGGCACCTATTTTGGGAAAGTTTGGAAGACTTAGAGAGAGACGACCATTTGAAATTTCATTTCAGGACAAACATAAAAGGTATAATCATGAATGTTGTATTGGCCTTCGCTTTAGAGTATGAGGCAGCCAGAACAAGTTTACCCACCGATTCAATTAAGTTGCATAAGCTTGATTCTGAAGATATTACGCAGATAAAGACACGGTACTCGGACACCACATCAAGATCGTAAGGAGGCAGCACCTTAAGGGAGATGACACGACAGCAAGAAAATACCCCAGGGACACCGCCAAAAACGTACATCTTTAGGAGGTAAGGAAAAATATGGTCTGGCAACCATATAGGTTCTTAAGTGGTACAATGTTAAAGTACACCTTCAAATAAATACCAGTGAACAAAATGAATTCCAAGTTATAATCGAAAACAAAGTCAAGATACCACCGATGTGCGAGAAAATAGTCAGCGCTATAATAAAGTGCCAGTGCGAATATTGAATGTCAGATTACCAATAAATTTAGTCAGCGAAGGGATGGTTATTGGTAAAGCTGAGGGAATCAACTATATTACGAACCGCCAGTTGAAACAATGTCGTTGATCGCACCAAACCAAAAACAGAGAAAAGTCATTCGCTCACTCTGCATTGCGCAACATCGAATCTACAGAGGAAACGCTACTTCACTAGTGGTTCAGGCCCAGTAGCGCGACGCGACAAGGTTTTGTGTTGATTACCGCAAACCAAACGAAGTGTCGAAGGATCAGAAAACGGTCGGTAAAGCCATTTGGATTATGCAATGCGCCTATTACATTCGAGAGATTAATGACGCAAATTCTCAGAGGCCTTAATTGGAAAACAGTTCTGGTAGATTTGAATGACATCATTATGTACTACGACACACACTTCAGAAACACGTTAACAATTCTAAGCAAGTTAACAAAAAGTTAACTATTTGGGCCGTATTCTTTCAAACAATGGCATGGAAACGGATCCAAAGAAGTTAGTAGGAGTAATTGATTGGTCATTGCTCCAAAGGATCTCCGTTAAGTAAACAATTTTACAGGATTGTGCTCCTTTTAACGACTATTTGTGCCAAATTTTACAGATGTTGCAGCAAGTTTACATCGTTCCACCGAAAAATGTCAACCAATTGAGTGGAACACGGAATATCAAAAGGCATTTGCTGAATTAAAGATACAGAAGCTAGCAACGCCGGAACAGACCATGCAGCACTCAAATGGTTAATGTACTTTAAAAAACCCGAAGGCCAAGTAACCAACTTCATCTAACTACTACAAGCATGCACTTTCTTTATTGGGCGCAGTAGCAGTCGCTGAGGTCAAAAGACGAGTAAGTAGTAGTTTCGGAAGAGGTTAACGGTGACAACAACAACAATAAACAGAAGATTGTGCTACCGCTCAATTGGATGCGGGAGATTCTACAAGAAACAAACGATGGAAGGTCCCAAGCAATAGAATTAAGTAAATATTGGATGAGACAAGACACGGGTTTTAATGGGTATTTCACATGATATAGGTGTCAACCTTAATTTTAGCAATGATAACACGGATTTTCAATCAAGAACAGAATCAAATATAATTAATTAATCAAGCAATCGTAATTTCATTACGACTAAATGGGATGGAACAATGATAAACATTTTAATGGTCCTCCTGCGCGAGTATTTTCCGAGGTTGCAAACCAACATAAGGGCTTTGCGAAGACACTATTGTGGGATTACAATACCTTATAATTATTTAGGTTTTAAGTAGGGCCCTTGATGTTTTGTGCAAAACATTTAATAATACGAATTTAAAGATAATCATAATGATTTATGATATTGATGGCTTGCCACATTTAATGCCATGGCAAATTTATCGGCTTTCGTGAAATTTATATATCGTTTTTGCTTGTCACGGAAGGAGAAAGAATAAAGGTTTGTATTTGAACAACAACAACAAATTTATTTAAGTAGATATTAATACTTTAGCATGTCTGTTGCGAAATGCAAGGTGTTTAAAGGGTGTTTTGTAGAGGTTCGCATCTTTAAGATGGCAACACAGTTTTGTTTGACAGCCGATTTGATAGCTGACATTTGCTATTTCATTGGTTTGATTCGCCATTTCATAATGAATAGACTCACGCCAGAGCAACGCTTGCAAATTGTTGAAATTGTTTATCAAAAGAATGGTTCTGTTCGCTAAACTCATCGTGCATTACGACCAATTAACATTTTAATCCGGTTAACTATGGATCGTTTTCGCACCATGCATACTCTAAATGATAATACGCATCCAGTAACACGTCAAACAGTGCGTACCGAACAAGCGATAGATGCTGTACAGCGTAGAATTGAGGAAGACGCAAATCAATCAATTCGACGTCATTCTCAGCAACTGGAGATGTGTCCATCCACTTTGTGTAAGATTTTATCTAAGGATCTTAGTTTACGTACTTACGAAATTCAACTTGTGCCGGAATTCGGCCAATGAGCTGAAACACAAATTGATATTGATGTTGATTTTCCAAACAAAATTTTGTTCAGCGATGAAGCTCACTTTTGGATGAATGGGTACGTTAATAAACAGAATTATCGGATTTGGAGTGAAGATAATCCACAAGCCCGCCGAAACACCATTACATCAAGAGAAAATCACTGTTTGGTGCACTCTATGGGCCGGCGGAATCATTGGTTCATATCTATTCAAAAACGATGATGAGCGGAATGTTACATGTATAGAGACATGATTTCTAACTTTTTTGTATCCCAATTGGCTAGCATAAATCTTGCAGATATGTGGTTCCAACAGGACGGTACCACATGCAGACAGCGCGGGATACAATTACTTTATTCAAAGAAACATTTGATGAAAGACTAATTTCACGTAATGGTCCTGTTAATTGGTCATAGATATCGTGTGATCTAATTTCATTAAATTATTTTCTTTAGGAAAATGTTAAGTCACTTGTCTACGCCCATAATCCAGAGACGATTGAACACTTGGAACAAAACATTCGGCGAGTTATTAGCGAGATACGGTCGCAATTGCTGCGAAGAGTGATCGACCTCCAGATTATGTCATGTACGCGTCAGCTGCGGCGGTCACATTGCCGAAATCATATTCAAGCATTATGGCATAAAACTATATAATACTATGGGCAAAAAACAGTAATACTTTGTTCATAATTTTAAAATTCTCTATTTATTTCTCCAAATCTATGTCGTCCCCCTCAAAGTAATCCCCCCGGCCAATACACTTGTGCCAACGTTTTTTCCAATCCTCGAAACAGTTTTAACCACTTCAATTTCGGGAATAGCCTCCAATGCGCGTAGCGATTCACGTTTAATGTCTTCAATTGACTCAAAACTGGCGGTTTCCCCGGAGCGGTCGTTTGAGTTTTCTGAACAGCCAGAAGTCACACGGAGCTAAATCAGATGAATACGATGGTTGCGGAACAATATGGGTGGAATTTTTGGCGAGAAAATCACGTAAAACCAATGCAGTATGAGAAGGTGCATTATCGTGGTGAAAAAACCAAGAGTTGTCGACCCATAATTCCGACCTCTTTTTACGAATAGCTTCGCGAAAACGACGCATAACACTCAAATAGTATTCCTTGTTGACAGTTTGGCCGGTCGGAAGGAATTCGGAGTGCACCACACCTCGATAGTCGAAGAAAACTGTCAACATCACCTTGATTTTTGACTTGCTTTAACGTGGTTTTTTCGGCTTCGGCTCACCTTTGGCACGATATTCGGCTAGTTTAACAAAATGAAAGTTTCCCTATTCTTTGCTTTAAAGCTCAATGAAGGACGTTTCTGATGTGTTGTAGATTACTAAATTTCCAGCAGAATTTAGATTCGCTTTATTATTAACATTTCTTACTTCTTTCAAATGTGATCCCTATTTTACTAAAGAAAAGATACTGCCTTACTCTAAATTTATTTGAGAGGGGAGGAACTAAATTTATTAGAAGTACTTTGTGGTTAATTATTTTAAACCTATATGAATGATATCAACATATTCCTCATCTTCATAAAGTTGGCATATCTTCAAAGGTAACGATGATGGCATTCGATTCGTTGATCAACTAACCCCAATAATTGGCTAAGCCTGAAAATATATTAAATCAGTTAACCAATATTCTACCAATGTTCAATTACTCGTACAGCCATTGTTACATTTTTAGTTTTCACCACACGATGACCTTATTACTGGAAAAATGATAAGGGAATTACCAGACAAATGCATAAAACTAATAACCTACATTTTTAATGCGATCATGCGAACTAGCCATATTCCTCAAATGTGGAAGATATATTTGATCACAATGATACATAAGCCTGGGAAAAACGAAACTCAAATCTCGTCGTATCGTCCAATAGTATTAGAAGTAAGGCAAATCATTCCAGATCATCAAGTTGGGTTCCGAAACCAACATGGTACCATAGAGCAAGTGCATAGATTTGTAGATGCTATTCAATACTATTCTACTGTTTTCATGGATAAAGCACAAGCATTTGACAAAGTTTGGCACGATGGACTAATATGCAAACTTAAAGCGCTCCTGCCGAAGAATATTCACTCAGTTCTGGAAAACTATCTCCTCCAAAGGCAATACACGGTCCAACAAAATGGTGCAACAACTTCCCTAAATGATATAAGCGTAGGAGTCCTACAAGGAAGCGTTCTGGGACCTATTTTATACTTGTCGTACACGGCAGCCTTACCTGTTACCGACAATGTATTAATATCAACATTTGTTGATGCTACAGCTATCCTGGTATCACATAAAAACCCGTAAACAGCCTCACGACAAGTGCAAAATCATCTGAGCAAAATTGAGGATTGGCTCAAGATCTGGCGAATAAAACTAAACGAAAAAAAATCAATTCATGTCACATTCACACTGAACAAACGCTCCTGGTTCCCAGTACAATTAAACGGTGTACATACTCCTCAACAAACCAAGGTTAAATACCTAGGCTTACACCTGGATAGACGTCTAACGTGGCCAAAAAATGTATTGGCTGAAAAGAAGAAAATCCAAGTTATCATTAGACAATAAAGTCTTACTTTACAAAGCATTAATCAAGCCAATATGGTCATATGGTATTCAGTTATGGGGATCCAACTCCGGTAACGAACTCTACGACCCGATACACTACGACCTTGGTATTAGAACCGTTAAAGAAACAATCAAGGAATTCAGTTCGAAATACTACTCAAAACTTCAGGGACATCCCAACGAATTGGCCCGGGATATACTAAAACAGCCACGATTTAAACAACTGAGGAGAGCGGATCCACTCGGACTAATCAACCTGTAAAATCATTAAATGTGTAATCGCTTATAAGTAGGATCAAAATTAAATTGTGAACACTAACATTAAGTATTAACATTGGTTAAAACTTAAAAAATGTAATTAGCTTAAGATTTGAACACTTCTTGTTAGTGCCTTATGTAGAAAGATTCAAGAATAAAGCCATTGGCAATCTTTAAAAAAAATTATCTTTTGGCGTATATAATAGTGTGAAATGTCGGCTTTCTAAATAATTTTTATTATTTGATCCCAAACCCATCAAAAAAGTGGTAACGCAACCCATATTTTAGCTTATTTAAAAAACAAGTAAACAAAATAGAAAATACTAGAAATCAAAAATAGTAATTATGCGATTTTATGTCCCAGGGCCTAAACTATCGAAAACAATTTCACAAGGGAAAAAAAACCTTGAACGTTTGGAGTCTGACGCACTCCGTGCGTTTACCTTGATGGACGATTTATCGAACACTGGTAACAATTTGTCATTTTTTATTTTTATTTTTACAGTTTATTTTCTTGTTATGTATAAGGAGTTAAACAAAAAATGACACCAAGAAAATGAATTGAGCAAGGGACTGCCAACCAAATATATAAACACATAAATACTAAGAAAATTGCAGCTGTGGATAACAGCTCATTTTCGAAACTATGCTCTCGAAAAATATCGCGAAGAGCATATACAGGCAACTAGCATCTGCTTAGAAGAATAAAAAGCAACAACTTGCAATTTATTTCAAAACACATCCAGAGGGTCCCCAGTTTAACATCACCAAACCGCAAGCAGCTATGGGAATGTATGCAGGAAGGAAAACTAGATCCTAGATCGGCAAACCAACATATTGACCAACCATTGATAGATGGAAAATTCTCGATTTATTCGACTTCTGCGTAACAAAGAGTATTGCTGGAACTTATGTTTCGGCTGAAACATGCTACGAACTATCATCTGACCACTCGCCGGTTTTAATAACACTGAACTGTCACATTAATTGGACTCAAATCAAATCTACAGTAACAAGAGCATCCCACATAAAACAATATCTGAAAATGATGAAGTAGTACAACACCTAACGAATACATTAGAGCAACAGCTCTACTAAGAAGAAATTGCCTCCGTCACAGAATATTCAGCAGCTCTTAAAGAACAAACGCATACTGCACATACAATGGCAAATATATAGATCACATGGACTTAGATCAAAATTAAATAAAGCTATCAAAAACCCAATAACATATAAGTGGACTTTTCGCGACAGAAGCAACAGACTACTCAGGACTACATATTTTCATACAGTTGCCATGCGGTCAATGTATGTGAAGTTGGCCCAAATGTCAGCCCAAAAAAACGCGCTGGCAACACGAAAACTATAATTTCTGTCACGTATGAACTGTCAGCCCAAAAAAATCGTATATCACGACATTTTATTGATGTCAGCCCAAAAACCAAATTTTTTTTCATTATAGATTTTTAAAGTTAGCTCAAATTTTTTTTATCTTGACAGTAACAATTGTCTTGACAGTTATGTCGAACACACCCAGCCCAAAATTCAAATTTTCATAGTTAATGGAACCATTTAAAAAGTATATAATAAATGTAAAACAGCCAAGAAGCCATTCTTATTATTCTCAATGGCTCCATGAAAATAATATTTTTAAAAACAATAATATTGAGTTTCAAAGACGGACATACATCATAATTACCGATTTTTCGAATTAAAACTGAGCATTCTACTCTTGTTTGCTATCTTTCGAAATATGTAAACTTTATTAAGAAAATCGATGTTTTCGCAAATTTACATAACTAATACTAAGAACGACACATATCCAAATCCGATTATTTCATCATTACAATAAGAGTTTTTATTTTAATAGTGGAAGTTGAGATTTTCGGTGTTGGTCATCGGTCTCACTATGATTTTTGGACAGATCTGGTTCTAGCCTTTACGAGTAAGAAATTTCAGGAGGTTGTGATGGGGCTCTCATACCGAGAATGGCCTATATTCAGCCGCTTTACGAACAACCATTATAGTTAATGGAAGTTGAGATTTTCGGTGTTGGTCATCGGTCTCACTATGATTTTTGGACAGATCTGGTTCTAGCCTTTACGAGTAAGAAATTTCAGGAGGTTGTGATGGGGCTCTCATACCGAGAATGGCCTATATTACGCCGCTTTACGAACAACCATTATAGTTAGTGGAAGTTGAGATTTTCGGTGTTGGTCATCGGTCTCACTGAAATGATAATCTCAACTTCCATTAACTATAATGGTTGTTCGTAAAGCGGCTGAATATAGGCCATTCTCGGTATGAGAGCCCCATCACAACCTCCTGAAATTTCTTACTCGTAAAAGCTAGAACCAGATATGTCCAAAAATCATAGTGAGACCGATGACCAACACCGAAAATCTCAACTTCCATTAACTATAATGGTTGTTCGTAAAGCGGCTGAATATAGGCCATTCTCGGTATGAGAGCCCCATCACAACCTCCTGAAATTTCTTACTCGTAAAAGCTAGAACCAGATATGTCCAAAAATCATAGTGAGATCGATGACCAACACCGAAAATCTCAACTTCCATTAACTATAATGGTTGTTCGTAAAGCGGCTGAATATAGGCCATTCTCGGTATGAGAGCCCCATCACAACCTCCTGAAATTTCTTACTCGTAAAGGCTAGAACCAGATCTGTCCAAAAATCATAGTGAGACCGATGACCAACACCGAAAATCTCAACTTCCATTAACTATAATGGTTGTTCGTAAAGCGGCTGAATATAGGCCATTCTCGGTATGAGAGCCCCATCACAACCTCCTGAAATTTCTTACTCGTAAAGGCTAGAACCAGATCTGTCCAAAAATCATAGTGAGACCGATGACCAACACCGAAAATCTCAACTTCCATTAACTATAATGGTTGTTCGTAAAGCGGCTGAATATAGGCCATTCTCGGTATGAGAGCCCCATCACAACCTCCTGAAATTTCTTACTCGTAAAAGCTAGAACCAGATATGTCCAAAAATCATAGTGAGACCGATGACCAACACCGAAAATCTCAACTTCCATTAACTATAATGGTTGTTCGTAAAGCGGCTGAATATAGGCCATTCTCGGTATGAGAGCCCCATCACAACCTCCTGAAATTTCTTACTCGTAAAGGCTAGAACCAGATCTGTCCAAAAATCATAGTGAGACCGATGACCAACACCGAAAATCTCAACTTCCATTAACTATAATGGTTGTTCGTAAAGCGGCTGAATATAGGCCATTCTCGGTATGAGAGCCCCATCACAACCTCCTGAAATTTCTTACTCGTAAAGGCTAGAACCAGATCTGTCCAAAAATCATAGTGAGATCGATGACCAACACCGAAAATCTCAACTTCCATTAACTATAATGGTTGTTCGTAAAGCGGCTGAATATAGGCCATTCTCGGTATGAGAGCCCCATCACAACCTCCTGAAATTTCTTACTCGTAAAAGCTAGAACCAGATATGTCCAAAAATCATAGTGAGACCGATGACCAACACCGAAAATCTCAACTTCCATTAACTATAATGGTTGTTCGTAAAGCGGCTGAATATAGGCCATTCTCGGTATGAGAGCCCCATCACAACCTCCTGAAATTTCTTACTCGTAAAGGCTAGAACCAGATCTGTCCAAAAATCATAGTGAGACCGATGACCAACACCGAAAATCTCAACTTCCATTAACTATAATGGTTGTTCGTAAAGCGGCTGAATATAGGCCATTCTCGGTATGAGAGCCCCATCACAACCTCCTGAAATTTCTTACTCGTAAAGGCTAGAACCAGATCTGTCCAAAAATCATAGTGAGATCGATGACCAACACCGAAAATCTCAACTTCCATTAACTATAATGGTTGTTCGTAAAGCGGCTGAATATAGGCCATTCTCGGTATGAGAGCCCCATCACAACCTCCTGAAATTTCTTACTCGTAAAGGCTAGAACCAGATCTGTCCAAAAATCATAGTGAGACCGATGACCAACACCGAAAATCTCAACTTCCATTAACTATAATGGTTGTTTGTAAAGCGGCTGAATATAGGCCATTCTCGGTATGAGAGCCCCATCACAACCTCCTGAAATTTCTTACTCGTAAAAGCTAGAACCAGATATGTCCAAAAATCATAGTGAGACCGATGACCAACACCGAAAATCTCAACTTCCATTAACTATAATGGTTGTTCGTAAAGCGGCTGAATATAGGCCATTCTCGGTATGAGAGCCCCATCACAACCTCCTGAAATTTCTTACTCGTAAAGGCTAGAACCAGATCTGTCCAAAAATCATAGTGAGACCGATGACCAACACCGAAAATCTCAACTTCCATTAACTATAATGGTTGTTCGTAAAGCGGCTGAATATAGGCCATTCTCGGTATGAGAGCCCCATCACAACCTCCTGAAATTTCTTACTCGTAAAGGCTAGAACCAGATCTGTCCAAAAATCATAGTGAGATCGATGACCAACACCGAAAATCTCAACTTCCATTAACTATAATGGTTGTTCGTAAAGCGGCTGAATATAGGCCATTCTCGGTATGAGAGCCCCATCACAACCTCCTGAAATTTCTTACTCGTAAAAGCTAGAACCAGATATGTCCAAAAATCATAGTGAGACCGATGACCAACACCGAAAATCTCAACTTCCATTAACTATAATGGTTGTTCGTAAAGCGGCTGAATATAGGCCATTCTCGGTATGAGAGCCCCATCACAACCTCCTGAAATTTCTTACTCGTAAAGGCTAGAACCAGATCTGTCCAAAAATCATAGTGAGATCGATGACCAACACCGAAAATCTCAACTTCCATTAACTATAATGGTTGTTCGTAAAGCGGCTGAATATAGGCCATTCTCGGTATGAGAGCCCCATCACAACCTCCTGAAATTTCTTACTCGTAAAAGCTAGAACCAGATATGTCCAAAAATCATAGTGAGACCGATGACCAACACCGAAAATCTCAACTTCCATTAACTATAATGGTTGTTCGTAAAGCGGCTGAATATAGGCCATTCTCGGTATGAGAGCCCCATCACAACCTCCTGAAATTTCTTACTCGTAAAGGCTAGAACCAGATCTATCCAAAAATCATAGTGAGACCGATGACCAACACCGAAAATCTCAACTTCCATTAACTATAATGGTTGTTCGTAAAGCGGCTGAATATAGGCCATTCTCGGTATGAGAGCCCCATCACAACCTCCTGAAATTTCTTACTCGTAAAGGCTAGAACCAGATCTGTCCAAAAATCATAGTGAGATCGATGACCAACACCGAAAATCTCAACTTCCATTAACTATAATGGTTGTTCGTAAAGCGGCTGAATATAGGCCATTCTCGGTATGAGAGCCCCATCACAACCTCCTGAAATTTCTTACTCGTAAAAGCTAGAACCAGATATGTCCAAAAATCATAGTGAGACCGATGACCAACACCGAAAATCTCAACTTCCATTAACTATAATGGTTGTTCGTAAAGCGGCTGAATATAGGCCATTCTCGGTATGAGAGCCCCATCACAACCTCCTGAAATTTCTTACTCGTAAAGGCTAGAACCAGATCTATCCAAAAATCATAGTGAGACCGATGACCAACACCGAAAATCTCAACTTCCATTAACTATAATGGTTGTTCGTAAAGCGGCTGAATATAGGCCATTCTCGGTATGAGAGCCCCATCACAACCTCCTGAAATTTCTTACTCGTAAAGGCTAGAACCAGATCTGTCCAAAAATCATAGTGAGATCGATGACCAACACCGAAAATCTCAACTTCCATTAACTATAATGGTTGTTCGTAAAGCGGCTGAATATAGGCCATTCTCGGTATGAGAGCCCCATCACAACCTCCTGAAATTTCTTACTCGTAAAGGCTAGAACCAGATCTGTCCAAAAATCATAGTGAGACCGATGACCAACACCGAAAATCTCAACTTCCACTAAATATTATGTTTGAAACACTGATATCATTTGATCATGTTAAATATCATTTTCAAAATCTTAAAATTTCTAGATTTAACCTTCAGTATTTTTAGTTAGTTTGTCGCAGCATATCGTTAAACTAAACGTTAATAATCAAGTATTAACGAACAAATATTTTTAGTAAAGATGAAAAATCGTTAATTAAAAAATTATTAGAAATATTATTATTCAAATTTATTTTTAATCTTCGAATTTATTTGAAATTCAATGTTTTTATAGTTTTCTGTCATGATAGTTTTCAAACAAGATGGCGGTATTGCCAGCGATAAAAATTATAATTTTTTGGGCCAGTATTTTGGGCCAACTTCACAAACGTATGCGGTCACCCAAATTTATACTAAGCCAATCAATAGTTGCTTGACGTTGATGGTGAATAGTTGTCGCATTATTCCCCTCTGCCACTCGCCCCCTAACCAAATAGTGCAATTAATATTAAGAACTAAGATTCTTTAAGCCTTAAGAAATTGGGTTTAATTGGCTAAGCTAATTTAGCATGTAAGATGTGAAAATGCCTTGTGAGTTCCCAAGATCAGGAAGATTTAAGAATAAAAGGCAGTTAAAAAAAGAATTAATCAGATTATTTTAAAACGATTTATTAGTATATTGGCGCTTTCTGGTTCCCACTCTGATTATTGGGCTTTAAATCCAGCTTTAGGTGTTCCTTTTGTAAAATTTTGTATAAGTATAGAAACCGTTTCCAAGAAATTAAAAATACCCATACCTCTGCAATAATTTCACCTTGCATAAAATCGATAAAGTTATACAGGTAATACTCGTATAAAATATTATTCATATTTCTTTCGATTTTTCTTTAAATATTTTGTATTCAGAAGAATATTCAGTTTGGTATTTGGAACAACCATTTGTCGGTGGATGAAGAGTACATACATATGGTACATATGGTACCATTGGGCGACATGCATGCAAAATGAACATAAGTGGCAAACCGATTCGTTTCGGTTATGAATTGGGGTGTCTCTGTTCTGATGCCGGTTATCATTATTCTTGTATGCCTTAAGCCGGTTCATCTGCTAATTTTGATAGACAACTGGGATTAGAATCAAATATAGCGCTTCGTTCATTGGCAAACGTTGAACAACCAACACGGTCATATTGTATATTTCAATAACCTTTCACCTCTTATAATCCTGTGTGTTTTCTTAATAATAAGAAAATATGTGTAACGACAGTCCTTAGCATTAGAACATGTGGTATTAAAATGAAGACTGCAATCAATTAAAAAGAAGAGATCATAACTTCCAGTTCGATTCGAATAACAAATCATGTTCTTCAGGTGGAGAGGTGATAGTATAGCTACTAATTTAAACCATATAGAGCCAACTGTTGCAAAAGGTGGAAAAACGAAAAGGAAAACAATGAAAGACAAGTTGTTGAAGCAAGGTGATTTGTAAACCATCAACAACCGCTACTATAGCATAAGTAGTTTAGATGTATGGGCGGAGCTTCAGATCGACAAAGTGGTACCGGCCCCTATGATAAAGTGACCATATATTTTTTCGAGTTGGAAGTTTATTAAAATCGAAAGTTACATTAGAAATACAAATAAACAAAATTTTATTGAGCTAAAGCGCTTATGTGTTTCAGCAAATTCTCATTATTGCCTAAATATGAAAAAAAAATTGACAATGAATATATGAAATGAGTTACAGTTATATAGTTATGTACTTTTATACAGATATAGCCCAGTTTCGCCTACTCATTAAAAAATGTTATCAATTCTCCAAAAACGGTAAAAATGAGTGAAATTTGAACCAGCATTCCTAAAAGCGAATTCAAAGCAATTAGTTAGGCCATCGTTTTGTCAAAAATTTCCTACCCAATAAAAACAAACCGACCTCCACTCCCCCTAAAAATAAACCTCTAAAAGCGCTACAAGAATTGAATGCAATTTGAGCTAGCACTCCCAAACACGAATTTGAAAAAGAGAATTTATAGTGTTAAATATAGAAATGTTGTACAAAGCACTCTCACATGACAATTTAAATAAATTAGTTATGCGTATTAAAATTACCCATATATATTTTTTGGCTGGATTTTTCCAACCAAATAATTTATTTTGTATATCCTATGTACGGAAAAATAAAATTGTACGTACGCTTTTGAGTTAAATTAAATGAAGGTTCCTGCAATCGCAAAAAGAATCCAAAAATTTTATGAAAAATGTAATTTGAAATTCAAATTTCCTTGGTAAAATTGATTGAGTAGCCAGGATTTCGACTAGCAAATTGTTTGCTTGCTAGCCGATCGAGTATCTACCCCAAAATGCCATTATAGTCGAGGATGATATAAAATAAAGTATCCGACTTGTGTTACTAATGTGTGTTACTACTCCTTGGTTGGTAAAAAGTCCTCGGGCCAGCGCCCTCGGACATTTACCAACCTCTCACATTATTATCCATTAATAGTTGCATAATCTACTATTATATATCTAGAATTATTTTTTGATTATTTGAATTGCGAGATCAGTTTCAGACCATAAAAATAATTACCAGAGTTCGATAAATCTAACAGCGTTTTAAAACTGTTCAATTTAAAAAAGAAACTCTGACCTCAGATTCGTGTTGCTTCACCCTAGAATACTAAATTTTCACAAAAAATACTAAAATCAAAATCTCCCGTAGAATATGGGCTAAAGATAACATATACAATATAAAACACGATAATCCTCTTTGTTACTTAAAGTAATTTAAACAATTGAGACGAGTTAAATAAACACTTCCTTTTCTCAGCAAGAAAAGCGTCTAACGTAATTAGGCTAGAAAAAGACTATTCTAACAATTTCATTTTATTATTATTTTTGCAATACTTAATCAGAAAATGTAAATGTTTATATAATTCCATTTTAGGCGTGTCATTTTCTTACATTTTGGTAATCAAACAGGATTGTTATATTGTGAATTGCAAAATGGACATTTAATATAATAATATATAATAATTAAATAAATATAAAGTTTTTTTAAATAATTTGGTTACCTTTATTTAGTAATAGTGCCACTATAAAGAGCCCCATGATGAGGATATCCCTGACGTGAATAAAAGCCATAATTATTATGGTAGTTGAGCTTTTTATTCAAAATGGCTGACATTCATATACAGTAAAAAGGAGTTTTTTTACCGTTACACTATTAATTAGCTAATTCCTTTTTCGTTTCGTTTTATGTAATATTATTATTTTTTTAAATTCACAATATATTATTACTTATTTTAATATTTAACTTAACTTGAATTAAAAACAAATTCACACACTTTTATTATACAATAAAAATTTACATAATTTTCACACAAATTTTTTTAAATATTTTATAGATTTATTTTATATACACGCACAATATTTAAAAAAATTATTTCCTTATTTTTATATATAATTAATTTATTATGTTACTCGATTGAAAATTATTGTCGAAGAGTCTCATAAAATTTTATATAGGTTGGTTTTTATCACAGAATCTTAACTACCCTCAATTTCACTGCAATGACACAGAAAATAAAAACAAAACAACTTTATTAATAAATTAAATTTAACATTTCATTTAATAACAATAAACTATACACAAACAATATTATAAAAAAATAACTCGCGGATCAATAAAACAAAATTAAATATAAAATATTTGAAATTTCCCAAAATTAAAACCTTTTTCTAAAAAAAAAATATTAGTATACTTCCATCTTTCCGTCAGGGAATTTGAACTCGGACTATTATTTGTACAAAATGATTTTACCGAAAAGCATATTAAAAAAAACTAACAAAAAATAAGAGAAAGATAAACTTATTCAAAAAGTTTCATCGTGATTACGAAAGCGCTTAATGGTAAAAAGAGAAACACTCAACTTATTTTTTGACAAACACAAAAAAAACAGCCAAAGAGAAAAGTTTCTTTTTTCTGTATGCTTATTGGTATTGGTTGGCTTTTTATGTAATTTTAATACATTGCGTAGTGGATACTGCTTTATATGGTGTTAAAACCTTAAAAAACAAAATGAATGAAATTTTATTAATGTTGTGTAGTACCAGTACGTTGTGTGTATGCGGTAAATAGTACTACTGGCACTGGCAAAGTAATGTAGTTCAATATAATTTATTGAGCTACAAGTTACGCATTAATATTTATGTATCGAAATTGTTGAAAGTAAAATTGATTATTAAAATGCATTGCAACGAGTAAAGTAAATATGAGCGCATGTTTACAATCAATCACAGGTGAACTTTCTATTTCTGCCATTAAACTATTCGTGTTATTTAAATATTAACTGCTTAAAATATAAATACTATATGTGTAGGTGTAGAGAGGTATGAGTAAATAATTTATCATTTAGCAGTGATGAGAATTTAAAGACAATGACCTAATTACATTGTGCGGTAACGTCATGAAGTACTCGAATTATAAAATTTTGAGGTCGACTCGTAGACGAACAATTTTAATTTTAATTTTATAATTACATCAATTAGTACGAAGTTTAGATTTTTGTATTATCGTAAATATCCCATAGTAGATAAGTAAACGTCTTTAGCAATGGCTGTGTTTGGAATTTGAATTCGCAAAGAATGTGAAAGCAAAAAATTGTAAAATTGGTCTCACTTTTTTCAACAATATTTGTTGAACGAGTAATTTATTGAACTTATTTAGTTGATCTAATAGAGTTTAATAATTTTAATAACAAAAGGCAAACCAAACAGAAACTCTTTCACTTTGAGTCTTTACCGCAGAAAAAATTAATTCCCTTTTGTGTGGTTTTATGTTAAATACCCGTAACATTTCTTGTGATATGATAAAAGTGGCAAAGTAAATAAAACATTTTAAATTTTCCCCGGGCTCTCCTAACCAACTTTTCCTATTTAATAATATTACTGGAGCAATTAGCTTTACGGTAGGCCTGTATTCCATGACCCTAATGATGCACTAGCTCTTGTAGCACAATCCAATGAAAATGGTACTGGAATTTTTTACAAATTAATACAAATTTGTTACACAGTTAGAAAATTGTTTGCAGGTCCCGTTATCCTGCAGTTTGTGTGTGGGCTGGCATTAGACAAAACTACACCACACTTTTCGTATTTTTGTTAATATTTATTATATCGTACTGGGGGTGGTACTGTATTTTTTACAAATTAATTACAACATATATATCGGCATAGTTCAACCCCAAAAATGGGTGTGTCACGAAATCCCGGTTTGCAAAATCCCGGTTTGTCTAAATCCCGGTTTTTAAAATCCCGGTTTGAATTTTTAAAATTTGACATGTGGGAAAATGGGACTCAAATGATTTTTTGACAAAATTCAAAAATGAGTTTGCGATAAAGTTCTAGAAAATGACTGATAGGGATGGAATTTGGCCATTTCTTAACAGATTTTCTTGAAATTCGATACGTGCAATGGAACTGGATTTCTAAAATGATTTTTTGATAAAGTTCTGAAATATGGCCATCGCTATGGAACTAGGCCATTTTTAACCGATTTAGTTGAAATTCGACATGTGGGTCCTAAATTGGATTCAAATAATGTGTTTTTGATAAAATTCTGGAATAAGGCGGATAGGGATGAAACCTGGCCATTTCCTAACCGATTATATCGAAAATCGACATGCGGGATCTAAATGAGATTTTAAAATAATGTTTGATAAAGTTCTGGAATATTGTCATTAGGGATGGAACTAGGCCATTTCTTAATCGATTATGTTGAAATTGGTTACGTGCAATGGAAATGGAGTTCTTAAATGATTTTTTGATAAAGCTGTGGAATATAGTCTATAGAGATGGAATTTGGCCATTTTTTAACCGATTATGTTTAAATTTGACACGACCTAAATGGTATTATTAAATGATGTAATAAAAATGATTGATGTTGTAAAAAATTCCAGTACCACTCCCAGCACGATACAATAAATATTAGTAAAAATACGAAAAGTGTGGTGTAACTTTATCTAATGTCAGCCCACATACGAATTGCAAGATAACGGGACCTGTAAAAAATTTCTAACTGTGTAACAAATTTGTATTTAATCTGCAAAAAATTCCAGTACCATTTTCATTGGAATGTGCTACAAGTGCTGGTGCATCATTAGGGACAACTGTATTCCTCAGTACATTGAATTTTGCTACTTAAACGGAAATTCGAATTAGAATATTTCGATATCTTTTTAACATTTACAAGGTTTTGTTTACAGGATGAGTACTTCCTCCAAGGCCAGAACAAGTTTCATTCGAATAAAAGTGATTACCTACTATTAGGTGTGTAATGCAAAACTCTGCTTCTTTTTGGTCAAATTCAACTTTAAATATAAATGTTACAAAGATTGATTATCGAAATATTCGCCATTACTATCTATGATGAACCATTGAACCATTTTTGCACATCTTCAACTTTCGTGAACCGCTGGTCTTTCAAATATGATGACATCGATCTGAATAAATGGTAATCAGAGGGACCCAAGTCTGTAGAATACGCCACATGCTGTAAAACTTCCCAGCCTGTAACATTGGTAATGTTCCGCGGCGGTTAAGAACATACTCTTGGTTAATTTTCGCTTGTTTGTATGTAATCTGTAGGTGATGAGATAATGTTGTGAAAATTTGAATTTATAATTTGTTGATTTTTTGTAACTTGTCGAAATTAATAAGTGGGACATGATTAATGTTTATTGGTACGAGTATAATATTTGTAACTTGACCTATAATTCATAGATGGTGCGGTAATGATTATCGAAATGATTTTTTTTTTGGAAATTTTGTTTGTTTACTTCCCCTCTATGATACAACAACAACCATCGATCACCAACCAATTATTGAGATTATTTTTCCATTCGTTCATTCTGTTTTGTGTTGTGATTAATAAGTTAATAATATGACGTAAAATAATTTTTAAATTGGCCATAAAATTCATAAATTTGTCAGATTATGATAATTTGGTTATAAGACGGACAAACTCAAATCTCACATTCAGCAAACTACGAAAAAATCGCACCGTTTCAAACACATGAAACGTGTTCAAGAAGTGGAAAATAACAAGAGTAACAGCTACATTCCAAACTGGAACATTAATGAAACGATTATGAGAAGTGGAGTTGGAGTAGTCGGGCCCAGATTCAGACTCCTGGATAATTTGTAGCGGAAATTCACACATTACAGATCTGCACATGAATATATCAGAAGAAAATACAAGGAAACTGAGAATCTTGAATGACCAAGCAGCCGGTTGCTAGCCCTAGCCGGCCCTACATTCTATTCTAAGGTGATCTCGACATGCTGCTGATTTTTAAATGAATTAGGCAAGGAAAACAACATACCTTAATCTGCTCTCCTGGCTACTCTGGTATTCTGAGGAATTAGGCGGCTAATCTCCAAGCCAAGAGTCACTTAAATAGAAGTATTATATAAACTGGGTAAAAATCAACATCGAACAGATAAACTTTAATCGGATATCTAGACAGAGTATTCACATTGGAACGCTAATCACAAGATCACTAGTCTAGTTCATGTCAGGACATTGCCCAGTGCCCGGTCACTTTTAAAAATAGGGAAGGGAAGTCCTCAACGAACCATTGCAGATTCCGCAACACAGAGAGGGAAACATCTGAACAAATACTAATTGTTCCTACGTGACGCTTTTGCTCTAGAAACTTTCAAATTTATCAAGGCTTATTCTATACAATGACTAATCCCAAATACATTATTTTGCCTAAATTAATGACATTTAACTGGGATGCACAATACATAGATCTTAAGGTCGTCTAGTCTAAGTCCACCCTTATATTTAAAAATAAACAATAAACTTATAACTGTGGAAATGTAAATTTTAAGATACATTTTTCATCAAAAGGCGAAAATTTTATTATTGGGAAATGGTTCTGGTGGTCCTGATTGTATTTCCTCCTGAACCTTAGTATGGCTCCTCCTTTCCATTTATCCCAGATAGGTGTTGCAATTAGGATTATTCAACTATTCTGGCGCAGGATCAAGATAAACTTTATTTCAAAAGCCAGAAAAACAGCGTATACCCATTAAAGATTTTGAGGAACGTACCAGATGGAGTGCATTTGTACCACGGAGTTCCGCGCCTTATGATACGAGTATAAGAGAAATAAATGAAAATAAGTGCGTTTAACAATAATTTGTACATTTTTTATTGCTGCGATTCATTTGTATATATTTTGTATACGAGGTATTCAGAGATGCCATATTATTTATTGTTTGTTCAGGTAATATCATTTATGTTTGATTTATTTTAATTTCATAGTAATTAAATAAAATAATCTTTTCTTTCGCCTTTATTTAACATTGCTACTGACATTCGTTTTCAAAAGACGGCGCATATTTGAGTGCGCCGTTTTTTCGATAACTCATTGCCATTTAGAAGGCAATTTCATTATGCCGCTTTTCCAAAACGCCTTGTCCCTATTAGCAAAAAACTGAGATAGATAGTTTTCACAAGCTTCTCTTGAGGCCATTTTTACACCACCAAGAGCGTTTGCCATGGATAAAAAGAGATGATAATCGCTTGATGTCAGTTCCGGCCTATAAGGTGAATGCATAATAACCATCCAACCAACTTCCCGGAGCTTCTGGCGGGCCATCATGGACCTCTCAAGCGTGGCGTTGTCCTGATGAAACAATACGCTTTCTCTATTGGCTAATTCTGGCAACTTTTGTGTCGGTTTCCAGCCCCACCAAACACACATTTCTCGTTTCCAGTCACCATCTGCTTCAGAAATGGCTTGATTTCGTCCCGTTTGGCCAAGAATTCGCAGATGGAAAGTGCGGTACCAAAACATCGAGATTCTTTCATCGAAGGCAGCCTTATGCAAATGGTTTAGAACTGTGTTGTGGTCGACCTTCAGCTACTGGACGATGCTACGACGGCTGGCCTGCCTGGCTACTTCGATAATTTCCAGGACTTTATCGACAATTGCGACGATAGGCCTTCCAATACTTGGTGCATCTTCGATATCGAGCTTACTGAAACAAAATCGACGAAACTAGTATTGCACGTGATTGGCTGTGTGCAAAATTGAGACCATAGGCACCATTCACAATTTCAGCCGCCTGACTTGCGTTTTCGCCTTTATGGAAGCAAAATTGTAAAATATAGCTAATTTCTACTTTGTTTACCCCCATTTCTAACACACTATAACTCACAACTGAATCCATCAATCAAAACAATGACCAAAGGATTTTTAGTACATGAATCCCCCTTTCCAACGAGTATAAGTATGGTCTGCTGCAACAAATACATCACGAGATATATATCACTAAAGCCATCTAACGAAAAAATAATGAATTTATTTTTCCCAACCCATTATTTCTTACTTTTATTATACAGAGTTGGTTTGGCTTAACCATCCACTTTATCTTGTAAAATTTACAAGGAAGTAGTGCGGAAAGTGAAAGGCAAAATGCGTACGCACAAATACTTATTAATATTAACCACATTACTAAAAAAAGAGAAATTTGGAAAAGGTGAGTTTTGTTCAGTTATGTACACTAGGTCCTAGTTTGTATGGGGTGGAAAACATATACAGATATCTAACGGGACACCCTCTAGAAATGTGAGGTTATGCTAAAAACTCACTTAGAAAAAATGTTGAGTCAGTTGAATATGATTTAGAGGTCGCGACTTGAGAGCGAAGTTCGCTAAAAACGGTATTTTTCAATTTTTCACTTTTAAACAACAGAAAAATGATTAAAAATCTTTTCTCAGCCTAAATAAAAAATGTGGCGAATAGAAGAGACAAACATCAAAGGTATCGAAAATCGGTTAACAAATAGTGACTTTAATGCCAATTTCCGAAACTAATAAACGGTTTTTTATGGTAAACATTCCAGGAATGTTTTATGATATCTTTAAAAACCGTATGAGTTATAAGGACTTAACATAGTTGTGTCACTATCATTCCTTTCATTAGTTATTGAAACTAAATTCGCCTAATTAATTGTAACCTGCTATGGCCAATATGTTTCATCATATAATATAAAGGGTGGTGCATAAGTAACGTTATGATTTAATTAGTGAATAAATATTTTGTTTACGTCACGTCTTTTTTTTCTTTTTTTTCAGAATTAACTTTGAAAAACTTGGGGAATTTATGGTGGAAAGACTCGGCACAGAACAAAGAACCAAAGTTATTCAATTTTATTGTGAAAGGCAGCATTCGATTATTCAGACACAAAGATCATATCGAAATTTCTTTCATATTCGAAATACACCTAGCGCTACAACAATTTACCGATTGGTTCAGCGTTGTCCGCAACAAGGGACTGTGATCTACCGCGAAATAATGTGAACATTGCTCGCGTTCAAGCAAGTATTGGAGAAAACCCCGAAACTTCCACCAGGCGACGTTCTCAGCACTTGGTAATGTCGAGGCGGTCTTTGCAAAGAATTTTACATAACTTACACCTTTTTCCATATAAGATACAATTGGTTCACGAGTTAAAACCAAATGATCCAAGAGTACGCATTCAATACTGAGACCAAGGGTGGCTGAGACCAAGTGTTACCAAATGGAAACGCTGTAATTTTTTTAATTTTGATTATTTTTTATTGAAATTTCGTTTAATATGTTGAAAACATATTACATTTTATGAAAAACATGTTACTGCTCGATATGACCTCCTTTGGCTCTGATTATTTGATTCAGTCTTCCATAGAAAGCATTGCATGCTGACCGAACGTGAGCTTGCGGAATTTTATTCCATTCTCGAACAAGAGCTGACTTCAATGCATCAACACTTTCGTATTTTTAGTGGACACCTTACTCTCCAAAATGGACCATATGGAGAAATTAATGGGATTCAAGTCTGGTGAATATGGTGGCCATTCTTTCGACGAAATCAGCCGCGAAACGCAATTTTGTAAAAATTGCTGAGTCGCTCGAGCTTTGTGTGACGGCGCCGAGTCCTGTTGGAATGTCCAACGGTTCGTACCAAAGTGTTTACATGCCCAAGGTAGCAAAGCATCGTTTAGGATCTTTTGGCGGTACACCTCTTGGTTTACCTTGACTCCATGTTCGATGAAAACCAGAGGAGTGCGTCCATCTGCAGTCACTGCAGCCCAAACCATAACATAAGCTGGTGATTGCTTGCGCATGACAACTCTTGTGTCCAAATTATCGTTGGACTTGTGCTCTAACCAAACACGATCATTTTATTTATTCACATACTGTTGAATGGTGAAAATTTTCTCATCAGAAAAGACAATTTTTGGAATCTCATCACGTTCGGCCAAGGCCTTCAATGCTCGTGTTCTTCCAAGCCTAACTTTTTTTTGTGCCTCCGTAAGATCTTGAACTTTTTGTATCTTGTAGGGCTTCAAGTGTAGTTCATTTTTCAATATGGTTTGAATGCTGTATCGTGAAACATGTAGACGTGCGGCTAATTGATTGGCACTTTGACGAGGATTTCGTTGGATTCGTTTCTTCACATTTCGTAGCATTTCTTTTGATGTTGCTGTCTTTTTAGGACCGCCTCTGTTGCGTTTAGCGATGCTACCAGTTTCGTTGTATCGAGTTATGGTTCGATACACAAACATTTTATTCACATTCAAATGCTGGAGCTGACGAACTATTGCTGTTTGTGAATTTCCACCCAAATACAGTGCAATCACACTATTACGTTTGAATTTCATTACGATTTTTTTATGAAGATATTAATTTAGAACAATTATTTGTTGACCACATGTAAACAACTAACCAAACTTCAATCTGTCAAAAAATTGACGCGCGAAAATGACATCTACACAAATGACAGCAGAGTGAAGTCAGTAACATTTGGTCTCAGCCCTCCTCAGCTCACCCACCATAATCGCCGTTTTCAAGAATTGTGCCTAGAAAACACCGAGTTTATTCACAAACTGATAATGAGCGATGAGGCCTATTTTCACCCCCAATGCTCACGTGAATAAACAAAATTGCAGAATATGGGGCACCCAAAATCCAAGAATAATTGTTGAAGATCAAATGCATCCACTTAGATGCACAGTATGGTGTGGAATAACTTCAGAAAGGATCATTGGATCATATTTTTTCGAAAACAACGAACAAGTTGCGGTTAATGTGAATGACATTCAATACCGAGCAACGATTGGACATTTTTTAAGGCCAGAGGTAGAGAATAATCCAGAATTGTGGTTCCATCAATATGGAACAGCTCGTCCAACTATGGCTCTCCTGGGCGAAATTTTCGGCGATCGAATAATATCGCGTTTTTCTGATTTTAACTGGTCACCGCGTTCGCCAGATTTAACGGCTCCCGATTTTTTTCTTTAGAGGGGGTTAGGTGTATGTCAATAAGCCAAGGGACCTGAAATTTTAAGAAAAGTTATGGAAAATGCTCTGGAAAGGGCACGTTAGGCCGAAGCAAACAATGGACACCATTTGAAAGGTATTATCTTCAGAACATAATGTGAACATATTTCCAAACTATAATCTAAATTTAAATAAATGCCAAAGTTAAATAAAATCAAAAACAAAAAAGTTATTCATTAAATAAATCATAACGTTAGGACAGTTTTAATTTACAGTTCACTACAGAAATGTATCTTCTTGGCCATGAGTACTGTCAAATTATTGGTGCTAACTTACCCTCAAAAAAGCAAGTGTTGTGTCTTTTTTTACAATCACCGTACTGTAAAATTAACTATTCGTGAAAGTGCAGCTCTGACAATAAAGGAAGTGTCTATTTTTGGTGAAACGCACGAATTCCCGTGAAAAACGAACAACATTCCATTGAAAAATTGGAACAATTGCATCTTCTAAAGAATAAATATAAATCTTCAAAATTTTACCGTGAAAGATAAAATGCCTTTAATAGTAAACAGGATGATTTTTTCGATATCGCACATACTAATGCCTTGTCCATGATGACCAGTGAAGGCGATAAGCGATTCCTCTTGTCGCAGCGTGAGAAAGGGCGTCCCGAATATTTAACTGGAGCCAGACAATATGATATTGAAAAAGAAAAGAGGAAATTGAAACGTATGGAGGCAAAAAAAATCATAAACGAAGATATCTTGAAGAAAAAAATAAATCAATTCCAGTAGACTCACAAGCATTATTTTCATTATCGGAGCTTCCAAAATGTTGATTTACCCGTGCTAAGCGCAGAACGAACCCCTAGAGGAAACAAATATTTCATTATTTCTAGAATATTGTCTGCTTTGGATAAGTGGAATATTACTGATCGTACAGCAATTCGTTTTGTATCGAACAACACTGAGGCGTCTTCGTGAAACAAATAGAATAGAAATAGCAGCATCAGTTAAATCGACTTTCAAGTTTACAACAGGCGTATAACATTGGGATGGAAAATTACTTCCGGAGTTATCTGAAATGTGGATCGGAGACTGTGGATCGTGTGCCAACTGTTTTGCAAATGACGATGTCGTGGCAGCTTGCCTCGATACAAGATATTCCAATTCTGGGAGATTAAATGGAGCCGGTATTATTTTAGAGCAGAAATTGGAGCGAAGTTTATTATATCTTCCTTGTCAACATCACATATGTGAAATTATATTGCGTGCAGCAATTGAATAAAAAATGGGCAATACATCAGGAGTAAATGTTCCGTTATTTGTGAGATTCAAGAATGACTGAAATTCCTTAAACAAGAATAATTTCAAAGCAGGCATAGATGATCCCAACGTTCATATACAATTAAATTATGTGAAAGCGGAATTAGTGAATTGTAAGAACGAATTGGCAAAGGAACATGCTCGGGATGATTACAAAGAATTGTTGGAAATCACTCTAATTTTTGGCAATACCAAATGAAAATATCCGTTTCCGTCTGCCAGGCAAGGCCTATGCATCATACTCGCTGGATGTCCAAAGCCATTTATGTATTGAAAGTTTTTATCTTTCGTGAAAAATTTAAGTTAATATCACAAGAACAGAAGAATTTACGGGACATTTGCATTTTTGTCGTACGATTTTATGTGAAAATTTGATTCCATTGCACTAAAGCGCCAAAGCTGGATAAATAGTTCAATTTAAGAGATATTTATTTCTACAAAATACATGATGAAAAGTATATAGAATGGTGCAACAGTTGAATATGATGAGAGATGTAGAGGCCGAGTCTAGTAAGCGCGTCGAGTTGAAAATTGATGATCTGAAAACATTCATTACGAAACAACTGGCAGATTTTGTTACACCAAACACTGGCGATTTTTTAAAACGGTTCAAGATTTCCACAGATTTTTTCAACAAAATCCACGTATCCGGCCTCAAAATGATAAATTCAAGAACGGAATGAAGATTATCAGTCAAATAAAAGTCGTAAATGATATCGCAGAACGTGATGCGTTACAATTTTTACTACAAGTCGTAAAGGAATACACACAGAAGTTTTCAACATATACCAAAACATCCTTAATGGGTATAAGATCATCTTAGACTGATTATTTTCATCATAAAAATTAATTCATAATATTTTTGTATAGAAGAAACATTATGCATCTAGGTGAGGTTACCAAGCCGTTGGAATGGAAGCTTAGTTTCGAACTATGAATTTTTTAATTTAAGAAATTCGGTCGTCTCATCAGACTGCAGTGACCAAACTACAAAAATATTAAAAATACTTTGCACGTATAAAGTATAATCACAATGCCTTAGCAAATTATTATGTTTCGCTACGCAATTGTCAACCCTTTCGTAACCTGGAATTTTATTGTATTTAACGCGTACAGTGCAAAGTATTTTCAATATTTTTGTAGTTTGGTCACTGCAGTCTGATGAGACGACCGAATTTTTTAAATTAAAAAATTCAAGTTTCATTAGTTCGAAACCAAGCTTCCATTTCAACGTCTTGGTAACCTCACCTAGATGTCAAATCAATATCTGGCTATCAACCAGAACAACCGAAATTTCATAAACACATCATACGTTTATAATAAAAATAAATATAGTAATAATTTGTCTTGTTTTTGTATTTTGGAAATGTGGCAATAATCTAGCTATTTGTTAACCGATTTTCGATATCTTTGATGTTTTGGAAAGGTAATTATCTCCTCTATTCGCCACAATTTACTACCATTTTTTTTCGTTTGAAAGTGAAAAATTTTAAAAAATACCATTTTTATCGAACTTCGTGCTCAAGTTGCGACCTCTAAACTAAATTCGATTGACCCAATATTTTTCCTGTTTAAGTTTTTAGCATAACCTCACATTTCTAAGGGGTGTCTCATTAGATACACCCTAATGTACATGGAATTCTGTGATCTAAGACGTTGCCTTTCCGAGTATGTTCAAACATTTGGAGTAGATCGGTACTGACTACAAGACATTTCGCCCTATTAATTTATCCTCAACTTTCCTAAAGACATTATACAAGATGTTTGATAGATTCATCAGAGATACTTACTTCTTAACCCCTCTTAGTAACTTGCAACATACTTACTGATACGGCAAATTATGTTAAACTTCCCTATTCGAACTTGTTACTCGTACTAACCATTTTCTCAATAGCAAATAATTCCTTGAGCACATGTTTCTTGATATTATGGATGCTTTTGATAGTACATATTTTGATGTTGTTACGAAAGCTTCTACAAACTTTGTTGTTGAACACACCCTAGCCAATTGGATATAATCCATGCTCAATTCTTGCATTATTGAGTATAGAATGGTTCTTCAGTTTCTGTAAAAATGCCAAAGCATGTCCACAGGGTGGTGTTCTATCTCCACTTCTATGGCTTTTCTGGTTTTACTGCTCGGAGGTATGCGTACGATCTTTTTTTAACAGTTTTAGGTGGATTAGGATCTTTACAATAGTCCCTCTAAAACAAACTTAATCATCTTTACAAGACAAAATATCGTCAATTTTTCTGTTCCTTTTCTGTTTTGGAATATTAATTACCAGATTAGATCAGAGTATATTAAGCATCTAGGAGTTGTCTTGGAAAAATTACCTAGAGAGCTTCAATGATCCATTACTATCTTTTGGCAATGTAGGAGGGGTTTTGGCCAATTTTAGGAACTTACTTCCAGAAAGTTATCCTTCGTTTACAAATCGCTAATTATTCGATTCTCGCGCGAGCATCCGTTATTTATCAGCCAGTGATCCAATGGACTGTTTTGGTAGTAAAACTATAGGATATTGCCTGTCAAGCTGATACGGGGTAAAGTTTTCAACTCGTTTTCTTGCCTTTAAAAACATTTTATAATGACCCAAGCTTCTAGAATTCTTATGGTATTAGAACTGAGCACAGACTAATGATGCCTTCTCAGTGACTTATTCAAGGAGTATGATTTTTTAAGGGTCTTATTGAGTCATAGTTTAACGTTCTCTGCCATGTGTACAAAAACCTTTCGCACATTAATTATTGCGCATACTCAGTATTCGTTTGAAGCTTTTAATTTCCTAGTAAGCAAAACATTATTTCGCACCAATAGCACGGTTGTGCTGAATTAGCTAAGAAATCCGCTAGCCGTTTCTGGCCAACGACTGCAAAGATATTAATATTTTATATTCGAGATCGTTCCACTATCTATCGACAAAGCTAAGGAAGTTATCAAGAGCCACGCTTTATCTCATTTGAGGCAGAAGTCGATTGATACTTCTAGTTGCCGCAACAACCACTAGATGTGCTTTAGTTTTAAGTAAGGACCAGTTACGTCTGTTGGTTATAACTCTCACTATCCATGGCTATTCAGGGGACGTCTACAGCCTATCTACAGCGCACTACTGGTCCTAATAGTACTGGATACTGCGATGCGTAAACTAGAAAAAGCAATACCGTAAGGAATCCAGTGGAGCCCAGGTTAAAAATGTAATTTTTTTAATGGGCCTTAGGTACAGTCGAAATGCATCCTAAGTATTAAACATGAACTTCAGTAATATTGGTGGACTGGTTATACCCAAAGGAAGGCCCCTAGTCAGTTCTAATGGGTCTTACAGGGTTTTCCATAATTAATTCATAAAATTCAATCCAATGTCATTCTAAGTATTTTGTAGGCATTAAGCATGAATTTCAGTGATTTTATTGAACGGCTTATACCCAAAGGTGTCTCTAGTACGTAGTTTGATTTTCTAATTGGTCTGACATATGGTGTTCCATGATATGTAAAAAAATAATTTTTTTAATGGTCGTTAGGTACATTCCAAAGTCACTCTAAGTACTTTTTAAGTATTTAGCATGGATTTCATAGATATTAGTGGACTGCTTAAACCCAATGGAGCATCTCTAGTAGTTTATATGATTTTCTAATGGACCTGACTGGGTGTTCCATTATATTTAAATAGATTCATGTTAACTGCTAATTTCTTAGAAAATACTTAGAACGCTAATTTCTTTAAATTTTAGGAACATTGTAATTCTTCTATCGAATAAGTTCGCCTGATTGCCTACTATTACCAATACTATTTGGTTAGTTTTGGTTAAATTTCACTAGTATTCATTCATCCGAAGATAACCTATAAACCATTGAAGATATTGGTACGAATTCTACTATACTCATGTCACTTGGTGGCCGATTGGTTAAGGTTGAAACCCAAAAAGCGGGAGTTCAAATCTTGTCGGAGTCCATAATTTTATTGAGGCGATTATTATTCATTAACTTCATCGATGTTATCGGATCCAGTATTCCTCCAATTCTGATTGGAGAATTGGATTTTAGAATGACATTCCAAGTGGAGCGGATTATGGAGATAAGGAAAACAATTGTAAAAGTCGGCGGTAATCAACATCGAAAATGAAAGTACTGGAATTAATAACGGCGGTAATCATCAAGACAGGGGAATGATGACGTAGAATATTCGCGAACAATTTAGGACGCAGACACAGTTGTAATTTAATCAATGAATAGTGCAAGTTAAAAAACGAAAAATAAAGTAGTAAACAGTAAAAGTGAATTGGTGGCGCAGTAAACAAGTGCAATAAGTGAATTGCTGTAGAAGAAGTTAAAGGTGTCGTTGGAAATTAAAGTTTGTAACTTGAAAATCGCTGAGTTTTTTATTTGCAAAATCTTACGAATCTATATCGAATGTAACACAGGTACGAATGTAGCAAGAAAAAGCAAGCAAAAGAGAAGCAGACACAAGGTGTCCGGCCTGTCAAGACACACAAAAAGTATAGAAGATCATCTTGTTGTGGATCCTTTAAAATTCCCTCCCAAGACCGTTTAAAATAATCAACATTTTATTATGAGGGGGATACAGTAGGTCATAGTAAAACAAAATTGTCATGGTACTTCATCAACGGACCAAAGTAGGTGGCCCTATTAATATTATTTTATTATCATTTTCCTTATTTTATTATGATTTTACTTTATTTATAATTTTCATTATTTTTATAATTTTTTCTTCTCTTTCTGTTCTTATAAAATTTAATTTCTACTAACAATTACTAATTTGAATATTCGTTAATTTGATATTTATTGTATGTAATATTATTTGTGATTTTTACATATTTTCATATATTTGAATTATTTTCTTTGGGTTTGACTAATTAACGCCAAGTTAGATTTTCGAAAGTGTGTGAGGCTTTTAAGTCGATTTAGTAGTTTATAGGACAATTCAATTAATGCTCGCCTAGATGTCTGGAAAGTAACCTCCAGCTCCCTCCAAGTCCTCCTTGTTCTGAATTCATAGCTAAAATAGACAGTGCCTAAATTTTCTAGAGAATTGTTCTTTTGTTATGTTTTCGGTCGGATTAGGTCGTTACAAATCGGACACTTCCAAAGATTGGAGCAAGCTACCACAGGTCGATTTGGCCTATATATATAAAAAAAACTTTCTGGTATAAGATTTTCTCGATCGGAGAGAATGATACCTTGCTACTAATAATCCACCATAAATCTTGAGAGGTGGTACCACTAGGTAGTCTACCTTTAGAAAACATCTACCAATTTTATAAGTGGAAGAACGGGATATTGAAAAACATAAGTTCGGAGTTTTGTGGTAATACCCAAAGGGCTTTCTAAGCCATTCATCCCTCGGCGCCCGTGTCTGACCTAGAATTGAGGATTGTTTTATCGATGTTCTCTGTTAATTTACAGTAGCAAATTGCTTTTAGCAAGGTTTTATTTTCTCCAGTCGAAATAACTTTGTACCGGAAAATGCCCAACGCAACCTGTATAAGTCCTAAATTCGGGGAGGGTTATTTAATCAAAATGATAAAATGCTCAAAATAATAAATATTCAAATAAATGTATGTCCAATTAATTTTGAGTAAGGCATGCAGCCCCATATGCAGGTGATCCCGGGATTTTGATCAATTTTAAATTTTAATGTTATTTAATATTAACAAATAATTACAGAAGATTTAATCTCCAAAATTTGTATTGTAAATAGATTTGTCTACATTAAAAGTTTATTCAAAATATGTTGCAAATTGTTACAGCTATTAGAGCTGCTTATGAATCGTAAAATATTTCATTCTTTGTTGTTTTCGAGAACAGAAAGGTTATCAATTAGGTATTAACCTAAATGTTTGTCTCTCCTGCTCAAATCCAGCTTTAGTCACACTTGACTCGCTGTGCTATATATGAAGGTGTGTTCGACCTACTTTTATTTGCCGAGGCTTCTGTCTCTTTCAAGGGCGCTTGTTGAAACGTCGAGTCTGGGATTCCCATGATTCCAGTTTCCAGTTACTGTTGTAGGGCCTTATCGTGCTTAGCGAGTTAGTTATTTACATTATTTGAAATGCTTCTCTTTACCCTCGGTTTTCTTAAAATCTATGCTTCGGACTAGGTCGAACTTGTTTAATGTAGTTAGCTTAGTTCAGGGTCTGATTTCAAATATTGATGAGCTTCGGCATACTTTTAATGGTGTCGCAGTTGATATTATCTGTTTTTCGGAAACTTTTTTATCGTCTAATATTCGCAATTCCGCGTTGTGTTCAAGCAAGATAGGGCTAATGCTTTAGTTAATGATGGTGGAGTACGCATATAAATTAATGATCATATGTATTAAATGCAATGTTGTATTTGTACCCCCTCAATTTCTCAAACACTCGTTTCTGACTTTGAGTTTTTTTTATCAATGCCTTTATAAATAAGCGGAAATATGCTCGATTTAAAAAATCCCGATTATACATTGAACGTTTTGAGGTCTTTCATTGAGGGTTTCATCTCGGGTGATTTAAATTTTGATATTTCTCAAGAGTCCCTATTATTTCGTAGCTGTTTAAATATCTTAAATAGCATTAATCTTTCCGTCTATAATACTGTAGCGCCCACTTACTCTTATTCAAAGTGGTGGTTCTTATTTTCGCATTGATCACTTTGTCTCATTGGTCAGTCTTTTATGATAATTCTTTTTCTGACTCCTTACCTGTCCCTTCTAGCGTTCCTTAGAGGTCAGTTTACTATTCTCTTTGTATATTAATGACGTTGTAGCGGGTGTTTTTTAAGCCTGATCTCTGAATAGACTCACGCTTGAACAACGCTACGAAATTATTAAAATTTACTTTGAAAATCAGGCCGGGGATCGCGTTACGGTCAATGGAGATCGTTACCGCACCATGATCAATGAGTTTTTGTTTAAAAATATGGATGACACTGATCCGGACGAGATATGGTTTCAAAAGGATGGCGCTACGTGCCATACGGCGATCGCAACCATCGACTTATTAAAATCAAAATTTGGCGATAAGTTGATTTCGAGAAATGGACCTGTCAATTGGCCTCCAAGGTCGTGTGATTTGACACATCTTGATCATTTCCTGTGGGGCTACGTAAAGTCACTGGTTTATGCTGATAAACCAGCAACAATTGACGCCTTGGAGGCCAGCATTGTTCGTGTTATTCGTGACATACGGCCAGCAGTGCTCGAAAAAGTGGCCAAAAATTGAACGTCCAAAATGCGTTTCGTCAAGAACAGCCGCGGTGCCCATATGCTCGAAATCATTTTCAAATATTAATGCCATGTATTGATCTTTCGAATAAAAAAAATTTTGATTACAATTTAATTTTTTGTGTTATTTTTTAAAATTTCAAGTTCTATCGGGCTTAAAAATACCCTTTATGTTCAATTGACTATTCTGCTTTTCATATGCCTGCTGATGATGTGTAAATATATAGGAGTAGTATTAATTCTATTTCTCTTATTAATGATGATTTGGTAAGAATTTATAATTGGTATCTCACCGACTCGCTCTTAATGATAATAAATCTCAGTCCATTATAATTTATAAAAATATCTATAGATACTTCCTCTTTTCCTGAATTTTTTCTCGGTGATCGTTAATTCCTTTCTCTGATACAGTTAGACATTTAGGGTCAATTGTCAATAAAACCCTTACTTGATTGAGGAAAGCAAAACGGTATTTGGAATGCTGAGTTGTTTCTAAAAAGTTGTAGGGTTCACCGAAAGTAATTTTAAATTTTTTTTTTTTACTTCTACATTTTCGGAAACGTTATTTGGTTTGGAATGCTTCAGGAGAATATGAGTGTTCTTCAAAGATGTTTTAATGCTTGTACTCGTTTCATTTTTAATATTAGGAAATATGATCACATTTCTCCCTTTTTGAATTTGATTCTTGGCTTTTATCTTAGTTGATTTTTATGAACTGCATGTGTCTTTTTTATTTTTAATCTTCTCAGAACTAAAGAACTCCCGTACGTTACATTCAGATCTTTAAATACATAAATGGAAGAATACTATTCCTTTAGATATTAAGAGATCAGCGTCGCTTAAATCTTTCAAAACGTGTTATTTAGAGTGGCGCGCTTGAATGACAATACATGTAGTACTATTTTCGTCGTGTATCATAATTTTTGTATTCATTTATATTATCATTTTACTTAGTCTGTAAGTATTCGAGTCTTGCAGTATTCTCTATAATAAGTGAGCGTAATGCATTCCATATGCGCTTTTCCTCTACCAAAATTGTTTTGTCGATCAATAAACGTCGTTTGTTGGCTAAATACAATTGGGTTAACTCTATATGGTGTCATTTTTGTGTTATCTCCCATTAAGTCCATATGACGAACTCCATTTAGAAAAAATTATATAAAATATATTTTTTTAATCTCTGCTATCTGTTCTAGGGTTGAATCAGTCCCAATTCTTTCGCGGTTCGCTTTTCACGTCTTACTTTACGCATTGTCTGCCAAATCGAGGATGTACGGGTATAGGTCCAATTTACCTACCCATCTGCACATTGCATAGTTCCATGCCAGCCTTTAGCACTGGCATGGAAGATAGGTCGGCCCATGAGTGGTGCACTCACACAGGAGGTCATAGTTGTGTTCATTTTAATTACCGATCGTAATCAGATGATGAAAAATTCCTTTTGCAACACGCTCTTATCGGGATTTGTGAACCCGGTACCACCCGATCCAAAAGCCAAAGCTTTAACCACCGTGCCGTTTAGTCGGTAAGTGGATTAAATGTACAGTATGTTTAATGAGATAACTAAACAATAAGAAATTGATGTGGCACGATATTACCGTAATGCCGGAATATTCTTGAAACTAGCAACTAATTGGTTATGTGGGATTATTAACTCCATTATTTTCCCAACAGAAGTAAGAGAACTAGTGCAGAAAAACGAAAATCCCGAAAGAAATCGCAGACTATGCGTGCGCCGCAAGATAAAACCAGCTTAAACAACTTGTGCATCAAACTTAAGGCACTCATAAAAGCAGTGAAAATAGAAACAATTGGAAAATACATATGTCCTCTAGCTCCAACTAAAGATACCGACTATTCCCTGTGGAAAGCAACAAAAAGGTTAAAACGACCAAAAACGCAGATTCCTCCCCCTGCATGTAAAGCTGACTTGTTTGCTGAACATCTTGAAAAAACATTTCAAAATCTAGGTCGGCAGACCAGTTACAAAAACACTGCTGATGCGCCCAGAACATCTGACTTTGAAGATATCAGGCCTGGAACATTAAAAGAACTAAAATCTGAGACTTAGAACATAAAAGCAAAGAAAGCTCCTGGTTTCGATCTGATAACAGGGCAAATAATAAAGGAGCTGCCTGAAAAAGGCACCCGTAAATTATTGCACATAATCAATGCGATAATAATGTAAACCGGGCAAGCCACTGAATGATAGAAAATCTTACCGGCCAATTTCACTTCTACCAACACTTGCGAAATTGTTTAAGAGGCTGTAGCTCTAAAGATTGAAAAGAACCATAGAACAAAGAAACTTTATCCCAGAATATCCTTTTTGTTTCAGAGAGAAACACTCAACTATTGATCAGGTTCATAGGCTTAAGAGAAAACAATATTATATGATTTTAAAATCATACATGGAGAATCGTCATTTTCGGATGAAATTATAGGAAGAATACTCCAAGCTAAAAAATATTTCGGCAGGAGTCCCGCAGGGTAGTGTTTTGGGACCTTTTCTTTATCTGCTCTACACCAGAGATTTACCTCAATTAAACGATGTTACCGTTGCAAAATTTGCTGATGATACTGCAGTTCTTTCAGTAGAAGACACTACCGGCTAATCAACAACGGAACTTCAAGAAGCATGTGATAAAATCATAAAATGGACAAAAATGTGGCGTATCGTGCTCAATGAATCGAAATCAACGCATGTGAATTTTATTAATCTAAAAGTCAGCTACAAACCGGTAATCATTAACGGTCAGCAGATTCCGTATGCAAATTAGGCTAAATACCTAGGGATGCCCGTAGATACCAGGTTCAGATGGAAAGAGCACGTTAAAAAGAAAAAAGATGAACTTAATAACAAATATTGAAAAATGTATTGGCTGCTCGGGAAAAATTCGGAATTGTCAACCGAAAATAAATTGCTATTATATTAACAGGTGCTAAAGCCTATATGGACTTACGGAATTCACCTCTGGGACTGTACAAAGAAAACCAACACCAAAATAATACAAACTTTTCAGAACAAAGTGCTACGTGGTATAGTTAACGCTCCGTGGTACATTAGGAATGGTGACCTTCATAGGGACCTAAATATCCAGACAGTTCAAGAAGTAACAAAAAAAAATTTGCAGTAATTCATGAACAACGTATTTATCAACACGTAAACGAAGAGCTTCGTGGTATGTTGGACACTTCACATGCAGTAAGACGATTGCAGTGCACGAAACCAATTAATTTAATGGATTAAAGGACACCAGTGCAAAGACTACTTCAGTAAATAACCTATAAATGGAGCTGGCCAATGGGCCCCTTCTCATTCACAAGTGACTAAATTAAGAAAGAAAAATTACTAGATGAATTGTATTCAGTTGTAATAATTTAAATAAAAAAGGAAAAAAAAACCCGCTCTAGTTAGCCATATTGCTGGACGTCAACCTAACATAATTTTAAAATCTCATTTCCATTGAACAATAAATATTATAACTTAAATTGGTTAAATAATAGCCTAACACTATTCTATTGCGAAAATATTATATATATTTATAACTATAGATTTGAAATATTTATAGTACTTATCCGAACTCTTTTTGTTGTTTGGCCTACTAATCTATGTATAGTTATAAATATATATAATAATTTCGCAATAGAATAGTGTTTATCGTTTTAAAACATCCTCTTTCATAACATATATTTTATTGTACTAAGTATTGTGATATCCTGTTTAAAACGTAATAGTGCCTCATATTCTGGTAATTCCCCGGGAATAGGAAACTGGGGAACGATTTTATATGTAATTTTTATTTAAACATTTCTTTACTGGCATGCTGAGATAAAAAGTTAGTGTTAATTTTTTTGAAAACAAAATTAAATCTGGAATAATTTTCCCTTGCAAAAAAAATATTTCAACAGAAATTACATATAAATTCTTTCCCCAGTTCCCTATTCCCGGGAAATTACCAGAATAGTGTATTTTAGAATACCGTGTACTATTTTGTGATATCCTCTTTTGAAATGTGCCATAGTAAGCGGCTTCGATTTGCATACCAAATAATCCCTATCGGCAATTTTCTGAGTTAGTTTTCATAAATTCTTTTGGAAATTATAGGAAATCGCCTTTTATTTAAATTTCTTTTATAATATAAAATTAAAATATTTAAAAACAACCAAAACTAGGCAAAAGATTATAGAGTTAACTTTATTATTGCGAACAAAAATTGAGTTTATTATTATTGTATTGAGAGCTAATAACAAAGTATTGAAAGAAAATTTCGAGAAAAGGAAAAAACTAAGCACTAGTTTTCCATAATAGCTATTGAATATCAAAAAACTCTAGAAGAAAATGTTCCCACAGATACTTGTCCAACCTGCACAACTTACCATTACTTCAGTAAAGAACATTCTTACGTCAAATCTGTTTGTATTAAACCGACCTATCCAACTGCCGTTATCCTTGTTTTGAGGCTGGATATCATTCTTTTGAAGTTCATACACAAGATTCGATTTTATTAAGTTTGTTATTTTTATTTTCAAAACATCTCGATTTTTATAATTTAATTTTCTACTCTATCGAATCTCCTTAAAATAATATAGAAATATAAAATAAAAGTACAAAGAATCGACAACATTAAAGAGCAAACAAACTGTTCAGTCACAGAATAATTACAGAAACGACATAACGCTGTTTTTGTATGGAAAAATATCGATTCATTTTTTTACCTTGTCTCAATTATGGCACAGAAAAGAGTATTCCGTTTCTGTCTATTCTGTGGTTAAGGTAGCAAAAAATACGTTATTTTTGAATATTTTTATTTCAAATATACAATTATGGACTCATAATGAAGCTTTGAGAGTATATTTCAACAAAAAACTCTAGTTAACATGAAATCATCAAATTTGTTTCCTACCTTAAATAAAAAATTTAATGTAGGAAACAAAGGTCTATTCTTGTTATATTTGTATTCTGTGCTTTAGTGCTTTTTGGTACACACAATATATTATGGATTTTGGCTTTCTCTTTAGAGGTTCTATTTTCTGTTAGACCCATTACACAGTTCAAGAATTTTGGTGCCAACTATGTTTTCATTTCACACCTTCCTATTTGTTTTTTAAAATTTAGTAAGAAAACCGATGCTGACAAATCTCAAGATCAATCGCCACAACTACGTAGTAGCTTTTGCTTTTTAGAAAAATAATTACCTTCATATTGATCAGAAGATGAGCGATGCTAAGCTGTTTCTACCCCGCAGCTTTAAAAAAAAGCTTAATAGACCAATGCACACGAGCGAGTTGAGGCTAGCCCAGCCCCTCGAGATCGGTTTCGCTTATTTTGGCTTTGCAAAGTATAACGAGAAGCTGAGATTTCTAAACATAGCTCATTTCGCTCAACAAACATACATAGCTCAAATGTGCAACGGACCTTAGGCCTTACCATCGGCCAAGTATTTTCGATACAAAATTTTAAGCTACACCTTCTAGTACCATATAGAGTACATAATATGTACACTTCCTAGAGATTTTATTTTAAATTTTTTTGTACCTCGTCTATAACCTGTTGATAAGACCAGAAAAAGCTGAACACCAATCAAACAGGATTGGAACTTCATTTAAATTTTTATTAGATATCGCTAAAATAAATTTAAAATTAGCAAAATATCAAAAAAAAAATATGTTCGTCATGGATTTTTCTCTTAATTTCGAATCTTTCAAACGTAATACATACAGCGAAAAAAATCTAGACACTTGTAGGGCTTTTTAGGTGAAATTTATTGTGTGCTATTTTACTCACCGTTTTTAATTAAAGGTCCATTTAATTACGAAATTGTTTTAATGGTACAGTTTAACATTATTCTAGGTAATTGTAAATAACAATCAACTGGTGTTTTCTCATTTAGCAACTTGTCGTATAAACAACTTGTTTGTTAAACTCACTATTGTTTTCTTTACATTTTCCATAAAGAAAGCTAAGTAAATTTTACACCTACACAGTCCTTTTGTCATTGAGTACTAAACATGACAGGTGTAATATTACCTGTTGACAATCAATATTTGATAGGGGATATCTATTACGTACCATGACATTTGCATATCCTTAAGGATACTATTCCAGTATATGAAATTTCGTATATTTTATGAAGTATTTAGAAAAACAAGTAATATCCATTTTTAACTCATGTTTATCAAAAGTATTGTATTATTTTTGTCCCAAACGAATTATCTTAAAATGGGTTGATAATGCAATTAACCTAAAAAGGATTAAACATTATTCAACGTAAACTAAATCCAATCAATCAAACCTAAACGTATTAGGCATATTAACGATTTAACGCGATTTGTGCAAATTTCGTGTTGCAACACATTGTTGCTAATCAATTTATCTGCCTTAAAGATCCATACAATAGAAATCTCACAAGCTTTTCATAAGTACTTAACATTTTACTAGATTATTTAAATAGATATACATAAAACATTTAATGGCTTTTCAATTATTGTAATATTTAATATTTATTACAAAATTTTAACCTAATAATTTCAACTTTTTTTGTATCGCCGTCAGCTGTCAAACATGATTTATTTACTTATCTCCCTATGCACCAACTCTGTAGTTAAAAATAATAAAAATATGTTCTAAAAAATCGATAATCGTTTTTAGTACAATCCTTTTTGCGCTCTCTTTAAATGGTACACCCAGTGTACCATTTAAAGAGAGCGCAAAACGGATTGTACTAAAAACATTGTTGTTAAAAACGAAAACTAATAATTTAAATTTTGAGTATTTTGTATAAAAAAAAACTGTTTTCTAGCACTTAGGTAAAATTCCATATCAAAAATTATACAATTCGCGATAAAGATTAATATTTTAAGAAATTGGAAACTGTTTTAAGTAGTATTGCAAAATATCAAAGCAATATATAAATTAAGATCCTAATGAAGATCTAAAAATAGGAAAATTTTAATTCTTCCAATTAGAATGTCCTTTCTTTATTGATATTTCAAAATCACTCTTCCGAAAAATTAAAGATTTTAGCAAACGAGGGGATTATAAATCTCCAAACTATTATATTTGCTGTATTTATCATTAAAATTCGTAGATCGAGTAGATTATGGAATCTGAGTAATCTGAAACAAGGATAAAATTTAAAACTTCGGGAAAGTACCACGAATAAAAATGAAACTGTTATGAAACTATTTCACGAAATAATAAAAGAAAATTTACAAAATTGTGCAAATTTGAGCACTTACTTATTTTATACAACATATTTAATTTTAATAGTTTTCATTCAAAACTTTTATCGTCGATAATTTTGAATTTCTACGATAAATTAAAATTTTGTAAGAAAAGTTTTAAAGGTCTATATTTTTTATATAATAATAAAAACTAGTTTTAGCTTTTTGAATTTAAAATATTTATTTAACTTCCTTATAGTGATAATTAAGTAAATTTAATTTTTAAAGATCGATATATTATTGCTCCTTCTTCAGTTTAACAATTACTATTCTATGTTATCTATTAGTCAAAGTCAAGTAATCTATTAGTCATCTATTCAATAAGGAAGTTAAATAAATATTTCAAGTTCAAAAATATAAAACTAATTAAATCAAGTAATAAAAGAACACAAAAATAAATGATGAAACAAATTATAAGATTTATAATATTAACTGATTACTCCACTTCGTTATTTTCTTTTCATTATTTGGGAAAACATTATCTCTCTCTATGTTAACTAACCTTTAGCCACGATGAACTAGAAACACTAAAAGACTACCTAGACATACCAGCGAGGATCCGAATTCCAAATGATTCGTGACGCTGAGATCCATCCAAACCTAGTATACTAGTAAGTTTCCGTTTAGTCAAAAGTTTGTGATTAAGTTAGCAACGCAATATGTACATCGTTTCGCATTATTTAATCCTTAATAAACACATTAAAACACTTGTTTGAACAAACAAGTGTTTTAATGTGTTTATTAAGTGTTAATGTGTTTCGCCAAGTACCAACGGCGCATAGTGTTAAAAGCATTATTTAATCGTTAAGCTGAAAAATCTTTACTTTTTTCTGTAACTAAAATTTCTAAAATTAAAGTGATTAATTTTGACATGCCAAACATTTTCGTCTTGTGAAAAAATAATCGAAATTTAATTGAATTAAAGCCGAGTAAATGATCATGACAGTTGTCGAGAAGTCATTACCATTAAGTTAGCCATTTTTGTTTTATAAATTTTAATTTTATGAGCAATATTAATTAATTAAAGTAATATTTCACTTATTTCTATTTACAATGTTTTTTTTATATTGTAGAATCAAAAGTCCAAATAAATTAGTAATATTTTACTCAGGTGGTTAAATGTTGTGGAGGCATGCGAATATCTATTCAAGTCTAGTATATAAGTTAATTTCTATGGTCAACGTAATACATCCTCTCGCATTATTTAACCGTTCAACTGAGCTGGTAAAATGTTTCTTTTTTCTGTTAATAAAATTTGTAAAACTAAAGTGATGAATTTTGGTATGTAAAAAAACATAAAAATTCACTTCTTGTTGAATATTAGTAACCTTGTTGAGTCTCTAACCTTGTTGAGTTTTGTAACCTCTAATTTAACTGTCATTTAATAACCAAATGTTGACATTATAACTTTACAGCCCAAAATATAAAATAATATTTTTTTAATTATATTAAAATAATATGCCAATTCCGGAAACTCTTTAGTTAACATTAAGAAAATATTGTTGTTTTTGTATTACTAAGTCTCAACGCTAACTACTAAATACATTTTTTTTGCAAAATTCCACTTTATTCATCAACAAAATTTTCTTCAACAGTAATACATCCAACGCTTCTCTACATTTCCATTCCTTTATTGTAAAACGATTTACCTTTGGCCTCAAAATAGTCGTTTGTTTCAGCAATGACTTCAGCACTTCATTTGCACTGCAAATCTGGATAATAAGATGGATCGGGAAGCAATGTGAACTTTAATTATAAACGCACCAATACCGCCATATAACAGTCGCCGGTGAAGATCTTTCCTTTCTTAACATAATCGATGAATAAAATACCTTGCGTATCCCAAAATACCAATCCATGCAAAAAATTATGTTTATGAAAATCCTGTTTACGGTTAAACAGCTCAAAACAGCACTCTGGATCCTTACACGTTGCTGTTTTTGGGCCCATGTGAGCAAGCGCGGCACCCACTTTGAACATAGCTTTCTCATGGACAAATGTGGATGCAAAATAGTATATACACTGGTTTCTGATAACTTTAGGTATCAGATTTGTCACACAACTTCACTTTACGGTCTTCCAAAACGATTTGGGGTACTTTTTTCATCTTTTATGGAAAAACTGCCAAATTTTGCTCAGAGCGTTCAGCATCATCGGTGTTTGTACGGTCACGTTTAAATTCACCAAACTAACGTGTGACAGTTACTACTGAAGGAGCAGAGTCCCTATAATACTTACGCCATTAGTAGCGTTACTAAAACAATTGTAACTGGTAAACTAATGGTTGGATTAGCATACAATTTTGCCTGCATACAGGAATATTTTTTATCGAAAGAAAAATTTATCGGTTTAGTCAAAACCAATATAATGCCATGTTATAGCAACAAATACAAATGGTGCGAAAGAAAAAATTGAAATAGCATTGGTAGTGCAACCAACACAATCTTCCATAGTTAATTGTGTATTAGTATTTGCATTTCATACTTTGGTCATGGCTTTCAATTGTGTTGGTTTTGGTTTTAGTATACATGTTTTGATGAGATCCTACGAACTCTCGGGTAAAATACCTAAATTACTATAATGTTATATAAAACTCATTTAAATACCCTTTACCTCGGATTTGAAGTTCTTTGTCGTTTCTGTTTTCAAGTCAAAAGAATATGTAAACGGGTATCTCTCGTCCTTCACCATAAAAAGATCACACGTTACAAAGGGGATATACACAGATATTGCTTTTGGGGCTGATCCGTTGCAACTATGATAAGTTTAGGATAACCCAAACAAGTGAGAGCTAACTTGCGATGCTCTAACACAACTTATAAAAAACATATTGTTACAAAATCACGACATAAGCCAAGAATATATCTGGAATTTCGACAACAACCTCAGACACGAATTAAGTACTACGTTTTAAAACTCTGCACATGAAACACTCAGGCTGAATCGGACAGTGAATCTCTAGCAGTTCTTCGAACAGACATCGCTAATCGGCAATAACATCATTGTTTATATCGTTGCTACTCATAACCTAAATAAAATTGATGCAATTCGAGTTTACACATGCCGCTGCACACAGTGCGGCAATACTATGCGTTTTTCTACGTCTCTTACCTCTTCGCCTATAAACAAAATTTCAAAGTGGCAGTTTTTTGAAGCACGGTTGGAGCAATTATTTTATGTGCGGCTCGTGTTTTATACTCACTAACGCAAACGAAAAAACAAATTTTAGGGTAACAAGTTTTTTCTTGTTTTTACAGGATTAGTATGAAAATGAATTTTGGCAAAAAAATAAATACCTGAGTAATGTGAAGAATTTTACATTTTGTTTCAATATGTACTAGATTTTTTAAATTTAAATGTTTGTTTTTCTGTTTTTGTTTCACTTAATCATTCAAAATGAAAACAATTTTACATATACACAGGCGCTTGAGTTTTGCGTGGAGAGGCAAGTGCTCCTACATTTTTATTTGAAAACGCAGTGTGTCGAAAATCGTTACACAGTCGTTTTTGTGGATTGTTTGGACCCTGCTGCATTGTAGTGTGTTTCTTCCTTTATGTATGAAACACACTAAGCAGCGAGCAGCAATGTTAAATATTAGGTTATTCGCTTGTGTAATATATATTATAAACGTTTATGTCACTGACTGACTCACTCGAGAACGCATAGGGTAATCAAAAAAAATTCGTCAGTGTGACTTATTTTTCAAAATTTCGTCAACAAAATACACAAAATGCAACAACAATGCTATCGTAAAATCGAATGAGCGCACACACACACACAAAATTATTATTCTTTAAATAAATTATTCTTTAAACAAAAATTCCATAGTTCATTTTTTTCGATTTCGTTCGAGTGATTTACTTTTTCAAATTTTCGTCAACGAAATACACAAAATGCAACAACAATGCAATCGTAAAATCGAAATGTGTTATTGTGTTATTTTCGAAGTAGAAAAAACGTCGATAATTGAAATGAAAACAAAACAAATATTAATTTGACAAACTGTTATTCAAAACAATCTTTTATACTCGCAATGGATTTTTTTAAATTAATAAAAAACACAACAAACCCTGATGATGGCGTAATTGCCAAAAGCTCGGAAAATTTGGTTGTTTAATTAGATCTATTTAAAAAATATTTAACTACACCAAGCTGCGAACAAACTGGCGCGAAGCGCCTCAGAACAACCTAGTGATGATATAAAATCGTAGTTTGCATATTATATTGATATGTGTTTCCAATAAAACAAATTAAATATGTATTTTGTAGTTTTAATAGAAAATTTTTAATTTATATGAATTATATTGAATGGAGTTGCATCTGCCGCGGCATCAATAGGTTCTAGGTAAATTCGCATCAATTTACTCCTCTTTGCTGCTACTCATAACCGATAAAATTGACACAATTCGATTTTACAACTAAAACAAAACAAAGTGCATCGCCGCTTAGTGTACACGCCCATGCACAGCCATTAGAGTGGATTGCTTGGAACATATGCTGCGCTGCTCTTGTGTGTTTCATCCTTTAAGAATGAAGCAGTAACGAGCAACAAATTTAAATATTACCTTATTCGGTTGTATAATGATACAAAATCATAGTTTGAGTATTAATATAGGTGTTTCCAATAAAATAAATCAAATAGAGCAGCTTCAATTTTCTGCTATTCATAAAGGAATAGACACACCAAGAGCGGCGCGTTAAATTCCAAATTATCGATTCAACTTGACGTGCATATCCGTTCACATCAAGAGCGTCGCGGCTATTTTTTGCTTTTAATAATTTGAGAATTTTGAACTTTTGTTTTATTAATAATATGAATGCATACATGAATCACGAATGAGTAGTGTATGAACCAAAATAGAAGCATCATTATTCGAACATTAGGTTATGTTCGGCGGCAATAGACGAATTTTTTTGGCCGCTTGGTGTGAGATATAATTTCGCGGCGGCGGATGCATCTTCATTCATGATACAATCTCTCTATTTCTCTTACAATTTTTCTATTAAAAATCCAAAATTTGTAAAGTTTTTTTTAAAATAAAACAAACTGCTGCGCTGCTTGGTGTGCACGTGTGGAACCTAATGATGTTTTACCAATTATTGATGGTTCTATCAACTTTATCGAAATTTTCGTAATCAGTCGTTTATCAATTATTTATTTTCTATATTTCTGGTGCTATCTATCACAACCTACTATCATAAATTTGAACAATATCTCTTTCCCTAATTTGTTTTAGTGTCGAAAATAAATTATTTCGCGATAGAAATGGAATAGAAATATCACATAATATTTTAAACTGGTAGGCTGGTAACTGATATCAACAGTGAAACAGTATACGATTTTATTCTAGGAAAATGAGATATAAACTTCGATAAAGTATCGAAAGTGGTGTGAAACATCCCCCTCCCCTCTCGTATGTAATTTCATAACATCAATTTCTTTCTTTTTTTTTAAATTATAAACTAAAAATTATTTAATGTACCTCTGTAATTCAATATATTTCCGTAAAGTTAACCTTATTTAACAAACTCATATGAAATCTAGTTTTTGTTAAGTTCAAAAACAATTATTTTTCTAAGCCTCCGAAATGCATAATCAAAATAATCAAGGATTGAGTGCTTGTGAGTTAATGACACTTAGAACGCAAAACCAAAGCTGGTATCAATGCACATTGAGTACCAAGCAGTACTGTTTAATACGTCATAAAATTTATGTCTACGGTTTTTTTTCTGAACTGTAGATGACTGTAATGTTCGCAAAAAGTTTTCGAAATTTAAAGGTTTAACGAAATATTGAATGCATAATTTAATGATAAACTAATAAATTAAATTTGACCAATCTTATCTCTACCAAATCTTACCAAGAAAACTATATCATTTATTTGATTATACTGCCATCTATAGTCAAAGATTGGAACCATCGATATAAAATGGCGTCATATAGCAATTTTTTTAAAGAAATGAGGCCATTAGTATTCTAGGTGTACTGCTGGTATCAATGAAAGTGAATTTTCGAAAAACATAGCTGAAAATCGAAAGTGCTTGCAAGTAACAGAAAGTCAGCAACCCAATACAAACTTCACGGTAGAATATTCTTTTTTAATCATTCTACATAACTGTCAAATCATTATTTTTATTAAAAACATCATAATTTTAACATCAAACATGTAAGTCCATGCTGGGTTCCTCACACCAATATGTATGACCCTATGTGTGTTTTTATTAACTTCACGGGTCGTAATTATGCACACAAAATTAAATTTCCCACAGACAGGCACTTTTTTTAGAATATAGGCCAATCGTTAAATTATATTTTTATCATTTCCCTTGTTTTTTTTATTATTAGTTTTCCGAAACTAATTTAACCAACTCCTCATTGTGTTAAAAAATATTTACAAATTATTTATCACATTCTAAAAATTCCCTAGTTAACACCGATTTATCAGACCATTTAATACTTCCACTAACTTGGAATGAATTAGCTACTCAAAATAACCTGAGGAAAATAATCTAATATATAGTTTAAGATGTTCTTAAGCTCTCCAAGTATCATAAAACAATACATATACTAGTTTACATACACTTGAGATGATCCTGTCTAGAAAAATATAACCGAACTAAAGCACATAACATAAAATCGGAGGCAAATGAACGGAGTTCTGAATATCGAGTGCATAAGGATGACGTTTTCAACGGTGTTACCTTAAACTCACCAATCCTGACAGCTTTGGTACTCCCTCTCGGAACCTATTTCTTGAAAATATTAGAGTTATCAGACAATGGCAGATGCTTATCTAATCAGGAACCTTTTAAAAGTATGGGAAAATGGGTTTAAGAAATTATAAAATTGTCTTTAAATTTCTTGCCCTTGGTTGTATTTTACAGTAAGCCCATTTCGTCGCTAACTGACCAACAAAACTATTATTTAATTATATCACTTTACAACCGTCGGTAGTTTTTATTATGTGCTAATAATGATAGGAAAAAGCAAGTATAAATTATTTCTAAATTAAATTAGGTCGAACCACTGAAAATGTAACGTAAAAGCAAGTAATGTGTACCTTTTACTGGAAAGAAAAAGGATGAAATAATTTTTTACGTACGAAGCGAAAAGACAATAACCGGGAATAATAAGGAAACATAATATTAATAATTACCATATCAACAGACTAAAAGCTATTTAATGCGTTATTTAAGCTTATTAAACTTTTTTAAATTCAACTGATCTATATCATCTATTTTGAAATTTTCAAAATATTATTAATATTACGAATATTAATTAATCACCATAGAAATCCCCAGATTAATTATTAAACAAACAAAAAATAAAATAATAAAATATAAATTTTTCAATTAGTTAAAATATAACGCCTAATCTGTTAACACACACACATACACACGAGTTTTAAAACATTATTTGGTTCAACCTGATTTTTTACGTTGGTTTTTATTATTATTATTATTTTTTCTATTCGAATCACAAATATTAAAAACATAATTATAACTGACAGCTACATTTTCATTATAATTTTCTCAAATTTTCTTTTCCTCATTTTCTTCACTTTAATTAAATAACAAAAATGGTTTTTTGTTAATTAATTTTTGCACAATAAATAATTTTATTTCAAAAGTCGACCAAAAACTTGTTACTCCTTTTTACAAAATACTGTATATTCTAATAATGCACTATTACTAAATAAAACTTTTATTTTGAAAAATAAACTTTGTAGTTATTTTTTCCTATTTAATTTCCTTTCCGTTTGTATTTTTTTTTTACTGTCTTATTAGAAATGTAATTTAATAACACAAAGAAATAGCGAAGAAAAACATAAGAAAAATAAATAAAATTCGTCACCACCATCTCCACTTTAAACCCCAAGACAAGAAGATAATTCTTAAGAACGAGAACGTAGAGAAATAGCGAATACCGAGAACATAGTACTTTGAAAGGATGTTAATTTGATAAAACTACAATTTTGTGAAAGACATTTATTATAATCATAATAATATATAATTTTAGGAGCAATTAATTAAATTTATTATATTATATAAATGAGTATATAAATTATATATACCTATATATATATATATATATATATATATATATATATATATATATATATATATATATATATATATATATATATATATATATATATATATATATATATATATATAAATATATATATATATATATATATATATATATATATATATATATATATAAATATATATATATATATATATATATATATATATATATATATATATATATATATATATATATAATATATACTATAGATTGTTTTTATTTTATTATTAACTTAAATTAAAAAGAAAATACTAAATAAATTGTATTTGAAATGCGCAGAATTTCAAATGAAAGATGACTCGAGAATAGTAAGTACTCATACAATAAATTTATTTAAGTAAATAATAAATATAAAATAGGGGACACTCTGGTTCATTGAAAAAATCTTGCATTTTTCAATTTTAAAATTCATTATTGTAACATAAACTTGTACACCAAATCTTGAATTTAATTTTTTCGATAAAAATCAATTTTCATGATATTAAAACTTTAGTAATGAAACTTGCTAAATCCTGCTACTAATTTATTGCTACAGAAATTAAATCTAAATGATTTTAATATTTTGGATAAATTTATAATTTGACAGTTGATCGCTAGGACATCGTTTATTAATTATCATGTTAACAAGGATTGGGAAAAATGCAGTGGTACTTGGACGGAAGCCGGGGGAAAACTACAGAGTACAATAGACTATTTTAATGGAAAACAGAAATCGATTTTCATTAATCATGAAAAAATGGTTAGTAAAAGTTTTAATTTCCTGGTGATAGAGATTGCAGAAGTTATATTTTTGCTAGAAATCGGGGTTTTGTTTCCTCTGTTGTATGTAGTCTCTTTAGGAGTTTCATTTTCAAATTCATAAGTGGCTGTAATAACAGACACCAGTGGTGTTCAGATCAGTCGATTCGAGATAAATTATATTAAAAAATTTGTTCAAATTAGCAAAATAAACTAGAGACGTTTTGTATCAAAGCAAAAAAATAAAGAAAAAATATTTTCTAAAAACACGCTTTTATTTCGAAATGATCTAAAAAAATTAACATATTTTTTTCTGCACCCAGAAAATAAAAGCATAGGGTATCCATAATATATATCATGTCAGCAAAATACTTAGCATAGCAAAGTACTTCGAATCGAAATTTTTGTGAAATTTAGAAATTATTCATCTGTAAAAGTAAAATATCTCTTATCTCTTCTTTGCCACACGCTTTATTTTTAGTCATAAAAAATTGCAATGTTCCCGGGTTCCAAAAAACTAAATTATTCATTTTATATCATTTTGATAACTGTCTTATCTTCTTGACTCTCACTGACTCGCTTCGTTTTATATTTCACCCTCGAGTTCTCCAACCGTCTCTTGAGTTGCGTGGCAGTTTCATTTCGCTTTCCATCGTCCATTTTCTTAGCGGAAGTCGCCGGAATGTGTAAACTGTAACAACTTATTTTTACTCTCATGAGTATGTCGGCAAGTGACGATTCATATCCCCCAGAGACTGTTTAGAGGGATTCATACAGCGGGGTAGGAGATCCGATAATACCGGAGTTAAGAACGGAATATACCCAACGAGATTTTAAATTTGAGCCATGCATTATATCTCCTTAGCCACTGCAGATGTGCTGAACTATTGAAGATTTCTAAACTTGATTTTTCAAAAGGTAAAAACTATTATTTAAAATATTAAATTGTCAAAATATTATTTATTTTATGCAAAATTGCAGCTCACCGCAATTACATTTTAAAGAGAAATCTAAAATTAAATTTTAAAGAGACATCTAAAATTTAGTCCAATTTTTGTTAAAAATACTTTTGGTAAAAACCACTTAATTTGAAAATTTAATTTAAAATCTATTTGTACAATTAAGAAAATTTTAATATAAATGGTATGCTTATTAAAATATTTGCGTTAAATAAACAGCTCGTAAGGATGCAGTAACTTCCGGTGTTCGATTTCAGTACCTCCAAATTGATGGAAAACCATAAGTAACTTAACATTACTTTTTGAAACGAACTTTTGGTATTATTACGATAACTATTTCTAAATCAAAACACTTCAAATCGGTGAGATAATTTTATTGAAAATTGTTATTGGCTTGCTCAAAAGCAAATAATCGAGCCTAATGCATTTACACAAAAAGTAGATACTAATCACTTTCATATAAAAAACTACATCGGATTATTTCGAAGAATTGCATTAATCCGAAATGGTTTTATACAAGAAAAAACCAATTAGAAATTTCCAACGTAGAAGGATTGCTTTCAAAATTATAAGGCATAGGCTATTTCACGTAGAAATATTACGTCTGAATTAGAGTTTGTTTCAACTGGTTCAACTACCGCATAAAAAGTTAAAAATTGAGGTGAATAAAAATGTCAAACTCTTTATCTGCTTCAAGAGCTGATAAAATTTTTATATGGAAAACATTTGGCTGACAAAAATATTTGTTTGTAAACAGAAATTTGTATATCATTGCGAAATCGTATATCATTGCGATGTAAACAATCCGTAATTGATTAATATATTATTTAAGTCGTATTTATTTCACATAGTTTCATATTTAGGCGTTCAAAATTACAAATAAAAAGTTTTACCCAATTGAAACAGATAAAAAGTTAAAAAATTACAAAATATTTACCACGAATAAATTTTTAATTTTTTAACTTTGAACGAGTTGAAGAAACACACACTTAATTTAGTACATACGCAAATCGTAATGACATCTTTATTCGAATCCGAAAACCAAGAAAATACAGTCTAAAATAGCTAATAGAGCATTTTAAACGCCGTCTAGTTAGCGCCACTTCCTATGCTAGTGGAAGGTGAATTTGTTTATATCAGAAACGGCCTCATGCCATTTTATTATTATTTCATAATTTGTTACATTAATTGTAAACTAATTAAATATTTTACATAATACTCAATAGAATTATAGTCGACTATGAAATTTATATAACTTAAAAACCGGTTTATCGAGAAATTGATCACCTTTGACTCTAGTTTTAAAATATTCCGTCAAATGTCAGTCACTTTGCGTTAAAAGGCAAATTGAGAACTGTACATAGACCTGTTGGGAACAAATAAAAACTTATTGCGTATAGTTTTTGCATGAAAATATTGTTTGGTGTCGTGCAAAAATTTCATATAAAAAATAAAGTTTTTGTTCATGTGCTAGATATTACATTCACAACTTTTACAGTCGTGTATTAAGAAATAAAGACTGTTTCAAGTAAAACCGTTGGTTTGCGCTTCAAACGACCACGATGGTTTGGAAATAATAATTATTATTTTATCATCAAAACTGGTATACTTCATAAAGCGACATAAATAATCCATCGTCTGGGTGGATATCACAAATCTCATCGGCAATTTTTTTTAGGCATACCAATTTTTATAATTTTTTTTTAAATAAAAACCAAAAATCATCCAAATAAAATTTGAGCATAAAAAATGTTAAACAAATTGACAGGAAACAGGAAATACCGAAAGATTGAAAAAATTTGACTTTGTTACGTCGAGATTAAGTCTTAAAAACTGTATATTTTGGGATGATAGATGTACTGTACTAAATCATAAGCGTATTGCATTGGTCAATTTACAACACAATTGCATTATATGTTAATCCGAAATGGATTTACTAAAGGTTTGTACTAAAATTTTAAAAGAGACATTTCAGCCGATGTAAATATTATTATATTTATAAAATAAAACTAAAATGTAAACTTTATTTTACTATTATTTATTTACTATTTCTTTTTGGCCCGAAACCCAAGCCAACTGGATATTGAAATGTTCACTCATCTCGTTAAGAGATGTGTGACAATCCAACGCCACCCTTGTCGCCAGGGAAACTGAATCCATTGAAAGAATGGCCGTCCAACTGTCCACAAAAATAGTGATATCAGTCAACGAAATTACACTAGGCTTCAACCAGTTCATGACGACTCCAATCGCTATAACTTTAGCCTGGTACACGCTGCAGTAATCAGGAAGACGGAAGGATAGCGTAGCGCTTGGAGCCGTCAGTGAAGAATTTAACTGTCCCGGTCTCCACGTTGAGACCACTCTTTCAATCTTCCCTAGAGGGGAGAATCACCTTAAAACGCTTGCAAAAGCACAAAGGGGTGTTATATAATCCAAATTCACTAGGTCATGCCTCACAGAATTGACTATAGTTGAGTGCCCTTTTTACAGCAAATTCTACCCCGAAACCGTATTGACCGCCATTTGCTTAACGATAATATCCAACGGGAGAAGGTACAGCATGACCTCTAAGGCGCTAGTGGGTGTCGTTTTCAGCACCCCACTAATGAGCAAACAGGCTGCCCTCTGCACTTTCCCCATCATGTTCTTGTATGATAATTTCTCCAGGGCTGGCCACCATACACTCACACCATATAGCAGTACGGGCCTTACTACTGTCGTGTAAAGCCAGTGCGCCAGGTCCGGTTTCAGACCCCATTTCCTTCCGATGGCATTTTTGTAAGAGTAGAGTGACACAGTGGCCTTCTTCACTCTTTCTATCGTATTAGGTCTCCAACTGAGCTTACTGTCCAGAAGAATCCCTAGGAATCTCGCCTTATCATTAAAGCCAGCATGGTATCATTCAAACTTGGGAGAACCACTTCCGGAATTTTATACTACCTAGTGAAACGGACCAGCTCTGTTTTAGATGGGAAGGTCCCCAATCCACATCTGCTGGCCCAACCCGCAGTGATTGATAACGCATTCTGCATCACATCAATGATTATACCCACGTGTCCTCCCGAATCAACTATCGCTACGTCATCGGCATAAGCAACCACACCTATTCCTTCCCCTCCAGCTCCAATAGTAGTTCATTGATTACTATATTCCAAAGAAGGGGAGAGAGGACACCTCTATGAGGTGTTCCCCGAACAACCTGCTTCTAACGGATACTCTCCCCATGTTATGGCCCTTCTGCTTCCTAGCAAGTGATTAATTAGCCTGGTTACTGAGTATTCAATCTCAAGTGGAAACAATCCTTCCCTAATTGCCTCCACTTTCACGTTATTAAAAGCGCCCTCGATATCGAGACATGCCACAAACGAGAATTCCTGAAAATCCCGTAACTTCTCGATTTGTCGAGCCAAGTTTCTGAGTACAATTCTCAAGCGATTTTCAGCAGAGATGATGACAGAGATATTGATCTCAAGTCCTTAGGGTTGCTGTGCGAGATTTTACCCGCTTTCGGGATGAAAATCACCCTAGCCTCACTCCATTTCTTCGGGATGTATCCCAGCTTCAGACACCCTTTGAAGATAACATCCAGTCAGGGGAGCAAGACCTCCAAGTTCTTCTAAATTTCTGCTGGTACAGTCCCATCCGGACCAACTGGCTTAAAGGGCTTAAAACTTTTAATAGCCCATTTTATCTTCCGTATATTCAGAATATACTCTGTACACAACAGTTGGGCCCCGTAGTCGTCTATAGACCCGCAGTCATCCAAAGGTGTTACAATTGTCGCATGCTCACTTCCCGGGAAGTGAGCTTCCATCAAAAGATCAAAAGTCTCTTCACTAGAACCCGCCCATTCACCATCCGGTTTAATCAGATAGTCTGGAATCGTTGGACTGGTAGAGAGAATCTTTCTTAAGCGCGAGGTTTCCTAGACCTCTTCTATTCTGTCACAAAAGAGCCTCCACGAATTTCTTTGCGCATTCCTTGCTTCCCTTTTATATTATCTGAGGCATTCCTTATAGAAGTTTCAGTTTTGACTTTCTCACTGTTCGCTTTATTGAAAGCAGACCCACAAACTTTACGGCACTCCGCAAGTGGCGAGGCCCACTAAACAGATTTTCGCTTTCTCCTCAGCTTTGTTAATGGACAGGCTTCCCTCATAGAGGTATTGCAAACCCTAGTAAGGCAAGTCCACCATTGAATCCAGATTACTACCCGTGTCGAGGAGTCCTGGAACTCTAGAAGAAATGCGTCCCTCCAATACTTTCCTATATACGCGCCATATTGTCCTCCTGGGATTTCTGAAGACGTACTGATTCGTAATTTGGAGATTGAGCTTAAATGTTAGATGCCCGATGACGCGATGGTTCTGACCATCGTGGTCGACTTCTCTGAAAGGAATGCTCCTTCGCCACTCTCCATTCAGTGATCATAGGTGAAATAAAATCGGAGACCAGATTAACGTCCAGAACCTATCATGTATGTCCGAGCTACCCCAGATGCTATGGTGCGCGATTATGTTGCACCCTGGGATAACTATGACCTTTCTCACTACAAGTGCCTCCAGTAGATATAGTGGCGGCACTAGCTTCTCCCGGCTGCAAGCCAGAATCTCGAATCATCCATCTCTATGCAGACCGCAGTGATGTCCTCATTGCAATACTGCAGAAGTAGAAAAACATTTATATTATTTTTCACCAGAATACATGATTTACTCTTATCCGTCATGCAAGCGTATAATAGGGAGTACCCCTTCGCTCGCAGGCTCCACAGATCTTGTTATTATTGATCCATGGTTCTTGTATAAGGAGCTATCTCCTCTCCTGATTTAGCAAGTCTGAGAAGTAGCGCCGCCAAAGCAGCCTGGTGTGTTGTAAATTTATCTGCACAATCCTAATCATTGCTAACAGTATTCACTTACCTTATTACGACAGCCGGGCTGCGTCGTTTAATTGGATCCGACGTAGTCGACGATCTCCTCCGTTATCATATTTCTATGATAAGCACAATTTTATCCGGTTTGTTCGCCTATTGAAAATAATATAGTTGGGTTCAATGATTTTGGCTCTTGCTAATAAAAGGTTTACTTTTATCGTCTTTTAGGCGAACCGCATAATTTTCCTGCTTCTCGGCTCATGGATTAGCAATAAATGTTTCCCGTGTGCACACTAATTAGCACAAATTGGACCACCCTTAAACCATGTCAAATTGAAACTCGAAAGATTGATGTATAGTCTTTGAATACATATTTATGGCTTGCAATTTGCACATGTATTGAGAAAAAATTAATCAAACCGGTAAAATTGTTCTTGATTTTCCATGTAAAATTTCACTAGCGCCTAAATTTATAGCGAGGTGGCCATTATCCCCCTTCCTTGGTTAAAAATGAAGAATTGTTTAAACTGTGCCAAATCACTATAAAACTTAATAAATACACACATCGCAAAATAATAATTATAAATTACGATTAGCGGTTCACTTTAATTTGCATTGCAGTAGAAAACGTTGACTGTTAATTTAAACGATTTTATTTATGGCTTCACAAAATAGTGTCTATCTGCCGTGCTAACACCACAACTTGTTTTCAGCGCCACAGCAAGAAAGCGAAATGAAAGCGATCACGCCCCGTTTAGCTACTCACCACTAGATGGAAATTTAAAGAGAATTCAGTAAAATGAATTTTAAACCATGATTGTGTATGTAATCTCAGCTTGATATCTCTTCGAATTCATTTTATTCATTCATGTGTCAATTTTTACATTAACAAGAAGTGATTATGAATTCCCAATATTTTATAATTCATAAAAATATTTAGTTTTTATTACAAATGCTGTGTTTTTATTTATATTTTAACGTTTTTGTGTAAAGTGATCTTGTGAAGTGTGTCTCACAATTAAAACAAAAAAAAACTTAAAAATGACTGTGTGGAAAAGTGTACCCAATTTACTTTACGGAGTTGGTAGGTTGAACAACATTGAAATGGTTTGATTTCTTACATAAAGCAAACACTCATTATTTAATAAGCATGGATTAGCTAATCGTGATCTTAAAGAGTTTAAAATATTCGATGTATAATGGATAGAAAGCATATCATTATATTAAACACTACTGAATTATCGTGATTCGTAAAATTTATTGGCGTTGCCCCACATGCCCTTTGATAGTTTCTACTCGACAGTGTTTTTGTTGATCGTTATCTCTAAATTTATCAACAAATACACATTGCGCCGATTTTAGAAAGACTAGAGGTAGCATTTTTTAAAAATTGGAATAGGTGATGTATATTACCACATGCAATTCTTCAAATAGTATATCCAGAAAAAAATTACAGTTTGATAAAATTCCAAAATAAGTGAGTAATTTTCACAGAATGACTAAAAATGAATTCTGAGTGTGTATGTATTGTGTATGGTGTAAATGATTTGAAGGGTATCAGAAAAATTTAACTTAATCATTACGCCTTAGATGGGCAATTGTGGAAGTACTCCAATCGATGATGTAGAGAGCTATTCTCGCCCTTGGCAAAATCAATCGGCTTTGCTTTAAGGCTATAGTTGTTACTATGTAAGTATAGCACCGATTTAAAATTTCTCAGTTTTTTAGATTAAACAATACGTGGTACAGGACCTTCACGCTTCCATATGTATAGGCTTGTGGTCTGGTTGAATTTGTGTTGCCATTTTAATATGCATACATAATATATGTACATCGAATGGCGCTAACTGGCTCCCAGCGTGTCTTAACGATTTAAATTTAAAATCAACAATCGAACTTATTTCATGATTCCAGGTTACAAAACAGCATCCTTACAAGTTCCTCGAACTGCAGTTCGATTCTGATCAACAATATTCTGTCCTGTTCTGGGTAGCATCAATAATTTGATAGGTAAAGACTTTCAACTTAGCAGTTTTGAATTGTGGTCAACAGAAAAAAACACTTGAGGGCGTTAGCGCAAAAATTCTGGTTTGTGAACACGGTGCAATTGAACATCGATTTAAATAATTATTTGGATTGGGCGATTAGGTTCAAATATACCAAGTTCACAAAGAAAACTGCTGGGATGTACGTACTAAGTTTTAAGTACACATTTGGTAATTAAAGGCCAAATTGTTTGTTGATATTTATTTTATTTATTATTTCTTTAAATACATATATAATTTATATTGCAAGACTAATAATGTTCTTGTTGTAACGAGGCAAAAGAAAAAAATAAAACTCAACTAATTTTGTTGTTTTCTATCGAGTCTAGCTTATTATGATTGTATATTTACAAAGAGTTGGTTTATACCCAACTAACCATTCAGGTGCTAGCCAATTAGTTAATTTTAATGATGAATTTATGATACGAGGTGCGAAAACGCCACACACACACACAGTTTTTTTTATAGAAACTGAAAAATACTTTGCGCGATGCAACTTTTGGTACTTTTTCAGAAAAACCCTAATATAAACAGTTCAATTACACTAAAAGATAACTTCTTTCGACTGGTTCAGCCTAAAGTATTCTATACAAATATTTTTGTTTGTTCATACGGTTAGTTTGTTTGGCTATCGACTCAAGCCTTGACTTTTGTGTCGAGCGGTCGCATTTTTTTACAATTTTTTGTAAAATTATCGAATTTTAACTTTTTTCAATATGGATATATAATTGCCAACTGGTCCGTCTACGTAAATTTATAAATGGAAGCTGAAAAATCCCTAACAGATCAGACAAGAGAAGATAGCAAGCATTGTATTCATCTACTGATGGGGATTTTACAAAATAATTTTCAAAATAGCAGATTAAAATTTATATTCCTATGTGACATATCCCCACGCTCCACGACCCATAGAGAAAAGGTTTAACTAATTGGATTTTCTTGAACTGCACATCATATTATAAATGAGCTTATAAGCTCAATATTTGGTGTGTAGATCATTCCAAAATTATATTGTAAATAAACAAACAAATCAGTACTATAGAGACTTGAGCTTAAATTTAAAATTCTGTTTTTAAACAGAACAAAACAAAATTTAACTGAAGAATAGTTACATAAAACCACTTTATTAAGTTACAAGACTTATCGATAATAATAGATTATTTACCAAAAACCAGAGGGTAAGGTGTTTACGTCCCACCAGAAACAGTATGTAAAATTGAATGTTCTCATTTGATTACGATGGATGATGTTACTAAGCACAACTGCCTTTTGATGGAGTGCAGATCTCAGCGGCAACCCATCTTATAAAGTGCAGCTTAGAAATTAATGGGGCATACCTGCATGACTGAAAAAGCACAAAAAGGATGGGACATTCTATTAACATTATAACTTTATTAATTCCATCATTTTTTGGAACTGTGCTAATTGTTGTTAGTGTTAACACGATTAGGTAAAAGGCAGAATTTTGTAACCTTTTTTATAAAAAAATGTCAATATTGTGATGAAGATTATCAGTTTATTTTTACGTGGGCAGTTTATTTTTAATGGTTTGCTCGCAGTCTTAAAAAAATGATTGGCTGATGAAATGAAACGGAGGAAATTGGGAATGTTGTGATTGTGTGAATGATTGACTTTTTTCTGTCCCTAATCTTTGTTTCGCCTTAATTGGAAAATAAGAACAGAACACAAACAAACGAAAATCGATGAAGATAATTCTCAAAGCTGTTGAGGATGCTAGTGATCTTGGAGGTACACTCATTTCAATTTTATTTAACATTTGATCGCTATGGATTTCAGCACTTCTAAGTTGGTGCCTGTTTTGAACTTTCGATCATATTTGTATATGTGTACGATGTGTTCGAATCTATTACAGGTTTGCGATCAATTCGTAATGCCGTTGGAGTTTGTTTCATGTGTGAATATCTATATTTTAAAAATTCCATTTGTGTATTCCTAACACGTTTCTAGCACTATTGTTTTTCAGGAATCAATTATCATTGTATTTCGCTTAAACAATTACGTGCATTGCGATTTCAATCTCTTGATATAATTGTTGAGTGAGTTCTGTGTCTTCTACATTTCGATAAACGTATCACGAAAAATTATTTGGTGCTAGAAAAAATCAATTAGTAGTCTTAGAAATCGTAGAACAGAAATAGAACGATGTTTTACCCTAGCAAGCTGAGAACATACAACAATTACGTAATTTTAAAAATGAGATAGACTGCAATTTTTCTCGCAATACATGAAACATAAACTAAGTCGAAAATAGTGATGGTGCAACATCTCACCCCCGTGTGTGGAGATCCAGTTCAACGTGGTCCATTCATCGCAACGAGGGTCTCCCGCGAGGTCCTGTCTTCATTTTTGTCGACGTCAGGGTTGCTTTTATGGAACAATTTTGGAAAGTGAGAATGCGTTCTAGCCATCTAAACCTTCACAGTTTAATTGTTATCGATGTTACCGAGATCATTTCTGATTTCATCATCTATACTTATTTGGTACATTTGTCTTTTCTTTATTAGGCTGTCTCATGCTATCAGCGTGCAAAACTCGAAAACAGTAGTGATTATAATAATAGTTTTATCAGTGCTTTGCAAAAATATTGTTTTGTTACTCGCAAGTGAAATTTGATACGCTTTCGTCTATACGTTAATTCTGTCTATCGCTGTTTGAAGTTTATTAGTAGCTTCATCTGTGATGTCACCTGCTGATGTGATAGTAGTGTCATCAAATGTATCCATTGTTGGATTATCAGTTAGTGGAATATCGCTTGTGAATAGAAGGTATAGTACTGGTCCTAAGACACTCCCTTCTAGTATTCCAGCTTTGGTCACTTTAATTTGTGAGTAAGCTTGGTCCTGTTTAACACGAAAGTATCTTGTATGTAATGTATGATTCAAGAAGGTGACATACCGCCGTGCCAGACTTTGTTAAAAGCCTGAGTCACGTCAAGGAAAATTGTTGTGCAGATCGCTTTTTTTAAGTGTTTTTTCTGTGATGTCCGTTATCCTATGAACTTGATCTATTGTGGAATGTCTGTCTCGAAATCCATATTGATATTGATAGGTATGAATTCTTTACTTTCAATTGGCGGTTTCATTCGTTTTAATAGGAACCTTTCAAATAATTTTGACATATTAGGTATTAGTGATAATGGTCTATGAGAAGTTATTTTGTTGGGTGGTTTTCGTGGCTTGGGTATAATAATCACTTCCGCAAATTTCCATACCTTTGGTACATGTTTAATTCTGAAGGCTTCGTGGATTAGGAAAACTTGCGGTTTTTCTTGGACTTATTTCTTTTAACTCTTTGATCACTTCCGCAAGAGGGGTCAGGATGATTTTTTGTTCTTCAGTTGGTTTGCTTGTTCGTATACAGGTGGAACCTGAGTTATTGGGCTTTTTATTCGTTTTGTTGTCTTCAACAATGACTAGTCAGTATCTTTTTCATATGTTAATAATCCCAGGTACGAGTTCATTGCTGAATTTGTATATTCTTTATTTCTCTCCATATTCGCTGGGTCAAATTGTTCTCAACAACACTTCGCGTTGACCAAGGAATTCAATGGTACCGATATTATCAGTCAGTTGCGCTCGCAATCTGTATGCAACTCTTTGTTGGATTTAATTGGTGCAATCATACGAATTATTTTACATTCAGATACTGCAGGCTTCTGGATGTATTTTACTGACTCGCAACCAAAAGTGACGATCAATCGATTCTGCGTCTTTTGGTTTTTTTTTGTTGCGAATTGTTGCTAGATTGGAAAATTTTATTTTTTGTACAGATTGCTTGCTGTTCAATTGCGATCCTCGATGTTATGCATGAATTTTGCTCCGTTGCCGCTCACAATGACATCCCAATATAGATTCTTTAAACTTCGTGGGTTGCGTGTCTCCTTGCAGTCCTAACAATATATTTAGTATTTGCTCTTTGGGTAGAATGCTAATCCAATAAGCTATCTGTTCCTATGGTAGGTAGACCTCTATCAAGGAATAATGTTTCGATTTCGTTAGGATAAGCTAATATTTTGCAGGTTGCTTGAATTATTTTATGTGCTGGTGTACTAAGCTATGTCGAACTGACGCAGGGTTTTAATTTTTTTCTTTTAATTAAATCGAAACATTAAAAAGATGCTGATGATGACGTGTAATCACGTCGAACTACATCCTGCGAAAAATAATAAATACCTACATAGTTTTTTTTCGTCTTTTAACGCATAGTGTCTGACATTTGGCATCAATATTTTAAAACCAAAGCCAAATCAAATTACAAAACTAGTTTTATGATATATAAACTTTACGTTTCAAATATAATGAAATTGACGATTGTAAAAGTTATAAAAGCGCCGCTGGTAGATCGATCAGGCTGTAACTACAAAAAATGGCATGTGAAAGATATGCCGACAAAATCAAGCATTCGAGGCATAAATGTCAAAATTTGGAGCATTTAAAAGGCAAATAAAAAAAAATTAGTGGGCGATTCCAATTAGAAACAAATTTTGGGCATCGTTTTTCGTGGGACATGTAGCGCGCTTAGCGGCCTAGCGGCACTTAGAAGACATATTACTTTGTATATATTAAAAATTTGTAAAACTTGAGCTGGTATTATTTGTGATATTTCGCCCTGAATAGTTCTCAAAGTTAAAATCTTTAAGAGACACTAAGACTCGATGCATCATTGTGATTGTTAGTATTTTGAGATGATATTTGTAAAAGTGCATAATGACTAAGAAGACTAGCATTATGGTAGAATTAGTTTAAAAAAATAGTTAGTTAGTTAAAAGTAGTTTAAATTAGTTTAAAACAATTGCCATTCTCCTAGGAACATAATTTGCTGGGAACAATTGTTAAAGTTTTGAGTTGGGTATTAGTAAGGGCTTACAATGGCTACCATATGACCGAGTTCCATATGAACCAATATAAGAATGATAGGAAGCGTGCCATTCTGCTGGGAATATGATTTACCGGTAATAATAGTTTATTTTTTTTGACTAGCCTACGGTCAGGACTACTACTAACTATAGGCAACTGGGCATCACCACTCGTATGACAGGATTGAGTAATTGACTAACTTCCATTTGGCCCAATATAAAAATTAATAATCATAATCATCATTATTATCAGAAGATGAGGAATAATGTTGTTGTGTAAATAAATTTAAAATTTTTTTTCATCTTATATGAGTTTGAGCAGGAACAAAACTGGCATGGGATGCGATAGTATTTTTTGATAAAATTTTTGGGGTTTTCTGGGATAGAAAACTCAGCTAACTTTATATGCTTCATTTAGACTCATAAGATGTTCAATTTTGCATAATTCGCCCTATTTACAAGTATTTTTTTATGTGAAAAAATAAGAATAAAGGCTGAACCAGCCAACTGTTTGTGGTTTCTTACCAACAAATGCTTTTAAGCTGGCTGGTTCAGCATTAAAATAGCATTCTTTCTGGGGAAAACTAAGGCTTGTATAAGTAAATTCATTATTACATTTCCAAGTAAATTATATTCGCCTGTTAAGGCAAGCTCAACAGGTCAACGAACTGTGTCTTCAACAACTGTACGTAATACAACAATTATATGTCAAACAAAATTGCTGCCTCAGCGTAGAACAACATATTATGTAATTACTGGTCAATAGTTTTTATAATTTTTCACACGCTGCATAAAATTATTAATGATAATTCATATCATTGTTGTCACTTGTATAAATTTGTATATAAAGAGCGGGTTCATCAATAAAATAAGTTAGAACGAATTAAAAAGCAAAACCGTTTCTTTCTCATTATAATTAGCTTGCTAATTATCAAAATTATAAAATTTTATTTATTTGAAATAGTGGTCAAAGCCCCCACCAGTAAATACAATTCTTTAAAAACTCAAGCAATTCCAATCTGTGGTTGGAATTATACATGGTCCTTCGAGCGCTTGCAACAACCGAACTGTTTTCATCAAGTCAACAAAACTCCACAAGTGAACAACGAGAAAAAATGGAGAAGTTGTTGAAGGAATAAGTGGAGACAGGCGAGAAAATAATGACTTAGTCAAGAAATTACAACAACGGCGGAGATAGTCGAAATACGAAAACCTATCTCGAAAGGAGGATAGAAGAACTGAAAAAGCTATACATCGATTTTCTTGCTAGAGATGACGAGATAATAACGATGACCCCTACATTAAAAGAGGATCATCAGTATAGAGCAACAAGAAAAACAGTTACCAAAACAAACAACAAATTACTTGTCGAGATGTGTCATCGCCTAAACAATGCGACACTGCCAACACCATCACCATTGTGCAGTATGGACAACCAGCAGCAACTCGAATATCGCATCAAAACGCAGTCAAACAATGGGCCACCAATAATACCAACAGTATCATCAAGCAGGGACTATCGGCAACAGTTTGACAATCCCAGCAATGGTTTGTCACACACCAACGAGAAGCTGCTCAAGGAGCAAGGTGTTCTGATGAGGAGTATGCACATAAAAATAGACCCTATTGATGCATTAGGCAACAACAACATTCCAATAGAATACATAAAGCTAGAAATCGATCAATTATCCCAAGAAATAGGGGCAATTGATAGCTCTTAGTAGAAAGGGAAGAACAAGGGCAAACAGTTTGATACTTCCAAAACCACTACTATGAGACTCTCAAGGATAGAGTGGATTCAACAATATTGGGATAGCAGCGCAACACTTACTCAAAGTACAATTACCACAAAACCGTTTTAATGGCGAGAATGAGTAGTGAAACTCTTTCAAGGACATTTTCACGGAACTCGTTCATAACAACAACCAACTATCCAACACAATAAAGATGACATTTAAAATCAAACTTACAAAAAGGTGCGGCTTAATTAATAAGTCATCTCTGATTCTGATTGTCATCTCTTCTCTCACTGGTGACAACTATACGAGACCCTGGGAAATAGTGCAACCAAGGTACAACAACGCCAGGTTACTGGCAAATAAGCACTTCAACTCGTTGCATCTACCAGCAATACATGTAGCATCAGCGGGGGCAATTCGATCCTTGCATGGTACTGCAACCGAAATGCTACACAACATCAACAAGCTAGAGATGAACTCTCTCTTCGAAGCACTAGTAAGGTTCATTCTAGGGAAAAAAACTAGATCCTGAATCCACTAGCCTATACAAAACAACGTTAGAAAAACCAAGATTGAGAATTTTTTGAGTTTTTAGAAAGGAAATTTCAATCACTAGAGGCTATGGATAACACCAAAGTGGTAAACACACCACCACAACAAATGGCGCGACTAAGGCGAGTACATGTCACAACGGTAAGCAGCCAGTGTCTAGTAAAAGGATACTAAGGAGGGCATCAAGTGCAGGATTGTGATCAATTCAAACTGATGTCAACATTAGACAGGAACAAATTAAAAAGTAAACCTGTTTGTTTCTCATTATAATTAGCTTGCTAATTATTAAAATTACAAAAATTTAATTTATTTGAAATAGTGGTCAAAGCCCCCACCAATGGTAGGCGCACTATTCTTTAAATAAACTTCTATAAAAAATGAAGCAATTCCAATCTGTGGTTGGAATTTACATCGCTCATTCCTTTATTCATAAAATCACATTCGGCAAACCTTCTTATTATACCAACAGATGTTTAATAATGATTGAAAAATTAAAAGGGTAGACTTTAACAATTGTTAATCTACACATAGGGGTGGGTATAAACGAAAGTAGTTTCATCTACCACCACTCCAGGACTAATTAAGCAATACTTTATATCCTAGAACAAATAGATAACACTTAAAATAATATCCACTGAATTGAATAAGAATACTTTACGATTAGAAGTTCTAAATATGCATTTTGGGTATTAACATTTTGTGATCACAATATTAAACAAAATTTAAATGATCTTCCACATTCCGATTATTGTGAAATATCAATTTGTACAAACCGAACGATAAATGGCTTTGTACATGAATGGGAATTCGGAAATTTTCGTTAATATTTATTTGAATCCGTAAAATTTATTTGGATCGGTTTTGCTCATTTAATCGAGCATTGTTGCGCCTCCGCCTGTTATGCAACAGGTTCTTTAACTGTCAAGGTAAAGAAGGTATTTCATTTTTTCTGGTTTGATAGTTTTTAGCTTAATAGACATTTAATTAGATATTTATTTAAAACTACCAACACAATTGCCAGTTGTTATTTTGATAGTCCATAATGTTCAGGCATTTTTGCTATTACAATTTGCAATATGAAAAAATTGCGGATTATTAACTCAAGTTTTTCGTAGTTAATTGAAAATAAAAAATCGTACATTTACAAAATATATAACAGGGGCAGTATACTATTTATATGACCCTCCACATCAGTTAAGTAGATAATTTTTAATTCATGACCCTTGTAATGTAATATTTTTTATGTTATGTGGTATACTCTTATCGCTCTGTTCGATTTAATTTTACCATGCCAAGTGTGAATTAGAAAAAAATATTCGTTTAAACAAATTTGAATAAACGGCAGCAACAAACTGTTTGCTAATTCTACATCGTCAACAAATAATATTTTATATGATTTAATAACTCAGTCGAAATGAATGCTTTGATCTCGTAAATAAGTTTATAAAACTAACTTAAATTTTTTTATTTCAAACTTTTAGCAAAAAATAATTTTGTGCAAGAGGAGAAACCACATCGTTTGGAACTAGATGTCGGCGACGCACTAATTATAGAGAAAGAATGTCAATATTGGTATTTTGGTTACAAAAAAGAGTAAGCAAACAATAAAATATACTAATTAATAAAATCAATTTGAATTTAATTTCAATTAATTTACAGCAAAAAAAATGTCAAGGGCATATTTCCCAAAGTGTTTGTTCATATACTTCCTTCCGTTTATGACAAAAATGAATTAATAATTGACCGTAGCGAGATTGTAAAGGAAGTGACGACTGTAATACGAGAATGGGGCCATATATTTAAGCATTACTTTTTAATAAACCATAAAAATTTCCAAGTTCTTCGGAAAATAATATTAAAGTTAATAAGTTTTCGATCACAATTACTTTCGGGTAATTTACCAGCTGATGAACTTAAAGAATTACAAATCGAAGCCACGGATGAAATTGATGCGGGAAATAAACTTCTTGGTAAGTTGAAATTTAATATTTAATTATCTGAAATACGTGTAGTGAAAATTAAATTTATAAATATTGAAAAGTATTAGTTATGCTATTAATTATGGTCGTACATCCAATTATGTATCTTTAAATGAATTAAAATTGCCTTTTATATTGTGACACATAAGTAAAACGTCAATTAACTATCTTTAAATAATTCCACATATAGAAAATAATAAAACGAAAGTGTTTCATGCTTACAACTTAGAATATTGTTGTACCTGAAAATCGCCATAATTAAAAATTCGCTGAGGCATTTCCAAATATAGAACATTATTATAAAAAAATATAATAATAAAATACTCGAATATGAAAATGGAAATTTAACCGTTTAATCTATAGATTGAAATTCGCAAATAATAAATAAATATTTTTTTTAATCGATATGTCGACTTAGACCTTCCATATCACTCATGCTTGAGCCCTTACACACTTACAATAAAAAACTAACTCAGAATTATAACCTCGAGATATCTGCAGAAATTTACATAAACAAAACGGGGCCCGAGGGGCCTAAGTCAACGCTCAACTTTTCAATTAAATTGTAGAACTAGGAGCATACGAGATAACCTCAATATGTGACCTCAGTATGTACGGTGATCCTTAAATATTCCATCTTAACTGGATGGATCGAATACTCTTGCTATAGCGTCTTGCCTATTGATGTTTATAAATGTTGCATATGCTAACAATGAAATCAAGAAGTAACTCATCTCATCCGTTCGAGCAAGCACTTCAGCACACAGCTTGGCTCATTAGTCCCCACCGCATTTATATGAGTCCCTTCACCTATAACTGCATCTTTATAGAGTCTATACCCCTTTTCCCTCGACATCTCCGAGTCCGACGCGAATTTTTTCATAATCTCGCTACTCTGTGACTGACTAGGATTATGAGCGTACGGGTCACCATCAACGGGCAGAATTCCCCTCAAGGTGCCCTCTTCTGATATCTTCAGCGTGACAGCTTGGAACCTATATAGCTGACACGTCATTGGTTCAGTTTAATCCGCGACTCTTTGTTTGTAAAATTTTAGCTGACATGTAAGAACTTGGTACTTGAAGCATTATCAGTGTCATATTGACTTGGTCCCAATATTTTCCTGCACTCAGGCAGGATGGAGCCGATCCGGGGTCCTCCCTTGTTATTTTCAGGTAGGTTTCGGCTAGATATTTTCCCACCTTAACCCAATTTGCGTGTACTATACAGTCGTCCGCCCCGCCTAAGATCTGACGATTATATGTACTAGGTGTTCCTTGATTACCTCATTGAAAATTTTAGGGTTAGCTACCCATATCCTGGTGCTTTACGCAACCACAGACAACTCTTCTGGAGAACTCTGTTCCTTGGACAACGAACTACCAGACGAACCGTCATATACAAGTTCCGTAATCTTTTTAATCCATGAATGCCTTTCATTTTTCTTAACGGTTCATTCCACCGCCGGATTCTTATTGAGCTATGTTAGAGCTTTCAATTCCCTCTTCGCAGTTTGTTAGTCGGACTCATGAAAACCAATTTTAATCGTGCTGGTCCGTAGAAGTTGTTTTTGAGGAACTTGCTCCTCTTTACGCTTTGAAAATCAGACCTAATAGCCAAAGTTGCAATAGCAGAGTAGCACGCGGGTTTGTTAGAGACCCGGGCTCATTATTTTTGTTAGTTTTATTTAGTATAATAATATATCTTACGTGTAGCGGAGAAAAAGTTTGTCCATCTGTCCACAGATCCGTACTACACAGATAAAGTTACATGATCCGGAAGACGCCTGTTATCGCGGTACATCGTTAGACGGACAATTGATCCAGTTTAGCGTTATCCAGGGGCACCGGTTTGGAGGTATGAGCAATGTACTTCGATGTTCATGGTTAAATGTACTCGCAAATTTTCATGATCTCAATGTGAAACACTGGGGTTAGTGGTTGATCGGTTGAGGAGGTCATCGATGATATTTTCGCCGAGGATGAATTATTCTGGCAAGTTCGGCATTAACAAACTGTTTGTAGGCAATTTTCAATGTGCCTGTCCAGCTGTTCAGATCAGCTGATTAGTACCAGTGCGGTGAGTCTTAATTTTTTTAGTGCATCGGTATTCCAGCACTCGTTTTTCTTTGCTTGCCTGTATATATATGGAAGATAATTTACACTTATATTTGAACAGGACAAACATTTGCTAGGATCTAATGTCAGTAATGGAAGTGGAAGGCTTCTTCGAGATTACGATGTCATTAATTTGGTTGTTCGTTCTTACATCATTGAATCACCACTTACTTAACTATATATCTCATCCTAACCAGTTCGGTGACGCTTTGTCGTTGTTGTTACTTAGCTGAACAGGATGTACGAACCGATATGAGGCACGATTTCTGCATCCTATCTATTTACACATTAAAGTTGCCCACGATGATTGACTTACGCCGTTATCGTGTATGTGCATTGACAGTCATGCTATTGAATTTTTTTTTTTCAAATTTTACATTTTAATGACCGCTGTAATAGAGTCACACTGGCCTTTGGTGGTATTATGGATTTGACTCGCAGACTAACTAAGCTCTAGAAGTATAAATCCGTCTAATGTATAAATTTGGGCTGAGCACGTTCCACGTTCCTATTTTCATTGTGTTAAGAGTATATAGTTGGCCCGCCGCACAACGCACTTATTACGTGTGTGGATGGCATAAAGTCCTCTTAGAAATCAGTTGCTCTCAATGCATCCATCTTCCAGACAACAATTAGAAGTTCAGTTTTGGTATATCAAAAAAAATGTTGTTTGGTTTGGATAAACGGGCTTGATGTATGTGAATTTCAACATTTCAACCTCATTAAATTGATTTTCATGAACTCAACATTCTACTCTACTGTGACCAACACGGCATTTTTTCTATGTATAATCTATATCCACAATTCCTTAGCTACATCAGTTAGTCTAGGATCCCACATGCCTCTTATTCTATCAAGAGTTGCTATTCTTGTTTTCTTTCTCCAGATCGATTACTCGGGCTGCCACGTTTCGGCAAATTTCTGATTAACTGAGTAGGAGTATTGTACATTAATCGATCTTGGTTGGTGGTAATGATTGCAATTTATTCAAAGGTTGTGATAACAATTATGCCATTGACCAGTTGGAGGCAATCTCCAATCCTGTACTAATACTATTTTACCTGGTTGGAGATTTGTTTCCATTTGGTCTGTTTTTGTTTTCAAGCAATGGTGTTATTCATTGTTTCTCTAGCTAATGATTTACGCCTAAACAATTTGTGCATTTATCGCCATAAACGTCTGTGCAAAAACCTACACTGGCTGAATTTTTTTTATTATTTGCTAGGAACAGTTAAAGCTGGTGCCGCTTCAATATTTAACGCCTTTGGAACAAACAAATATCCCGCGATTTCCCTTTTATATGATTTATAACCTTTTATTTTTAAATGTTGGTTATGTCAGCTTCATTCGTAATCTGTTTTTGAAAATTGGCTTACTTTAGTGACCAGATAAATTTCCTGATCGTTGTTGTTTAATCGTTTTCGATGGAACCTAACCCAGAGTTGAACCTGTTTTGATTGCACCTCCGTTTAGAAGCCGGAAGTGTTTATGCTAATTTCACTGTGTTTCTCAAGGCATGGACATTACGTTTGCTTAGTTTACAATCATTTTGACTACTAGTAAGTTAGGGTATGTGCAAGGTATTTCTCTTCAAAACGGCTGCATAATTTTCAAAGCCTCCTGATAAAATGCCAGGATTTTCGTTTTTGAAAAGATTTTATTAGTTTTATTTAAACCTGCTAATTCTTCAATGTACTCTGCCGCTTACATATTTTTACTAACATTTATTCTGCATATTTTTTTCTTGACGTTCATTGGTTTGATGTTAAACTGTTTGCTTTTGTATTCGATCCAAATAAATTGCACCAACCGCCACCAAATTGGACCGCCTGTAGCACTTTTTACTTGCGATCCTATAGAGGGTATGTCTCTTTGGCTGTTAAAAACAGTGCCGTTGACTGAAATAACAGATTTTTAATTTTCTTCTAACATACCGTCCTATCCAGGTGGAATTATTAGATCGATTTGATAGTCTCGCCCCTGTTTCTAAAGTCAGTTACACTTTCTAACTTGTCAAAAACCACAGAACGGTATCGTATCCCGTTACAATTCTCGGCGTGTTCAGTTCAACCAAAATGATAAAAATTATATTTTTCGTGACCCTAACTTCACTCTGATTAATTTTATTTCAAAACTGAGTGAACAACCAAAATCGAAACAAAATTGCAAACTAGTATTGTAAATCAATATACGCTTGTGCTCGTCACAACAATAAACTTACTACAAATTTCTAATAGCAGTCATTATAACACAATTTACTTCATGTACATTAGGGCGACCCATTTTTCCTCAAGGCTAAAATTATTCGTTTTTTTAGAAACGGCCTCATGCAAATGTTTAGATCCATCGGACCACGTTTAGGTTTTTGCAAAAAAAAAACACTCAAACGGCTTTTTGTGACGTTTTTTCCTCCCTTTCACTTCAGCTCGTTCAAGTAATGCCGGTTTAGTATTTTCTAAGTAGTTTTGAGTATGCCGCGAGTTCAATGAAATAATAAAAAAGGTGGTTGGCCTAGTAGAAAATTAATTTTCGGGTTGTTTTTCGCAAAAAAATTGAAGCTCATTACTTTCAGCGAATTTTTAAAATAGTACCTGTTGTTTTATTATACTTTTCACTATTTGTGGTTATAGAGCAATGAAACACGAAAAATATGAGGTATTGCACGTCATCTTAACTGAAACATTTACAATTTTCTACGACCATAAGGGACAAATTTCAAATAATTTTTCGCCACTTGCTAAATCAATGGTTAGAGTTTATTAATAAAAAATTAAAGAGAAACTTAAATAAATAAAGAAATGTTACTAGTACTGTCTTTAAAAATTAATTAATACTTTAAAAATGATTCTAAGATATATAGTTTGTCACAGAGAAGTTAGGTTCCATATTTTAAAAAAATTAAATTTTGGTTAAAGGCCACGGAAAAGATTTAAAATAGAAACACATTTCATATGTAATTAACAAGATTTTTATATTTGATATTATTATTAGTTTTTCTGTTGCACAGCAGCCTATTAATTAAGGCATTAATTGATTGTTTTTGTTACTAAAGGGATTCTCTTGTTGTGATCTTATAGTGATATATGTAAGTGGTGCTCCAAGAAACAAAAGTGATAAACATAAAAATTCTTTATAATCATCTCGCTCATTATGTATTTTTCCAAGTTGATCATTAATAAAGGTACTCGTAATAATTTTCTCTTTCTCTGGTGAACTGAAGATTTCTTGAACATTTGCGTCAGTTAAACCGGAGCTTATTTGGGTATGGTAAAAAGAAATTCACTGCCTTCTAAATGTCTGTAAAAGCTGAATATCGAGCCCACTTGATACTTCCTTTAACAAGCTACTAAAAACAGCAGGTACAATTAATTCATATATATGATGTCTGCAAGCAAACGACAATAAATTTCTGGCAAGTTTTTTTCAAGAAGTCTGCAGGCTCCATTTAGCATACCGACGTTTCTGGCCGTTGTATCAAAACACAATCCTTTAATATTTTCTGTTATATTCCAGTCTTCAAGCATTTTATATACCATTTTACACTGCTCTATGCCTGTTCCATGTGTAATCATTGGAACTCCCAACAATTTGGTGTTACCATAACCGGATACTAAAACGCACAGTTGCCCGACTGTTTTCTCTGCTATATATTCTAACATTTTTCCATCCCAATATACTGTTAGAATATAATCAGAACTGAAAGACTTAAATATTTTCGTTGTCGATGGCGACGTATAGTCTCTTTGGAAACTGCAATTGTTTCTAAATAATGCCCTAATCCATTTGCAGTCGTTCCGATTAGAAGAGCAGCTCCTGAATTGCATATTTTTTATCGACCCAACGCACCTATTATATTCTTATCAATCACATTCTTCATATGTAGCGATGAGTGAGATGAAGCGGAATTTTTTGTTTGCTTTATTTTCTTTTTTTTACTGGTGCTTGATATTCATTGCCGCTAGAAGATAATGTAAGTGAGCTGGTGTTCGAAATGATTAAGTTTATATCTGTTTCTTGAGATCTACTTGTTGAAGGTTGTGGATCAGTAATCGCCAATGTGGAATTGCTCTCATCCATTGATCGTAATGAGAAACCAGAACTTTGGTGGATCTTCTGTTTTTTTCAATATTAAGACCATGACCAATGTCAAAGAGTTTCCATCGATCTTGTAAGAAAACTTCTCTTTTACTTGTTTCAGTTTTACTTTTTATATTAATATTTTTTTTGAGATTCCGATATGTGCCATGTAATTTAATATTTTTTCTAATAATATCCCTCTTTTCCAGATGACGAGTACCAAACTTCTACCAAATGGTAGCGATCTCATCCGCAACAGTACTAGCTTGCATACTTATACTAGTATTTGTCAGCTTGTGAAGGAATCGTCTAATTACGTCTCGATTCGTTGGAAGATTATCTTTTTGTAAATTTTCAATAGATTCATCTATGAAATTCCACTAAAATAGATGTGTTCTCGCAGATACGTATGCACGGCAAAACGACCTTTTGTACGATTTTCAACTATAAAATTATTAATTTTTTGGTTATGTTGGCGTGCAATGCCTCATTTGTTTCGTTATTCTTTGCTCTAGCCGGAACTCACAAGTTTTAATTTTTTGAAAGAAACAGCCCGAAAACAAATTTTCTACTACGCCAACCACCTTTTTTATCATTTCATTGGATTCGGCATACTCAAAAATACTTAGAACAAATTAAACCGGCAATACTTGAATGAACTGAAGTGAAAGCGAGGAGAAAACGTCACTAAGTGTTTTTTTTTTGCAATAAACCAATTTGAGCGACCCCTAAACGTGGTCCGATGGATGGACCTGAAAATTTGCATACGGTCATTTCTAATAGAAACGAATATTTTTAGCCCTGAGCCCGATAGAAAAAAAGAGATAAGATTTCCTCCATACAAAAATGGGTCGTCCTAATGTACATACGTCACGTATTGCTAATTTAGTGCATCTCTAGTATGTTAATCACCTCGGACAGCAGAAGGAAGCCGAACTTCAACCATATGAAGGTCACATAGTGATTCTATCTTCTAACGCTACGATAGGATTTCCTAGCACTATTATTCGGCAAGAAGAATCAAGAGATTAACATCTAGTTAATTATAATTGTATTTAATAAAACACGTATTCGCTCTTTATAAATGCAAGATACAGGTTTGGAATGTTTCGTTATAAATATGAAATTAATTTTAATGGCTTAAAAATAGGGCATAACCATTTAATATGTACGATATGTAAATATGACATAACATATTAACAAACTCTTTTTTAAGATAATAGAAAAATACAAAATAAGTATGCACAAAAATGTTTACAGCTAGAATCAAAAAATTTCTTGATTTTATTGTGATAAATGAGTGCGTTTTATGGCAAAACGTGGTAAAAATATCATGATATTTTTGGACTGTGGACATAAAAAATGAAAATTTCCATATAGTTTTTCCCTTTTAATGTCCTTGCGTCACCCTTATAATCTTCTTTGACCTCCGGCATTATGTTGTTATTGGCACGTTGCGTTATACGTTGCGACGAGGCTTTCAACTTAACTAGGGTAATGACCTCCGCTTTAGCTGTCAGATAATTTATGAAATTCATGTTTGATTTGAGCAATGACTGGTGATTTGGATGCGTTCAAGTATATTTTAATGCAACCAACTTCAGAGCCAAGTTTCTATTTACATATCTAATAAAGAGTTTTCCAATAAGAGGTTTCATTTTGATATTTAAAAAAAACGAGTATTTTTTAAGAGAAATCAATGAATTTTATTTCATTGTAAAGAGGAAGGTATATGCCATTAACATTTGAACACGATATTAGCCAAACGGCCGCCACGGCTACGCTTGCAGCACCATATCCTTTTCATGAAATTTTCCATGACCAATTCGCACATTTGCGGCTGTATGTCCTCGATAACTTCACGAATTCCAGTTTTAAGGCCTTGAATCGATTGTGGAGCATTGGCATAGATCTTATCTTTCACGGGGCCCCAAAGAAAAAAGTCTAAAGATATTAAATCACAAGATCTCGGTGGCCAATTGTGATCACCTCTTCGAGAAATAACACGGTCAGGAAAATTTTCTTGCAAAATTGCGATTGTTTCGTTGCTTGTGTGGCACGTAGCGCCGTCTTGCTGAAAATAAACGTCGTCCACATCAATATCTTTCAATTCTGGCCATAAAAAATCATTAATCATAGCTCGGTAGTGCAATCCATTCATCGTAACAGTTGCACCAGCCTCATTTTCGAATAAGTAAGGTCCAATCACATCGCCAGCCCAAAAACCGTACCAAACAGTGACACGTTGAGGTTGGAGGCCTCGCAGGTGAAAATGGGCCTCACCGGCTTGAGTTCTTGTGTTAACTGAACTTGAAAAGCCTTAAGACCTAAGTCTTTATGCAAAATACGGTGTAATGTCGTTTGTGGAATGTCTAATTCCAAAGATCGACGAGGAATCGACAAACCTGGGTTTTCGTCAACACTACGGGCTACAGTAGCAATATTCTCAGTTGTTCTTGAGCGACGCACGCGGTTTCGATTCTTCACATCACTAACTTATCCCAACAGCTCAAATTTTTCCACCAGTTTCACTATTGCCGGCCGCGAAGGTGCTCCACGTCGACCCAAGAATGCTTTAGTTTTGCAAACTGTGACTGCAAAATTTTCACCATTTTTGTAATGAAATTTAACAATTTCAATGCGTTGTTGAAGCGTGTATCGTACCATTTTTAGTAATGGCGTATGTCAGAAGATGACAGCTTCAAAATTGATAGCTGCCCAAATAGCAGGCTATTCAAAATGAAACCTCTTATTGGAAAACCCTATATATTAGTGCCTTTCAACAGTCAGACAATACAAAATTGACAATAAAATACAGTCAATAAAAATCGTTTTGGCATTTGTAGTAATAATAGGTAGGGGAAAAAGTTCGTGGCTGTAGATGGGAAATTACATTCATATGTATATCTCAGTAACCATGGATCGTATCGGCAATTCTTAGGTGTGTTTGAAAGGTCACCTTTTAACTGGTACTTTGACATAGAAAACATTAAAATCGGTGAGGTGAATAAAAAGTTACACCATGTTAAACATGGAGATAAATAATGAAAAAATTCGATATATTTTACAATTTTATTACGACAAAGGTAAAAAACGCGGATCAGGCTTGTGAAAAAATTTGTGCTGTTTATGGAGAAGGTGCTTTATCAAAATTAGCAGCAAAGAAATGGTTCAACCGCTTTCGTTCTAGAAATATGGATGTCAAAGATGCACCTAGCTCTGATTGACCAACCATTGGAAAAGTCGACGAAATCATGCAGAAAATTGAAGAAGACCGGCATATAAGCAGCCATGCAATTTGTAAAGAACTAAATATTGATCACAAAACAGTTTTAAACCTTTTGAAAATGGCTGAATACAAAAAATAGCTTGACGGGTTCCACATGAATTAACAGTTAAAAATTTAATGGACCGGATTTCTATCCGCGAAACGCTGCTGAAACGAATGATTACTGGTGATGAAAAGTGGATAAGATACGACAACGTGAAGCTTCCCAAACGGTAGCCAGGATTGTCGCCAAGAAAGATAATGCTATGTGTTTGGTGGGATTGGGATGGTGCATTATGAGGTGCTGCCACCGGGCCAAACGATTGATTCTAATCTTTACTGTCAGCAACTAAACGCGTTAGTTCAGGCAAGCAATTCAGTTAAAACGTCCAGAATTGATCAGCAGAAAGAGCATTGTGTTCCATCATGATAACGCTAGACCACACACATCATTGATGATCTGGCAGAAACAGAGAGCTTGGCTGGGAAGTTTTGATGTAGCCGCCATATAGTCCTGACCTTGCACCATCGGACTACCATTTGTTCCGGTCCATGCAGAACTATCTTAATGGTTTTACATTAAATTCAAAAGAGGCCTGCGAAAATGAGTTGTCTCGATTTTTCGCCTCTAAAATACAGAAGTTCTACAGTGATGGGATCATGGCTCTTCCAGAAAAATAACAAAAGGCCATCGATCAAAATGGCACATATTTGGTTTAATAAAATTCATTTGAAATAAGAAAATTCTTTGTTTCAATGTCATCCAAAAAAAGGCCACGAACTTTTTCCCTAACCCTTTATAAAGCGGTTTACACTATGCCTATCTAACACAGCTAATAGCAGTGGCAGTTCAGCTGGCTAAATGTATCCTCATGTACATGCCGTGTTTATATCGTTACCAAAAATGCCAAATTCGTAAATTAACTGTGGTTTAAATGCAGGCTATACTCCAATACTTAGCAAATTTATTATTTGTAATACGAGTATTTTATTTGCTTCCAAAAATTACCTCTGGTCGAATTAGTATCATAAAAATTATTAGTTTGTTTTGCAATTCAATATATTGATATTTAGAATTTTAATTAAGAAAATTTTAAAAGAAAATTTTATTTTATTTCTAACATTCTTTACACACTACAGGTTTGGATATGGTGGTTCGAGACGGTATCGGAAATATATTAGATATAAATATAACATCAACAACCCATTTATTCGAACAACACAAAAAAGCCGATGAAAGGATTAAATTGATCGTATGTGGACCTTTTTCTATATATTATAATTTATTTGCGATATTTATTCTAATTTTTTTCAGTCATCACAAAACGACAAAAGAAATTCCCGAACAATGGTGAACAAAAAATCTCGTAATATATTATTAAATGTGCAAGCGTTTGTTTGTAAAGTTCCGGAGGATGCTGATCTGCTATTTACGTTATATGATGGCGTTGAACAAAAGCCAATTACAGAAAATTATATTGTAAAGTGGGGAAGGCAGGGTATTGCTCGAGACTTGGATCAATTTAATAATCATTTCGCCATGTTTACAGATTTAAGTAGTCAAGATTTCTTGAAAGACAAAATTTATTTAGTTTGTTATGGTATTAGGGTAGGAACAATTGAACCAGTTCGTAAAAGTTTAATAATACCCGGAAATAAGAAACATCTTAGCGGTACAGGAAGTAGTTTTGACGAAACATGTACTGACAATTTGCGAAGACCTTTTGGCGTGGGCTTGTCTGATATATCTGATTTAATTAAAAGATCTGAAGATTCATTTAAGCAACCTATAGATTTACCCTTTATGCTGTAAGATTTTTACAGAGAATTTACAGAAACTTTTAAAACCTAATATTATTTTATTTTTTATAGGTGTAGTGACCGAGACAACTTAGATAACACATTTAAAAAATTACTAACCAATAGAGATACCAAACACGAATCAAAAATTGCTGTGAGCATGGAGATATTTCACGGTGATTTGAAATATATAAAAGAGGAATATCCGCATATTCATATAGGAAATGTTGCTTATGTAAGGAAAATGGGATTTCCCGAAGTGATACTGCCCGATGATGTACGAAACGATTTATACATAACGTTATTTTCTGGCGAATTTTCAAAAGGAACCAAAACCAGTGAACGAAATGTGGAGGTAAATGCAACGGTGTGCAACGCCAATGGAGATATTCTATCAAATGTATTATCACTTGGTGTTGGCGTTGAAATGCAAAGCATATACAAATCAGTTGTATACTACCATGAAGACAAACCCAGATGGAATGAAACGTTTAAGATTAATGTGGCAATTGAAGATTTCAAAAATTGCCATATACATTTCTTATATAAGCATCGTAGTACAAAAGAAACAAAAGATAAACATGAAAAACCATTTGCAATGTCATTTGTTAAGTTAATGCAAGACGATGGCACAACTTTAAAGGATAACGATCATAGATTGCTCGTTTATAAAATTGACCATAAAAAATATGATAAAGAAAGCCAATGTCCATATTTAAATTTACCGTCGCATTTTAATGATTTCAATAAGCAAAGTAAAATAACGGCACAAGGTTTAAGTGTTTCTCCTAAAGATTCTCTTATCATTCAAACTAACTTATGCAGTACAAAATTAACGCAAGACGTCAATTTATTAAATTTATTCAACTGGCATTCCGGTTCAAATGTTTCATTGGAGGATACGCTAACTAAATTGCTTGGAGTGGGTGATGAGGAAATCGTTAAATTTTTGCCAGACATTTTGGATGTATTGTTTAATATTATGGTCGATGAAAATGAAAGCCCAAATAAAAATCAACTCGTATTTAAGTGTTTGTTAAAATTAATTGAAATTGTTTCAGATTTGAAATATCAACATTTTCAATCAGTATTAGATTTGTATATAAATAAAAACTTTTCGGCGACATTAGCATATCCGTAAGCGTTAAAATTGTTTAACAATGATCGATGAATATGTGAATAATTATTATTTTTTTATTATACAGTAAATTGCTGTCGGTATTGAATACCGAAATTAATGATGCATTACAAAATTCGTGGAAACCGGGATCGGACAAATTTTTATACAAAGCCATGAAACATGTACAATACATAATGAAATTTATAATACGTTCAAGAGAATTATTTATAAAAAATTTTATAACACGTGAGGTCTTTTATGATAAACCTGTTGTTGAATCGTCATTATTTGAAAAATATTTAGAAGGTAGATAATCAAAAATTGTAAAATAAACTATTATCATTATAATTATTTTACTAAACTATTGTAGAATTAATGGATTCTTTTCGTAAACTGATGGCCTACAATGATAAACAAAATTTACTTCTGGTACAAGGTGCAGTATTACGATTTTTACATGTGATTGTATCAGATTTGACTCAAGTCTATGATCCTGTAAAATTAACGAAATTCGTTGTTGATATACTAACAAATATGGGGCCAGGTCGCCTCGTACAATCTAAAATGGGCGCCATGAAAGATTTAATTAATTCAAAAATTTTTAAAATTCCTGAATGTCGTGAAATTTTGTTACCGCTTATTTGTCACCAAGTAAAAGAAAAATTAGAAAGCAAGGAGGAGGTAAGTCATTTTATGTTGTGTTATTGTTTAAAACTTAGTTGCTTTATGTTATGCACTATTCTATCATTAATATTGTTTGTTTGTTTGCATGTAAATATTTAACTTCATTTACTCATATTTTTGTTAATAATTTTGCATGTTATTTTTTAAATGGGGTTTACTACATAAATTTCTAATCTGGGGAGTAAGCAATTTAAGCTAGTTTTTTGTTTAAATTTCAATTAGAACTTATCGAAATTGCGTAATTGGTATCATTGCTCCTTTAGGATTTTTATCTTACGAGTACCAGATATTGAAACGAAATTTGAGATGAAATGTTATGTTACCGAAATCCTGTTGCTTCACTTCCAACCAACTATAAAAGAAATTAATAAAATATAATTGGGCCCCCCAATACAATATGAATCTCTTATTCACATAATCTCGGTAATCATTATCTTATGTACGCACTAAATACTTCATTAGTCAAAATAGGATTATTAAGTGTATAATGTACGATTAACGATACCCTCATTTTTAATCGGCTATTTTGTTTATTTGATGGGCAATTGTGATTAGTTACTATAACTTTTGACCATGGTATAAGTTTGTCATTTCATTTCTGTATTTTTCAGTGCTTGTCGGAGTATCGTGCTTCGCGATTTAGATTTTAGAACTCATTTTTGAAATTTGATTTTGACGATTTTGATTGTTTCGTGTCTCGGTGGTTTGATGACAGGAAATGTTGTATTGTAATCAACCATCAAGTGATTATTAATATTTTATCGTATTTTTATCACATGGGATTGTTCTTAACACTCTTACTCCCATATCGCTCTAGGAATATCATTAATATTCAAACAAGCATACTAGCAATTAGTGAAAAACTTGAAACATCGGAAACTCACTAATATAAATGTAAATATCTCCTGTCTATTTAAAATCTTGTAAGTTTTAACACCATCTTTTGGTTGTATATTATATCCAAATTAATAGATGTGAGCTATGTTTCCGGTATCCCTGGAAAGTGAGGCTCCTAGAATTTGAAATATAGCATATTAATCACGATTTGAAATATAGCATTTGCAAATGAAAGTGAGAAAAGTGATTTCACTACCAATTACAAAAATAAATAAAAAAACTGAAATATAAGATTCTGGTTTCTGACAGAAAATATTATGTTTATTTATAAAGAAAAATTAAATATCTCTAAACAAAAAGTTACAAAAACAAAACAAACAAAAAGTAACTTTTATCTGTTTAGAATATTAGAATATTATGCGAAGAATATTTAGTTTTTTAACTCTGGACGAGGTTATTATATGTCGATTGAGATGAAAACTTTTGCATATTTTTCGTAAAAATACACTCGATCCAACCTTGGCGAAAGAATCATCTAAAATAGAACAAATTATAAGTGCAATGAAAAATCAAATTACATGATTGTTACTTTGAACAAGTTTAACATCAATAATAATACTAAAAATGTACATACATATAACCTACCAGTGATAGAAAGACTTATATATAGTGTTGTAATTAAAGTGATAAAACAGATATTAGTTTCACAAGAATGGCGCTAAATCACAAGAACAATGGACACAATGTCAGAATGTGTCAACAGAAGTAGAACCAAATCAAAATTATACAGTATGTGACCAAGCCCGAAACACACTATTTCCACTTAATAACACTCCAAGACCACAATTTTTGATTAATTTAAAATGCAAAATACATAGGCAGCCAAACTAAACATATAAAACGTAAATAATTTAGGTACAGAAAATAAAAATTGAGAGCTGAATTGGTTACCCTTCTGGAAGGGTATCTTAAACAATAACACTGAAAATGTGCTCAGCAAAACATGGACCATCTCTTGCAAGAAAATAACACTAAAACTACAAAGCTGGTTTAAAAAACTGATAGACCTACAAAAAATAACAGATATAATAATTGCTGGTGACATTAATGCGCACAACAGAATATGCGGAAGTAGATTGGTGGCAAACTTGGAAATCAGACATCAGAGATAATCCTGGAATGCGACCTGCAACTTCTATAGGATGATAGCCATACTCGACAAAATACATTTAATCACATTATATCAGCGTTAGGGATGTACAAATGGCAAAAGAAGGTCCAATCACCCATCTACATATAACACTTACTTTCAAACTGATTCTAAACTAGAGATGAATTGTATCAAACAAAAAAACAGTAGACCAGCTTTCAGTAACTAAAACATTTGATAATCAATATGGCAAAATCATAGAATCAATCATTGAAACAACAATAAAGCCAACTCCAAAACAAAATCCCGCATCACTATTAACACTAAAACATAGGTAGAATGAATGATCAGGCAATTTCAGTTCTAAAGAGAGAAATAGAAAAAGTCAAAAAAAGATCGTCGAATAAATTCTTAAACTCAATCAACCAGTTCTTTCATAAAAGAACTTAATTCAAGAAAGCAAAGAAATTCTTAACTGAGAATTTTCCAGAATCAATAGAAAAGATCAATTGGCCATGCGAGAAATAACAAATCAATATAGAAATCTGAAATACACAAACAACGAAGAAACCATTCGAGAAGTTATACGTGAAAGCACAACAACGCCTAAGGCGAAAACAAAATAATTTATAAAATGTTGCAAGAGTTTATAAAAAGGAACCTAGGAAATATTATAAATGATATTTCAAAATATAGGGTGGGCCATCTATTAGTCCTTTTTTCATTTGAAAATGAAACACACAGGTAGGGATGAAAATTCAAAATTTTTTATTGATAAGGAAAGTTGGTTCTATGCCATTTATGTATGAAAAACAATATCGTTCATATGTCCACCACGGCTTCGTCTACAGGCCTGCATCTGCACATCAAAATTTTCGATGACTTTCCAATAAAAGAGGATCAATGATCTCAATTTCAGCTCGAATGTTGTTCGCAGTTAACATGTTGCGATAACGTTCCCCATTTTCTGTAAGGGCATTTTGCTGTTCGTTTTCAAAGAAAAACGGTCCATTGATGCCACCAGCCCATAAACCACACCAAACAGTGACTCTTGGAGGATGAACATGAATAACATGAGCTTCGTGAATAACATGAGGATTCTCCGCTCCCCAAATTTAACAATTTTTGCTTATTGACGTACCCATTAAGATGAAAATGAGCTTCATCGTTAAAGATGATTTTTGATGAAAAACCTTCATTTCGTTCAAGCATCTAATTAACAAAACGACGATTTAAATGGTCTGGTGGCTTCAATTTTTGAGTTAGTTTTGAATTTTGTATGGATGCAAATGAAGATCAACATGCAAAATGCATCGTAATGTGGTTCGTGAAATGTTTAGTTCTTGTGAACGATGCCTGGATGATGTGCTTGGTTCATTACGAACACTTTCACTAACAGCTGCCACTGCATCAGGAGTACGAACTGGATGAACATGTTGATACGATCTACGATCTTCCACTGAACCAGTTTCTTCAAAACGATCAATTATTTTGCCAATCAGTAGCACGTCCATGTCTTCCAAAACTCTCACATAATTTACGAAATGTTGTTTTCAAACGATTATTTTCATAATAAATGTGGGCAAGCAAAATGCGTTTTTATGTTGTTAGTGATTCTATGATGATAAATGGCATATTTTTGACTCTTCATATGTCAAAGAATTTTTTAGAACAGATAACATTAAGCGCTGAAATTCATCGAAAAAAAGGATGAACAGATGACCCACCCTGTACTTTGAGATCATATTGACTAAACAAACCTAACCAACAAACTGGAAAATTTCGAAATGTAAGCTGTAGACTTCTGTACATAGACTGCGCAAAATATTACCACAAAGTTCTTATCACTTTAGAACAGGGCAAGGGGCAATCGTCTATTTAACAAACCACTTCAAAGAAATAGCAGAAGGAAAGGAGATATACAAATTCCGAACAAATTCATAAACTGGATATAGAAATTTCTCACAAAGAGAACAATCATAATAGAAAATCAAACAGCCTCACTAAAACACGTATCGAACAAACAAAGCTGCTAAGTCGCGCGCTTTTGAACGTCTACAACTAAAACAGAAAAAAGTACAAATAGATAAAGCTTTTATTTATCAAATCAGAGATGACACAGCAGTCCTTATAAAAGGCAAAGATTGAAAAAAACAAAATCACAAAATTTAACACAAACCTGGCAAATTTAGATATATGTATTCAAATTCTGCTCCAAGAAATCCGAAGTACAAAATTACTGGGCATCACATTTAACAATTAATTATCTTTGGTAATCAACACAGTATGCCGATGTTACCATCGACACTGAAGGCAAAATATTACATAACACAAAATAAAAATTCCTAAACAGCAGCTTACGGATATGCGTGGAATGGTTCAAAATAACAACAATACCTGTGATGCTAGGTGGGATTCCTCCCAGTTGAATTCGAAACTACGAAAACACGCTTAGATACAAATAAGTAAAAACAATAAACTTGCCAATCAAATTAATGCCCAATTATTTTTATACTAAATTTTGATCCCATATCAATAATGACTGCAATGCGATAAATTTACATAGAGCTTCAATTCAAATTTATCGCAATGGCACTGATGTTTTTCATCTGGGATCAAATTTTTCGATAAAAAAAATTCACCAGTAAAATAACACAATCATTTAAAAAACTATAATATGCTGAACATCGGTTTTTTTCTTTATTCCACAAATTCAACACGCGTTTATAGCTACATAGGAAAATATAAAAATTTATGATCCAGTAGCATCCAATCAAAAAATTGGCAAACCCAGCAGGGATAGGTAGCTGCTTTATAATACTAATGAGATTATAAGTGATTACAATCAGTATACAGATATCTACACAAAGGGTTTTAAAAGTACCGAAAATTCCGGAATGAGGATATATTTCCACTCAACAACATTCAAATATGCACAACATTAGAAAGAGAAGCCGCAATTAAAACTACAACTAATTGCAATGGAGAAAGCTATCAACAGGAATACAAACAAGATATTGATTAAACGAACTCAAAGAGGGCTTGTAGTTCTTTGACATCAACATCAAAACATATCGGCCACAAACACTTTGAGTGTGAAATACAAAACAGAATGTGACAAAACAGGATATAACAAAACAGTACATAGTACACTAAAGTACATGGTACGGAACACGAATTTTGTATTGAAATATTATCTGCAACTGTTAAGTGAAGGAAAATTTTACTTTAACTAGAGCCATCTTTCAATCAAAATTATTTTAAAATTACTTTAACTGAAGATAAATCTCTACTACTAATATACTAATAATCCATTATTGTACAATTTGCTGTACTGAGCTGAGTTTAATCCGGTATATTGCGTCAAATTGGATTCCAATTAGAAACGTTAGAACAGTTTAATAGGAATTATATTGTTTACCAGAGATTTAGGCATAACTGCATTCTTTTTACGATGAATGGCACCTCTTAACGATACATCAGTGTTGAATTCAACCAAAACACCTTTAGTCGCGTTCTGCAAAATTTCGAATATAGCCGCTTTTACTACCCCAGAACAAACGAAACGATATTACCGAAGCAGGCGTGTACTTGAAATGTTCAGTGTTCATGTTTCTATATAGATCAAATCGCGAGGTCGTTCGAAGTCAGGTTTAAAATATACATTATAGAAATCAGCTAAATGAAACCCGTATCCCAATGTGTCTCACACCACGCAATACAAATTTGGAAGTACTACATCAAATAAAGGGGACATGAGCTCCGTAATTAGTTTTAAATATTAGAACTTACGTATACAATGGCCAGAAATTTTATACTTAAAAGACCTGTCGCTAGGCATTGATGAAATCGATATAAAAATCAAAGTTTAATTCCACTAAAAGATTCTTTTAAAATATAAAAGTATTTCAATTAAAAATTTATATTTTTATTTTAATTAACATTGGTTTAGTTTCCCATTTAACAAGAAGCTGATATTGCTGCTATTGAGAAGATTTGTTTTCCACTTGCTAGTCAAATGAATTTGTTTTTATTCTACATACATTATTTATAGTATAATGTCGAAGAAATATCTGTGTTTGACGAGAGTATTGATAATTACGAAATATTTTTTTTTACATTTTCCAAAACCACGTTGCTTGGTCACAACACGAGGCTGTGGGCTGATGTAACTTACTTGTAAAAATGCTGTATTCTGTTTGAAGCGATGGAACATCTGCCACGCGTCATTCCCGAATCTTCCCTTCTCACAAAATAGAATGACAATTATCTTTCTTTGTTTTATTTACCACAAAAGCAAAGTTATTAGTACACGAATCGAGATGAATGGGCTGCAAAAGAGTTTACGTTTTCTTTGCGAAAATGATCTGATTAAAATACCTAAGAGATTTGTAAGTCTAAATGTACAATATCTCAAAAGCATTATTAGGGTTAACAATTTAAGCACTGTGGCTGCGTCAAACTTGCTTCCAAATAGAGAAAGTTAGAGAGGGAAATTATCATGATCGCTCCGAAGGCTAAGGCCTTTTCTGAGGCGAAGCAATTCGGTAGCCTCTAATTCATTTATTTATTTATTTTATTTATTTACGAACATATGGTCCAATTATATTAATTAACAACAATTTAGTGAATCACACACCACATTGTGAACGTGAGAGCTCCGTTATGATAAGATGTGTAATTCAAATTTTTCTAAAATTGCATATTACCTTCGTAGTCGTTTTGATGTCTTCAAGAACACTCCGTTAAATACGGGACTGCTTTTAGATGACTGCCCGGTGATTGCTCATCGCTTAATCGATTAAATTAGAGCTCATCTGGTGCCATTTGTTGTTCCAATTAATAATTAAAGAAGAAGAATAATAGAAAAATTATTTTTTATAAAAACAAAACAAACATAACTACTCGAACACGTCTGTTCGATGTGAAAATCAATACAATATTTGATAACTTTCTGGTTTTACTAAATTTGGTTCACTATCTAAAAGTTTCTCTGAAATTAGCAGAGCCCTAATAGTCTCAAGATAACATAAATCTTGGCCAGACTAGGTGGCTAGTTAGTGGAGTAAGTATTCGATGTTCGATTTCCAATGGTGACCGGAGAATAAAAAATCTCGATTGGATATTTTCTCTAAAATACTTAAAAAATAAAACAAATAATTAACTTTCCGAAAGCCATAGTCTCTTTCTCAGGAAATTAATCCTCTGATATATTTATTTATTTATTTACGATAGTCCAATTGTACAAAAGCACCAACAATTTGGTGGCCCACACACCACACTTTGAGCATGAAAGCTCATTTGTTATGTGGCTTAATTAATTCAAAACATGAAATTGCCTCCTGTGCCATTTGATGTTTTACGAAGATGGTCTGCCAAATACAGAGAGGAGGGCTCTTGACCATCGCTAATTTTTGGACTATAATAATTGCACGCCACTCGTCTGTCAATTGCAGCTGCTTAGTGCTACACACTTAAGATTTGGTGTACTTGTGTTAGTGTGATTTTTTTTGTCGCAATTTCTATCGTGATACTTGTATATATTTATATGGTTTTAAGTTCACATCCCGTGATTAATTAAATTGTTATTATTATTTAAAAATAATAATTTAAATTTATTTTATAATGTCAAGAAACAGCAGATTTGTTCGATGTGAAAGTTAAAGGCGACTCTAACAAGTATAGATCTCTTGTTAGACATTTTTCATAAGACACAGTGATACATAATATCAAGCAAGAATCATTTCCGATTAAATTTTGGGGAACATGCACAAAATATTTACAAAATACATTTTATGGAAGTTATTTTTTCTGAAGATTTGATTTTAGCCAAATATCAAAATAACACTGGGACCTCCCAATTTATGGAAACATCGAAAATGTAAAGTTTCGCCCAACTCGCCTATTTCGTCTGGGCGTTTAGATATCTCAATACATTGAATTTTCATTATTTTATAACATTCCATGTATGAAAATAAAACGACGCGAATCTAGTACTTTTATAAATTAGGTTATGTAAATGGTAAAACTAGAATCAATTCCAGAAAACATTACAATAAATGTATTTAATTTAAAAATCTTCCATAATAGAATTTATAAAATAAAATTAGAGCACTTGCTTTACGTCTTTGCTCTAAAGAATTGACTCTTCTGGAATGATATTCCAAATTAATTTTAGGTTGCCTTAAATTGGTGAAGCCTCACCTCTGCTTTGTCAATGCCTCTCGAAGGAAATATTTATCTTGTTCCCATGCAAAGTTGAAAGTGGCTTGAGTTGGAGTTAGCGTTCATGGAAACAGAATAGAGTTGAGTTTCCATTAAATTATTTTGAACTCGACGAAACTAATGGGAGTGAGTGGAGTTGAAATTCAAAATGGCGGCAACGAAAAATTTTCATTCTTTATTTGAAGCAGATTTATATTATAAATTTTAAACTATAAATATGTATATTTAAAGTAAAAAAGTATTTAAGAATAATTTTCAGGGCATATAAATATACATACGATATTATTTCACACGAATAAAATTAAATTTATTAAGTGGGTTTCACAATTTCAACTCAACCTAACATTATCCGATGGAAACGATCAACGCCAAACTTCTACTACCCCATATTACAAAATCCCGTAAAAACGGTATCAAAACAATGGTGGTAGAATCACATCCTGATAAATTGGTGCTAAAGTCATCTCACCAGTGACAACCAAACAATTTTTTATAAGGACACGACTGTTTTACTTTGACTGCTTTATTCTTCAATCTTTTAGAAAACTCATAAAACATTTTCAAATCTCATAAGCTAATTAAACACAATTTTTTAAGATTTAACCTGATTTAACCAATTTCCCGGGCTAATGCGTTGAGCTGTTGTTCTAACTTAGTATGGTATATTTTGCAGTGTGGCTGTGTTGCATCTGTAACTCATGTGTACCATTTGTAGCATATGAAAGTGCATTTCCCGTTCTTCGTAGTATTTTTGTGAGCAGACGTTGTAAAGCCCTACAACCAATTTATTTTAGAACTGTTTGACGCTATAATACATAGATCTTGAAGAATGTCACAAACTTAGCTGAAGCACCTTAGTACTTTGGCGGCCTGGCGCTTGAGAAATGTTTTTTAAATGCATAATTTTGATATTAGAACGTCAGTTCTCTCATCGACCGTTATAGCACTGTTAAGGAATTATTCGTTTGTATACTAGCACATCATCGAGAAACGCCAACAATTTATCTGAAGCACCTTCGTACTTAAAACTATCGCTATGGCGCTGGAGGTAGATACAATTTTTTTATTTCCCTATAATCATGTGACATGTCGTTTGAATAGTTTTCGACCAAATAACAAGTTTTAAATTAGCATTTTGGTTTACAAACCACCGTCATTGTTCTGAAAAATGTTGTATAAGCGATGACACTTCCTTCATCTTTAAATTGGCTTTAAGTTTAAATTTTCAATTTACCCGCCTATCACGCGAATTTTCCGAGTTTGGTATAAACCGAAGTTCTGATTATCTCGTGTGGTTTCAGCCCCTGGCACTTTATATTGGTTTTATATACTCACGGATGATGATCGTATTTTCTCTGAAAGTCGTAATTAGATTGTTGACTAGGAAATTTATTTAAATCAAATAACGCATTTAGATAGACATAAATACCTAAATACTGAAAAGTTTACTTCAAGAACCCGTTCTATGGTACCTATTTTTTATAGATATAATATATACTAACAATTTTAAGTAATAAACAAATTAATCCTCACAAGCACAATATACTATCATGGGTATATATCATGATTTCCATTTAATGGTAACTTAGAAACGTTCTGTCCCTTCTGAAAGCCTCTCTCCGGCTATGTGAATAATTTTTTTTAGCTTAGATTTTTTTTTATTTATTTAAGAAGCAGTAACAACAAGTTTAGGAGTACATATTTTGTATGGGAACATCTAAAAATCCCTTATTTTCAAATTTTGTCAAAAATGTCTCACCAACAAGGGGGTACGTTTTAAGAGAGCAGCACTTGTAAGTTAAATGAAAATTTGCTCGTTGCTTTTTTATTCGGCGCGTATATCAATAGAAACTTATTTTTTACACGAATATCGTAATTTTTGTTTCTAAAACAATTCATTGAACGAAAGAAAACGAGAAAAACGAAAAATACAAAATATTTTGAAATTGTTTCCCCTTATAACCCGATAAGCGATAAGGAGCGCGTTCTTCAGATTTTCAATTTAAATTTTTTTATAAAGGGAACAACAACAATAAATTGCGAGTTAAGACTGCCATATCCAAAATTTCCTTATACTCGTAGTATTGTTAGTCATATGTACAATAACAGATGGAGATCACCTGCCGTATGATGCCGTTTAACAACAAAACGATTTTTTATATGAGAACAAGAAAAAATATATTGAAAAATATTTTGAAATCGAGATTCGAAGATATTATATTGTAAAGTTTTGTAATAGGGCCTAAAGGGTGGAGAGGGCGGGGGGGGGGGGGGGGGGGTTTCGAATTGCTAAATGGAGATCATTTATTTATTAACATTTTGATATTGTATCGAACACTCTTTCCTACATTTTCACAATTCAGTATTATACTAGCAATGCAACCAATAATTACGTGCATGTGTTATTTCCTAATTTTACAATGTTATTCTTCTTGAATGTACATCGCAATCGTAGAGCGCTATAATGCTGGGCCAATCATTCCATAAAGAAAAAAATTGTTTTAGTTAAAAAACATTTTTTTTAATAAAGAACAGAGTCCAGTATGTAATATATTCACTGCTACATCATATAACTCATATAATTGTGTGTCCAAATTATATATTTTTTGTTTTGCAATGTGTCTGTTTTTAATTCCATGATTGGAAACTATATGGAAAATTTAACAATGTTATGTTTTACATCTTTGTGTTAATTACTTATTATAATAATTTTGTATTTTAAAATGCTTTTGACACGAAAATTTGATTTTTATTAAATTGTTGTTTTTTTTTCTTTTATGTGTTAATTTTGATGTTGTATTTTCCTCTAAAATCCAAAATTCCTTATCATTCAAAAATAATAAGAATACTCATCTAACTGATATAGAAGTAAAAGAAAAGAATCTTAAAAAAGCAGCGAAAGTTCTTGGTGAAGAAGCTAAACATACTCTACTAGCTATTACTGATGCTACAACAAAGGTATTTATATATTTTAAAAAACGAGTTGTTAGTGTCCTTTTATAGATGCTTTTTTTAAACTAAATAACTACTAATATTATTTTTAAATTACAATTTAGGTATATAAATAACTTTTTATTTTTGTATGCTGAGTTTAACATTTAGATTTTTATATATTTTTTGATCGCTTTAAATATTATATGATTTTTCAGTAGTAAATCGAGCGGTAAACACTATACATTACATATTATATTCATAAGTGCTTACTATCTATAAATATTATCAAATATTTTAATTTTTTTCCTTATCTAAACCACCTTTCTATTAGTCTTCGATTTAAATTTAAGTTGATGTTACATCGTTGAGAAATAGCTGAACCGGGAAATTTATTGAGTGTTAAAGTAATTCTAAGTCTTAAAATAATTACTTTTAATTTCGTTGCAAGTTCAATCGTTCACTAGGGTAAATGCCTGAGTTGCGTAGTTCCGACAGCGATCCGACCGAAAAACATTTATTTCTGCTTCACGTGCGTAGTGACACATAAAAGACCAATGTAAGCAAACTATCGTGTTACGCTAAGTAAATTTAGCAATTTGAGTTTATTAACATAAAAATTATTTACCGATAAACTAAAAATCCTCATTGATTTTGCATTGACAAATATTGTTACTTTTTGGTATATATTAATGAAAGCAAAGATGGAGTCGATGATGTAAGTGGTCCGAGTTTAGAAGAGCACGTTTTCCACACCACAATAATGAATAAAAAGTTAAATATTGAAAATCATATTTTATTTATCATGATTTTTAATATCCTGCTTTAAAAGGAATATCATCAAGTACCTGAATAACTTATATCAAAGAACGTGGAACAACTATCCTACCTGTCGTAAGACTGTCCTTGGATTAAAAGAGCGGAAAAGGACTCAGGTGTCTCTAAACTGTGGTAAGACATCTTGAGCATACTCACTGGACGCTGCACTCTAAACATGTGTTTGATTAGAATGCTGAGCAGTGTGGTGGAGTGAAGAGGCATTTACCCGTTTTATATACTCGTATTCCTATCCCTCTTACTCCCCTTATAGTTTACATAGTTTCTGTTCACGTTTCTTATTTCAGCATCGATTAACGTCACTTAAGATAACGGATATTTTTGGCGTAGATACGTTTATGAATATAAACTTAGTCGATGCAAATTACATTTTCTGCATATATTAATTACATATTTAAAAATCTTTTTTATTGTGGTTTTTCCATCATCACTATTAATGCAATGAGGCTGGAATAGGCTCTGCCTACACTCTGAAACCCTCTAGCTTTCTACGAAGTGTAAAATTGTATTTACGTCTATCCCGTAGTGGTATATTGAGTCATTGCATAGGGGAGCTCTCGAGATTTGGTGTTTGCTTGATGCTAGACGGAGTGCAGTACAAAGCAAATGGAGTGAGTAGGACACCGTTTAGTCCATCTCTCCAACTTCACAGCTAAACAGTAATCACGCAAAGAGACACCAAGTCTACTACCGTATTTACATATGAGACGGTACCCTGTAAAACGTCCACTTCCACGTTGATATGACACCTTTGTAGAGTTATTGCCTCTCGGAATCTTGGCAGGACTAGTCTTGATCAAATCTGCCTAGTTATTTCACATTGGGCGCTATTAAACCATCTGTGGTTCGTTATAGCGTTAACAGACTGCTATTTATTAAACCCGATTTAATACATTTTTCATACAAATAAAAATACAAAGCAAACGAAAACATATGAAACAACTTTTAAATCGGATTTTTTTAAATCGCGTCCAGACTATTAGACTCATAGCTTCATCTTTAATTACAACTATCCACGTAACATCCGCTCTACTACGTGAGATGATACAGTTTCTATTAAGTCGTAAAAATTAGATTATGCTTTTCAGATATTACATTATACTTCAAACAGTCTACGCTCTCGTATCCCAACGAAACCCTAATGAAGATTGAATTGAGTTTTATAGCTAAAAATATGAGATGAAAGAGAATCTCGGGTGCTGGAATGAAAGGGCTTCTGAGTTCCCCAGTGAAGCACAAAGTAACTGTTCATTACACTTTCATCAAAGTCTTCAGGTTCGCCAGAACATTTACAGTCGGCAACCAGACAGTAATCCAATAAAATGAAAAAGACTTAATGATTGAAATGTAAAGTGAATGCACGATGTGGGTCTCCTGTGAGCTTTCTTGTCTTCTCAATGGTGATTTTTGCAAATGTAAGGTGCTATAATCGTTTTCTTTACGCTCTTTCTAATCTATTAGAGGAGTTATATATGTTATAGGAGTCCCTATCTTCAGAGAGTCTTGTTTTTTTTGCTTTCCTTAAAAGCTTCTTTCTTTTTTATGGGTGCTTTGGAGTTCTTTAGATGAGGTACAGTCGTCAAGCGTCTACTAAGTGGACAGACACCTGTATTAGCTTTGTTATAAGCATCATGCTGCCTAGAGGGTTTTGGAACCAATACTGGTAATGAATTCTCTAGAATAATTCTGAAGATATCTCATTTGATCTTCCTCCACTTCATATTGGAGATAACAATGATCAGAAAAGGAATGGCCGTCGCAAATTTTCTTTATATCCGCTTGGGATGAATCGTTTATACAAGGTTATCCAATTCAAGCTTGATAAAGTAAACTTAAAAAAAACACACAAAATATTCGGAATGTATTGTAATTTTTATTTCATTTTACAGATTGATCCTTGCCATTTTTAGTTAAACAAGATATCATTCAAATGTCCTCCACGGGACTTCTTACAGGCTTTGATTCTTTTGCGGTAATTTTCAATGACTTTTCGGCACATTTCGGGCGGTATCTGGCCATTACCTTACGAATATTAGTTTTCAATTCGTCAAGAGTTTGAGGATTGTTTGCGTAAACACGATCTTTCGCGTAGCCTCACAAAAAGAAATCCAAAGGCGTTAAATCACAGGATCTTGGAGGCCAATTGACATCAGCCAATCGCGAAATCAAACGTCCAGGAAATTTCTCTTGCAAAAGATCTCGATTTGCTCGTGTTACGTGACTGGTTGCTCCATCCTGCTGGAACCACATATCGTCAAGATCATAATCTTCGATTTTCGTAAAAAAAATAATCGGTTAACATGCGGCCATAGCGCTCAGAATTGACGGTAACGGTTCGTCCATGGTTGTTCTCAAAAAAATCCGGCCCAATCACACCACCAGACCACAATGCGCACCAAACAGTGACTTTTTCCGGGTGTAATGGCTTCTCTACAATCAATTGGATTTTCTGAGCCCCAAATTCTACAGTTTTGCTTATTAACGTATCCACCAAGCGAAAAATGAGCTTCATCACTGAAGAAAATTTTGTTCGAAAAATCAGCATCGACGGCCTGTTTTTCCAACACCCAATTTGCGTATGTTCTTCGTTGTCCATGGTCAGCAGGCTTTAGCTCTTGTGTCAAATGGACTTTATACGGCTGAAGATGCAAATCCAGATGCAAAATGCGCCATAATGAGCCATAAGATAGGCCTAAATGTTGAGCTCGACGAGGAATTGACAAATTTGGATCTTCTTCCACACTTTCAGCTACAGAAGCGATGTTTTCAGCATTGCGAATGTTTCGATGATGCACAGACCTTACAATATCAGTAACAGATCCAGTTTGTTCAAATTTATTCACTGTATTCAATATGGTTTGCTTTGTAGGACGATTATGACGACCATAATCTGCTCGTAAAGCGCGAAATGTGGATACGGCAGAATCACTATTTTTATAATAAGATTTAATAATTTTAACGCGTTGGTCGATTGTTAAATGCTCCATATTCTTAAATGGCAGAATGTCAACTAAATAAATGACAGCGTACTTGACGTTTATCTTTGACAGATGTCGGTATACAGATTTCTACTTTATCAACCTCGAATTGGATAACCCGTTATTACGTCTTTATTTTGTGGAAAATTCTTTTTATTGTGTTGGAGTCTCCGATTTAAGAATGAAAAACAATTCGTGTGGCTTCCTCTGCTGGCCTTACAGTAAGCCAGAGTAAGTCCAGTTTTTCAGAATTTTTTCAATGATTTCCGCGTCTATTTCGCAATTAACTGTCGCAAAGCTGGAATTGTCTCTGGATTATCCGCATAACGTCTATCCTTAACGAGACCCCATAGAAACAAATCCAACAGCGTCAAATTGCTGCTCCGCGAAGGTTAATTGGCATCTCCAAAACAACTGACTATTCGTTGTCAAATTTGGCGCGCTAGAGATCGATTGTCGGTTGGTTTGTATGGCATATGGCGGCATCATGTTGAAACCAAAGTTTTTCACATTCATAGCGTCAATTTGAGGCCATAAAAAGTTGGTCAACATGGCTCTGTAACAGTCGCCATTGACGGTAACGGCGTTTCCAGCAGCGTTTTCGAAGAAAAATTATACCACCACTTCAAAAATCCACGCAAGACCGTCACTCTTGGTGGATGCATTGGCTTCTTTACGATTCGTGTGGCTGTTCCGAACTCCAAATCCGGCATTTCTGCTTGTTTGCATAGCCCCCGAGAAGGAAATGCGTTTGGTCTTTGTGCAGTATTCTCCTCAAGTTGGTGCAGTATTCTCCTCACAGCTCCATAATGAGCTCGGGCACCACTTCTGTAATCCAATAGCAAGCCCTCTTTACAAACTTTCTTCGCCAATTTCACCACAGCGGTTTCGCTTGGCGCTCTTTCACGACCCACATTTCTTTTGAAAATTCGCACGGTTTCGCCTACACATCACTGACTTTGAAAATAAGTTTTCAATATTTCGAAACACTCCTCAAGCGAAAACATGATTGTTTCGTGACGCGGAATATCAGACTGACGAGTTTTCAAAATTTCAAGCCTCGCTTATGTAATATTTAAAACTTTTTGTCTATTGCTGGTTATAAGTGTTGGCTTATAGCCAATGTTGCATATGCATAGATTGGTACTAAAAATGAAATTAAAAAGTAACTCATCTTTTTCCTTCGTGTTCATACTTCTCCAGATTGTCAGAGATGAATTCGAATCGCTTCCCATGATGATTCCAGGTTAAGCTAGGTTAGGAAGATGGGATGGCAAAAGGCCGGTATAGACATGTAGCCACACCACATAGTTTCTTCCCAACTCATTGAACCCATCCAGAGCTTTCAACGAAGCGAAACACTGTCTGGGCCACCCCACAGAGGTCCGTCAATTTATTTACCAGAGGTATGTGTATGTGTGTGTGTGTATGTGTTAGTGTGTGTGTGTGTGTGTGTGTAGACGACTGCAAAGCAAATGGAGTACAGTTTCCTGCTCGGTATATTCGCATCTGCAACAGCAATCATGTAAAGAGGCAACGCAAGGAGTCTGTGTGCGTGCTTGAGGCAGTGTCCTGTAATACCACCCACTACGAAGCTGAATAGCACCTACGCAATACGTAATTGATGTTAAAAATACTAATATTTCTTTTAAATATTACAATATACCTCAACTAATCTACGGCCTCTTTTATAGTAATTACTGCAGCTTGGAACATGTTGCAGTGGTTGGCGAGACGAAGGAGAGGTTAAAATTCAGTGTGTCACACACAGAACACAAAGGATGGCGACCTAACCGCATATAATCAGAGGTTTTAGAAATGTTCTTGTTTTTAGGATAGATGGGTGTCCTATGTTCATACAGATCCGCAAGATCGAGTTGAGCATTACAGCAGAGGTCACTGTAATCTGTTTACCTAAGATGAGGATGAAAGAAAATTGTCAGTGCTTGAGTGGGTGTGCTCATTAATGCCCCCTGATGTGCAGAGTAGCTGTTCGCTGTACTTTCATCAACAATTTTCGAATGACCAGAACATTTAGAGCCGCCACAGATAGTAATCCCATATAATAAAAATTATCCTTCTTTTCCAAATGGTACTTTTACAAGAGTAAGGCCCTATAGTGGAATTCTTTATTATTTCTAATATATTAGGTTTCCAGGTTAGTTTACTGTCTAAAATAAGACCCAGGTTCTTCGCTTTGTCTCTGAAGATCAATCTGATACCATTTTAGGTTTCTATAGAAAGAGACCAACTCAGTTTTGTGGGGATTGACACTCAAATCACAGCTGTTGATCCAATTGAGGGTATGTGTAGCGCGCTTTGAATGCGTTCACCTAGCATTCTTAGATATTTTTCAAAACCGCCAATAGCAACCCGAAATCCGCATCTTTCCTGGTTCAGTAACAGGCCATTGATGACCAAGTTCCGAAGGCGAACACCACACTGTGTAGTGTGCCTCTATTCACAAATTTCTTTCTTTCTTTCCCAGTATCTGATCTATCCAGCCTATAAGTGATTCGTCCACACCCAGATATGCAAGTGCTCGAGTTGTCGCCCCTGGTTTGGCGTTGTTAAAGGTCACTAAAGGGATTTCTCAATATTCTGCAAATAAGCGAGTAACGAGCAGTATCCACAGATTTTTCTAAGATTTTCAGAAATCTAAGATCTTTTAGATTGCAATGAGAGCTTTTTCCCATCTTTGGTATAAATATAAGCTTTATTTCAGTCCATTAACTAGACTGGCTTTGAAAATAGCATCAATCCAGGGTAACGCCAAGTTAGAGGTCTATTGGACATCTGCCGGGATGTTGCGACCAGGATGTCCAACCGAGAACCTAAATGGGCCTAAAACTATTTATTGAGCACAGGATTCTCCTCCTATTTATTATTTGACTTATGATACCCGAGATCCTAGTAACCCTATGATCTTGTAGCGCAATTTCGGAGCAGCCGGAAATGTAAGTTTCCATTAGGAGTTGTGGCAGGACTATTAGTTAAATTGCCTAGAATAGTTCTAAAGGTATGCCAGTCGGTCTGCCTTGTGTTCCTAAAGATAGATTTATTCGTGGAATTTGTATCCACTTCATATTGGAGATTGCACTGATTAGAAAAGGAATGATCGTCAGAAGCCTTCCAATTCTTTACATTGTCCTTTATAAACTGTCCACTCTTGTTCGTAGCCATAATGCCCCAGAATTTATGGTAAGAATTCGTATCGTTTCCCAGGATCGTTAATGTGCTTCCTATAATTCAAGGTGGGATCTCTTCCCCTTTGTGTGGAAGATCCAGAGATTATTAAAACAAATTTAAGTTATTTTTACCAAGAATACAAGAACGAACCTTACCTGTCTTTATTGCGTATAAAAGTATGTAGTTTTCAGTCCTAGTCCAGTTCCTGAATTAAGACGATGCCAATCCGCTCTGTATTTATTTTGAGAATAAGATCAGCCAAGGCTTTGCAGGAAGCTAAGCATTTAGTACCGTATAAATGAATGGGATCCATTTTTGGTTTGTTTTTCGTGGCATTTTGTTAATTTTATACTTTTAATAACGAATCTAATATTCCTAATTTAAAAATGTTTGTATTTGTTAAAAAAGAAAGTTTTTTAAATTATGCACAAATCGTGCCTGTATTGTAAAGTTTCTCGTTTTAAAAAATGTATGGGAGACTTGTTTTGTATAATTTGAGCTGATGCGGTAGATATATAATGTTATATAATGAGTATGATTCTGTGAACCAATGCGCGAGAATAATTTTGTTGCCTTAAACACTAAAATTATACACGTATCACCAGCCTCAGATAACTTAACATCTCAACCTCGATCAAAAACATTTGTTTACCTTTTTTTCACAATAATATAGTTAAATTCATAATCTCGTGTCTAGCTTTGTTTGTTTTTAAATATTTTAATTTTACAATATATTATAAAAAAAATTAAATAAAAACCGAATTATGCATAAATTTCAAAAAATGTATAAAAATTTACTCAGAAACGTGCTGATTTAGGTAGGGGCCAAAGGAATTTTTCTATTAGGCAGGTTCGAATGGCAAAAAATTATGTATAAATAGACACAATAAAATGAGCTTTTAGATTAGGTGCAACAATAAATTTAATGTAGTAAAGCAGAATTTATGTTTTGTTTATGCAGCTACCACAACTGCTCTTGCATTTTTTGATTTGAGTTACAATCTAACACCAAGTTGCAGTCAATTTAGTTACTTATTCAATAAACAATCGAACTACGTAATTTTATTTTACATTTTAAAAATTACAAAGCATTTTAATTAATTAATGCTTGATAAATTTCTAATTTGAGCTTAAATCAATCGATCAACGATGAATAATCAACACGTTTTCAATTTGTATATAAAAAAATTAGTAGTACGGAGGGTTTTCCGTAAAATCGAGAAGTTACTGCAAGCCATGAAAGTACACGCTACTGAAATCTGGCAAAGTCAACAGAATGGTTCCAGAAGGTTTGTATTTCTGGAAATCGTATCAAATAAGAGAAATTTGAAGAAAGCAAAAAAAGTCAAAAATGCAAATTACAGTCATCAACTACTTCACTTCATCAAGCATAATATTCAAATTACCGTTCTATGAAGAAAAACTTTCATTATACGCAGCAGCTTCTCGATTTTAAGAAAAACCCTGGACATGTTCAATACAAATAAATCGAAAAGTGTGGTTTATATTGCTCCCGATTTTATTTTTTTTCAGATGGATAAACTATCAGATGTGGTACTAAACTAATTTATTTGCTTTTTTATTCAGATTTCAGAGTGTGTTCAGATACTAAACAACCTTTTGGAAATACTATTTCGTCGAGACATTGGTGATGTCAACGGCAACATAAAAGAAATTATGCTTATTTTGCTACGCACCGTTATTCAAACATCAATTACAATGGGCCGAGATAATCTTTTAGTTAGTAATTTAATTGCGATCATGTTCGGAATATTACGAGCAATGAAAAAAATCCATTATGATATTTATGTTGATCACTTTAAGACACCGGAAGATTTACTTGATTTTCTAACCGAAATATTATTACTATTTCAAGATTTAGTTAAAACCCCAGTTTTTCCAATTGACTGGATGGACATGATAATGCATCAAAATACCGTAATTCTCGAATGCTTAAAACGTTTAGCGGAAATCATCCAGGGAAATTTTTTAAAGCAATTCCGTAAGCAAATTTGGATGAATTATTTTAATTGTTCAATCGCGTTATTAACTCAGCCCTCATTACAATTAAATCGATTCAGTATTAATAAGCAATCGACAATATTAGCCCGTTATCGTGATATACGATTGGATACAGTGAACGAAATTTGTGGCATGTGGTTCAATTTGGGTGAATACAAAACGCAATTTGTACCGGGATTAGTCGAACCAATATTGATAATGAGTTTTATTCCGGACATCCAAATTCGTCGAACAACCATTCCAATATTATTTGATATGATGCAATGTGAATATAACTCGTCGAAATATATTCCAGAAAGTTATGGAGACACAAAACGTAACAATACTCATTACAAAGCAAATTTTAAAGAATTTGAAAAGGAACTAATCGAGAAATTGGACATACTGGTGGAAATTGGCCATGGTGATGAGGATTATAAAAACTTATTTTATCAAATTATGATGGACAATTGCTCGAGGCATAATACATTGAGGCAGGATGGTGTAAATTTTGTCGATATGGTAACGACGCTAATGTCAAAATTGTTAGAATATCGATTGATTGTAAGTGACGAGGGTAAAGAAAATCGCATGGCTTGTATTGTAAATTTACTGTCATTTTATAATGAAGCTGGCCGCGAAGAAATGTATATCAGATATGTAAATGTTTTACATAAACTACATAAACAATTTGAGAATTACACAGAAGCTGCGCTAACTTTAAAATTGTATGGTAAATTTTTAAAATGGTCCGATGATCCACTTCCTTCAGTTTTTAAATCAGACGACTATCCGGATTATCACTCGCATCGCGAGTTAAAAGAACGTATTTATAATGATATGATCAATTATTTTAATTTGGGTCAAACCTGGGAATATTCATTTGAAATATGCAAAGAGTTAATCGATCAATATGAAAATGTAACATTTGATTATGTCAAACTGAGCGCAATATATTATAATTTATACACATATTACGATAATATACTAAAGTCGGTACGAAATTATCCCAATTATTTTCGCGTTGGCTTTTTTGGTTTAAAGTTTCCGGAATTTTTACGCAACAAAGTTTTCGTCTATCGCAGCAAGCCGTTAGAACGCCTTGATGACTTTAAAGATCGTATATCGAATCAGCATCCAATGGCTGAAATAATGTTAACACAAGCCGCACCAGGGCCAGAAATAACCGAAAGCGATGGAAAACACATACAAATCATATTTGTTGAACCGGTAATTACGGAAAATAGAAAATTTGCCAACAGTAAAATAGTCTCACCCCAAATATTGAAATATTATGAAAAGAATGACGTTAATTGTTTCAAATATTCACGTCGCATGATTGTGGAAGACGCCCAAGATAAAAATGACATACGTTATTTATGGAAAGAGTGTACCACAATAACAATATCAAATTCTTTGCCGGGTATCCTAAAATGGTTTCCTGTAATCGATACTAATATAAAACGAATGTCTCCCGTTGAATGCGCCATCGAAACGATTGAAATGAGAAATAACGAAATTACAAATTTAATATATGAGCATCGTGCAAATGCAAAAACGTCAGTAAGCCAATTAGCCGGTAACATAAAAGGAATTATTTTGCCTGAAGTAAACGGTGGTATTAAAATTTATGAAGATGCGTTTTTAACTGACGAATTTCTTCAAAATAATCCTCAATTTTCTGAACATGTTGAACGACTTAAGGGTGCCATTGCTAGTCAAATTCCATTATTGGAATTAGGTATGTTTTTTATACAACAAATTCAATTAACCCAATAATAAATAATTTTAATATATTTTAGCTTTGAATATTGTCAAACTTAAAAGTGAAAAAGAAGCCATGCAATTAGCACAAGCAATGGAATCAGCTTTTATCGAACTGAAGGCCAGAGTAGAATTGAATTATGGAAAAAGATATTGTAATATTGCGGTTGATGCTTATTTCCACGATTCGGTTGAAATACGGAATAAAACCGATTCCCGAAGTACAGATTCATTTAATAGAGCGTCGGGTACAAGCACTGAATCAACAGAGTTAGTATTTTATTTTTTATTTATTTATTCAAATCAGAATCTAATCACTTTCTAAACATTTTCCAGAAGTTCAAACACAATTGGTCTGAAATTCCGATCGACTCTCAATAATTTTACTGTGGGAACAGCTAGGTAATATTACATATTTAATAACCGATAGAATTGATTATAATGTTATAATTATTTTTAAGAGGGTCGCTGTCCAAATCTTCATCACCCATTGCGAAGGGAAAGTCAAAAGATAAATCGTTTACTAAACGAAAAAATAGTAAGGTAAGTTGTTGTGAGATTCGTCAGAGAAATTAATTAAAAGTTACTGCTTGATCGTTGAAGTTTTTGAAAAAAAGTATCTATTTTATATTAGTAATTATTTGTAACAAGATTCAGCCATTTTTATATTCTTATCGTTTTGTGTTGTATTTATTAACCAATTTTCATCGATGACACTTCACACCCAAATTCAATGGAACTTTTTTCTGCTCTAGTACATAACAAACTTTCAGTTCGCAGTGGGTTCCTTTTAATGTGTTGCTGGAAATGTGCAAATTTTTCACTTGAGTGACGAGAGATAAAAATATGCTAAATTAATAAAATCGTCCGAAAACTAGTCGCTTTTGCTTGCCCTTCTTACTTAATTTTTCCGGTATTTTTTAGAGGTCCTAGGTTCGATTCTCGATGATGGTAAACCGAACTTATTTTCAATCTGGTTGTTTTGTTTTGTGATAAAGCGATGTAAATTTTCAAGATGGAGGTCGCACTCTGGTTTCATCGCTTTCATTATTTCTTATAACCATATTCCTAAAATGAGGGAATTAAAGGTACAACCAAAAATTAGATAGGTTCCAAGCGTACATGAATGAAACAGGTAAAAAATTAGAAACGCTGTTTAATATAATTAAGTCATGTGCTTGTAAGATGTAATCAAAAGAGATCTGTGAATTCAACAGGTTTAGTTTAAAACATCAATTCAAAATTAAGGATTATTCAATCATTCGAAACGATAGGATTAATGGAGAGAAACTGCTAAGAAACCACCGTAATTGAAATAAAAGTTAATTGTATCAAATCACGCAGCCCCACAATTCATAAAAAAATTTAATTTAATATTTTAACAGCTACGTCTTAACAGTTCGAATAATTTGTGTTCGAGTTATGGAGATATATATAAATAGTAAACATGCGGCATGGCAAAATCAAAAGAAAGTCTTGAGAGGAAACATTTGAGCAATATATATTGAAAATTCTCGATAGAGCATCGACATAATCTAAATATAATCAACCAGTTTATAACGGAGCCTACTAAAAAGTACAAATGTATTCAACACAATTAAGATAAGTGACAACTGTAGAGCAGAAAATTTAAATAACTAGTGTCCAGGAGATTTGTTCACTACAATCGATCAACTAAAATTGCGTTAATAGAAAGAAATAATAAAATAATTATTATTTCCCAGTTAAATAGAAATAGTCAAAAATCACCCCAATGAAGAAGCAAAATAGAGATCCGAACATCATATAAAAGTTACTGTTCGATCAAACTAGTACGAAACATAAATAAAATTTTCCAAATTGTAATTAATTAATTTAGCGATTTATTTTTGTACAAAAGAAAATTAAATGTGACGAGAAACAATACTCGCGCCTATCTTAATCAACTTATGCATATATCATATCTTAAATAAAAAACTTTGAATAGGTAAAAGGGTCAAGTCCTGATGTGTGCAGACAATGAGGCCTTCCACGCGAGTATGTAGTACATGACAACAGTGCATGATATCATTACATCATTCGCGTTTAGGCCTAAACTATAAAACTGTTGACACCAATTGCAACTTGTGTTTGTATGCGTAAAATTATTTTTATTTGGTTAGGGACACTTCAATAGTCAAATTACAAATGAACAGCGAAAAACAAAAACAAAAAATTCGAACCAAAAATTTTTTTTATTGCTTTTTCATTGTATTATTGTATAACAACTCGTTCCGCAATAAAAATTTTAGAGGAAAAAATGCAACACAAATATCCTCACTCTAAAATTATGAGTTTATAGGCAAAAAGGTAAGAGACGAGGAGAATACACCATGCAGTGAATACTCGTCTAAACAGGCTCAATAAAATGGTTCATCATCAAAAACAAAAATTTCCCTAACCTTACAAATGTCGATATCAATCTTGTTTAGGAAACCTTTAAATAAACTTAATCATGATACCAGAAAAAATGGAATAGAGATGTTAAACTGAAAAATCAAAAAATTGACCATATAGAAAACAGAAACCCATAATACTGGACCACTACTTTTGAAAACGACCGACTTCGTAAAGAACTGAGGGCCTTAGAATGTTTAAATTAAAATTTTAAAAAGCAAATGCATATTTGTTCTATAAAGAAGGTTTTCGGCTCAAAAACCGTTTACCAATTTATTTAAGATCTATGCTATCAGTGCATAAAATGATAAATTTAATTTTGAATTTATGTATTATGTATTTAATAATTTTGAATCAATGGAAAATGCATTTTGATTACCAAAATTAAATAGGTTTAACATTTTACACACATTTTTTGTCAATGTTTTTATTATTTTTACAAGTAATTGACAGTTGCTCATTTTTCTCGCCTTCTACTTTTGCCGGAGCAAAATCGAAGATAGGCTGTCCGTCGAACGAAATGCTTAATATGCAATTTAATCAGAGGGGCATGATACCAAAAAATACAATTGTGACCAAACCAACGAGTTACAACACACAAAATGATAACTTGGAGACGTTTGCCAACAGTTTTTCACAGCCAGGTGTTTCTTATGCAAATATCCTCAAAGGTAACAAACCGAAACCCAATGTTCATTTGAAGAGGACCTGAACATGCAAACCACGGTAAATGAATTAACCAAGACCATCCAAAGTTTCATGATGATGGTGGAAAGCGCAAATGGGCATGATGAAGCAAAATATGAACACGCTTATGCAAATTATAATCACACATGACAGTTCTAGAAATAGTTATTTGAATGCGAACGGGCTTTCGCAACATACAGCTGAGGTGCAAACCGTTCTTATCGCACAAAATATAAACATCATGTTAATATCCGAAACCCACTTCACAAAACAAATTTTTTTTAATATTACCGGCTATTCCGTTTATGACACCAAACATCCGGATAGAAAAGCACATGGTGGTACTGCAGTCTTAATAAAAAGAAGATTAAAGCACTACGACCTCCAGAAATATGCTAAAGATCACATCCAAACTACAACTATCTGTTTAGAGGAATGTTTGGAAAGGGAGGAAAATTTGTAATATCGGGTGTTTACTGTCCAGCGAAACACGCAATTAAAAAACAGCAATGTGTGCAATGAACGGAAAAAACCTAGATTATTTATCATCTGGACATCCCACATATTGACTCACAGATAGAAAGAAAATTCCTGATTTAATAGATTTCTGTGTAATGCGAGGAATAGCACGCACATGCTCAACTCGATGACTGTTATGATTTATCATCAGATCACTCACCAATAATAATAACACTAAGTACCCAAGCATTAAAAACTAACGAAATGTATAGAAACATAGTAAATGTAAATTGTCATCTGGATGTCCCACTTCGCACACCAGAAGTCATTGATGCCGCGATAGAAAACTTGAGACAAATAATGGAAATGGCAGCAAAAAGAGCTACTCCGGTGAACAAAAATCAAGAAAAAAATTATTAGCTTACAAGTAACATTCAAAAGTTATTGACAGAGAAGCGGGCAATTCGGCGGCTATGGCAGCTTCATCAATCTCCTCTGCATAAATGGAAATTACATAGAGCTATTAAAGCTCTGAGAAGAACTTAATACGGGAAGAACAAAATATAGGAATACAGAATTATCTAAGTAAGCTCACAGCAACAGAAAAAACCGATTACTTAGAACAGTCATTTAGAAAAGGCTATCGCTTTCTCTAACCATCTACAAAAAGTGTTCACCTCAAACGAACAAAATAATGACTGCGTACTACCACAGTTTACGAGGGACGAGTCGAACCCAAATCCAGTAAAATTTAAATGGGAATGCGCCAAAACGGTTATCAAAAACAGTATACATCCTAAGAAAGCGCCAGGCCATGATCTAATATCTGGAAAAATGATCAAAGAGTTACCAGATAGATGCCTAAAATATATAACATATATTTTTAACGCGATTATGAGATGTGAATACTTCCCCAAAAATGGGAAATATCTCAAATTAGCATGATTCCTAAGCCAGGTAAAGACGAAACCCAAATCTCGTCGTACAGGCCAATAAGTCTACTTCCGATAATCAACGCTTTTTGAAAAGATGCTACTACAAGAACTAATACCTATATTACCTGAAGGTCGCATTGTACCAGATCACCAATTTGGATTTAGAGAACAGGTGCACAGAATTGTAAATACAATTAAGCTTGCCTTCGAAGAAAAGAAATATTGCTAGGCAGTTTTCTTGGATATTTCGCAAGCTTTCGACATAGTATGACATGAAGGATTAAATTACAAAACTAAAACTCTTCTGCCTAGACAGTTTCATGTAATTCTTGAAAACTACTTAGCCCAAAGGATGTTCAGGTAAAACAAAATACGGCCACTACTGATTTAATCGAGATAAAGGCAGGAGTACCGCAAGGAAGTGTATTAGGACCTGTGTTATACTTGTTATTCACAGCTGGCTTACCAATAACTGAAAAAAATAATCACCTCAACAGATATATTTTTTTCACGCGAAAATCCTCAAACAGTATCGAGAGAATTACAAGAACATTTGTACAAAATAGAAGATTGGTTAAAAACTTGGCGGATAAGGATGAATGAATGTAAATCAACACATGTAACATTCACACTTAAACGTACATGTCCGGCAGTAAAATTAAACAATATCAGAATTCCTCAACAAACAAACGTCAAATATGTCGGTCTTCATCTCGGTAGAAAATTGACATGGAAAAAGCACATTGAAACAAAACACAAGCAAATAAAAATAAAATTTTCTAAAATGTACCGGACGATCGGAAAAAAATCGAAACTCTCTAGACTGCCCATATGGACATATGGTATCCAACTATGGGGCTTAACCACATATCAAATATACTTCGTAGCATTGCTTATGCCCCATGGTATATTCGAAATAGCAACATTCTTGGAGACGTAGGAATCAAAATTGTTAGAGACAATAAAATCATGCAGTCTAAAATACCAACTGAAACTGGAATCACACCCTAACGAATTAGCTAGAGAACTACTAAGGCAACCGAAATACAAACGGCTTCGCAGAGCAGATCCTCTAGATTTAATAAACTAAGAAATATAATCTAATAATTACACGCATGTTGAGCTAACACACTAAAATTAAGTAATTAATAATAATTTAATAATAATAATGCATACTGATATTAAGTATTAACATAGGTTAAGGCTTAAGTTAAAAAAGAATATAGTTTTAAGAATTTCACACTTCTTGTTAGTTTCGTATAAAGAAAGATTCAAAAATAAAGCCTTTGGCAATAGTTACAAAAAAAAAACTCTCGGACAAAATTGATAGCCGGAAAATCGAAATAAAACTCGCTTTTTGTGCAAAACTAATTAAACAATTTTTTACTCTGACGTTCAACTACACTGCAGAAAATTGGTGACACACTAATGACTCATCAGCGATAGTAAAGCATGACACGTCTATAGAAATTTCAGTAAATGTTATTAATTATTGTTTGTGATGTGTCTGAGATGAATCGTTTCTGACATGTCTAATTGAATCGTTTGTGGGGTCATAGACGAGTCTTATGTGACATGTATGAGAATAATTACAAAATGTTTACTTGCCTATTCGACAAATAAAATGTAACAGCCGCACACAAAAAATAATCAAATTTATTTATTAAAATAATTTATATGACGTTGCGACGAGGAAATGAAATGTAATTTTTTATTTCTCTCAATTGTTTATCTATGCCATTTTAAAAAGCATATGGTAGAATGAGAAACGTGGAAGCGCCATGTTTCGCTTAAGACATTATCGAAGAAAGAACATATAAGAATAGTACCAATTTTAGATTCGACGAGGAATATTTGATCCATTACAACATTCGCGAAGCGGGGAAAGACCTTAACTGTGCGTTGTACCTTACCTTTATCATAACATTCCCAATTTATTTCACATTTATTGAGAGACTACAACATGAACAATTGATTAATTCTTTCAGAACGATCGCGATCCATTGAATTTATCGCTGCGCAGCTACAGCCAGTGGTATGCACCGCCTACATTATCTACTATTGAATCACCGATTTTTGATAACATTACCATAAATACTGCACCAGTGACATCTGCTGTTTTTGAATTAACTCAAGAGGTAAAACCAATTTAAAAAATTATCCATTAATTTAAAATAATATTAAAATATAAATTCTCTCAGCTTACTCCAAAGAGACCACTAAGGTCCGAAGTGGAAAGAGAAAAAAGATTATCTCGACCGAACAGCATAGCAACTCCTACATCAACACACAATCCAATCATGATAAATAATAATAGCATTGTTGAAACACAATCACTTTCCGGTGAGAGCAGTAACAGAAATTCAATTAGTAAGTTTATAAATAAATAATCTTAAATTTTGTAATAAATATCACTACTTTTTATAGTTACTACAGATTCAACAACGTCGGAAGATGATATTCCACCACCTTTACCAGCCAAAGTAAGAGACAGTCACGATTATAGTAACTTACCATCGAATGATTTATCCCCCCAAAATCTGAAAGTATCACTTGATAATGGTGACATAAAGAAACCTATAAAGCCGGTACCGAATTACGAATATTTGGAAATTCGAAAAATGGATCAAAAGCGTCCGCCAACGCCCCCACCAAAACCATCGCGAAATTTGAAAAATACAACTAATTAAGTGATATTTGCTTATTACCATAAGAATTTATTAATTTGATGGAAGCATGATATGCAGACCACTGAATAATAAATAGTAAGCAACAGTCATCAACGGAAATTAATTATGCCTAAATTTTGCTTCGTAACAATCCGCAATATTATTTAAAGTGCAATTACCATTATAAATATAGTTAAATGCGTTGTTGACTGTAAAAACATTATACAATTCCATTTAAATTTACAAAAACATAATTGTTATGTATTTTATTCTACATAGACAACAAAATATTATATTTTATCGGTTAGTTCAAATTTTATAAAAGTTTATGAATCAAAAATAGTTTATAAGTTTAGATTTATGCATGCGAAGTTATTTATTATTTTTTAGAGAAAAAAAGTCGCACAACAATAAACCAAAGATAACAGATATAGAAGATAGTGCCTTAATTCTAACAGTTTATATATCGATGTATTTTATTGTGCTGTGCATACGGAATTAAAATTATTGTGATTGTCACCCATCCCTTTTGTTATATTGGTGTGCTTTTAATTAGAATTTGTTTTGTTAGAATTATAAAACTCCAACAGACTATAAAAGACATTTTATTGTGACATATTTGAAGTTATTTTCGTTTATTAATTCCACAGAATTGCTATTGACGACTGGTAAAACGTTTCCGTCGTTTCGCTTAGTCATAGCACTAAGCAACCAAGCTTTTATTGCCAAACACATTCTAACAGATTAACTTGGCTTGTCTTATTTACATAATACACGTCAGAGCCTATATGTAATACTAATTAATTTTAAATATTCTGAAAAAAATAACACAAAATTTGTATAGGTACATATGACGTTATCTATAGAATTACAAGACGTTGACTTTCAACGGTGGAGCGTCACGGATCCCATCTAGCGTTTTTTCAATAAACTTTGATAACTACAAATTTTGTCATTTATGTCCCATTCGCGATAATTTATTCGTTTGACCGTACTAGCTTGGCTTGGTTTAATTTTATTTAAATATATAAATTAAAGAATGATATAGGTTTTATATACGAGTAATCAGAGATTTTGTGGCATACGAGTATATAATATAAAACACATGAATCTATGTATATCCTTGATTTTGTCGGCATATCGATCACACATGTCATTTTTTGTAGTTAAGTTAGTTACAATATAATCCACCAGCGGCGCTTTTACAACTTTTACAATCGTCAATATAATAGACATTTTCGGAAATTATCTGCCTGCTTTTTAAATAAATAATTATCTAATATTAATAAAAAACTTTGACGCTCTTGTTTTGGCCAAAATAAAAATTTAATATTATCCTAAAATGTGTCTTCGAATTGTACAAGAAATGTAAGTTATTTTTTTATAAAATATCGCTAAAATCCTTTTTAAAAAGGAGTTAGTTTATTTTATTTGGTTCCTTGCGCAAGAAAAAAAAATCTGATAATTTGCATTCTTGAAAAATTCAAAATTAACTTTTCTTGTCTAGATTTCATCCCATAAAAGTATAATTTTCGAAAAAGTTTTATTTTATTCCTATTTCTACAAAAACTTTGAATAAAACTATTGTTCGTTTGGCTGTTTTGAATTTAGTACCCCTAAAATATTTGTTGCCATTGTCTACTTAAATCGTTTGCTACAAAATTAAAACCTCAGGCATGAGTTTAAATTTTATTTTATTAACCATTTCATCTTACTCCAAAAAAATTGTACATGCATATTGTTCGGTACAGGATGCCTTTATGGTTCTATAGTTTTTGTATGCCGTATCTCGTACGATATATTTGGAATGAATAAACGAAAATATTGCACATATAATAATGCACATATTCAAAAAAAATTATTTATAAATTAAGTGCCATACTGTCTGCGGGATTTCCAAATTACGTAGAATTTCCAGTTACGTAGAAGTAGTTTTTTGAGCCACATTTCTCATTACGTGATAATTAGAAATCACCCAAACTAAACCATTTAATTCTGCGGTGGTTGAATAAAGTACATTTTAGAGATTTATGATAAATGACAAATTAAATCGAGATGAGCGATATCACGAAGTAAAAATATATTATAAAACAGACAATAATAGTATTAAAGTAATATCGAAAGTAGTTGTAAAATAATAATAAAAATTATTTTTAAATATTTATTACATATTAAGATTTATGTTAATGTTGTGCTTTAAAACGTTTTTAAAATTTTACAGGAACATTTTACAGACAGAAATTTTTATAAAAATCAAATAGCTTTATAATTCTTTTTAGATCAAATAAATTTTATTTTATATCCAAATTTATTTTAAAAAATAAATTTTTCGTTTTTTGTTCCTTGAAAATATTTATCCTTTTGCGTATTTTATCCTGAGAGTGCTAGACTCACACACACAATTTTTGTTGTATATTATTAGAGAAAAAAAAAAACTAAATTAACTTTAACTTTAAATTATGGAGGAATGAGAAGCACCAAATAACAATCCGCTTAAAAAATGTCGATGGCAAAAGTTCGCTGCAGACTGGAGATGTTGAAAAACAACGTTGAGTTTGGTATTTTCTGTGTTAAAATTTTACGGGATTGTCTATATATTTTAAAATGGTAAGTCGTAAATAAGCTGTTTATGAATGCCTTAGTTAATCACCTTTAGTGGAACGTAGACCGAAATCCAGGTTCAACCTGGACATCTCCCGTCTTATTAATCATTAGTTACAAGACTTACAACCAAACTGTGTAAACCAGCCACCTTTTAAGTGTTATAGACAAGCTGACCCAGAAGTAATTACATGGATAAAAGCCATAGCTCTTTCTAGCTTACAATTGAGTAATGTGTTCAAATCTGTCACATTTGAACGAGCCTTATCATCGCGATGGATTATAGATAAACCAATATCTTATGTAAAGAGTCCCACGGAATCATTGTCACTCAGAGGGGGAGAGTTACTAGTACCTGGCACTAGTCAGAGGAGGAACCCGATAGTTACTACCAGAACTCAATGAAAGATAACCTTTATCTTCACTTTATGAAGTTCTCAAACGTCGTACTTGTATACGAGTTGTCAAAGCTTTATTACAAAACTGTTGGTACATTGCCATTCTCTGCAAGTCCATTATCATCATTCAGGGTATTTGTTTACGATAATGAAAACGAGAAATATCTACAAGAGCCTGTAGCTAGTCATCTTTGGGGGTACTGTGGGGAAATAATGATCGAGTTTGATTTAGATAACTATCGTTCCAATACATCAAAAAAGTACATTTTCTGTCCCAAAGTCAGAGAACCAATGCTGGGTCAATGTATAAACAGAAACCGGATATTAGATTAATCCAAGGAGAACCTGGTTACGATAAATCTATAGGGATTCTAAATTCACGCCGTATTGGAAAGGATCTGGTCCTCAGTTCTACAAAACATGACATTAGTCACATAAAATGCATAGCTGCCTCTCAATATAAGGACACTCCATTCCCAAACAACGCACAAAACGAGTACGCACTGAAATCGATGACGAGGCAACGCACAATGTTTCCCAAACATGAAACGAGTCACTCTACATTAGAGAGTAAGATACGTCGTCTAGTCGAACAAAAGGAGATAGTTGATTCGCTATCAAATTGCACGCAAAAAGCAAGTAGATCTACATACGCGCAGACACTAGTAGCAAGAAAACCACAGCCACCTGCAATCAAAACAGGTGTCAAAAATATTCCAAAGCCTCAATGGCAACCTCTCAAGCATTGTCACTGTAAAACCAATAACTGTAAGGAGCAAATTACGGGAAATAATAAACCCACAGAAAGAAATATTGCAGTAGAAAAGGTCGGCGACATCCGTGGAAAAGCAGTGCTGATCGAAACTGCGATGTCGGAAGGCTTGGTATTTCTGAATAACAAGAATATGTCGGAACTAGAGATGTTTAGACGAGAGAAACGACCTTAAGGCGTCGATTGTAACTCGGAACAGTGCAACAATAAAAATAAGGATTTGAAACTGTTTCAAGACGGCCAAAAGCTGCTGCACTGGTCAATTGGGTCATTGAATTGACACCGGCCGCTCGAAATATCTTAAAAAAATCGTAGAATATATATCGGTTGGTCCTCATGCAGAGTACAGGATTTTATTAGGGCCACAAGGTGCTTCAAATGTCATTCATTTGGGCACATTGCAATATTTTGCAAATTTCAAATATGAAAACTGTGCTGTGATTCTGGACATGATCAAAAGGTACATCCAAGGAAGACAGACACTAAAGTGTGTTTGCTTTGCTAAAAGTAAAAAAATACATTTAACCAGTCATCACGGAGTAAAGTGCGTACCGCATATAAAATGACATTGAACCTAATGATGAGAAAGACAGTTTATGTCAATGAGCTCATCAAATATCTGCAAATTGAGGATGATATAATTAGGTAAACATGCAAAATGCTGAAATGGTCGGAAACAAGGTCAGACAATGTTCAGAACACCATAACATTGACCTCCTTTGTAAGCAAGAACAATACGCGGTTAAAGGTAGAGTAGGTGGCATGGCTACGTCGGCACGTATTATCATCGGAGACTTATCACTAGAGCGGATCAATATTTCACAATACTCGACTCGCATTGCGTAGATGCTTTGTTAGATCAAAATAGGTATAAATTTTACCTTCAAGTATATATGTAGACAAATTACAAAATATATTGAATGGCCTAATAAACACCAATAATAGGGAAACCAACATTGAAGAATTTATTGCACGAAGCAACCTCTTTGTTGTGAATGAAGTTGGACAACCAAGTACATATAGCCAAAATGGGGAGTCGAATGTTGGTCTTACAATAGTAACGGGCGGACTGTTGAGATGAGTAACCAACTGGTCAGTGAAAGAAAATTGGACCACAAGTGAACACAGATCAATCATGTTCACTACTGAGACTTCGTTTCGTTTACGCACGCAACGAAGGATTTGATCCCCATCTGGTGCATCTTTCGGAGTTTATGAACTCTAGTACGTTTAATGGTAAGATCGTTTAACAAGATAGTACGTTTTCGAGGCAAACATTTGTCGCAGGCACTACTTATTGTTGTTTAATTGGTTGGCTATCTCTTGTCATTTTATTCCCAGCAGCAGTTAGCGTGCTTAAGTGAGTATCTCGCAATCTTATCACTATTCTCATGAGGGCTTCCTCATCATACACAGATGAGATAAGCGATAAGATTCCGAGGTACTCACTTAAGCACCCTAACTGGGATTGGTTCTCCAGTCTACTTGTATAAAATGAAAAAAGATTAAACTCAACATCCTAACCAATTAAACAACAATAACTAGTGCCTGCGACAAATGTCGTAATGAACACATTAAAAGGATTAATTTATCAAGCAAAAGTTGCTTACGTAGAGCAATGTATTTCAGAACATGGTAATACAGAACGGTGGAGCGAGTACATTGGTAGACGGTGGTGGTCAGGCCACAACATGTTGGGAAGGCACTAGTCAATGTCTACTGAACACTTTCTTGCCTGGTGATTGCGAGGAAACAGACACAAGTTAGCAAACAATATGCCGTGCTAAGCGATACATTGCACCAAACCTGAATCGGGTGGAACACCCGACTTTAACAGTGAAGAAGCCGCGATTGCCATCATTTCCACGAAAAAGGGAAAAGCGTAAGGTCTAGACAACATCTTGGTCGAGGTAATACAAAGATATTGGCCAATAATTGAACCAAGTATTACCAGCTTCCTAAATGATTGTCAATAATCATCAAAAAAGACAGTGATAGAGACCACGCCGATCCCAAAGAATACTGGCCAATCATGCTGCTGCCGGTCTTAAGTAAATTACTTGAGCAATTAATTAGCGGCAGATTGTTGAACATATTCCAGGGTAGCGGCTGATGCAGCGATAAGCAGTTCGGGTTCAGTGAAAATAGGTCCACAGAGGACACTATGGTAAAAATAGTCAACATAGTAAAGCAGTCAGCGCAAAAATATGTCTTAGGAGTATTCCTGGATGTATCTGGAGCTTTTGATAATCTATGGTGGCCTACTACTAAATAATTGAGAAGAATGGACTGTCCATTTTATCTGTATTCGATCATTAACAACTACTTCTCCAACAGATCAGCTATTGTTGTGTCACACTACGGCACGCTTTCCAAATGCGTAAACGAAGGTTGTCCACAAGGCTAAATCTTGGATCCGTACCTCTGGAATATAGTTTTTAACAGTAGTATGCAGGATGATGTCTAAGAAGTAGCATTCGCGAATGACAAGGTCATGCTCTTTGCCGGCAATCCAAGACTGATCATTCAGAAGGCTAGCTAGCAGGCTGGTAATTATGATGCCCATTCACGTTAGTGCGTTCAAATAATTCTGTGACAACATTTTAAGCGCGAGACAGACGGACACGTTAACGATTTTAAGGTAAACGAAGGCTGAATTCATTTTAAGTGTTTTAACATTTCAAAATTTGACGTAAGGAGTAAATCCTACAGCATTTTAAAGAGGGTAAGAGGATGAAAAGCCTAGGTTAAACCGCAACGCCTTAGTAATGCAATTAGTATTTGCAAATTATTATTATAATGGATGATTTTTGTATAAATTGTATTAGTTTTAATTTACAGTTTATATATGTGTCCAATTAAACATTGAAAGAAAAAGAAGATAGTAGACGAGTATGCATCTCTAAGCGGCAGGGACGCAGACAGGTTTTAGCCTGGACCAAAGTGGAACCAAAAACACAGAATACGGAAGAGGGGATCGGACCGGATGGGGGAATCGGATATTGGCTCGGTCATGGTATCCAACAACAATGACAATGGTTCATGAAGGACTATTAGGGCTGGTAGCTCTGCTAAGCCGATGTCGCAAAATGTTTATTATGTCTGATCGATACCAAACCTCGTTAGACTAAAATTCATCAACATGTGCAATTTCGCGCTAAACAATTTACAACCAATTCTAAAAATCTTAATACAACCTTTAGAGGTCCTGCTGATACTGTGTACACGGTACAGTCTATATACCATGTGTTCTTTACAACCAATATGTCCACAAACTCGGTCAGGTTCTATCAATCGTCGATATTATTATTAACAAACCAAACATTTCAATTAACCATTTCGAATTAAGGTAAACTTTCAGTTCCTGTTTTAGTGGTATTAATGTGACACACTCATAAATGTAGGTACTAAGTACCAGTGGAAGGTGACCAGCTGTATTTATCTTCAGAATCTTCAACATATTATCGTGATATTCAGAGGGACTAAAGCCAGTAACGGTCATCCCATTATTTCCAAACATGGATCGAATTATTATAAGCATCACTATTACACAATTTTGTGCTAAAAACTTTGTTTTCGGTTTACATACTATGTGATACGTCCTTGAGCAAAAAGATTCGTAGCTCCGAATTCTTTCTTTAATCGCCACTAACAAGCAACAAAAAATCTGGCGGAGGTGCGCTCATAACGATTCGCAAATCAATGTTTAATGAGTGGATTAATCTATCAAACTTACACGTCGAACAAGGATGTTTTATCTACGATGCGTATATTTCACGAGAAATTAGTCAAATTCTGAGTGTCAGTTCAGTTTTCTGAGTGCCTGATTAATAGATACCATGTTCATTCAATGTGTTCCAGAAATGGTGATATAGAGTAAACGAAGTGTTTGGTTAATATTCTGAACGAGAATCGGAAGTTTAATGTCAAATCAAAAGAATGAATAATGCTTTTAGATATTATGAAAATTGTAAAGTTTATCGAGGGTGTCATCCACTCGCAGAAATGCAATTAAATCCTCCTGAAGTGATAAGTATGGTTGTATCTTCTATGCCAGAACTGCAGCTTGATTAAATTGCTACCAACAAACACTCAAAATAATGAAGGACTTAACAAGAACTGGGAGGAACAGACAGTTTCCGCGAGAACAACGAATACTTTCAACAAATTGAAAACGACAGGTTGTCAGAACCACCAAGAAGAAATTCCAAAAACATCAATATTGATCTTGTCATATTTATCAAAAATAGTGGAATTGAATGATCCTGTACTAGTTGAGCTAGCATTGCCGAGGCAGGAGTATGACTCTTTAACGCCAAATGATTAAGTAATTAAACAACTTGAACAGTAACAGTTCGATTATGCTCTTCATGAATTTGCTCTTAGAAAAAATGACAGCCAATACAATAAACTTACGTGGTTTCACCCAAATTTATCGCAATAGCACTGATTTTTTAATCTGAGAACAAATGATTCTATGATGGTGGTTTATTGTGTTCTGTCGCATGCTTGAAGATTCCTCCAAATAGGTTAAGCAATGATTGGATCGCGCTGAGATTCCTTTGCGCTAGTGAAAAACGGGTGCATTTTGCTATGCTTTTATACCACCTGTGACATTCCGGGTTTGATCTATACACTGCATGATTTTTACGTTATTTCGTTTCCAGTCAATTTCTGATGATACTTAGCTACTGCCGCCCGCTGCAACCTAGGTCAAAGAGAGCTTTAATGATGATTAAAACAAGTGTTTGTTAACAAAATTAAATTTTATTTTATTTCACCTAATTTTAACTATAATCTGTTACAAGTGTAGTATACTTACAAGGAAACATAAAAAATATATATTTTTTCTTTTATATTAAAATTTTATACTTAATATAGGTAATTTAAAAATATTAAACGATAACCAACTTATTTTTTTTAAACATACAACAACAAAAGTTAGATATAAGTTTTCAAATATGATTTTCGCATGATGAAACATTGGGACAGAATTTTATGTAAAACCTTAACTTGTTTCCATTTTGTGTTATACCGAGCTCTTGATAAACAATTTTCATTGTTGTGATAAGGTGGAAAATTTAAATGCCTATTACTAATGTAAAAAAATGTAAACAAAAAAATTAAAGCGCCCAAACCAATGACCTATTGACCAATCTGAAAGGTAGTTTATTCGAGAAAAGATTCGAATCGTTTGTAATTTAACTGAAATAAATAAAATAGATAAATAAAAAAAATCTTGGTTATCCATCTCCTATCGTTAATGACATATTTGACATTGATTGGAAACCGGAATCATTAAATGTGGAGTTTAAAGAACCAAAGGATTTATTTGGATTGAAGCGACTGGCGATAGATATCACTTCATCTGGGGTAAAATTTTGAGAATCCACACTACTAAATTTAGGCGAATTTTTATACAACTCAATCATTTTAACTATTTTATCGGAATTACGAGACGTGGATGCTGCGTTTTTAACATTTTTATCTTGTAACTGATTGCAAGTTTTTATAATTTTTTGTAATGGATTTATTGTCTGGGAATTTTTATTAAATGCAAGTTTACGTTTCTTCGCCGATGGTTCATAATTATCAAAATTACACTCGTCATCCATAACTTCGGAACGTATTTCACGACTTAAAAGACGTAATTTTAACTCTGCTGGTTCAACTAACTTGGTCGAGCATCGATTTGGTGGCGGAATTATTTCGACATTTCCATTGTTTGCCTATAAATAAACGAAATAAATTTAATTAATATTTTATACAAGGATAAAAAAGTTGTTTACAAAATATGTGTTAAGGCTAGAATTTGTAAATAATCAATATTTTAAGATGAATGATTGCAATGCAGATCAGCGTGTTTTTATCAGTACGAACTTGCAATCTTTGCCACGCTGTTAAAGTTACGAAGAAAGTGGTGTCAAATATGGTATTTGGCTTTTGAATGCTTAATTAAATTATGTTATACAAATAAAAATGACGCAGTTTTCTGAAATTCTAAGATTCATGTTATTATTTTATTAACGCTAATCCGATTACTATCCAATTACATTACTGAATGTGTAAGGAAGGCAGGATGACTGAAATTCACTTACTCCACCCATGGAGGAATAATATATAAGAGAGATCATTATATGCCAATTTGTCTACGATGAACCTCGCTTAGTTTACTATTGGAAATCTACATTAGCCTCGCAAGTACTAATACACTTATCCTTTATCGAGAAATATAAAAATATATTACCAGTACACCTAGAATACTACAGGCCTCACTGCTTTAAAAATGTTGCTATATGACGTTATTTTATGTTGACGGTTCCAGAGTTTAGATATAGTTAATTGAAAGAAATATTTTTGTTTGTATTTTTTTTATTTTTGTGTTCGTGAAACGTGGTTAAAAATTATAATTCAAAACTTGCTAACACATAATTTATTACATTATTGCAAAAATATTCATTTAAGATTTAACTAAACAATTATGTATGTGAAAAAACAAAATAAAGTAAAATTAGTTTGCTACACAAGAAAAGTACATACTCATTCTCTTTCATCTTTCGAACCATAATATTTTTGTTTTTGTTTTGATTATTAATTTTTACAACCATATCCGTCATCTACAGTTCAGAAAAGAAATCGTAGACATAAATTTAATGACGTATCAAGCAGTACTGCCTGGTACTCTAGGTGTGTTGCCTCATTGCTTTGCAAATTTTGATACATGACGTCATTTTATATACAGTTCCAATATTTGACTATAGATAGCAGAATAATCAAATGAATGATATAATTTCTATGTATAATTTTTTTTTCATGAGACGTTAGTCGCGGTGGAAAAACCAAAAAGGTCAACAATAATTTCAATTAAAAACAATTAAATATTACGGGTTATTTGTAACAATTAATTTCCTAAAAAACTTTTTAAGAACATTATTGCCATCTACAGTTCAGAAAATAAACTGCAGACATAAATTTGATTGAAGCAGTTAAAATAGTTTGCGGAAAGTTACTGACCGACACATATTTACACTTTTTACAGTCCAGTTTTTTTATTTAAACGCTTTTATTCGCTAGAGTAATTCGACCTTGAGAATTGGAATAAGATTGATTAGTCAAAACGAACTTACTTAAATTATGAGCATAATTTTTAGAATTATGATGTAATTTAATCACATAATAGAACTGAAAACAAACAAACACATAGAACAACAAACAACTTGATAACACTTGGATTTCTTAACCGTCACACATAACAGCCCAATCGATTTTACATCATTTACTCGATTTCACTAAAACACCATAAAAATTCAATAGTTTTGCTGAGAAACATTTACTTTGTATTGTATTTCATTTGCACTAACAATCATATTTAGTGATTGAAATATCGTTGCAGTGCCGGCTCTTCGATGACTAGGTCCGCCGATGATCAATGTTGGATTATCTTAATAAAATATTTACATAAATTAAAAAATTATTTTTAATTTTTTACCATAATTTAGTTCCAGGGCGGCTTTAGAACAATGTTGAATTTTGCAACGGGACGTTAGTCATCAAAGATTCGGCTATAATTATTGTTCTATAGAGACTTACCAATTGCAGCATCGAGAGAAAATATCGTGCCGTACAATCTTTCTGTTTTGAATTCATCAACCCCTCAAAAGTAATCACATCTCTAGACTGATCTGCTTGCCTATTCGTATTATTGCGATCCTCCGCTGGAAAGGTATTTATTATTTCGTTCCCGTAAGCATGGATATCAAAATAACTTCTCTCCTTTGATGCCTTTAGTATAGGTGCCAAATGTGAATACCATTCCGTTATTCGTTCCACAAGGTTATTCTCCGAATCAAAATCATCAAACATCGATTTTGTAACACGAGAATTAATATTATTCTGTTCGAAAGAAGGTTCGGATTGGTGTATTTGACTTTCGTCCAGGCCACTTGGATTATGCAGAGGGGAACTGCAAAACTCGATACCCGAATCTTGGGAAAATGATCTAGCGTTTTTTATATTCGCTTGAATAACTGGGCTAACTTCCTTATTTTCATTTAAATTAATAGGAATATCGAATTTTACAGCTACTGGGCCTTCCGGTTTTTTATTAATTTCATTATCAAGAGACGTCTGTTTAACGTTTGATTCTGTAATTTCAATATCAAACCCAAGAAAATCTGTAACGAATAATTTAATGAATCAAGTTTATATAATTGTGTACAAAATTAGATTTACCCTCTCCGTCGGAGACTGGTGAACCGTTCCTTCTGTTCATATTTTGATTAATCTTCCTAATTTTCATCTGTAAAATAATAACGAATATAATGATTTGAACTTAAAATATATGCAACGAATACGTACCGCCCTAAATTCATTAGGCAACGCAAATTTACATTTTCTTCGTAACATCTTTTCGGGTAAACATAAAAAGTTTAATTTTAGAGGCACTTCTGATGAGGGAATTAAATTTGCTGGTTGAGACGAATAGGTCTTAAAACATTGAGCATGTAGTAATTTATTTTCTATATAAAATATATTATTTTCTGGTTGATTAAGTTTTATTTTTAGACCAACTTTAGCGGAATCCGTAAATGGATCACAGATATCAATTAGTTGAACTTTTGGGCTTAGTAACGATCGTGTCATTGGATCAAGATCAGACAATCGCGGAAGTGGGCTACATGTCCTCGAATTACATGAAATACCTTCATCGACGCTTATTCGGAGCTCAGAATTTACTAATTTTTCTACTATCATAGCAGGTGAAAATATATTTGTACTGCTATGCTCTAGTAATTCGGGAATATGTATGTTTAGATTCTGGCCAAATGATTCATGCTGTGTGGAACCGAAACCATCATTTAAACAATCTATTTCGGCTATTGACCGATTGGGCTGTGTAAAATTATTCGTTTCGTTTAAATTACGAAACGAATGTGATTCGTTTATTGATGTTCCGATTCCCGAATCAATTATTGATAGGTTTTCATTTCGCGGTAGTGATGTATCCATATAATTCATACACTCTTCTATTGGACTTATTGTTCGATTGCTGTGAGAGTGTGCTTCCGTTAGTCGATCGATTGCTTCATTATACTGCGTTTCCGTAATAACATTCGATGTTCGTAAATGTTCAATTACATTTTTTTCGTCTAACAATTTAACAGCTTTTTGATATGAAATCAGTATACAACGTCTCTGCCTCTCCTCGTGTCGACTGGGCCCTAAATCATCCCACAAAGCAACTTCCTTACTTAATTCGAGGTAATAATTTTTCGGATTTCGCAATTTAACATTGTAGACACGTTCTACATACTCGGGCGGAAGTAAAGTAGCACCTGTATTTAATATTTGGTTTGAATAATCACAAAAACTTTCCTTATTAAAGTTGTGAACCAAATTTAACGTATGCGTCTTTCGATTTATCATCCCCATAAATACAAAATAATCCCGTCTTGTTCCAGCCACGATTTCATCGTCAAGATCGACCAATTCTTCATTCGCATAGTTTGGTATATCGTGGTTATCTGATTGCACTGGAAATTCACAATTGAAAACTGGCCGCTTCGAACGTAATCTTCGCCGAGCTTGTTTTAAAATTTTTAAAATCATTAACTTTCGCTTTAGACGTTCGCACGAGTTTAAATATTTGTAACTATCATCTAATTTCTCCTTATGCTTCAACGCGACTGTTTCGGTTAAAGGCTGTTCACTTGGTCGAATTTCCGCGGGTGTCATGTCGCCACCAAATAGTTCAAACGGATTAGTAATTATTCGGTTCTTATCCTCACAGCTAAAAAATAATTTAATTACTGTTAATAGGGACAATGAAACGATGGCAACGAACGGAGCGCGATTGGTTTACATAATAATCTTATAAGAAATTATAACCGAGAAAAATATTCGAGACACAAACCGAAATGGAACAAAAGTTTCCCGCAAATATTAAATAAGGTATAACAACTTTTGCTTGTCACTTACGTTTTCTTCTTTTTGACGACCCGCTTTTTCTTGGGGACCGGCTCATTATTAGCTAAAGCCTTTTCAATTTCAGCTGCCTCACGTTTTGTTTGCTCACATAAGCTAACTGCCTTACCTGTTTGTGTGTGAATTTGCATTATAAAGTCGTAAAGGGCATCAATTTTTCTACAGTAAATTTGTCCAGCGTACACCAGAACTAAAGCCGCTTCTGAAAAATTTGGTTCTATGCTAAGAGCTTCATATTTTTGTAACCACTGTAAATAAAATCATTATTTTAGATATTAAACAGGCAATCCTTCACCACAACTCACCAAAGCCAGATCAAAGTCATAATTTTGATCTGGCCGTTTTGCCACTTCGATAATAAGCAAGCAGATTTGATCTCTCGATAAATTTCTAGAGGACTGTGCAATATTTATGATGTTTTCGGAATCTCTAACACGTTTTGGCATTAACGAAAAGAGTTCACCATCTCCATCCGAATCGTCTACATCATTTTCACTAATATTAGAATCATTTTGCTGTGAACTAGAGCTAGGCCCAGGATCTGTTAGTTTCCTCTATAATAAAATAATAATTAACTCGGAAAATACAAATTATTTTGAAAAAACAATAATAATACACAGATAATTGACGAAGGTTGTCATAAAAATCAAAACAAATGGAGCGAATTTACAATACCTTTGCTCCGCGTTTAGCCATTCTGATATTATAAACAATTAACTATAATACACTTTGAAACGTTCTTAAACAGTAATTAAATAAAACACATTAAAATACAACTTATTTATTTACAAAATCTATTTTTGTTAAATGATTTAAGAAAGTTGTACTCGCAGCCATTTTTGCTTATTTAGTAAACATAGTGCGATTCATGTACATCAAATTATTTTAGAAATTTTTTCACTGAGCAAACTATACTTTAAAGAAATTATTAAATATAATAATATTCCACGTAATTAATATCAAGAAAACTAAAACAAAAATACATTTAATGGTAGTTTAATTAATTTTATCCTGTGTCTTTAATGGAATTGGGAGTAAATCTAAAATTTATTAAAAATTATATTGAGCAAAATCCAATAAGAACAAAGCGTGAGTGTGACGCGTCATCGCATCGCACCTGGCATGGCATGAGGCGTGTTTCGGTTTTCTTCGTTTTCGATGCAGTTTAGTGTCGTGGATAAATTGTCGGCAAATAATTTAAGGTAGATGTCACCCTCATCACTGTGTTGTATGCCGCTTTATTTTATTGAAATGCAGAAAAGCCAATGAAACAATTTTAGTGCCTGTCGAATACGTTTTTTTGACCATGAATTAGTTCCTTAATTTGAAAAGTTAATAAATTAAAGTTTAGATTACTATTTAAATCATGTTTATTTCAATATGCATTGTATTTTTAAATGAAATCGGTTACATGTATACACATATTTTTTTTGGAATTTAATTTCATTTTATTAAATCAAGAAAAGTATATTTACGTTTTCATTAAAAAAAAATAAATGCTCCACATATTTTATGACCTTAACACTTAAAAATTAAATTTTAGTTATTTTATATCTCGAAACTTAAAATACGTTTTTCAATTCAACATCGAATACTAAAGTTGAATTTGGTGGTATTGTTGGCGGATAACCTTTCGCACCATATGCTAGATTACTTGGAATTGTAAGTGTTCGTTTTCCTCCAACTTTCATGCCTGCTACACCAATATCCCATCCTTTAATAACTTCACCCCGTCCCAATGTGAATTTAAAACCGGGTCCTTGCTTTGAACTGTCGAACACTTTATTTGTATCTTTTAAACGACCCTCATAGTAAACTTGAACTTTTTTACCAGCTTTAGCTTCTTTTCCATTTCCAGCTTGTCTTTCTAATGCTACAACTCCACCTTGCAATGCTAATTTATTACCTTTGCCTTGTTTATTTTGTTGATTGGTTTGTTTATTCGGCTTTGTGGCCTCTTTTGAAAGATGTTTGCCGTTATCTATTCCATTTTGGGCAAGTTTTTTAACATCAAGCTTTATTTTCTTTTTCGGTTGCTCTTCAACTTCTTGCTCTTCCACACTACCTTCATCCTCGTCGCTACTATCATCATCATCGTCGTCATCATCAGAGTCATCGTCTTCCGAATCGAGATCTCCTGGCAGTTCTTCATCATCCATATCATCATCTTCTTGAATATCTTGAGTTTTTACAGCTTTACTCTGCTTTTCTTTGTGGTCTTCTTTAGATTTTGCGAGTTTTGGAGATCTAAATTAGAAAAATATATATGTATTTAGCCGATTTATTTTAAAACTAATATAGACTAACTTTTCATTTTCTTCGACCGCTTCATCGTCTTCGTCTGAACTTGAACCAAATTCATCATCGAATCCTTCTGGTAACAATGATCCAGTTAAATGAACAACGCCATTTCCTTTACTGAAAAATGTGACTTTATCGCCAAGTGTAAAATTTAAATTCAACGATTTTTGAATAACTGTGCTTTTCCGTAGGGTACATAAAAGGTATGTGTGCTCATCGTTTGAAAACCAAACTTGTACATCGCCATCATTAGCTGTGGACGCATCAAGTGATGCTTGTGCCAAATGGAATGATTTCTCCAAAGTTTGTGTGTACCGTTTATTATTTTTTAATATTAATCCTGAAAATAAATAAGACAATGAATTTTCCGCGGACATAACCTAACTTTATTATACGCCGCTTTCGTAAACCATCTATGTCAGATTATATTAAAATATTTACAATTTTAAAACTTTAAATAACGAAAATTCAACTAATTTTAACTAATGAGCAATGGAATGTTGGAAAATGTATCGAAAGCGGGGAATATGCCGCATGTCTCATAATTTTTATAAGTACGCATTTTAAGAAAACTTACCCCAAAACATATTGAAATTAATAAGTAAATATTACAATAACAAACCAAATCAAATGTTATAAATTTTACAATTAAATACTATTTTTATATTACAAAACACGTTTTAATATTGAAATAATTTTAATGTTACACAAAAACACATGCTTCGCTTTCAAAATTACATTAAACAATAAAATTTTGTTGCACAAACACCCGCAGAGCAAAAACCTTTGCAATTGATTAGTGTTGTCATACGAAATACTAATTTCCTGTGGCTGTTGGGGCATTGTAAAATATGTTGTGTGTCCATAAAGTAAAATTGTCTTAAACGTAAATAATACTACCGAAATTTTCATTAATCACAATTTTTTCAATTGATCTACCTAACACGGAAAACTTCATTAGAATTATTTACTCATCCAATATAAATGTTTCGACTGATAGCTTTGCTCCAACTTATGAGCCGGTCTCTTTACATGTTTAGCCTGGCAAAATTAGATTTTATCCTATTTTTTATGGCTCTAACGCAGTTCACAAAATATTTTATGACAAACCGAAGGAACAGCCGAAAAATTGGAAAAGCGAAAATATTGTAACATCGATTTGCTGACCACAGAAATTGAACGTGCACTCGGCTTCAATCAAATATATTAAAATTATTTTAGGCAAACTGTTTTTGGACCCAAAAATCTTCCTTTTTAAAATAAGTCCTATTCAAGAGGATTTTCTTTTGTATAAGAAGTAAGTTAAAATTTCATGATTTGAGCTCCATTCGTCTTTGAACGAATTTCATGATTTGAACGATTTTGGATGATAATGAATTGTTGAAAAAATTTTACGCAGCCAAATAAGAAATAACTATAATTATGAATGAAGTGAACATAGAAAAAATTGATTGAAGCTTTTTCGAAAATAACCATTTTTAAAAACGTAAAATAAATATTTTCATTGGCAACGATAACCTCGAAAGTCGAGTCATATTGATTAACAAAAAATTTTAGATTGGTTTAAGTGCTTCGTCAAATAATTTAATAATTAATATTTTATTCTTAAGTTTGTTTGCTAGTAATTCTGCCATCACTCGATTTGTTCCATCTATCTTCTCTATGTTTAATTGTCTAGAATCTGACCATTTCCATAATTAACATCTTGCCGTTTTCCTTATTTTGTAACCTGGCCAATCGTTCACTCAACAATATATCGATTGGGATGGCTCTAGCTTGTTGGGCGCGGAGAAGAGAGACAATGCGGCACCAACTTCATCATCAACGTTCAGCAACCGTTGTTTGAGTTAGTGCAAATTAGTGTGGCTGCTAGGAAACAGCATAAAATAAACTGAAAAAAATGGAATAAAAACGAGATCATCGTCCCCTGCATGCCAGAATATGTCTTATCCAGCAGAATGCACCTTCCAGTAGCCCTGGCTAGAATTCTATGGAACCAATCATTCATTAATCCGACATTTAATTGATGGAATGTAGCGCCAGCAAAATAAATAAAAAAATGGCTCCAACTACGACAGTAATCGGTTGAACCTAGCCTATACGCTTTAGCGTACTCAATACCAAATGGAGAATTGCCCTTTGTACACTTATCACATTATTGTTCTTCGATGATAACAATCTGTTCTTGTTCCATCCAGCGCATCCAATAGTAATGGATACAACCACTAGGCCTTCGTATATCTTAGCCACTTTCTTCATACCCCACCTTTCTTTAGCTAATATTTTCAATATAAAGAAAACTTTTCTGCTACTCTCTGCACTTTTGTCAAAATTAACTCCTAACCACTGTATTATCCTTCCACTAAGAGCCACCAAGGTGGTCTTCTAATCACAGTGATATCAAAAAGTTGGATCATAATTGTCTTGGAGGAGAATGGCTCTATTTTGTTGCTATTGCAAATATTAACCATCCGATCATGTCAGAGAAGAAGCTATTAATGATCGAATCCAGATTAAATGGACCTATTTTCATTAAAGTAGGCCATCACAGATTATTAAAAACTCCAGATACTCGTACATCTAGGAATTCGACTAAGATGTACTTTTGCTCTGACTCTTTAACTATGTTGACCATTTGCACCATAGCTTCCTCTGTGGCACTATTCTGGTACTTCCCCGAGAATAGGGAACTAAGGAAAGAATGTATATGTAATTTATGTTCAAATATTGTTTTTCCCGCCTACAGAGGAGAATACTTTGATGTCAATATTTATAAATTGGGAATAATTTTTGCATATCTAAATTGGCACGGAAAATTATTCATCATTCCTCCTCTAATTTGATTTCAAAATAATTAACATCAACTTTTTACCTCAGTATGCCAGACAAAAATGTTCTAATAAAAATTACACTTAAAATCTTTCCCCGCAGTTCACTATTTCCGGGGAATTACCAGAATAGTGCCAATGAGAACCAATTTTCTTTGAAGCCGAACTGCTTAAGCGACAATTGTCCGCTTAACCGACAATTGTCGCTGTATCTCCCGCTACTCTGGGATATGTTCATCAATCTGTCATTAATCAGTTTCTCAAGTAATTTACCTAAAACTGGAAGCAGCATGGGTTGCTTTGGGATCGGTGTGATCTCTATCACCATCCTTTTCGATGATTATTACTTTGCTGTTCTTCCAAGATTTTGGAAAAATGCCTTTATCCAGACATGCATTCAGGAAGGTAGTAAAGGTTTAAACAGAACAATAGATACAGCGACAAGCAACCATGCCTGCCAAATTAAAATACACGTAAACCATAAGATACTAACACAACCAATGTCGTTGGCAACGATGACATTGTCGTCGATTTTTTTTAGAACCTATTTCTAATTTTGTCATGTACGAACTAGTTTGAGATTATTATGTTGGAATAAAAATGTTCAGAACTGTTATTTAATGATTTTGAACCAAATCTGAAGTTGTACACAATGTTCTTTAAAAAAAAATCGATGAAAACATAAATGAAATATTTTGGGGCGTGTTGTTATTATTTTTTTGGTTCGTCGCTTCAACGCTGGCGCTCTTGTTGTGTTTACTAAACCGACATCGCCGGCTGACAAATATATTTTGTCGCAGTATCTTGCCGCTTTATCTTTGTTGCTGTTTATACCATAATACTTGGTCCAATGATTGGCCAAGATCTATGTATTATTTCGACCTCGATTCATAACTGTTGAAGTATTCCACCAGATTTGTGTTTAATGCAATGAAGTGTACAGCACGAATTAGTGTTTGCTCACTTAGACACTTGTGTCTGTTTCCTCGCAATCATCAGGCAGCAGGGTCGTCAGCATTTAGTAGTGCCTTCCCAACATGGTGGCTTAACCACCACTATCTACCAATGTACTAGAGAAATGTTTTTAAGTTTTCCTGTGCTAAATTTGTACACGAAGCCCCGCCACCCGTGGTTCTGCATTACCGCGTTCGATAATGAATTAGTGATTCTAAGCTGCTTTAACTTGATAAATTAATACTTTCAATGTATTCATCCATGCACGATACACAGGAGGGCTCAAGATAAACATCAGTAAAACCAAAACGATGAGACCGAACAAATATAACCACACCGATGCACATCAATAATGTACAAATTGAAGATGAAAGTGAATTTGTATACCTTGGTTGCACAATAACGAAAACAGTGGGACAGAGGAAGACATAAACAAACGCATAAATAAAGCCAGACAGACATTCAACATGTTACATAAAGTCTGGAATGCTTCTGTCCTGTCACGCAACACCAAGACACAAATGTTCAACTCGTGTGTGAAATCGTCACTACTGTATGGGTGTAAGACATGGAAACACACAGAAAAAGTCAGCTATATAGGTGTTCGTAAACAAGTGCCTTCGGCGAATACTGAAATGCTTCTGGTCTAACACCATAACTAATATTGAACTGCATAGAAGAACAAACCAGTCGGACATAGAAACCGAAATAAAGAGGCGAAAGTAAAGATGGATTGGCCATACGCTGAGCAAATAACTAAGTGATATAACGAAGATGTCATTGGACTGGCACCCGCAAGGGAAAAGGAAAGTAGGAAAACCAGCGATGGCATGGAAGAGAACAATGCTAGCTGAAGCGAACTAACTTGGAAACTCATGGAAAGAGATAAAAGCTGTAGCCCCCAACAGAGTAAGATGGACCAACCTAGTAGACACCCTATGCTCCTAAAATTGGAGATACAGGAAAAAAAACACATTTCAAGGCAAACATTTGTTGCAGACACTAGTTGTGTTTTGGGCCCACTCTATCCTGTCTACATCGTCAGCGGATGATACATTTAATTGGTCGACTACCTCTCGCTGTTTTATTCCCAGAGTGGCTATTCCATTTCGCGTGTTTAAGTGAGTACCTCGGATTCTTATCGCTTATCTCATCTGTGTATGATGAGGAAGCTGCCTCAACAATGAATATGATTGCTCTGTGATCACTTGCGCTCCAGTTTTCTTTTACTGACCAGTCGGCTACTCTTTGCAACGGTCTGCCCGTCACTAATGTAAGGTCAATATTCGGCAGCTTATACATTGCTTTACAGCACCTATTTATTCAGTTTCTGTTTAATGGCTGAACCAAAGATAAAAGAAGCGTATGAGAATCGGGTATGAATAAATGAGAACTAAATGTGTTTAACTCATGTAGTGGAACAAAATTAGCCAATTTTAAAATCAAGCAAATAAATGGGCAAAATTTAATACAAATAGAATTAAAATGGTCATCCCACGTCATATGATTGTCGAATATTACTCCAAAGTACTTGGTAGGTGGTAAATCAACGTGTCGTAGCATAGGCGTGGGGAATGAAAAATTATATATTTCGTTTTGTTAAAATTTACTGATATTTTGTTTAAATGAAGAAAATCCAGAAGTAAAATAATATCCAGTCCCTCATATGTGGCATTGCTATCTGACAATCTCTGCATTCATAGAAGAGGTCCGTATCGTCAGCGGCAAATTGGCCATATCATTTATATAGATTAAAAATAATAAAGGGCCAAAAACGCTTCCTTGGGGAACACCTACATAGTTTACACCTAAAGTGGAGCTTTTTACACCATTTAAAGTTATAAACTGCTTTCGATTACTAAGGTAGCTTGCTAAAAGTTTGTATGATAGGCCACGGAAGCCATACATTTGTAATTTCTGGAGAAGTAAACTGTGATCTATACAATCAAACGCTTTACGAAGATCAAGAAATAAGCCAGATATATAGTTTTGCCTGTCAAAATTACGGTATATAAAATCAGTAACGTCTGTTAGGGCCAAATTTGTACCAGAACCTTGTCGAAATGCATAATGACGAGAATAGAAAAAAATAGATTTATTTAGAAATTCGATCATTCGGTTAGCAATAACTTTTTCTAAAATTTTGTTAAATAGCGACAAAACTGAAATTGGACGATGATTATTAACTAGTTTAAAATTTCCAGACTTAAACACCGCTTTCCAAAACCACATTAAATAGATCAGCTAATAATTGTGAAACAAATGGCGAATAATTCTTCAGAACCACATTACGAATGTTATCATAATCACCACCCCTTTGTATTACTGAGAGTTGAAATTAAATTCGTCAATTCGATGCAGTAAGTGGGCGGGTCGAAACATGAACTAATCCTAAGCGTCATAGTATGAAATTTATTTAAATCGTCTGAAGCTGGGCTAGAACTACTTGCTCATACAAAAGAATCAACAAAGTTAACAAAACTGTGGTTAAATATATTAACAATAGCAATAAGATTATGGTACTCAACATCTTTGCAAATACCGGAGTTGTTCATATTATTAGAGTTATTTTCTATGAAATAATTTAATTGATTCCAGTTTTCTTTTTGGCTCAAATTATTAAATAAATTGTCAAAATATCGCTTCTTTGCAAAATTTTTTCCGTTTTTGATCTTCCTATTGAGCAAATCTAATTTATGTTTTAGTTTCTAAGTTTAATTATATCCCAGAGATCAAGAGCCATCCAAGGACAAACACTTGCATTTTTAATTTTTACATTTACTTCCTTCAATATGGAAAACTGTAGAACAGGTTTATTATACTTACTTCCGACGTCAAATACGGTAAACATTAAAAAATATTCAAAGGACTGATTAACCTTTTTGTAATTAACGTATCTTTTCGTTAGTGTCCGAGTACAATATTTAGGCTTGAAGCGAAATTCTGAGAGTACAAAACTATGATCACTTATGTGGTCTTCAATGGTAAAATTCTGAACTTGCTCAATATTATTAAAACTACTATCAGAGTGGTCTAAAAGATTACGGCCCAGTGGTCTGGTAAAGAAAGTATTTGTTACGATCATACCGTTAGAGAGTTGAGAAAGTTGCGTTATATTCTGAGGAATTAACATTTTTATTAACAGGTATAATGTTAATGTCATCATAACTAAAATAAAATCGTGTGTATAGATTTATAGTTTCGGAGAAGTTGTTCTAATAAATCAAGAAACGATTCCGCATACGTTCATTAGATTAAACTGCAAAAGTTGAATACACATGTATTGGAATGTTAAAAGAACCGTCATCCATAACTTTCATGGTATATAGAATATCATTCCTAATGAACATAGCAATACCACCACCCGTTCTATCATCCCTACAATAGAAAATACTTACGTAATCTCTAATATTATAAGAAAATTTATTAGAACAAATGTTTCCGAAACTACAACAATATGAATGTCAGTTTTAAGACTCTCTATCGTTCATACAGTTGAATCCGATATCCGTTGTTCGCAGCTTTAATTGTATACCAGAGATGGAACGAATGACCTTCTTTTCGAAGGTAGATAACAATCAACAATCGTTAGAGGTCATAGCCCAGCTCTCGCTTCCGAAAGCGAGCACAGATCTTATAAGTGCTGGGCGTAGAAAACACGTTGTCCGGCAGTGATTCAGCCTTTTATTTCTACCTCCATATCATTGAACGATATTACAACTGGCCCGAGGTGTTTAAAATTTTCAACGCTATCAAAATTATCGTTGCCAAATCCGCGATTTGCCCTGGATATGTCCTGAGGGTTGCTAAAAATTTTGCTTTTCTACTGTTCATCTCCAAACCAAGTCTTCTTGTGCAGCGATCGAACGGTATGAAACTGACTCTGGCTAGGTCTTCGGCCAAGAAGCACGATATCATTTACTGAATATACAGCGCGAAGTTTCAATGGATGGTTTTTTAAACCATTCCTAAAATTATTTGTTTTAATTTTTTTTAGAGAAAGTATTAATCATCTCATCCAGTGGATTTAATGTGCTTTTAAGGTCAATTATACTCCCCTTTTTCATTCATGCAGACACCACCCACACACCTGCTCACACAATAACAGTATACCACCTAAGTCGCAACGTCCATGTCAATGTACAGGCTGGACGTCCAAAGGCAATGTCCATCCAAAGCCTGTACATTGACATGGACGATGGGTCGGCACTGAATTCTGCGCTCCAACAGAGGTCTAAATTGTGTTTATTAACATCACCGATCATAATCGATGAATAAATTCGGCTTTGCTTCCTGCCACACCACTTGTCCGGTAAGGTTTATTTACATATAGCAATATGTAATCAATGGATTAGAAATAACTATTATAAAAGACAAACATAATGAAAATTAGCACCGATATTGAAAAATCAACCCGTAGTAATGTTTTACATTAGGAGTTGATTTATAACGCTAAATAGTTGGACTGACAACACATGTTAGCTGTTATATTTATTCTCTCAGTAGTCGAAGCAACTACGCGTATGATGTATTTTTTTAAATTTACCCCTGAATTCTTGTATTGACTTCATGAATGAAGGATGTAAACGAAAAATATCTCCGATACTAAATTCCCCTTAGAGTTTCATTGAGATTCCATTAACTATTTAGATTTGTTATACATCCTTGCGATTGTAGGTGATATTATATATTTAAGCACCAGGAATATTTATTGTTTGATCCAATTTCAGTAAAACAATACGAATTATTTGAATAATCGAATTAATACTACCGAAATCGTTATGGAATGATACGGTTAATGAACTACGACGCCGACGCACGTATAGTTTCCTCCTTCCAATTTTCATTCATAGATCAAATTCGGCTACAAAACAGAATATTATTGTGCTCATTCAGTTCTACAGTAAAATTGATTTGGAAATACGCATTTTTCAAAACGGGATTTTTTTTTATAGTTTAGCACAATTTAAAAGAAAATGGATAAAGTGTAAACAAAATTTTCATAAATTTTTCAAATCAAATGTTTTGTAATTTTCTAAAACATTTTACGACGGAACCTGATTAATCTCAAACGTTTAATTAAACCATTTAGATTTTGCTGTACTGCTTGTGTTTATTAAAATGTATGACTGTGAAAAAGTCCAGTGCTTTGTTCCATATTTTGTTCTTTATGAAACAAAGTGTATTTTCTATTTTTTGAATTAAACAAAAAAAAATATTTTTGTGCAATATTGAAAAGATATTCGCCTCGGACTGTGTATAAAATTTTAATGTTATATTGAGTGTTAAAAGAGCCATTGCGAGATTCTTTAAATTAACTTTGAAGTTATATCAAAAAGATATTTGGATACCCTTGTTCGTGTTAAAATTAAATACGTATTAAGACAAATCTTAAATTAATATTCTAACAATTAAAACAAATTAAAAATGATTTTTATTGCCGGAGTGGATAATTATTCGAATGGTAAGAAAAGAAAATTTTTATCTTTTCCATAGAAACAAAATATCCTTACTTCAAAATCATGTTTAATGTTTTATTGATTTTTCGCATATTTTATTATTTTATGACAAATTCATGAAGTTTTTGTATACTCATACAATATACTAATACTATGAATATATATATATATATATACATATTATACAAATACGTATACATACATTTAAAACAATTGCATTTTAAAAACAATTGTAAATTGTAACTAACTATTAAAACGAAACAAAATCGATTTTTTAGTGTTTGTTTTAAAACAAATGAATTATTTAATTATTCGTTGAAGTGAGCAAAATATAACACAATTCCATTTAAAAAAGGAGCAAAAGGAAAGGGAACAAAAAATGGAATTTTAATGTTTGTCTAACATAATATTACGCACAGATCAGTGAAGTAACTTGTATCTATAAGTTAGAGTCGACGTCTAAGTTTCACTTCAATTATTGAATAAATTAAATATTTGGATTAAAATAACCAAGAACATTTTAATTCGTTTACTCAAATTAATAAATCTGTGCCGTTTTTAACTGAGAAATGACTAATTGTAAAAGAAACAATTCAGTCGCTCAGCATAAATTTTATTTCTCCAAATCGCAATATAAGACTCATAATTTTTGTATAGGAGGTTTGAAAAATAGAACACAAACCAACTTCAGTAGGTGAAGTGATTGTAAAGCCAAATCTGAAACGTTTACGATATTGTGGCAGTTCTATAATACTGTAGCTCCCACTTACTCGCTTCTACTGATAATTTCATTTGTTTTTTCAATCAATTGTCTCTTGATATTGTCTCTCATCATGATCCCCTTGTTTTTTCTGTTAATTGTTACTCTCGAACTAAACCTAAAAGTTTTAGCTTTAGAAATTTTTCGAAAACTGATGAATCTCACCTTTCATCAATTTGTAGCTCTATTCATTGGGGCAATATTGTTTCTCTTAGTTCTTCTACTGATCAAATATACTATTTTAATTCCTCTATTAATTATGTATTTAATAATTGCGTTTCTCTCACTACCGTTTATTTTAGAACTAGATCTCCCACTTGGACGACGCAGGAGATTTTGAATGCTATTTCTATTCGTTTTCCCCAATCGTCTTTCGAAAATGAGCCCTAATGCCCTTTGCTCATGTCTAACTTATAAGCAATCTTGAAATTGAGTGGTCAAAATTTGGAACAAAATTTTTTAAAGGATAAGTTAGATCCCTCATTGCCCTCTAAGATATTTTGTCGTAATGTATAGTGTCTTTGAAAGTTAAATCGCAATCCACTGGTCTAGATTTGGTTAGTTTAAAATTAGTTAAGTGAATTTTCCTTATTGCATCAAGGTACTTTTACATATTTTCAAATTTATTTTAACGACCTCTTCATATCCCGCTCTGTGGAAGCTGAGTAAAATTATTCCTATCCCTAAAATTAGTAATCCTTCTGAGCTTTCCCATTTCCGCCCTACTAATGGGTTTTTGAATTTGGGTGGGTCGATGTTGAAATGAAATAAAAGAAGCTGTGTGTGAGGTATTAACGAAATTCTTTTTTTATTTGAAAGGCCCATGTATGCCATGATTTATGGAATATAATATCGTTCAAATGTCCGAATGTGGTCCAATTTTCAATAACCCTGTCGCATAGATCCGGCTGAATTCGAGCGATGGTATTGGTTATGTTGGCTTCGGTCGATTGCAGCTTATTAGCATAGACCTGCCATTTGAGAAAACCCTACAAGAAAAAGTCTAGCGAGGTCAAATCGCACGATCTTGGTGGCCAATTCACGTCACCTCTGCGAGAGATAACCCTACCTTCAAATCGTTTATGCAGAATGTTCATCGCTGCGTCTGCAACCGAAATAAATCGGTTAGCATCATTCAGTAGCGCTTACCGTTGATGGTGATGGCCTCACCAACGTCATTTTAAAATTACGAACCAATGATGCCGCTGGCCCAAAATCCGTACCAAACAGTAACCATTTTTTGTGGATGCATTGCCACCTGGTAATCCTCGTGTGGGTTGACGTCGTCCCGAGTCGAGTTCTCCTGTATACTTTTACGGACCGCGACAATGTTCTCGGCCGACCTGGCGTTCCTTTGACGTACGAGTGTTGGTTGATTATTTACCGAACCGGTTGTCTCGAATTTGACTACCAAACGCTGGAGAGCAAATCAAAATGAGCAACGTTTGTACTAATGAACACTCATTTTGATAATAAAGTTGTATCATTTGGGCGTGCTGCTCAATCGTGTATAACTTGTCATGGTGATTTGGCATCAATGACTGAAAAAAACACCACATTAGACAGACGCCACCAAAACAATATGGTCGCCACAGCCTGCCGACATCTACCCACCCAAATTGAACAACCCTTTAGCATTTTAAGTTCTCTGTCCAAGGCGTTTGAATTCGCAGTAAAATACCAAATTCAATCGTATCGATAGCTTTAATTTACTAATTTCTACTTTAATTTAGTATTTTTCAATCGGGTTTTAGAAGGTTCCACGGTACTACCCCATCTTTACCGAATGTTTGTGATGGTATTCGTCGTAGTATGAGTAAAAGAGAAAAGACTTGTCTTACTCTGTTGGATTTTTCTAAAGCGTTCGATTCAATTAATCGCCAAATTTTGTTTAAAAGCTTATTTCGAACTTTAATTTTTCTCTTTCTGCTGCATAATTGATTTTAGACTATATTTCGTGTCGTTTTCAGGCAATTCTTTTTCTCACTTCTTACCTTCTGGCATTCCACAGGGATCGGTTCTTGGTCCTTTACTTTTCAATATGTACATTAATGACGTTGTATGTTCGATTCGCCATTCTTATTTTCATATGATGATGACGTGCAAATATCTAGGAGTAGTTGCTTAGATAATGATTCTATTAACTCTAATACGTCTCTTATTAATGATGTTTTGGTAAGAATTTATAATTGGCTATTATTTAACCGTCTCGCTCTTAATCCAGTCCATTAAAATTTATTTAAAATCTATAGATACTTCCCCTTTTCCTGGAATTTTTCTCGGTGATTCGCATACCATTCTTTGAAACAGTTAGAAATTTAAGGTTAATTCTTAATAAAACCTTTACTTGGGGTGATTTGATTAAGGTAAGCAAAACAGTATTTGGAATGCTGAGTTGTTTCTATAAAGTTGAAAGCGTTCACTGATAGTAACTTTATAAAGCGTATGTTCCTCTCACACCTTCATCCACATATATAGCATTTCCAAAAGAGATCTTTTCCTGAAGTTTGGTTGTTTTGAGACATATTAGAGATACCAACCATAATATTATTTTGAAAGATGTAAACATTTTAGAAAAACAGCCAAATTTCAGGAAAAGATTTATTTTGGGAATGCTACATACAAAATCCAGTTCAAATTCTATTAACAAAATTAACCATTACGCACATTGGTAATTCATACGATCTATTTTTATAATTTGATTTTTTGCTTTTACACATTTCAAATATTATTTAAGATGAAAACAATTATTTTCAATTTACGTTTTTTAAAGTCAAATTTTATTTTGTAAAGTGTTTTTTCTGTAGATAAGATGTCACAATTTGTTGCCTAGCTAAAATAGAAATATATTGTTTCTAGTAGCAAACGATGCCTACAGAAAAATAGCTACATTTATTTTCTGTTAGAGGTATTTCTCTTTGGAATTCCATTCCTTAAGATATTAAGTAATGAGAGTCGTCTAAAAATCTTTCAAAGTGCTCAGACAATACATGTAGTACTATTTTGGTCGTGTATTATAATTTTTGTATTATTTTATGTCGTCTGTATGTGTTCACTTCTTGTAGTAGTACCCTCTATAATAAACTAGCGGACCTGACAGACGTTGCCCTGTCCGACCGTTGGTTTGCCTGCTATTAACGAGTTCAGCAGACCTTTTTTCGATATTTTTCGCATTTAACATTGAGTTTGACATTTCAATCTTTTCGTTTCGTCATTGTGTGATTTGCTGTTGCCCAAAGTAAAATTAAAGAATGAGTGCAATTTCTCGTTATCCTACGCCATTCAATTCACGTATCATGGCCGGATGATATTTGATGATTGTTATGGGAACATTTGGCGAAAGAGGCGGTATTTTCCGTGAGATTGATGGTAAGTATAATAATGTGATTGCAAAAAAGATATTGCTGTGTTGTATGTGTGTAAATGTCTGATCGATCGATAGTTTGTACATGTCGCTGGATTTCTTTGTTTATTGTTGTAATGGTATCCACCTCCTCTTTCCCAAGATATCAATGGATATTGCAAATCGTCTTAAGAACGACGACTGTCTTGAATTGTCTGTACCGTGTTATCTCTCCATTAGATTCGTATATCTTGACTTGCATATGCGTCGCCAACCATAACAACTGCAACTTCATTAACTGTTGGTGCATTGTATTGGCCTACGTGCTCTGCAGGTGGTACTTTGTCTGCCTTGATGACGATCACGTAGTTGTCATTTTGCCGTCTGTTTGAAACGGTATTGAACAACTGAACTAACTGGTTATGATCTCGCAAAAATGGTTCCCAACTCGCCATAATTTATCACTCATCCATCTATTCGATGTAGTTGAATTAGCAGCGTGTGTTTATTTGTTGCTCCTCATCGCCTATGAAGCAGATTTGCAAGAATTTTGAATGAACATCGGGCATTGAGAATAAAAGACAAATTTGGTGAAACACTTGGCCTTCAATCTTAAACATTGATTCAAAACTGCGACCATCCTTATTCTGAACAATTTTTGATGTTCCAAATGATGCCATTTATTATCAATCTGCATTAAAAATAAAAAAAATATTCTCCGGTGCCTTTGGTAAAGTAAAAATTTTAGTATTGGAGCTTACGGAACGTATTGGTAAAATCCTTATAATTATTATTTATAATCCTCCTCCTGCTTGTACCGATGATGTTAATAATATTAAATTGCTTTTTTTAGAATACCTATCACAATATAAGAAAGTTATATGTTGCGGAGATTTTAATTTTAACATGTTGATAAATAATAAGCTAAGTGATTTGTTGAGGTTACATAACTTGTGCTATTTACCTTTTAATCCAACTAGATTAGACAGCACTTTATTAGATTTAATTATTTTATATGTGCCCGATAAATGTAATATTATTTCTTTTGGTCAATTAGCGGTACCTGCCATTTCGGATCATGACTTGATTTATGCTTACTACAAATTCTGTCGTACTAGAGACAACATTTATTACTCCATAGTTCGCGATTATAACGCTATTAACTATGAACATTCTATAGACCATTTCCTTTCGTTAGGTTGGGGTGGATTCTATTTTTATAATGACATTAACGATATCGTTCATAAATTTAATACGAGTACATATGTGCTACAGTTAGATTCTGCTTGTATGCCTCAGAAACGAAGTATTAAAAAATGCCCTACTGCTCCTTGATTAAATGTACAGATGTTGGACTTAATGGCGCATAGAGATTTGGCTCGCAAAAAATATAAAAGATCCAATTTAGTAATTGATTTGGAATCGTTTAAATTTTTTAGAAATAAAACTAATGCGTACATCAATCAAGTGAAAAATAAGTTTTATTTTGGGAATATGCATAATCCTAAATTGACATGGAACAACTTAAAATTGCTTGGTATTTCATGGTCGTCTACTGAAGGAATTATTACTTTTTCTGCTAATGACATATTAGACGGTATAAGTAATTTTAGTGAATCTCTATGTGTTTTGCCTTTACCGAATTCTGATTATAGTAGTTCCAATGGTTACACATTTGCATTCGATTGTGTTGATGAGCTGATGGTACTGAATGCCATTAAATCTATTAAATCAGATTCAATGGCATATGATATGATTGACTTTAAAATATTAAAATTATTTGTTGATTTGTTTTTGCCACATATCACATTCATTGTCAATCAGTGTTTAACGAAAGCAGTATTTCCTATTTTATGGAAAGTGGCTTCGATTATTCCTCTTCCTAAGAGGGATGTTATTTCCACTGTTTCTGACATTCGGCCGATCAGTATTTTGCCAGCCCTTTCTAAAGTTTTGGAAAAAACTATGCAAATACAAATGCTCGAGCATCTTAATTGTTTCAATTTTCTTTGTAAATTCCAATCGGGTTTCAAATCTAGTCATAGTACTACAACCGCACTTATTCATATAGTTGATGATATTTCTGCTATTATGGATAAGCGAAGCTCATTTGCGATTTTAGTATACTATTGGATTTCTCTAAGGCTTTTGACTGTGTTAATCTTACACAATTGCTCCAAAAGCTTCAGTTGTATTATAAGTTCTCTAATTCTGCTATTTTATTGCTACATTCATATTTCAATAATCGCAAACAATTTGTAAAACATGGCGATGATATTTCCAACCTACGCGATGTTTTTGTTGGTGTTCCTCAAGGAACAATTTTGGGTCCTTTGCTTTTTTCTATTTACATTAATGATCTACCCTGGCATATTTTAAATTGTCATTATCATTTTTATGCTGATGATTTGCAATTATATATTGGCGGTGACTTGTCGAATATATATGAGATTGTGAGATATCTGAATCACGACCTTAACAATGTTTCGGTATGGTCCAAAAATAATGCACTTACCATAAATCCAACTAAAAGTAAAGCATTATTTTTCTCGAAAAATGGCTCCCATAGTATTGTACCTGAACTCTTTTTAAACAATGATACTATTTTATTTGTTCCTAATGTTAATAACCTAGGTCTAATCATGAATTCAAAGTTAACTTGGAATGATCATGTAACTTCGTTGTGTCAGCGAGTTAATTATAGTTTATACTCGCTAAGGTTAATAAAAAAAATTTGTCCAGTTGACTTACGGATATACTTGGTCAAAAGTTTGGTTATACCAATTTTCTCATATTGTGATGCAATATTTTCAAATTGTGACAGTTCGTCAAAACGTTTGCTTCAGGTTACTTTTAACTATTGGGCACGTTATGTTCATGACCTAAAAAAATTTGATCACGTTTCTGAGTTTAAACATTCGATTCTTGGTCGTGACTTGTTTGAGTTTTATCGTTATAGGACTGCTCTATTTATTTTTCGAATAATTAAATCAGGATGTCCATTGTACTTGAATGATAAATTAAATTTCTCTCAGTCATTACGAACAAAAAATATTAATTTACCCGTTAACAGAACTAATGTTTATAATAATTCGGGTTTAACAAATGCGATTGTCACTTGGAACAGTTTACCATCTGCGGTAAAAAAAATAACCTCTGTTAATAATTTTAAAAAAGTTATATTTAATTTAATTATTATTGTTTTTTTCCATTCATTTATATTATTAAGTTGTAAATATGTTGATGTACAAAAGCTAAGGCTTATGCATTTGTTATAAAACATTATTACTATTATTATTATTATTTGGAAGCAAGAATTGAATTTACGAATTTTACACAAATACAATTTTGATTGGGGCATCCAACCAATAGTGTTTTCAATGGTTCTGGCGGCGAATTGGCAGCAGAAACCGGCCGATTCACCTTTGTATTTGAATGCATGGCAGTGTTGGCATTCTTTGTATATAGCGCCTCTGACAATTTGTGAATGTGACGAATAGTCGATTTCGACTCATATTTGTACGCAAGGTGGAGAAGTGAAGCATGTATCAATGTGCAATGTACTTGCACAGGCACTGTCGTTCATAAGCTCTGTGAGTATCAGTGTTTCATTGACGCGCCTGTTTTTGTCTCAATGCATTAGGTCGAAGACGTTCGTTGCATTGCTCTTAACTTTAATTTGCACGTATGCTTGCAACATGGTCTCTTAAATTTGCATTGTCCGTTAATTGGTCTTCTGTCATTCTATTTAACCGACGAGTGTGGGCTATTTGTGAATTCCGTGTACGTCGACCAATGTGGGGGGGAGGGGGTTTTGGGGTCGACCACCGCGTCCACGAACACGTGGCATTGTTGTGGGGGGGGGGGGGGTTTTGAAATGTTGGGGCTATATATTCTGATATGCGAAAAATCTTTTAAAAAAATCGTCAAAAATAAAAATTTCCTAGCACCCGATCGCAGTGCCGCCTCCCAGGTAAAATTATGAATCTAAACCATCCAGGCACCCACTCAAACACACACAACATTTCATCAAAATCGGTCCAGCCGTTTAGGAGTTAGGTGTTCAATGACCTACACACGTATAGAAGAATTATATATATAGGGTGGCACATAAGTAACGTTATGTTTTATTTAATGAATAACTTTCTTGTTTCTGATTTTATTTAACGTTGGCATTTATTAAAGTTTAGATTATAGTTTTTGAAATATGTTCACATTATGTTTTGAAGATAATATCGTTCAAATGATGCCCGTTGTTTGCTTCGACCTGACGTACCCTTTCTAGAGCATTTTTCATAACTTTTCTTAGAATTTTAGGTCCTAGCGTAGCCTGAAAGAAAAAATCGGGAGCCGTTAAATCGGGCGAACGCGGTGGTCAGTTAAAATCAGTAAATCACGATATTATTTGATCGCCAAAAATTTCGCGCAGGAGAGCCATAGTTGGACGAGCTGTGTGAGCTGTGGCTTCATCTTGTTGGAACCACAATTCTAGATTGTTCTCTACCTCTGGCCTTAAAAGAATTTCAATCATTAGCCGGTATTGAATGCCATTCGCATTAACCGCAACTTGGTCATCGTTTTATAAAAAATTTGGTCCAATGATCCGTTCTGAAGTTATTCCACATCACATTGTGCATCTAATTGGATGCATTTGATCTGCAACAATTATTCATGAATTTTTGGTGCCCTATATTCTGCAATTTTGTTTATTCACGTGACCCTTGAGTTTGTAAATAAACTCGTTGTTTTCTAGGCACAATTCTTGAAAACGGCGACTATATTGAATGCGTATTTGTGCATCATTTGGTTTTAACTCGCGAACTAATTGAATCTTATATAGGACAATTTGTAACTTATGTAAAATTCTTTACAAAGACCGCCTAGATATCACCAACTGCTAAGAACGTCGCCTGGTGAAAGTGTTGGGGTTTTCCTCCATACTTGCTTGCACCCAAGCAATGTTCACATTATTTCGAACTGGACGAAGTCTTCCAGCACGCGGAAGATCACAGAAAGCTTCTTGTTGCCGAAAACACTGAACCATTCGGTAAATTGTTGGAGCGCTAGGTGCGTTTCGAACATGAAAGAAATTTTGATATGATTCTTTGTGTCTGAATAATCGAATGCTGGCTTTCAAAATAAAATTGAACAACTTTGGTTCTTTGTTCTGTGCTCAGTCTTTCCATCATAAATTTCCCAAGTTTTTCAAAATTAATTCTGAAAAAAACGAAAAAAATACGTAAACAAAAAATTTATTCACTAATTAAATCATAACGTTACTTATGCGATACTCTTTACAGGGTGTTCCAGAATTGGACGATCAAACGAAGCAGGGTGATACGGGAGCTCATTTCCAATAAAAACAGCCAAGTAAAATGTTTTCGATACAAAAGTTATTCCACTTTTAGTGTTTTTTAGTGAAATCACATGCGCACACACCAAAAAGTTAATTTAATAAAAACCAAGAGTTCTTTTGTTAAACTTTCTTTTTTAATAAGATCTAGAAGCGTGTGCCTTTCCAATAAAATCATTTTTATAAGCTGCGTATTATCTTCTGTCAAATCAAAACAATGGTTATGTAAAGTCTTGTTGTTTCTCAAATTTTTTTATTGATGTTTAAGTGATGCCAGCGGGAAAATAATGTACTACAGAAAGTTAACCCATTATGTGCAAAATATATAACACTAATGCAGATTTTAAAATGGTTAAAACACACCGGGCTATTCACAACAGAATGCTTTTATTAATTTTTTCTCAAAGTAAGTCGTGTTTGTTAAATGCACTTAACAAAATTTCGATTTCTAAATCGATGCTTTGTCAGAAATAAAACAAAACGAATAAAATAATTTTTTTTTTATTATTATAATAAGTGTTTGAAGTGTCCATCATTTGCCAAAATACATAATCGGCATTGGTGTATACAATTTTGTTTAATCCGTCGAAACGCATGTTCACTACTTTCAATAATATTCAACGCTTCGATTATACGTTGCCTCCTGATCTCGTATTTCCTTCATTTAACGGTTATTCCATTTTCTTCAGCTAAAAAATAAGCAGTTTGTTTTCATTCTTAGCTTTCAGCTACCACATGCTACCACGTAATATGGAATTAATTATCTTCCTGAGGTGAAGTGTTTTTATGAACATGTATGTATAGTTGTTTCACAGAAGAAAATGTTTTGCCCTTTGCTGTTTTCATTGCCTTAGGCTTCGGAAGTGCACCACAAAAGTCATCCAACAGGAACACAATTACTCTATCTTCATCTATATCAAGTTGACCGGCTGTTTCATATCTTCTCGGACGAACAGGGATTTCGCCTTCAGTGTACCTTTGATGTACGTTTTGAAATACTCTGTAATCGGGAGAGCGTTCACCATTTGGATATCGTCTCTGGTATTCTCTTGCTGCTGCTAGGGCGTTGCCATTACATAAGCCATAAATGAAATGCATTTCTGCATATTCGCTGTGGGCATAAATAGCTTATTGACATTTTAATTGTAAACGTTCGAGTATGTATGTATATGGAACTACTAACATGAATTACAAAATATTTTTCTTTTTATACCACAAATTCATCATTTTGTTTTTTATTTCTAACAAAGCATCGATTTTAGAAATTTTCTTAAGTGCATTTTTGAAAAAAATTGATAAAAACATTCTGTTGTGAATAGCCCAGTGTGTTTTAACCATTTTAAAATCTGCATTAGTGTTATATATTTTTCTGATAATGGGTCAACTTGGTGTAGTACATTATTTTCCCGCTGGCGACACTTATAATGAATATAACGCAATGACGTAAATGTTGCTTGTCGTCATCCATCTCTTAAAATTGATGCACACGAAACGACAGCTTGTAATGTTAATTACTCAAACTTATATCATGAAAACAGCAATGACTAATAAGGTACATATATCCAAATGGCGAGCGATTTGAATGCGTTCAAGCAACTTCAGAGCCGAGTTTCTACTTGCACATCTAATAAATGAAATTGCCTGCTGGACAACTTTAGTTTTTCATTTGCCACATCCTTTTTATTTTTACCTCGAGATTTTTGCAGATTTATCAAAAATTTAATTTATGGGGTTGTGTAACTAACACGGACAAAGGATTTTTATGTTTGAGATGTAAAGAGTACATGAACACATTAAAAATTTATTTAATTCGGAATTATTTAATTTGTTGTAATGTGTCTTTTCATTGGTCATTAAGATCAATGCTTGCAAATTATTTTAGGCCAATGAGCTCATTAATCTATTTTTGATTATTTTAAGTTTTGAAACACCGCGTTCACAGATTATGTTGTTGCCAATGAACTTTGAATCTGTCTCTGACGGATCACTCAACTAATTTGTTCGATAAATAACATGCGTTAAGATTTTCAGATGATCCCATTTTGTTATTGGGTGTTTAATTCCTTAATCTTAACGTTGATCCAGTATGCTGTTAATCACAAGTCTACTCAAATCTTTTAGACAGATAGATGCAAAATTGGTTCAAATCCAAAATTGAAATATCAGTAAATAATTTTGCCTGTCACTGACGTTCTATGGAAGTTTTGATTATGTCCTTATTTACATTAAATACCTCTATCTTGTATTTCTCTATAGGTTTATTAAAAACATGATTCTCCGTAGTTTCATCTGCCATTCGATCTCGGTCCGCTTCTTCAAATATCAGGCGAGCAACTGTGGTTTCACACATAGACGGTACTAGCGACACATCTCATTTATGTCATAAGTTATGTTTTGTTCATAGCGTGGACAGTTGTTAACGATAACCCGTTGTAATACCCGCACATATCGCAACACAAAAATATTTTTTCTAAGAAATGTCGAGTTTTATGCCAAACTAGCAGCATTTCTGAAAAGCTTTGCTTTTCTGTTTCAACTTGAAAAAAAAAACTGCAGGTGAAGCACGTCTGTGAACATTGGTTTAAACGTTTCAGAAGGGAGGGAAATGGGAGCGGCATGAGTTGACTGAGAGATAGATGAAAAATCGAAGAGCCACTTGCGAAATTTTGATTGCACGGCATGAAAGAAAAAGTTTTCTGCCTCGAATTGTTACGAGAGATGAGAAGTGGATCTTTTTTAAGAATCCCAAACGCAAAAAGTCGTGGCTTTCACCTGGCGATCAACATCGACGGCACGGCCAAATCACTTCAGGGCGAAACTATCAATAGGCAACGCTACAATGGGCAACGGCCATAATAGGATAGCAAACACGAACGAGTGATATTGCAGCACGACAACGCTCCATGCCGTCGCACTCCCATCGTCCAGGACACCATCAAAACGCTGAAATGGAATCTGCTACCGCACACGCCTTATACCGGCGATGGCGCATGGCTTGGTAGGGCTACACGTGGCCAGTCTCGAAGAAACTGGTTGGATGAATGGTTTCGGTCCAAAGACGCTTCGTTTGATGGTAAAAAATGTGTAACCAGAGAGATGGTAAAAATGTGTAGATAGCGACGGTCTAATACTTTAAATAAAGCATTTTTTATATTGCTATTGAAATAGATTCCATTTTTTATTTTTCAAGAAAAACCCGTACATCACATCGGAACTAAAAAGCATCACACTCGCTCCCGTACTCAAAACGAATCAAATTTCGTGAAAATTTTTTGCCCCGCCTCCTAGTTCCTCCTAACTCGAGTTGAAATATTTTTAACTTTCTTGTTGTTTTAATACATTCAGTATGATTCCATGGTATTTTTTCCGAACTAACTCCCTATGTTATGTACGCAGTCTAAACAAAGCTTTTTCTATAAAAATAGTAAAACTGCGAAAACCTTGTCTCAAATGGGTTATTACTAGGTAGTCTGCTAATATTTAGAAAGTGGTCCAGAGAATTAGAAAATAAATTTGTGCAGTTAGAATTACTTTAAATTCTATTAATGATTCGACAAGGATATAGGAGCAGTTTTCCTGATCTGAGAGTGAAAATTATTAATAGGCACGCATCATAGTATGTAAATTAAGGAGAAATCTACATATAAGAAGTTCATTTTTATCATCAAACGAAATTTTTGCTGTTTTTGAATATCATCAAAAGCACCTACCTTGAAGCTTCCTCCCGGTGTCCCGGCACCCCAGCCCACCACTGGGTTCATCATTCGCTATATCGCCGAAGTCCAAAATAGTAGTTTTTAAAAAATCTTTGTGTATGCGTGTGTGTGTGTGTGTGGTTCTGTGCATAATGAATGCCTGTTGGCGCCGAATCTAAATTAATTTTGCATTAATATCCGACCTGATCCAAAATTTAAGCTGAAATGACGACGTTTGACAAGAAAAATATTTTTCAACTTAAATTCGGCCTGTCTGTCTTTTTCCATAAATTAGGAGGTACTAGTGTTGTTCACTGAAATCGCTTCACTACTAATAAAGATTAATGTGTAAAAAATAGATTAAAATCAACTTTTGGTATTGATAAACTAGAACAACATCGCACTCATGGATACAATTGGACAAACGTTAATTTCACAAAATCGAGATTCAGAATGTCGAGATTCTACAAATACTGTACAAATTATAAAAAATTTCGGAATTTTTTTAGATGCTTTTGAAGCACAGTGTCGCATTGTTGAGGTAACAATGGTAACAATACGGAACTAGGTATACGTGAACGCAAAATGAGATTTATGTCTTTGTTGTTTGTCCCCTCTTATGTATTATGAACTTAAAGTGCCTTTAGCGGATGCCATCACGCCAATCGAACATAATTCGTACAAAACGAAAAACGATCGTTTCATTCATTTGTATACGACTTACGAGAAATTAATTCTGACTGTGATTTTGAAAATCTCGATCGGCAGTTATGCGATCGTTTTGTAACGAACATTCGCCATCAATATGCCGAAATTGAGACAACACTGGCCAGATCTGAAAAAACATTTGTAACCAGAAACGCTGCCGAGGACGAAACGCTACCATGAGCGAAGTGACTTTCAAAGAAGTGTTTGAAGTGGTATAAGCACGCGAACGAGCAAAAAACGATGTATTAAAAAATAATCTTGCAGGACCGTTTACAATTCATAGACAATTTAAAATTAATATCGGGAACAGAGTGTTTCAAATCTTGTTGGGTTCTAATTGAATTATTATTGTATTCGTAGGCCCCTTCAGCCCCGCCAACATGAAGTTCCATTTGAATTTTAAGTGTAATTTAAATATGAATTTACTTAGAATGTTGTTAAAGTTCGATAATTTTATTATTTTATTTTTAGCAACATGTAAATGTGATAAGCTTATTATCAAGTCAGTTTTAATTGAATTTATTTAACTTTAGTTGAAGTTGATTTTGACTAAGCTTCATAGAAAAAACGTAAACATAGAAAATTTACCCTGTATTTAGAACACGTCTTATAGTTATCAGTTTTTGTGTACTAACCTATTAGAAGGTAATTCCGAGTATTCAGAACTTCGGTTAGAACTAAAACGAAAATAACTTAATTTCACTTGGACTTACTTAATTTAGAACTCCATAATTAGATTTCCAATTTGGCATTAAATGCATAATATGCAAATGATTTAAATTTAGAAATTTAATTATAAGTTGTGGTTTAAAGTAACAAGGACAATTTGGAGTACATATTAAGCCTGGCACGGTAGGTGGAAAAAATAAAAATTATTAGCATGTGGAAAGGTCATGTGCTTTGCGACACACACATATTTTGGCTCGTCGAATGAGGAATGATGGTTGAGTACCTTTTGCGCATACGTCTGTTGATTCACATGAATCGATTCATTTGGCCGTTGTTCGATTTGAAGCCCCGATAAACATTTGAGCTCGAACGATTTAACCTCGGTTTCCATGCGATAGTGTTCCATGACCAGAAAAATTACTTCCACGTTCTCCGTTGCAATCAAATGGTCGTCGACATAAATCGCAAGTTTCTTTATTCCATTCTTCACACTACACACAAAAACATTTGAATCCAATTCACTGGTCGCAAAGTCGAATTTTTTAATGAATGGCGTAAATTTTTTGGTCCAGCAGCACGACGCTTGTTTCAATCCGTACATCGTCCTATGCTATCGGTTGACTCATATAAACGGTCTTCTCCAATTCACCATTCAGAAAAGCTGTCATTATGTCAAACTGTCGCAATCTCATTCGTTTTGATATCGCCTGCGCCAGAATTGATCGAGCCGATATAAACTTAACCAAAGGGCTGAACGTTTCCGTGTATTCGATACCATAGTTCTGTGTGAACCCCCACACTGCTGAATTTTCTTTAGTTTGAAGATTCAACGATTATCAATCATCTTTTGATCTTTCGGTGGATTAACCAAATTCCTCCTACGATTTTTAACGAGCAAATCGTACTCATCGTTCAGTGCTTGCTTCCGCTGCTTGTGATCATCCGATTCAATTGCATTACCGATGAATAATACTTTAACACACATAGAGTTGTCACAGCATCGTACTCCGCTGTTTCATTATCTGTTACGTTCGCGTTAACGTCGGCCTTCTAATTAGTACTCGTATCACTAGAAAAATCACGTCACTAGCTAACTCAATTGTGTTCGACTCCAGATTCCACACGCACTTGACTGTCTTTGAATCCTTTGGAATGTACATAAACTCCTCCGACCTGAAAATCCGCAAATGATAGATTTTCGCCTTTTACCGTGTCATAATTGAAACGGCGATTTCGCTGGCACGGTAATCTTTCCCGTTCGATTCTGTGCATGCACTGCCATGTTGACAGCCGCCGGACAGAATTTGTAATCCATCTGCTTCGCATCAATCATAGTTTGCACAGCCAAAATTGTGTGATGATCACATTTTACTCAACCATCCTGCTCCGGCGTATCTAGAATTCGTTGATGTTCGATGCTTAAAACTTTCTAATTCCGCATTTTACGAACTCTGTCCAAATGTGAAAAATCGTCTTTTAAATGCAAAAATACCTCGAACCGCCAATCAAATTGGTTTGCATTGGCCCACAAATTTTGCCACATTTCTTTGACTCCTCGTCACGCAATATCCTCGTCCACGAAATCCATTTCATTATTTCGTAAAAAATTTTTCATTTCGGTCCGAGTCGTTCATGCCATGCGTGAAGTGAAATTTTCGTGATCGCTATGCATTTTCGATAGCCTCATTGATCTGAAACAGCCTGTCGCGTCGAATCCCACTGCATAAATGTTTCCATTTTTTCATAGTTCGCAGCGCTTGCTATTCGATTGCAATTGATAGCCACGATCCATGACCTTTCTCGTCGACAATAAATTAATAAGTCCATCGAGCATATGGATGGAGCATGGCATGGATTCCATGAATCACCATAGAACACAAGAATGTTATATATCGTCTTTTCCTCGAGTCATCATCGTTCCACCATTTCCCACCGTTATGTGTGACGTTGACTCCACAAAGTTCCCGAACGAGTCACGTCGATGCCACACATCAATACCGAGTATTATATCCACTTGACGTCGAGCCATGACACAGAAATGCATACTCTAAAACATTTATCTGTTGTGATCTGAATTATTCGTTTTATTCTTCTGTGTACAGAAGCTTTTTGACCATTCTCACCTTTTAGCTTGTTCTGACCCTGCGACTTCAGTCGAAGCTCCTCTGTCCTTACTCGTTGTACTCGTTGATTCATATGCACTATGAAAATAGTTATAACGAGTGGTCCATCTTGCGTTTGCAATTTCAACTTCCGGTTATTTCGAGTGTGGCAACACTTGCGTCATTCATATTGTGGCAAAAAATTAGTTTAATGTTTGACATTTACGAAATGAACACTTTACGCTTGAACAAAATTGGGAAATATTGAAAACTTACTTTCAAAGTGGTGTGTGTGTGTTTTATCCAAACTGTAAGCAATTTACGTGAAAAATTCAGTAGAAATAAAATGCCTACAAGCTAATTTGTGGACCAATTTGTGAAGCGAGTTCGTGAAACTGGATTATTATTGAATAAACCAACATTTGCAGCACGTATAGCCGATAATATTGCAGCTGTTGCCCAGAAGGTGTCTGAGCATCATCAACAACAATTCGCCATCGTGCTCAAGAATTGAACATTTTACGCAGTTCTGTGATGAGAATTTTGCAAAAGCATATTTTCACCGCGGAGGCTACGTCAACAAGCAAAATTGTCGCACTTGGGGCTCAGCAAATCGGCAATCGGTCTTTTGCACACAGCCGTCGGGGATCGAATAATCAGCCGTAACGGAGATGTCAATTGGCCACCACGCAGCTGCGATTTGACTCCCTTGGACTTTGTTTTGTGGGGAGCCGTTAAGGGTAAATGTTACGCTAACCATTCAGAGAATATCCAAGACTTGAAAGATCAAATCGAAGTTGCAATTGATGAGATAGGAGCCCATACAATCGAAAATGTTCTGTAAGATGGGGTTGACATAAAGGGCTACTGTAACGCCAGCCGTGGAAGTCATTTGAATGAAATTGCAATCCATACCTAATGGCAATGAATACTCTTTTTAATAAAGCAAACCTCTTTCAAAAATATTCATTCATTAAATTGCAAACGTTAGATGGGCCACCTTATCTATATTCAGCTGGCAAAGACATTAAAATTTTCGTCATAATCATCGAATCGGAAGCCTCTTCACCTTGATCCTTTAATTGTTGCCCGACTTCCATGAGTTTTGACATACACGTTGCAATATCCTCGCTCGGCTCCTTTTTGAAACTGTAGTACCGCTGTTGCAAGTACATAATATTTGCCTTTGATGTTTGCTAAAACATACTTTTGAGCGTTGTCCACATTGAAGCTGCCGAATAACAATTTATTATTTGCAGCAATGCCTGATTTTTACACATCACCGAAATTATACGTCTTACCTTGGAAAACTCTTTCCATGTCTTAATATTATTCATCGCATAAGCTACATTCGCAATCGTTGGTTTTTAATCGGTGCCATTCACTACGTCGAACAATTCATTGGCTTCTAGAATTTGGCACATCTGAAATTTGTGTTCACTCGATTCGCCCTTGATTTTGTTTCGCTTCGAAATTTCTACCTTAATCAAAATCAATAAAAAATCACAAAAAAAGGTTCACGCTTATCGTCATCTTCCGAATTCTTCTATTGACACGATGATGAAATTGTAATAAACACTATTTCTTTCTCGGCGCTTCTCAACAATTTCGCAACACTTCGCAGATAGTGTAACCTCAAATTATTTTAAACACATACATACCACTCGCACGAAGGACCAAAATTTTAATTCGAATTATTCGTTGCCATGGACTGAGCACTTAATCCGTTGAATTGTTGAATTAACCTAATTCCTGCTAATTTTCCAACCTTCAGTCCAATACGCAGTGGAACGAATAAAATAAATGCTGGTGTGTGTAATACAAAATTTTATTTCTAACAAAAAAACAACTATTTCAGCGTGATTCTTGTTCGCTGTCCAAAGTACAACAAGACCCTTATGGAACACACTTTCATAAACACAATGTGTCAAACCTGTCGCAACTTTAAGTAAATTACACCAGATGGTGCGTTCACTAATTTCAATATATGCATCCACCCAATTGTAAGGTAAGTCTAGAGTACATGAGGTGGGTGTACCATAGACACAAAGGTCCAAAATGACAATGGCTTGTGTTTTGGTAAAAAAAAATCATTAAACTTTTGCGGTCATGTTAACAAAATTATATTCACACACCGCTTCCCAATTTTATCACGAAAATAAAAATGCACTCGCATTACTTTTTAATACAATTTATTTTAATGGTACTTTTAAATAAATAATTTTTTGGCATAAGTGCAAGGCCTACGTGCCAGTTTTTGTATATCCCCATGAACCATTAAACCTGTTTTGTTTCTCTCACTGAAGTTCGAGCATCATTCGAATGGATTAAGCAACGTTTGGCTACCTCAAATTCAACCTTCAAAGATAATGGATCTAGTAGCATCCCTGGTTCTGTACCACCGGGGTATTACATTCCGTATTTGTTGTATTCATTGCTTGCTTTTGCTAAGCATACCACTGACAGTTGGTCTCTGTTGTTACTTAGTTACTGCCGAGCCAGTAACCACCTCCAGCGACTCGGACGAGCCTATGTTGGAGTTATCTAGATGCAAACGTATAAAGACAGCCGAAGTCCTCTAAGTACCCTAGGCTAAGGGACAATTAAAATATTTGCTAATAATAATAAGTAGACACTGATAACTGATTCTTTGGCGAGTGATAAGGCTCAAGCCGAGAAATATTTTGTAACTAAATCAAGGTTCAAAATATTTCCTACATACCACATTTTATGCATAAAGTAAGCACTACCTCTGATTTGTTTGTAACAAAATCAAGCTTTTAATTAAATCCGGATACTGTGCAAAACTCACTTTACCTATCTTCAATAACCTGCTATAAATTTTGGGGAATTCTGGTGCTCATACACTTTAAAAATAAAATGAATTTACTAGAATATAAACCTTAAATTACATACAATGATAAGGTCCGGATCTTGTTTCGTGAAACGTTATAAGTTCCGGAATCAAATTATTTTCAAAAAATTAAGCGTTTAAACTTTTTTTTTTCAGTGACTATGGAAATGACAACAGTTATAGCCGGCTTGCTTGGAGTGGTGGTTTTAGTTTTAGTTTTCTTTTTGTACATAAATCGCAAATGGTGTTTTAATGCATCACATAATTTTTCTTGCTGTGATGAGGGCACATTAAGTACAAGGCATATTCACGCAATTGGTAAGTTATTATACATATTATTAAAATTGAGACAGATGTGCTAGAGTAAAATTTTAAAACTGTCGAAATTATTCATAAGTGTACTGTATTCTACATTTATAATAATAACATGCAAAATTACGATGGCCGTTTGAAAAGTTTTAAGAAAAGAAAGCATTACGAAAAAATGTTTCAAATTATCGTTACAATGCGGGAAATCTCGACTCTTTGCTTTAATATTACCATTTTATGTTATCTTTTAGGTAAATTACATTACGAAAATACAAGCTCAGATTCGGAAGAGGAAATATTAAGGCGCCTACGTTTACAGCAATCATGTAGTTTGCAAAGTGGGCAATTATCACGATACTCGGGTGGCCCACTGAGTTCATTAAATCAAAATCTTAATTATAGTGGATTACAACATATAACAATAGCATCAAAAGATTCTATACGTGATCCATTGGCAATTGCCGAACGAGGTAAAGTTGGCGTACCATCTTCGAGCAGTGAATCAAGCAGCTCCGTTGAAGCGTCATACGAGAGTAATACGGGTTTAGTTAATGGAGAGAAAAAAGGTAATCAAAATATAAAAAAATTAGTTTATAATTATTTCCGGTTGGGGTTTTTTTGTGTTCCTAAAAAGGGTGTTCCAAAAGTTTTCTGGTAAAGTCAGTGCAGCTAACTTTAACAGAACTGCCCTAAAATTTTAACTTAAGCGGCTGCATTTTTTGATCGAAAATCATTATGATAAATTATTATTTATAATTAATATTCACAATCAATTTAATATTCATCCTGTATTTAATTTGGGTTTGCACAAAGAACACATATTATTTTATCGGTTTTTATTTGTGGTTACATATGATTTCAAAACAAAAGTAAACTTAGATGTAGAGGTGGATTTTATACTTTAATGCTAAAAATGTGTTTTGAATTACTTAAATTATTGAAACCCAAACGAACTGTTTTAGACCGACGTTTAATTATTGAAGGAGGGCTGAAATCACCACTTCAATCATACGCATCAGCAGCAACATCAAATGGATCAATACAGGATACATTACGAGAAACTCGAATCGATAACCGCTTAGAAAATTTAAACGGCAATAGTTCTAGTTATGATAGTTACGGTCATTTGAGCAAAATTAAAGGACCTCCACAACACCAGGAAAGCCTAGATGATGTACCAGATTTTGAAAATCAGGATGTAACTAAAACCTCCGTCACTCATTTTGAAATTTTTGTATGTACATATTATTCAATTACAGTGTATCGTCGTACTGTCTCAAGAACCATTATTGTTTGATACAAGCGATTTAAAATCATTAAAATCAGAAGTTGGGACAATTGGACCAGATAATTATAATCCCGAGCGTTACGGAAGTGTTGAAATATCATTATTATACGATGCACCAATGCGAAAAATGACCGTGCACGTATTACAAGCTCGTGGTATACCATCACGTGATAGTAGACAATCAACTCATTCTCAAGTTCGCTTATTAATGTTGCCAAGTAAAAAACAAAAACACAAAACAAAAATACGATCGGGTGAAAATCCTCAATTTATGGAGAGTTTTCTATTGCATCGCGTGAACCCAGAAGAAGTTAATTCGATGGGACTACGAATTCGATTATACGGTTGTGAACGAATGCGACGAGAACGTTTAATTGGCGAGGCGATAGTTAGCTTTGCGACAATAGATTTAGAATTGGAAACAAATTTATGGCTTACTTTAGAACCTCGGGCTAATACAACTGTAAGTAATATAATATATAGAGGCTTTCGAATACAGTATTCTTTATCTGTATTTAAATTTAATTTCAGTTAAATGGATCCTCTAGTGATCTTTTAAGTTTAGCACGATCCGATAGTACCGGTTCAACAACTTCAATGCAACATGGTGGAGTACCTGAATTACTATTGGGTCTAGCATATAATGGTACAACGGGAAGACTAACGGTCGAAGTAATCACATTAAATCGGTGTAATAGTTGATTATTTTAAAAATAATTTTTCAAAAATATATTTCAGATTGTGAAAGGAAGCCATTTTCGTAATTTAGCGCTCAATAAAGCTCCTGATACATATGTAAAACTATGTTTAGTGAGTAGCATGGGACAAGAAATGGGAAAGGCGAAAACCTCAACACGTCGCGGTCAACCAAATCCTTTATTTAAAGAATCATTTGTATTTCAAGTAGCATTATTTCAATTAAATGATGTAACACTAATGATATCAGTATATGCTAAACGAAATATGAAACGCAACGAAATGGTTGGATGGTTCAGTCTGGGCTTAAATTCTTCTGGGCCAGAAGAAGTATCGCATTGGACCGATATGAGAGAAACAACACGTGGTGAATTATTGGCCCGATGGCATATACTAGTAGATTCTTGATTCCACTAGCTAGGGCTTTCGCCTCGGCGCTACAGTTCTGATCATCCAAAAAATAAAAAGAAATCGAAACATAAAAAATATGGAACTATATCTGTGGATATGTTAGAACCGGGGCTTGATTTACAATTTGTCTAATATAATTATCTATTATCAATTGGCGCGAAACCAAACAAACAAAAACAAACCAAAAATAAGATCGCACAATATTACATATTTTATTTTGGCGCCAATTCCATTTTACATTTTTTTGTTGTGAAAAATTAATTAATAATTATTGTTATTAATAATATAATTATAGAAATAATGATTAGTGCCTGATGATTTGGAAATCTAAAATAAAATAATAATATGTAATTAATAGTATTCGTACATATAATACATTTATTTTCGTGATGGGTGTTTCATTATGTCGTGACGATTTTTTGTGACAGGTGTGGATAATCACACATTATTAGTTGTTTCAATTCTTTGTTTCATTTCATTTATCAGTATTTCTTTTTTGCTAATACGTATTCATTAATCAAAAAGTCAACAATAGGGACTGTTTAAATAAATTGACACAAATGTAAAATCGCTCATTATTACTTGAAGTAAACGACTCGAAAATCTCTTATATTAAGGCTGTATGGTTCTGAGAAAAACAAACTCCTTTTTTAGTATCGATATTTAAATGCCCCTAAATGTATGTAATGGTTTGTTACTTAAATAATTTTGAGTACCATAATTTCGTACAATTTGCTTCCTAAACTTTACTTGTATGTAAAATTAATTAAAGATTTTTATTATTTTTTATTATAACCACTTATCTTGGACACACTTTCTATTTCGTAATTTGCCATCTAGTGACAGTAGATTTTCCAAAAATAATCGTCATTGGGTCGTAAAACAAATAAACTTATGGTTTGACGTATTTTGCGATCGATAAAAATTGATATTCTTAATATTTTTAAACTAAATTTTACATTTTCTACGTCATTTCAAGTCTAATCTTTATAACCATGTATTAATGCTAAAGAAAAAATTAGGTCAATTGGTAATATTTTATGGTTAAAAACTGATTTTTACTAAACATAATTTTTGCCAATTTGAGTTGCATACAGCCTTAAAGAAAGTTCTGCACAACCCAAGGTATATAGAATGCGTGTATAGGATTCGATTTTGATCGTTTAATTGTTCATTTGTATATTTTCGGTGCAGATTACGTCACGTTAGTGGTTTTTCGAATTTATTTGGTTAATCCGAGAAAGGCCCTCTCTATTTATTTTTCATAAGTAAAATTATAACGTTTTTATTTGTACACACCGCATGTAAGTTATCTATATTCTATATATCTTGGTACAACCGTTTTTTAACAATTGTCTCAATTTGCTAAAATTTTTAGCTGTCTCCACATAGAACAATAATCAAAAGTAAAACCAGAGTTGGAAAACTCTGTTCGTTGCTTTTTTAGTATTGGTTCTGTAAGAAATAGTTTTAGGATTTTTTGTAGAGACAGTTGAATGGGATACAAAAAGTTTTGAAAATTCATAACGAATAAATGATATAACTTATCGAACATATATATTTATAAAAATTAAATTATTATTTTTTCATATATTCAAAATAGTTAAGAATGAAAACATCTTTTTATAAATTTTATTTTATAAAGCATATCAATCCAACAAACACGCATAATTAGAATATAATTAATTTTATTAAAAATTTAAAATAACTTAACAGTGTAATAAACAAATAAATAATTATTAATATTGATTAAACAACAAAAGTATGTATTTTTTAAATTCATTTTATTTATTAAACAATAATAAACATACTTAAAATAATTAATGTACCTTATTTATTAAAAATTGATAAAACTCTATTCTATGTAATTAATAAATTTAATTAACAAATTAAAAAAAATTGGAATACATTTTATTTTATTTTGGACTGAGATTTTTTATTGGCATTTAAAATTATTTACCTTAATTTTAAACTGTAATGCCAATATCAGTTCACATTTAAAAAAAATTATAAATTTGTATAATATAAAAGAAAATTGTCCTTGTAATTAAATAATTGCTGTATTATAAATTACCTAAATGTTAATGTTTGTTCATTTTTTCCATGCGGCCATTATTTCATACTGTGATGTTTAATATCCGATGAAATAATTTTTATTATAATATCTTATTGTTCTTAATTCGAAATTACCTGCACTACGCTATAATACTTCCAAAAAAGTGAACATGACATTGCAATTAAAAAACAAAATAAACAAATTTAGTTTATTTTTTATTCAAAAATAAAAATTAAATTTGATATTTTTTTTTAGAAAACTAAAATATTATTGTACACTAGCACCTCGATTTGCGTCGCCTCGGTTTAAATTTTTACCTAAACTATACCTAAAAATTTATTTTGTGTCGCTTTTTTGATTTGCGATATGACAGCAGATTATTCATCATTATAGTGGTTTAAATTTGTGTTGTTTCATTTTGTGGACACAAGATTTATTTAGAACCAATGTTGTATGCAAATCGGGGCTATGCTGTTTTATAGATAGACAGTAGTTACAAATAGACAGTACTGCAACAATAATTTAACAAATAAAATATTGATAATTTTTTTTTTTATTGACTAAAGGTAACCAGTTACAAAATAATTATTTTTAAAATTATCAGAATTTTACCCATTGCTTTTCATTTTAATTGGCATTCCATTCATCAAAACTAATAATTCTTAAACTACATTCACACTAAAGGGTGTTTGTTGGAATACTCTATCTATGCATTGTAAGAAATTGTGTTATAGAAACCGAAAATGGCCGTCATCTTTGTGGCTCAATGGTTTAAATGAAACCTGGCCTAAATTCAAAAAAATGAAAGTTTTGAGTTTAGTCCTTTGTGTAAAGGTACGCGTCGACTGCGGTAGTTATCACAACCACATTACTGAGCACACTCTAATCATAATTCTACTTGTTATCCGTTATATAATATATTGGACAGCAATTATAATTTTTAATTTCTATTCAGCGATTAAAAAAAATCCCAAAAATCTGAATACAATGAATTTTTGCTATTTATGTTAGCCATTTAGGATCCGCCATTTTATTTTTTCAAATATTGTTATCATATTATTGGTAAGCAAACACAACAACATCAACTCGAAACATAAACTTTTGTACGATTCAAATGATGTTTTTCAATTTATGCCCGCTATATCCGATCCGCTATTTTGTTTTTTAACAATTTGATTTTTATAGCTATTTTCAAGCAAATCGTAAAATTCTGTTCTATTTACGCCGGATTTTCGGGATTTTGGATCACTGTTAAATGTTGGTCGTTTCCCAATCGCACATTTTAAGTATTTGCAAGCATTTGTCTCTACTTCCAGCTATCCTTGAGTTTTATAAAATCAGGTTGAAATACGTAGTAGCTGGTTGTTTTTGTTCCAAACGACATTTGCTTGTTAAGCACTTAAAACATGTGACTGGAAAACGACTATTTGGTGTAACTTTTTAAGTATTTTGGTCATAAAAGCTACGTCCTTATTTTATTTTAATTGAAAGAAAAAATTGGAAAAAATTTGCTAAAATTGAACGGATTCTCGTAAAATTTATCGAAGATACGTAATATTAAAACTATTCGTTAATTTTATTTATTTTTTGATTGGTTACTACTTTCGTATTTGAATCGTACATGTCATATACTATGTATGTGGTACTCATGTCTTAATCACATAGTTTTAAAATATTAATTTAAATGTGTTGCAGTGATGGTATTGTAGATTTAATTAAAATGTATTATTTTGAGAATGAAAATTAAATGGCGACACCCATGAATTGTATTCCATATTATAAACGGTAATGCTAGAATCTACTATAATTACATCTTTCATACTAATGATGGTTTTAGTAATATTCTTAAATTATAAACTAAATAGAAAATTGTATAACATTTAAACTTAGTTGAAATGAAAACACGTTACTTTGTTTACCAAACAAAATGTCAGCAGGGCATAGGAGTTTCGTGTCCACTTCAATTTATTTTATGAGAATTGTTTTATGGATATATCTTTCTTATTTCAAGTTTTATTATCCACTTTAATCATTTTAAAAACAAACAACCTTATTTACAGTAAGACCTTATGAACAATATTGATACGCGATGGTCCGCATGACTCCCACCTCTTTCAAATCGTTGGATTGCGGTGTTTTAGAAAATTTATCTGGTCAAACAAAATAAAACTGAAGCATAATCTAAAACATTTCTAATTGCTTCAATTGATTTGTCTGGCAGAACCTTAGTAGTCTATTGGATAGTTACTCAAACAAAACTCACAAACCAAGAAGTTAAGGAGGATTTACATATTCGACGATTTTTCTGCGTCGAACATCACGTGACACATTCAACCAATCAGGTTCTTCGCCGAATTTTCGGCACGGTGCAGACATGAACAAAATTTATCTTTTCGGCGCAACGACACAGCATACTCGTACATAGAATAAAAAACTTTTTAACATCATCTATTTTTTTTTTAAAATTATGTGTCAAAATATTGTTTATATATGTATGTGTGAAAAACTGCGCCAAAAAATCGTCGAATATGTAAATCATCGATAATACAGCGTTCGCCGAATTTCCTGGGGCAAGCAGCCTCGCCGAAAAATCGTCGAATATGTAAATAAAACATAAACGCCAAATTGTCATTTTTCATTTATCAGTATTAGGGGTAAAATTTACGAAAATTTGCGATTTTCAAAAATTGATAAACATCAAAAAAACATTGACTTTTTTGGTCAAAAGGACAATGAAACTTTATTTTTTTTTATGTACATCAAAAATACATTTTTGTACATCAAAAATACATACTAGTTTCCTTTGAGTTTTCTATTTGTCATTGAGATATTTACTCGTAGTTGGCGGAAAATTTTTTTTTCTGTTCTGTCAATATATATAAAAGTCATTTCTGACAATTTAAAAGCAAATTAAATGTCAATCTTGACATTTTTGTCAATGCCTACTCCATTACTATTTAAAACCAAACGAGAAAGAAATTATAGTGTATCTAGAGTTCTCATTTAGGAAATCATAATCTCGAAACTATAGTTATGAAACCAGGGAGTGGCAATAAAGTGGCAATTTTTCATGACTTTTTTTATTAGAACAAAATATTGTCACAGAAAATTTCCGATTCTAATGAAATTATGACTTTTACAGCAGTTTATAGTAGTTACACTTGCATTGGTAAATTGTACTCAACTTTTAACATATTTCGCCAAACGTATGTAACTATTACGTGAAAACTGTCAAAAAACTGCAAATTCGCAACAATCCATTATACAAATTTTATAAATATTTTTATTATTAATTTTTTATTTAATAATTTAGTTTTGAATTTTGTAATTTTGATTTAATTCAGCACAAAAGTGGTATAAAAATTGTATTCACACTAATTGTATAAGAAAATTTAACGTCACGGAAAATTAAATAGGTGACAATTTTGTATTATTTCTCACAAAATTTTTCGTGACGTTTTGCAAAAGTCATCTCATCAGCATCGCTTTTCAGAACTCACAACTAAATTGTCATTTTATTACAGTTATAATTTTAGTACGAAGTGACAAAAAATGTCATTTGCCACTTGATCAGAATCTAGGTTATGACATTTCACAATTCAAATTTAATATTCTGCAATGCTAATTTAAAGTTCTTTGCTATATCGTTTATATCAAATTCATACATTACAAGTGAATTTAATGTAAATTTTTAATTTCTTCGGAATGTTTAATTAATACTATAAATAGCATATATCGAAAACTACTTCAGCAGCAACGTCAAGCAAAAATTGAACGATTGCTGCAATGAAGTGGCCAAATCCACCATGAGAATAGTTTATATTCTTGGGAAGTAACATAGATAATTCCCGTGAGACCACAGAAATTTTATTCCAATAAAAATGTTGATGACTAATTAACATAAAATTCTGTTCGATTTAAAACGATAGAGCAGTATAAGTTTAATACAAATTTAATAACCTAACATAACATAGTTTGAAAACTATCCGAATTGAAAGAACATTTAATTTGCTTTACAAAATATTAAATTGTAAAATATCATAACCTGGACATAGATTCTGATCAAGTGATCAACGACAAATGACATTTATTTGTGACTTTGTGACAAATGACATTTATTTATACTTACATATTTGTGGGCCATGTGGAAGTTGAAAGATTTTCAAAATTGCCAAAATTTCATCTGAATTGGTTATTATAAATAGTTAATTACAAAAAATTGCTAAAATCAAGAATTAGAGAATATATTCCAAAAATATGTTGACTACTAAAACTTCGGCTCATAAAATGTCGGCTTCAACAATTTGGAAACATTTCTTCTAGCATCGATTATTTCCCCAAATGAAATTAAAACTTTGTGTTTTTGATTTATCGTTTTATTATTGGTAAATATGCTCGTGTTATGTATGCAAAATAGGTAAGCAAAAGTACGTTAAAATGTATGTACGATTAATACTCGATACAAATTTCTATCGTAAATTTTTATCGTTCAGTTTGAATTTCCTTAGAATCTAATAAAAATTGTCTGTTATCTCCCGCCACGTGGAATATAAACATTTTTAATTGTTAAGTTTCCTAAAATGTGAATATCCTGCAGTATCCCAAAAGTGTTTGCCCAAAATTTCACTCAATTTATAACCTAGCTTCCCTTAGAGCAAGCCTTCGATGTCACTCTCCAATCTACCTATATGGCTAAAAGTTCTGCTGATATGTCCAATTCAACATTTCTTTAAATTGATATTTTACCAAGAAAAAATTTACCTTAAAAAATTGATATTTTGTTCATTGACTTTATTTTTAGCGAATTTTAAATTTTAAATACGTTTCACTCTACTCTAGGCATATATGTTTCTCAATTTCCAATAAAAAATTGGCTCTCTAAATCCTTAAATTTCGTCTAAATTCGTAAATAATCCCAATAAAAATTTTATTCTGAGTCGGAATTCTCAGTATGATTTTCATAAGGGAAAAAATGTTGAAATCTTATTGTATGTTATTACTCGTACAATTTATACTTTGGGGTGAAAGTATATGTATAATAAACTGAGATTGTTGGCGTGTTCAGTCGGACCAAAATGAATGAACAACCAAATCGAAAAAATAATTATAAATTGATTATGTACGTCAAAACATTGAGGGCGCTGTCATAACAAAAATTTACTGTTTACTAATACCTATGTGTCTCACAATAGTTTAATTTTTCACATATTTTCTTAGCTAGTAAAACAAACCCGGGCAATACATTGTAATTCACGTTAGCAGATAGTTGCAGATGATTGTGCTAAAAACTTTCACAAGTCGTTCACAAGTTGTTTCACAAGTCGTTTTGCATGTAATATAAAATCTAAAGATTAACGATCATCTTCTCGCCCATTTCGTTTATACACGAATAATTGTAAACACACAACGTCACCTAATCAATCATTCAGAGGAAACGAAACGGACCTTGAACGATAACACAGAAATGAAACTAATAACAAATTGAATATAATTTTATTAAATAAACTCACACAATTCATACACAAAACATTTTAATTGTTGATTTTATCCAAGAAACAGCTATAAGTGAAAATTTATGAACATGTGTTGAAAATTTTCACGATTTTGTAATATATATGACGATTCTATGCGATGCATTGAAATATGTTTGCTATTAATTTATTGCTGTTTAATACGAAAATATAATATTAAAGTTGAACAAGATGTCCTTTTAAATTCATAACGAAAAACATTAGGAATAAAATGTTCACAACTTTTGACAGCCAGAATCAAAAATATTCTTGGTTTTTTTTGTGATAAATGAGTGCGTTTTATGGCAAAAGATGATAAAAAATATTGTGATATTTTTTATCATTTTTTTCCGACTGAACACTAGGTGTGTGAAAACAGAGTGACTTTTTAATAACAAATGCGTTGCGAAATATAATAATTCGCTAAGGCATTATGTTTATAATTTGAATAAATGCTCAAAGCATTTACAATGTTTGTGACTACTATCTGATGAGATTGAACCTTTTGAATTTAAAGTGTTCAAGTCCTCGTTTGTTTAAAACCAATCTGACGAACCACTTACTTGGTAACCTCACCTCGATGCAAATGTAAAACCATTATCTAACCACCCAGAATAACCCAATATTTAAAGTAGTTATGTTTATTTTTCAATGCTGAGTTTGTACTATGAAAGAATCCAAACTTTCTTACAGAGAACGGTAGAATGTTCTTACAGAAAGTAAAACGATTTGCATAAAGAAAATAATAGGTTGAGTTTGCAGAATAAAAAATTGACTATCTCACAGAAAAGAGTAGGATAACAATAGAGTAAAAGCGTATATTACCTAAAGAAATGGGACGATTTTTCTTACGAAAGAGGGTAGAAATTTACACGAAAACCCACATCTAAATTTCAAGTATTCGATCACTAATGCAATCAATACGCTTGAAAAAAAAATGTCTTGGGTAAAACGCACTGCTTTGTGTAAGAAAATTAACATGGAATCCGCGTTCCGTGTGTGCTATTCGTTATTTTTTTCACATGGATTGTCGCACGAAGTGTTTATTAGGATAATTTTTTTTTAAAAGATTAAAGGATCGAGAACACACCAAGAACAGCGCAACATATCCCAAATAATCCACACTGACGGCTGCGTATGGGCATGCACATCAAGCAGCGCAGCAGTTTGTTTTGTTTTAGTAGTAAAATCGAATTCAATTTTACCTGGGTTATGATTAGAAGCAAAGAGCAGTAAATTGAAGCTGCTGGGTGTGGAACCTATTGATACTGCAACAGATGCAACTTTATATAAGCGAATAAGCCAATATTTAAATTTGCTGCTCGCTGCTGCTGCTTGGTGTGTTTCATCGTTTAATTCACATTTTTTATACAATAAATAAGCAAGTAAATTTTCAATTATTAGGGGTCCAATTTATTATTAGACTAATGAATGTTACCTTAATGAAGACGAATAAAATTATCATTATTTATAAATCAAATTCAAAATATTACTTTAAAATTATGAATTAAGTAAAGTATTGTGATCGTACAAAATTTTGAAATTGAGTTTTTTTCGATTCTGGACTTCATCTAAACATTTTAATAACATTTTTAGGGTGGAGGAAATCTATCCGTCG